>CM059572.1:77681779-79149347 GCA_030386875.1 Morinoia aosen | reverse complement strand
TAAATATGCACCTTCCACCTTTCTCGACTGGGCAAACGGAAAAGAATGCGATTTTCACCGCATTCGACCAAGGAAATAACCTAAGACGCGATTTTCACGGCATTCGACCTAAGAATGTCACGAAACGCGCATTTTTGCTCTGTCGACCGGGGAATCGGCTCAAGGTGCACTTTTCACCCCTGTCGCCTGGGCAAACAGCATGGGATGTGATTTTCACTGTATTCGACCTAGGAAACAAATTTAGACGCAATTTTCACCTCATTCGACCTAGGAAAGGCCCAAAACGAGCATTTTAGCTCTGTCGACCGTGGAATCGGCACATAATGCGCTTTTTACTTCTCCCGCCTGGGCAAACAGCAAAGACGTGATTTTTTACTGTATTCGACCTAGAAAACTAGATAAAACGCGATTTTCACCTCATTCGACCTAGGAAAGGCCCAAAACTCGCATTTCAGCTCTATTGAAAGTGAAATCGGCTCATGATGCATATTTCACCTTTGTCGCCTGGACAAACAGCGACAGACGTGATTTTCACTTCATTCACCTAGGAAACTTGTTAAGACGCGATTTTTATCGCATTCGACCTAGGAAAGGCCCAAAACGCGCTTTTCAGCTCTGTCGACCGTGGAAACGGTTAAATTATGCACTTTTCACCTCTGTCGACTGCGAAACGTAAATGAACGCGATTTTCACCGCACTCGACCTAGAAAACATTCTATGACGCTATTTTCACCGCATTTAACATAGGAATGGCCTGAATCGCGCATCCTAGCTCTGTCGACCGTGGAATCGGTGAAATATGCACTTATCACCTGAGACGACTGGGCAACCTAAAAAAACGCGATTTTCATCGCATTCGACTTGGGAAACAACCAAAAACGAGATTTTCACCGCATTTGACCTAGGAATGGCCCAAAACGCGCATTTTAACTATGTCTACCGTGGAATCGGCTATATATGCACTTTTCACCTCTGTCGACTGGTCAAACGGAGATGAATGCGATTTTTACCGTATTCGACCTAGGAAACGGAAGAAGAAGCGATTTTCACCGCATTCGACCTAGGAAACACCCAAGGACCCGGTTTCACCGCATTCGCCTAGGAAAGGCCTAAAACGAACTTTTTACCTTTGTCGACCGTGGAAACGGTTAAATATGCACTATTCACATCTGTCGCCTGGGCAAAGAGCAAAGGACATGATTTTCACTGTATTCAACCAAGGAAACAAGATAAGACGCGATTTTCACAGCATTCTATCTAAGAAACACCCTATTACGCAGTTTCATCTCATTCAACCATGGAAAGGCCCAAAACGCGCTTATTAACTCTGTCGACCGTGGAATCGGCTCAAGATGCACTTTTCACCTCTGTCGCCTGGGCAAACAACGAAGGACGTGATTTTCAATAGATTCGACCCAGGAAACACCCTAGGACGCGGGTTTCACCGCATTCGAGCTAAGAAAGGCCCAAACACGCTGTTAAGCTCTATCGACCGTGGAATCGGCCAAATATGCACTTTTCACTTATTTCGACTGGGCAAACCGAGAAGAACGCGATTTTCACCGCATTCGACTTTGGCAACAACCTAAGAGGCGATTTACACCGCATTTGACCTAGGAATGGCCCAAAACGCGCATTTTAGCTCTGTCGTCCGTGGAATCGGCTCAAGATGCACTTTTCACCTCTGTCGCCTGGGCAAATTGCAAAGAACGTGATTTTCACTGTATTCGACCTAGAAACAAGATAAGACGCAATTTTTACAGCATTCGACCTAGGAAGGGCCCAAAACGCGCTTTTTAGCTCTGTTGACCGTGGAATCATCTAGAAATGCACTTTTCTCCCCTATCGACTTGGCAAACGGAAAAGAACGCGATTTTCACCGCATTCGACCACGAAAACAACATAAGACGCGGTTTCACCACATTCGACCTAGGAATGGCCCAAGACGCGCATCTTAGCTCTGTCGACCTTGGCATCGGCTAAAAATGCACTTTACATCTCTGTCGATTGGGCAAACGGAGAAGAACGCGATTTTCACCGTATTCGACCAAGGAAACCACCTAGAATGCGATTCAATCCGCATTCGACCAAAAAATGTCTCGAAAAGCGCATTTAAACTCTGTCGACCGTGGAATTATCTCAAGATGCACTTTTCACCTCTGTCGCCTGGGTAAACAGCAAAGGACGTGATTTTCACTGTCTTCAACCTAGGAAACAAGATATGACGCTATTTTCATCGCATTCGACATAGGAAAGGCCAAAACGCACTTTTTAGCTCTGTCGACCGTGGAATCGGCCAAATATACACTTTTCACCTCTGTCGCCTGGGCAAACAGCAAGGGACGTGGTTTTCACTGTATTCAACCTAGGATACAAGTTAAGACGCGATTTTCATCGCATTCGACCTGGGAAAGGCCCAAAACGCGCTTTTTAGCTCTGTCAACCGTGGAATCTGTTAAATATGCACTTTTTACCTCTGTCCACTGTGCAAACGGAAATGAACGCGTTTTTCACAGCATTCGACCTAAGAAACA
This sequence comes from Morinoia aosen, assembly GCA_030386875.1. Classification (NCBI taxonomy): domain Eukaryota; kingdom Metazoa; phylum Arthropoda; class Malacostraca; order Amphipoda; family Talitridae; genus Morinoia; species Morinoia aosen. The sequence goes on along the minus strand of CM059572.1, from coordinate 79,146,813 downwards.
ACCTAAGACGCTATTTTCACCCCATTTGACATAGGAATGGCCTAAATCTCGCATTCTAGCTCTGTCGACCGTGGAATCTGTTAAATATGCACTTATTACCTGAGTCGACTGGGCAAACCTAAACAAACGCGATTTTCACCGCATTCGACTTAGGAAACCTCCTGAGACGAGATATTCACCGCATTTGACCTAGGAATGGCCCAAAACGCGAATTTTAATTATGTCTACCGTGAATCGACTAAATATGCACTTCTCACCTCTGTCGACTGGTCAAACGGAGAAAAACGCGATTTTCACCGTATTCGACCTTTGAAACAAGATAAGATGCGATTTTCCCCGCATTCGACCGAGGAAAGGCATAAAACGCGCTCTTTAGGTCTTTGGACCGTGGAATCGTCTAAATATGCACTTCTCACCTCTGACAACTGGTCAAACTTAAAAGAACGCGATTTTCACCGCATTGGACCTAGGCAATAACCTTAGACGCGAATTTCACCGCATTCGACGTAGGAATTGCCCAAACGCGCTATTCAGCTCTGTCGACCGTGGAATCGGCTATATATGCACATTCACCTCGGTCGCCTTAGCGAACAGCAAAGGACGTAATATTCACTGTATTCGAACCAGGAAACAAGATAAGACGCGATTTTCACCGCATTCGACCAAGGAAAGGCCCAAAACGCGTTTTTTAGCTCTGTCGACCGTGGAATCAGCAAAATATGCACTTCTCACCTCTGTCGACTAGGGAAACGGAATAGAACGCGATTTCCACCGGCTTCGACCTAGGAAACAAGATAAGACGCGGTTTCACCGCATTCGACCAAGGAAAGGCCCCAAAACGCTCTTTTCAGCTCTGTCGACCGTGGAATCGGCTAAATATGCACCTTCCACCTTTCTCGACTGGGCAAACGGAAAAGAATGCGATTTTCACCGCATTCGACCAAGGAAATAACCTAAGACGCGATTTTCACGGCATTCGACCTAAGAATGTCACGAAACGCGCATTTTTGCTCTGTCGACCGGGGAATCGGCTCAAGGTGCACTTTTCACCCCTGTCGCCTGGGCAAACAGCATGGGATGTGATTTTCACTGTATTCGACCTAGGAAACAAATTTAGACGCAATTTTCACCTCATTCGACCTAGGAAAGGCCCAAAACGAGCATTTTAGCTCTGTCGACCGTGGAATCGGCACATAATGCGCTTTTTACTTCTCCCGCCTGGCAAACAGCAAAGACGTGATTTTTTACTGTATTCGACCTAGAAAACTAGATAAAACGCGATTTTCACCTCATTCGACCTAGGAAAGGCCCAAAACTCGCATTTCAGCTCTATTGAAAGTGAAATCGGCTCATGATGCATATTTCACCTTTGTCGCCTGGACAAACAGCGACAGACGTGATTTTCACTTCATTCAACCTAGGAAACTTGTTAAGACGCGATTTTTATCGCATTCGACCTAGGAAAGGCCCAAAACGCGCTTTTCAGCTCTGTCGACCGTGGAAACGGTTAAATTATGCACTTTTCACCTCTGTCGACTGCGAAACGTAAATGAACGCGATTTTCACCGCACTCGACCTAGAAAACATTCTATGACGCTATTTTCACCGCATTTAACATAGGAATGGCCTGAATCGCGCATCCTAGCTCTGTCGACCGTGGAATCGGTGAAATATGCACTTATCACCTGAGACGACTGGGCAACCTAAAAAAACGCGATTTTCATCGCATTCGACTTGGGAAACAACCAAAAACGAGATTTTCACCGCATTTGACCTAGGAATGGCCCAAAACGCGCATTTTAACTATGTCTACCGTGGAATCGGCTATATATGCACTTTTCTCCTCTGTCGACTGGTCAAACGGAGAAGAACGCGATTTTCACCGTATTTGACCTAGGAAACAGAATAAGAAAGCGATTTTCACCGCATTCGACCTAGGAAACACCCAAGGACGCGGTTTCACCGCATTCGCCCTAGGAAAGGCCCATAACGAGCTTTTTAGCTTTTTCGACCGTGGAATCGGCTAAATATGCACTTTTCACCTCTGTCGCCTGGGCAAACAGCAAAGGATATGATTTTCACTGTATTCAACCTAGGAAACAAGATAAGACGCGATTTTCACAGCATTCGATCTAAGAAACACCCTAGGACGCAGTTTCATCTCATTCAACCATGGAAAGGCCCAAAACGCGCTATTTTGCTCTGTAGACCGTGGAATCGGATCAAAATGCACTTTTCACCTCTGTCGCCTGGGCAAACAGCAAAGGATGTGATTTTCAATGTATTCGCCCCAGGAAACACCCTATTACGCGGTTTCACCGCATTCGACCCAGGAAAGGCCCAAACGCGCTGTTTAGCTCTGCCGACCGTGGAATCGGCCATGTATGCACTTCTCACCTATGTCGACTGGGCAAACTGAAAAGAACGCTATTTTCGCCGTATTCGACTTTGGCAACAACCTAAGACGCGATTTTCACCGCATTTGACCGAGGAATGGCCCAAAACGCGCATCCTAGATCTGTCGTCCTTGGAATCGGCTCATGATGCACTTTTCACCTCCGTCGCCTCGGCAAACAGCAAAGGACGTGATTTTCACTGTGTTCGTCCTTGGAAACAAGATAAGACGCGATTTTCACCTCGTTCGACCTAGGAAAGGCCCAAAACGCGCATTTTAGCTCTGTCGACCGTGGAATCGGCTCATGATGCATTTTTCATCTACCGCCTGGGCAAACAGCGAACGACGTGATTTTCACTGTATTCGACCTAGTAAACAAGATAAGATGCGATTTCATCGCATTCGACCTAGGAAAGGCCCATAACGCGCTTTCTAGCTCAGTCGACCGTGGAAACGGCTAAATATGCACTTTTCACCTCTGTCGACTGGGCAACGGAAAAGAACTGATTTTCCCGCATTCGACCTAGGAAAAACCCTAGGATGCGATTTTCTCCGCATTCGAAATAGGAATGGCCCGAAACGCTCATTCTAGCTCCGACGACCGTGGAATCGGCTCATGCTGCACTTTTCACCTCTGTCGCCTAGGCAAACAGCAAAGGACGTGATTTTCATTTTATTCGACCTAGGAAACATGATAAGACGCGATTTTCACCGCATTGGACCTAGGAAAGGCCCAAAACGCGCTTTTAGCTCTGTCGACCGTGGAATCGGCTATATATGCACTTTTCACATCTGTCGCCTGGGCAAACTGCAAAGGACGTGATTTTCACTGTATCAACCTAGGAAACAAAATAAGACGCGATTTTAATCACATTCGACCTAGGAAAGGCCCTAAACGCGTTTTTTAGCTCTGTCGACCGTGGAATCGGCTCACTATGCACTTTTCACCTCTGTCGACTGGGAAACGAAAAAGAACGCAATTTTCACCGCATTCGATCTAGGAAACACCCTAGGACGCGGTTTCACCGCATTCAACCAAGAAAGGCCCAAAACGCGCTTTTTAGCTTTGTCGACCGTGGAATCGGCCATATATGCACTTCTCACCTATGTCGACTGGGCAAACCGAAAAGAACGCTATTTTCGCCGAATTCGACTTTGGCAACAACCTAAGACGCGATTTTCACCGCATTTGACCGAGGAATGGCCCGAAACGCACATCTTAGCTCTTTCGACCGTGGAATCAGCTAAATATGCACTTTTCATCTCTGTCGATTGGCAAACGGAGAAGAACGCGATTTTCACCTCAACCAACCAAGGAAACACCTAGGATGCGATTCGATCCGTATTCGACCTCAGAATGTGTCGAAACGCGCATTTTAACTCTGTCGACCGTGGAATTGGCTCAACATGCACTTTTCAACTCTGTCACCTGGGCAAACAGCAAAGGACGTGAATTTCACTGTTTTCAACCTAGGAAAACAAGATAAGACGCTATTTTCATCGCATTCGATATAGGAAAGGCCCAAAACGCGCTTTTTAGCTCTGTCGACCGTGGAATCGGCTAAATATGCACTTCTCCCTTCTGTCGACTTGGCAAACAGAAATGAACGCGATTTTCACCGCATTCGACCTGGGAAACAAGATAAGACGCGGTTTCACCGCATTCAACCAAGGAAAGGCCCATAACGCTCTTTTCAGCTCAGTCGACCGTGGAATCGGCTAAATATGCACTTTTCACCTCTTTCGACTGGGCAAACGGAAAAGAACGCGATTTTCACCGCATTCGACCTAGGAAACAACCTATGACACGATTTGCACCACATGCGACCTAGGAATAGCCCAAATTGCGCATTTTAGCTCTGTCGACCGTGGAATCGGCTCAAGATGCACTTTTCACCTTTGTCGCCTGGGCAAGCAGCAAAAGACGGGATTTTCACCGTATTCGACCTAGGACACAAGATAAGACGCTATATTCACCGCATTCGACCTATGATTGGCCCGAAACGCGCATTTTAGCTTTTTCGACCGTGGAATCAACTCAAGATGCACTTTTCACCTTTGTCGCCTGGGCATGAAGCAAAGGACGTCATTTTCACTGGATTGGACCTAGGAAACAAGATATGACGCGATTTTTTACCGCATTCGACCTAGGAAAGGCCCAAACCGCGTATTTTAGCTCAGTCGACCGTGGAATGGGCTAAATATGCACTTTCCACCTCTGTCGACTGGGGCAAACGGAAAAGAACGCGATTTTCACCGCATTCGACCTAGGAAACAACCTAAGACGCGATTTTCCCTGCATGCGACCTAGGAATATCCCAAAACGCGCTTTTCAGCTCTGTCGACCGTAGAATCGGCTGGATATGCACTTTTTACCTCTGTCGCCTGGGCAAACAGCAGAGGACTTGATTTTCACTGTATTCGACCTAGGAGACATTGTAAGACGCGATTTTCACCACATTCGACCTAGGAAACACCCTACGACGCGGTTTCACCGCATTCGACCTGGGAAAGGCCCAAAACGCGCTTTTTGGCTCTGTCGACCGTGGAATCGGCTCAAGATGCGCTTTTCTTCTCTGTCGCCTGGGCAAATAAAAAAGATTATTTTCAATGTGTTCGACCTAGGAAACAAGATAGAATGCGATTTTCACCGCATTCGACCTAGGAAAGGCCCAAAACGCACTTTTTAGCTCTGGCGACCGTGGAAGCGGCTAAACATGCACTTTTTACCTCAGTCGACTGGGCAAACGAAAAAGAACGCGATTTTCACCACATTCGACCAAGGAAACAACATAAGACGCGATTTTCACCGCATTCGACCTATGAATGGCCCATAACGCGCATTTTAGCTCTGTCGACCATGGAATCAGCTCTTGATGCACTTTTCACTCTGTCGCCTGGGCAAGCAGAAAATAACGTGATTTTCACTGTATTCAACCTAGGAAACAAGGTAAGACGCAAATTTCATCGCATTCGACCCAAGAAAGGCCCAGAACGCGCTTTTTAGCTCTGTCGAACGTGGAACCGGTTAAATATGCCCTTATCACCTCTGTCGACTGGGCAAACGTAAAAGAACGCGATTTTCACCGCATTCGACCTTGGAAACCACCTAAGACGCGATTTTCACCGCATTCGAACTTGGAATGGCTCAAAACGCGCACTTTAGCTCTGTCCACCGTTGAATCGGCTCAAGATGCACTTTTCACCTCTGTCGCCTGGACGAACAGCATAGGATGTGATTTTCACTGTATTCGACCTAGGAAACAAGATAAGACGCGATTTTCACCGCATTCGACCTAAGAAAGGCCCAAAACGCACTTGTAAGCTCTGTCGACCGTGAAATCGACTATATATGAACTTATCACCTGTGTTGACTAAGCAAACCGAAAAGAACGCGATTTTCACCGCATTCGACCTAGGAAACAACCTAAGACGCGATTTTCACCGCACTTGAAATAGAAATGGCTCAAAACTCGCTTCTAGCTCTGTCGACCGTGGAACCGGCTCATGTTGCACTTTTCAGCTCTCTCGTCTGGATAAACAGCAAAGGTCGTGATTTTCACTGAATTCAACCTAGGAAACAAGATAGGACGCGATTTTCATCGCATTCGACCTAGGAAAGGCCCAAAACGCGCTTATTTGCTCTGTCGACCGTGGAATCGTCTAAATATGCACTTTTCACCTCTGTCGATTGGGCAAACGTAAAAGAACGCGATTTTCACCGCATTCGACCTAGGAAAACAACCTAAGACGCGATTTTCACCGTATTCGACGTTGGAATGGCCCAAAACGCGCATTTTAGCTCTGTCGACCGTGGAATCGGCTCAAGATGCACTTTTCACCTCTGTCGCCTGGGCAAACAGCAAAGGACGTGATTTTCAGTGTATTCGACCTAGGAAACAAGATAAGACGCGATTTTCACCGCATTCAACGTGGAAAGGCACAAAACGCGCTTTTTAGCTCTGTGAACCGTGGAATCGTCTAAATATGCACTTTTCACCTCTGACGACTGGTCAAACGGAAAAAAAACGCGATTTTCACCGCATTGGACCTAGGAAATAACCTAAGACGCGATTTTCACCCCATGCGACCTAGGAATGGCCCAAAACGCGCTTTTAAGCTCTGTCGACCGTGAAATCGGCTATATATGCTTTTTTCTCCTGTGTCGCCTGGGCAAACAGCAGAGGTCGTGATTTTCACGGTATTCGACCTAGGAAACAAGATAAGACGCGATTTTCACCGCATTCTAATTAGGAGGTACCCTACGACGCGGTTTCACCGCATTCGACCTAGGAAAGGCCCACAACGCTCTTTTTAGCTCTGTCGACCGTGGAATCTGCTCAAAATGCACTTTTCACCTCTGTCGCCTGTGCAAACAGCAACAGACGGGATTTTCAATGTATTCGACCCAGCATACACCCTACGACGCGGTTTCAACGCATTCGACCTAGTATTGGCCCAAAACGCACATTTTAGCTCTGTCGACCGTGCAATCGGCTCAAGATACAGAGCTACTATCGGCTCAAGCAAGGTAAAGAAAATCAACAACATGCCTGGAAGACCTAGGAGAAATAATGCCAGTGGAAATGAGCCAGCGGTGCCCCCTCCGCCTGAAGAAAATATTAACATGCCCGTTGTAACCAGCTGCGTAGAAGTTATGAGATATAAATTCAGAAAGTTGATGATGTTGGGGATTATTTAGAACGGCTGAAATTTATTGCCGGTCATCTTAACAACAGCGAGCAAGTGCGAGCCTTCTTCCTCTCCCTGGGTCAAGAAGAGGCCAGAGTGTTTAACAAAGTAAGAGATACGATAACAAACCTGCGAGAAGCAGAGGAATGGCTCCGTTTATCCGCAAACCAGGTGGAACATCCCACCCAGGCGCTGTTTGAAATAATAACCAAGAAACAGACAAGCCGAGATGGGGTAACTGAATCCGTTGCAAGAATTGAAACGCTATACAAAGCGAATTAACCAGGACATCCGGAACTAGTAATAGTTGATCTAATTTGCTGGTGTTGAGACCTGACATCACTAGAATGTTCCGAAGTGACGTGCGGCCTTCCACAGTGCAAGAATTAAGGGACATTGCAGTGGAAGTGGAAAATCGACGGGTACTACCAGTGCCGGGGCAAACAACAGAAAGAAGAAACCTGAGAGAGAGAAACCTGAGCGAAGCCTAAGAAGGCCCCAGCAAGGAGGTCGCGCGTGTGGGCCACACGATGCGGTACTCTCCATGTCAACTATGTCAACAAAGAGGCCACGATGAAGCACCACACTGGAGTCGAAGGGGCAGACAGGCGCGGCACTCGCTATATCAACGAAGAGGCCACGATGAAGCACCACAATGGAGAGGAAGAGGCCGACTGAGGAGCCAGTATCACCAAAATTACCACGTAAGGGCACCACAGCAGCATCAAGAAGTGCCACCTGCACCTGCCGTGGACTTAGCACACTACAGAACAGTGCCGCCACCGTGCTTCAACTGTTGAAAACTTGGACACACCAGAGCTTATTGTAGGGCACAAAATTTTCCGGGACCTCCAAAAAATGGGCCAGGAGGCCGTTAGCTCCACTAAAAAATTCCAGCATCGTACTCCATGTGAATGGAATACCTGTAACCGGACTTCTTGACACGGGAGCAAATATATGCTTGGTGAAAGAGCGTGTAGTTGCGAGAATCAAAAATGCAAAGGTTGAGGGAACATCAACCGCATTGAAAACAATTGGAAAAGAGCCTGTGCCGGTGCTGGGGAAGATAAGTGTTCCTATAAAAGTTAACGGTCAGAGAATAGTGCAAAGCTGTTTTGTGGTGCTAGAAAATGCATATCGGAGACCTGCTAATAGGAGTGGAAGTGATGAACAACGTCGATGCAACGGTAGACTTCGGAAAACGTAGGATATCGTTGTTTGGCACGTATGTGAACATGTTTTCAGTGACTGGACCCATTTCTCCAAAGATCTTGTGTGTAACGCGGAAGAGAGCATTAGTAACTCTCGCAGAATATACTACAGTGAAACCTCGCACGCAAATAATGGTAAAGTGCCGGGGAGATGTGAGCATCGATGGAAAGGAAGTAATTTTTTGCACCCAGAAGTAAGTGGGCACCATATGTAGGAGCAACCGCAGCAAAAGTGCAAAATGGGGATGTTCTAATGCCCGTGCTTAACCCCTTTGCTGAAGAAATCGCTCTCACGGAAGAGCAATAATTGCAACATGCTATGAGACCTTGAATGAAAATTCAACTGCAGATGAAGAGAGTGATGAGAACAGCGAAGCAAAAAAGCTCCGCAGAGAGAAGCGGTTTCAGCAAATTGATGAACTTGATCTCAGTCACTTGGATGCCGAAAAGCGGGAGCAAGTCTGAAACTTGCTGGAGGAATATCATAAAACGATCAGTGCAGATGAAATGGACATTGGGCATGTAAGGTGACTGAATTACAAACCTTTGTTAGGTGATTACAGGCCAATTCAGACGGGAGGATGGCAAATTCTGTACACCAGTCAAGAAATTATTGATAAAAGGTCTCGGAGATGGTCAAGAGTGGAATTGTGCCAGAAAGTACCAGTGTATGGAAAAAAACCCTAGCGCTTGTGAAAAAACCTGGTGGGGGTCACAGAGTGTGTCTGGATTTGCGAGCTGTGAACATGCCCGTAGTGAACGAACATTATCCCATTCCGAATATTTGGAGACTTTAGAAGAAGTTGCTGGTAAAAAATATTACTCTATTGTTGACGCAAAATCGGCCTTCCATCAAATTGAGCTGGATGAAGAAAGCAAGCAATACATTGCGTTCCAAACTAAGCAAGGAAATTTTGAGTTTTCCAGGCTCCCTATGGGACTTAAGTGTTCCACATCCGTGTACCAGAGAGTGATTTGCCATGTTCTCAAAAAACAGCTTGGAAAATTTGCTGTGATTTATTTGGACGATGTGTGTGTCAGTTCCATGACCTTTGAGAGTCATCTAGAGAATTTGAGAGAAGTGTTGCACGAATTTCTGAGTGCCGGAGTGAAAATTGGCTTGGATAAGTGTAAATTTGCTAATAAACAAGTTGAATATCTGGGATGTTACATCAGTCGTGAGGGATTGATTCCTAACCCCAAGAATTTTAAGGCGATGCAGAATTACCCGAGGCCTACAACAGCACGAAAGGTGCGCTCATTTGTAGCTGCACTAAATTTCTATCGGAGATTTATCCCGGACTTTGCAACCACAGCTGCTCCCCTTAACGCGCTAACCAAAAAGAGGCCAAAATTCAAGAGGAGTGAAGAACATGAGCAAACCTTCTGCAAACTTAAACAGCTGATGATCGAAGCTCCAGTTTTGAAAAAGCCTTCCGCTCACGAAACCTATTATTTAAGCTGTGACGCATCAAATGAGGGCTGTGGAGCAGTCCTAGCCCTAAAATTTGAGGGCAAAGAGCAACCCATTGGATATTTTAACATGAGATTCAATGATGCCGAAAGACGTTACTCAATCACTGAACGTGAAGGATTGGCAGTTGTCGCCGCGTTAAATCATTTTTCACCTTATTTGTACGGCAATAAATTTGTTGTAATAACGGAGCATACGGCCCTTAAATATTTGTTCAAAGGTAAAAATACCAAGAGCAAGAGAATTATGAGGTGGGCCCTAACACTCTCACAGTATGATTTTGAGGTGATCTATCGGTCCGGAGCTCAGAAAGTTGTGCCAGACGCACTGTCAAGAAACATTGCGCAGAACAACGAAAAAGATCAAGACAACGAAGCCCCTAAGACAGTGTTCTTCACGTTGATGTTGGATGACACACCCAGCGTGCAACAGGCGGAAATCAGCAAGCAGAAAGAAAATGTGAAAGCAGAACAATTGAGAGATCCGGTGTGGGGTCCTGTACTAAATTACCTTGAGAGCGACAAAACAGGAGAAGTGCCAAGTCTTGCTCTGAACTCCGAAATTTTCTCCGAAGGAAGAATATTGTATTACAGAAAGGTGCAACGAAAGCCTAACAGAACAAGGCACTTAATAATTGTGCCAGATACTCTAAGAGAAGCAGCGATAACATTAGCGCATGACAGTACAATAGGAGCCCATCAAGGCAGGGCGAAAACTTGGAAGCGCGTGTTGGAATATGGGTACTGGATAAATCTGGCCCGAGACGTCAATCGGTTTGTGCATTCTTGTATGCAGTGTCAAAAGAGTAAAATAAGCAACTGCATTTTTGTCTGCATTGGTTCATTCCCTGAAATTGACAAGCCACTGGACAGAGTAGGAGTTGATCTAATAGAAATGCCAGTTTCGAACAAAGGCCATAAATACATTTTAAACGTGGTCGATCATTTCAGTAGGTACGTTGCAGCATTTCCGCTCAGAAGCAAAACAACGGAAGAAGTAACACGAGCGTTAATTAAATTCGTAACAACGTCCGGCCCCGCCAAAACGCTGATCTCAGACAGAGGCACAGAATGCACATCAGTATTATTCAGAAGTGTGTGCGAAAGATTGAAAATAAAATATAACAACACCTCAGCATATCATCCCCAATCAAACGGGATGACGGAACGCCAAAACAAGAACATCAAAACAGTTTTGTCTCACCTTGCAGACAACGATCAAGCATCGTGGCATGATGCTTTGCCTTGGATGTGCTTAGCGCTGAACACCAGTTATCAGAGCTCCATTGAAGAAATTCCATACTACTTGTTCTTCGGCAGGGATGCTGAAATTCCTATCATTGACTGGTTGAAAACCCCTGGCATAGATTACTCTCTAGGAGAAAACTATGGTGCTGAGGTGAGCTCACGACTCCACAATGCGTTCAAGATTGTAAAGGCGAAATCCAAAGCGTCGCACGACAAATCCGTGCAGTTAAAGGAGCGAGGAATCAAGAACAACAAGGTGCAAATCGGCGAAATAGTCCTATTACACAATCCAACGGGAAGACCTGAAGTTGCAAGCGCATGGCCGACAGACTGGGTTGGTCCCTATCGAATAATTGGAAAAGGGGAGACAAATGCCACAATTAGGGCGCTTTATAGTGACCGTGAAGAAAGGGTACACCTGAATAGATTGAAGGTGGCGTACCTGCGAGGCGAGGCCTACCCGCACATGCAGAATGCCGCTGCTGTGCCAGCAACTGAAGAAGAAAATGAGACAATCGACAGCGAGGATGAAGACATGAGGACAAAAAAAGCCGTGAATGAGCGAGCTGCGCCCAAAACGCAGCGGGAATATAACTTACGTTCTAGGTGCAGGTGAACCGTGGGCAAAAACAATGACCTGCAATGAATTAAGTTTCATGAGTTCCCTCAAGTTTGTAGGATGTGTTCCTTTTTGTGTGTTTAATTTAATATGTGTTCTTCAGTAGGAAGGTTTTTTCCTAGCTTTGTGTGACTCTATATTTTCGCTCGCAAGAGATCTGGTTGAATACGAGACACTTGTTTGAGTGAGCTAATCTTATTCTATACTTAAAATTTCATTTTCATTCCTGCTAAGGAAAAGGAAATAAATTTTTCAATAAGTTAATTTTATGTGTTTCTTAACAGGAGGAGTTAGTTTCATTTCGTAGTATGATTTCCTCACCTGCTTCTCGCAAAGAGTTCGCGGTTAATTGGATATACCTGAACGAATGAATTAGTCTTATCCGATGTTCTTAGACTACTACCGTCTCGTCCTAAGAAAGTAACCACGATTTGCCTTAGGTTAATTTTCAAGTAAGACTTCGCAGAATTGAGCTCCTATGTTAGTAGTATTACTTTCCATGTTTTTCGCTCGACAGAAGCGTCGTATTATATATATAAAACTCTCAAACGGGCGTGCTAATTTTATCTAAACTTTTTAATGTCGTTTATTTCTTCATGAGGAGACAAAAATGTGTTGCATTTGATTAAGAGAAAGGTATTTTCATAGAAGAGAAGTGTGTTGAATTTTTTTGAGTTTTCGCCTTTCTCTTGCTCTCAAGGGACATCGTAGGATATGATGTTCTTTAAGGAGTAAATCTTATCTTATCCTGTAGACTTAGGTGTGTGTTCTTTTCTTCACACTTAAGTATTTTGTTGCTTTTGGTAGATTAGTGTAGAAATTACTTCAGCACAGAAGTAGGATAGCAAGTTGAGTTACAATTATACACATTGTACGAAAAAAAGCAATAACCGCGTTCATTTAAGAAACAAGTTCGTTTATACACGCGCTGTTCATTAGAACGACGAACAAGTTGCAACGATACAACGTGAAGAAGCATCGAATTTGCATTGGAATCATCTCAAATTGAACAGATTCAAGCGTTACATTGAGAGTCGTCGCCTGCGAGTGTGTGGCTGGAAATTCGAAAGCCCGCGGACAAATTACTTTAGGGTCATGGTCAAGCATGTGCGGCTAACGCTAGCGTCCGCAAACAACAGAGGAAGGAATTTTTCTCAAGAACTCGATACATCTAAGTTGGTGGCGTTATAGAGCAAACTAAGTGTCACCCTGAGGATGGAAGCAGAAAGTGAAAGTAATTCCGAAAATATAATTAGGTCACCGTGATGTACTAGCGTTCAAAAATGTTTTTTTGCGATTGTGCATTGAAATTTAACTTCAGTAATGTGGAATTTGCATCGTGACATTAATGCTCGGCAGGGCTTTCTGAAACTCGAATGTACTTTTCCTGCGAAAATATTAGTTGGGCAATTATTCACATTTGGATACATAAGCCATATTTTTCGTCCTCTTTATTAACATGTGCAATAGAATATTAAAAGAGATAACGTCGGATAGAATTCGAATGAGATGGCCACTCTTCGAATAATATTAACCCACGGATTTTCTCGACAAAATGGAGCATTGTCTCGTATAAAAATAACCATTTTCTCGTACGATTCTGAACATCATCTCGTATCTAACAGAGATTGATCTTGATAACGGAGTATCACCTAGGATTCTTCCGAATATTGACTGGGATTCTTCAGAGTATTGACTGGGATTCTTCAGAGTATTTACTGGGATTCTTCAGAAAATTACCCCGGATTCCTCAGGATATCATTTCGGATTGATATTGTATTGCATCGGATTTATCATCGCATTCTCTCTCATTCATCAACGGATTAACACGAATTCATAAAAGCTCACTTCACCTGATCAACGAAGTAACTTAAATGGACAATCTGATGTTTGAAAATTGAGTTTGAATGAGCGTCTGAAAAACAAGTGATAATGCGTTGCATTTAAGATGATTGAACGTTAATTTGAATCGAAACAGTGATCCATCTTACAGAACGAAATCGTGCAGTTAATGTGGTGTGTAAAATTTTATAGTGATGAATTATTGGAATTATAACACTTCCTCCTGCAAACAAGTGACCAGCATCAACTCGAGTATGAAGCAATAATAATGCTACGGAAAAAGCATAAGAGATTAGCAAGAAAATTCAGCGAAAACCAGGAAGGAGTCGTCGTCGAATCGATAATGGAAACAACGGAAATTGTGCAGCCGAATGCGTGCAACAGAAATTGAAATCTCTGGAACAAAATCTTCATTCTGTAGGGTGTCGGAACTTGGTAGGAAATGTGCTCTGGAAAATTTAAGCACGGAATGACGTTTGAGTAATGAAACATTCTAAACACGTATTTTCATTTCGGCGGAACACAGACGCTTTGGTTACATGAATGCGAAACAATATATTCACACTATTGCTGATAGTAATGAGTAGGATTCTTAAAGCGGAATAAATTTTAGGCATAGAAATGCAACAGTAGAGGTCAACGATTGTGTCTTACATTATCCGTGAGTGTAGAAACAAGTGTTCGAATAAGTAGCATAAGGCTAATACAAAAAAAAAATGTCAAGTCAATTTTTTTATGTGCAAGTGAGGGGATATATTAGGAAATGTGTTACGAAACATTTTATTCGTGAGCATTTTTGATTGGTTTGTGTTTTTTAAATTGTGGGTTTTATGACTAAACTGTGTTCTTTTTTATGACTAAAGTGTGTCTTGCTAAATCGTGTATTGCTGCGTGTTTTGATTCTTTTTGGCATGTATTTGTGGAAATATTAAGATTCGTTTATTTCTTAGTACACATAAAAAATTGCGAATTCTATCAGTACAAGCGTGTTGCTTCAACATTTGTGTACCTGAGGGGTTGTTGTTGGACAGGTGTTTGGGTGTATCGTGTGAGCGATGTGTTGTGTTTGTGTAAGTGGTGGTTGGAGAGACCTCGGCCGAACTATCGAGAGTGAAAAATTTACGATCTACCCTTGAACCAAAAGAATTTCAAAACCAAAGGTCCTGTGTGGAGTCGTGGGAAGCAGATTATGCTTGGACAGGGGTTTTAGAGAGGCCTGCTTAAGAAAAGCCAACGTTGCGGGCAGAGCGTGTAAACACCAACAGCAAGGGTTGACACTTATAAATCGCCGACACTTGAGGCGTTCGTAGGGCTAGCGTTGCCTAGCAATGGTTTCACAGGAAAAAAAAACTCAATAAGGATCTAGATAGGGCGGAGTTAGCCAAGCTCGCATCATATGGGCTTACTGCCAATGAGAGACCGGTATATCATGAGAGAGAAAATTCGATGGGTAGAACAGCCAAGAAAACAGCAAAAGCAATATACAGGAAGGGTTTTGGACAATCACGTCCGAATTTACGAAAAGCGCTATTGGCTGTACGGAAAAGTAGAAGACAGCCCTCTCGAACATTTTGGTAGAGCTAATGAGATAAGTTCGGTCTTACGCAGAGGAAGAAAAAGAAGTCCCGGGAAAATGAAAAGAAGTCCCGCACAAGACCACTGTGGTCGAGAAACATAAAAATAAGCGAAAGATCAAACGTCGATTGGGAGGGTAAGAGATGTAGTTTTTCTTTGGAATAAATGTAATAGAAATTTAATGACATTCAGTGTAGTAAAGATTGAAATATTTAGAGTGAGCACAATTTGTGCGATTAGAAGTTTACGAGGTGATAAATTTTTTGTGCAGGCAGGGTGGATCGATCTCTTCTTGAATAAAAAGGGGTTGACGTGCGAAGATGCAGAAGCGAAATGAGCCGTATGCAGTCGTCAATGGACACTTTTCTGAACTGTAAATAACTCAGGGAATCTGAACTAAAGCTACACCAGTGAAACTGTGATAGAAATCTGAATGACTGTGACCTGTGCTGTTGGAAACCGCAATGATTGAATAGGTATTATTTGATCATGTACTCGGTGTGTAGCTAACTTAATAGGGGGCTGGCAGGCCAATCCAACCAGGTAGGATAGCATTGCCCTGAGGGCTATAACGAGCGTACATTTTTCAACTCAGTGAATTGTGTTAAGATGGCGCAAAGAGTAGTATGCTTGAGTTATTAGAAGTCGTGCCACACCTTACGATATGTCAACGGTATATTAGCCTAAGAAAAAATTGTGGTGGGATGCACTGCCGTAACCATAAAGATTACACAACGATATCCTGTGTATGGTATTAAATACTTGTCCACGGTAGCGGCATCTCATCAATTCAGATGCGCACGGAAACCGCGCGATCGTAAGTGGGCTCTTCACATCGGTGAGTACCGTCTTTGTTTTAGTATTTGTGAGACAGTCATTGAATTTCGACACTTGTGTATTTGGTTTGCCAGTAATTCTTGTGTTTTTTGTATTTCTCATGGAGGTATGCCAAGCCCTCAATTCCGAAAAACCGGTCGTCTCATTAATGTAAATTAATGAGGGGGTAGGACCAAGTCTCGTGACATCTGAAACATCCTGTTGCAAGCGCTTTAAAAGGATGATCGGAAATCTCACCTAACAATACCACTTTAGAATAGCATTCTTCAGAATATTCAATGTTATATAAATCTAAATATCGACGGGGTTGAACGTCAGTATAAAACAGAATGTTAATTATCACACACTAAAATTCAGCATGCGTCACCAGCTTCAATGAGAAAGGAACCTAACAGCTGATTCAATGTTCGTTTACAAACAAAGCCTGAATAACCTCAAAATCGTGTTCACAGTTGCTTTTTCGAATCTTGTCAAGAGTTACTCCGGTGAGAATAAGGCGGGTAACTCTAGGGATTATGACTGGAAAACTGCTTGTGACAGGCAGGGAAGCCATAAATGGGGGAATTCCTTAGATCTGGGGAAACGCTTGTAGTCTACGGGAATGGGGGAAACTTTCATAAAAACGTCTAAATCGGAGGGAATTTGGCTAGGCATTATTTTCCTTGCGAAAAATGTATAACTTGAATAATTTTGAATTACACGTAAACGTATGCTCATGCGGGTGAAGATGTTATGATACAGAACACGAAATGCTTCCTTAACGATGAATAGGAGGCGATTTAAATCGAACTCGTTAGACTTGCAATGAGATTCATATCGGAACAGAGAACAGTCTCATGCTCACAGCTCAGGCTTGAATGTCGAAGAGTTTGCTCTACATAAGGAATGAATGGCTGAGAGTAACCGTGTGACGGTTGCTAGCTTCCTTCAGCGAATATTTTTTGAAAAACAGTTTCCTCATTAACTTAAATTGTGTGTTAATTGGTCTTATATAATAATTTAATACTACATATATTTTTGTCGTGTTTTTTTCGGCGAAGGAGGCGGAACACAGAAGTTCTTGAAGACTAAATAGTTGTGTGCTTCAAAATTAAAAGATGTTAAAAATGTGCTGCAGGCCTAGTTTCCATTCAGTAACTATCAATATTAACATTTTATTTATCTGTATTGTCATTACTTATATGCGTTACAGAGGCTACCTCTGTAACATGCTCTTAAGCGATTAGTATTCTTCTACTTCGCATATTAACTTCGCGTTTTAACGGACAAAGCTTTATACACATGAAAAATAAGTTCATTTTAATGGTTAATGATATTTATAGGAAGATTTAATTATTTCATAATTATTTTCTTTGGGCTTAACACTTTGACTGATCGTGCGCCACCGTGTACGAGCGTTGCCGTACATGTCTGTATCTGGATGGTGTATTCTTGACACCGCACCCTATAAAGGCCATGCGCGTTTAGTTTGCGGTGCTCTTTCGATTCGCTCGCCCTCCTGTGCCAGTGACGTCTGATTTACTAATAAACTTACCACCAAGCTACCCCTACTATCATTAACCACCGTATATTGGTGGACCATATGTGGTGAACTCTACTCACGTGCTCGTGTGTAATTATTTAACAATATTATAAGTGTTCCGGTGTGAACAGAACAGTTTCAATGACAACCAGCAACCAACTCTGGCAACCACAACCCTCGATTTTTGTGTTCGGGTTCCGTATACCAGTAGAAGAGTTGCTAGAAGCCTATTCCGAATTTACCGTGTGGCTGAACATTGGGTCACCGTTTCGGACCAGGATTTTGGTCTATGAGGCAGGAGAGGATATAGAACTGATCTTCGAAGTTACTATTAGTGCTACAAACAATTGAGTGAACAAGAACTTGTTTTGACTTGTTTGAGATATTACTACGTCCTAATGGTGTTATAAATAGTACCAAAAACTGTTGCAGTAAAACAAAAACTGAGTGAAACAAGGTACCAACTAAAAATCATCGAATAATCAACGTGGTACCAAATTTGAAATCATTATCATCGTGTACCGTCAGCAACGTGGTACGCTGCCCTCGATACCCTGCACTTCAACAACAAGCACCAGCGGCATCATACTCCAGCAGCAGTCCGCAAGCGACTGCGCAGCAGACTACAGTTTTTTTCAGTTAAGTTTTATTGGAAAATTTTTTTTGCTCTCAATCTCAGTGCGCATGTACTCGCACAAGCCTCTTTGCTCTGTCGCTAGGCAGGCGTTTTTTTTTTGTATGCGCTTAATGCTCTGACACCTTGTCTCTGCAAATGCCGACTGGGCAGCTGACGCGCTGGCTCTGCAAGTGGCTTCAGTTTAATATTGATCGTTGTGAGAGACGCAGTGCGTGAATTGCGTCAATAAAACCTGTGGATTAGCAGATTAATCTCCTCATTACCTTCAAAAACTAGAGTAAGTGTAATATTTTACTGTTTTTGAGTAGCAGGTTTAATAGAAGCAGTGAGGCAGTAATTTTGGTTTATTCAGTGCTAAAAATTTGAAGGAAGTCTCGTTTTTGTTGTTTAACGTAAAAGTTCTGCCATAAAAGTACTAGAGTGTTACCTAGATTGTTACCGAGCTCGCCTAGAGAGTCAAGAATTTCTCTGGAGATTGTGTTCTTGTAGTTTTAATTTTTGGAGAGCAGTGAGGCTATTATTGCTATTATTGAGTTATTATTGCGTGTACTATTATTTAATTTTTGTGAACATTGATTGATATTAGGTGTGCTTTTTCTTTTGTTTTGCGGAATGCGATATTATTTTTTTGCGTACCTTTGATTGTGAATAGGACAACTCTTGAATTAATTCTGGATAGTAGGATTGATGGAGGAAAGTTCGGACAGTGACGAAGTCCTACGAACAGATCCTACAGTGACAAAATCAGGAAGGACGAGTAAACCAAGGGTTACTAGTGTGACGCAATCTACCACAATGACGACCCCGGCAAGTGCAGGTGCAGGTGTTAGTGGGAATAATGATAGGACGCAACTCGCGCGTGACATCGCCGCAAATATTAATATTCCTAGCGTTGGAACGATAATGACCAATGCTGAATTGCCGACGTTTAGGGGGAGAAGACGACAGAATGACGTTGAGTTCCTGGAGAATAAGTCCTGGACAACTCATATACAAAACTTGAAAGCATACATGACATTGCTTCCAGACGCGACGACTGATGAACGAAAAAAGGAATTCCTTGTGAGATCAGCAAATAAGAATGTAGGTGACTTTAACGCAGTTGTGACCAAACTAGTAAATGCAGATTTAAATTATACATATGATCAAGTAGTTAAAATTCTCGATGACATATACGTGTGTCGTGGTGAAAAAAGCGTCCAAGCCTTGGCATGTGATTTAAATGAATTGCAATTGATTAGGAACAATGCTTTAGCAGCACAATTAGTCACAGCGTTTTCAAAGATACGCAAACTCACTGAAAACATTTTGACGTCAACCACATTGGGTTGGCAAAGGCACCCATATTATCAGGCTTGTACAACACAAGCGGAATTGAAACGGTTTGTAGGTGACAGCATGTCATACAGCCTAGCATTAACAGTTCTTGGTCCGTTGTTAGACGAGTCGTTCGCTAGAAAAAATTTTGAACACCAAATCAGCACAGCTGAGGAATTGTTGGCAAGGTTAATTTCAACCGTCAGAGGTCAGGCGGAGACCAAAAAGATTCTTGTGTCACAATTTCCAATCAGAAACGAAAGTGAGAGCTATGTAGGTGATATAGCCAGTGAGTTTGACGAAGGCCTTGATGCGCCAGATCAGTTTCCGGAAAATGAGGTGTTCTACGGAAGTGTAGGAAATTACCGTAGGAACTACCGTTCAGGAGTACGTTGGATAACTCCAAGGCCTTGGTTAAAAAATCCTCGTGGTAGGGCAAGAGAATTTAGTAGTTACGTAGGTGACCGAGGAAATGGATCCTTGGAGTGTAACATGATGAGAACAGACAACAGTAGTTCTAGTGTTGCTGGTCAGGCTTCTGGACATAATTCCAAGTATGAAGCGACGAAAAAAAGAGGGTTCCCCTTTTGTACATCATGTTTGGTTGTTGGACATTTCGAGTGCAGACCCCAGAGAGGTCAGTTTCCGAGAGGGTGCTTTGCATGTGGTGGAACCCACGTGGTGAAAAATTGTAGAGCAACAGGAACAGAAGTGCGTAATTATAAGGCTTATTTACGCGGTGGCAATGTAAATAGGGGTGGCCCAACGCGCGGAAAGAGTGAAGTTCATTGGGCGGAAGCCGAGTCAGGTGATTTTTTACGAGAAAATTAGGAACGGATAGAGGTACTAGGAAGGATGAGTTGAATTTGACGGAGCCCGAGGTTGGCCGTACCCTCGTTAATCTTACAGCCGTGACTGAAAGTCCAGATACCACCGAGACAACCCAATTTTTCATTGATCCCGTGATTAACTGTGAAAATAGGTACAAATTATTGCAGGACGAAGAGCTTGTGGATAGGCAAGAACGAAAAGCAGTAGAATCTTATTTTTCAGTAAGTGTCGTAAAAAATTTCAAAAAAAACGGCGCTGGTTTAGTTGCGTTTAAAGATTGCAACAAACCTACAATAATCATTAAGAACAATGATCAGTATTTAAGTGCTCTGCTCGACAGCGGTTCAGAAAAATGCCTAATAAGTTACAGGCAGGTTAAAAATTTGAACGAAGAAGTTAAGCCGAGTCGTTTAACAGTTAAAGGCATTAATGGTAAAAGCAACGTAAGCGGCGAAGTAGAGTTGTCTATTACTCTCCCAGGCACTAAAAAAGTACTAAAAACGAATGCCCTTATCGTAAAGGAGGCTAAATTTAACTATGATTTAATTCTCGGCCGCGATGTTCTAAACAATGCTACTATTGATTTTAAAAATAAAACTCTTCGTTGGGATGATATTTCTATCCCGTTTTGTGAATTAAATATGGAGCCAATGTTAAGCAGTGAAATCATAATGAAAAAAATTGTAAATAGCGACTGCCTGTTATCAGATGTTGCTGTTGCAAGAAAGAGTGAGGGGCGCCGTCCTTTAAAAAATAATAATGACTACAGTAAAAGGAAAGAAGTACCAGCTGTGGCTGAGGCTTCACAGAGGAGTCCGAGGCAGTTAATAGTTCATTGCCCTTAAGTGGAGGTGCCCGGTAACTCGCTGAAGATTGTGTATGGCTTCCTTAAGAAGGCAACTCCAGGAGAGTATATGATTTTGAAAAGATGCCTCGAAAATGGCGCTCCTATAGCAGACTCAATTGTTCGAGTTGATGTAGACGGCGTGGTGCCGGTAATGGTTCTGAATTCAAATAAAGAGACTGTGTATTTGTCTGAGAATACGATGCTATGCAACATCGAATTAATTGCAGCAGATGATATTGAGAGCGAGGTGTATTTAACAAGTGTTGAAACAGCACTCAGAGACGCTCATAATGTTGAAGTAAATTCTAACACGGTGTTGGATACGATGCAGGTTGTCTCGGCCGGTGGTGGAAATAAAGCCATGGTTGAAAGAAGACTTGGGTTGGATGCCGACGCTCGCGCTAGACGTGAAATTCTCGTTGATAACGGGGAGTTAGGAGTTAATGCACAAGTAGGTGCAGGAGTAGGTGCAGGAGTAGGTGTGTCAAAAGGTGGAGATCAAGAGGTACGACGTGTTTTAACGAAAGATGATGTTTCATGTAATGAAGAGGACATACAGTTACCGTTAATTAATTTATTGAATAAGTACCGAGATGTAGTTACTCTGGAAGGAGAGACTATAGGTGTTACAAATATTATGAAGCACCAAATTCAGTTGAAACCAGATGCTCCGGTACTAAATTTAGCTCCTTATCGCATTCCCCACAAATATCAGGAAGAGGTAATGAAAATAACAGATGATATGCTCGCGCAGGGGATAATCGAAGATTCCAGTTCAGACTTTAATTTTCCTGTTATCATAGTTAAAAAAAGGGCGGGGATCTTCGCCCCGTAATAGACTTCCGTGCACTAAATAAGGTGCTAGTTAAGAGTTCTTATCCGATACCTAGGATTGACGACATTTTATCGACCTTGGGAGGTAACGCGTGGTTTACCAACTTAGACCTTCGCTCGGCATTTCATCAAATTGAATTGGAACAAGAGAGTAGAAAATACACAGCCTTCAGCATAAATTATCGTAAATTTCATTTCTGTCGCGTCCCTTTTGGACTTTCGATCTCACCGGGAGTGTTTCAAAGAGTAATAACCTCTGCCCTTGCACCCATTCTGGGTAAACTAGCTTTCGTTTTCCTGGACGATATATTAGTATTTTCAAAAAATAAAAATCAGCATTTAGCTGATATAGAAATCGTTCTTAAGATGCTGCGATCCGGTAATTTGTCATTAAAGCTTGAGAAATGTAACTTCTTCAAAAAGGAAATCGAGTATTTAGGTCACATCATTGCAGCCGATGATATTAAATGTAAATACTCGCAAAAATTGCAAGACTGCCGAGCGCCGGTCAATGTTAAGGAATTACAACAGTTTTTAGGTTTAGCGAATTATTTCCGTAATTTTTTACCAAATTTTGCTGAGGTAGCGTATCCCTTGTACAATCTTTTAAGAAAAAACGTTGACTATACGTGGACAGACGAATGCCAAAAGAGTTTTGACTTTATTAAATCGTCTCTGATTTCTGACACAGTCTTAAGACATCCTGACTATACAAAGGACTTTCATGTTTTTACTGACGCATCTAACTCAGGAATTGGAGCAGTACTAATGCAGACGGATGATTCAAGCGATAAAATTCTAAGACCCGTGGCTTATTACAGTAAGAATCTTAATTCAAGCCAGCGAAGATATTCTACTACCAAAAAAGAGTTTTTCGCAATTTTTTTCGGCGTTAAAGTATTTTAAATATTTAATAACTGGATACCCTGTCCGGGTTTATACAGATCATAAACCTTTAGCGCCACTTTTTACTAAAAACTTCCTGATGATACCAATATGGCGCGTTGGTGTATTAGCGTTCATTCATTTGAACCCGTTGTTAAATATTTACCCGGGAAGGAAAACGTTGTAGCTGACTATTTAAGCAGATTACCTGTAAATAATGAGAAATTAAATCTTAAAATACTAGACCGTTGTGATGTTCTGGAATCCGCATTTAAAACAGAAGTCTGTATTGTGGAGACACGGTCAGAGAAAAGACGCATGACAAGACACGAGGTAGTTGACCTGCCAACGCCTAGAGACAGTGTTGTCGAAGACGCAGACAAAGACGCTCGTCCCAAGCTGGTCAATTATGTACCGAAAGGGACTGAGATTTCTTGGACGATTAAAGAATTTATCGACGAACAGAACAAAGACGCTTTCTGCATTGAAGTTATAAACGCTTTACTGCATGACAGTATTTCGAATATTCCAGACCTACAAAAGTTTTTAATTCTGAATGACATTCTGTATCGACGTAGGCAGATAGACAACAGACCAAGTACCATCTTGACAGCAGTCGTACCCAACTCTTTAATGGGTAAAGCTATTTTAGCGATACACAGCATGTATCATACAGACGCCATGCATACATTGTTTAAATTCAAAATAAAATACTACAATCAATTGGAAAAAACAATTGTGAGAAATTTTGTAAAAGACTGTGAAGTGTGTAAACTGATTAAAGCAAGACCTTGTGTCCCAATTAAAATTTTGACAGCTCCGATAGCTAAAGAGCCATTTGAAGTGGTGTCGATGGACCTTCTTGGACCTCTGAAAGTTACAGAAAGGGGAAATAAACACATATTGGTTGTCATAGATATATTTTCCAGGTTTTGTAGGTTGTACGCGATTTCTAACCGACATACAGAAACAATAATTTCATGTTTGAGTAATTGCTTCTCACTGTTAGGCTTTCCCAAAACTCTCATCTCTGATAATGCCCTCGAATTTAAATCAGTGGCGGTAAAACAATTCGCCAAAATACACGCTATTGCGAAAAGGGAAGTATTGGCATACAGCCCGCATTCCAACGCTATTGTGGAGCGTAACAACAAGAAGATTACGAACTTGCTAAAATTATATGTGAACACACTTGCTCATGCGGAGTGGGATCAATTACTAGAAGTTGTTGAGAACGCATTGAATAACGCGTTGAATTCTACTTTAGGCGAAACACCTAGCTACGTGGCATTTAATCGTGATACGTGTGCGTACTACCAATCCGAGAATTTTGATTCTGTAACTTATAACTACGATGAAGAATTGGATTTGGTGAACTTTCGGGCAAGGGAAGCCGCCCGGACGGTGGAAAATATTCGAAATTTAATTATAAATAATACGACAGAGAGAAATTTATACAGAAACATCAAGCGACGTAATAAGGACATACAGGTGGGCGATCGTGTTCTTTTAAGGAATCACGAGAAAAAACATAAGCTAGAGCTTACCTGGATTGGGCCTGCTGTGGTCCAAAGAGTCAAACGTAATTACGCTGAGATCAAAATTGGATCCAAAATTTATAAAAGTAATCTAAATCATTTACTACCCTTGAGAAAAGTTACACTGTGAGTTAAAATGACGAATTCTTTCTGATATGTTAACGTATGACGGCGCAACGATTCGACGAGTTACGATTTACCTTGTTACCCTTGTTTAACAGTTAACAGTTATGTTAAGGCTAATATTCATAGGTTAAGGAGTTTTATTTGGCTGTGCAACGTGCGTTGTATTCCATATTATTCTAAGTAATCCGTGCGTTCTATTTTTATGTGTAATATTTCAGCTATGCGTTGCGTTGTTTTCATTTAACTTGAGGTAATACTTGATGTTAAACTGAGTGGTAAATGGAATGTGTACTGTCTAGCTTCAGCTTGTCGCTAAGACGTTTCTTTTTTTTTTTTATTCGCTCAAGACCTTAGTGTCGCTGAATTGACAAATTAAATCATGAACGGATGTGCCGACTGCGAATTGCAATCGCTGAGCTTGCTGTTCACATTGCGAGATGGGTTGTTTTGACGCTGCGGCCGTGTACCGCAGTGCTATTTTTATCGAGCCGGAATGTTCGGCGATCAGCATAATTTAATTTAAATTCATAAGAAACGTGTCTAGTCGTCTGAGAGTTTCGATACGAACAGAATTTAGTTTTTATTCGAGTTTTATCGTGGGTTTTAATGACTTTTATCAGACCTCCGAGTTCTGATATCAAACTTCATGTTTGTAGTTTATTTCTTTAATTTTGTAACGGTCATGCTAATCGTTTTGTATCTGTTTCATTGCAGGATTTACATGGACGTATTCGCGATGGGGAACCAAGTAAGCTTGGTGGATGTGGAGACCCTTTCTTCTGCAATTGCGAAGAACCAGGGCGCCAGTGACGAGCTCCTTAAAGAATTGATAAAGAGCAACTCCCGGGTAGATTACCTGCCAGACAGCGCACGGATGTGGTGACAATGTTACTCGCCGTAACCACTATGGTTTTAGGCGCAATGGTGTACTACACCAAGCGAGGGCTGGAGTCTTTGGCTGATCGAGCTGAGCGTCTAGAAGATTACCAGCTGCGACGTTTACCCAGGGGTGGACCTAGATATGTCCAACAAGAACAGGCGTATAGGATACTTGAAAATGATTGGAACCGAAAAATAACCAAAATTTAGGAAAGTGAAAAAATTTAAGAGTGGTTAGAATTTAGGTAATTACCACGTTGTTGAAATATTGGCGCTCAGTGATTGGAGGAAATGCGTATCGCAGGAAAAAGGCGAAAAGAGTTGCGTTTTTATGAGTTGTGTTTTTTTTCAGCATAGTTATTTGATGTAATCTTAAGCTTAAGCTTGCCGTATGTTTTTAAGTATCGATGCGTAAAAATCCTTATAATTTTTTAATTAATTGGTTTTAGTAATTTGTTTAAACTATTTTTATTTAAAGGCTATTTTTAGTTCAAATAATAGTGTTTTTGGTTGCGTTTCGAATTCCTTGCGAATATTTTCAATGTTTTCAATATGTATTTTGAATTGCGGTATTTCCTATAATTGATGGGTATTTGCGGAATGTGTTTTTTTTAATTCGAATTGAGTTTCTTCGGTTATGTTGAAAAAAATAAGTGTTGCGTCGTTATTTTTTGATCCTTACCATCGTTCCACGTGGCTGTCGTCGTGCTGAGAATTTTTTTTTGATGCACGATAAGTCAGTTGCTTTGCTTTGCTTGGTTGTGTTTTTGCTTATGCTATTTTGCTTTTAATGATTAAGGCGTTTTAATTTTTGTTCTTTCCTATATTCCGTATAATCCTATATTCCGTACAATCCTATAATCCTATCGTATAATCCTATGCGTGTTAAAAGTTTGCTCTAATCTCTCTGATTCGGTTGATTGCGGTAACAAGATGTTAACAATTTAACGGTTATTTTTTTCTTTAAAAAAAAGGGGTGTAAAACGTTTATGAAGTGTTTAGTATTTTTGACGTGTTGCGTTGCGTAAATTCATATTTTTTGAGTATTTCTAAAACATTTACTTTATCGTGTTCCTTTTATTGGCGTTTTTGATATAAATAATAAATCATTAATGTTCTAATGGTAATGGCGAATGTTTTTATTTTTTTTTAGAAATGTTTTTCTGCGACTTGAAATTACTTTTGAGCTCTAGCATGATTACTCTTTTTGGCTGCGGTTCTTGTATTCTTTTAATCATTTTTGGTAAGATAGACGGTTCTTCATTAAGCATTTTTTAACTGTGCGTTCTTTAGTGAAGAGTTATTAACCATAGTATATCGAGTTTTTAACAAACAGGGTTACATATCAATGTGTTCTTGCTTTAGCTACCCTGTTTATTGCTTGTTTTTTGCGATACATATGATAATGCTTGGTTGGTGAAGTAGTGAAATTGTTTAATAACTTTTAACTTTTAAATGGCATGAGTTGTGGGACATTTAAAGTAATTTAGCATAAATACGTTTTCGAACGAGGCGGTTGCAAATAATTAATAGCGTTACCTTTCACGTAGACTTATCGTCTAATTATTTTTTTCTTTTTCAAAATTAAGTGTTTAACTTTTTGATTGCGTGTAACATTGTCCCACGATCTCCGTTAATTCTTCGAATTCTTGAGTTTTGTTAACCGTTTTAATTTTGGGGTTTATTACTCACTCCAGCGTTACGGGGGGGTGCTATGTACGAGCGTTGCCGTACATGTCTGTATCTGGATGGTGTATTCTTGACACCGCACCCTATAAAGGCCATGCGCGTTTAGTTTGCGGTGCTCTTTCGATTCGCTCGCCCTCCTGTGCCAGTGACATCTGATTTACTAATAAACTTACCACCAAGCTACCCCTACTATCATTAACCACCGTATAACCGGTGGCACATGGAGGTAATTTTCATAATGCTGCTGACCGATCAGTAGTCGCAAATTTAATTTTCATAAATACCTAATCAAAGCTAAATGACGACACGATCCAGTTCATGTTTGGGTTTTTTAAAATAATTTACTACAATTGACTTTAAATTTGAGTTTGGCATTGAACTTTATATTTAGTAGTCGCAGTCAAAATTTAAAAATGGTGATAAATTTCTCCTAGTGAATTATCGAACCGAATCATCTTCTGAGGGTCGGTAGTTCTATACGCGGTCATTTAGTAGTGTCTGGCTGTGTACCCGAATTAAAAGCTTGCCTGAAATAGAATAGTAATCCCAAGTAGTCATAGTAAGTGCTGCAATATTTCTCTGAGAAATTGCAACAGAAATATGCTCAGTGCAAAATAAGAGAAACATAAATGTTGTAAATATCACACTAGCGCTGATAACGTACACTTTATGGCATGAGAGCCGTCCAATAAATCCGATTGAATTACCAAAAGTGAGCTTGCTCTTGTAGCATACTTTAACCTACACGACCTTCCATACTCAAGTGTTGATCATTTCTTATTGGTGGATGAAACAATTTACTCTGACAGTAAAATAGCTGACAAGCTGTCAATGAAAAAGACGAAATTTCATTTGAATTTAATATACTGTATGTAAAGCCAGTTCTTAGTTAATATATAACATAATACGTTTTTTCTGAATTTGGGGGATTTGTGCCGATTACGGGGAAATTTCTACTGCAAATCTGGTGGAAAGAGAAAATCCGCAGTGGCAGTTCTGGTGACTTGTGTCATGGTAGACGAAAAGAGGTAGCGTCAAACCAGTGTTTTATTAAATCGAATATTGCGCTGATGATGTCAAGGCATCGAACCAATAATTATTATTGCAGCGGTTGAATTGCATCTGGCAACACTGCTAGCCCAAAATCTGGCATTTATTTTAGCCTAACAGGTACGACAATATGACAGTGTCGTTCAAACGAACTGTTCACGCGTTAAAATTACAATGTCGCCGCCTCGAGTTCAATTTATGAAGTGTTTCTTTATTTGATGTCAGAATAATTCTAAAAATCGACTCGAGATATTTCAATATCTTTTTTTTAATTAAGTCGAATTTATGTTTGCTGCAGTCATTTCAAAAAGACTGACTATCGAAGAATCCTCCCTCCATTTAAGACGCACGTTTCATTGAAAAATGGTGTTGTGCCATTTTTTTAATGATCACGGGAGTGTGGACCTGGAAGGTAAGAAACTTAACTTCATATTTTATTTGAAGGTAATTTTAAAAATATGGCTTCTAACTGATTTTTACACTTGATGAAGCTGCATTTCATTATCAAATTTTTGAAATCAGATACAGTAAAATGTTTCAAATTAGAAATGCTGGTTCCATTAGAAAATGCTATTGACTCTCGTAAAATTTAAAATATAGCGTTAAAAAAAATATGAGAATAGGTTGTACTACAATTCAATGCTGGTTTATGACATATGCTTACTGCTTATTTTCAAATTTTTGGGAAAAATTGTTCGTGAGCTTTTCATTCCAAAAAGGTAACCTAAATCTTGCAGAAGTGCGCTATCAGCTTTAATAGTATCTAAATTTCTGTGTGTAAAGTAATCTAGAAGTCGGATGGGAGGACAAATTTTACCAGTTTTAAGGGAACATAACTCCATTGGCATTGTAAAAATTTTCACCTCACCATTATGTTGACATTAGCAAAAAGTAAGCTTAGAACATACAGTGCTCAGCTTGAAAACTAGTTTGGATTGCCACACTGTAAAACTTGTGCACAGTATGTTGGATGCATCTCCACGATAGATCTTTTTTTGTTGTGTAGTCTATCTTATCTGAAGTTATTAGATTCATCCATAATAACTTCTTCCCTTGTAGCTAAATTTAAAGTGTTTCAAATCGTCAAACCTAAAATTCAAACGGTCATCGCATCCTGATGTTAGTTTTAGGCACTTGAAAAACCAATGTAAAAGATGATGTGTATCAGGCCTGGTTGATTGGAATAAAACATCCTTCTGTTTACAAAGGAGATGCAAAATCTTGTCATTGATTTTCCATAAGAAAGTACAACTTGTTATGGCAATCATTTTTTGCAAATGACACTATTCCAAGCGTCCTTGGAAATGCATTTTTGAAGATACTTAACTGTCCTATGTTAACCATTTATGGTGTACTATTAGCTGTTATCGATATTTTTGAGATTTAAAGAGCAAATAAATTTCATTAATCATAAATTTGTAGCAAGTGCTTAAAAAATCTCATCTGATGCAACAAAGCTGTGTGTGAAAAAATGGTGGTCCAATGTTTGTGTCAATGATTGCATTTTTATTTTGCTCTATTTTTATGTTTCTTAGCAGAGGTAAGATGAGTCTGATAACCCACTAAGGAAGACATGTGTGCTAAGTAAAATTTAGGGCATTCTTCATATTAAGGAGAGATTTTCTTTACATGTTATTTTTATGAGTCTTACTAAATTGA
Source organism: Morinoia aosen (assembly GCA_030386875.1). Lineage (NCBI taxonomy): Eukaryota > Metazoa > Arthropoda > Malacostraca > Amphipoda > Talitridae > Morinoia > Morinoia aosen. Next base: position 79,117,107 of record CM059572.1, on the reverse strand, counting down.
TATTTATATTTGCATGCTTATTCTTTCTTAGTTCAGGTTAGCTGACATTAGGATTATTGTTAAGGGCACGGTCTGGGTCGAATTTGGATAGTGGTAGGTTTTCGGTTTATAAACTCATCCTAAGGAGAATTTTCTTGCGCATCCAACGATATAATTGGCTCTCAAGTGCGTACATAGGTTTGTCTTCTAGACGGAGTAGAAGACCCACACTAACGTGACCTTGGCGCGCCAATGAATGAGTGATTTCCCTCTTCCCCCCTAATTACGGATCAGTTTTGGGCGTTCCTCTACGTGAATAGCAAGAGAGGTCATTAATGGCCATACTTGAATTGCTTTAGTACTCAAACGAAAAATTCTAACACTCGGTGGTAATTATGATGATATAACTGATTGTTTGTTCCGAGTCCGGCTGCTCTGAGTCATCAGCTAATTAGCTGTTGTGTAAACATATAATCGCCTCCCGCAGTTTCAAATGTACAGGAATGGCAAATATATCATTCGAAAGGGCTTAAAAAAGCTACCAAACTATAGAGTTGATTCAAAAAAATAGTTTATAATTAAGGAAAAAACCTGTTTTTAAAAAAGCGGGGTGTTCTGAAACTTGCATTTATTGTCTTTTGATATGGATCCTTTCCCACAGTTTTGAAGATACAGGATTTGCTAACATATCAATCGATAGAATTTAAATAGAGCTACAGAAGCAGATGAGTGTATTTTAAATGAAGAATTAGTTCAAAAGTTATGAAAGAAAATTTTTTTTTTGGAAAATGGCTCTCATGAAAACTGGCCTTTTGACCTTTGAAGTGGTTCTTCTCCCAAAGTTTTGAAGGTACAAAAATGGCAAACATCAAACGAAAGCAGTTCTAACAATCTAGAGAGGCATTGCGAAATTTTTTATTTCACTTTTCATGTTGAAAATTATAAGCCAAATAATTCGAAAAGCAAAAAAGTTGTCTGTTTTTGGGGAAAAAAGTTCTTAAAATTCAAAAGATCAAATTATCGAAAAAAAACTGCACTGGATCTCTAGACAAGAAACTTAGCTACCTAGAAAACCTTTTTTCAGTTCTGTAACTTCAAAATTGTAGGCAATGGATCATTTTCCGCAACACCCACTTTTTCAGTGTTTTGAAAAAATCAAATTTCTAATAAAATTACGAAAAAAAACAGAAGTTCAAAAAAAAAACCACCTCATTTTACATTTATGGTTAAATTTCAGAAAAATTCGTCGAGAACTGACAGACTTTTGGTTTCACCCCAACCATGTCCGTAAATATCACGGTCAAAACGACTTTATTACCCAACAATAACGGCTTAAGAAAAATTGAGAGAACCAGCTTGAATGTGTAAACTTATTTAGAGTACTTGAAACTATGTGTCTCATACTTCTCTGTCTATTGAATCCAATTTCCTTTCTCCCTTTATCCCTGTTTGTTCTTATATTTTTCCCTCTCTCTTTCTCCCCTGTGACTCCTTATAATTTTACATTCTGTATTACGCTCCAGTTTTTCATCGTCTCTATTTCCTTGTGTATGCATCTCAATTCTGCTTCATATTCAGCGTCATCTCTCTTTAGAATTGACCCCTTTTATTAAATACTCTCACCTGCATCTCAATTTATTGTATTAACACCAACAGATTTTAATCTGTACCCTCACTAACAGAACTGAAATGTGTGCTTATTGAGCCAACAACCAATTCAAAAACTGTTAGCTTGACAAGTTAAAAAAAATTTTTTGGCCTTCCAGGTTCCGGAGGAAAGTGAAATAGTTTACCAATCATTGAAGTGGATGAAAAGGAGCAAATGGCTGCCGTGGTATTCAACTGAACCACCAATATTGGAGGAATTTTTGCCTCTGTGGAAGTGGAAGATGCTGCCACTATATCTCCGGTTACCTTGCCATGAAAATAGGCATGTATCAGCAGCAACTGAAATAAACTTCTTTGACTGACTGCACAAGTTATTTCATTTTAATTGTGCAAAATTTCAGTTTCTATCTGTTTGTGCTGTTCAAAAAGTATTTTCAGTCTGATTATCCTCACAAGGGACTTAAATTTTGCAGTAAATCTTTTCTACATGCTCTTCCTGGTTTTGAGAGGGTTTTGCAGTCTCTTTTGCATCAAATTAGTCCCTTACCAGGCTTCTGCAAAAATAATTGTGAATTAATTCATAATAACTGCCCTAAACCTCACACCTGCTGTTCTCAAATAATTATCTACTCGATAAAGTTTTTCTTCAGATGCAGAACATTGCAGTCAATCAGAGCTTACAACAGACCTCTGCAGGGTACCTGTTCTAAAGATAAACTTCATAAAATGATGCACAATTGATTCACTGCACTTTTCTCCTGAGTCCTTGTTCTCATGATGTTCTAAAGAGAAATCTGATAAATTTTGTCGAATCAAATTATTCAGTTAATTTTAAATGGCTTCTAGAATATAATTGCATGGCTGTATGCTGCTGGCAATGGTTTTACCGACACATTGGGAGGATATACGAGGGTTAGTCAAAAAGTTCTCAGACAAATGCCATAATTTTGAACTGAACTGAGATTTACAAGTTTTTACAAGTTGAGACCTGTCCTTACAGCTTCCTTGATAACTTGAAGCTGTCTCATCAGTTTATGTCAGGTCAGCATCGAGGGAGGTTGCATTTCAAAATAGTAATTTTCAACCCTTCAAATGGCAAATTTTGAGATCAGGACTAACGTAAAATTTTTACTAAACTAAATTGGAAATGGAAAGATCATCGAAGCTTTACAGCAGGTTTATGGAGACTCAGCACCAAGTAGAGCAGTCGTTTATGATTGGATTAAACGCTTTAAAGAGGGAACAGTTTAACTTGGTGACGACCCACGAGGAGGAAGACCCACCACAGCAAAAAATGAAGAAAACATCTCTGTTGTACAGAACCTAGTAGAACAAGCCCCCAATTCTATCAGGAAGGCATTTACAGGTGGAAACATAGATTACAAAAGTGTATAGACAGCAATGGAACTTATGTTGACAAATAAAAGTAATGAGTTGTTAAATAAAGAAATTATGGCATTTGTCTGAAAACTTTTTGACTACCACTCGTATTGAAGAGCAGCTGCTTGAAAACACTTCTGTGTGCATAATATATTTATGCCTATAGTTCCTGTATTTCATTAAAAACAAGAACGAGCGAGATACTGTTTCCTCATGTAAAACCCATAACATGATGATGCTACTGTATGTACAGCAGCACTTCACACATTCCGATTTAAAAATGATGAAGCTTTATTTTAGGCTTTGTGTTACTCACTCGACTACTTAGCTGTAAGCCAAATTAAAAGCATAAAAAAATTCTTAAGATGGGGTAAAGTTTTTGTGTGACATAATTTGCCTATCTCCATTGGTAGCTAAGTGGAGCCAGTAAATTTGAACTTGAAAGCAAACAAATACTTGAGTTTTCTGGACGACCTGGCGCTATTCCTGTCTGCTGTGGCCAAACTTGAGGCATTTAGTAAGGCATGCTGAGGCTCACCAATGTGTCACATACGCCATTAAGGGGAACATTTTGGGGGCATCTGCAGTCCAAAAGTCGATTCTCCCGATTTTTTTTATTGTTTTAAATGAGTTTGAGTTATGTCCCCGAATGTCTGTAAAAATATCAGGAACGTATCCCAGAGCTAGCGTCCCCCCCGGGAGGGGGAGAGCATCCCTCTTACGGACCTTTTTTTTTCATTTTTGAACCTAGAGCAATGAAATTTGGTATACTGATAGTAAATGCAATTTAGAATCATTTATCATTCATGACAAAATGAGATTTTCTTGAAAAGAAAATCAAAGAAAACGACATTTTTGGGGGGGTTTTCTAAATGCTTCTTCTCCTACAGTTTTTGAACTACAGTAATGATTTTGGTATCATTGGATGCAGAATAACGTGGACATTCAAAAAAAAATTCTCAAATTACCAATTTTATTTTTTTTTATTTTTTATATATTTCATCATTCATATTCCTCAAGGTAAGCATCTCCCCTCCGAATATTTTTTTTATTGTTGAATTTAGAGCAATGAAATTTGGTATACTGATAGGAAATGCAATTTAGAATCATTTATCATTTATGACAGAATGCGATTTTCTTGAAAAGAAAATGGGAAATCATAGAAAACGACATTTTGAGGGGGGGTTTCTAAATGCTTCTTCTCTGATAGTTTTGGTATCATTGGATGCAGAATAGCGTGGACATTTCAAACACTTGAATGCTTTTCCTCAAATTTCCAATATAAAAATTAAAAAAAATCAAAATATTCACAAGAAAATTCAAATTTATGACGTCATAACTTTGAAACAAGAATGAATTTTGAAAAACTTTCAATACATTGTAAAGCCCTTGTTTTTCTGCATCCAATGATACCAAAATCACCACTGTAGCTCAAAAACTGTAGGAGGAGAAGCATTTTTTTTCTTAAAAATAGGTCTTATAAAACAAGTAAGTTTTTAAGACGTTTGTCGTTATAAATCCGACGTTTACAAAGCTAGAGCAATGCGGTTTGCTGCATTTGTAAGTGAAATATGTGCTCTAAAATTATATTAGCGTTGATTTTCAAAAAAAAATTCGTGAAACTTTTTCCGTAGACTTTTTACCATAAAATTTCAAATTTGAAACCCCCTTTTTCAAAAAAAAATTATAAATTCGGAACGAATTCAAATTCATAAAACGGCCTAATACGATTTGTGAGCACACATTTTACTTTCAAATGCAAAAAACCACATTGCTCTAGCTTTGTAAATTTCGGAGAAACGCAACGCATGGTATATATATATATATATTTTTAATTATCATGAATAATTATTTTTCTATGGCCTAGGGCAAAAAACTTGTTTAATAAAAGTTGTTAGGAATCTAGAGATCTAGTAGTCTGCAAATTTTCATAGATGTAAGTCCAATAGAAAAAAATCTACGGTTGGAGACTAGATGCTTCCCTTAAACCTACAATTGCACTACCATATCCGCGCACTACTCACTCTCAGCTCTGTAAGTGGTATTAATTAAACTTGCAAAGACTGCTAATGAACAACCACTTAGTGTTCGACTTGTGCTAGCCTTATTTTGTTAGAGTGAGATGAATTTAAGGCTGTAATATATTATATTGTATCTAGCTTGTGAGAAACCTTTTTCTTTGTCTGCTTATAATTTAAGGCTATGAACTATTATGTCGTTCAATGCTCTATACTTTCAAACTCATTCACGGAGAGTAGTGAAAGGTTCATTTGTTGATATGCCGCAGTGCATTGCTAGGTTAAAGTGTTATAAATAAGCATTTGTGGTGGTCTCAACAAGCCGTTCGACAAGCTTCGAGCGACCAGCTGCCACTTCATGCAATTGCGGGCTTCGAGGTGCCACCCCAGGCAACGGCGTGCGTCGAGACACCACCTAACGACCAACCAATTGCGACGCATGCTCAGCGCGTTCCTGCACTCACCAGGTCCTATATAACGGGGTGCTGTAGAAGCTCGGCCAGTCTTCTCACCGCGGCTCCGATCTTCACAACACGCGTCGAAGACGCTCCGCCAGCTACAGCCTCGAGCCTCTACCGCCGCTTCGCACTCAATAGTCACTCTACCGCCATCCGAGCTACCACTACACATTGCCTGACGGTCTTTCTAGGCGTATCTTGGTGCATTACTACCTGACAACAATATTATCTCCGAGTGTCAGTACTGTCGACGATATTCCCAATTGAACGGCATTTATTTCAGTTGCATTTTCTTACCCTGTCGGGTTTGGAAAGTAGCCTGAGGGAGAACACCGCATGTCACTATCTGCAGGCCACACATATTTGTTATCCGTATTTTCTTCCCGTAATTGGAACTATACAGAAAAAATTAATTTCATTTGATCGTGGAAACTTTTGCATTCTTATGACATATTCATCGTCATTATTTATCATATTGTCATTATTGTCATTATTCAGACTGGCTCTGAACATACGTAACTCGAGTCATTCCAGGTTTTTTTGCATTCTGAGGTTTATGTTTGAAAACACTTCTCGGCTGTCTCTACGGAGTTAATTAACTCTTTAAAAAGTTAAGTGTCTTGTAATTAAGCAATGTAGCTCTCTCTGAACATTTTTTTGGATATACTTCTGCTTATTGATGATCAGACAATTGTGTGTAAAAATTATTTCACGGTTAAGAATGATTTATTTCGAGCACGATTCCGATAGTTGGTAAAACATGGGTAGTAGGCTTCCCACTCGCACGGAGTTAGAAGAATCGGTACCCTAATAGCAAGTTTGACCTCAACTAGTCTTTCTATTATATATTTTTATAGTCCATTACGTTACATTTTTTCTTTTTAAATTTTAACTGTTCATTTTCTTTTTAGTTTATATTTCTTTACTTACTGGTACGCAAAGCACTAGTCCTGATGTTTGAAGATAGCGCTTATGCATTAGGAGTGCTGCCGTTTGCGCTCCATGATGTTTGCTAAATCGTTATGTAATGTCGTCCTTACTTAGATTTAAATACTTAGTTTTATGTTGTGTCTTGTGTGTACATCTCGGAATTTATTAGCCAGAAAATGTTGAAACGTGCCTTCAGCGGTCGGTGGTGTACCAATTATTTTTTTTTGGTAAATAACAGTTTATTAAACTCAATATCGTCAAAAATTTACGTAATATTAAAGTATTAGAAGCGAAGTACATTTTTAAACGATGGATGTATTTATTCAGGAGCGAGGTGTTGGCTCATATTTTGTTCCCCATTCTTATAGATCAGGTGATGTATAGTCCACAGCTGAGAGTTTGGTAGGCCTTTTTTAAGTTGAAATTAAAACGTTTTGTTTTCAGTTCTTAAGGACCATCTTTTTTTGGTTCACTGCTGTCCTGCTTTTCATTACCTATGACTTTCTTCGTCAGCTTTAAGTTTGTTTCATAACCTTACTCCTCAACTTAAGCTTCTAGGCGAAGGTTATCATGTGTGGAAACATACCTTGTGTATTAATTCCAGGTTCCTTTGTAACTCGTGTCTCCTTCCTCTCTTTGAACAACTTTAGTGTAGTAAGGGAGGGTTAACCCAAGTCATAATCTTATCTATAGAACTAGTCAGTATTTCTTATAAAAACTTGGCGCTCTAAGGGAGGAGATGTGTAGTTCCACGGCTAACTTGCATAAGCTGTCCATTTGTTGAATATTGACTGCGTTTTTTTCCGTTGCAGACCATCTTTAAGCTTCACTGCTGTCCTTATTTCTATTTAATTTCCAATTGAAATATTTATATTTTTCTTCATAAAAATTTAGTGGAGTAACTCGTGAGAGATATGGAATGCGGAAACCTATTGAGGAAAACGCATCATGGAATGAACAAAATTAATGGATTTTGATTTACTTTTATCAGCTCCTCTATCCCATGCTAAAGGGAGCCATCCCATTCTACAAAGGTGCGCGGTACGTTATTAGCTGGGCGTGGGAGCTGCCCAGCTCCCACGCCCCAGCTTTTTTGGTTCGTTACTGTCCTGTTTTCAGCACATCTGACTTTCTTCTTCAATTTTTCTCTAGTTTCATAACCTTCTTTCTAAACTGTTTCTATGCTCGCAGGATCGTGTGCGGGAACTCACCTTGTGCACAGATTCCGCGTTCCCTTTACTCCATACTAAATGGTGCCTTTCTCATTGCCTTCCTCCGTCCTCTTCTTCATCGCCTTTGTTGCGGATAGTGAGGCTTAAACTAACACTTAATAAAATCTAATCTGCTCTCTGTTCGTTATGTATTCTTAACAAATGCACTAGGTGCTTTATAACAGGTGTAAGCACGAGTATTCTATGTTTCCTAGTTTTTCTGGTATTGAAACTTGAATGTTGTTGGAAAGAAGAATATTTTTTTAACTATATTGATGTAACATTACTCAAAAAATTGAAATTGTGGAAACGTATATACATTTGAAAATCAATTCCCCTGCCGTTCAGTTTATAATAAACTTGCAAGCAGAATATATCGCACGTTTTATAACAAATGAATTATATCTGAACACGAAATTGCATATTATCATTTTTACGATTGAACACAGCGGCCATTCGTCAGCTTCATCCGCAGGGAAAAGGTATTAAAAGCTTTGTATGATTAAATAAAATAAATTTTCCTACTGTTTGAATAGAGCTTGCAATTTATGAACCCGCCCGTATAATTGAATTGAAGAATGACTTTTAGTATTGGTGGATTTACACGTTGCCAGACAAAAATTTTTTCTAAAATTCGTACGTGCAGAAACACACCGGAAGTCGGTTCTGGTGTAGATCGTACGTCTGGAAGGGTAGAGCACGCCTCGTGGTAGTACGTTGATGTTATCCGGTTTGTTTGAAATAAAGCATTTCCATTGGCTAGTCGAATTAGCGAATATGCATGGCTGTCCCCGTAGAAATGACACTACTTCCTTTTGTCTGCCATGACAGGTGTTGATCTCAAGCCACGTTTGTGCGTAGAACTGCAAGGCCGTTGATTCAAGTTTGAGGATCGATTATAAAATAGAGCACAAATCAGTGACTGAAGCTAACATGAGATTTTGAAGTGATGAACCAAGTTCTGTTCAAATATTTTTTGAATAGCTTGTAGCAAAAAGTCACTGAAACTTTTGTGCTAAAAAATTGTTACTAAATATTTCATATGTGTTTTGAAAGCTGTTTGTCAGTTATGGTGTAATTCTGGTGAATGTTTAAGTGAAAGTTATTCTGAAACCTAGTTTAGCTTTAAGCAAGCTGATTTCTATTGTTTCGCATAAAATATTTGCGTTATAATTTTAATCATGTTTTATAAAATATTTTCCCACTTTTTATGTGGAATAGTTTACATAATTCTGACAGATTTGATTACATATCTTCATTCATTGAAATATTTTGGATGAGACTAACTATAGTGTACTATTACTATTCAAAATGAAATCTTTGCATTTTAAATTTACTGAGTGTTATTTTCAAATCATTTTACATTTAATTTTCCATGATACCGGACGGGCTGTATACAACTGGTTTAATTAGCAAAATTCCATATCCAACTTAGCTCAAGCATGAGGAAATTATTCATATTCATGATCCAAAATAACAATTTGTAGTATATGCAAAAAAATGAGTAATTTATTATTTTCCCTAACATACAAAACAAAATGAGGCTTTTTTGGCCGTTTTAGTTTTTATCATTATTTCGTGAATGGAAAGTATCTTCTTACATTAAATTAGTACAAGTAATCCTCTAGTTCAATCACTGGTCTTTTATAACTCGTTAATTAAAGTGGCCAACCAAGGCCCCTTTCGGCACGGTTGGCCATTTTTTGTTGAAAAAGGATCCTTAGGTGATGGATTATTGTGCCTACACGAGGGGTACCCAAAGGGGCAAAGGAGGGCATGTGGAGTCGGAAAATGTTAGAAATTTATGAGTCCGACTTTCTTAAAGGCGATTACTAGGAAGAAATGTTACTTCTTGCCTGATCCAGTCGAAAGGGTAGTCTGGGACAAGCCGGGATCTTCATGACACCTTTTTTTCTGTTTACGATGTTGCAGCTGCAATTCTACTTTTCTGTTTTGTTCATTTTATCTCTTTGCATGTCAGAGCTTCTTGCCTTGCCCAGATTCAATTGTTCCCATTAAATTAAATGTTAAGAAGTAGACTAGTACTTAAATGTTCAAGGGCTCCTTCCGAGGTGTCCCTAATAATTGTTCGTTGGTCTCTTTGACTGCAGCCAGTTGGCTTTAATAATGTTGGCTACGGCCTTTAAGATAAGTCTTGAAACCTTTGAGCTATTGCTCCTTAAGTTCGAAAATAAAATTCCTATTTTAAATATTCCAAAACGAACCTTAAAATCTCTAACCTATTGGAATGCTTAAACCTTAATCTTAAATGTGAACCCTGGGTAAGGTTACTAACCCCAATTTTTCCTCTTTGACCCGGCATAAATGCCTCTTGATCGGGATTATTCTTCAAGGTAATATCAAATAAAATTTCTAGTAATTTTTGCCTTATTGAAATAATCTGAAGTTATGAGTTTTCGTCATATTCAATTAAGTATTTGAGAGAATATTCTGTTTTATGACAGAACTCCCGTTGATGAACGTCGCACTTATCGTTGATGTGGAACCTTTAATGTTCTTCAATGTTCTTAATGAAGAAAGGCTAGCGACATCGTGTGACTTTTAAGCGTAATCTTCTCAACTCATCTCTGGCTTGATCCAATTTATTTCCTATATTTCGTCAAAACGCTCCTAGACACGCTTGCGGAAGCGCCGACGATCTCTTACTTTGGTAAATGTTGAGGACTTGACCATAATTGATTTTCGAATTTTCGATGCCGAAATATGGTTAATGAGATCAAAAGAAACAAGTTTTCTTCAATGCACTTTCCGGTGGAAACGAGTATTTTAAAAGTTATGGCGTTAAATGAGTTACCGGAACTCCAGTGTGCATCGCCCTATTACAAACGTAAAGAGGTTGGGTCGTGAGGGGTAGCCACAGTTCTTTTAGTTTTATAGTTTTCACTAAAAGAACTGTTGCTACCCCTCACGACCCAACCTCTTTACGTTTGTAATAGGGGGTTTGCTCTTCGTCGGCTTGGTTGGCGCGATGGAACGCCTGTTTACTTTCACGTCGGACCGCGCGGTGTATTTTTCCCCGCCTCAAACACTGGAGTTACGGTAACTCATTTAATGCCATAACTTTTAAAATACTTATTTCCACCGGAAAGTGCATTGAAGAAAACTTGTTTATTTTCGTCTCGTCAACAATCTTTATTGATCAAAGAGTGGAAAATCTATTATGGTCAAGTCCTCAACATTTACCCTTACTTTGAATAAGGTTTTGGCAGCTCCCGTCTTTGTAAGACTGGGATTCTACCCGAGGTCTAAGCGAGCGTCTAATCAAGAAAATAAATTTGATGAATAAACGTGCTCGTTTCTTGATCTTATGATTCCCAACATAAGTTCTTGAACAATAAATAGCTGCCGTAGGAACTATTTCATCTCTTCCCTTTTACTATTTCTTATTCTTATTTTCATTCACTCTGAGTTAGCGAAATGGCCGGTTCAGAGGCAGAACGTCGCGCGCTCGTTAGGCAGCGTGCGGGTCTGAAGCGTAAAATTACCCTCTTGTTAGGAAAGGACGGCGCAAGCGATGTGTCTACTGACAGTCTTGTGCAGTCTGTTAATGAATTGTTGGTGAAAGTGAATTCTATCGACGGCGAAATCAATTTTCTAATGATTGAGGATTCAGACGAAATATCTTCCGACCATTTAGTTGAATTAGAGAGTCAGAATGATTATCATTTGGAAGTAAAAACCAATTAACTAAACTTTCTATGAAGTCTAGCCCGAAATTTACGGAACTGAGACATGATCTTAAATTGCCTCCTTTAACGTGTGAATCTTTTTCAGGCGAAGGTGTTACTAACTTGGACTACCACAAGTTTATTACGCAGTTCAATAATGTTATTGGAAATCGCGACTCTTTGACTAACTCTGTTAAATTAACTTACCTAAAGGGTTACCTAAAGGGATATGCCCTTAACATAGTTCAACATTTGTATGTGAATGAAGCTAACTTTTCTGTTGCTCTTGAACTCCTAGAACGAGAATTCTTGAATAAGAAAGCGTTGATCAGTGATTTGTACAATAAATTACTAGACTTGAAACCGAAGTTCGGCTTGAATTTTTTAGAAACTAAAGTGTACATCAATGATGTGAAATGCCTCTTGGCAGACCTGACGGTCTATGGCCGCGATCTGCTTGAAGCAGAGACTGGCAAAGATTTCGTCTCGCACATTGTTTTCAATAAATTGCCCAGTCCCGTTAAGCAGGAGTTTGTGAGGAAGCTGGGAGATCATTACCCGAGCCTAAATTTAATATTCGAGAACTACGTAGAGGTCATTCAAACTTTGAAAATGCGTAATACTTCTCGAGATCCTCCGAGGGGAAAATTTTCAGAGGTTAAGTCCAGGGAGAATCACTCTTTCACCTTGGTACCCAAGCCTATCGAACCTTCTCGACCTGTTCTTTTGAATTCCAACTCTGCCTATCGTAAATCTTGTAAGTTCTGCTCCTCAAAAGAACATTCAATGTGAAAATGCACAAAGTATCCTTCTTATAAAGAGAGAATTTTACGCTGTAAGCAGTTGAGATTGTGCTCGTTATGTTCTAGCTCGAAGCATGCGCCGAAGGCTTGTAAGGCACAGCTGGATTACCCCTGTTCAGTTTGTTCCACGTCGCTTCATATCTCTGCTCTATGCCCTAATCGGGACCAGTAAGGTAACTAATAATTTCTGCCTTAACAGTTTCAACTTGACAGGTGCTTACCTGTTGCCTACTATAACTGTTAAGGTTAGCCGTGATGGGGCAGAAACGTCCGTAAGATGTTTGATTGACACAGGTAGCCAGCGCTCGTACATTTCCTCGCGTGTGTTAGATCGCCTGCATTATCCTTCAGATAATTATCAGAAGCCTTACAAGGTTCTTTCTTTCTTAGACAATGGTGTAAAGTACTTCTCAGAAGCTAGTTTGTCCGTAAATTTCTCTGATCAGCTGGGTTTTTTCCAGCATGGGTTTCTTATTGATGAAAATTTTTCACTTCATTACGAAACCGAGGGCTTGAACGAAGCTGTAACAAATTTGAACCGTAGTTTTAAATTGGCAGACGTTGCTTTCTCATCGGAGAATGATCACAGAAAGTACGAGTTGGAGGGATTGTTAGGCGTAGATTCAATTCAGTTCTTCAAGAGTTTCTCGCTTGCAAGCTGTAAGAGGGGTGCTGCTTTTTATTATGCTGATGGAATAATTCCCTTTGGTTGCGTCGAAAACTTCTTGGAGAGGGACCAGATTCAACAAATGCATTCGCATGAAAGAACCTCTTTTCAGTTCAGTGAAAACGAAGTTAATTTTGTGTTAGATCCGGTAGGTCAGAATTTTGATCCCATTGCTAGCGTAGTGGAAAATAGCGAGGTTGAAGGCCATTTGGAGAATTTGTTCTGCGTTGAGTCTATAGGGCTGAAGGAAGATTCTTCAGACTTTGACGAGCTTCAGGTAGCCAAATTTGCAGAGTCTGTTGAACAAAGAGGAGACGAATATTATGTCGAGCTTCCTTGGTACTCGGAAAAACTGTCTAAAGTTTATTGTGGCTTTGAAATAGCAAAATCTGTGTTAGATAGAGTTGTTACAGACCTGAGGTCGAGGAATCTCTTCGAAATTTACGGGGGAGTATTTAAACAACAACTTGATGATGGAATTATCGAAGAAATTGATTTGAAACAGTTGAATAAAACTGACCATTCATGGATACCGCACCGGCCAGTTGTTAAGCATGATCCTCAATCTACAACTAAAGTGCGGCCAGTGTTGAATTGCTCTTGTAAGACTAAAAATTCATTTTCTGTTAATCAGTGTGCCTATCCTGGTATAAACTTATTGCAGACAATTTTCTTTCTATTGATGAATATTAGATACAACTCGCATCTCCTAATATCCGACATCCGGCAGGCTTTCCTGAGAATTAAATTGAAGTCAGTGTTCGATAGAAACCTGTTTTCTATTTTGTGGTACGATGACTTCGGAGAATTAAAAGCATACAGATACAAGTCACTAGTGTTTGGATTCGTTTCTTCACCATTCATTTTAAACTACATAATTAAGTTGCACGTGTCAAAGTACCCTAAAGATCTTTGCTCAAAATTTTTGTCGAATTATTTTTACGTTGATAATTTGTTCATTACGGGTAATAGCCTGGAGGTGCTTCGTGGGATGTACGAGCAAGCCTGCTCTCGCATGAGCCAGGGAAATTTGAATTGCGTTCATGGGAATCAAACTCTGATTTCCTTAATTCTTTGTTCAGCAAGGACAGCCGTGGAGCTCAGCATGAAGCAGGTTGTGAAAAGCTTTTCGGTTATTTGTATTTGCCGGATTCAGACTCGATGAAGCTCGGTAAAGTGGAGTTCTCAAGCGGGAAACCGTGTAAACGATCAGTCTTATCTTCCCTTGCTAAAATATTCGATCCTCTAGGCCTTTATTTTCCGGTGCTTGCTGGTTTCAAGATTTTACTGAGGGATCTGTGGATTCGTAAGCTCGGGTGGGATGAGGACCTGCCAGAGACTTTAGCGGCGCGGTGGAATAGGCTTAGGAAGGTTTCGTTGTCTCTCAATACAGTATACTTTAAGCGAAAAGTTGCAGACGAAGGCGATAACGTACAATTGATAATCTTTACAGATGCTTCGAAGGATATGTACGGTTTTTGTGTTTATTTGAAGTCTGAAAACTCCCCTGAAGGTAAACTTAATCTTATCTTTGCTAAGGGGAAAAGTGCTCCCCTCAAATCGAAAACTATCCCTACATTGGAACTGTTGGCAGTTTTTTTGGCTCTAAAATGTTTTTTTAGTGTCTATGAGTCTTTGAAAAGTTTTCAATTAAAAGAAATTTTCATTTGTGTAGATTCCCAGGTGGTCATCTCTTGGATCTTATCTGGGAACGTAAAAACGAAAAACGTGTTAGCGCGTAACCGTGTGAAAGATATAAAATCATTGCTTTCAGAAATAGCTGTAAAAACTGGTGTGCAGATAAAGTTCAGGTACGTCTGTTCTAGCGTAAATCCTGCCGACATGGTATCTCGTGGGGTAGGGGCTGAGCGATGGATGCGTAATCTGGATTTTTGGAAACATGGGCCTGAATTTCTTCGAAGCACCCCAGTTAGTTGGCCACACAGTTCTAATTCCTATTTGTCTCGGGAGTCTGTAGAGTTGGTTTCAAATCCTTCTCTTTTAGAGGTTGAGAAACCTGTGGTTCAAATTGATAGGTATTCTAAGTTGAGAACTCTGCTATTCGTAACTGCATTCTTGTATCTATTTATTTCTAAGCTTAAAAGGATGAACTCGACCATGCAAGATTGTTACCAAAGGGCGAAGCACTATTGGGTGAAGTTTGAACAGTCCCGAGTTTTTCCTAATGAGCTAGAATTTTTGAGAAATCCTTCTAAAGTAGTTCCTCCTCTTGTTTCGATCCTTAATCTTTTCTTGGACGAGTGTGGGATTATAAGATCTAGAGGAAGGCTGCAAAAATGTTCAAATGTGAGTTTTGACATCTGGAACCCCATTTTGTTGCCTAAGAAAAGTTTCTTGACTGACCTGTATATTAGGGATGCACATGAACGTTCATGTCATATGAGCGTTAGGTCTACTCTGAATCTAATACGAAATAGTGGACTTAGGATACCTCAAGGTAGAACGGCAGTTAAGAAGGTATTAAGGTCTTGCATTACATGTAAAAAAATTAATGCGATGCCCTTTAAACAGCCTAAATTTACTGACTTTCATAAAGATAGAGTAAATTTTCTTGTACCCTTCAATCATACGGGAATAGATTTTACGGGTTCCTTGACTGTTTCAGTGGGAAGCGCAACTAGAAAGATGTACATCCTCGTCTTCACTTGCCTGAACGTTAGGGCAGTCTATTTAGATCTTCTCCCGGATATGTCAGTGAATTCCTTCTTGCTGGCGTTTAAAAGGTTTTGCAATACTCGCTCGGTTCCTACCGTTTTGTATAGCGATAACGCGCGTACATTTCTACAGGCTGCAAAGATTCTTGGGGATTCAAAGTTAGACAACGAGTTCTCTAGGCATCTAGTGCAACTCAACATTAAACATCATAGAATACCTTTGTACTCGCCCTGGGTAGGTTCTCTGTGGGAACGTATGATAAAAACTGTGAAGAGTTGTTTATTTAAGAGTATAGGGAGAAAGCGAATGGAGTACTTTCAGTTAATAACGGAGTTGTCTGACATTCAGAACGTCATTAATTCACGTCCCTTGACGTATTTGCACTCAGAAGTTTCAGAATTTGGTCCGATAACGACTAATTCTTTCCTGAAGGTAGCTGGGTGTAAAGACGCTGTGAAAATGGTTCAACCGGAAGACATTTCTAGAGAGCGTGTAATTTCTTCCCTTGAGACTCGCACAGATATTCTTTCTAAATTTAAAGAATTATGGTACGAGGAATATCTTCTATCTTTGCGAGAACATGGAAAGGGTTCATTTCAGTTAGGGTGGAATGAAAACCTCATGTCTAACGACATTGTACTTACTCATTCCTCAGTTGTGCCTCGACCCTTCTGGCAGATGGGTAGAGTTCAGAAGTTGATAACAGGTGACGATGGCTGCACTCGCTCAGCGGTGGTTCGTCGAGCTGACGGATCTGAAGCTGTTTATTCCATAAGTCTATTGTACCCTCTCGAGCTCTCTCTGATGGAGGTGCGCGATTACAGTGACGGTGACGCGGGGGGAGACCCGGTAGACCCTGCTGTAGTTCATCAGCCAATTTCTCAGCGTAAATCGCGGCGGCAAGCTGCACTCCGATGTAAAGAAAAGTTAAAAGAGTGCTAGTGGTGCTAGCACTTTCCGTTGTCTGGGAGTATGTTAGAAATTTATGAGTCCGACTTTCTTAAAGGCGATTACTAGGAAGAAATGTTACTTCTTGCCTGATCCAGTCGAAAGGGTAGTCCGGGCCAAGCCGGGATCTTCATGACACCTTTTTTTCTGTTTACGTTGATGCAGCTGCAATTCTATTTTTCTGTTTTGTTCATTTTATCTCTTTGCATGTCAGAGCTTCTTGCCTTGCCCAGATTCAATTGTTCCCATTAAATTAAATGTTAAGAAGTAGACTAGTACTTAAATGTTCAAGGGCTCCTTCCGAGGTGTCCCTAATAATTGTTCGTTGGTCTCTTTGACTGCTGCCAGTTGGCTTTAATTAATGTTGGCTACGGCCTTTAAGATAAGTCTAGAAATATTTGAGCTATTGCTCCTTAAGTTCGAAAATAAAATTCCTATTTTAAACATTCCAAAACGAACCTTAAAATCTCTAACCTATTGGAATGCTTAAACCTTAATCTTAAATGTGAACCCTGGGTAAGGTTACTAACCCCAATTTTTCCTCTTTGACCCGGCATAAATGCCTCTTGATCGGGATTATTGTTTAAGGTAATGTCAAATGAAATTTCTGGTAATTTTTGGCTTATTGAAATAATCTGAAGTTATGAGTTTTCGTCATATGCAATTAAGTATTTAAGAGAATATTCTGTTTTATGACAGAACTCCCGTTGATGAACGTCGCACTTATCGTTGATGTGGAACCTTTAATGTTCTTCAATGTTCTTAATGAAAAAAGGCTAGCGACATCGTGTGACTTTTAAGCGTAATCTTCTCAACTCATCTCTGGCTTCGATCCAATTTATTTCCTATAATTCGTCAAAACGCTCCTAGACACGCTTGCGGAAGCGCCGACGATCTCTTACTTTGAAAAAAGTTTTGGCAGCTCCCGTCTTTGTAAGACTGGGATTCTACCCGAGGTCTAAGCGAGCGTCTAATCAAGAAAATAAACTTGATGAATAAACGTGCTCGTTTCTTGATCTTATGAATCCCAACAAAAATGATAAAAAAAAATGATTGAAAAATGAACCTTAGGTGATGGATTATTGTGCCCTAACATGTTTTGGCTCTGCGGACGCTAGAACCTCCCCCACGAGGGGTCCAAATGGGGGGCCGGGCGGGGGGGGGGAGGAATGATGAAATTTTTTTATGAAAAATGAAACTTAGGTGATGGATTATTGTACCCTGACATTTTTTTGCGCTACGGACGCTAGAACCCGACCTCCCCCAAGAGGGGTCCATAAGGGGGGCCTGGGGAGGAAAAATGATGACATTGTTATTTATTGAAAAAGGTTTCTTAGGTGATGGATTATTGATTTATAAACTTTTATGACGCTAAAAGAAGATTGCTTCCCAAAATAACTGGATCATTGCTTGTGCTCTGTGTTGAACTTTATATGCGGACGATATGTATTCAAAGACTTTCTTACTTTGAACCCTGATTTTATTCTGTGTTCAGCTTTATATGCAGAGCACAGAACTATATGCATCTATAAATATGCTTTTTATATAAATAAAAAGAACTGGGGACCATTATCATCACTCTAATGATGATGTATGTAATACAAAACCTATTTCTAACATCCTCTTCTATCAAAATCCGAAAAATTCTACCGAAGAATCTTTGCGTGTTAAAACAACAGCTCCATCATGAGTACTAAAATAATAAATTGAAAAATTTTATGTAATTTATGAACGATATTTTTCATATTTGATATTGGAATTTGCATAGAGAATTTGAAAACATGTATGCAGATTATTTGTAGATGAAAATAAAACATTTAAACAGCATCCAAGTACACAAATTGACCATGATATTACACTTTAATACAAATAATTATTTTTAGCCTCTCCCGAGAAGTTATCCATTTTCAATATTCAAAAAAGAGAAGTTAGTGAGTTTTTATGCTAGGAAAAAACGGAGACAGTTTTGGAATCCTTGGAACATTTCTAACAAATTGACAGTAATCGATTTCCCAATTTATCTATTTTTTTATCACAGTTCAAACAAAAAATTTTGTTTTCTATCAGTTAGGGATCAAATATCGCATATAAAAAGAAAACGAAAAGTTTAGAGTACAAAATTGTCCACTGCCAGTTGGTTCGCAATTTTACGAGGATTTCAAAACTGTCTTTGAATTTGTTCTATCATAAAAACTCGATCACTTCTCTTCTTTAGAGAAAAATAAATTGCAATAAGACTAATATTTCCTATTTTCCAAAAAATAAGGCCTAAATCGACAAAAGTTGTACGATTAAAATATGTTGTATTTTTAAACATATATATACTAGCCAAATTTCAGACGAATTGGATCAATGTTTAAAAATCTACGGGTTGGCCCCCTTACCTTTATCAACCTCTAATTTGAGTTTACCAAAGCCACAACTGGAATCTATACGAGTTTTTTTATCACTGTTTAACTGCTGAGAGTAATTATTTTTTTGAATAGACAATCTAATATTTTGCAAAATTTTATTTGTGGCTAATATAAACATTTTTTGTTCCTATTCTGCGTGATAATTTTGAATCAGTTCTACAATTGATTTTTATATCTTTTACATTTTTCACGCTGCTATATTTTAATTGGTTGGGTGTACCAAAAGACTTTATTTAACAACCTTATTTTAAAATAATAAGCATGATTACAAACTTCAGTTGCTTATTAGTTCAGATGTTACAATATAGTAGTGTAGATTGAAAATATTTGAAAATTTCATCATTTTTTACTTTCTGAATTGATGAAGCCTTGGTACGCTTGCATGCCTAATATGACCTGATTTTCTGCAGGGCTCTTCTAAAGATTTTTGTTTGTATCATAATCTTCTTGAAATTTTTGTATTTAATACAAAAGAATATATATGGTACAGAGGCTACTGGACAGTAACATCCAAACAGGATAAATGAAAACAAAAAGTTACTAACTAAGTACTGTTTATTTGCATATATTCAAGAGAGAAAAAAGTGTTCTGGACTTCTTGTACCAAGAAACCCCCTTCAGTGCGTTGTATGTGTATTTCCTATTCTTTAGCCATGTTTAAATGATTAAATGACAGTTAAATACTGTTGTAAAACTATTGCACATTATGAAAAATATTTTCTAATTCATCTTTTCACTTAATTTCAGTGTCATGATCTTGCTGTTTATATTATAATTTATGCATATTAATAACCATTTTCTAGCGCAAAATAACTTGACGTGGATAATATATTTCTGATATTCTCCCAATCTTTTGTAGAAATGTTGACGTTGACTATTATGATTTCCATGTATGTTCACAAAAAAACTCTTTGCGTTAAGACATTTTATAAACAAATGTTTGTTCTGGATTATCTTCATCGGAAATGAACTGACTTTCTTTATTTTTTTCACAGTAAAACAAATAATGTTTTTTAATATTGCCCCTTTCATAGAATGAACTGGAATATTTTGGAAGCTTTTATTTTAATACTAAGGTTGAAAATTGGCAACAATTTAAATTCTTTCATGTGAATGAAAGATTTTGTGAAAGCTTTAGAAAACAGACTGTTGCCTAACCACATAACAATCATCATATTTTTATTGTTGCTGAAAACAGAGGATAGATGGTGGTGAGCAATCTAACATGCACATTGCCTATCAAACAAGATAACATGAACAAACGAAATTATTAGTATTTTCTAAATATAAATTATGTAAATTCTTGGCATTTTTCTTTGCCCAGGTACCGTGGCCCGTGGTTATCTCTGACAGCCCTATTTACTGGGAATTACTCCTGTGTCACATGGTGTGTTGAGAAAAGGTTTGCACTAACTCAAGTACTAAGTCAGTTCAGCTTCTTAAAGGAAGCAGTGCCAACTGTCGGTTAGAATGTCACAGGTCAGTATCTTAATTTAAGCCTTCAATGTGAGAGATTTTCTCCTGATATCTGACCTGACCATGTTTTTTAATTTCAGAACTCGTTGCAAAGAGAACTATTTTCAAATTTCGAAGATACATTCCCTTGGTAGTAAATATGAGTAGTATAGTAGTGTAGTCTGAGAATGTACATATCATGAAGTTTCAGTTCTCATGATCCCTAACGTATTTTGTACCTCTAAGATGCTCCAGGTTGCAGAACCCAGGTTACACCATTCGCCCTCCCACTGTCAATGACTCTATGCTGCGTTTGCAGTTAGGTAGCCCTCCCTAATCATAAAGCAGGCTTTAGCCTACAGCTCAAAGCAAGAAACTATTTATTGTGCTACTCTGATGTGTGACCTTCAAAATCATCTTTGCTTATTCCTTTAATTTATCTGAGGTATCCATTCCCATTCATTCTTCTACGTTCCCAAGCACATTGTGACAAAAGAACAATTGAGACCTGAGCCACGTAGGCCAGCGTGAACCAGGATCCTCAATAAATCAACTGAAGAAAGAAAGAGAAGAGGTCTCTTTTCACCATTAACCTACGTTCAATAAAGTAAGGGATCTCTGCTGGTGTTTTGTGTTCAAAATATTTTATTTTGAAGCAAAAATAGAGCTGAATATGAGCAAAACATGAAGTTTCCAAAGAGAGAAGTATTACTTCAAGAGTTTTTATTATTATTGCAGTATGATTCTCTCTTAATATACGAACATCATCAAAACTTTTTAGTCACTCATTACATTGTAGCGCCCTTCAACGTGAATTAACACATTTCATAGCGAATCGGATTTCATCATATATTTTGAACAGCTCGGGCTTAACATGATCAGGTTGGTCATAATCAGAGTTGGCACAAACCTGCTTTAAAAAAAGCTCAGTAAGGGTTTTGTTTGAACTTTATTTTCATTTAAGAATAGTTTACGTTTTTTATCATGATGTACACGTACTATTTTGAATAGAATTTGAATTCTAGCCAAAAGTACTTTGAATTAAAGAAATTGAGAGCATTTAAAAATTTCATACTTAACTATCCGTTAGTCTTTCCATCGCAAAAATTCAGTTAGTCAGTTACAGTTTCATGAATGCTTGAAAAATGAGGCAACTCGTCAAATATGTACTAGGAAACGAATTGAAAGTATTCCATCTTATTAGTTGGGGTCTGAAGCTCATTATTTCCAACCTAGTTCATTAATGAAGTGGTACACGAATGTTATTGGGTATTCATACGTTTTACTGATTCTGATTGATTCACTATTATGTTTTGTACCACAGTAAATAGTAGCTAATTCAGCAAACACAAAGAAAGCCCCTACTAAAATAGCAGTTAGGTTTCTCCACGTTCACTCGGCATTTTCACGTGTTTTAGCCAATTTTGCCCGAATTGAACGGATCTGTTTCTTCCTTCCACATTTAATGAGGTCGCATTGCTAACTGAAGTTGAGTAATCATTTTTTAACGTTGCAGTTAATATCTAAATTTCCATGTAATGTGGTCGGTACCTTCAATAAATGGATACTTGACGAAGTCATTGCTGACGAAGCCCACTAATTAAACACACGTGGTGGTCTGGTAATTAGTAAAGAGTAACGAGTCATAGAAAGCTAGAGTGTGCAGAGCAGCACGAAGCTCAGGCTGTACCAGGCATTGAACTCGACCAAGGCCGTGAGCGCCGTATTTCACGTGGCTCTGGCTTGGAACAGTGCCCAGACAGTTGACAGACGACAGCGTGACCACGAATACGACTAGGTGAATAGTCATGATTAAGATGTGTTTGGACGATTGACGAATAATTGACGAGTGCACACTAATTAAAAGTAATAGCAAAATTTAATGAATTTCTCAGTTACCTGGTAAATGAGAGAGGCTGCACTTAATGTTTTTGAGCACGTTTAAGCCATCAAGTGCGTCATAACAGTCATTTTGCAAGCCTTCTCGAACTTCATGATCAGGAAAGCTTAATGCTGTGTAATTTAAAAAATTTTAGTTGTAAAAAATGTAATTTATCGTCAAATTCACCAAATTTTCCACGGGACAATTTACAACTGATTGAACGATGAAAATTCAGAGTTTTTAACCTCAACATTGATTTTTACCATGACAACTATTCGTGTATGTGTACCGTAAAAAGTATGTTCTTACGTATGTTTCTTATGTATTCAATTATGTTTTTCTGTTCTTTTTGATTGTGTTTCATTTTAACCTCGTATACGCTTGAGCTTTTAAGTTTTTGTTAAGGCATTAATGTAACGCGATATGTGAAATTTAAAGTAATCGCTTACAGTATACAGTATAACACAGTATGACAAGACGTAATGTTTTTGTGTGGAAGCCGCACGTGTTTGTTGGCATGTGATGCAAGAATTGACGACTTTGCACGTACTTAAATCTTTTTTGCCGTGCATTGTCTTTGAAAGTTTCAAGTGCGCACACTCATGTCTCGATAAAAATTAATATGCTGAATTCACACTTTAAATACGGATTGGAAAATTCGAGCGACATCCGGCTGCTGATGCCGAGATTTTAACAAGGAGACTGAGTGTTTTTGATCGCTCAGCAAATTAAACGTCTATTCGGAATTCAGCTGACCTTTATTGAGTCTGTATTCGTTCTCTGAGAAAACTTGAATGATAGAGACCTGTTTTTGTTGGACATTCAAATGATTGACTTAAAGTTTTAATAAAGTTTACTCGTAATTTACTAAATAGTAAGATTCGGTAAATGATCACTCTGAGACTGAAGGTGTTTCTCATTTTACTTTATTTAAGCATTCATGTACTAAATTTTTTCGCTTTAGCCATGCTAATCTTTTAGTATTTTTTTTTATTTCAGGTTAGGTGTGTGTGCTGACAATTGAGTAACTTGCGAGCTGTTTCCTGTCTTTATTCAAGACAGAACAAGTACAGAACAGAATCAACAGTATCAACAGTATCACAGTAGTTTCTGAGTCTTTCTTCTAACTTTCTTCTATCAATTAGATGTTGTATTATTGTTTTGTTAGTAACTTGTTTTAGAAAGTGCATAGCAATTTTTTTTCCTAAACTTGTTTTTTTCCTTAGCAGTTCCATAGAGCTCGAATACTTTTCGGTTGAAAGCTTTTTGTTTGGCGAGTGTTTAATTACCTTCAAACTATGTTAACGATCAACTTCGACGTTGTGGGAGAAGAATTGACTTAATTTGACTTAATATTTGCTGTTATATATAACTGGTACTCATTTTTCCTTGTTTAAATTTCCAAAATTTTCGAAACGTTTTCATAAACTATTGCGTTTTGTTGTAGACTTTCTTCAACTGCTTGTTCTTTATGACACAGTTTCCTTGATGAACCTACGTGGTAAAAGTGTTTTGTTACTATATTGAAAGCCTATATTTAAGCATGTTTTACACATATTTAGCCGTATTCAGTGTTAGACGTATGTAATGAAGCGTATAGTAACTGTAACTTTAATGGTTGTCAGTTTGATTCACGATATCATGTCTGAGTTTTGGTAATAATTTTTACTTGTGACCAAACTTTTCTAGTGCTTGTAACTCTTTAGAATTCGATATTTTAATATGCGCAGTAGTATTTCATGTTTCCTTCGTTTTCATTACTCAATGCAAATTTTTTTTCATCCGAAGCATTCTCCTGGAGTGCTTAAAATAAATAATGTTGTGAAAACAAACTTACCCTAGCAATTTATCAATTAAGTTTTTTTGTGAATTGATTGTTTGAAGTTGATAGAGCCAATTCATTTCTTTGCGAGCTTACTTAATACGCAGTAAATGTTATGTCATTTATTTGAATGGTTATTCTTTCTATTGTTTAATTCTAAGAAAAAAGGCAATTTCACTTTATTGCATTTGTCTACGCTGCCCTTTTTGCCTTTCGTGTTGCTTTGCATTTCGCATTTTTGCATTTGTAATCAGTTTAAACTTTAGCGATCGTTGTTTATAGGTTAGGTGGAATGGCGAACTATCCTAACTTCGTTGTTTTAATATAACAAATTATGAAATAATTGCGTGTATGTTAGCAAGCATTCTGTGCTGTTGCGATATATGCGTTTTGATTGGGGTTTTCGTTTTGAATATCTTTTTGAATCTAAAAACTTTTTTATTTTGTATGTTTCTCTCGGTCCATAGTTTTTTGTTATAGGGGGAGGTATGTGGCTCCCTCCGTACATTCGTGAGCTAAGCCGCGTAAAAGCTCTCGTCGTGCCTGAGAAATCGCACTTTGACAGCACCGACCACCGATAGCACCTGACTAGCTAGCTCGATCCCCAATAAAACTGATGATACGTGTCAGCCTTTTCTTCCCTACCTGACTACAACGATAGCTCCTTTGCCGGGGCTTACATGGCTCAATAAAAAATATCTAGGTGTATGCGTTCTGAATTTCTAGATGAAAATTCTCATTTCATTTATTTTTGCACAGCACGCGTACCAGGGCGGTTAGTGGTCGCGACGAGAAGTTCCGACAACCTCGGCAGTCATCGTGCTCATCAAATCTCGTTCCATTCCTTCCCAGAGACGCCCTACCAGTGTGTCCTATTTCGCGAGTGATGGCCAAGTAATCCAATAAGAAACAGTAATACAAATTACAATGGTACGTCGGTGAATAATTTAAAAATTACTTAATGTGTGCGTCAAAATAGATGCTGTATTTTTTAGCATTGAAATAGATCTTAATTTCATACCATTCTGTAACATAATTCTGACTTCTCGAGGTGGGAAGCTTAAACAATTTTTAAACAATTTATTTACCACAGGTGATGCGGAGATAGAATGTTTCTTAAGTCTAGTACAATGGTCAAATTTGAGTATAGCTACCTGTGGGCCCGAATAAGTTCAGTGACTTCTAGGGCATCCTACCAGTGACTTCTAGGGCATCCTACCTCTCATGATTCTACTTGCACTCAAAATATGAGTGATAAAATTATTTGCGATTGCTTTTTTAATTCTGGAAATTTATATACAAAAATATCCATTACGTTGGATAAATTAGTTAAAACTTTCAAAAGCCTTAACAAAGATGTTCCAAAAAAGAGGAGAAGGAAGGCACCAATTATAAAAGAATGGGAAATCTTTGTACAGCGTGTGCTCACACAAGATCCAGCGCACATAGAAAAAGTAAGCCAAGGAAGAAATATGTGATACAGATGAAAGTTGAAGAAAAAGAAAAGGAAGAGAAAAAATGAGAAATAACATGATCCGTAACAGAACCAGAAGCTATTGTATTTCAGCGGAAGAAAGTCCTACCTAACCTTTAGCTCGAAACCTCACATATTCCCCCTGGAAACGCCAATTCTTTTAAATATAATTATTGCATCACCCTGAGGGAAACTAGAGTGCTCACACGAATGCTGAATAGGATAATTCCTTTCCTAGTGAGATGCAACAATTGTATTAAAAGGAATTCGTTCTCCCAGGTGAAAGATGTGGGGGTCTCGAGATGAAGGCTAAGTGAGCTTTTCTTTTAATGAAATACAATAGGCTGATGTTGCATTACGGACCAACTATTTCCGGTTGATAGCTGTCCTTTTTACAACAGTATTTTTTTCTTCCACTTTTATCTCAGTACATGAAGTTATTTCTCAACTTACTGTTTCTATGCGCTGAGGGTCATGTTGGAGAAAAAACCCTGTGCGTAGATTCTTTGTTCCTTTCTAATTGGTGCCTTCCTTTCCTTCCTCTTTTGAACACCTTTGTTAAAGTTTGAGAGGCTTAAAGGGGACAACCCAGGGATTGTCGGGCCCAATTGACCTAATTTTGTTGAAAAATGATCCTTAGGTGGTGGGCTATTGTGTCCTAAAATGTTATGGGGCTACGGGCACTAGACTTTCTTTGAATTGGTTCCAGCATAAAAACTCATTCACTTCTATTCTTTTTAAAGATGCCTACAAATGAACTAAAAAACTAATATTTCATATTTATCAAAAAACTAAGGCCTAAATCGAAAAAGTTACGTAAGTAAAATATGTATCTTTTCAAAAAATACATGTACCGGCCAAATTTCAGACCAATCGGATCAAAATTTGAAAATCGCTAGGTTGTCCCCCAGCGCAAATTACTAACTTATCTAACGTGATGGATATTTTAGTATATATATATCCAGAAACAAACAAACAATTGCGAATAATTTCATCACTCACTTTTCGTGTGCAAGTGAGTGATTGATCCTCCTTGAGAAGTCAGAATTGTGTTCCTCATTGTATATATCCAGAGACGAAAAATAATGCAAGAATTATGCATAAATTGATTAAAAAGTTTAATGCTCATCAAATACATCATTAGTAAGTGCTGTTAGATATTTTTGTATACCTGTTTATGCGAAAATGAAATTATGACTTATATATTGTTGTATTTTTAAATTTAAATTATTCGTATGTTGTATCAGTTATTCCCATAGGAATTCATTTTCTTCCGTTTTCTTTGAAATTCCTTTGTTGTCGCTAGGGAGGATTATCACATTTCCTGCAAAGAGACCAGCCGGCGGTCACTAAAGGAATTTTCATAATGCTGCTGACCGAGTTTCAGTCAATTGCTCCATTTATATAAATACTTATTGAAAGCTAAATAAAGAGCGGATCCAGTTAATGTTTGCCATTTTTGTAATTGCTTACTGCCATTGACCTTTAATATGAATTAAATATTTTTGAACATCAGTTTAACTCACTGTACGCGCAACCCCCATCCATGCGTACCGGAGCCTTTATAAGCACTAGACAATTTAGTCGTGGTGCTATCGTTCTCGTCACCTCCATCAAGTAAACACCTAAGAAAACGTCTCCTAGTTTCCTTACCACGACCAAGGCCGCACCTCTAGCGGCACATACGGTGGCCAGTCTCGGTCTAACCTATGACGTTGTGAAGAAGTTATAATAAAGTTAGAAGAAGATTACTACGAGATTGAAAACCTACGAGAAATTTCTACTACGAAGATTTTTGAAATTCAGCAAGAGTCAAGAAAAGAAGAGAAAATTGTTAAATCGCGCAAATGACTGGCAGCAACAACAATACGAGTCTTCGACAACTACGACCGTCTGTACTCAACATCAGTTTCAAGATCCCGTACACTGCATTGGTAGAGACCTACGTCCAATTTTCAGCGTGGCTAGATACCTCCTACCCCTTCAGCACCAAAGTACTCATCTTTGAATCAGGAGAAGACATAGAAGTAGTTCTACAACTACAGTTTGGAGCGACTCACTACAACGAGTGATCTACAACGACTACTACGTCTGCAGGAAGGAACGAGCGACTTCACTTTCTCCACTCATCCCTGTGTACGTCTACAGTGGCGAGCGACTACACAACTTCCTTCATTCACCCAGTGGAAGCTAAGTAAAAATAATAGCTTGCACTGAATTAACAGATAGTTTTTCCGCCTTATCGCAGCAGCGCGATTGCTAGACAGCACAGGCAGGCAGAGTAACATTTTTTTGCAAGTAGTTTTATTTTCTTGCTCCGCGAGAAGCAGATTAATTTTTTGCATTAGCTGAAGGCAATGCGCAGTGCATAGACAGCATGCATCAGGCAAAACAAGCAGAGTAGCAAGAGAAGCGAAGCCGCAGTAGTAAATTGAACTTGTGCAAGATGGCTATAGCGTTCAGAAGTGAGTGATAAAAAAAAATTTCTATAAGTGCTTTATTTCATAAAATGTGTGTTTATTGAATTGACTTCTAAAAGTGTGTAATATTGATTTCTAGAGTGTGCAATATTGATTTCTAGGATGTATAACATTGATTTATGGGGTATGTAGTATTGATGTATAGCAAAATATTGTTTTGCAGGTATTAATATTGTGTAAAAAATTATTAACTACCGTATGTCGGACACGTCCGATTCATACGAAACTATTAGAACAACAGCGACCAAAACAAGTAGAGGTAGAACAAGTAAGACTAGATTTCGTGCTGAGAGCAACCCAGAAATGACTGAACCATCAGCTAGCGCGGCCGTTGGCCCTAGTACAAATCCTAGTAGTTTAGCAAGAGAAATTGCAGCAAACATGCCAAGATCAGGAACAATCCTATCGGGCTCGGAACTACCCCTTTTCCGAGGAAGACGACGAGTCGAGGATCCAGACTTCATTGAGAATAAAACGTTTAAAACTCATATAGGAAATTTGCGTGCCTACATGAAATTACTACCGGATGTGAATTCCGACAGTGCAAAGAAAGAGTTGTTGGTTAGATCTGCTAACAAACAGTTAGGAGATTTTAATAACATTGTAACAAAGTTAGTCAATTCAGATCTTCAATATTCTTTTGAAGATGTCGTCAAAATTTTGGACGACATTTATGTAGCAAGAGGCGAGAAATCTATTCACGCATTAGCATGCGATTAAATAAGTTACGTTTCGTTAGGAATGATGCACTTGCAGCCCAGTAGGTAACCGCATTTGCAAAAATCAGAAAGTTGTCGGAACATTTATTGAACTCAAATTCAATAGGGTGGACGAGACACCCATTTTTCAGAGCAAGTTCAAATCAAGTAGAACTAAAACGTTTTGTAGGAGACAGCATTGAACTTAGTCTCACCATCAGCGTGTTAGCACCACTACTCGAAGAATCATTTGCTAAGAAACTATTTGATACGTCGTTCAATACGTCAGAGGAATTATTGGCACGTATTGTTGCCGCGGTTCGAAATCAGCCTGAAAATAAACAGATAGTAGCGACTCACTACGAGACGCAGTACAATAGAGAAACGTTTGTAGCCGAAGTTGCCGAGTCAGTAGACAATATTGATGAGCAAGATTCCCCTCAGGAAAGTGAAGTTTTCTACGGAAATTACCGTAGAGGGCGTTTCGCTGGTCAGAGATCAATTCCTCGACCCTGGTTGAGAAATCCTAGAGTAGGAAGAAACGTTAGTGGCTATGTGGGCGATAGAAGAATAGGTTCCCTTGAATGTAACACTTTGCGGGTAGAAAGTTCGAAACATGCCCCAGTGCACTCTGCAGCTAGAACGAGAGGCTCTTCTTTCTGCAGTATATGCAACGTTTCAGGACATGTTGAAGCCAATTGTCGAACTCAAAGAGATCAGAGCAAACCCAGAGTGTACATTGGCCCCTGCTTTGCATGCGGTTCAAAAGAACACCTCGTCCGAAACTGCAGAGCGTCAGAAAATGAAATCAGGCAGTATAAAACATACTTGCGTAGGTATAATGCTTACAGAGGCAATAACCGTGGAAAACACGAGGTGCACTATGGCGAGGAGTACGAAAGAGACGACAGAGATTTTTTAGAGCAAGAGTAATTAAAGGTGGAGGTAAAATAGGTGGAGAAAAAAATGAGACGAAGCCCGAGGATCACCGCACGGTTCTCGTTAATCCTAACGCTGTGGTCGAAACGAATCCAGATACTGAGATGACAAAGTGTAACCATGATGAGAGTGAATCATACATTGATCCATTATTTAAATGTAGAAATAGGTTTGCCAAGTTAAAAGATGAAGAACTGACTCATGAGATATCACAGAAAAAAGCAGTTAAAGTCTATTTCAACACTACAGTTGTAGGTGGAGAAAGACGTGAAAATGGAGCCGATCTTGTTACGTTTAGGAGAACTAAACGGCCGACCATTATACTGTCTAATAAAGACAAGTACTTGATTGAACGCGCTGCTCGATAGCGGTAGTGAAAAATGCCTCATTAGTTACAGTAACATCAAAAACCCCAAAGAAAAGTTGAAACCAAGTTTTTTGAGCGTCAGAGGCATAAACGCGAAGAGTAATGTTAGCGGTGAGATTGATTTAAATATCTAAATACCTGGTACTGACAGAGTACTTAAGACTAGTGCTTTAGTAATTAAAGATGCTAATTTCAAATATGATTTAATTTTAGGTAGAGATGTATTAACCAACGCGGTTTTTAATTTGAGGGATGGTTCACTCCTTTGGGAGGGAACCAGAGTACCCTTCAATGAAATAAAGAGTATGCCTACAATAAGTAGAGAAGCCATATTAATGGATATAATAAATGTCGGATGTAGTTGCCTGTGCTAAGAAGAGCACCAGATGCCGCGGCTTAATGAATGGTCGCGAGAGAAAAAAAGATGCTGTAAGAACGGGCAAGAAAAAAGAGGCTGAACTCGAGTGTGTACCCGAGCTGCCAAAGCCAGTGGCAAGAGAGAAAAAAAATAGACCTCAAGTGGTTCACTGTGACGCAATAAAAGTGCCTGCTAATTGAATCAAACTCATTAATGCCTTTGTTAAAAAAGCTAAACAAGGTAATTATATCGTGTTGAAACGAGGATTTGATAATGGAGCACTGATAGCAGAAGCAATAGTTACAGTCAATGAAAATGGGAATGTACCTTTATTAGTACTGTACCCGACAGATGAGGCCATTCATTTTAGTGAAAACACAATGCTCTGTAACATGGAGGCATTACCTGAAGAGGAAGTTGAGGCTGAAATTTACCTCACAAATGTAGAGGAAGTGCTTAATGAGGCGAATAATGTTGAGATAAACTCTGAGGTTACATCGGATTCAAACAAAGTCATCTCAGGACTTGGTGAAACAAAGACCATAGCCACGGAGAGACTTGAGTCGAAGGTCGATGTTCTCGGTGATTTTTGTGAATGTGGTGCACGAGTCAAAAGTGTATCTAATGTACAGAAGGACGTACGCCGTCCGTTAACATGTAATGATGTAACTTGCGATGAAGTTGATGTAAAACTAAAATTACTGGAATTGATGAACAATTTCCGTGACGTGATCACGTTACAAGACGAAACTATAGGTGTCACGAATGTGACAAAACATAAAATTGTATTAAAAACTGATGCACCAGTTATAAACATACCGCCATATCGCATACCTCATAAATACCAGGAAATGCCAAGGTCAACAGAGAAATGCTCTCACAGGGAATTATTGAAAAATCAACATCAGAGTTCAATTTCCCAATTATCGTGGTAAAAAAAAAGACGGGTGAAATTAGACCCGTGATAGATTTCAGAGCCTTAAATAAAATAGTGATCAAGGAGACATATCCGATACCATGAGTAGACGAAATATTGTCTACCCTCGGTGGCAATACCGTATTTTCCTCTCTAGATTTAAAAACTGCCTTTCATCAGGTGGAATTAGAACAGGAAAGTCGGAAATTTACAGCATTTAGTGTAAATTATCAAAAATTTCAATTCCGACGTATCCCGTTCGGGCTCGCTTCGAGTCCGAGCGTTCTTCAAAGCGTAATGTCATCTGTTCTAGCACCTATTTTAGGAAAATTGTGCTTTGTATTCATGGATGATATATTAATTTACTCAAAACTAATGAGCAACATTTGTGCGATATTAGAACTGTCCTCTCTACGCTCCGTTCTGGCAAACTATCTATCAAACTCGAAAAATGTCAATTTTTCAAAAAAAAAATAGAGTACCTAGGGCATATTATTTCGGCAGAGGGTATACATTGTAAATACTCCGAGAAATTGCAAAATTGTCCAGCACCAACAAATGTAAAAGAATTGCAGCAATTCCTTGGCGTAGCCAACTATTTTCGAAGCTTCATAGCTCAATTCGCAGTGATTGCTAATCCCCTGTACAGATTGTTAAAGAAATGTGTTATTTTCGACTGGACAAACGACTGTCAAAAAAGTTTTGACTACATAAAAGCAGCTCTGACTTCTGACACTGTTTTACGACACCCTGATTTTACGAAGACATTTCACATATTTACTGATGCATCAAGTTTTGCCATAGGATCGGTCTTGATGCAGCCCGAAGATACAGGCGATAAATTAATGCGCCCAATTGGATATTTCAGCAAAACTTTAAATTCAAGTCAAAAGCGTTACTCAACCACAAAAAAAGAGTTCTTTGCAATTTATAGTGCTCTTAAAGCATTCAAATACCTAATTATCGGGTATCCCATCCATGTGTATACGGACCACCGTCCGTTAGCGCCTCTATTCACACGAAAATTGCCAGACGACACCACCATGTCCAGATGGTGTATAAACATACATTCTTACGACCCTATCGTTCATTATTTACCAGGTAGACAAAAACGTCGTAGCGGACTACCTAAGTAGGCTACCAAACAACAATGATCAGCTAACTATTAAAGTATTAGAAAATTGTGACACATTAATGCCTGAACTTGAATCTGAGACATGTATAGCGCAGACGCGAGCCAAGACGCAAGCAAAGCAAGACGTTCTCACTGACCAGACGATGCAATCACACGATAACGACGTGTTGACACCAAAATTGACTGACTATGTCCCGACAGAAAAAGAGATCTCATGGACTTTAAAAGAGTTCACTGACGAGCAAAAGCTTGATCCCTTTTGTATTGAAATTAAAGAAGCATTACTTCATAAAAGTACGTCTGTAATTCTTGACTTACCGAGTTATTTAATTGTCAATGACATTTTGTATCGACGACGACGCATTGACTCCCGAATTACAACAATACTAACAGCGGTAATGCCAGCTTCGTTGTTGAATAAAGCAATCTTAAGCATACACTATATGTACCATACAGATGCGTTGCACACGCTATTCAAGTTTAGACTAAAGTACTTCAATATTTTAGAGAAAAAGGTTGTAAGAAAATTTGTTCAGGATTGTGAAGTGTGCAAACTTCTTAAAGCAAATCCTACCGTACCTATTAAAATATTAACAGCCCCGATAGCAAAGGAACCGCTCGAAGTAGTTTCTATGGATTTTCTTGGTCCCCTTAAAACTATCGATAGTGGGAATAAATACATACTAGTTGTGATTGATCTTTTTTCACGCTTCTGTAGATTATACGCGACCTCTAACCGTCGAACAGACACAGTAATATCATGTTTAGGAAGCTGTTTCTCCGTGTTCGGGTACCCCAAAACTCTCTTAAGTGACAACGCAGTTGAATTTAAATCGGTAGCAGTGAAACAATTTGCCAAATTCATGCTATTGCTGAAAAAGAAGTTCTAGCTTTTAGCCCCCATTCAAATGCAATTGTTGAACGAAATAACAAGAAAATAAGCAATTTACTAAAACTATACATTAATTCCCTGGCTCATACCGAATGGGACCATTGTTTGGAGATGGTGGATAACGCCATCAACAACGCATATAATTCTACCTTAGGTGATACACCTAGCTATGTACTGTTCAATAGAGACACGTGCGCATTTTTCCGCGGGGAAGATCTCCCCATTTCATACAGTTACGATGACGAAATTGACTTAGTGAATTTTCGTGCAAGGGAAGCGGTGCGAACCGTAGAAAACGTTAGAAATCTTATTTTGAATAATACGGCTGTACGTACAATGAACCAGAACCTAAAAAGGAGGGACAAGGATTTCAGAATAGGTGACAGGGTTTTGTTAAAAAATAATTACAAAACAAACAAGCTTCAGCTTACATGGCAGGGGCCGGGCCTAATTACGAAAATCAAAGGACACTGGGTCGAAATCAAAATAGGAGATAAAATCCATAAAAGTAACATGAACCATGTGTTGCCCCTAAATAAAAGGGAATGACAACGTTACAACGTATTGTTTCACCTATAACTATTTTTGCGACTATAACGTTTCAGACGTGACAAGTTACCATTTTGCTAAAAATACGACTGTGTGACTATGTATTAGGTAAATTAATTATTAAGTATCTACTTTGCGTTACTTCCTTCGCATCATATTAATCTCATATAGGCTATATCTCGTTTCATATTAATCACTTGTATGCTTGTGTTAAATAATCTCGTGTGATCTAGTATTAGTGATTTTCATTGCTAGCAGCAAATGAATTAACCTTCTAAACAGGTTACCCTATGTTAAAGTTCAAGTTTGTAAGTAAAAGTCAAGATTAACGAATATCACAGAGAACATCCTTCAACGAATGTTCTCACGATCTGTGAAATTGCAATGTTTCAAAACAGTCAATAATTACGTTCAAATTTTGATGCTGAACAGCCAATTAAAAAATCATGGGCGAGATCCGCATTTGCTAAATGCATCACATCAACAGAGCACCTATGTTGATGAAAAAATCAACCTCGCGACTTGAGGACATCAACAAATTATTCGAAATACATCGTGAATATATCGTGAGAAACTTCCGGGTTAAAACTGGACTTTGTTGTTAACTAATTTGATTGACAATCAGTTTGATAGTTTTTCACTTCAATTGTTTTCACAATCAGTTAACTGCCTCAGAAATATTTGGTATTTCAGTTTGCATTTAATAATTTCAGTTAATACTTAGTTTTCACTGTTAACATTCAAATTTAAACGACGAATACATTATTATTTTATTTGCATTTATAATTGTATTTAGGGTTATATGCTTCTTTGTTTGTGTGTAACATTATAAAATTTGTGGCCATGCTAATAGTCTTGGTTGTTTCCATTGCAGATCCGGGTGGCTGATACACGAGTAAACAATCACCACTTCAAATACTAAATACGGGAAACACTACATTATGGGCAACAAGATAAGTACTATTAGTGTCGGCACACTAACTGCAGCCCTAGTTGACACTAAGGGCCAAATAACCAACGACTGGATAGCAGCAAACAGTAATACGGACTGGATACCAGACCGAGTGAGTGATGTGCTTCTCATGATCCTAATCATCGTCATGCTAACCCTAACAGTCCTAGTTTATTATTTGTGAAAGCAAATGGAGCTTCTGGCCGAGCGCATAAAACAAGAGGATTTTCAGCTACGTCGAAACATGCTCAAAACAAAGGGAACATTATCAGAAATGTAACCACTGTAACTGTAGGGGGGCACGTAGTAATAAATTTTCAACCCATCTTGAAATGGCCTAGGCACCCAAAACGACCGGCGCGGGCTAACATGCCAAAGCTGGCAACAACCTTCGGAGTGCTGTCAACGGAAGTATAACCAAATTTGGCTCTAAATTAATTTGTTATACTTCGGTTCTTTGTAAACGTGTCAAACCCCATTAGATAGAGTGCAGCTCCGCTGAAAAATGTTCCGTTTAAACATATTTCATATAACCAAATGTTTACTCGAGGCCTAATCGATGTTTTTATAATCATAAAATAGCCCTACACGTAATTTAAGTTCTTATGAGTTCCGCAATCTACTATTACCTCTGCATTCACACCGTCGTTTGCTTTAATTTAATAGTCTGATAGTCATTCAAAGCTTTGAAAGCTTCCAACTTGCTCAATAATAGTTTAAAAAAAAATAATACCTCCAACTCCGGTGCGGTGTCTAGCTGAGACCGCATGACGCCGAGCGACTGTCAACAAACATTGATTCCCCAGACTGAAATTAACTTTCGGCGCAGTCAAGAACTTTGACTTCAATTAACCTTGAAAACAGATCTCCGTTTTCTCTGTGTGAGACAGGGAACAATACCAAACTTGCGACTATTCAAGTACACGGACGTGTACACCCATTTTTCATATCCATGTTAAATCGAACAAGGTTAAATGCGAAATGTTATTTAAAATTATTGAATTTATCCGTATCGATATTCAGTTTCTTTTAATTGTGTTTTTATAACCTTATACCTGGCGTTTTTATTTATAATCCCTTAACCTAAAATACTGACGATTTTTATTTTTCCATAGTAGTGTAGGAACTCGTGTTATAGTTTATACTGTTGAAGAAGAGGGCATTATTATTGTTAACCAATCGCTGCCTCCTTTCTTCCTGCTTGCGTTAGTGCGTTTCTTTATTCTGTTATTGTTAAAATAAAACAAGGTGTATTATGGATAAAAAACACGTTTACTTATATTTAAAATAACATTGTTCAATATTGTGATTTTTGAGATGTTTAACTTTCAACAATCACCCGCTGAGGAGCAAACAATTTGCTACGTTAGTAATGATTAATTTCATATATGAAATTTTTTTTTAATCACTTATTAAAAATTAAAAAATTTTTTGCGATAAGTACCTCACTTTGAAAGAGGGATGGGGAGATATGTACGCGCAACCCCCATCCATGCGTACCGGAGCCTTTATAAGCACTAGACAATTTAGTCCTGGTGCTATCGTTCTCGTCACCTCCATCAAGTAAACACCTAAGAAAACGTCTCCTAGTTTCCTTACCACGACCAAGGCCGCACCTCTAGCGGCACATCACCGCAGGACACATGTTAAACTAATTTATAATCAAATCTAATTCTAGCGAAGAACTTGGCGTGTGATTACCTATAGGAATTGTTGTATTTATGTCAATTAAAATAGAACCATTGCTTTATAGGGGTGAGTTTCGAAATAATAATTTGATGTGGGCGTATAGATAGGTATTTCAATATAATTTTCAGCAAATATTGAGAAATTATTTCTACTATTGTGGTAGACTTGCCTAACTCGGCAACACTTCAGTTGCATTTTTGTCTCTAAATGTGTTGAACAAATTTCCTTTTGTTTGTTCGCACTTTTCTGCATTTATATCGAGACCTCAATACTTACTGAATAACTTTATTCTTTACTTGTAATCGTTACTTCAGTACTTGTTATGAATTCGATTTTTTATTATAAAGAATTATTCTACTTTTTCCCGCATAAATGTGCTTTCATTAGTATACTGCCACCGAAATTTTAATCAAGACATAGGATTAGATTTTGATTTTTTTCAAGTTTTCTGAGCGCAACGAAAACTTTTTCAAGAAAATATCAGGAAAACTGTTATTTCCTTGTATAATAAAATAGGTACTTAAAACAGTTATTGTATATATTTCAGGCCTTAACGGAATTGGTGGTGATGCTTGAGCCTGCTTTTGACGAGTGTAAAAATTCATCTCTAAACTGGAACCAAACTGAATGTGTCATAGCTTGCTGCATTTCATAAGTGCATGTAACTTTCACAATAATTTTAGCACATCAAATAAATTAATAGATATTATGACTTATTTGCACTGGTTTTCAACTCAATTGACCGATTCAAATGACATCAATTTAATTTAGAGAGGAATTTTGATTGGTTTCTTTTCAGGAATATCAGATGTTTTAAAAGCATTTTGATTGAGTTGTAATAAACATGAACTTAATTTTGTGCTGTGTACTGTTGTGTGGATCTCAAATGAAATTTATTAATATAGCAATGAACTTAAACTTATTTACAGAGATTTTAACTTATTCATAGGGTCCTTGTATTTTTGTTACCTCAAGTGTACATGCAAGTCGGAGGATAGATATTAAGCTTACCTTAAATGTTAGTTTTAAGTACTGTAGAGTTTCGCTAAGTAGGTCATAGCCAGCGTAAGTGTCATAATACCTCTATGACACATAATTGTGAGGCGGTTCTGTGATAAACGTACGACACACTTAAGTGTATCAAAAATAGGTACTATTTTTTCTCGATTTGGTTACCTTACTCTGCGTTCCACTTTCACCGACGCACGTGCGAGTGTGAGATGAAGGACTGAGTTGCCTTTACTGCTGCTGCCTGCACCGCTCACCCGTACACTCGCCTAACTTCTCTTCATGGCATGTCCAGAAGCTTGTGGTGGTATGAACACACACCACCACACAAGCTTAAAAGCGCCACCTCACAGCCTCAAAGCGCCAGTGCTAAACGACCAATAATCAGAGCTCAAGTTTGGAGCTGGAGTGCCGGACCGAGCTTTATAAGCAGCCTGCCTCGAACAGTCAGGCAACGTCGATAGAAACCTCCGTAAGTATAGCACAAGCCTAGACGGCGAAAAGCGGGCACCCCCGTCTTGACCAATCGGAGACCTGGACGACCAGAGTTAGGCTCCTGCGAGGCCAATATAAACAGCCGTGCAGCCAGCGCAGCCTCAGTACACCCTCAGCGTCCCTGAAATTCACACTAAGTCTCGACGTTCCGCCAGCACCTCACCCGTCGCCTTCACCGCCGCTCGACTGCCAGCCGCCACGTCTGGCTGCTTGCTAGACGCACCAGTTCCCTGCTAGCGCCTCTGGTACTCCTTGGTCGGAGACACTCTGCCAGCAGCAGCCTCACCGGTCTGCTCTCGTCCTCCAGCCACGCAGCGTCTCCCCGGCAACCGTCGGTCCGCCAAGACGTCATCGGTTACTGTATTACTCGACTGTAATATCCCTTGTGCCATTATTGTCGGCGATCTTCGTAATAATACGGTGTTTATTCCAGTTGTG
Source organism: Morinoia aosen (assembly GCA_030386875.1). Classification (NCBI taxonomy): domain Eukaryota; kingdom Metazoa; phylum Arthropoda; class Malacostraca; order Amphipoda; family Talitridae; genus Morinoia; species Morinoia aosen. The sequence goes on along the minus strand of CM059572.1, from coordinate 79,078,777 downwards.
TTTTCCTTACCTTGCCGGGTTCGTTTGCACCTCAGGCACTCACTTCGGGCAAAGATATTTCACAAGTCTATCGAAATTCACAAGTCTCTAGATATTCACAAGTCTGCCCGGAGTGTAAAGCAGCCTGAGGGAGAACACCACAAGCTCGCTGATACTTTGGAGGCTCGTGGATAATTTTCCACGGCCAAAAACTTGCCATTCTGTGAGCTAGGTATTTTGAACGACGACGTTGTCTCTTCAACCTCCCCCCCATGAATTCTTTAAACTTCAATCTTAAAGTTCTTCAACATTTTGCTAGAACTGTCATAAAACCTTATAGCTATAACTCTATAATTCTTGCTATTACTGTCTAGACTCGAATACTTCGAACACAATAACTAAACTGAAACTGCTATAACTAAGATATTTATATCATTAATACTTTAGTATCGTTTCTATTATGATACGTATAACTATAATTATACTTTAAGCTATACATAAATATGACTTAACTATAACAATAACAACCATAACTATTTCACTTATTAACTTATTTATGTACATTGTACAAATGCCTTTTTTTCCAAACTGGCCAATCTAAAACAGCTCTAACTCAACAGAGCACGGGTGCAGCCCTTCTACTGACTTCATCGTCACACCACCTATATAAAATCCCACTTCCAAAATGTATTCATTTTTCCCGATAAATTTAACGTTTCGTGCATTTCGTTTGGAATGTCGTTCCGACATTTCCCCTGAGAATAAACGGGTGATCTTTGCATTCAATTGACTTCCTAAACTTCTTTCAACGATATTTTTCTGTACCTTGTTGTGAGGATCTGATCGTTAATGGAATGTTATTGGGTGTGGTGCACAATGCAGATTTATCAGCTCACTGTGAATATGTTACATTTGCTTAGAATTTTCGAATGTGTTTCATGATTCGATTAACACAGAAGAACTCATTACCGAGCTTAAGGGAAGAATATTCCCAGAATGTCAAATTTTCTTGAGATATTGGGTTTTAGCTGCCATAGGAAGGGTAAGATGTCAGGTACATCCTGTAAAAAAATGAAGTTCGTACGTTCATTGGTTCGCCCGCTACGGGGGTTTGAAGTATGGAGGGGGAGGGGAGGGGGCAGTGATATTTTCACATGATACACCTCCCCCTTGGCACTTTCTTCACGGCTTGACGTTTTTATGTCATCTTCTATGTCTCTTTATTACTGTATAATGATTTCAAGGGTCCTATCTGACCCACCCAAAAATAATAATAAAAATTGGGGATTGTTTATGTTTCTTTGTTTACCTTATTTTGGAGGATTGGAATGTGGGGATTCAAAATATAGCTCTATCTACAGTTTTTGAGCTGCAGTAATGATTTTGGTATCAAAAGAACCGGAATTTAATCTTCTAAAAGATAGCGTCTGCTTTTATTCATTTTTGAAATAGAAAATTAGCTACAATAATTTTTTTGTGGGAAAAGGGTGAAAATGGGTTCAATTTTTGTATTTTTCATTTTTTCAAAAAGTATTTCGAAATTCTTGAAAAAACTCCACGTTACGTTGTAAACGTTGTATTCATAGTAATCACATTTAATTTTACCGCAGGAAAGTGGTGTTTATTAAGGTTTTCAATATCCCGGGAAATCTTGCTTGAACATCACTTTTCTGCGGTAAAATTGAATGTGATTACTGTGAATCTGCTGCGAGTTGTTTCTTTCTTTCGGTACAAAAATAGAATTCCTAAACGTATGCGGGCATCCCTGGTATATAAATTTAGTTGTGTACAGTGTACGTCTGGCTGCGTCGACATGACGACGCTGCCTTTTTACGTCAGGATCGCTCAGCAACTAGCTTTCGTACCGGGAGACCTTTAGCTGAACCTCCTCAATCATCAATCAGCCTTCATGCAGAACAGTGTTGCAGCCGAATTTCCGAGGAGAATTTTTCTATTTTATGCTCTGCGCCTAACGAGTTAGATTTGAGCATTTATGTGACATCGCAGAAGAGAAGCCGATTTTAAATAATTCTATTAGTTCATATCCTTCAGAAATTTTTGCATAGATTTTTTTTCCTGCTGATCACTATTCAAGATCAAACTAATTTTGTTTTTTATTTTTTCAGACTTACTGAAGATGGAGCTGGTCTCCGAAACGTTTAAATTTTACTAATTCAGATATTTTAAATGTAGCTTCGTTAAATTCTATTACATATGATACTTATCCGTACTATATTCTTCGTCTATAAATTCTTTTATAATATATTGCTGTGCGATCTATTTGAACGAGTTAACATTAGATATTTAGTTATGAAATTGGAAAATGAAATGTAGTTGTACATGTCATACTTCTTCATCTACATTCGCCATGATTTCTGACTCCTATGTTGAAACTGTAGGTCACTCTATACAAAATTGGAAGAGATATAATGCACTGTTACTGAACTTAAGATAAGATGTGATAAGCTTCACCAAAAGCTGGCTAGATGACTCAACCAAAGGGAGAATTTGATTTGAAAATTAACATAGTTACCATTCGCTACGAAAAAACCAGCGAGGTGGAGGCATCAGTACATATATATCTAACCACATAGACTCGAGAATCATAGCAAATGCAACAATAAATGGGGATCATATAGAATCACTCTTCGTAGAACTGTCTAGAGATGGTAAACAAATTGTGCTTGGAACGGTGTATAGACCTCCTAGAGCCTGTCCTATATTCTTCCTTAATGAGCTAAATCGTATTATTTCTCAGTTCAACAAGTCCTTATACAATGACATAATAATATGCGGTGACTTCAATTATGATCTACTGAAACATGAAAGCTATGAACCAATCTCTAATTTCCTAATAACCTTTTAGTTTCAATCTTTCCTTCCGATCTCACACAGCCTACACCAATAACAGAAACTGCTACGCTGCTTGACAATATCTTTATGACAGACCCAACTGATTTTCTTGCTGGAATCATTACTTCTAACTTATCAGATCCTATTCCAGTTTTTCTTATTAAGAAAAATGTTTATATTGCTTGCACCAAACCACCAGCTGAATCTTACTCATATCGTAAAGTAAACGAATCAAATTTAGAAGAAATGCTCACCGTTCTCGAAGAATCAATGCCAACATTGCACATCTCTGAACACAAAAATGCAACGAGTATTGATGACGCAGTAGTAAAGTTGACTGAAACTATAATGGCCGCATAGAATCAATGTTGCCCAATATTAACTCGTACAGTTACCCCGAAAAATAAACAAAAGCCTTGGATTACTGAAGATATCCTGATAAATATAAAGAAACGTCAAGCGTACCTAGCCCTCCTTTGCGATGGGCGAATATTTAGAGAAACATATAACCGATTCAGAAACTATGTGACAAACCAAATCAGAACATCAAAAAAAGAACTACTTTACGATCAAGTTTACTCAATTTAAATCTGACGTTAAAAAGACATGGCACCTCCTTGACTCTTGCTGTAAACCGAATAAACTCTTGCTGTAAACCGAATAACGCCGATAAAAAGAAAATTTAATATGTTGTTCATGATAATGTAAAATACCATGAGAAGAAAGAAATTGCTAATCTCTTTAACAATTTCTTCGTAAGCGTCGGGAAAACTATAGCTGATGGTATTCCAAGTGAACCTACTGATCACCTGGAATACATGGATCATATTCGAGAACACAACATCTTTTTCTTTACGCCTACCAACTCTTCCGATGCAAATGCGCGCATAAACAACCTGGAAAATGAATCGAATGGGTTACAAATGTTTCCGACATAAGTACTTAAAATTATTGCTGATATTGTAGCCCCACTGATATCCAATATTATTAACCAGACTCTCTTCCTAGGCACTTTCCCGAACTCCCTCGAGAACAGCGTCCCCCTTTGGGATCCAGGATTTTGAGCCCATTTGAATAACAGAGATTTTTGCTGCAATATTAAGTGTAGGAGGTCAGATACATCCGGTGAAAAAATGAGAATCATACGTTCACTCGTTCACCCGCTACGGGGGTTTGAAAAATGGAGGGAGGGGAGGGGGAACTGGTATTTTATCATGTCATGCCTTCCCCTTGGCTCTTCCTTCACGGTGCGACGTTGCTATGTCATCTCCTATGTCTCTATATTACTCTATAATGATTTCAGGGGTCTAACCTGAACCAAAATTTTTTAAATAATTGTGATTAAAATTGTTCACATTTCTTTGTTTTGCCCATAATAAAAACCTCGGACTTGGGGTTTCAAAATGCTTCTTCTCCTACAGTTTTTGAGCTACAGTGATGATTTTGGTATCATTGGATGCGGAAAGACAAAGGCTTTCCAAAAAAATCAAATGGTATTTCGAAATTAATTAAAATCCATTTGATCGAAATTAATTAATTTCGGTTTTTGTAATTAAAACTGGAAATTTGAGACGAAGATTTTAATTTTTTTGAATTTTCACGTCTTTCCGCATCTAATGATACCAAAATCATCACTTTTACTAAAAAACTGTCGCAGGAGAAGCATTTTGAACACCCCCCCCCAAAAAAAATTGTGTTTGCTATAAATATCTCGTTTTCTATGGCAGAAATCGCATTTTTTCATGAATGACAAATGATTCCAAATTGCATTTCCTATCAGTATATTAAATTTCATTGCTCTAGGTTCAATAATAAAGAAAAAGTTCCAGAAGGGGGACGCTATCCACAAAGTTGCTAGAGTAACCCCCATCTTTGAAAATGGTAAAAAAACCTGTGTAAAAAATTATCGACCCATCTCCGTGCTACCAATTATTAGTAAGGTATTCGAGAATATTGTGTGTAAAAAGTGTACTCTTACTTTGAACAAAAGTCATTTCTTTATGATAAACAATACGGCTTTCGCCTAAAAAAATCAACAACACAGGCTATATAAAATCATTTACAATTCCTTTATTCTAACATGGATGAAGGAAAGCCTGTCCTCTCTGTATTTCTTGACTTTCGAAAAGCAGTTGGTTCTGTGGACCATAACATATTACTCTCGAAACTACACTATTATGGCATTCGAGAGGTTGCCTATGATTGGTTCAGATCATACCTAACAAATCGGAAGCAATACGTTGCCATTGACAATACAAAATCAGACCCACAGACAATTGGTCATGTAGTTCCACAAGGATCTGTTCTTGGGCCTCTCCTATTTCTGATTTTTATCAATGAAATTATCAAATCTACATAATTCTTCAAAATCATACTTTTTGCCAATGACAGTACGCTTTCTACGGTCCTTCCGAACCAAAATACCGCTATGATTTCAGAAAGTATAAATAATGAACTTCATAAGGTTTCATTGTAGCTTAATGCTGATAAAATAAGCCTCAATATCGATAAATCAAAATATATAACATTCTCATACAAGAAAAATGTATTTCTCCCACGCATTAAAATTGGCGAAGGTGAAATCGAATAAAAAACTTATGTAAGTTTCTGGGTATCATAATAGATAAACATCTGACCTTCAAAGAGCACATCGCTCACATTAGTTCTAAATTATCAAAATTCATCGGAATCCAAAATAAAGTTGAAAATTTCCTGCCTGAAGTAGCTCAACAAATGCTCTACCGAATGCTCATTTCTCCATACTTGCAACACGGAATAGAAGCGTGGCACGGAACTGATAAAAATGAAACCAATAAAATTTTTACTCTGCAAAAAAGAGCCATCAGAGCGGTAAAGAAACTAGAATATAATGCTCACACAAATGATTCATTCAAAAATTTACAAATACTTAAACTTTCGGATTTCTATAAAATATCCATTCGTAGTTTCATTTACAAAACACTAACAAATGATGGCGACATTAGCCTAAAACAATTATTAACTGCGCAAACTGGTCATCACGACCATTTAACCCGAAATAGAAGTAAATTCATGCTTCCTTATTATTCGAAGGCCCGGTCACAACGCAGTATCCTCTTCGTTGGAACTAAAACTTGGAACTCAACACCTGCGGAGATCTGTGAAAGTAATTATTATAAGGTATTCAAAAGAAATCTGGAGTCTCACTTCCTATTAGAATACTTGTTCGTGTAAGATCACCAAGTCAAATCTTGCCTCCTACGTGTCCGGTCCTAATAATATAATTTGCCATGGGTAACATCGCCGATCTTTAGTCTGTCCATCGTTTATCCAATATATTGTTATATACAGCCAAATCGACCTATGCAGCATCACATATCGAGTTAATTATTCTCATTGATCAGTCTAATGCGAAACTAGATTAAGTGAATTAGGTTAAGCAGTATTGTACACCTTAGAATAACGTGATGGTGGGATGCCCTAGAAGTCGCTAAACTTGTTCGGGCCCACAGGTAGCTATACTCAAATTTAACTAATGTACTAGACTTAAGAAACATTCTACCTCTGTATCACCTGTGGTAAATAAATTGTTTTAAATTGTTTAAATCTTGAATTCTAACTCTGTATTTTTTAATTTGAATTTGTTTTTAATATGACCATAAAATTTCCCCTTCAGATAAACTACTTTCAAGGGAATGCTACACGAGCGTGTTTCTAAGTAATTCAAATCATTGTTGATTTCTTGAATTTTATCCCTAGTAATAGTTTGCGTTGCTATTTGTTTATTTACTTCTGACAAAAAGTTTTTCGCAAGCATCTTCACTTACATGGATTAATTTTTAAAATGTTCCCATAGAAATTGATATCATTCCGTGGATCTTAATTAGTTACTTTCTTTTTCGTACCATTTGCATCGAGTTCAGCGTAAATCACCCGAACTACACGCTCAAAATCATTACTAGCCTTCCCGTTAAGGTAACTAAGCTGGGTTTCAAATTGTCTCACACTACGCATACATTTTTTCAGCATTGCTATTACTTCGTTAAAATTCATTGCGTCATCCATCCTCGATACGGTACAAATTGAAGACAAAGATGACGACTGACGTTCAGAATTTGCTGCACCTTTGAAAAAGCGCCATTTTGGATTTTTTCTTTTTGCTTAGTTTGTGTAGAGGTATTTTCTCCCCCACTAGCACTAGCAGATATATTTTCCCCATTCTATGATTTTCATTGAACTTTTCTTCTCTTTCTCATCACAAATTCCTCGGAGTAATCTTCTTGCGTTTTGCATTTTGGAAGCGGCACTGTAAGGAGTAAAAATTCATGTTATGTACAGTTTTCATGAATAAAAATCAACTTAAAAAATAATAAACAATTGTTCAATGAATCAACATTCAACATTCATCTAAAACAACATTTCATATTAATTTAATATTTTTTTTCTAATACTACGGCTTAACACGATAAAGAAGTATTTATATATTACATTAAGAGGCAAATACAGCAATAGAACTAGAGTGTTAGAGGATCAGCTTTTATGAACCGTAGACAAATAAAAGATGCTTACCTGCTTGCAGGAGGGTTGAAATTTGTGTGACTGCTTTTGTTGAGGACTGCTGTATTTATTTACATGAACTAGCTGGGCAAGGTGAATTTCTCTTCTGTTAAATAACGTTTCTTTTCAAATTAAACGGTAGGTCAAGCCTCGAGTGCAGAAGTTTTCACTGGTTAAAGGCGATAATTAGCTAGAAATTCTCCCTTAAAATGTCTATAAAAACGCACGGTCTGCCTGCATTGATGCAGCCAAGGTCAGAGAGAGTTCGTAGAAGTTTTTGCAGCGTCTTAGATAATCGCCTCTGCCTGTCAGCTATGCATTGCGAGTGAAAGTTCAGAATTTTTTCATGCGAGCCAGCTGGAATAAGTACAGTGTATGCAGTGTCTGTCATTATATTAATACTGTACACAGATATTGTTAACAAGTACACTCATTCAGAGATTCCAGTATTTTAAGTATTAAATGCTAAGTATTAGTGTTAATGTTAAGTATCATTAATTATGGTAAGTATTTAATGATATATACCCTTTTTCTCTGTTTGTAGGCATTTTAGGAAGCCGTATTTTTTCATTCTGAAACCCTGTTTTTTAGTTTAACGGCTCAACGGTTTCTCTTCTTGAAGTATTCTCTATCGTTACTAATCTTTGTTTCAAATCAGCATTATCATTTTTCATTTTATCAGCATTACCATTATTTCAGATTTTCTACTTCTTCCATATTTATAATCGTGTGTCCATCCTGTTGATGGAGATTATCTCTAAACGTTTCAATATTTGAAATTATGTTGTTGAACACTCTCTTTAGATTAGAATAACCCAACTTCAAACTATTTATTCCATTTACTTCCCACCGCTTAATTTCAATCTTCAAGAATTCTATATGTTCTAAAGTGCCGTTCCGAATAACTACTATTTTTTCCTTAGATATTTTATAGTGTTCATCAAGATTTTGCGTAATTTCATTACGTTTTTCTCAAAGACCTTTGACATTCTCATCGAGGCTTGGATAGCATCGCTTCTTAACTGAATATCCTCATTGATAAGATCTCCTCTTACCTCTCTATAAATTCTGTGATGAGGCCTTTAAATCTTCTAAGATTTCATCAACGTTATTTTATTTGCAGCCTCAAATTCTTCGAATGGCAAAGAAATACTTTCCAGTCTTCTATTATTTAAATGTAAATTTTTATCTTCATCAAGAAATTTAAAACCTATTTCAGGAGGTCCTGGTTGTGAAGAAAATAATGATTGTTTTCCTTGTCCAAATATACCAGCGCCTATCATTTCTTATACACAATATTTTCAATTCTCTGAATTTTCTCGAACTCTCGTTGACATCAAATTGTTTACACGTTTACTCGCATTTTCTTATTCATGGTTTGATTTTGCATTATTGTCAGTTTCATTTTGAAGTATTAATTTGAATTGACTGATTTCATTCTGATTAGAAATAATATCTCTCGAAAACTTCTGGAAAAACTTTCTACACCACTCAAGTTTTTAGCAAGTTCTATCTTTCTTAGTGGAACTGACTCGGCTCGTAAATCCATAATGATTTGATCGGATCGTAGAATGTTTTTTCGCTGGATAAGGTTATAGTTGACTCTAAATTTTTTAACTTTTTGTCATCTTCAACCAATGACGGTGCTAAGGCTACTGCATTTTCCGTAACAAACAGGTTTCCGTCAATTAATTTAGTTAGTCGTACTTCCAAGCTTTTACCTTTTCCTCATCATTACTGCTTAGTGTTGATTCAGCTTTTCTTCAATTTGATCATTAAGTGATATCTGGAAGCTCATTTATTTTTCGTTCACAACAATAATTATATTTTTTCTTTTTCTTCACCTTGATTACTTATTCATTTGTTCTTTGAATCAAATTTGATCATGAACTTTAGTTTCTAAAGTTTGCACTTTTCATTCATTTTATTCTCCATTACTGACAGTCGGTTCTTGAAATTTCCCTGAATCAAAGGAATTTTAACATCTGTCAAATTGATTATGTTTGAGTCCACAACTTCACAATACGTTCATCTCCTTTAATCGATCAGTTAATCCTGACTCTTTAATTTGCATTTTTTCATCAATTCTATTTTCAATACCTGACTCTAGACTTTTCAAATTGTCATCAATCTCAGAAATTTTAAAATCCGCTATGTTGGTTATGTTTAGATCAACGTATTCATACTTAGCATCAATTTCATCGATTTTCTTCATCATTGTTTAGTCTATACATGACCCTATTGAAAATTAAAGCCGTATCCCCGGTGGATTAGGGTTGGTAATAGGGTTGTTTTTTGGTTGCAATACGCGCGGTTTAGAGGTTAAATGTCCTCGTTATCGGATACAAAACCGCCCGCGAATCACCCGTGTTCCGCCTCACCTACCGGCCGTGTACCGCCTCAGAACCAGATTCGAATCGCGGGTGGCCGTCCATGGATTATAGGTTAAAAAATCGCTCCCGGTTGCCCGTGCCTCGCCTTACGGGGTGTACAATATTGCACTGAAAGCTTTTGGATCTTACAATACATTCACACTTGATGCATTGTGAATGTATTGACCCAATAAGCTCAGTACAATATTGTACATCCAATGAGATCGATGCACGTGCAACCCGGAGCTCAAGTACATAGGACAATACAATAGAAAGGACAAGGAATCCCGCTCTTTCTTCAACTTTTATTACAAAAATTAAACGTTCTCTACATAAATATTTACATGACTATCTTACTTCCATTAATTAAAGCCTTCCCCCCGATGGAACACCAAAATAATATAGGAATTAAGCATAAAATCACAATTCGTTTAAAATGCTGCATGTAACAAACAAATATCAACTATATAACATAAGGATGGGAATGTTATTTCCATATCACAAAGTTCCCCTTCAACGCTTGTTTACTTTATAAATTGGATTATTGATTAGTTCAAGCCACCCTATCGGCAAAAAATGCGATCCAAAGAAAGGAAAAGAAAGGCAACATTTAGTAAGGACGCAACACGTGGATTACGTTTTGGGACATATGTGTACCACTAGGTAAATTGCTCATTTGCATACCGGCATGAATGAATAGCATTTCCATAATTTCACTTCCTTTTTAGAAATGATTTTAGCATACCTGGTAAAAATTATAGTACACTTTTATTTTTCACACTTTTTATAAAGGACAAGAATGGATTTGAGCAGTACAGTTAGTTTCTAAATTCTGCTACTCACAACCTAACCGAATCAACCGCAGCAATCGCACAAACGTATTCAACGTTTTAAGGGAACGCGGAATCAATGCAGAAAAGGTATAAAAACAGTAAGTTGAGAAAAAAGTTCATGAAACAAGATCAAAGTTGAAGAAGAAAGTAGTAGGTGCTAAAAAAAACAGGACAGCAGTAAACCTAAAATATGTGGTCCTTAACATAACAAAAACATTTTATTTCAACAAAAAGAAGGCCTACCTAACTCTTAGCTCGGGCCCTCACAATTTCCTTCCTGGGAGAGCTAGTTCTCATAGATACAATAGTTGTATCCCTCTGAGGAGCGTCTACATTATATCGCGTATCCCACAAAAATGTCTCCGAGTTTTTAATTGATTATATCTCCGCTTTAAATTGACATATTTGAAATGTCTTTTTTTCACAATGTAGTAAATTTTGTTTCCCCTTCGAATAATCGAATTTTTTGAAAATCGTTTAGTAACCACATAACAGTGATCGATTTACTGAAAGAGGTAGAAAAACTAAATGTTCAGAGGAAAGATTTTAAAAACAACACTGGTGTTCTTCATTTCTAAATACCGACCGTTGAAAATAATTTAACAATGATATATCCTACATACTACCAATAATTTAAACGCTCTGAGAGGTTATTTACTCCCTTATTTAATCATTTGAAGACACCTAAAATGCAGCTCACTAACGATAAAATAATTTTCATCGAATTGGAATATGACGCAACGAAAAACTGTAAAAAAGTTCGAAGAGCAATTAATAAAAAATTCTCGGAAAGGAACTCGTCCGATAAGAAAACTGTGTTCGCACAGTTCGAAAATTAGAAAGAAAATTAAATGCTCCTCTAACTTTGTCACAGTTTTTCGTTGCTTCATATTCTAATACGATGAAAATTCTTTGACCGTTAGTGAGGTGCATTTTAGGTGTCATGAAATGACGAATTTAAATACTTGGTGATATGTAGGATATTTCATTGTGAAATTATTTTTAACAGTAGGTATTGAGAAATGAAGAAAACCATAATTGTTTCCTTTGAACAATTAGTTGCTTCTGAACAATTAATTTTTCCACCTGTTTCAGTAAATCGATCACTGTATAGTTAAACGAATAAAAAACTTGAATTATTCGAAAAGAAAAGAAATTTATTGCATTGTGAAAAAAAGAAATTTCAATTATGTTATTTTAAAGCGGAGATATAATTAATTAAAAAGTTGGAAACATTTTTGTGGGACACTTGGTATATACAGAGAGTTGTGTAATGCGATGCACATATTTTAACCGCATATAGAAAAACGTAAAATAAAAAGATTTTCACGAGTGATAAAAACCTCAAAACTCCGTTATTGAGAAATGATGACCTGAAATAATTATAGATTCCCGTAGGAATAGCCCGAAGCTCGCGCTAACAGCCTGCCAAAGAAGTTAGATTTTACTCGTTGGCTGCATGGTAAGCCTATTCCTATGGGAATCTAAAATTATTTCAGGCCATCATTTCTCGGCAACAAAGGAGTTTAGAGGTTTTTGTCACTTGTGAAAAAATGTTCTATTTTGCATTTTTCTGTACATGGTTAAAAGATGTGCATCGAGAAACTCGACACCGTTTATATATATATATATATATATATATATTTATATTTATATATATATATATATTTAATTGATATATCTATACATTAAGAAATAAACCAATAGAAAATATATTTTTTCTATATATAAAGACATATCAACTCATGTATACAGAGTTCCCTTTCAACGCTCATCTATATCATATATACATTATTCTTGTGATCTCTCTCATATTTTTAGACTTGATAGAAATTATTTGCCTGCAAGAACATTTTGAATACCATTAAAGAAAATAACAATTGAAATTAGAGTTACAATGTAAGTTTTCAATACCCCTTCCTCAGCTGGGCCACCAATGAACCAGCGCCGAAAAAAAAAAATTTGCAAAAGAAATGTATCATTCATAAACTACATAGGTTGGCACTTAAAATCGACTGAATGTGCTTGTTTACTGGCTGGATGCTGAACAGCATTTATGATAATAAACTCAACACCGAAAAATAATATTTAAAATATTTCATTAGAGAACCAAATGAAAAATAATGGTAGAGAATAGCACAAAAGAATTTCCTTGCATTACTAATGCGGTTTTAGAGAAAAAATGAAAGCATAATTAGCTAGCGCAATTATCTACCAAAACGTATTTACAATAAGCAATACCATCAAATGCTAGATAGGGTGCACTGTTGCGCAGGTCTCAATGCACAGAATTACAAATCTTGAAACACAAATTAAACAAGAGAATAGTTGAAGACAGAAAGACTAGCTGACATGGACAGCAAAAAAAAGATTAAAAAAATGTCCCTCATGAAAAATAAATCAATAACTAATTACAATTAAAAATGACCCTAATGCTCATTTCTCTCAGACTCTGTCTTAGTTCTAAGTACCAAAAGTGCAAGAGTCATACAACGCAGTACTATTTTTGCCCATGGAACGTATTTACAGTAATTGATTTTCATTATAAACTCTGAATTTTGGTTATCACCAGCATTCTTCTCTATTCTTGTTGGCGCTGATACAAAGCTCTGTAAAAAGCATATTGGTCTTATTTTTTGTTCAAGGTCAGCATGCAATTACGCTTATTAACATGGTGAAAATAAGTAACTTATTGTGGCATCAATACAAATTTGAAAAAAGAAACCAGTCTCTATGGCCACTTTGTCACACATGAGTTATAATAATAAATTTATATTTCTTTGAAGAATCATTAAAAAAATTAGCACTGTTATTATTTACAGAATGCTATTTAAGCCTCTCTTATTACAACAACGGTATTTTCAGGAGAGGGGATAATGAAGGGACCATTTAGAAGACATCCTTCCATGCCATCATATGTCCCCACACAGGATACCAAGTGCATCATTTAAATAATTTTGTACTCCAATTATGCCAACTCAAAAAGATATTAAAAAACAATGGAGCTCATTCAATTCTGTTTATAAGCCAAAAATAATTAGCTCAGAAAAATCGTAAATGTAAAAATGTAACAAATCATGAGGAAAGAGACATTGCACATCTACTAACATAATTCTCTATTAACGTAGCGTAGAACATAGCTGATTACTTCTATCTTTACTTACCAAACTCTCTACTAGAACTACTGGAAATGAGTTTACAAAAATAATTCTATCTTCTTCATACCTCCAATGTTCATGAATATTCAGAATAGAACTTTCAAATGAATATGAACTGTTCTGTAAACTTGCTCAGTAACCTATCCAGAATACTTTGATATCAATGCCCCTGCTTTAGTTTTAAAACAGTTGGACGAACAACAATTCACGCAACTAAGTTTAAAAAATTGAACTCAGCTTGAGCTCGCCCACCGACGATAAATATCTGAGGATGAGCGTAACGGTTGATCACAGCAACATCCCGGAAAATAATCAATAAAACATCAATAAACATGTTTTGGGCATCTGATGCAATACTACGTCACAATTTATCTAATGCAATAATTGCGAAGAACACAGTCAAAACACCACTCGCGGCCTTTGCAAAGGCAGTAACCGCCACCACGCTGCACGATGACTCACTGTCATTAAACTGACAGATTGAGTCATAACTCACGAGTGCTTTGAACAAGCCCCTAGATCAAATTTTTAGTTACACTAAAAACTGGCTTGCGGACAATAACTTTTGAATGTTCGAAATAAATTTTTGGAAAAGTACATAATACTAGAAAAAAAATATTGCACACATTTTACGTGTGTGTGCAAGGATATAGAGGTGTATTATATCATTTTTTTTATTCAATTCTAATTCAAACTGGCAAGGCCAGCGTAAAATAAGAATTGATCTTTAGTTTTTTCTAAGGACTGGGGTATGTGACATGTTTAAGCATGAAACGACTAAATTCGTTTTTCACAGTTTAAGTTTAAAATTTGCTGACATTGTCAAAATATACTAATTCTTCAAGTTCAAATATTAAAAAAACTAACATCTTTTCATGACAATTTTGAAAGACCGAATAATAAAACTGATCGTGTCATTAAATACATCTGCAGCTTTAACTCTTGCATGATTTATCAAACCATTTCAGCTAATAGGTGACATTTCGTTTATGAATGAAATTAAAACACACCCACATCAATCGTAAGCACATAAATGAACGCAAGTACGCGCACCGTTGTTTTTATTGTAAGCATAGTAAGGTAAAGTGTTCATTTACCATGTTGTGAACAATTTCAGAGAAGAATGAATATGAAATAAAATATTCGACACATTGTTTTAAGCATAATGCACTGTACGCAAATATGTCAAAACACACGTTGTGACATTGTTACACCACCTGCAGCACACCACCGGCAGCACACCACCTGCAGCACACTAACTGCAACACACCGCTTGCAGCGCACCACCGGCAGCACACCACCTGCAGCACACCACCTGCAGCACACCACCTGCAGAACACCGCTTGCAGAGCACCATCGGCAGCACACCGCGGACAGCACACCACCGACAGCACACCACCAGCAGCACACCACCAGCAGCACACCACCGACAGCACACCACCGCCAGCACACCACCGACAGCACACCTCCGGTTGCACACCACCGACAGCACACCACCGACAGCACGCCACCGACAGCACACCACCAGCAGCACACCACCAGCAGCACACCACCGACATCACACCACCGGCAGCACACCACCGGCAGCACACCACCGGCAGCACACCACCGACATCACACCACCGGCAGCACACCACCGGCAGCACACCACCTGCAGCACACCACCTGTAGCACATCACCAGCAGCACTCCACTGGCTGCACACCATTAGCAGCACACCACTGGCAGCACACCACTAACAGCACACCACTGGCAGCAAACCACTGGCAGCACACCACTGGCATCATGCCACCAGCAGCACACCACTGGCAGCACACCACTGACAGCACACCACTGGCAGCACACCACTGGCAGCCCACCACTGGCAGTACACCACTGGCAGTACACCACTGGCAGGTCACCACTGGCAGCACACCACTAACAGCACACCACTGGCAGCAAACCACTGGCAGCACACCACAGGCAGCACACCACCAGCAGCACACATTTGGACGGCTATAAACAACGGATGGCCGTTCTCAAATGTTACGGCCATTAACCAACTGAAAGTTTTACACCTTCAAATCATCCATTGCCAACTATGAATTTCACATCCGAGCTCGACCGCGCGTAGTTAAAAGCGCGTAGAGGGAGTGTTAAAGCAGAGCAGGCCGACTAGCCTATAAATCGTATATAATCGACCCTCACGTCCTTAATCCATCGGCGATAATACATCCTTGATTTCCAATTGGGGATAGCTGTTCATCAGTTGAAACGATTTTTGATTTTATAGCAATGAACTTTTCAGATAATTCATAAATTAGCAACTCTAACAATTTTACAATTGAGTCTACATCAGAAAATTTAAGTTGTAAATCTGTTTTCAGAGTCACATAATTATCATACTCGTTTTTAATTGATTCCAATTCAGTTCTTTTATTCGTGAGAACTTCAGTTGTATCTTTTAATGACTCTAGAGTTCTTAAAAGTTTTTCAGAATTATTTTTACGTTTATGATTTTTTTTACAAGAATGTAAAATAAGACCGACTTTTCTTCATAAATATTTCCACAAGACATTTTTTTAAAGAATAAAATTTATTTTTATATATTTTCTAAAAGTTAGTTGAAGTTTTACAAACGTCTAAAATAATTGCATGAAGGCTGTCGTTTTGTAAATGTTTTAACATTTCTAAAAATAAATGTCCACAAATTACATAACCCATTTTCTGTACTTTGTAAGTAGAGAAAACAGTATCAAAACAATCTGTTAAATAGTCTTCAAATTCAATTGGATAAACTAAACCATAACTGTCAGAGTAGTAGCAAATATTTTCTTTCTTATACCAACAAGTCCAGTGCGTTCCTAATCCTTTTTCAGTTTTTAAATTTAGGATTCCTCATTCAGTTACTAGAAAGAATTCAGGTAAAGTAAACATCTCGAACATTTGGAATTTTCAATATATTTATATAGTATTCTAAATCATGTTGAGATAATGGTTTGATGGGTATTACATTTTTACATTTTCAAGTAGAGGCCCTTACCACAAGTTTTTTTCTTAGAGCTAATCTTATACATTCACCTTTTTTACTTTTCATCGCTTCGTTGTGCCTTTTAGTTTCTTACTAAAGTTTGTCGCTAGCTTTCTTTTTATCAACAGCCGATGCTATCGCAGAAGCTCCTCCAGCTTAAGATCTTACTGCTCTTAAAAGCTCCTAGCAAAACATAAATTGTAAGTATGAAACTTTTTTGGCCTCTAATTGAAACACAAAAGATGTTTTCATCTTTTTACATGCTAAACAGGGTCCTTTAAGGTGTATTTTATTATTTTTAGTTTGTACATATTGAGGATTTTCCGTATCAGTTTTCTTTTCACATTTTACACAGTATATCACCATTTTTATAATCTAAAAGTCGCAGTCTACTTCATTTTTAGTGATTCAAATTCATTTTATCCCCATCTGATTTTAGTTGAATTACTCTATCAGATAGAATCAGTGCATATGCATGAGTATCATCAGGAATATTAGCTTGCCATTTGTTTTAATTTTAATATCAATTGTAGTTTCTTTGATATATTAATTTTGTCTGCTGATTTCAAACATATGGTGTCGATACCGCCGTGAGGTCGACGTGAGGATTCATGAAAAAGGGGCTGTCTTCTGTACAGCTAACTTTTTCCGGGGCGCTAGCTTTTCCGCGAAGCTGCCCGTCCTGAGGTTCGTGTGGGTACCGCCTACGCCGTAATTAGTCCGCTAGAACCACAGAAAGGAATTTCTGTTAGGGCTGAACTACGGCGGCACCGTTAGGGTGAGGTTTGTGTGGGTACTGCCTACACCGTAATTAGTCCGCTAGAGCAACAGATATAATTTCTGTTTGTGCTGAACTACGGTGGTACCGTTAGGAAGACGAGCAGCTGTCTGCGCCGTAATCAGTCCGTTAGGGCTCCTCAGGCAATTCCTTGATTCGCCAAACTACGACAGCGCCTTCCTTTATGACAAACTATGTAGAATAGTTTGTCCTCCCAAGGCGGTTCCTCAAGCCCCTTTTAGGAGAGGTGTCTTATTAGACAAAAGCCTGTATCAAAATGAGAAAGGAAACTCTTTTGATCTTAGGATCTGAAGTGCTTATTGCAGAATCTCTTTACAGTGCCTTTTAAATACACAGTTTTATTTCCTTTTGCAAAAATAGGGTGTACAAACATGAGCTACCACTTATCACGACAACTACGCCTAAAATTACAAGTAAAATTTTTATGCTATTCAGCTAGGTAATCAGACTAATGCTGGAACACGGAAATACAATACAAATGACACTTAAGGGCTAACTAAAGTAAATGCACAGACGTACCATCGGCGTATGGAAACAGACCTAGGCGGGGCACAAGGAGCTGAACACTTGAGGAAAATGTTTAAAATTATGAGTAACTAATACAGACTGGATTCGACACCACTTGCGCTGCATGGCAATAGGATATAAATATTTATAGTGTCCGTATTCGATAGCACAATTTTCATGAGATACATAATCATTAACATCTTATAAGCTGTAGCATAATTGTTAGAATCGAAATCAATCAATAAATTGTGATCAAGGTATCGTTCATTATTCAGCTGAACATATGCATTCGTCAAGTTCAACAAGTTCAAGTAAAATTGATTTGTTCAATTGCTGATGCCATACCTCTCATCACTATGTTGAAGAAAATATTGATATCATCAGCCATAGACAGTTACAAAATTTTTATGATGAGAATTACGTTACTCATAGAAACAAACAAAAGGTTTGAATTTACAGAAAAAAATGACTTGTATGCCATATCTTCGTTTCTAGACCCGAGGAATAACACAAAATGTTTCAGTTCACAGCTCTCACAAACAGTGTCAAAGACAGCGTCACTCGAAAATGTTAGGAAATTCAAAAATCCAGGTGTGACTTTAACACTGGCCAAGCAAAACAAAGTTCTTCGAAGACGTCATGCAATGTTCAAATACCATCTACCGTGCTGTCCCCGAAGCTATTCTTTCTTCAAGCAGTGACGATGAAGACGACCAGCTATGCCAACAGACATTTGCAGCAACCATTGACAGGTAAATCAATGATAAACGTATATCCATTGACGAAGATCCTCTGAAATGGTGGAAGATACTCGCGGATATTCAGCCTGATCTTCCTAAATTAGCAAGGTCGTATCTTGCTTGTCAGCAATCAACGTTGCGAGTGAGAGTGAGCGCCTTTTTAGTGGTGTCAGCCTTCTTTACGACGAAAAACGGAATAACTTGACTAGTGAAAGTGCATCAAAATTTTTATTTTTTAAATTCAACCTTTCAATATTACAATTCAACTAGTATTAATAATCTACTAAATAATCCTCTCTAAAAGGACGGCGGTTGGGGAAAGAGGTTGGTGGGATGCAGGCTGGTCGTAAGAGTGGGTCCTCGTCCCGCGTCCTGGTAACATAGAAAATTGAATGGATTTTTACAATTGATGCAGGCCTCCTAATTTACAAATTTTGTTGTGCACGATGTTCATCTGAGTACGTCGGTTTGACGTCGCGTACTCTAGGCTGTAGGGTGGCCGAACATCCAGGTAGGAGTTACCGCACAGGAAATATTTTATCTAGTCCTCCACATTCAGCTATCAGGGATCATTCAGAGCATTGGGGTAGCCCGTTTGACATCAGTAATTTTAAAATTCTCACAAGATCGAAATTTATCTCCGATTTAAGGATTTTAGAGTTTCTATTCATTTTAAAAAATAAACTGATTTTAAACAGCCAACTTAGTTCTTTTCCATTGTCAATAGTTAACAGGTAGTTTTTAAGATTAGTTGTTTGTTTGTATGTTTGTTTGTTTGTTTTTGCATTTCTAGAACTTTCTAATTCATTTCATGCTTTTCAGGTAAATTTGTTTTGGCTGAAGATGAGCGAATGGTCGAAACGTTCAATTTTATTGTTTTACTTGCAATTTTTAATTCGAGTAAATGTTTAATACGGTATTTTTAGTTCCCTCCTTTTTACTAACAATTCAATTTGCGATGGCTAAACTCTTCCAAAGAAACAATGAATTAGAATAGTCCACGTCCCAGGACTCCAAACTTTAAATGAAATGCGAATAAAATAAAAGCAAATTACTTGATATATGTAACATTGAGTTAACATTCGCATTTGCGAATGTTGAAAAACAGACTTTCGGTTCACTACGAATACAAACTGATTTTGGTTCTGGATAATGATTCTGATATCGTCATGTTCACGATTTAAATCAGTCCAATTTGTGGTTCATAGTTATGCATTGCATTTTTGTCATCTTATTCATAGACTTGAATATTTTCATTCCATTTCGAAGTATGCATTTTTTAAAAGCAATTATTTCAAATTATTTTAATTTTTAGATCTTTAGTGCAATCGAACAGTTACTTCTTTACATCTAGTATTTAAATTATGTCCATTTTGGTCAGTAAGTCAAATTCTCTAATCCTACATTAAAGGGGGATATATCGGAAGAAAAATTGGTTTATTTGGGTTCTCTGCAATTTTATATCCTGGTCGAACGTTGAACTTTGTGGTAAAATGATATGAAATATTATACAAAGAACCGTTGAGGTATAAGCCGTGAACTGCGCGGCAATTAATTAGTATTGCGTTTACAGACATTATGTTCACTATATTTATACTTTTATGTTCTCCAACAACTTTTAAGATAATTTCTCCAAATCCTAAGAATGTATTTAACGAGGTTTCTTTATTGAAAAATACTTTTAACGTAGGTGAATGAAGAACTATGACACATTTCAGAGTATTATTATTCGCCTTGATTTCAACATAACCTGTAAGTGTTTTTTGAATGAATTCGTTTGTACTATCTATTTCATAACAATCTGTTGGAATTGTAATTAAATTTTCTACACCAAGTAATTCATCGTAAAATTTATTATTATTTTTATCAATATTGGTATGATATATGTCCAACGCAACCGGTGTCACTTCATGAAATTTTTTTGTTCAATTCTCTTGCTGGTCTAAAATTCATGTTGACATCACTTTTTCTATCGCTAATTACAATGCTTTGTGATTCCATTTTTAAACAATAAATTATTAAACATCCTAATTTTAGCAGCATTTAATAGACCTTACTTTAAAAGTTCATGTGTAAGTATTTGCAGTCCATTAAAAACTCCTGTATTTCCAACGTTAAAGTGAAATAAATAATAACTGATATCTTTTCACAAGATTATTGATGTTAGAAGGTAATACAATAATACTTGATCTTGAAACATCTGAATCCTCCTCTTCGGGAGGAAGAGTAGAAGGTATCGGAGTAAGAGTTGGTCTAAAAGTAGGCCTTCGTGAAGGGCTGAAACATGAACTAGGTCTAGGATTTTGGTCTCGACTCGACCTTGAGGATTTAGAACTTTCTATTATACTAGGGTTTGTTGTAGAACTTGATACATGTGTGGTTTAACACTTGGTCGATACCTTAATTCAGGAATTGCACAATTTCACGGGTAACGTATTATATAAAAACATTTACTTTTGGCATTCAGACCAGCTGGTTTCGACTAAAACAATGTCATTATCAATGAATACCCTCTGTAAACAGAAAAAAACATACATGCCGTTTATTTAAAGTAGAGAAATATATAACAGTGAAATAGATAGAAATTCTAAGATATAGTGAATAGAGGAGCGGCAGATTGGTCAATATTTAACACAGGCCTAAGCTTAAAAATGTACAATGATTCTAAAATTCGCAAATCAGTATTAGAAGTACAATCTAAAATTTTAAAATGATTCAGAGATAGAGGATGATTGGTGTTGTCACAGTGTTAATGTCTAGGAGATGAATGAGGTACGACTGAAAGAGGGAGTTTGGTTCGGAAAGATTTGCCCAGATGTTGATAGAATCTAATGGAAGACTGTTTCTGCGTACTCCCAATGTAGGAGCTCTGGCAAGCTCCGCATTGAAATTCATAAATAATATTGGAGAGTAACACAGAAGGCAGCCTGTCTTTGAATTGAAAAAAGTTTTTAAAGGAGTGATTATTCTTTTATGATATATGGAAATTCAAATGGGGGTAACACTTCACTAAAACATAACTAAAATATTTGGTCATTGAGTACGAATTTGGCCAATGAATGGCAGTGATACGAATATCTTCCGCTTATCCAGTGTGTAAACCGGAGGTTTCGGTAAAAAAATTATGTTAAGGAACTTACGAAGAATACTATCAAACATGGTATGTGGTAACCATTATTTTTAAAATAGGCCAGGAGGTTATCAGTTTCTTGTGAAAAAATGTTGAGGGAAGATGACAATGAATATGCTTTATGAATAAGCGTTTTGATACCATTGATTTTGAATTTCATTGGGCAGAAACTGAAAAAACTGCACCCTAAACCAGTAAAAGTAGGCTTCCGATAAATTGAAGTGGAAAAAGTTGCATCAGATTTCTGAATTTTGACATCTAAAAACGCTAGAGAGTTGTTAGATTCGCTTTCCATAGTAAAATTTATATTTGGATGATACAAGGAATTATTTGTGACAGGATCCGCCCCTGGAGTTCTATATGGGCTTCCAAAGGTTCACAAAATCAATTTACCATTAAGACCTATTCTAGCCGCTTTTAGAACACCCATGTTTAAAATTTCCATATTCCTAATTCCTCTGATCGAACAATTTTCTGTTAACCAATATATTGTTCTGAATTCTCGTGCGTTCCACGAGTCAACAAATAAACAAATCGAAGGACTTGCAATGGGCAACCCCCTTGCCCCGACTTTAGCTAATATTTTTCTGTGTCATTTAGAAACTAAATTTCTCACAGAGTGCCTAATGGAGGTTAAACCTAAATTTTACAAACGTTACCTTGATGACACCTTTGCTACCTTTAATGACCAAACGCATGCTCATTTATTCCTAAATCATGTAAATGCGTATCATCCAAATGTAAATTTTACCATGGAAAGCGAATCTAGCAACTCTCTAGCGTTTTTAGATGTCAAAATTCAGAAATCTGATGCAACTTTTTCCACTTCAATTTATCGGAAGCCCACTTTTACTGGTTTAGGGTGCAGTTTTTTCAGTTTCTGGCCAATTAAATTCGAAATCAATGGTATCAAAACGCTTATTCATAAAGCATATTCATTTTCATCTTCCCTCAACATTTTTTACAAGAAACTGATATCCTCCGGGCCTATTTTAAAAATAATGGTTACCCACATACCATGTTTGAAAATATTCTTCGTAAATTCCTTAACAGAATTTTTTTACCGAAACCTCCGGTTTACACAGTGGATATGCGGAAGATATTCGTATCACTGTCATTCATTGATCTAAATTTATACCAATGACCAAATATTTTAGTAATGTTTTAGCGAAGTATTACCCACATTTGGATTTCCACATATCATTATAGAATAATCACTCTATTAAAAACTTTTTCAATTCAAAGACAGGCTGCCTTCTGTGTTACTCTCCAATATTATTTATGAATATCAATGCGGAGCTTGCCAGAGCTCCTACATTGGGAGTACGCAGAAACAGTCTTCCATTAGATTCTATCAACATCTGGACAAATCTTTCCGAACCAAACTCCCGCTTTCAGTCGCACCTCATTCATCCCCTAGACAACACTGTGACAACACCAATCATCCTCTATCTCTGAATCATTTTAAAATTTTAGATTGTACTTCTAATACTGATTTGCGAATTTTAGAATCATTGTACATTTTTAAACTTAGGCCTGTGTTAAATGTTGACCAATCTGCCGCTCCTCTATTCACTATATCTTAGAGTTTCTTTATATTTCACTGTTATATATTTCTCTACTTTAAATAAACGGTATGTATGTTTTTTCTGTTTACAGATGGTATTCATTGATAATGACATTGTTTTAGTCGAAACCAGCTGGTCTGAATGCCATGAGTAAATGTTTTTTACATAATGCTTGTGTGATTTTATTCATAATTCAGGACTTGCGTCACGACTTGACGGACTTGCTGATCTTATTGCTTCGACTGCAGAGTCAGCTTTTACTAGTTGAACTTTTTTATAAAAAGGGATTGATAGACTTAGAATTTTTCTCTCCCCTATTTGCTTTTATGGTACCATCTTCCCCTAAATAGGCATCAGTTAAATATAGCATCTCCTAATAATTTCTTTTATCTTTGTCTCTGAAATCAACAGGAATTTGCTGCGTTAATAGCTCCTAGAAGTCAGTTGTGCCTTCGAATACTTTGTCTCTAATTTTCAAATCATTACCTAAAATATCTACCTTCTTATTTCCAAACATAACTCTACTACTATCCCATCGGATGCCAAAAGCTTTGTCGTACTTATATCCAGGTTTCCATGTAAAACGCAAGAAATACAATGCTATAGGTCCAACTACAGTGCTGGATTCAGAAGAAGGCAAAGTTAGTTTCTGAACGGGTTTCCATTTGATAGATTCAAGTTTTTCATTAGGTATATCTTTTATTGCCTACCTAATTTTCTTAGTTTCGTCAACAATTTCGAGATAAAGGTTCTATCAGTGGCTTGAAAACTTTTTTAACATTATGGTATATATCTTGTTCGATTATTTTATCATATGTGAATTGCTCTTTCAAACTCTTTGTTAAGTTTAGTGAATCTGTTTTAGTTTCGATGTTAATCAATGCCATTTTTTAAAAAGAAAAACTTAAAAATGTTTCAACTTTAAAGATAAGTTTACTCTGAACTGGCATTAAGTTCAGTTGCTGTGATCCCTGAAGACTCATCACAACCTTTTCACTTGTCCAAAAGGTTTCCTTTGTTTTTCGTAAGAATTTTCAAAATTGCATAAACATCACTACTATATTTTGAAAGTTCTTGTTCATAACAACTTCCTCTTATTTCTTCACCATCCATGTATTTTAATCTATAAGTAATTGGTTCAGTAGAGAGTATTTGGAATAGAATGAGTAACTCATAAGTGAAATTTTGTAAATAACCATTACGGAACTCTTTACGTTTCTTACTTATCCTCACTCCATCCACAATTTTGAGTTTCGGTGATGTGAATGTTTGTTCGAGTGGAGGAAAAAAAGTATCATAAATCTTTTTAGTGTTCTTTTCCAAAGATGCTTGGTTAGGTGTCATTTTTATTGATCTATGATAGCTATTATTATAACTTTGCATTAGATCTTATGAAATATTCATCCATTTTTTAGTTTACATATGGGTAAAATATTGCCCTATCTTAGTTTTAACGTGTTGAAGCGTTCCACAATTTGCGCTTTGGTTTCATTTTTTGAACTGAACCACTGAATGTTATGTTTCTGAAATAGTTTTTGAGTTTATTTATTTATAAATTCTACGCCTTTATCAGTCTGAACTTTAGAAGGAACTTGTTTTCTGAACATTTTTTAAAATGAAGTTTTGATTTCTTCCCCTGCTTTCTTACTTATTGGAATCGCCCATGCAAATTTACTGAAAATGTTAATTACTGTTGAAATGTCGTTTTTTCCTTGATCATTGTAGATTTGAACGTCAACCAAATGAGCTTGCAATTGATCATCAATTCTTGATGCCTTCAGTCTTTTCCCTTCAAACTTACGTTTATTGGTTTATGCAGAGTGTGAGTTTTTTTGAGTTTTCAACCAATTCTGAAATCGTTTTCATGTTTCTGACTTAGGTAGACTGTTTTGTGCCACTATTTTAAGTACGGAAATTTTATAAAATTCGTGCCATAATAAAATTTATTTTCTCCGTTTCCCTCGATTGGAATGCTGGTTTATACTGACTAGTTTACGCTGATATTTGCGCATATGCTTACTTGTGTATATGTGTTCGTGTGCACGCTATGCGTACACACGAACACATATACACATATACATATACGAACACATATACGTACACACGAATACATATACGCGTATGTATTGTAATTGCCTCGATGCATAGAAATGCATTTGTGTATGCTCACGAGTTTGGTGTAAGTATGTGCGAGGGTATGTGTGTGTGCATGTGTATGTGTATATATCTACATGTATATGTGCACATATGTGTGTACTAGACTGACAACTAGCATTTTACTAGAGATAATGGTCTTTTTTCTGATCACTCTCAACTTGTAAAATTACCTAACTCGTCATCTCTTTTTTATTGTAAAGCATTCATGTACAAACTATACATTTGTTGTGCGATCATCCATTTATATTTAAATAAAATGCTTATTACCTAATGACCTTTATGTTAAAATTGTTGAATTAGAAATACAAAACTTTTAATCATCTTGGTCCTCATGCTTATGTGTACATATTCGGTATATATATGCATATGTATATATATATGTATATATATATTGGTATATATAAATGTGTATATATATATATATGTTTGTATGTATGTGTTTATATGGATATGTATTTATATATTTTTTTTCATGCTTCCTTAAAATGACACTTGTGAACATTGGCCGAAACAAGCGATTCATATATTATTTCCTGGCGTCAAGAATTTCGAAGTTTTATGTCATGTACATGTAAACTGTCATAAGTGTTTTCACCCCACAATGAAAATGCAACGTCCATAAAATTGTGTTATTTCTTTTAATTATCATTACATGTATTATCAAATGTAGATAAAGCAAGATTAGGAGTACATTGCCCTCAATCATTTCTTTTCGACTAGTGAAACGAGTTTTACAATACTCGTGTGTGTGTGTCATCTAAGTGTATTAATTTTAAGATATTTTAAAAACCAATGATGGTACTTTTGTACCATCTATATTGGAAATAAACTGTTTTTTTTTCTTTTTTTCTGTATGTGAGTTGAAGATAAGCCAGATGTTTTAACAAGTTGAATCATTCCAATATAACTGGTCTTAGGCTTATAATATTAGACATTCAAGATTTTGTAGCCCACCTCAATGAGCGTGTTTTGATGTTCTTCGGAATTCCGAGGCCAGCGCAGCTTTAACCAGCCATTATTGCGTTAACTAATTTAGCATTTTGTCTAACATATATTGGTTCATTCGGATCAGGTACTATTTCAGCGGTTTTTTTTTCTATAATATCAGCATAATTTCTGCCTTTCGTTTACTGATGAGAATAAAATATGTCATGATTCTTACAAGCTTTATCAAGTGAGTTAACCCCTTGATAACCTTCTTGAAGTCGTTTTTGAACTTTGGTCCCTGGACCACAAAATGAAAAAGTATTTTTATTGTTGAATGAACCGTTCGGAACTGGTTCAGAGTGAATATTAGATGGTAATTTCAATTGCATTTCAGGTAATGAAAGTTTTCGAAGCTTTGTATTTTCAATATCTTTCCCAGTTTTTCTTCATTAACTAATGATTTTAAATCACTCAAATCTGTTCATTTTCAACAGATACCAAATCTTGGCTACAGAAATCATTATCATTTTAGACAATCATTTTATACCTAATTTAATGAACCAGTTTCATAGTGATTCAATGCTAGTGTATAAATTCCATCTGGTGATATATGTCTCTCATCATCATTACTATTTAATTCAATCTTACTTATTTCTTTAGTATATAATTCGTGGTTAACGCTTTGAATGTTGTACATCGTTTGGTATATTGTTGCGTTTTTCAATGCTCTTATCTTAACCCATTGGGATGTGGTTTTCTGTTGTATTCTTTTTTTACTCCTTTCGCTTTCTTTTTTAATGAGTGTTTTGTTTTATAACAATATAATTTGCTTTGAGACCGACGAATTATTCAATTGGGATTCTAGAAATTTCGACTTCCATTTTCCCAATTACTGCAAAAGTTTTAGTTGAATAATGAAAGTGTTCTTTAGAATAGTTTGATGTATCAAACAAGTTTTAATTTCTTTCCATATCTCTAGATAAATCTCTTGTTTTTATATCATAACATAATGAATCTGTATCTGCATACAACAATTTGACTTTTTATCCATCTTTCCTTTTTATGTCATTGTAATGCAAATTTTGCATCAACGTTTCATTCATATCTAAAATAGGACATCCTACATAGATTGGTTTATCAAATTTTGTTCTCTGTTTTTGCATATGACAAGCTAACGAATTTTCTGAGAATATTTTAAACTGCTAAAGTTTAAAATTGGTTTATTTGCTAATCTAGGTAATTTTTTTTCTGATTTTATTAAATGGACTTCCATTCTATTTCTTATGTTTTCCATTGTGTTGCCAAATACTAAATTGTTCATTAGTTTGTAAAAGTCTTTTTCAAAGTCAGAATTAGCTCGCTAATACATTTTTGAATTGATATCAATATATGGTTTCATCCATGGACTTTCGTGAAACTCTAATATATTTTGTAGACTTCTTCTAATTCCACTTCTAAATTCAAAAATTGTTCCAGAGATTTGTAATGCACGACATATTTTCCCGTTTACCTAGGTGGGGAACTAATTGGTATACGGTACCAATTTTTACATTTTCTGGCACTAATGGGAAATCACTATGATTATCATGTAATTCTACCGGGTACGTTAAATCAACTTCTAATATATAACCTTCATCTGCTTCAAGTTTCGACTATGGATCCATCCTTTTAAAGCTTCCTGTTGGTAATGCTTGGCTTATAGCTCAACCGTCTAAGTTATTCGCATCCATGTATGAAAACCGTTTATGAAAGAAAAACCGTTTATTCCCAAAAGAGTTCACACATGAAATGCATGACAACCTATTGGATTTTAAAAATTTCTTAATCTAAGATCAAACGAGGCGTCCTAATAGACAAACTATACGTAGCGAACTAACTGAATATCCTTCTAATCAAACGAGGTGTACTAATAGACAATCTATCCGAGGTGCATAAATAGATAAACCATACGAGACGTACTAATAGATTAACCATGTTAAGGGCTAATTAAATCAAAAATATCATTTCTTGGATATTTTATACTCCAAGAGATAACTGACAACTTATAAATAATTTAAATACTACTAGAGAATTCTATGGATTCCTAAATTATTAGTTAAACGAAGTAAGAGAAGACAAAAAATGCTTCCCCGAAATAGATTGAAACACCGTCGTAAATGATTATCAAGTTTTGAGAAAAGGTTAGTCACAAAGTAATTTATAAAGAACATCAAGAAAATCACGCAACACAACACGCACATCTAGAAACGCGGAAACAAACTTAAAAATAATTACACGCAAAACGAAATTCATGGCTTGTTCAACATACAAACAGAAAGATAATTTTTTTACGAGTCATATGCTCAAATTGTGCTTTATTTCATGTGTCTGTTGATATTTTTCATTTTTTCTATTTACAGAAACGCCCTCTGAGTTAGTGATGGATCCATTTTTGAATCATTAAGCAAGTACAATAAATCTATAAATCTATGTATCTTGAGGTTTTGTTTTTACGTAACAAATAGAAATAGAAACATATATATGCATATGTGTGCGGATATGTATGAACGTGAATAATAATACTTTACCTTTCCGAAATTGTCTATGAAGTTTTTATGGTGGGCCAAAACTAGAGCATACACGCGGAAATAGTATATCTATGTACAGGAAATGAAATGCGCAGCATAGGTCATTGATTCTAGTAAAGTAACAGTTATGTGACCTTTTATATGATAAATTTCATGTAACTTAATCATTCTTTTACGAGAGATGAGAGAGTATTTTGGATTACTGAACATCTATTGTTAATACACGCGTTTGATGCCCAATTAAATTTTAATTCTGAGGTCGATTGTAACTACAATATAATCGATTTAAGAATGACCACTCCTGCTGTGTCAATCTTGTCTGTCATTTCTGAACAAAAAGAACTCAGATACGAAGTACATCTTTGGAGGAAAAAACAATGATGAATTTTATGAGCCATCTGTTAACGTCTCTCACAGATTGTTCTTGTCGAAAGTACTTTAATTTCACTGTACTAACACAGCAACACGAACCATTCAGAAGATGAGCGCAAAAAGCAGGACCCATGCATGGTCTACTGATGACGCGCTAGGCTGTTTCTCGGAAGTTTCCTAAAATCCAAAACCCTTTCTACAAACTTTATGATACGTAGTTTCTGAATTCGGTTTATCATTATTTTGAGGTATTTTCTTCACAGGAAGTTAAAAAAGAGGAGAAATTTTGAGTTCTTGTGAATAGATATTATCCTCCAATTTAATCCTTTACAACAGAATAGCATCCTGGCCAAAATGCCATTTTTGTTCTCCAACACCCGGCATTAGAATTAAAAAACAAACATTTAAGTTGTTCTGTTTAGGAAAAGTAACATTAGGTACTAGAATAAATCAGTTTTTAACTGAGTTCTTTTCAATGCTGAATTAATAAACGTGCTTACTGTACACACTTACTGAGTGATTCCGGGAAAGTCATCTAATATTAACAATACCAATCGCAGTCAGAGACATTTAAATTCCGTTTTTTCATCAAATGCTACTATATCTACCGATTGATTGTTTCGGACATTATTGATTTCAGAAGTTCTACTGAAGTAATTGAGTCTTGAGAGGTGTGGAACATAAAATATCACTAAATACTGGCTAAGGTGGGATGATGAATTTTGTGGGTGGAGCCAGTAGAGAGATATATTTCTTTCTGTACTTTTAAGACAGCGTTCTCAGTAGACTAAGGCCACGGCCAGACAAACAGCAGTGAAGCAGGGCTGAGCAGAGCAGTTTCGGCTCGCTGGTAGCTGCTAGCTTATGCTAGCAGGTTAGGCGGCCAAACAAACAGCAGTGGCAGTCCTGAGTCCGTAGCAGTTGCAATCTTGGCGCTAAGAAGAGCGGTGCTATGTGACTGTAGTTACCTCAAATTTAATTTATTAAATAGCTGTAGAATTGGCAATATTTCATCTAATTATGTTTATTTATTATTTATATATATTTCCATGCTACGCATTATGCTGTTAGCACTACAAGTACATCCATACATCCGTATTTTACTTTTGATCTTCCTACAATATTGATATACTCAACGAATTAAATGGCTTTAATAGTGTTTTACAATTGCTCAAGAAAATTCCTCAAGAAATTAATTGCATGACATGCAAGTTATGATTGCTGAGAGAATAATAATGCTAATAATTCAGTGACGAATGACTTGAAACCTTTTAGATACTGAAATATTTTGC
The DNA here is from genome assembly GCA_030386875.1 of Morinoia aosen. Lineage (NCBI taxonomy): Eukaryota > Metazoa > Arthropoda > Malacostraca > Amphipoda > Talitridae > Morinoia > Morinoia aosen. Next base: position 79,047,978 of record CM059572.1, on the reverse strand, counting down.
AGTGCTTTACGTGTAGATATATCACAGAACAAGGATCTTATTCGTTCAAGCGTATAAAGATATACATTTATGGATATAACAACCCGAATTTCGAATTAATAAACAATTTCAAAGTGTAAAAGGATCTTTTGTATTTAGCTTGTAACACTACGTTTCAATTTAATTGCTATTTTCCCCCAGAACTCGAACATCACAATCGTTTTTTGGAGAAACTAATAGTTTTTTACTTGCATGCTTCAAAGTTATTTTTACCAATGTAATACTGATAAAACGTAAACTTGAATACTTCTGTATCGGCCGTGTGCAGCGCTTTGGGCTAAACTATTACTAAAAAACTATTAGTTGATACATAAAATGTATGTTTGAAGTCAATTTTAGTGCCGTGCGCCTAATACGAAAAACCTAATTTAAAATGTTAGGCAGTGGTACGCTTCAAAGTGTAGGTATTGACAAAGAAAGTACTTGGGATACGTTTAGTTTTTGATTTATGAGGTGGAAAGTACCTATATAAGTATAAATAACAACACGAGCCCACTTAACACTAACTTCCATGGCGTCTTCGATAAATTACCATTGTTCATTAACATAGTTATGATCGAAATATGAGATGCATCCCCGATCGCAGGAATAGCTCGCACCGAGGAGATCTGAAGTTCGACGACCTACCAGTACGAATGCTAGGGTGCAACTGACTGCTAGCCACGGTATACTAAACACTTCTAACTTCTAACCCCAACACTTCTTCTAACTTCTAACATTCAAAATGGAACTAGTCCTCGGGTTTTGATGCCAGAACAAATCCAAAGACAGTTTCAGAATCCTTGGAACATTTCAAGAAAACTCAAATTGGGCTTTTTTAAAATTCGAATTCTTTGAAAAAATATATAGCTCTAAAGCCAAAAAATCGTTGCTGATTTTAGAAATTTCAAAAAAATTTGAAAAAATAGAAAAAATTTGAATTTGAAAAAAGCCCAATTTGAGTTCGTTAGAAATCTTTCAAGGATTCTAAAACTGTCTTTGTTTTTGTTCTAGCATCAAAACTGAAGGAGGAGTCTCAATTTGAAATATCAATAAAAATATACCAAAAAACACATTTTTCGTCAAAGAAATAATAATAATTAAGGCCTAAATCGAAAAAATGACATGAGTAAAAAAGGTTTACATACATATACCGGGCTTATCCTCCCCATGGGAGGGTAGCCGACAGCAGGCCACAATCACCACACTTAGTCACTAGGAGGCGAGAGAGGCAGCACTGGCCGCACCTGAACTGCCAGGATCAGCAGCAGCCCAGCACAACCACCTTCCACAGTCAGGCCCGACAGCAACAGCTGGTTTACCCCGACCGTTTCATTGAGTGCAGCCCCTCCCCCGCACATGACAGGTCAACCCCATCACACGCGGGCAGCTTCCAGTAACGCGTCAAAAATAAAATTACCTCCTTATACACTGCCCCCACTCACTTCTGTCCGCAGCCATCCCTCTTGCCACGTCCACAGTCAGACCCCTCTCATACAAAGCACGTCGCACCCCATCCATCCAACTCATCCGTGGTCTACCTCGCGCTCGAAGACCACTCACTTCCGACATATATTTCTTTTTCACCAGCCGCTCAACATTCATTCTTTCTACATGCCCAAACCATCCAAGCACTCTTTCATCCACTCGCCTGCTCAACTTTTTGATAACACCCGTCTGCTCCCTAACCAACTCATTCCTGATCCTATCTCTTCTAGTTACTCCATACATGCTCCTCAAACACTTCATCTCAAACACATCCAACTTCCTCCTCTCAGCTGCTCTCAACCCCCAGGACTCTGCTCCATACAACAAAACTGGCACAATCAAACTTTCATACAGTCCCCTCTTAGCATTCATACTCAAACTCCTGCATTCAAAAACTTTCCTCATTGCACCCAATGTCTTACAACCTTCACTCACTCGATGCTTCACTTCTACTTCCATACTATCCTTAACAGTCACATCCGACCCGAGGTACCTAAAATGCTCTACCTCCTCTAAAACTTCCCCATTCAACCTCACATCCAAAGTTCCAAACACTCCACCTCTTGAACATCTCATCACCTTACTTTTATTCACATTTACCCTCAATTTCCGCCTTTCGCACACTCTACCAAACTCTGTAACCAGTCTCAGTTTTTCCTCTGAATCAGCCACAAGCGCTGTATCATCTGCAAACAACAGCTGACACACTTCCCAATACATACCATTTCGTCCCACCAACTGCGCACCTTTTCCCAACACTCTGGCATTCACTTCTCTCACCACACCATCCATAAACAATTTAAACAACCACGGCGACATCACACATCCCTGTCTCACACCTGTCACAACTGGGAACCATTCACTCACCTCATTCCCTACTCTCACACATGCTCTGCTATCAATGTAGAAACTCTTGATCGCATTCAACAGTCTCCCACCCACTCCATACAAACTTACCACTTGCCATAAAGCCTCGCGATCCACTCTGTCATACGCCTTCTCTAGATCCATAAATGCCCAATATACATCCTTTCCCTTTAATAAGTATTTTTCATTCACCTGCCTCACAGCAAACATTTGATCCACACAACCTCTACCACACCTAAAACCACACTGTTCTTCAGCAAGCACACGATCCGTCAACACTCTCACTCTTCCAATTAACACTCTTCCATTCAGCTTCCCAACGACACTTAGTAGACTTATACCCCTAGAATTACTGCACTCATACCTGCCACCTTTCCCCTTGTACAACGGAACTACGCACGCGCTACTCCAATCAACCGGCACTTTACTAGCCTCGAAACACACATTTAATAAACGCACCAACCATTCTATAACCACATTTCCTCCTTTCTTTAGACATTCAACCGTGCAGCCACCCAAACCTGGAGCTTACCCATTTTTCATTTCATCCAACGCACATCTCACCTCTGCACTTCTTATTCGACTTCTATTCACTTCACCAAACACAGGCATTCTAACATCACTTCCAACAGCTACTACTCTCGCAATCCTATCATCCCTCACGTTCAGCAGTTCCTCAAAATACTCCGCCCATCTCTTTCTCACATCACAACTCTCCACTAGCAGCCTACCATTTGTATCCTTCACTCTTGCCTCATTCTCCACCTGAGCCTTCCAAATTCTCTTCACTTCCTTCCAGAAAACCTTCCTTCTCTCCATGAAATCCCCTCCCAACTTCCTCCCCCATTCCTCATCCGCCGCCCTCTTCGCTCTCCTTACCATTCTTTGTACCTCTTTCTTCCTCTCCTCATACTCTTCAAAATTTTGCTGGTTGCCTCGCTGCAACCACCATTCGAACGCCCCCCGCTTTCTTTTCACAGCCGCTCCTACTTCTCCGTTCCACCATTCACTCCCCTTTCTAATCCCCCCTCCAACCTCCCTTACCCCACACACTTCCCCTGCACATTTTTCCACCGCATCTTAAAACAACTTCCATTCCCCTTCCACTCCACCCACCTCACTATCCTTCACCCTCCCATACTCCACTTTCATCTTCTCCTGATACTCACACTCACGCTCAGAATCATGCAACTTGCTTACATTTAACACCTCCCTTCCACTCCTACTTTTTACACCTCCCCATATTCCACTAACTCTCAGCTTTCCTTCCACCAAATAATGATCCGAAATCCCATTCATCTCACCACGGAACACATGCACATCGAGCAAACGACCCATCACTCCCCTGCTAACCAAAATATAATCCATCAATGCTCTCTCCTCTATCACACCTCCATTCGTCCTCACATATGTATACTTGTTTATACTTTTTTTCTGAAACAAACTATTCCCAACCACTAACTCACTCTCCACACATAACCCCACCAAGAAATCCCCTCTCTCATTCACCCCAGCTACTCCGTACTTACCAACAACACCATCCACCACCTCATCACCCACTCTTGCATTCAGGTCCCCCATCACCACAACTCTACAACCACTCCCCACTCTAGCCACACACTCGGACAATTTCTCCCAAAACTCCTCTCTCTCTTCCCCACTCCTCTCCGATCCTGGTCCGTACGCGCTCACAAACACCCATGACTCTTCCCCCCATTTCACTCGCACCCACATTATTCTTGATCACACCTCACCCCATTCAACTACTTTCTCTCTGATTCTTACACTCAATAATATAGCCACACCCTCTCTTGCATGTCCCCCACGTACTCCAGACACTCTCCCTCCCACGCTCCCAAACATCAACTCACCACTACCCTTCAATTTCGTCTCACTCAAGGCCAATACATCCATCTTCCGGTTCAACATCATTCTTCCGATCTCCTCCTTCTTACTCTCAGTTGCTCTACTTCCACACCCCCTTACATTCAAAGATCCTAGTACTAGGGTTTGAGTGGTCTTTCGACCTCTCTCACCCCCTTCACTGGCCTGCTGCCTCTCGGGAAAATCATTACAGAGAAGGGGATCCCCAGTCCCCACGCTCCGTCCACTATAGTCGCCTCTTACGACACGCAGCGGACCACGGTGGGAGAATTCTAACCCCCCCCCCTCACAGGTTTAAAAAAGGTTTACTTTCACAAAACTGGCCAATTTTCAAACGCATCGGACGAAAAAAGTTGAAAAAGTGGGATGACCTCCTTAATTTTAAAGAGTTTTCTAAAATACTAAAATGAGCTCAATACAATCTAACAAAGCTAATGAAGAATTTAAATTTTGAAAAATAATTATCTTGGAAGAGAAAAACTAGACCAATAAGAACCTAGAAGAATCTCTAAACACTCTTGATAACAAAAGTTCAATGGATTTAATCTTTAGCTCATGAACATATCATACCTTGTAATGGATTAATGTATTAGATATTTTTATTCTACACTTAGAGATGATGCAATTCCCTATGAAGAAAAAGTTCATCAGAATCAATTAGATAACTAAAACTTACAACACGTCGGTAAAAACGGGCTCTTAAAATGAAGGCCTAGTAAGCCATTGACAGATTGAAATTTAATTAAGGAATTTTGTTGTCAACTCTTCTTACTGAATTTTTATAATCAAACCCAACTAGCTTTTATGAAGAACCAACTTGCAAAAAGAAAAGAAATGTTTTATAATGTTTATATCCACCAAACTGGATGAGTCAAATCTGAATTATGAAAACATAGATACCAAGAATAAGTGTGGATGAGTCTTAAACAATGGCTGCAGCTGCACCATTTGCACTGAAAACACAGCCTAATGGAGTACTGTACAAAGTCATTAAGTGTGCAGAACTAAAATTTGGCATGAAATTAAAAGGTGCTACAGTGTGGATAATAAATGGATTTGTATGAGCAATGTTTCCTTAATTCTAATATCATAACTAAAAAAAGTCCCCCATTTTGAGCTATCATTATGGGGGTACTAATGGATATAGATTTTCGAAAACAATTCTACCAGACACAAAAAAAGAAAAATATGTATAGCAGGATGTCTACTGATATATTTCATTTCCAAATTTCAATAGATTATACTAATTTACTAGCACCAACATCAAAAAATGACTACCTATTTTCTACACAATGAATGTCATCAACATGTAAGCAATCAGCCAATAATGAGCAGTTTGAGTCAATAATACACTCAATAACAAAGGTTTAAAAAAAGTTCGAAGTTTGGTAATATTAAAATACTTAATACTAAAAGCAGCAACCAACGCATCATTGCCAAAAAGTTGCCTAAACTCCTAATATAACCTGTCCAAAATGGACTCTAAACAAAAGTTCAGCAAAGTTAACATCTTCCACCTATAAGAGCAACAGTTCATCACATGAAAAAATTAACAGACTAGAAACTAGTAGACACCGGTGGATTGTCAGATCAACTGACAGATATTTCCAATAAACCGCAGCAAATTTATGATTATTGGAGAAAGAAATTGTTGAAAATCATTAAACTCTTTATAAATAAGTACATAACTGTCAATTTTTATGTATGGAATTATCCCACTTCATAATAGAATTATCACACTTATTTTACAACCTAGATATTTGTATCCTTCTGTTCTACCTATTCTGATTTCCCCAATATTCCACAGTGTCTCTATCAGTCTCATCTCTATTTATAACCATAACTTTACTAATGTATATCAGCACCAAAGTTTATCTTGAGATCTGTACTATATCCATTCACAATGTTAAGCCTCCTTTGTAGTTCCTGTCTACATTCACTAACCACAATATCATCAGCATACAACAAACAACTCAGTCTCTCCTTACCAACTTTTAATTCTAAGCTTCTCATTCTGAGTCAAACTGCCAATTCTTCTGTGTACAATCCAAACAACAGGAGAGACACAATACAGCCTTGCCTAACTCCTTGAACAATCCTCACTTGCCCTGTTTCCAAATTTCCTAACCTTTTATAGCACTTTTGCTCTCATACAGACTTTGTACAATGGTCACTATCTTTTGGCTTAACACAACTTTTCTCAAAATTTCAAACAGCCTACCACAATCCACTCTGTCATACGCTTTCTCAATATTAAGGAATGCTAAAAATTCCTTCTTATCATCCTTACTCATTTGCTCAATTATTTCACTCACTTCAAACAGATTATCTTCCACACGTCTATCCTGCATAAAACCATTCTGTTCTTTTCCCAGGACTCTTAATTCCTCAACTAAATGTTTCATTCTCTCATTCTAAATACCACAAAAAATCTTACATACAGTGTCAGCCAGTACAATTGGTCTGTAATTTTGGTAAATGTGTAGCGTTGGTCAGTAATCGATTTTCCAGTTTTCGGTGTCGAAACCGGTGTTTTCTTAGATCGAAATGAACAAGTTTCCTCCTATGCACTTTCCGTCGGAAATGAATATTTTACGAGTTATAGCGGTAAATAAGTTATCGCAACTCCAGTGTTTGAAGCGGAAAGAAATTTATATATCCCGTGGTAGGGCATCACTGATATGAAGTCTCGCTTCCAGCCCGATCGTCATCAAAGACGAAACCAAACCTACCGCTATACCTCGTTGAATACTCAGTTGAAGAAAAAAGGGTAGAGAAGAAAAGTTGTTTATTTCGATGTTATTACAATGATTCAAGCAACTGAAATTCGAAAATCGATGAGTAGTTGTTTATTCGAGCGCATTCGTCATCAAAGACGAAACTAAACCTAGCGCCATAACTCGTTAAATACTCATTTCCGACGGAAATTGCATAGAAAAAATTGTTTATTTAGATGTAATAACCTATTTCTAGGCACTGAAAAGTGGAAAATCGATTACTGACCAACGCTACACATTTACCTAATTTTTAAGTAAAATAATGTAAACAAGTAATTTTCAGTAAAGTAATTTTCAAGGTAATGTTAAGTAAATACTCATTTGCACCAGAAATGGCATAGGAGAAAAGTAGTTTATTTTGATGAGATTACCATGATTCAAGCAAAAAAATTTGATAATCGATTAGTGTGTTCTGAAAATGTACGGTCAAAATGAAGCGTAATGCAATCAAAGGAAATGGGAATTGTATTCCCAAGAATCACTAAAGGAACCCATTTAAGAACGTTTTACATGAATGACATTCTGCTCTCTGATGCGTTATTTTAGAATTAATCGACTTTGAAGTTGGCTTCCACGCGGCAAAGGAAGCCGCCAAAGGAAGGTGAATTTAATTATTAACGGAAGTTAACCCCCTATTACAAACGTAAAGAGGTTGGGTTGTGAGGGGTAGCCACAGGTCTTCTAGTGAAAATTATAAATAAAGGTTGAAAGCAACCCATAAAGGTCACAAACAATTGTGTTTACATCTGCTCCATGATAGCGGCGGCCGTACCAAGTAGCGCCATCTGTGAGCTGACTGTAAAGGTGACGGTATTACGTGGCGCCATCTATGAGCTGACTGTAAAGGTGACGACGTAATAATGACGACTAAAAAAATGTCAAAAGCCCCAAATACCAGAAATTGTACGTTAACTTTTTTGTGTTATTAACTGATAACAATATTTCTTATTATTTTATTAACAATTTCTATCATTCTTTTATTTCTACGAAGTTCTGGCGAAAACTTTAACACCTCGTGATCCAAACTTTGCCTTTCTTCACCCAACCTGTTCGTACGTTGTGTTCCACATTTTGCGCGGGAAAGCGATTTTACGTATAACTTCAAAGCTCAATAATTAAAAAATAACGCATCAGAGAACAGAATGTCATTCGTGTAAAACGTTATTAAATGGGTTCTTTTAGTGATTCTTGGGAATAAAATTTTCATTTCCTTTGATTGCATCACTCTTCATATTGACCAAATTTACCTAAATTTTGAACAATATCAGTGGTTTTTTTATTGTAAACCTGGTAAAATTTGACATCACATCCTACTTCCAGATTAATTTACACACAGAAATTTATATACAACTGAAGCTGATAGTACCCTACCACAAGATTTAGGTCACCTTTTGGAATGAAAAGCTCAAAGGTATTAAAAAAATTGAATATAAGCAGTATGTCATTTTTTGGCATTGAATTGTAGCACATCATATTCCAAATTTTTTTGTTTCCTTTAATATATTTTAAATTTTAGGCGAGTCAACAGCTTTTTCCCATGGAACTAGCATATCAAATTTGAACTGTTCTAATTGTATCTGGTTTCAAAGCTTTGATAAAGAGATGCAACTTCATCCAGTAAGAAAATTAGTTATGAACCATCCTTTTTAAATTATATTAAAATACTATTAAAAGCTTAATTTCTTACCTTCCAGTTCCAAACTCCAGTGATCATATAACAACAGCGCAACACTACTTTTCATTGAAATGTTCCTCTTAATCAAATGCCGATAGGATTTTTCCTAGTCGGTCTTTTTGAAATGGCAGCTGCTACCTAACATAAATAAGTTATTAATTAAAATTAACCTGGACATTTCAACTCGGCAAAATCCATTCTTTAGAATTGAAACCAAAACATTGAAATATCTTGGGTAAATTTTTAGAATTACTCCGACATTAAATTAAGGAACACTTATTTAATTTCACGTGAGGCCGCGACATTTCACTTCACTTGACTCGATCAAACTTCGTTTGAACGGCATGCCAGATTGTCGTACCAGTAACGCTTCGCTTACAGTAATGCCAGATTTCGGGTTAGCAGTTTTGCCAGATGCAATGTAACTTTATGTAAGCGGCGCTGCTAATGGTGCGATGCCATGACGTCACTCGCACGCAGCACGATTCGATAAAAGACTGGTTTGCTGTTACCTCCTGTTTCGTCTACCATGCTGCTAGCTCCCGAGTCCCGAGCCGCCGAGCGGTGTTTTATCATCCAAGATAAAACGCCGCTGGCGCTTGCTTCAGACAGCGCTGCCCTGCTCTGCTCTGTGCTACTTGTCTGGCCTCCATAATAGGAATATCACTAACATAAAACACCGCGCCGGGTCTGCTCTGCTCTGCCCTGTTCTACTGCTGTTTGTCTGGCCGCGGCCTTAGTGTTGTGAGAATATTCTAAAATAATTCTTTTCTATCAATTATGATGGCTTCCACTTCAGCTAATAAACCGCCATAGGTAGTAGTTGAGGAAGTGTTGTGCATAGCAAAACTGGTTGTAAAAAAACCTGGCTGGCAGAAATTATCATTACTTTTTTGCAGGTTGTCATAGTTGTACGCTGAGCTAAATATTTTGTGAGAGAGCCCTCAAAGTTCTAGACATCATCAAACATATTAAAATTCAAATCAGGATCGTTTAATTTTTTGGACAAGTTTTTTTTTCTTCGCAATTCAGTTTGGACGAAGAGCGTGAGATGATTTTTCATATATATAGTGACTAACCATGAAGATCAAACACTACGAAATATTTCAATATATTCAGACGGCACCCCATCTCTTGATCGAAATTCAGATCCCACCCAATCAAAGTTTCATTAGATTATCCCCAGGTTCCAGTTCAACACGTGTTAAAATACGAAGATAATCACTTATCATCTGTACTGAAAACACACTCAATTATAAAAAATTCTAGTTCTGTCAATCTCTAAAGGCAACGTTTCGATGTTACTAACATCATCTTCAGGCTGTAAACTACAAAAGAAACACTTGGTCACATTAACAAAACTATGTCAGTGCAAAACTTGAACTAAATCAGACTGGGTAAAAAATATATATAGGTAATCACATTGCAAGACGACTAGAATGGACTAATTTTGTACAAAGAATGAAACTACAGGTGACTAGTTGTTATTGCACAAATATCTTCACATGTTTACGGCACCAGAGACAAAGGCAAAATGGACGAATGGAGGTTACAAATGTTTAAGCTAAAGTCCTACTGAACAACTTTAAAGCAAGAAAATTATTTGTACTTTCGTTGAGGCTAGGTTTAAGCTTATGAATGTGCAGTGCTTCTATTATTTGAATATGTTCTTTTTTTACGACATTTTACAAAACTTTGATATTAGGGTTCAGATCTTCGTTTGAGGGCTTACAACCATGATCGATACGGAAATGATTAAAAATGGAACCTTGATATTTGTGTGCAGTTAATCTCTGTTTCAGGGTCATCCTAGTCATGCCAATGTAACACTTATTTAGAGACTTACATTCTCTCCTGTTACACTCGAACTGATATATCACACTGGCTCTGTCTAGGTGGCTGACCCGTGATCTGGAAATATTATTTCTTACAAGGAGATCACTGATTTTAAGATTTTTATAATACACACGAACTTTAATTGCCATCTTTGGTTCTATGGGTTTCACGAAAGTTTTGAAAATATTTTTAAATACACGTTCGTCTATTTTGTAATTGTTATGCATTTGATTTTCGTAAAATACATTTATATTCTGCTGGTTGGGTCTCGGATTATAGTCACTATTCAAAATTCGGTTGACAAATTTACCTATAGTTTTACCAACAAGAGTATCGGGGAAATTATTATTAATCAGCAAACGTTTGACTCTAAGCATTTCTAAATGAAAACTAACCCAGTTGCTTCACACTTCATGAGCTCTATTCAATAACGTATGAATGACACCTTCCTTGTACACTTGCGGTGCGTCACAATCATAGTTGATGGTTTCACCAGAATGCGAGGGCTTAAAATACACAGATTTCAGAAAAGCACCCTGCGAGGCTTCAACTAAAACATTCATAAATGGCAACTTCCCATTTACAATCAGCTCGTATGTGAAACGCAACACTGAATTATTAGTCATGAAATTTCTCAACATCTCCAACTGCTCTACGGTCTCGATTTCAACAAAAATGTCATCCACGCACCTGCCGTCCAAAATCGGCTTAACCGGCATGGAGTTCAACACCAGGTTTTCTACGTGGGACATGTAAAAGTTTGCAAATGTAGGCCCTAGAGGGGAACCCAAAGCCACCCCATCAACCTGACGAAACAAACAACCATCAATATGTCGAAAAGGAGCTTAGGTAGTACAGATTAGTGTAACAGGAGAAAATGTTAGTCTCTCAATAAGTGTTTCATCGGCATGACTAGGATGACCATGAAACAAAGATTAACTGCATACAAATATCAAGGTTCCATTTTCAATCATTTCCGTATCGATTGGGCTAGGTGATGTTCGATTCGACGGGGCTTGGTTGGATTGGGCCAGGTTGAGTGAGATTAGGGTTGGGCTTGGTTGAACTTTGGTCGTTGGTTTAGTTGGATTGTGTTCTGTTTGATTTTTTTTGTTCAGTTGAGTTAGGTTATGACAGATTAGGTTTGGCTAGGTTGGGTTAGAATAGGTTTGGCTAAAATGAGTTATTCAAAACCAGGTCTGTTTTGAAGATATTAGGCTAATAAATATTTATCAACTAAAATTAGTAGTGTTGGCTGTAAGTGCATTGAAAATTTTCTTCGTCCCAAGGTATCATCTCTCTACGCCATGGTACTTTCCATGTTACCCAGTTACGACCTTACAGAGAATGTTGTAAATTGTGTTCATGTAAATTTATTGTAGAAAAAATTTGAAATCATAAGAATTATTGTTTCGTGTGTGACGTGTATCTTTTGCAAATTCTCTTGCAACACTATGGGTTGAGAAGGTGGCCTTGGGAAGGAAGAATTGCTACGAATGTCTCATGGCTTCGGCAGCACAAGCGCCTGCTAGTGTAATGAAAACTCGGGCATGACAGAGGCGTGTTTACAGCCAACTCTATAAACAGTAACTGTTCTCAGTTTTGGCGCTTTAGCTACGTCGCTGCCGAAAAAATAAACCTGGATCCTTTTATCCAACGAAAAAAACAGCCTTGTACAAAATGTGAAGGTTAATCTAAAATGAGTGATGCTCCTCTTTTGAGAATGTAGGGCAATAATTTTCAAAAAATTGTTTAAATATGACAAGAAACGAATACGATGGATTTAATAGGTAAATGAATAGATATGAATTCATAGAAGCATGAATTTGATAGCGATTAATCCGAACAGCGTCAACAATGAAATCTTTCCATTTTTCGTTGATTCTCTTCCTTAAAGTAGACGTCATGAGCGGAAAGTCCCTCAGGCGCATTTTCGGAAGACTTGGTAGAGGCAGCAGTTGCTGGTCTTTCTACGATTAGGTTTCGCCCTCGCAGGATCTTCGCTTCATTCTTGAAGGTGTTGACTTATTTAAAACAACTTAGCATCTATTAGTATCCTAATCATACATTCCTTCGGTGAAATGTCTAGTTGAGGTGAACCTGAATGTAGGTTCTAATATTCGATTTTCGATACGATTCGATGTATTGGTCACTCATACATAAATTATAATCTAAAGTAAAGTAAAAGGGGAAGCCTTATGATATATGCTATTTCTGCTGGACTTTTTCAAAACTTGAGCATCTTGGTGTTTGCACTCATGACTCGTCATTGTGGCCCTCTTTTTATTTCGTAACGTCAAAGTAAGTCCTCAGTATAACAAGAACTAAACGATGCCCCATCGTTCTACGAGAATTATTTCCTCAAGCTTGCTGAAGAAGTATTGATTGAAATATTAATCCAGTATTATTTTAAAGTAATGTCCAACTTGAAACAAAAAGTGAACTATGATTATTTGTAATTACTCAAGATAATTTACATAGAAACGGTTGTTTCTGAACAGCGAGAGGATGAAATTCCCGAACAAACCATTGATGCTATTTCTTCGAAGGAATGTCCATTTTAGGGCGCATGAAATACGAGTATTAATAAGTATGAGGGAGAGAAAATCTCCGTGCCATTGAAAGCTTCGAAAATAAGTTAAAGATTTATGAAATGAAAGCGATGATTGACAAGAGAGATCAAGGGCACGAATACAAAAACTATGTAAAAAGTCGAAAAGATTTCGATTCCATCAAGCGAATTCTCTTGAAGATATTATAAGAATGCTTGACCAAAATGCACTTTATAAGTCAATACGCAACAAGCGTTCTGTTAAGAATGAAAAAAGAAGACATGGGAAAGAAATTATTATTTTACTAAAAACTACAAGTAGAAATTCGTTATCATGCAAAAAGGCAAAAAAATTGAAAGTTTTGATAGACTTTTAAGATGGTTCCAGACAGTGAGTAAAAACAACTAATAGAGTTATAAAAAAACAGTCGAGTTGAACTGGCTGAAATATTTGACTGGTTTTACAGATATCCATAGCTGTAGTCCCAGCTCGCTTCACCCATGAAGCAGTTAACAAAATGGAAGCCTTTTTTCCTATCCGACTCTCAAGTAGAGCAACTTGATATTTTGGGGCGAAAATTTGTTTCGCCCCATACGATACGAGACATTGCTTATGGATGATCTAAAATTTCTTATTTGCAAACAATTTTGTAAGGAATGTGTTTCAAAACTCATATCTGGAGGTCGGGCTCAGCCGCGCTTTTGAATTTATAAACTTCGAATAACGTACAGAATCCTCAACTCTTTCTGGGAAATTTTACAACTAATGAGTTTTAAAGTCCTACTTTCACTTCGCTAAGTGCGAAAACTAACCAGTAAATTTCTTTCCTATTCTATGACCCAAAATCATTTTATAATGGGAGGAATTCGAGATTTATTAATGGCAATGAATTTCAAAACACGGAATTCGACGGTGAAAACAAAAATTTAGTCATCTTTGAAAACTGAAAGGAAATGTGTAAGTTTCTACTGGTATGTTTAAGTTCGTTAACGAGATAATATTAAGCTTTTTTTTAACGGGCACTAATATTAATACCTTAACTTTAATACTGAAAATTAATTCGCGCTTATAATTTTTTGCGGCATTTTCAGGAGCATGATTTGTTTTACTTGATCCATCACAATTTCTTCAATGCAGAAAATTTTAAAGTGAAAATACAGTATTATAGTTTCCAGAAAGGCTCCATTTTTCTAGCCTGTTGAAAATAAGATTTATTCTATACATGGTGTGTGAATTAATTACATTCCTAAGTATTCCATTCATTTAAAAGACCTCATTAAATCCGTTCTTAAAACAAAGAACTGTGTCAAGTGTTTGTGCTTGGACTTTGAATTTTCCCATGAAATGTTTCGTCAAATTCTCTCAATGAGTAATTGATAAAAAAAATTGTTCTTTAGACTGATCAATTCGCATAAAAATTAGTATTAAAGCCTTCTCAGCGATTATTATAAAAAACACTCCACTTTGAGGAAAATCTTAGATTCCAAACTGAGAGTTAGGTAGGCTTTCTTGCTGAAATAAGATAAATATTTTGTTATCTTAAAATTTCCTTGTTTCGTTCCAGTGTTGTCCTGTTTTTTAGCCCCTTTCAACTTCTTCTTCCCATTTTATCTTGTATATTTTCTTCCTACGCAATTACTGTCTCAATGCGCGAAGGATCTTATGAGGGAATCCACGATTTTTGATTCCAGGTTCTCATAACTCCACATTGAATTGTGCTTTCATTCATCCTTTATTTGGAACACCTTCATTGTGATACGGAGGCTGAAACTCAATAGTAATCTTATGTTATCTGTAGAACACTGCATTTCATGCTAGCAAAGAGCTCAGAACTGTCAAATATGTTTTTTTAAAAGCAACCGAATATTTTCATCAATACTCATTAAACAAGATTGCACCAGAATTTTTTTCTTTCTGTATAATTTTCTAGTTCACTAAATATCAATGAAAATAATTAAACTGGGCTATTGATGAATCATATTCTAGAATACACCGTTTACGAGAATGCTTTCAAACCTCAAAGTAAGATCATGCAAGTTTATCAAACACGAAATGAAATATTTATTTATGGTAAATGACCTAAATTTCGAAGAATACAAATTTGAACAGGTAGTGGAAAGAAAAGAAGTCGTACCGAATTCACGCACGTCAATACTCACTGCAATTTCCTCTCCGCGAATGCTGCAGCAGATCCCAACAGGAGGAGAAAGTAGGCCAAAGCCTTCGTAGTTTCCTGAAAAAGGTAACTCATCGTCATCTGAAATAGCATGCAGTACATATGGAACTATTTAAAAGATTTCAATAGCATCGCCGAATGATGCCTAGATGTCCTAACTAGAAGCATTTTTAGTTAGTATTGTTGGTTCTAACTATGTCAGTAGGAACAGTTTCAAAAGAATCGCCACACTTGAGAATCAACTCTCTTTTATAACCAATAGGTACTCACTCACCATTGTTAACTCGACAAAAGTAGGGAAGTAACTATATGCGTGCACCACGAACTTCACTTGGAATCACTGTGCTGAATTCATAGCATGAGGTGTCTTATATAGGCCACGCAGTTACGTGGGACACCTGTGCGAATTAAACGGAGAGAGGAATGTTGAGTCATTGTTTCGCCGTTGTAACTGAGAAAAAAGAAAATTCGCGCAATGAATTCATAGTACATAACAATAATTTTTCTGTTTGAAACTGACACGTTGAAAATATTTATTAAAGAAAAGTATGAATGTACAGTTTCATTTTGGTGAAAGTGCCCATACTTCACAGCATAAGTCGACGGAAAAATCATCATAAACTGCTACTGATAGGCTCGTGAAAATTCACTGGATGTAAAATTGATTTTCAAAAACGTATCAATGACACCGACATCGTTTTTGGCCGCAAAATTAGAGATAAGACACTAAGGAACTCTGTCCAATATGTATCCAGTGTTAATTATATATCCAAATTTAATGAGAAACATTTTATTTGCAGTTCAAAAAATATGAAAAAGTAGAGCTTCCATATTACTGAAATTTCCATCTCTGATTTCATTTAATTCTGCTTCCAATCTCCATCAGTTTTTGTTTCTAAAAGTACGCATTGCGATACTATTTTCTTGAGTTCCCCTTAAACTCCATCCGTTCTATAATATGGTTTGAAACTATTGATAAGATGCAATCATAACATCTGTTTCAATTTGTATTAGTTTAACTTAGTTGTAAGGTCTATGAAGAGCTTCACTCTTCAGTGAATTCCATCAAAGCCGTCGAATTAGGGGATCGATACCTTCTGAATACAATAGAAGAAAACTAGATTTAAGGAACCAGTGAAAGAACACTCACCATGAATCAAGAGGCTATCTTAGAACTCGTTGCCAAAGCCTTAAGAATTACGACTTATTTGATTCCAGAGTGTATTTTGCCTACTCACTGTAATCGTGAATCCAATCCAATCTCTCAATTGGATATTCAAAATGAAAACAAACCTCTAATCTTGTGTTTCGCTCTCATATCCAGGGATTTCATTGGCTTTATCATTGTTTTTTTCATTACCTCCTCACAATGGTCTCCGCAAGGAACGACTGAGGTTGAGTTTTAAATGACCATCTCAAGTAGTCCTTGTTCATTGCTTAACATTGGACACACTGAAAACAGATTTGCTCTTCAGGGGTTCACATGTAAATTCACTCATGGAATCATAGCTTGCATCCTCTGATATCGACTATGCAATCACCAAAGAAAGCTAGTAATCTTAATCTAATAATACCCGTTGTGTGCTTTTATATATTTGTTTGGTGTCCGCTTCTTGAGAAACATGGATATATGAGTGTGCAGTATCATGGATACCGAATTCATCCGTGTATATATTGAAAGAGGGCCTTACATGCATTGATATGTTTGACATTTTATCAGGATAGGCTAGCGTAGGATAGATTAGGATAGGAAAGGTTAGATAATGTTGATGGAATTATTTCACGGGTCCACATAACTTAGCAATGACATTTTCCGTGGAATTTTCACGGGTTCTGCTATCACCTAATAATACCCTTGGTTTATTTGTTTGGAGTCTGCTTTTTACATTTCTCTGTCACGCTCATAAGGATAGTCATGATGACCGTATCTGTGATACAATTTCACTAGTTCACGAGTACTAGAATATTTTTCATCACGGGTACTGTTTGGATATATACTGTATTTGTTTGTCATCCACATCTGGAAAATTTATGCATGAACGGTATTGAATCCCGTCATTTTTGGCGGGCCGTGCACACTTGTATATTCAATAAAACGAGCTTTATATGTAGTCTCCTTTGTCAGCTCTCGCCACTCAGGTGAAGAAAAGGCGAAGAAAATGAGAGAAAAACAGGACCGAAGACGTGCTAGAGTTCAGAGGCGCCCACTCACGGGTAGCAGGTGGTGCCGGGTAGCACAGACTCCAATCTCGCAGGATTTCTACCCCGCCCAGCCCTCTCCCTCCACCTCCGTGTTGCTACATGAAGTTGCTATTCGCGCCAATTATTTAACCATGTAATAATTCTGAGGTTTATTAACCTATCTGTTCGTTATACAGTTATTATTAATCACTGCATTATAAAGACTACAAGTACTTAGTAAGTAGATACTACAGCGGAATACCAAAGTTAACCTGTATTAAATCATTATTATAAGTTTTTACAACGACCGCTGGTGTTTGGCTATTCGACCCTCCATCTCGGCACGCAAAAACCGGCATTTTTAAACTTTTTATAGTTAACCTTAAACTAACTGAACTTGGCCTAACCTAACCCAACCTTACCTAACTTAACCCAACCTCTTAACCTAACTTAACTTAACTTAACCTAACCTAAATTAATTCAACCTAACATTTCTGTAGCTGCTTGGAGGTGGTGCTGTAGCTGCTTGGAGGTGGAGGGAGAGGGCTGGGCGGGGTAGAAATCCTGCGAGATTGGAGTCTGTGCTGCCGGGTAAATAGTAGACAAAGCATGCTCTAATCTGTCTGGGGCTTCGACAGCTGTTGCACCAGGTGTGCATAATTTAGCTAGGCAAACTGGCATGTTCAGGCGCACTCTCTCAACAGAGTGCTCTTAAGGCCCCGATACACTGGGCAAAAATCGCGGTGATAACCGCCAGCACGCCTCTCAATGTGCCTCCCATCCCTGCACACCAGCCAGTTGGCAGAGTGGCCACCGAGCTTTCAGCGATCCGAGCATGTCTGGATTAGGACGTTCGTCACTGCGACGAGCAGTACCGATTTGAACGTTGACGCGAGAGGTGCACAGCCATGTCTTGCTCTGCAATTGAGTAGACAAAACTCGAACGCAGAATTCTATAGACGCATTTAAAAAATTCGACTGCTTGCAGAATGTGATGAGCAGCGCTTACAGAAGGCTAAAGCACAGCGCAACGTGCGCTTTGGTTTAATCCTGCGCTCCATACGGCTGGTCGCAATCGCGCACCTACCCGTACGACACGCTGAGGCAGACTGACGCCTTGCATTGCATTCCGCGGTGCTTCATCTTGCGTGCTGAGTGTATCATGTCGCCAGTTCTCACTTCAACTGGCGGACGGATCCACTACCGCAATTTCTCGAGTCATGAACGCCAGTGTATCGGGGCCTTTACGTGTGCTAACGGAAACCCTCTTCTACAATGGACCAAAACGTGGTAAATTACCATTAAAATCGACAAACCCTCAGTATTGCACACTGGAAGTAATAATCACCTTTTCCTACAAACCATGAATGTTACTGCAATTGCAGCTGTACACCAATGAAGAGATTATGGCATTACTATCACCAAAAACCTCAAGCATGACTCCCAAATGGAAAAAAGAGTTATGAGTGCGAACAAAATTTTTAGTTTCATTGCAAGAAACTTTAAATGTGTGTCAAAGGATATTATGCAGCCCACGTTTTCTATTCTATTCATATTTGCCCTTTTTTCACACTGAGTGAAGATTAGGAACCATACACATCTCAAGGGAGCGCCGGGGACAATCATCTTTGGTGAAGCACACTCCGATATGGGACATTGCCTACGGATGATCTAAAATTTCTTAGTTCTTGTGTTAAATTTTACACAATTACTGAAAGGAATATTTTCTCTTAATTTTCTTTGTAGAAATGTCGTATCAAAATCATTGCTAACCATTAATTTTGTCTGTTAATTAAACGTAAGCTATAAGCATTAACCAAACAATAATCCCTTCTAACTTCATGTCGGTTTCGCACCGATTTTTTATAATCATATTTCAAATTGGGCTCATGCATTCAACAATGTTTATCAAAATTCAGCCAGTTGTCCGAATGGTTTGTGTGTTAGCTTCTGCATTTGTAACAGTTATGCTTGGTATTTTCTAAACAAGGGTATGAGTACTGTTCTCTCCGGAAATACAAATGCTTGAACAATGTAAAGACTTCAAACTCCTATTCTTGATGGGGTAAACAAACATTCCTTCAATCACGTATACTATTGGTATTCGTATCGGATATACAGTATGTTGGACAGAGTTGCTTAACGTCTTATTTCATTCTGTGGCTAAAAATGATCATTAGCTCATTTTGACATCAGGCGAATTTACACGAGCCTATCACTCGCAGGATCTAAGAACTACCTGTCCACAATCAGCCCTCGAACAGCGGATATATATAGTGTATATATTTGTATAAAATATAAATGGGGACCCGTTTTCAAAGATTCTTTGCCCATCTGATATTTCTTTTTTCTGATAATCAACATCTTCACCGCAGTTTTTATCCATTCATTCTCATAATCCGTTCACCGCAACATTTTTTCCATCCGTTGATATTATTTATACTGCATTAACAATTTATACATAGAAAAATATGGTGATCATAATTGACTCAGATTCAACTTCGGTGGTTACGAAAACCCATTCAAAATAGCTTCCGCATCCAGTTACAGGGAGTCCCCGGTTTACGGCATTTAACTTACGGCGACTCGCCGTTAGGACCGAGCGCCCTTTAAATCCTATTGGCTTACGACGATCCGATCGTAGGCATGAACCACGCGGAGTGCTAGTTTTTTTCGCGCGGCTGAATACGTGGTTTTGCGACGCACAAACGAAGAAGGTGCTGAGTAGATTCTCAGTCAGTACGTCACATTGGATTGGATCCGCAAGAACGGAATTCGTGCGTAAGCCGAGTACTGAGAGTATCGACAAAATATACCGATACCGTATTTTACTTCTGTTTGTGAAAATATACGGATCATTTAAGCAGGTTATGAATGGGATATAAAGTCAGAGTTGGAAAACGATGGTGAATAATGTGGAAAGAACTTGCGACTTATGCGCAAGCTCATCATAACAGTAAAGGCAAAATAAGTAGATATTGATCTTCTTTAAATATACATCTTAGCGTAAGAATATTTGACGAAAACGATTTACCGCGCTCCGTACGAAGGTCTCGCGAGTATCTCCTCAGACAGAAAATAAGGTAAAATCGAGAATTTAGTTTTGCTTCACTTGTGTCTTGAAGCCTGTTCTCGAGAAAAAACTTTGATGATTGGTTAGTTTGTAGTATTTACTCGAATTAATTTTCGGAATTGTATTAATTTGTATCCTGCAAAAAAATCATGAACTGAATATGAATTTTCCCTCGCTCGCACAATTCATTTTCCTTTTGCTCTCAAATCAATCCCAGAATTATTTGAAGCTATCTTAATATACATCATTGAATTTACATATTTGTGCGTTTGCGTTGGAACGCGATCTATTGACAAAATTTTCTCATGAAACAGCCATTTTCACTTATTTCTTGCCGTGGCAAATCATATTAAATTAATTACCAAAACCATATAAAGGTCCGTAGGAAAAATTAGGCCTTCACCCATTTTGCAGTAAACATGAGATTGAAACCCTACGGAATTGATAATAATAATTCCTACCATTAATTAACTATGCTAAGAAAGAATAGGAAATACGTTTTGAATTCTCCCGATTTTACAGCTCCAGCCTCCGCTACTCAAACGAGGTTACAACGAGCACACCTCAGACAACATGTCCCTGAACACCTGTCACGCGGAGCTGTGAGTTGAGCAACGCTGCTCTGCGAACACCTTTTCAGCGGCGTTACCAAGTCTTTTGAGCGACATTAAAGAGATGAAATTCCTAACAATCGAATTTTCAGTGAGTCATTCTCCAGTGAGTTCCATGAAAGTTTGAAATCAATTCAAAAGTCCCTTTCGTTGATTTCAAAGTCTTCCTCTGCATTAAAATTAGACTCTTGTATAAAAGATTATTAACAATTATATAACAAGGAGAAAATTTTGAAAAATCATAAGAAATTTTCTCAATACCCTAATCGAAATTCGTTGTTTCCTTAATTTTGAATAATTTACAACATTACTTCATACTCTATACGTGTTATTCTAGTTCTTCACCTATTTAAATGCTAAGAAAATTGTTCATCACTTCTACTAAAACACTGTCAAAAGACTAAGTTCCTTTTACTTCAAGAAGTATTCATTTATTCCAATAAAGTCTATTCGTTGTATAAAACTCTTTGTGATATAATCTATCTCAAAATTAACTTTCCAGCAGTCTTTTAACAGAGTGTAAGATTTTCTTACCTTTCCCTCAGCAAGGTCGCTCGTGAGGTTCTCAAAAAGGGCTATGCGATCGCCTAAAAGAACTTTACTATTCCAGAAAGCAGCGTGTTTGAGCGCTTGAATTTATTTATAGGAGCAGAGGCAGAACCACTGCTCCCTGTTTCGACTTTAACTTTGGAAACTAAAGTTTACTGCCAGCTCACTTGGAAACTCCTCTGCTCGTCATGTTTTGGGAGCTAATGCGGGCTCGCTGCGGCGGGTGCCATAATGCTGCAGCAATGGTGGTGTAGCTGCGGGCTGCTGTGAGGTCCTTTCAGGTGGCACGTATGGTTTTCCTGCGTCTTTGAGTCGTCCTTGCGGGACCTCAGGGGATGTCCTCGCAGACGTCTTGAACTCGCATCCTGGGTCTCCACTAAGGTTTTCTGGCGACTCCGAAATAGGATGCTCTGAGAGACGAGGCCCTTCATGACGTAACTTTTCCCATAAATTCGAAATGCTTAAGGGCAAAAACTGGTAACCTTGAATATTATTCCAAATCTACAGCCTGTTGACGAAGCAGAATTTTTCCCTCATGTTAAGGACGCAGATTTTAGAAAATAGCTAATGGCTCCCATTTGTGAAAAGCTACACTTCAAGGCAATCATTAATTTTGATCGCATTTCTGAAACCATTTCAACGCCTGTGCTTTTGAATGGAACTCATACTTGGTCGAAGAGGGTGTAACATATAAATAGAATTTAAAAGAGCAAACTGGCTAAAATAATATAAAATCATAATCTTTCTAGAAAAACTAGAAATCGATTGGGTGAAAATTTAACTCGGGAACACATATATCAGGGTACATCCGTCTAAGGCGGTTTTCCAGTCATAACCTCGAGAGTTAACCGCGTAACTCCCACTGGAATAACTATTGACAAGATCCGAAAACGCAACCGTGAACACGACTTTTGGGGTTACTCGAGCAATGTTTACAAACATATTGCATCAGCTGATTGTTTAAGGAATGATTTGTGTAAAACAAGCGAGTTGAAAATGAGTTTTTGTATCAATAAATATTTAACAGTTGACCTTTTACATGCACATCAACTTAAATCGATGGTCATTAATTTTCAAGAGAACAGTTATTATGGCGTAACCGTCAGTGGAAATAGCTCTGCGGGCTATTGAATGTTTTATCACGCATTTATTCATTCAATCTATCATTTTACTGCAGCGAAGGGAACTGCAGATTTTTCTGTTGAGACACAACGAAGAATTTTTCATGGAATGATATGTTATTTGCCATCTTTTTAAGCAATGTACATTAATCTCTAATAATTACTCGTTATCAATATAAATACAAATGCTCCCATATTTTATTTATCCCACGTGCTGTTTACCGTACACAAACTTTTAATCAAGATTTCGTAACTGTTGCTTAAAAATTTGTTTGCACTTTTTTAATTGAGAAAAAAATGACTGTATTTAATGTAACTTACGGATTGTGCAAACAATGGTCCTAAAGTGAAAGTTAGTCTGTTGCAGAATTCACTGTTCTCATTGGCTTACTTCAAATTTTGCTAATATATTTGAGATTTTAACTCTGCATCAACAAATTATTTAATTCGTATGGCATGCGATTGGGTCAATATTGTACACCCTGTATTAGTTTTTTGAAAGGATGCCCGATAACTATTAATTTATTCTGTCTGACGAGTAATTCTATTCAAATATATGCAATGTAATATTTTAAATAATGTAATCATCTTGATTAATCACTTATGGTTATAAAATTTTTTAAAATGTCTACCAATTTAACCTACCCCGCTTGAGTTCCATGGGAGAACAAATTTAATGTATAACTAGTCATTGCCACAGTGGAGTCTACTTCCCTAATGTTAACTTTTTTGTTAATTTATTCTTAATATAGGAGTAAAGTTCTTCGTGTATCATTTAAACCAATAAAACAGCTACTGTGAAACCTATTTTGATCTACTGCTATGCCGTTTGACAATTTAGTATAAGCGTTTTAATCCTGGTAGGAAGGGAATGCATGGTTCTGCGTTGAATACAGTGAAATATAAATAATGAGTAGACACAATCTGTTCTTTCAAAAACAATAGCCTCTTCCTTATTCTTAGAAGCCCCTGACCTCACTCGGGATGATGCAAAAGCCGGTGATGTTGTTTTGAAACAAGTTTGAAATATGCCAAGAGGCTTACACATGTGAATTTCATCAGCACTTGATTCACAATAGATGTAGAATTTTGTTTAATTTTAGTGATAAGAGAGGGTGAGTTGCTGCACTATGCAGGAGGTTCTAGGCCAAATAGATTTGGTGGTATGGTCAATTAATTCTGCTAAGGATTAATATTGACTAAATGAATCTATTTAAACCTGAACAATCACACAGGGCTTTTACCAATAATGTATTTTACGCACGCGGACTCGATAATTAAATTTTTGTTGCCCACACTCTTCAATCAGCCAGCTTGCTGCAGCTGCCGACAACCATCACTCTGCTGTTACTAAGATATTTGTTGCAAACTAGAACAACGTTCTCGTGTTTTTAAAATGTTGCTCACAGGTGGACTTTAACAGCATTATCTGCAACAACAAAAATTAATACCTTTTTGTAATACCATGATAAATTAAACAAATCACTGTGGATTTATACGAGTTGTGAGTTCATTCAGGAGAAAATTAGCAACAAATAAAATTGCATCCAAGAAATCCATTACAAATGTTAAAGTTTAATTAAATTTCAGCAAGATTTCTAATTGTTTTTTATTCATTATTACTGTAGTTGTAGAGGTTTATTGGATTAGAATATTTATTAGAATTAGAATATTGATTAATTTATTGATTAGAATACAACCAGGTTTCCTAACTACAAACCAACCAAGAAAGGAAAAGAAGCCTTATAATACAGTTAAAAATAAAAAACATTGAAGCAAACAGGAAGTCCCCAAAAATAAAAATAAATGAACGATTTAAAAAAACTCTACCTAACCTTTGACTCAGGACAGAATTGTTTCACTGTATGGGAGGAATAATTCCAACAGTTTTGTTTTCTTAAAACAATTTAAACAATTTCTTTACCACAGGAGATACAGAGGTAGGTGATACAGAGGTAGAGTTTTACTTAAGTCTAGTACAATGGTCAAATTTGAGTATAGCTACCTGTGGGCCCGAATAAGTTCAGCGACTTCTAGGGCATCCTACCATCACGCTATTCTAGGGTGTACAAAAGTTTAACCTAGTTCACTTAACCTAGTTTCGCATTAGACTGATCATTGAGATGATTAACTCGATATTTTACAAGTCGGCTATATTTAACAGTATGTTCGATAAAACGATTCAAGAGCAGAGAGAAGATTGGTTATGGTACACAAGGCAAGTTACATTATGACATTATCATTAGTTACATGTAGGAGGCAAGATTTCGACACGGTGATCTTACACTACTAGTATTCTGATAGGAAGTGAGACTCAAGATGTCTTTTGAATACTTTGTACGAATTACATTCACGGATCTCTGCAGGTATAGAGTTCCAAGTTTTGGTTCCAACGAAGAGAATACTGTGTTGCGACCTGGCCTTTGAATAATAAGGAAGCATGAATTTACTTCTATTTCGGGTTAAATGGTCGTGATGACCAGTTTGCGCAGTCAATAATTGTCTTAGGCTATTGTCGCCATCATTTCTTAATGTTTTGTAAATGAAATTACAGATGGAGATTTTGTATAGATCCGAAAGTTTAAGTATTTGTAAATTTTTGAAAGAATCATTTGTGTAAGCATTATATTCTAGGTTCTTTACCGCTCTGACAGCCCTTTTCTGCAGAGTAAAAATTTTGTTGGTTTTATTTTTATCAGTTCCGTGCCATGCTTCTATTCCGTATTGCAAGTATGGAGAAATGAGCGTTCGGTAGAGCATTTGTAAAGCTGTTTCAGGCAGAAAATTTTTAACTTTATTTAGGATTCCGATGGATTTTGATAATTTAGAACTAATATGAGTGATGTGCTCTTTGAAGGTCAGATGTTTATCTATTATGATGCCCAGAAACTTACATGAGTTGGTTTCTTCGATTTCACCTTCGCCAATTTTAATGCATGGGAGAGATACATCTTTCTTGTATGAGAAAGTAATATAATTTGTTTTATCGATATTTAGGCTTATTTTATTAGCTTTGAGCCACGATGAAACCTTGTGAAGTTCAGTATTTATACTCTCCACAATCATAGCAGGATTTTGGTTCGGAAGGACCGCAGAAAGCGTACTGTCATCGGCAAAAAGTATGAATTTGAAGAATGATGTAGATTTTACAATATCATTGATAAAAATCAGAAACAAGAGAGGCCCGAGAACAGATCCTTGTGGAACTCCATGGCTAATTGTCTGTGGGTCTGATTTTGCGTCGTCAATGACAACGTATTGCTTCCGATTTGTTAGGTATGATCTGAACCAATCATGGGCAATCCCTCGAATGCCATAACAGTGTAGTTTCGATAATAGTATTTTATGGTCCACACAATCAAATGCTTTTCGGAAGTCAAGAAATACAGAGAAGACAGGCTTTCCTTCATCTATATTAGAATAGAGGAATTGTAAATGATTTAATATAGCCTGTGTTGTTGATTTTTTAGAGCGAAAGCCGTATTGTTTATCGTAAAGAAATGATTTTTGTTCAAAATAAGAGTACACTTTTTTATACACAATCTTTTCGAATACTTTGCTAATAATTGGTAGAATGGAGATAGGTCGATAATTGTTTACACAGGTTTTTTCACCACTTTTAAAGATAGGGGTTACTCTAGCAACTTTGAGGGAGTTCGGGAAAGTGCCTAGTAAGAGAGACTGGTTAATAATATTTGATATCAGTGGGGCTACAATGTCAGCAATAACTTTAAGTACTTTAGTCGGAAACGTTTGTAACCCACTCGATTTATTTTTCATGTTGTTTATGCACGTAATTACATCGGAGGAGTTTGTAGGCGTAAAGAAAAAGGAGTTGGGTTCTCGAATATGATCCATAAATTCCAGGTGATCAGTAGGTTCACTTGGAATACCATCAGCTATTGTTTTCCCTACGTTTACGAAGAAGTTGTTAAAGAGATTAGCAATTCTTTCTTCTCATGATATTTTACATTATCTTGAACAACATATTCAATTTGCTTTTTATCGGCATTATTCGGTTTACAGCAGGAGTTAAGGAGATGCCAAATCTTTTTAACGTCAGTTTTGAATTGAGTAAACTTGAGCGTAAAGTAGTTCTTTTTTGATGTTCTTATCTGGTTTGTTACATAGTTTCTAAATCGGTTATATGTTTCTCTAGATATTCGTCCTTCGCAAAGGAGGGCTAGGTGCGCTTGACGTTTCTTTATATTTATCACGATGTCTCTGGTAATCCAGGGCTTATGTTTATTTTTCGGGGTAACTGTACGAGTTACAATTGGGCAACACTGATTGTATGCGGTCATTATAGTTTCAGTCAACTTTACTACTGCTTCATCAATGCTCGTAGTATTATTGTTTTGTTGAGAGATGTGCAATGTAGGCATTGATTCTTCTAGAACGGTGCGCATTTCTTCAAGATTTGATTCGTTTATTTTACGATATGAGTAAGTTTCAGCCCGTGCCTTGGTGCAAGCAATATAGACATTTTTCTTAATAAGAAAAACTGGGTAGTGATCTGATAAGTCAGAAGTAATTATTCCAGCAAGAAAATCACTAGGGTCTGTCATAAAGATATTGTCAAGCAGCGTAGCACACTCTGAGGTTATTCGTGTAGGCTTTGTAATGATCGGAAGGAAGGATTGAGACTGAAAGGTAGTTAGGAAATTAGAGATTGGTTCATGGCTTTCATGTTTCAGTAGATCATAATTGAAGTCACCGCATATTATTATGTCATTGTATAAGGGCCTGTTGAACTGAGAAATAATACGATTCAATTCATTCAGGAAGGATATAGGACAGGCTGTAGGAGGCCTATACACCGTTCCAAGCACAATGCGTTTACCATCTCTAAGAAGTTCAACGAAGAGTGATTCTATATGATCCTGATTCATGGTTGCACTTGCTATGGTTCTCGAGTCTATGTGGTTAGATATATATGTGCTGATGCCTCCGCCCCGCTGGTTTTTTCTTAGCGAATGGTAACTATGATAATTTTCAAATCGAATCATGTCTTTAGTCGAGTCATCTAGCCAGCTTTCGGTGAAGCTAATCACGTCTAGGTTATATTTAAGTTCAGTAATAGTACATTGTATCTCTTCCAATTTTGGATAGAGTGACCTACAGTTCCAACACAGGAGTGAGAAATCTCGGTCAGTTATTCGTATAGTTTCTTTGAATTCTGATATATTAGTATACCTACACTCTTGAGAGTCGTTTAGGTTTGGATATATTCTGTTCAAATGATTGAAATCTGGATCGATTTCCTCAAATATTACAGGGTGATCAGTCATTTAAAATAAGTAAAAGTAAGAATTAGGTACTATAGAGCTTAAGACGAAATACAGAGTCAAGCTTAAAGGGATATTTCAGTCTAAAAAGTAGCTTATTAAGTAAGAGAGAATAGAGTAAAAAAGAAAAATCTAGCGCGATTTCGTGAGTACACACAAACTCAGTCCATGAGCGAGTGATAATGGAGTTCAATATCACAACATTGGTGCAAACAGATTGCTAAGGGCGTTTTCGCAAGTTCACATACAACAGGTAATAAATTTCTAAAGATTATGACGACAATGATACAATCAGCTAATATGGTTTACGCGTAATAATAACTGTAGTGGTAAATAGAGAAGAATTCACAGTAACATTGGTTGGTGAAAAATTACTAATTGCGATGTTACAAAATGTGACACACAGTTGTCATAGATGTTTACACACACATCTATTATTTATTTGTTATAATATTGGAGTTCGATATCACTACATTGGTGCAAACAGATTGCTGAGGGCGTTTTCATAAGTTCACATACAAGAGGGAATAAGTTTTAAAGATTATGATGACAATGATACAATCAGCTAATATGGTTTACGCGTAATAATAACTGTAGTGGTAAATAAGGAAGAATTCACAGTAATATTGGTAAGTGAAAAATTGCTGATAGATTATAATGACAATGATATAATCAGATTATAAGAAGATTACAACGACAATGATATAATCAGATTATAAGAAGATTACAACGACAATGATATAATCAGCTAATATGGTTGTACGATGGCAGTGGAGGGCAGAAGCGATTATCAGATTATAAGAAGATTACAACGACAATGATATAATCAGCTAATATGGTTTATGCGTAATAATACTTAAGTGGTTAAGAAGAGAAAAAATTCACAGTAACATTGGGAGGTAAAAAATTGCTGATTGCGTTGTTGCAGAAGTTCACACACAGCTGTCATAAATGTTTACAAGCACATCTGTTATACACTTGTATAGATTCAGGTTGAACGAGCATCACGTTGAGGTTTACTGACATGATACCTAATTGAGGTTAAATTAATACGAGATTGACATATTTAGGGGATGAAAATGAAATTGACTATTTAGGGGATCACCTAATGACAATGATATAATCAGCTAATATGGTTTACGCGTAATAAAAAAACTTTAGTGGTAAAAAATGAAAAAAAAATCACAGTAACATTGGGAGGTAAAAATTGCTGATTGCGTTGTTGCAAAAGTTCACATATACCTATCATAAATGTTTACAAACACATCTGTTAAACATTTGTATAGATTCAGGTTAAGCTAACATCAAGTTGAGGATAAGCTGATATGATATCTAATTGGGGTTAAACTAGCACGAAAACTGACAATCAAATTGAGGAGATCACCTAGTCTAGTCACCCATGACTTGTTTTGATGTCATATTGAGTTGTTGCATCAGGTATTGCTCGAGGTCATCTGGCGTGTTGATCTCGCGGCGTCTTGAATCTGGGTTTCCGGGGTTAAATATGAAAATGTTTCCATCCTGTGTTTTTGGGGTTCCAACTTTATCCGGGAATTTCCTTTTGGCCATCCTCAGAATGTACATGGCGTTAGCTCGTGAAGGTATGAGGTATTCATTTATGAAGAAGAACTTTGGTTTCTTTTCTCGGCAGGCGTTGAGAATTTCACGTTTTTTGTTGTAATCTTTTAGTTCAAATGCAATGTTTCTTTGATCTACGTTCCCAGTTACTGGTTTTTTCCCCATTCTTGTAGCTGACGTCATATCAGTGTCGGAGAGGTCAATGTTGATCTTGTCCTTCAGGAGTTTGCAGACTGTATCCTTACAGATTTCGTTTGCGTGAGATTGCGGTATTTCCCTTCCAGAAATGACGAGAGTACATTTTTTGTCTTCAATGTCTCGGCGTTGATTATTTTTTTCCAACTGGTCGAGGCGGGAGGTTAAGCTATCCATTTTCTTGTTCTGTTCATCGAGAATTTTTTTGTGTTCCGCTTCTTTTGTTCCAAATAGCGTTTTAAGGTGGCTTATTTCATTTTGCATTTTTTCAATATCACTATTAAATTTTGTCATCACTGAATCGAAGTATTTTATTAAGACAGAGACCACTTCTTTACCGCCTTTCGTTAGGCTAGACACATCAGGGTATTGACCAAACTTCGGTTGAAATTCGGTGCTGTTGTTGCTGCTGTTGTTGGTGCTGTTGTTGGTGCTGTTGCTGGTACTGCGTCGTTTGTTAGTCATCTTGAAGATTGAGGGAGTGCGGTCGTTGTGTAAGCGAGGGTTGAATACTCTCACGCTTTTGAGGGAATATTATGCTTTTAGTTTGATTATTTTTATATATGGGGTATTTAAATCACATTTGAATACTCAGGACGAGAGTGGGTACCCATTTAGGTTAGAGGTACATTCTTTCTAACAATAGGCACTTTGTTTCGGAGCGAGCGCCACACCCGTCCTCACACCACGGAGTCACTGAAGACACTGTTGAAAGTTTACTAAATTTAATTATTCAACACGACATTATTCACTCACAAAACTTCAACTAAGGCAAATTAGGTTCATGAAAAATTCGATTTTTGTCTTCTTAGACCAAGAGAAATTTATTACGAGAACAAGGACTAAGCTTTGCTATTATTGAAGCAATTTTAGGAGAGACACAATTTTTAATTTTAGTTCACTTACTTAATGCACAAGAGAATTAAATCCTAATTTGCTGTAGTACACAATTTGTATCATTGATTTCAATCAGTTAATATACCTGAAACAAAAACATTCAAATTAGCCTCTTAAGGTGGAAATTTTCACTCAGGAACTGAAAGAAAATTTTTATATTTATAAAACAGTAAGTTTTATCACACCATATTAGAGAGAACATTTGTTCTGATGCAATTATAAACTAGTCGCAAGTAGCTTAGGCAAATCCATTCTATATTTTAATTATCACCTGTGGGTGTTCGTTTCTAACCACAATGTGCACTATAAATATTCCAATAAAAAAATGTCAGACTAACAATGTACACTGCATTGAAGATTTCATCTAAGTTTGACAGCCAAAATTGTTGCAAGAGATATAATCTTTCTAGCCTTCTAAGTTACAAAATTATTTGCAGCTAATCTCACAAACTAAACATTTTGCAAAAGAGGTGAAATTTTAATGTATTTGACAGTTTTCCTGTTTCATGAGAAAGGTTAGATCACCTATAACTGAGTAAAAATAAATTTACAGACCTAATTCATTTCAAAGGAGTATAAATAAACATAGAACTCTTTATAGCAGTACCATTACCTACTTACTTAGTTTTGTATACAATGGAAATACTTGGATTTTGATGACAATTTACTTCCCTCAGTCTTCCATGAAACGGCGTGAAAAACACTGTTTGCGTACGCATTTAATGTTAATTTCCAAAAAAATTCATTTCAGTGCTACAAACTTTGCACAAATACCACAAACTATAAAATACTAAAAACTATACATCTTTCAATTTTTATCTTATTTGATAAGTCATATATAAGTAAATACGAACATGTCACTTCATTAGCAAAAGTCCCCCAATAACTTTGTTTCTAAACATTAGTGACGTCATAACCGAAACCCGGTAATCATCCTTTTCAAAATGAGGTTGCAGAGAAATTTACTCGAGTGACACTAACCGGTGTTTCTAGAAGCAACATTTGCACCGGATCTCCATTGGAAACCCTGTTTTTTACGGATCGATTAACCCGCGTAACTGCTAGAGTTCTTCGATCACTTCGAGATTACGACTGGAAAACCGCCTCAGCTGTAGTTCAAAACATTGATTCTGTGCTCGTGGTGGGACAGATAAAAGCACAATCTTTCGCTCGAGAGGTGAACTGCGTATCCAAGATGGCCCGAGAGTGGTGACATCCTCGAGCTAGAGTCTCTATCGACTCAGGAAATTTCATCTATTAAATCAATTCTCTATCTATTCAGTTCATTCAGAAATTTTTTAGCTCCTTAGAAAAATCATAGTCTAATAAAAACAATGTACATCAGTTGTAAAGTAAATAGCGATCAACTAAATTATGAAGAATCAATTTAAGCACCTTCTCATTTATTTTGCAGGATGTGTTGGAATGACCAAGGTGTCACCAAGCAATCACTGACATTTACACGACCACATTCAAAATGCCGCTGACTTACTACCTCGGTACTGAAGAAGTCCTGGCCATGGATGGTGAGTGTTGCCGCATCGGTCATCCTGATCTCTGGATTGGGTAACCCCAATCACGCAGGGAAGCTTAACAGAAAGGCTGGAGAGAGAAACACACATGTCTTGACAGCGTGTATTCCGGTCCAACAAAGAGAACGTTTCAAGGGCCAACAGAAGCACATCAATTGCGTCGAAACAAATGAACATCACAATCAAAGAAAACGTGAAACACGAAATTCAAAATATAATCGGAGTAATTCACGTATCTTAGTTTACTTTTTGATTCACGACAAATGACTACAAGAAAACATTCTACACAAAACACAAACACAACGCAACAAGGTTGGAAATAAATAACGTAAGCGGGAGAGTAGTGAACTCAACAGTGAGCGCCAGAAGTACAGAAGATGGGTAGTCCGGAAAACACTCGTCGCTTCATCACTGGATTCGAATATCCCAATGCCATAAAATTCGTTATTTTCTATTCAGCTTGGGTGGGTCACAGAAATCAGAAGACTGACGGTCCGCCCGTCAAAACACCTGAATAAAGAGAGCCATGTTTAATCTCTCCACGTTCTCAAAATCTACTTCTTCCTCGTGATCAACGTGAAGCAGTCTGGACAAATCTTCAAGAATATTTGATGCAAAACGCTAGGGCACGGAAATGAAAGTGGAGTTATAAACTCCCAATGCTTATTTGCCCATAATCGAAAATGCTTACCATATAAACTATATTCTCGCCGTTTATGGTTGTCTAGAGTTGTTAGGAAAATTATCCATGATATGCAATTCTATAAATAATCATTTATACAATGACCTACCATGGTGGATTTTTCAAACAACTCTACACAACCACAGATGGCAAGAATCAAGGAAGTTGAATGGGTGGAGGCGGCATCACCATCTTTTGCCAGTCAAGCGAGTGAAGCCACATCTGCCGTCTCAAGCCCCGCCCACCCTGCATTTGTCTTAGGTTGTAGAGGAGGTGTGACAGTGGAGGGGTCCTACCACCTCCAACACCATGGACTGAAGACCGCGCTGTGAAATGGCAGACTTGCGCTACTTTGCGCCATACGTAGTTTTCTTCTTAGGCATATATTTCAATTGTGTCTTCGCTGTATGATATAGGACAACAGCATTTACGTGGAAACATTTATTTAGCAACTTACATGCAGTTATGTAAAGAAATGAATAATTACATACGCTTTTCATTCTCGTATATGATTTTTTCTGTGTGTTCTACGGTAATAAAGAACATTTTTACAACCATAAAGTAATTTAATTTTGTTGTACAGAGCAAGTTTTATAGAATATAGGCATTATATTTACATACCTAAAAATAAAGTTCATTTTCTTTGAAATCTGACAGTTGAAGTTTCCTGTTTACGGTTTCGTTAAATAGTTTAGTAGAGTGATGACATCTTAAAGTAATATATTGAGATACAACACATTTTATTAATAAATAAACTTGATTCTGTAGAGGATCAACTTCGAAAGGGTAGATGTGAAGTGAATGTGAAGTTAACAGTTTCTTTTCAATACATATACGAAGTGTGGAATGAAGTAATTTTTTAAGTTGTAAGTATTAAGATT
Organism: Morinoia aosen; assembly: GCA_030386875.1. Lineage (NCBI taxonomy): Eukaryota > Metazoa > Arthropoda > Malacostraca > Amphipoda > Talitridae > Morinoia > Morinoia aosen. The sequence continues at coordinate 79,014,117 of CM059572.1, read as the reverse complement.
CGTAAACATAGCAAGATCTTGCAGACATTCATTTTCAACAATTAAACATAAGCTAATGACATCCTTTGATGGATAGGTCAATTGCACTTTCTCTTTAAGATCAATGAACTTTAAGGGATATTTATTATCAGGATCTTGACAAAGAGCACTTACACATGATTCACAACAAAGAACATTTTTAATTTTCTTTCAATGTATCCTCCTATATGAGGAACAACGTTATAAAAATAAACTGAATTAGAAAAAAATTAGGACAGTTTTCTATTTAGAACAATCTTGGTACATGTCCCGTCTCTGCATGCATCTTTACAATGAACATCGTCAGTCAATATTCTTTGCTTAGAAACCGAATTTTCAAATTCAGTTAATGCTCAAGATGGAATTAATAAAGATGAGTTGCATTTACTAGACGCTGTCAAAATTGTTACATCTTCAAAAGAGGTGCAGTAACCATTAAGAACATCTTTCTTTCGTTGTAAACAAATAGACGTTTATAGGAACAAGCAAATTGTTTTATTGTTGGGTTGTTATTGCAACCACCTCTGCTTTCAATTTTTCAGAAAATTAATTCTAAATTATCTTGATTTATTTTATACGTACGTGAAAAACATGTCCAGTTTTAAAATTTTGTTAAACAAATTTTTAATGCGTTTAATACATATTAAAAATCCTATAAATCCCGTTTTCCTCACTGACTCGCACATTAGTTGGACAGATGCTGGGCAGCAAAGAGATTTTATATACTAAGTATCTTCACCAAGGGTAGAAAATGCATTGGCAGCATTATCTGAGTTAATAGGTTTCTTACATCCATGTGACAAATGATTTCTGTAATTTAATGTATCAAACTCATTGATAAATTTTATTTTTGTCCCGCTACCGCTAAAACCGTCAATATTATTACTTAAACAAAATTGTAATCCATCTGCAACGGAATCACTTAAAAGTTGAGCAGCAAGTTTGACATTCATCATTTTTAAGTAACTTATGTGTTTTCATTTTTAACTTACTAGCTAAATGTATTCCTGCTGAAGTTCGTAATTCATGAAATTTATGTACGTACATGTGAAAACTTATGTCTGACTCTTTTTTGAAAGTACTACTGCACTTGTGCATAATGAAAAAGCGCGGCATATTGAGAAAGTAGTCCTTGAACGCAGCATGGAAAAGTAGCGTCCTACTCTTCTGACTGCTATAGTGACTAATTGAGCACCACCTTCGTTGCATGGCCTTTCCTCCTCCACTGGCTTCCAGCTAAAGCGATGATGCCGGCTCCATTACTCTAACCTCTTTAGCAAAAATATTGATTTTCACAGTGTGGGCGTACTGTATCGTACTGAGTGCACCAAACGTTTAAAAGCGCAGAGGCGACAGCAACTTCAACCACACGAATTTCGGCGTCAGAATATTTGTTGTCATCCATGACAGCCGTTTGCCTATTTTTAGGAAAACAATAGAATAAACTAGAGACCGAGTGTGAAACTACAGATCACATCATAGCAAATCACATGGCAAATACACAACTTGTACCGCACAACATTGAACAACAATTCAACAGAGAAAGAGTTCGGAGCCGGCGTTTGAGTGATACACAGCTCTTGTGTTTGTGTTCCTCTTTTTTCGGCCGGCCATGACTAAGCCTAATCGCGAGTGTGCGGCAAACTTGCCTCTTAGAAAACCGCCTGATAAATTGAGTGAGAAAAAAACTAAACTTGCTCCAAAAACTTCCGGGATTAAACGAAGAAATATCTCTCCTCCAACAAGTGCTGTGCGTCCTAAAAAACCACCAAACATCAGTAACCTGCCCCTTTTAGACTGTGATTCTGACCCAAGTGGGATAATTTCGGATTCATGCGCCAGCCTGAATGCAGAAAGCATTCCTCCTACTCCTTCATACCTACCTAAGCCTAATTTACTCGACAGAGCTCGTGTTAGCTTGAGTGAGGCCAACACTCTGCCCAGTCCTATACAGCCTACTAAGTCTAGTGCAAGGATTGACTTGAACGCGGACGAAAACATTGAAAACATCCCTGAAACGACCTGACAAGTGATAATGACCGGCATCAACACCAGAATCCAACTGGCAAAAAAGAATCCATTCCGTATAAGGCTTGCTATGGATTTAATATGTGATCCTATCGAATCTGTTGAACATCAGCGCTCTGGATTACTGCTCATTACAACCAAAAATTTTAATCAAGTGAAAAACTATTATCAACTAAAGAACTAAAAATCGATAATGAAAACATCCCTGTCAGTGTCTCTGTTGCTTGGAGCACCCAGTTTACTTATGGCACAATCTTTGCTCCTGAGCGTAAAGAAGAGTCTCTAGACTTTCTCCTGGAAATTCTGAAGGCCAACAAGGTAGTAGTAATCAGAAAACTTCTCTCCGACCCCTTGAAAGCACATATTCCTTTGTATGTACTCACCTTTCTCAGTCCCACCCTCCCCCAAAAATCCGCGTAGGCTACGTTTATTACAATGTTGACCAATATTATCCTAGTCCCCTGCGCTGCGGCCAATGCTGCCGATATAGCCACACACGCAGCAGATGCAGTCATAAATTGCCCATCTGCAACCACTGTTCCGTAAGTGAGCACCTTTCTGAAACCTGCCTATCCTCTGAATCTCCACCAGTCTGCATCAACTGCAAGGGCAATCATCCTGCAACATCACGGGACTGCATAGCCTACATTTCTGAAAGACAAGCCTGCCGCCTCACTGCTGATGAGGGTCTCACTTTTGCAGAAGCCAGAGAAAAAGCCAGAGCTGAACTTTCTTCAAACTCCAAAGCATCTCAACCTAATGCTTCTATAGGGAAGCAGCACTCTCAAACCCATCTCCGAAATAAGTCTTCTTGTAACCAATCTCCAAAGGGAAACAACCAAAGCCACCCTACCTATGACATCACATCAACCAGTGCATTCCCATCCCTCACTCAACTTACAAGGGAGCACGAAGGAAGTTCTTCTTTGCCTCCTCATCCATCACCTGCTGAATCCTTTTCATCTTGGATAACGCCAGCCCAACCCCAGTACTCATCCCGCAACCCACATAGAAACCTAACATTTTCACAGGTAAACTCTATTTGATCACTCATCCCAATCTACTATTCCTTCTCATCAACCTAATTCTTGTGCTGAAAAAAACCCAAACTCATCATTCAATCTTCATCAACCTTCTTGCAAATCACCTGAGGTCTCATTCTCATCAGAATTAGCTCAACTTAAAATAAAAACACTACCCATCATTATGAAACTCTTCATGACTATTAATTTGTCAGATAAAATTCAATGCATTACAGAACTAGGGCAAGTACTCCAAGCAGATGTGAATTGAAGTATGTGAAATGATTACGGGATTTTTGTTATTACGTGTTAAGAAGAGAATGGCTACCCATTTTCTGACTAGTTATAAAAACCATGAAAAATCCAGCAGTTGATAACTTAGCTCAAGCTAATCTGGTACACATCTGACTATCCCATGTCATGGACCAACCATCTGTAGGCCATCTCTTTCACCTGGTAATTCTGTATTACCCATAATAATCCCAATAGCCCCTGTGGGGGCCCCATCGAACAGAGTACTAAGGGTTAGACAAAATGTTAAATTGGGTAATGCTAAATGATGGGAAAAAATTGGGCATGCCTTGATATTCCGAAAAACGTCAATTTGGAGTGAAGTGAGCGATAAAATCTTGAATGAATTATATTTAAAAGAAGGCAATGTTAGTAGAAGGAAAGTTATGCTCAAGAGTGGTTTATCTTGTATTCAAGAGCAAAATTAGTTAAAATCCCAAGAAATCTAAACTTTACATAAACCTACGTAAGTTTCATTTCGTTAAGAAGGGAGTTGAAGGGTCAAAAATTGATGATCAAATGCGGGCTGAAGTAATGTGAAAATAGGAGGATCAAATAAAAAGAACATTCTAAAAGTAACTGACGTCTTCTATAGGTACGCATGGACGATTTCAAGAAGTTGAAAGACCAGTGAGAAGGTCAAATTTTCCTGTGAAAAACTCTGTAATAAAATTCAAATTGATTAAAGCTCAGAATTCATATAAAGCCTACAAAAAACATTTCCAAGAAACACGGAATTCAATGATTCAGCATAGAATGGGAACGAAATGCACAAGTTATTGAATGTTTCAACAAAACATTGCAAACTATAATATGAAAGGATATTTGGTCATTATGGAGTTTAATGCGCTCACGGAAATTAGAAATTCTGTTCCAAAGAATCACTAAAGGAATACGTTTAAGGGGGTCATCCGAGGCCCCTGCCAGGCCCATGTCGGTCCGGTGAGCATTTTTTGTTTTGTTGTTGGAAAAGGACCCTTAGGTGGTGGACTACTCGGTCCTAAAATTTTATGACGCTACGGACACTAGGGGGGGCCAAGGGGGGAGGGAAAGAAGACTAAAAATCCTGAATTTTCGACCCCATATAAAAAAAAAACGAGAAATGGAAAATTTGAAACCTTAACTTTGTTTACAATGCTTCAAGGATTCTAAAACTGTCTTTGGTTTTGTTCTAGCATAAAAACTCACTGAGTTCTATTCATTTGAAATATCAATAAAAATGAACTAAAAAACCAATATGTCCAATTTTGTCAAAAAACTAAGGCCTGAATCGAAAAAATGAATAGATGAAATTGTGTTTCTTCTAAAAAATTACATACAACAGTCAAATTTCATAAGAATCAGACAACAAATATATAATTTCATAATTTTTATATAAAAAGAAATTTTTTATTATTTTTTTTGGAAAATACAATTCACAGTGTGAATATTAAGTTATGCATAGAGATTATCGAAATGAAAATGAAAACAGCATTCAATTACATAAATTGTCCATGATATTGCAATTCAATAGTATATTCTTGTTTTTTGGGCTCTCCTGAAAAATCATATATTTTACCATTCAAAAGATTATTATTCATTGAGTTTTGATGCTGGAACAAAACCAAAAACAGTTTTAGAATCCTTGGACCATTTATAACAAACGTATGTAAGAAAATTTCCAAATTTGGGAAAAAAATTCACTAGCTCAAACCAAAAATAATGTATCATTGATGAAAAAAATCTCACAAAAATTCGATTTCCAAATGTTCCAATTTTCGTATATACGTTTGTTAGAAATGCTTCAAGGATTCTAAAGCTGTGTTTAGTTTTGTTCTAACATCAAAACTCAATGACTAATTATCTTTTGAAATATCCATAAAAATGTACCAAAAAACTAATTTTTCGTAAAAAAAAATAAGGCCTAAATCAAAAAAGTTACAGGAGTAAAAAAGTTTACTGTCAGCAAATTCATATACTGGCCAAATTTCAAACGAATCGGACGAAAACAGTTGAAAAATCCGGATGACCCCCTTAAAAATGTTCTACATGAATGACATTCAGCACTCTGAAGCGTTATTTTCGAGATATAACAATAATTACGTTCATATAGGAATAACATTATATAGTCGGATGCTTGGTCGCCGCATGATTGGGTCACGCCCACTTTTTTGGCGGGACACGCCCACTTTTTTAGCGGGAGAAAAACAGCGTTGGTTTGGGTAAGTTAAGGTAAGCAATTTTAGGTTGATTAATGTTATTTTAGGTTAGTTTACTAACCTAACATTACCTAACCTAACCTCACCCATCGTTACGTCAATACCGTATTACAGCATATTTACGTGTCCGCTTCTTCACTTTTATATACGACGTTCCTATAACTTTAAAGTTGAATAATTCCAAAATTACGCATCTGAGAGCGGAATGACATTCATGTAAAACAAAAAACACAAAAATAAAACAATTGTTTATTTTCGTCAAAAATACATTCGAAATTTAGATGATAACCGCTATAGATCGATTGAAATGACACTTAAAAATGACACTTCATTGAAACAGAGCAACTGAAAGGTCCAAGGTAATTCATTTATATTAAACCTAGCGCACTTATCATAGGTGCTCACTTGACTGATCAATTAATGGATTCGCACAGATTTCAATGGTTAAGTTAACAACAGTAATTTAAAGGAGCCGAAAGAGAATAGTACATTCCTGAAAAAATTTAGGACTGATTTCATTCGATGGCAAATTCCCCTTTTCATTTACAGGTGGTTGAAGAGAAGTTCTGACTTGTTTACTCAGTGTCATTAACTTCCAGAGTTCGTTTTTAAAGCTTTGCATGAGGTTTTCAGACTTCAGTAGCAATCGAATTCCAAATTTTACTTCCAATGACGTAGAAACTAAATTGAGATCGTGAATTTGAATAATAAGGAAGTATGAATTTAATTTTTCGAGGTTATATGATCATAATGGCTAATTTCTGCAGATATAATTTGATTAATATCTTTTTAACCCTTAAACGCCCGATAGGGCACCACTGTCTGCTTTCAAAAATACCTTCAATATATTGTATTTTTCGTTAAATTAGTTCCCTAATGTGTTCTTCGAAGTTCACTGCCGAGTGGCAGTTCTTCTCATCCTGATATCGGTGACTACCTGATGCCAGCGCCAGTTAAGTGACGGTGGTTGTGATAACGGTAATATGAGGACAAAAATTCTGACGTTAAGGGTTAACCCTCTTCACACATCGTTTTATGCATTAAGTTTCACAAGAAGAGTTTCGAGAGATTCAAAAGCTTAAGTATTTTGAAAGTTTTCAATGAATCAACAATGTTGGCATTGATTACTATAGCATCGTCTTTTAGTTTTAAAGACCGTCTGCCTACTGAACTGTGCTCGCGCATAATCTATAAGTTTTGTTGCCCGCTGTGAGGGTCTAGCTATGTGGGTTGCACACAGCGTAGTTTTAGAACTAGATTTTTCGAGCACGTTGGTAGGAGCTCCAGAACGGGTAAAATTTTAGCTAAGCCATCTTTTTCAGCCATTAGGAATCACGCTGAGCAGTGTAGTGTAATAGTAAGCAAATCTGATTTTTCAATTTTAAGTTTCTGTTCAAATAAAAACGATCTACATATACTAGAATCTTTTAACATTAAACAATTGAAACCAGCTCTAAATTCAATTTTTTCATCATTCCAGTTAGAAATAGCCTGATTTTCGAAAATGAATTGCAGTATAATCTCTCCATTCCTTTTTTTTACTACTTTTTGTACTATTTTAAGTTGTATTCTTTTTGTCCATTAGCCATGTCTGACCTTCTGTATTCCAATTGTTTTTACAGGTGTTGATAATGGCTTGAACTTGAAGCCAAAACGTTCACAAATTAAAATGATTTTAAAATCAGCTGTCTTTGCCATCATTTTTTATATACGCTATTGTCTACAGTGACCACACAATCAAATGTTTTCTGGAAGTCTTGAAACACGGAGGAAACAGCATTTCTTCGTTAATATTTTAATAAAGGAATTGTAAATTATTTAACACAGCCTATTTTATTAGAACAGAACCCATTTGGTCTTTCGAATAGAAATTAATTTTGGTTCAAAACATGAGAAACCATTTTTACCTTAAATTTTGATAATAATTTATAGTAAAGGAACAAGTCTCTTCAGGGGTATAAAATGTTTAGAAATTTGTTACAAAATGTTGGTAAATTAGTACTCATGAGCCTTTTTAATACAGCACGCATTTTGCCTCTCATCAAACGAGCGTCGAACGACTCGTCGCTGAACACTTGTCTCACATAGATGCGACCAGTGTTGCCAAATCTTTTGGCTGAGAATTGGTGAGAGTTTAAATGTTATAGTTTATTCACCAATATAGAATCATCGGACATATTTCGTCGCTTGTTGATCATTGCTCACAAAAATATTCACAAGGTTTTTCCGATATCTTTTCTTTTTAAATCATTTATTGTTTTCATAATCTCGAATGATGTCTTCACATGTCCTGTTCAAGGTTATATCTATGTGTAGAAGATCATGTCTAGTGAACCCTTGCTTCAATGATATTCATGTCACTAATGTCTGGTCAACATTTCATGGCTTGCGTATTTTCGAGCGTTTCCTTTAAAAACCTTTAGAACAAGAAGCTGTACACGTAGTTCCTTCTATTTTGTTTTCATTTCTTCATCTTTCGTGAGCATGTGGAAACACATAGGAATACATTTACAAACCACAAACGTGAGCATATTATGATACGGTTACTCGGAAAAAACTTCGCAAATTTTTAATTTTAATTTTTAATTTTTAATTTTTTAATTTTACTATTATCGATAGGTAAAGAAAGCCTGTTGCCTAGAAATTTTAAAATAAGCCCTTTTAGCTGAATAAATTACAAATTTCAAAATTTTACACGCAATTTTATTTCAAATATTTTTGAATGATGTAATCCACTGTATAATAATACACAGTTGTTGATAACTGGGTTAGTTGGTCTGCCTCCCTATCACTCTCTTAATGACAGTATCTGTGATAGAAGTTTCACCACTGCACTGGTCCAAGAATGTGTCATTGCAAAATCTATTAGGATGAATATTTTTGTTGGTTTCGAATCCCGTCATCTTTGACGGGCTGTGTGCACTAGTGTAAACAATATTGAAGAAAAGAGGAAATCGTGTATAGGAGAATTATTTGATATCAAGTGCAGGATGCAATATAGTGAAATCAACGAGCGGGAACGACGAACGCAAGACCCTGGCGCTGCTTAGGGAAGACATGCATTAGCTGCTGCTCCCCAGGAAATAAATAGGATTTACTTCAGAAATCACACTTAAATCGATAAACACAGTCAAACTGTAAGAATTTCATTCTTAATTTATTTTCAATACGTTCAACACAAGCTTGAAAGACAACTTATTGGCTTAATTTGGAAATCACATGAGCATTTAATCCTTAGTTCACATTACGATGAATAACAGAGCAAAGAAAATCGTTTTATTAGGAATCTTATTTCTTTAAAAACACATTTCAATAATAAAAAAGAACGTTTCGACCAATTTTTGGTCATTTTCAACCATCTGAAATAATACAAAAACACCGAGTTATAACAAGTTCAAAATACATTCATCAGTGGAATTTATGACATTAAAAAGAGAGACAGAGACTACACTAATTGCAGAGGGAAGGCTGATTGCGTATTGTTGAAGGTAGGTTTTTTTTTAAATGAGCAGGGACTCCAAAATGCGAAGGTTAATTGTACCGGATGTAGAAGAAATTATTTTAAAATCGTCTAGCCGAACTGGAATGTCACAACTCTCTGCATGAGAGCGAACAGCAGATTAGGGAGGGGAAGAGAGTAATTGCTTAGTTCGAAAACTCCTACCGGCATGCTCAGCCACACGAATATCCAGGGCTCGAATGGTCGAACCCACATATTCAGACGCACACCGTGCGCAACAATATCTATAAATGATGGAGGAGAGCATGCCTTTAGGTAGTTTGTCTTTGTAATTGAAATGAGACCCTGTCTTATATGCATTAACCAATAATATTTTGAAGTCGACGTGTAAAAAGTATTTAGACAGTAACATGTAAAGATCTTTTTTGAGCTTTTCGGACTGCTTGCCAAAGAACGGAAATGAAAAATAAAATTGTTTCTTGCGAGCAGTAGGTAATGGTACGCGGGAATAAAATTTATGATTTAAAAAATTCTTGACGCATGAAGTTACCTAGTGTTCAAAAGGTAAAGTTACCTATAGTGTATTTGCTAGTGTTTAGGGTGCTTACACACTACGAGCGGAGCGGAGCGGCGAGGCGTACAGCGGAGCGAAGCGGCGAGGTGTTCACATACAAGCGGAGCGGCGCGATTGATCAGTTGCTATGGAGGACTTTGTGAGTGCATTCCTGCTGCTGGACGGAGAGAAAAATAAAAGAAAGCACTGGGTCCATCCCGGTTATTCTGCGAGAGAAACCTATGGTGAATTTCATCATCTGTACGAGGATCTGAAAAGAGATGAATCTCGATTTTTCTCATACTTAAGGATGAAACCAGCCTCTTTCGAGAGTTTACACTCCCTTGTAGAGAAAAAATTGCAAAAAGGTAAGACAAAGTTACTTGGTTTAGGTTTTAGTAATGTCCAGTTCCTATATAAGAGTTGTATTGTTTCTATGAAGCTTGCTATTCATATTATAAATTATTTAGCAACTCGTGAGACTCCCACGTTTCAAGTAACGTACTTTTCGTAGTGTTCAACGTCAATAGGTAACATTCATGTAAGATGTGGCCTTCTTTCTATGTTATTAGTAGGAATTATAAATGAAAATACATTTTGGTTTATTATATTTAATATATCATACCAAATATAGGAAATGAAAACATGAACTTTCTGGAAATAACTTACATACTATTAAATAACTCGTATACGCTTGCAAAATTTCCTTATAATGAAATAGATAAAGAAAAGATTATAATGTTAAGAAAAAAATACTACCCGTGAAGTCTATATGACCTGCAAAATTAAAAAGAAAATAAAAGAAACATTATAAATAATGTAGTTCAATAATAATAATAAAGTTTGTTTTTTTCAAAAAACAGCTGCAAGAAAAACATGTGTAGTTAATACGAATGAGTTATTTATTAATTTTTCATTTACTTACAGGACCACCAGTTTCCGTAAGCAAATTGGCACTAAGGAGCGTCTTGTGGTCACTTTGAGGTGAGTAGGATGCAATAATTGCTTCAAATTAAAGCAGTCTACACTTTACAGAAGGCTTTTGTTTCATTAATCAGAGTGTGACGTAATATCATTTTATGCATCCCAATTGTTAGGAGTGTACAGTGTTGCATCTACCGGTTGATCTGTTATTTCTGGCAATTGGGCAGCTGACTGGTGAGTCTGATTTTTTGGCTGGATGTTGCATGCTACCTGTACATAGCCAGTCACCATTTGGAATGTTTGATGCACGTAAGATGATTTCTCGCCAGACGCGGCATTCATTTGTCTCAGCAATGCTTCGCAAGTTATTTGCTTCAATTCAAGTTTAGTTTGTACGAGTAGCTTTCCGTCAACAATTTGCCTAAGATCGTTTGCCAAATCACTAGCAAACACATCAAAAGAATCGTTATTTTCTTCCATTTTATTTCTCGACATTTCAAGACTTTCTTTCAGTAGCTTCAACTTTTCCTGTTCTATGGTATCTGAGCTTGCTTTTGTATTCCTTTTTCTTTTCACCTGTAACCCTTCACTTGTTGAAGTGCTTGATGCCCTGCTTGAGCACCTACTTTCCGCTGGAAGTATTCCTGAGGGCTCAAGTGTTTGCTTCAAAACATCACCCTCGTCATGTTGCTGGTCATTTCCCTCCAAACTATCGGTATCACATTGTTCTTGAGTGCTAGGGGTGTACGTTGGGACGCTGGATTTCATTTCACGGCCAACAAATTCCTCTTTCATGAAGAGAAGTTTTGTAAAGTAGGGCCACGTGATCTGAGACGCCATTTCAAACGCTGGAGCGCCTGATTTTGTTTTTGGTAGAGAATTAACTTGCTTCCTCATAGAGTCCTTGATGTTTTTCAGGCGTTCTTTCACCTCGGCAACTGAAAAATAAAAAAATCATTGAATAAATAATTTCAAAATTGTAGCATCCTGCAGTAACGAAATAGATCTAAGGATTTTGCAAAGCCTTTATATTTTTAAAACTAAAGCCGAAATTAATATTCAGAAATCTCCCCGTCCAGATTGCCTCAAACTACACTACTCTTTTAAATGCCTATAGGGATGTTGTCTTTTGTACCTGTTTTAGAAAAATTTTGTGAAATTAAATTTTATATCCTGTACAGATTGTGGAGCTGAAGATGGACAGATGTCCGAAACGTCCGGAATTTTTAATTTAAAGGTCCTTATGATAAAGCTTAAGAGTTGCTGTTTTTGCCCTGTTATTTATTATTAGACTGCGGTTAGGCCAAGATTTTGATCTTTATTGTTTTTACTTGCAGGTTTTTGGCCACTGGAGCATCATTCTCATCGTTGGCTTTTTCTTTTCGCATTGGAGTATCAACCGTAGCTCTCATTGTCAAGGAAACTTGTCTGGCTATATGGGAACTACATGAGATATATCTGCCAATGCCGACAAGAGAATCCCTTCAAAATTCAGCAAAAGAGTTCTTTGAGAGATGGAATTTTCCAAACACCATTGGTTACATTGACGGAAAACACATCCGCCCTCAGTGCCCAGACAACAGCGGTTCTGAATATTACAATTACAAGAAATTCTTCTCAATCGTGCTTCAAGGTGTTGCTGGCCCAGATCTCAGGTTCTTGTTCGTGGATGTCGGAGGGTATGGAAAGGAGAGCGATGGAGGCATTTTTGGACGATCGAAAATGAAGGCTATTATGGACTCCAATGCATTTGACCTGCCAGCAACTGCCACAACAGCCGCAGACTTCCAAAGAGATCTGCCATTTTTCCTACTTGGTGACGCTGCGTATCCTCTTCGGAAAGATCTTATTACCCCTTACATTTCTGACATGACTTATGAAAAGAGAGTTTTCAACTATAGGCATTCTCGTTGCCGCCGTTGCTATGAAAGTGCTTTCGGTATTTTGGCCGGAAAGTGGCGTGTGCTTCGCACAGCAATGGATGTAAAAGTTGAAACTGCTACTGAAATTACGCTGGCGACAATCGTTCTCCATAACTTTGTTGTGTCTATGGAAAAAGTAGAAGTGAATGATTATGAAGCCTGGCCTGGAGTCCCTACTGGCAATCAGCAAACCCATTATCGCGGAAGACCAGCGGCCTATCCTTCATGGATCCGTGACCAGCTCAAGAATTATGTCAATGGAGAAGGTGCTGTTCCGTGGCAAGCTGATAAGGTTCACTAAAATGTGTATTATTGGTAATGTGTAGGCAGTGTACCTAGCACGCTTTCCTCTATCAATCAAAATACATAATACAAATACTAAATTTACATTATTAGCATTGTATCTCATTCACCGTAGTCCTAATTATCATTTGTCACTTTAATGTGAAATCTTCACACTCAAATATTGTGAGATGATTATTGCAATGAAAGTTATGTCCTTGGCTAATTAACAAAGTTTTATTACACATATATACCTACTCTTAGGTAACAATAATCTGGTGAAAAACGACGTTATGTAATAAAAGTAGCTTCTCTTGATTTTTACTTACCGGGAGCTTGTAATTCTTCAGCCATTTCGCCCAACAAAGCAGTGCGGATGTCTCGATTTTGAAAATCTGGATGAGATTTTTGCCACAAAGCAGGCCTGGAAAGCAAGAGCCCGATCAACTCCTCCATTGATATCTGTAGAGGGAAAGGTAAGGTTAGGTTAGGTTAGCTATCTTAGGTTATGTAAGGTTAACCTGATTTATCGTACCAAAAACAATTGTTGAAATTCGATGATATTGGTATCTTTTTATATGTAGTTTGGTACGCGGAACACGATATTCTAAAAATGAAATGTTCATTCTATAAAATGAAATGTTTTATTCGATAGATTGAAATGTTTCACTATATTCATTAGCTATTGAAGCTCAATTTTACAACCAAAACAAATGCTTCACCTAACTCGGATACTCACGTTTGAACTTGTCTTCTTGGCCATGATTCTCGAAAGCTAAATGAACCAAGCACTAAGGTAAGACACAGAGTGAGTTGTTTGTTTGCATCTCACAACAGTGCAGCGTCGTTTCTGCCGGCATCGTACACGTTTTGAACAAGTATTTCACAATGTTTGACCAAGGTTTGTACAATATAATATTTATATACTATCTTCTGACTTAACACGCATTGCATGGGTATTTCGCTATCATATAACATATTTTAATTGTATGAACATGTTCAACAAACATTACCAAACCCATATAAAACCTTTCTTTGATGCCATATTGTATGATTAGAGAAAATTAGTTACCCACTTACCAGTGTATATTAGTTTTCTATGAAACCTCAATGTACACATTAAAGGGAAACTCATCAAATTCAGTCCGCCGCTAGCGGCAATAAATATCCCTGAATTTCTCGAGCGTGCCGCTCCGCTCCGCTCTTCGCCGCTCGCTCCGCTCCGCTTGTAGTGTGTAAGGTAAAGCGTCTATACATAGGAATAGCCAAAGACATTATTGACGCCCGTCGCCGCACCGCTCCGCGCCGCTCCGCTCCGCTCGTAGTGTGTAAGCACCCTCATTTGCCTCACCAAGCCTCTGTTCAAAACCCTCCTCCAGCTCTCTGTTCTTAATTCATTTTTTATGTTTAGTGACAAATTTTATCAACAACTTGATGGGTTGGGCATGGGTCTGCCACTGGGGCCCACTTTAGCTAATATTTTCATGTGCTATCACGAACAACGATGGCTTGACTCTTGTCCTGTGGATTTTAAGCCGGTATTTTACAGACGATACATAGACGATAATTTCTTACTGTTTAAAAGTATCATGCATTGCAATTTATTTTTGGCGTATCTGAGCTCTCAACACCCCAATATTAAGTTTACTATGGAAACGGAGAAGCACAATTCTCTCTCATTTTTGGACAGTAAAATTACCCGTAAAGATGGCAGTTTTCAACGTTCTATTTTCCGCACGCAAACATTCACTGGTCTAGGAATAAGTTTCTTTAGTTTCTTCCCATTTATATTTAAAATTAACAGTGTCAAAACATTACTCTCTAGGGCCTGCAGTGTCTGCTCTTCATTTCATATCATGCATAGCGAATTTGAATTTTTGCAATTGTTTTTTAGTCAAAATAGTTTCCCTTCAGGACTGGTAACTCCATGTGTCATGAATTTTTTAAATCATAAATTTTATTCTCGCGTACATTTTTCATTTCCGTTCTTTGGCAAGCAGTCCGAAAAGCTCAAAAAAGATATTTACTTGTTACTGTCTAAATACTTTTTACACGTCGACTTCAAAATATTATTGGTTAATGCATATAAGACAGGGTTCCATTTCAATTACAGAGACAAACTACCTAAAGGCATGCTCTCCTCCATCATTTATAGATATTGTTGCGCACGGTGTGCGTCTGAATATGTGGGTTCGACCATTCGAGCCCTGGATAATCGTGTGGCTGCGCATGCCGGTAGGAGTTTTTGAACTAAGCAATTACTCTCTTCCCCTTCCAACCTGCTGTTCGCTCTCATGCAGAAAGTTGTGACATTCCAGTTCGGCTAGACGATTTTAAAATAATTTCTTCTACATCCGGTACAATTAACCTTCGCATTTTGGAGTCCCTGCTCATTTTAAAAGATAAACCTACCTTGAACAATACGCAATCAGCCTTCCCTCTGCAATTAGGGTAGTCTCTGTCTCTCTTTTTAATGTCATAAATTCCACTGATGAATGTATTTTGAACTTGTTATAACTCAGTGTTTTTGTATATTTTCAGATAGTTGGAAATGATCAAAAATTGGTCGAAACGTTCTTTTTTATTATTGAAATGTGTTTTTAAAGAAATATGATTTCTTTTAAATCGATTTGCTTTGCTCTTTTATTCATCGTTAAACTTTGCAAAAAGCAAAACTTTTACTTATATCCATTAGTTCACATTTAATCATTAATGCAGAATCCTTAATTTGGAAAAAAAATCCTTCATATAAAGAAAACAACACTTTGCTCACACTTAATTAAGAGACACTTGTGCGTTATATAAAATAGGAGCTAAGTCTATTTTCACATCATCTAGCTCTACGCAGGTATAGCGAGGTGTTGTGTCTGTTGATCGCTGCATAAAAATAATTCGGCGGCAAACTACTCGTTTTGTTGTGGAGGGAAAGTTTGCGTTTTCTTCGAGCTACATCTATTTTAACTATTATTATTCCTCGAGTGCGTTGCAATTTTTATCAGTCCTAAATCGTATTCATTTCTACATCGAGAATTTCTGTCAAATAAATTCAAAGTAAATTTCAAAATATTGTGCTGTCATTCAAAAATTTTGAATGTAAATTCTAATTGCACTTAGAACATTCACTTCAATTCAGGAACGGAGGACTTTGAAGGCTTTTATCTGGATCATTCAGCGGAGCAACTTGGCTCAAGTAAAATCGAACGCCTGTGTCAGAAGCAGGTGTAGTTGCGCTATTAACACCTGCACACACTGAGCTGTAGCAGCGTCTGTCGCAATTGTACTCTCGTATGAGCTAGCAAGAAGCTGGTGCAGAGACTCATTATCAAAAAAGGAACATAGACCACTAGTGAATAAAATATCCATTTGACGAACTTTTACAGAACGAATTATTTGACTAAAAACTCAGTAGCGTGAACAGTTGAATCGGGATTTCGTGTTGATTTGTTCTGAAAGATATTCACAGTCCACACTGTTATAAATTCACCCTTATTTTGCTCTAATGCGACCAAGTTTTCCTGTCATTTTCAAGTATGTTATAAAAATTGATTTGAGAGTTTGTTCATTCCTTCCTGACAGAAAATCCCCTTCATCCGGAAAAATAAAACACATGTAAATTTTTTTTCCCGAGTGTCTGTCAAATCTTAAATAGTTGTATTAAGTATAAATGCAAGTATTTGAATGAAATTTTGTAGGGAAATAGCTGTATAACTAAATTTTTGAATAAATTTCTCCATGAAAACGCTTTCAGCATCAATGACATTTTCAACTCGGGACCAAAATTGCTGGCGCAATAAAATCCGCATTCATTCCTCATTTCATCTAGAAAACGGCTGCTCACAGAGTAGCTGTGGTAATAAAAGAGCAACGATTTTTACTGTTGTTTCATGAGCGCTCCAAATGTAGTAGCCTGCGGAGTTCCAAATGTCAAGTTTGATGAACACATCTTGTGTCTTTTATATCATAATGACGATTGTCTGACAACCATTCTAGAGTTACCAAGGCATTATGTAAATGTATTGAGTTTTGACGAGATATTTGGATTTCCATTTTGAACTTTATCATTCTGAGATGATAACTATTTCCAGTAGTATTATTTACTAAACTGCATTTAATTCAAAGATCCTGTAGAAAGATGGAAGGCGGCTTCACATAACCTTTATTTCTCATTTCTCCCGAAACCTAGACACTTGTTGGAAGATTGGTGTTATCACTTTGAGTACGTCAGGCATATAGAAAAAAAAGGTTGATTAATAATATAAATAGCAGAGTGAATACACTGAGTTCCGTAATGGGAAATATTGATTCAATTTATTAAGATAAATGTCAAAATGACATTTGAATGAGAAGATTAAACCACTAAAACTAAAGGCCCCGAGACACTGGCGTTCATGACTCGAGAAATTGCGGCAGTGGATCCGTCCGCCAGTTGAAGTGAGAACTGGCGACATGATACACTCAGCACGCAAGATGAAGCACCGCGGACTGCAATGCAAAGCGTCAATCTGCCTCAGCGTGTCGTACGGGTAGGTGCGCGATTGCGACCAGCCGTATGGAGCACAGGATTAAACCAAAGCGCACGTTGCGCTGTGCTTTAGCCTTCTGTAAGCGCTGCTCATCACATTCTGCAAGCAGTCGAATTTTTTAAATGCGTCTATAGAATTCAGCGTTCGAGTTTTGTCTACTCAGTTGCGGAGCAAGACATGGCTGTGCACCCTCTCCCGTCAACGTTCAAATCGGTACTGCTCGTCGCAGTGACGACCGTCCTATCCAGACATGCTCGGATCGCTGAAAGCTCGGTGGCCACTCTGCCAACTGGCTGGTGTGCAGGGATGGGAGGCACATTGACAGGCGTGCTGGCGGTTATCACCGCGATTTTTGCCTAGTGTATCGGGGCCTTAAGGGCAACAAGATTATGAACTTCTCAGAGCCGGACTTCAGGTAGACAGGCGGGCGTTGGACTTGCGGTCTGCGACTGTGCCGTCCTAGGAAGCAAGCTGTGCTCTCCACAAGTACTCGTGAGCTTCAGGAGGCCAGGAAGCGCAGTCAGGCGAGTTGACGGTGAGTGGTGCAGGTCAGCAGCAAGGAAGGCGCCTCAGCCTCTCATCTTCTGTCCGTTCGGTCCTCGGAAGAAGGGACGGATAGCGTAGCGAAGCTGACGAAAAACCACTGGCGCCCCTGGGCTGGTTGCAGGCAGGTTCCGCACGGTGTTCGAGACGAAGGCTGAGTAGGCTTAAGTTTGTATAAGTAATAAAGTTGATGGATGATGTTTGCTTAGTGGAGGTTGGAGACTATCTGAATTGGCATCCAGAAAATTTACAAGGTAAGTGCAGCTTGGCTCAAATGGTGTATTCATTAGGTTGTATTGAGGACAGTAAACCAAAGTTCAAGAACCAAAGACAAGCCTAGAGCTGGGTTATAGAAATTTTTACGGTTTAAGTTATTGAATTTGTTGAATTATCTGGGACTAAATTTCATTTAAAGGTTTGAAGGGCTATTTATGGTTTATTATTAATTACTTAGTCTTAAAATTAGGTAAATGAACATGAAAGGCTTAAAGTTACCTAACTTGAAAACTAATACAGGAACTCCTGTAAATTTATTGTACAAGGCGGATTTGGAAGTAGTCATTTTTTTCTGGTTCAATTTTCATTCTGATTATGGTGTACGAAAGATTTTGAGTCACTTAGCAAGAAGTTAATATGTCTAAGTCACTGAGGTTCGCAAATAAAACAATCATGACTGCATTTTTTACGTTTCCTGAGTTACAGTGCTACAACCTGAGGGTTCCCTGTGGAAATTACCGTACGTCAATTCATTTGGAGGAAAAACCAACGGAATGAAAAAAAATGCACTCAATACAATTATTCAACATCGGCATGCCAGTACCTTATCCTTAACTTTTTGTGTTCCACTAAATGAAAATTAAAAGAAATCCACTCAATAAAATTATTCAATATTTCAATACTATTTCAATGTATTGAATGTATTTCAATGTATTTCAGTGGATGAAATTGGAAAGAAGTGAGACACTGTAAAACAAACCCCTTTTAGTGCAAGTTGTGTATAAAATTAATTTCTCTTACGTTTGTTCAATTCTCGCAAATGAAATGCGTCACAATTATTTCGAGTCTACACATCAAAATTTAAACGAAATGCTGTCGCTTTTTGTGTGTAATTCGAATTATTACGCTGTGCTTGTCAATAAATAACAGATAAATGAGCCAAACAAAATGTTTATTGAAATCGTCGAAACAAAAATCACTCGAAAACATAAAGCGAGATGCAAATATTACCAATAACTTATGACAGAGTAAGAAATCTGTGACGGCATCTGCGCAGAACAGCGCAATAAGGCATGCTCAGAGCATGAAGGCGAAGTAACACCACAGTCCGAGAAGTCAGAGCAGCATCAAAGAGGGGCAGCCGGACTTCCCTGGCTGCGGAATTCACCGCTTCACGCATGGCATGAGCGCCGCCTCAAACAATGGTAAAGTTGAACGGAGAGTTTTGCGCAGCCGCTGCGCCCTGCAAAAGCTGTCAGCTGCTTGAAGGGTGCGAAGTTTCTGTTCGACCTGCCGTAATCACTGCCGTAGAAAATAGCTGGTACTTAAATTGCGTTCATAACGCAAAAGAGATCTCTCATGTACAGTACATAAATAAAAACCGATGTCTTGCGCTTATGATTGCCTGAGTATTCAGGGAAAACTTATATCATTCAGTGCAAGGAAAGAAAGAAAAAACAGTTTGTTTCCAATAAAGTTTATTCATTAAATTTACAACATAGGTTTTTGAAATGTCTTACCATTAAGATCCTTAGTTGATTTTCACACATGGGTATCTTAATACCCATGTCAATTGTCGAACAAATTATTGAAAGAAAAGTAGGAGAAATTCCATTCCCTTCATTGCGTTAATCATATTTTGATAATGCATATAAATTTAAGTAACAAAGAAAACATGATACTAGAGATGCGTTGTGCGTTGTTGAAAACACTCTTGCTAGTGCGTACTTACATTGAAATACGAGCTTAGGAACTTGCGATAACAGGGATTCATTTTGAAAGTAAAAGGGACAGTTTTAAATTACTCTGTATCTATAAGACTATGAAGTCGACACTCGGAACAATCTTTTCACTTCAGTGTATCAACTATAGTATGCCAAATCAAGAGCTTGATGAAAATGCTCTATTTTACAAGAGCATAATTTTATAAAATTTCCTAGACAATTAATGCTGGCACTAAAGAATTCACCTGTCTGAAAATCAATTGTTATACATCGTTAACCAAAATATTTATGACATAACTCACGAGTGTCAAAAACGAGAAATTGACCCACGATTCTAACCATTAATTAATACGACATCAATGAGAAAAATGAACACATAATGTCATATAAAATTGATGAAATTAATTTGATACAAGAGTTGATACAATAATGTTGATGCAAGATCAATTTTGTCGCTTTTTGAAGGGTCTTATTGTAAAGGTCCTTGATGAACATATGTAAAAAAAGTTTATTTCGAATGAAGATGATACAAAATACATCATTGGTTTTTTAAATGTCTTACTATAAAGATCCTTAGTCAACACACGTAGGTGTCGTAACACCCATGATAATTGTCGAAACAAAATGATGGACAAATGCATTCTCTTTGTTACGGAATGTAGGTTGACAAGCATGTAAATACGAGTTTGAAAATTGTATATATTACCAGTGACGATACACTGTTGAAAATATTCGTATTAGTGCACACTTACATTGAAACACAATCTTAGGAACGTGCTGTGTCGGGAATTAGCATTGAAAGTAAAATGGGTGAGGATTAAATAGTTCTCTGTCTAAGACTATGGGGTCAACATTCGGAAACTATCTTTTCATTTCTACGTATCAATTAGTGTGCTAATTGAAAACCTCAGAGAAAACAAAATAGTTCACCCTGACTTACATTAATCATATTTCCGACGCTAATAATCCTGGCACAAAAAAGTTCGCCGGAGTCAGAAAACATTAAAAAAAATTGTACACTGCTAACCATAACATTTGCAACATAATTGGAACAATACCAGAAATTAACTACCTAAATAATGTTGTCAAAATATACTCACGAGCGTAAGGAAACCAATTACTTTCAATAAAGATGAAACTAATACATTATTGTTTAAAATATCGTAACATAAAAATCCCAAGTTGATATATGCACACGGGTATGGTAATACCCAGGTCAAAAGTCAAAACAGATAATTGAGGGAATACTTTGGAAAATGTATTCCTTTTGTTGCATAATCTGGATGTAAATACAATTTGAATTAATACCAGTGACGATACATAGTTAAAAACATTTATTCTATAGTGCTCACTTACATTAAAATACGAACTCATAAACTTAAGTTACAAGGAATTAATTTTGAAATGTTGAAATTAAGGTGGTTGAATTTAAACAATTTTGCGTCTTAGACTATGAGGTCTAATTCTGAATCATTTTTTTACAGCTACGCATCAACTAGTATGCGAAGCGATGAGCTCAAAGATGACATATTTCATCGCAGCACAAATTTATATTTCCACGTTGTTGATAATAGTGGCACAAAAAAGTTTATACGAGTTAAAAACACGAAAAGGATTCTTTTACGTCGCTAACCAAAACACAACATCATTGGATCAATACGTGAAATGAAATAACTAAATTATCTTATCGTAATATAATCACGAGCGTAAGAAATAACAAATTGCCCCACGAAGCTAAGAAAAACGTATTAAGACATAAATAAGAAAAAAAACGTTAATGTCCTATAAAGTTAACACATTAGATGAAATTGCGTCGGTTTTCAAAATGTCTTGGTTCAAAGGTCCTTAATCGAAATACATATATGGGTGCCATGATAGCCTTTTCCAATTGAGTGAAAAACATGAATGTATCCCATTGGAATTTATTTTAATTTTGATAATGTTCATTAATAAGCGTATTAACCCATATACGAGGCATGTCCGTAAAATAAGTTCCACGGGCTGCTGCTGGCGCCAGGATCGCTTCTATGCGCGGCCAGGCACCAGAGGCAGGTTGTTTGGCTCCCCCACTCCAATCCCCCAACAAGCCAGCGCCGCTGCGACGCTCAGCCTTGGTTCAGCAGCCGTCAGCGATGGAGCCCCCTCCTGCGTCTCCCGCCAGCTGCGGGTTGCGGTCTGTTACGAGACCTTTGAATAGCCTAAATGTTCAGTCAAAATCTTGTCAATTGTGGTTTTGCTGACCTCCGGAATCTTCTCGCACAGCTCCCGAACTGTAATCCGTCGATCTTCAAGCATTGCCACTTCGACTTTGGCAACTGTTTCGCCGGAAACCGATGGCCGCCATGCACAGGCTTCGTCGTGGACGTCTATTCAGCCATTTTCAAAGTCCCTGACCCATCTGCGCACCATCCCGAAGCTCATACACTCTTCTCCATACAATTGACAAAGTTCTACGTGAATTTCCTTCGCCGATTTTTTCTTAGCGGCCAGGAAACGAATGACAGACCGCAACTCGCAGCTGGCGGGAGACGCGGGAGGAGGCTCCATCGCTGACGGCTGCTGAGCCAAGGCTGAGCGTCGCAGCGACGCTGGCTTGGTGAGGGATTGGAGTGAGGGAGCCAAACAACCTGCCTCTGTTGCCTGGCCGCGCATAGAAGTGATCCTGGCGCCAGCAGCAGCCCCTGGAACTTATTTTACGGACACGCCTTGTATAAAGATGAATTAAGAAGAATGGGACGCTATTGAGTCTCCCCGTATATTGATATTTGAGCCTTGGCTTTGTGACGTCAGGGAAAAATGAACAAAGTGTTTGTAGAGTTTAAAATCGCATCAGAACTGAAGCGTCAAAATGGCTGGAATCAGAAAAAACTATCTTTTCGTGCGAAATGTAGCAACATAGAGTTAAGTTAAATACCTCGAAGAACATCCTTCAAATCGCTCAATAATTTTTTGATATTGTTTTATAGATGCAAAAAACGGTATTTATCGAACAAATACAAGTCATTAGATTAGCAGCTTTTCAGTACCTGCGGTGCGTATATACAAATGTGTACGTGAATACTAGCATACAAGGAATCACATTGCATGCGCAGATTTACTCACGCTACAATAATATCGCGTATAGTAGTAACACGTATTGAAATGTAGGGTACTGAGCGAAATAAATTTCTAGCTACTTTCTTGTACATACAAGAAAGAAGCTACAAATTCATTTCGCTCAGTCTCCACGTACATTGTAATTTCGCTCAGTACCCTACGTTTCAAAACATGTTACGGTATTACACCATATTTTTTCAGCGTTGCTCTGAGAGAGATATAAAGAGGAGTTGGGCTGTACGAATTTTGAATCTCTCTTGAATAGATGTCCAACAGAGTTTATTTAGGAGAAGGGTTGCGTGATCACTCTTCTTTAATTTACCTTTGCACACCACCGTGGCCGCGAAATTCATGCATTTTTGTAACCCTCTTTGAATATATTGGCGTATATCTCTTCAAGCTACGCTGATATAGTTAATGCGGGATAATACTAAAGATTGAATGGCCAATAATCGGGTATTTTCGTCGATTAACAATTTAACAATTTATTTACAAGTGATACATCAATAGATTGTATCTTAAGTCTAGTACAATGGACAAATTTGAGTATAGCTACTTGTGGGCCCGAATAAGTTCAGCGACTTCTATTGGGCATCCTTTCATCAAGAGCCATTTTTAAAGTATACACTGTACAGTTCTGTTTTACCTAATTTACTTAACCTAGGGGCATATATGACTGATCATGTTTAGATGCTTACTTTTTAACGAAAGAATAGTTATTATCAGCAGTAGTTTAGGGAAAGTTTAATGTTTTAACTGGAACAGTATATTCAAGAAAAGCGATCAGGATCTACATTAATAATCATGGTAGCTTACCTTATCAAGATAAGTCGTATAACAAAAGAGAAAAGAAAAGAAGAAAAATTGACTTGAATTACCTTATACGATAAATATTTCGATAAGAAGAGGGATTCAAGATTTGTTTTGAAAGCTTTGTAAAAACTTTTTCCAATGATCTCAGCAGGGATTGCATTTCAATTCCTAGTTCCAATGAAGGGGATACTGTGGTGGGACCAAGATTTTGAATAATGAGGAAGTATGAAGTTACTTCTGTTTCTTGTTAAATGATCATGATGGCCAGTTTGAGCAGTTAATAATTGTTTGAGTTCTCTGTCGCCATCAACTGTTAGTGTTTAGGCATGAAATTACAGATGGGGAGCTTTTAGAGTTCAAAAAGCTTGAGTTTTTTAGGCTTTTGACAGAATCATTTGTGTGAGCATTAAATTCTAATTTCATTACCGCTCGAATGGCTCTTTTTTATTGGTTATTTTTCATCAGTTCCGTGCCAAGCTTCTATCATGTATTGTAGATATTGTGAAATGATCGTTCGATAAAGGATTTTTAAAGGTACTTCAGGCAATACATTTTTTACCTTACGAAGGATTCCGACGGATTTTGACAATTTAGTGCTGAAATGTGCAATTTGCTCTTTGAATGTCAGATGTTATCTAATATAATGCCCAAAAATTTACAGGAGTTGTTTTTTTCAATTTTACCATCACCAATTTTAATGTGTGGAAGAGACATCTTTCTCTAGCATAAGAATATAATGTTTTTTGTCTTATCGAAATTGAGAGTATACTTTTTATACGGTGAAAAAACATTAAAATTCCATAAATTTTCTTTCAAGTTTTCTCAACGTTAGCAAATAAAATGGGATCGCATATATAAAGGATCAAGGAAAAGTATCGTTTCAGAAATCTATTTGCTTCTGCAAGCAAGTTATCAAGAACTATAGATTGAGTTGGAGCTTTGCGATTGGCAGCAAATGGTACGAGTTGGGGGCAGGCTACACTAGCAGCCACCTCACTGCCCAGGCCCGCCGCTCGCCGCTCCTTCCTCGAGTCTCCAAGCACTGGAAACAAAGAATGATAATGAACATACATGCACTTGATCCTTAATTTACTGAAAGAAGAATTAACGCAATTAATTTTAGTTAGTTTGATGAGCCACCATCAAACGCGACCCATCAATATATTGCTCAGAATGTATAATATTGGTTCGAGTCCTAAAAGAAATCTCCATGATATAAATGGCAGGGGTTAGGAAACTTTAGGGGTTTGGCAAGTCCGGCCAGCTTCCTCACCTCAAGGCAGAACGCCACGAAGTGTAGATCCCCTGGTACTGGATTTACGTCCGCCTGTCCCCAGTATTGTGTGTGGAGCAGCGTGGAAGTCAAGCGCCTCCAGCAGGTAAGTGTGGAGCAGCGTGGAAGTCGAGCGCCTCCAGCAGGTGAGTGTGGAGCAGCGTGGAAGTCGAGCGCTTCCAGCAGGTAAGTGTGGAGCAGCGTGGAAGTTGAGCGCCTCCAGCAGGTAAGTGTGGAGTAGCGTGGACGTCGAGCGCCTCCAGCAGGTAAGTGTGGAGCAGCGTGGAAGTCGAGCGCCTCCAGCAGGTTAGTAATACCTATGGTGCTCTCAGTAGATTACGCAGAATATGGCTTTGAGTGAGCAGTTGACACCGATGGTTGTGCAAGATGGAGGTCTGCGAAAAGTCTGATTATTCGGTGCTAACGCACGCTATAGTTTACATACTTCTCATCGATCGTCAGTCGCTAAGAAAAACGGATACTGCCGAGCCAAGATATTTTTTCTTACATCCTGCCCTTTATATCATGAAAATAAAGTAACTAACCTGATGTTCTTGAATCTAGCTTAAAATCTAATAGGCGAGCTGGCAGAATAAAATAAACAAGACAGCACGCCGAACTAAGGCTAGAAATTCGTACAAACGTGAGATATGAAAGACATGTTTTGATCAAACCAAATGCCTAAATTTTCAACTATTTCTAATGGATTTTTTTCATCATTCCCTACCGTGAGAGTAAAATTTGGATTTTTCTTAATTGCATCTATAGTACCAAAAATAATGCATTTATTTTTTGCCATTTAGTTCGAGTCTCTTTTAGTCGTACCATGATTTCAATTTACGCAATAGGGCTTCAGCTTGTTTTTGCGTGTGCAGTAATTCTGCCACAGAACTTGTCATTGCAATTTGAACAACAGCTCATGAATTTTCGTGTATTAGAAAGCATCAGAGGGAAATTGTTAATGAAAATAGAAAACAGTCGTGGACCAAGAATAAAACCTTGAGACACACCAAAAGTTTTTTGAATGAATGGAGACGATTCTTTATCGAAACGGATTGTATGAGATCGATTTGATAAGTAGGTTTCAAACTAATGTGCGTCTACTCCTAAGTTCAATATTTTTTTTTTAAAGTCGCTCATGTTCGACGCTATTGAACGCTTTGAAAAGATCGAGTAACAGCAAGAGTGTTACATTCTTTTGATGGATATCACTGTATATGTTTTCAATGATATTAAGCAGTGGTATATTGACTTCGATGGAGTAAATTTGACTCGTCCAAATGAGATGACGGTTGATTTGTTATCACTTTCTCCAATATTTTGGACAGGACACCAGTACTGAAGACGCTTTGCTTAAGATGACAGAAAAAATATACAATGATATGGATAAAAAAAATTACTCTCTTGCTATTCCTTCATCTCTCAAAACCGTTTGACAGTGTTGTGCATAAAAAACTCATACAAAAAATATTGAACCTCGGAATAAACACTCAGTGGATCAAAAGCTACCTACTAAACCACTCTCATGCAGTGTGCTTGAATAATAAAATGGAGGTGACCGAATGCATTTTTGGGCTAAAAAATCAGAAGCAAGATTCCTGCAGATAAATGTTCGTAAAACCTCCCTCTATCACGTAGAAACACCATTCACCCGGACTCGGCAACCTAACCCCTCAAATTCCTCCCAAATTGCTCCCCATCCGGTGATGCGTACGACTGCAGCAACAGCGTCTGACTGTGGTTAGTTTTTTTTGTTTGTTTTCTTTCTAAGACATTCGTGACAATTGATTGGGTAGCTCTACAAGACAGGGTTGCCAACTGGCATATTTCACTGACAAATTTGATCATTTTTGGCAGTGAAAAGTCATTTTGGCAACGAAAAATTATGTCAAGGGAACACTCGAGATACAACCACTAGGAGGAAATAAAAACTCGGTAAATAGTATAATTTAATGTGCGAGGGTGACAAAATAAATAATGACTAATGATAAATACAAATAAGTTAATCTTACACTTATTGAAAGCACAAACAGAATAATAAGGCTGGCTGCCAGGCTCAGGTTTGACTACACGCAGAGTCCAGAGTCACGCAACAAGTGACTCAACTTCAGAAGTGGCGTGCGTGCAGATCCCCGGAGAGGTGGGCAATAGTGTCGCTCCAGCACACCTCAGGAGAGCGCGTGGCCCACGCAGCAAATAAAGCTCAGTTCCGAAAGGAACGGGGTCAGGGCACCCAAGCGGGCTCACCAACGTACCTACAAGAGAGTCATCCCTTCAGCCTGGGCACGAGTGCTAGTGCTGCGACCGCTAACTATAAAGCTTTGGCGGCGCGAAACACTAAATGAAATTACAAAAAATAGCATGGTTAAATTATAGTTTACCCTAACGGTCATATGCATTGAAGTGCAGTAGGAACTCTGACAGTCAAGTCAAAAACAGGAACGAAACATTTCACACAACGAACATTTCACGCAATGAATAGTTAGAACACAATGAACAAAGTATGAAAGTTTCCCTACAACGCAATACACAAAATACATTAAAGTTACACGTAACGTACCGGTGGCTCAAGAACAGCAGTCCTGTTAGATTTGAACCACGAGAGACAACGCGTGCCGAGGCTCGCTGGTTCACGGACGAATGGGCGATGTTGCCAGGCCATAATTACAGAAATAAAGTCGTACGGTACAGAAAAGAATAAAAATAAACTATCAAGAAAGGCGGACGGGCGAAGTTCCCTTACAAATTACAATTTGCCATTTGGCGTTGAAAACAATGGAATTTGGCAGTGGAAGCCATTTTTGGCATTACTAGCAATGAAAGAAGAAACTTAGCCATTTTTACCTATTGAGCAAACGGATTGGCGCCTTTTTGGACGTTGCGGACATGAAGAGCTGCAACGTAATACGCATTATCGAAGATCGAACGAGTCTTGCTCAATCTTCGATCAAACGTGTTTGTAACTCAGCGGTTGGCCGGTTGCCGCTCAGCTGCCTTCAGCGGCCCTTGCTGGGCCACAGTTCACTTCGCAGGCGCGTGAGGGTCAGTAACTGTTGCGGTTTTTAGTTTGTGTCAGTGCTGTCGTTTGTGTTCAGCTGTTGAAAGCTAAACTCGTGATTATGTCGAACTGGAATATGTTGTTCTAAATTTTCTGTAAATTGTCTTTCATTGTTTATTTATCGCCTTCCATGTTGTAAAAAGCGTCACCCTTGGGCCTGACAAAAAAGTAGCGTCCGGGTCTATCTAGCAAACCGACTTAAAAGAAAAATCATGCCATCAAAGATGACCTCCACACTAAAATTTTTTACCACGTCAGCAACTGCACCTTCTGAAATTAACCCGCATACTAATCATCCTCCTATACGTATAAACTGCTGCCGCAGAACAGATCTGACCTTTAGAGTGGCAGGATCAGCCAGTTTCTTGGCGGATGTTCTCCACCCCTTTTCGAAACTCGGAGAAGTCGTCTCCTACAACGATTGGAGTGGCCTTTGGAGCTTCTTCTTTTGGCTTCTCTCTTCGAACTTATCTTCACCTATCCGGAAAAGATTTGGGGACCTGCGGGAGATCGTCGGGGCAAGAATCGCTCAGGAATGTCCCAAGGCCTATTTCTGAGTTGCACCCAGACGCTATCCACGAGAACATGATCCTGTAGATCTCCTACGTGGGATGGACTTGGAGCTGGGGACGTGGAGGATAGCGAGAGCAATATCGGCGTTACTCCTGACGACCTGTATAGGTGGGTGCATGGGTAGCCTGGACTTACTTTATGTACCTCAGTCATTAAGAGGAATTTTCGCTCTAGCCGTATGGGAGACGACTCTATTCATTTAATACTCTTCCGTGATTAATTTCTAATTGCCTTTAACGGTTTGCCCTTTTAACTTTTATTGCCCTAAATAGTTGAGACCAAAGGTTAACGCTTTCTCTAGGGTAAATTTTTTGTTTAGGGTAATTTAAATTTGACTAGCGGATCAGTGCTGAGCCAATGGTAATTCAGCCGTTACCTTTCGATTGAAATCCGTGTACGTCGCAACTAATGCTTGTGTTCTTGTCTTTTCTTTTCGCAGGAAGGGAGTGGAAGTCCGGAGGCGAGGGGGGTCGAGACCGGGAATATCGTTCCTGCCATAAATATAATTATTCTGGTCTTTAAACTAAAAAGTGAAAAACCCTTTGCCTTTTCACTCCTTACCAAGGTACTATCCTTATTAAATCTTGCGAATATATCCTATGACTCGGGACGTACCTACAGAGTGATATGGAAGAAAGAGTTTCCATGGCTGACAAAAGCCAAAGATGGTACGCAG
This sequence comes from Morinoia aosen, assembly GCA_030386875.1. Taxonomy (NCBI): domain Eukaryota; kingdom Metazoa; phylum Arthropoda; class Malacostraca; order Amphipoda; family Talitridae; genus Morinoia; species Morinoia aosen. Next base: position 78,984,924 of record CM059572.1, on the reverse strand, counting down.
TCTGCTTTTTGTAAGATATATTCCAAGAAGATGCACCCTAGAAAAACTACGATTACGCTGCATGCTGACAGAAATGAACACAAAACAATTGCTTCCGTAGTTACCTCTGTGAGATAATTAATTTTTAAAAGAGCCGCGAAAACTTAGGGACCTAGTGATGAAGTGAAGAAAGTTGAGTTAGAACTCGCATTGGTTATTAACTATCACAGTTCAGGGTCTGCTACAGATCGTTTGTGCGAAATAATTAAGGATAATTCCACCGGAAGTAAATTAGAGAGCATACGGCTTCACCGAACAAAGTGTTCGATGTTAGTTCCGAAGGTGATATCACTAGCGCTTGAAAAGGAACTACGCGATCAAATTGCCGAAGCTAAAAAACACTGCTTGATAGGCGACCAGTCGACTGATGTATCAAATGACAAGAAATTGTGTTTTTGCGTTCGACACTATGATAGCAGTCCTCAAAATATCGCAACTTTGCTGTTGGCTTGTGCCTGTGCTAGAAACATCAGGTGAAGCTTTGTTTCACGCAACTACTTCACTACTTGAGAGTTGAAAAGAATAACTTGGCTTTGAAAGACTGTATTGGCATTGGCTATTGCAGTGACGGTGCTGTCAACATGACAGGAGAACACAATTCTCTTTGGTCTCGCATTAAAAACAAATCTCTCAATTGCATAAAAATGAGTGCACGTGTCACAGTTTAGCTCTTTGTTTAGAACCATTATCCAAAAGATATCTTTAGCACTTTTTATTCAGTGAAAGATGTTTTTTTGATATTATTGTTGAAAATATTTTATGAAACGTTTAGTATTTTCATTGTAGTGTTTGTATCATGGGAAAAAATTTTGTTCATTTTAATTCTAAAATTTCAAAACACCCTAAAAGGTTGAACATTGACCTTAATTTCACCCTATCTTATACAATTATTCAAAACTTAAATGCCCACGGAAGGTAAAAGTTTGATAAGTTTTTCACAGAAATATCTTACCCAGGTAGCAAAATTTATTGACCTAATATTGAGCCAATATACAGTCTCAATATTGAGTGGATATTCAAAATGAACATTGGGGCAATACCTTATTTTGGAAAATTCGGTTGATATTGGAAAAATATATTGGCCCAATAACAATATTATCATCAGCCCAATATCAACTAATTATTGGATCAATATTGACTTGATAATGAGGTGTTCCCTACTATAACATTGGGTTAATGCTCAATTGCTGATATCAAGTTGATATTGGCAAAACATATTGTCCCGATAATTATATTTTCACTAAACCAATATCAGCTAATTATTGTGTCACTATGGACTTAATATTGAGGTGTTCCTCAAAAAAATATTGACCCAATACCTAATTTTTGATATCATATTGATATTGGTAGAGTATATGGTCCCAATAATAATTTATTTTTAACCCAGTCTCAGCTAATTACTGTGTCAATATTGCATTGATATTGAGGTGTTTCCTTAAACAACACTTTGGCTCAATAATTAATTTCTAATATCACATCAATATTGAGAAGTATTCATAGGCCAGAAATATATATAATTCTGATAACTATGTACATCAGATAACATAGTTATCAGAATAATATATATTTCTGGTCTTCGAATACTTCTCAATATTGATGTGAAATTAGAAATTAATTACTGAGCCAAAGTGTTGTTTAAGGAAACACCTCAATATCAATGCAATATTGACACAGTAATTAGCTGATACTGGGTTAAAAATATTGACTAAACAGCATTCAAAATTTATCTAAAATCCATGATTCCATGATTACAAACCTCTTTGCCATCGTAGGGTAGAAGTCCAAATTTTGTGTTGCACGTACCAGTGGTCGGGCAACCTGTACATGCGGTTTGATCCCGTTTCACCTGAAAAGAAATCGTGTCCCCCCAAGATGTATCATTTTAGCTCAAAAATGCGCATAATGATGTATTTTAAATTAGTTAACTAGCTATAATTATATTAGAAAGTACTGAAAAAATTACTGCCAGAGGTGATGGCAAAATTTGGGGCCGCTCGTTTTGTGGTGACAGTAATTCGGTTCATTGCAAGCAAAAATAAGAACGCGGTTACATAGTTTACATTAAATTGAAAACATGTAGCTAATCGAGTTCCCAGTATTTCGTTCTTGAATGAAACTGTGTTCTTGTCATTAAAAAAGAGTGAGGAACCGGTTTTGCTCACGACTAATAGTCAGTACGATACATCTTGGTATTAATGAGGGTTTTAGGACAGCCCAAATCCTTCATTGTGGCACGAATGCTAATGTTCAAGAGCAGCCAATTTAGTTGCTAATTACATTAAGTTGAGTAGTAAAAAACTGAGGTACATACTTGAATAAAGGTGACTGTATATGCAGCTGAAATATATTGAAAAATTATGACTGCTTCAAGAATATTAGCGGGCTTGTTTCAAAATTTCTTAAGGTTATACTAAATCCAATGTGCATGAAAATATATTTATTACTGACTTGAAAAAATACATGATTTTCATTACAGTTTGAATTAAAACTATAACATCAGAACTAAAAAAAATTACAAATACAGTTTGTATAACAAACAAAATAAAGTATATGAAAACATGTGAAAAGTATATGAAAAAAGTATATGAAATAAAGTATATGAAAAAATTATTTTCCTATTATACTGCTTTCTACTTTTCTTTTAAAAATTTACCAGCAGGATGTTTATTTTAATGTATAAATGTTACATTTTCACACATTCAGTTCTTCTGTATCACCGTTAACACTTGTTTTTTGGAACGGTGGAAACTACTATGTAAAGTAAAACCTTTAGACGTTAAATTCAATATCGTGCTTGAGTAAAATTTTGAAAGGAAAGTGGAAAGAATAATGGAAAAAATACTATTGTCATATTTTTTCGTTTTTTATCACGTGCTTATGTGGAACGTGAGATACGTTTCTGGAAGTGTGATCAAGAAATCCATAAAATTTAATCCTAACAGTAGAAAATGAACACCAGGCTATAGTGAAATCCGAAATAAAAAACAAAACAATAGAAATTGAAAAATGGCATTTACGCATATTTATACCATCCTTTTAATTATCATGTTCAATTTGTGACTCTTAAATTTCGTCCGATTGCGCTGACATTTTGTGCACCTATTTTTGACGGTATTTCCCAAGTATATTATATTCTGCTCATAAGTCTTTCAAAAAATATCTGGATTGATAACTTTCGATCCATTCTAATATAATAACCCACACTAGTAGCTAAACGTGAAATTTTGTAAACATATAAGATGGCTTCCGCATTAAATGAAAATACTTTTCCATACAAAATAAAAAACTTTCCTCTTCTGGTTTCCAAGCATTAATTTTCTGATCAGTCCATTCATCCGTTGCATAGGCAACAAATCTCCAGCTCCTAGAAAAAAAATTTAGATTAGTATATATAAATACAAGCGAAGTAACAATGCTTCTGCCTTGGTAAATATCAATAATATTGAGATTGGTACATCTGATCCGGTATTGAATATTAAATTTCGATACCAGTACTGATAACTTGATGGAAAATTAATAAAAACTGGTGATATATGCTAAAATATTAACCCAACCACTCGAATTTAATTTGACAATAATTCATTATTCGTTTGAGAGACAATATACATTATGAATGCAATTATATTGCACACATACTTAAGTAATTAATTATATTTATTAGCGATACATTTCAATCTAGCTCCAATACTGAATAGATTATACATAAGTAATATGAGCGATGAATACGTAGAAGTTTCAGTAAAGCGCAATAGATGGAGCCAAACTCACATGTTAAATGTATAGCTACAAGTTGTAAGGTAATGAAAACCATTATATGGTTTAATTTATGTTATTGGTGTAGCTATAAGGAAGCTATAAAAATTTAAGATACACGTTATATTCTGCTAATTCTTGCTGATTTGCTTCAATGATTGAAAAACACCAATCAATACTTATAGCTTCTTCAGAAAAAATTAGGTAGGAAAACTTTAAGTGATATTGCTATTGGTAAACCATTAAATTGATGTATTGGCATCAGTAAAATGCCAGAAAGAGATAAACAAATTTGTTATCAGCACATAACTGATAAATACACATTAAGGACTTTTTTAATAATGATTATAAGCACTTTCAATAAGTGATTAAATAATTTTCAAAAACATATTGAAGATATGACTTTTCTTCATGAGTCAAAGAAAGCTAACCTTCAAATTATTTTCTGCATTCATTGCTCTTCTAGTGACTCCTCGCTAGCTGCTGTAGAATCAGGAATTTTGTTCTTTTTTAGTCTCAAAGCCAGCCTGTCCTTTGCCATGGTGAGATGAATGGCAATAAACTTATTGATTTCAGTGAGAGGAACATCTTTTTCGTGAGGAGATGCCCGAACTGCTTCTGCAAGACACAAAATGTTACACTTATCAACGGGGTCACTTCAGGCCCCTGCCAGGCCCCTGTTGGTCCGGTGAGCTTTCTTTGTTTTGTTGTTGGAAAGGACCCTTAGGTGGTGGACTATTCTGTCCTAAAATTTTATGGCGCTACGGGCACTAGATCCCCCCTAGGGGGGGGGGGTAAAGGGACCAAAAATCCTGAATTTTCGACCCCATTTCGATCCAGGGTTGGCACATAAAAAACCCACCCAAAAAAGCCTAAAAAACCCACGTTAAAAAACCCACTAAATAGTGGGTTTTTTTGGGCTTTTTTGGGTTTTGTTAGTGCTATTTAAATTTCACTTGTTTTCAAGCTTATAGAATCAAAATGAGCTCAATATTTATATTGTCAAAAATTTATCTAAAGCATTTGCATGACCATGACAATAAGTATTGAAAAACAAAAAAAAAACACCACTATAAAAATAAAATAAGAAAAACCCGAATCACGAAAAAAAATCAAGGGACTAGTATACTTCCATGAGTTCCATTTCCAAAGTAAAAAACAAAAACTAAGAAGCAAATGCAGTTTGACTATTTGCGAGTATAGAGACTTCTGGATTCTTCCTCTGTCTTCTAGACTAGACTGCTACTACAGTACTACTGTGTTTCTCTTTCTACATCCACTGCCATTTAATCATTGTCATCCACATCATGATTATTTGTGAGGTGGCGATATAATGAGACCAATTTCTGTGCGCGTTCTGATCCTAATCTATTTATCAATTTATTCCACACAATTCCAAATGTTCAGAAAATTCTCTCAATGGATCCGTAACTTGCGGGGCGAGAATGAAGATTGCTTATAAACTTGCAGAAACTCTCTACCAGTGTTTTTTCAGGAATCTGCATTTTCTGCCGTCTCATGTCTTGAATATCCCACCATCAACGAGGAGTCATTGTCTTGGTGATATTCTTGTTGAACAAGTGTTTTGGGAAGATGTTGGAGAACTTCAATTTATACAAATAAAGCGCACTGATGAACTCCGGATAGGTCTCAGCCAGCCACTCTTCAATATCTATCTCCTGTGAGAGCTTTGCCAGAAATAAGTCTAACAATTATAGTCAGATGGGGTAAGACACGACCGCAGCTATCATGGGGTAAGAAAGGTAAAAAACGACTGGCCTATGGTGAGCATTCAAGCTGCACTGGAACAAACTTGACGATGGAAACTGTTAGAGCTTTTATTTCTAATCATTTTAGTGTTTGTTGCTATCCTGAACTGCAAAAAGTAATTTTTTTGGCAAATTTAAAAAAAAATGGCATGTCACTACATGTTGTGACATGTAACAGTGTGGTTGACAGACTTGGCTTGCGCTGCTAAGCACTCCAGCTCACACAATACACATGTTAAGTTGTTAACAGCATGACTGTTAAGTGATGTGCAGCAGTCTTGCTTCAAGTAGCTTGTGGTGGTTACTTATGATCTGCATGGTGCTTCCCTCTCACATGACTTGCGCCTGTCTGCTGCTAAAACAACTCTGTAACTCAAATTCTCTTTGCACATCTTATATCTTTACAGACTGCAAAGCTATGCCCCTATGCATATTGCATATGGTAATTGGTAAATGGTAATTGTGATGGACAAACTTAATTCATATATTGTTCATATAATGTAATAATTCATATAATAATGTAATATAATGTTGGAAATAAAGTAATCAAATAACAATATTTACTCAATAAGTGTATATATATAAATTGGGAAAAGAGGCAACTGGAGCTGTGTGAATAACTCTTTTAAACAAAAACAGGTAATACAAAAAAACCCAATAAAGCCCAAAAAAAAACAATAAAAACCCAAAAAACCCAATTTAACCCAAAAAAAACCCACGTGGGTTGGGTTTTTTTAAAAAAACCCAGGGTTTTTTCCATCCCTGTTTCGATCCCATATAAAAATAAAACAAAACGGAAAATGAAAAATTTGAAACGGTAGCTTTGTTTATATGCTTTAAGAACTCTAAAACTGTCTTTGGTTTTGTTCTAGCATAAAAACTCAATGACTTCTATTTTTTTGGAATCTCCATAAAAATGTACCAAAAAACTAATTTTTCGTATTTTTCAAAAAAGGCCGAAATCGGAAAATTTACATGAGTAATATAAGTTTACTTTCAACAAATACATATACTGGCCAAATTTAAAACGAATCAGATGAACAAAATTGAAATCTTGGATTGACCCCCTTAATAATTTCAGCTTTCAGATTTGATTGAAAATACTTGAAATATGTGGGTATTTAGGATACGTTATAGCTACCTAGCTAATAACTTACGTGCACAAAACTGCAGGATATGTATGCAAATTTCAGAACTCAAATTAATTTTTTTAGCTTACCTTGGATACATCTGCAAAGTTTAAGTTCAATGAAGGACTTTTTCCCACATTTTCCTTGCATTGAATACGCAAGAGCAACTTCACTGGATATAACATTTCTCATCATATTATTGATAGTGCTACGGAGTTGAGTTCCTCCATAGTTGCTCAGTTTGAAAATCAAGTTTTGAGCTTCTAGGTCATCACTAAGTGTGTTTTCAAGGCTGGCCAGATCTTCTTCATTAGACACAGGCAATGTAGGTAAATTAGTGTTCATTGATGTAGTTGTGCTAGGAGACTGTTTCATAATTTTCTTCAATAGTTTGACCTCTTCTTTTTTGTCCAATAATTCTTTGTGCATACCGCTGTGAGCCAAAGTATTCGTTGATGCCAGTTTCTCCACACGCGAGTCTGATTTCTCCAAACGATAGTCTAATTTCTCCACACGAGAGTCTAATTTCTCAACACGAGATAGAAGCTGTTGGAGAATTGGCATTGCTGCTGCAGTATCACCCTGAACTTTAAGTGAGGTATGCTGTACGCGGACAGCTTCAGATTTCCCCAATTTTCTAATTTTGCTTGGTGGTTCAGGAAGTGCATCATCAGAATCTGAGCTACTTATTACAGGTACTCTTGAAGGCTGTGATTGCTCAATGTCAGTATGTTCACTTGCTGTTGTGAGATATGATGCCTCCTGGCATTTCTCCCTCATTTCTGCGAAGCTATCAGCTTTAAACTTCAATTTGCACTTCACAAGGTTCCAAGATGACAATGGTGGATTGCACTTTTTGATGAGGTGGGTCATCCCATTCTGAGGGGTCTTTCCAGGCCAGCGACAAAATGTTGCACCATTAATATGTGTTAGCCAACTGGAAGGTACACCTTCCACAGAATCATCCTCTTCAAAAATTACAATTGAATACATTCTTCAAACAATGCCCTTATTGCACGGATCAGTATATATAGTTTTTAGTTTTCCATCCTGTATACAAAATAATATTAAAATATGCACAAAAAGGCCAAATATGCCACATGAATACAAGCAAACTCCATTTCCTCCCATACAATTAGTCTCCTTCCCTTGACACGGAAAGAGAATGCACACAATTTCTTTCCATTATTAAATTTAAATGATTACCAGGGGAAAATTTACATTGCTTTAGAGACCCATAATACAGTAGAAACTATATAGAGTTGAAATGTGAACATTTGATAATATTTTAATTAACTTTCTTGCTTTTACTAGATAATGTTGTGCATTTTTCAAAGAAACTTGTTAGCTTTTTTAGTATTACTGACAGGTATCATGAATCAACTGTGTTTGTTACAATCCTTTGGTCACGGACATAAGAAAACTGCATTTCGATATATTAGCTCTATGAAATGGACAATAACTGTCAACAAAATTTTGCAAAATACTATCCTCTAAATTTCAAGATTTGATGATAAAGTCAATTTAATTTAGTGCAAGATTCTAAAATACTAATTTAACTACTGCAGTTTTTGATAAAAACAAACTTTTCTCTCTGCTCTAATACAAATTACATAGCTAAGGAACTGCTGTATCAAGCACAAATCTTAATACAAGTTATTAAGACGTTTAAAATAACATAAGCAATTCAAAATTCACTAAGTTATCATTAACTAGCATATGTATGAGAATTTAGTATTGTCTGCAGTAGCCTTGCGCTTTCTACACTGCATGTAGCTTCCAGACTAATTGCATGGGGGAAAATGGATAGATATTCAGCCGAATTTTCACAATATGTATGAATACAATTCAAATAGAATTTGTTGTTTGAAAGATTAGAGATTACTGATCTTTCATTAGTTTCTCTAACTATATATATATCTAAGAGGGAGGAATCACATGGATATTTTGTAGCAGATTTGAGTTTGTTGTATTTGCAAACTTTCAAATCATGGATGCCTATCTCTTCAACAGATACTATGGTTTTGTCATGCAAAATGACGCATGAGTCTTTCTTCAGATTTGGGATAATTTTATGGTTGTCAATACTGAACAAAGTTTTGTTCACTGCTTGATCTTTTTTAAACTTATACCCTTCACTTATCCTCCGGCTCAATTGATGAAGCGGAGCATTAGATGACCGAATTTTTCTTCGAATATTACCCAAGCAGCTCTCATAAGCGAAGGCTGAAAATGAGTCCAGAACTCCTAATCTTGACACATCATCAACAAGATGAATAATAGAATGAACATTGAAAGTAACATTCACATTATGAAATATTTTTTTAAATTGTTTAACAAATGTAATACAAAGTTTTCTAGCATAGTTCAACATTTCTTGATCCAAAATTAAATATTTATCACAGAGAATCCTCAAAATATACATCAGAGTGATGAAATTATTGTACATGTCATCTCTTAAAACATCCCTGAAAATCAAGATGCCAGTGTACATAACAATATGTCTGAATTCTGTAGCTTTAAATCTCTCAAATTCTTGAAATGATCTTGGTTTCCTATCAAAATCACATGGGAAATACTTTCTAATAACACTAACTCTGTCTTCAATGAGAGCTTTTTGAGCAGAAGAAATTTTATGAGGAACTTTATGTAAATATATGTTAACTAATTTGCGAACAATGCCAAGTAATATTGAATGCATATAGTCAATAACAAACGCATCAATCATGTTTATGCTTAACGAAACAAAAGGACTTGTTCCATTGTGATGTTCAGGTTGAGTTTTATCCCTAAATGTGGAATCAGTTGGTAGAACAGCATTAGTAGCATCATATGAAACAGATCTAAATTTATATTTTCCTTTTACAGAGCATCTGTCACAAGCACAAAAGCCTCCGTGAGTTTTGGTCTGCTTCAGAAATGCTTTGGCAGGTGCATCAGCAATAATTGAGCGAAGCTCAACATTTACAGTCTTATCATGGATTTCGATTCCACATTGCATAAGAAATGGAAGTTCCCTGCAAAATTTTTCAAGAAACAGTGATACCTCAGGTTTTCTGTCACCATAATAGATAGCAGCAATAAATGGACATGTTGAATGATGAGAATACAATTGAGAATTATTACAGGAAACCAGTATTGGCCAAAATGATGTGTTTCGAGATTTGTAAACCTGAGCACCATCAACATTAACATCAAGTTTAATAACATCACACGATTCAGAAATATCAATCTGGCAATTTTCCTTTATTTGATTTTCAATGCCATAATAGATAAATTGGCCTCCCTCCATATCTTCTATGTGACCAGTTCTTGTCTTTAATAGTGTTCTGGGATCACTAGGAAGTGAAGGATGGTGAGGCTTCAAAATGGTTAATAGTGCTTTGAAGCTATTCAAGGGGATATTGTATTCATTATACCAATTTTTAAGACTTTCATGAAAACTTTCCTGTACCTTTGAAGGAGAGTCAGTACGAGGAAGAGATGATGTTGATAAATTGGTAGGAGATACTGATGAAACAGATGCACTTTCAAATTTAGATGAATCGATGCCTAATGCAGCAGGACTCTTCTGTTCTTCAACGCTAATAGTCGCCTTCAATGATTGTCCAGATTCTAGTCTATTTGTTAAATCCAAATTTTCACTCTCACTGAAGTCATCACTTTTCTCCACAAAATTATCATTCAATCCACAATTTTCATTAGAATCGACGACGTTGATTGTTTTAAAACTACTACTATGATCACTTCTACTTTCAACACTGCCAATGGTCTCCAGAAATTTGGCATGAGACTTTTTCAATAGATGGTAGTTTTTCCGAGGCATTTTCGTTGCTACGTCACTTAAAAAGTTCAGAAATGTTTTCTAACCTCAATTAGAGTTTTATTCAAAAAATAACGTTTAACAGTAAAACACGAACTCCACTATACACGCCAAAGTCAAGCCAACAACTATATCCATAGAGCGTAAGCGTCGTCGTTACCGCGCGACCGTTGAACGAACAGCCAGGCGATCATTACTCGTTTGAAACAGGTTTTATCGAGCAGGAAGTGGCTGAAAAATGCTTTAACCCTTTTCGATACGAGTTGTTGTGTGTCAAGTATGCGTAATTGTTCAATATATAGACATTTATTGCTATGGTAACATATGACAAACGATTTTAACATATTTTTCGAAAAAAACTAGACCTTCGAAACTCAATGGACGACTGAAAAAACAAGAACTGTGAACCTGTGAATACAGTCATTCTGAATATACATATTATTGTAACGTATTCACATTTCTTGATATCTGTCAAATATATCTGCACTCATTTATGACTGAAATAATTATTCATTAACTTAATTGGTACATTTTATACATATTACTCCGTATTATTGGCGTACGATATCAACCCAATGTTTGGGCAATAATTATTTATATTTTAACAAATTTTATTAAATTTTGAGATTTTTAATTATTATGAGATAGTTTCCACTTCTATGAATATCGTACATATATATATACACTGTTAGTTTAATATTAGAAATAAAACTATTTACTACATTGTCTCAATAAGCAGTTGATAACATAAATAAATATATCTTTTTTTGATGTTGTCTTCTTATTAGCCTATTATTGTAATCCAAGATTCCAATATCAGGTCAATAAATAATTATCAACCCAATATTGGGCTAATAATTTCTTGCTACCTGGGTAGGGGTATCTCTGTCATGGTAGACTAAAGGAGGTAACGTCACTTCTACGGGGACAGCCGCGCACATTCGCCAATTCGATTAGCCAATAGAAGGCTTCATTTCAAACAAGCCGTGTGGCGTCACCTACACACCATGACGTCAGAAGCGGGAGCAGCGTACTACTACGCAGCGTACTCTTTCCTTCCAGACGTACGATCAACAACAGGACCGACTGCCGGTGCGCCGCCGTAGGTACGGATTCGGATTTTTAAAAATTTTAATTCTGTTCGGCTACGTGCAAATTTATCAGAACTAAAAGGTTATCGATCTTCAATTTAATCATACCAGCAACTTCATAAATTGAAAGCTCTATCCAAACTGTAGTAAAATTTACTTTATTCAATCATACAAAACGTTTTAGTATCTTTTCCATGCAGATGGAGCTGACGATTGCGCGCCGTGTTTAATCGTAAAAAAGGATAATATAAGATTCAGTAGTCAGATATTTATTTGAAATAAAACCTGCCATATATTCCGCTTGTAAGTTCATGAACTGAATGGGCAGGAGTATTGATTTGCAGTTGTATATTCATTTTCAGCATCTAAACTTTCAAGCTAAAAAAAAGACTTCCGAAGAGAGGAAGGTACCATTTAGTATGAAGTTAAGAGAACGCGGAACCTACCCAGAAGGGGGCACAGAAACAGTAAGTTGAGAAAGAAGCTTATGAAAATAGAGAAAAGTTTACGAAGAAAGTAATAGGTGCTGAAAAACAGGATAGCAGTGAACCGAAAAAACGGTAAAAAAATTTAAAATTACTTTATTTCAACGAAAGGCTCACTTAACCTTTAGCACAAGACCTCGTACATTCCCCAAGGGAGCGCTAAGAACAGAGAGCATTGATTATTGTTATCGTTGTGAGAGAAAGTTATAATTACTCGCGTTCACATTGTTGTAATGATTATATGAATAAATGATAAAATAAAGAAAATCTAGATGTATATGACATCATTTCAGCACTTCTCCCCACAAAAAGGTGTTTCATGAACAGAAAGGAAGAAGGCACCAATCGGTATGGACATAAGAAATCAGGAAATCTATGCACGAGGTGTGTTCCCATATATGTTTTGGATGGAAGCATCAAGGTACGAAGTTAGTAATAAAAAATCTACCATGAATATGTGAGGTTCTAGAAAACAGGACAGTAATTGACCGAAAAAATATCGGTACAACCTAAACAAAAAATTGTAAGGTTAGATTATTGGTAGTACAAGCCTCCCTACCACAACAAATTTCAATCAAAGGAAGTTAGAAATCATTCAATATGAACTTGACACAACGGGAAATGTAAGCACAAGATTTGTTCCCACACAAGACTCCATCATACACGTAATTAGATTCGATTATTAGTTAGTTTAAGCCTTCCTATCCGCAACAAAGGCGATCCAAAGAGAAGAAGAAGGAAGGCACCATTTAGTATGGAGTTAAGGGAGCGCAGAATCTATGCACAAGGTGCACAGAAACGGTAAGCTAAGAAAAAAGTTCATGAAACCAGAAAAAATTGAAGAAAGATGTAGGTGCTGAAGAACAGGACAGCAGTGAATCTAAAAAAGACGGTCCGTAACAAAACAAGACCTATTCTACTCCAACAAAAAGGAAGCCTACCTAATGTTTATCTCGGGCCTTCACATAGTGCCCCTAGGAGTGCTAATTCCCATAGATACAATAGTTGTATCCCCCTGAGTGGCATACCAGTAAGAAAAGAAGTATTAAATAAAAAGAAAATGAACAGGTAAAATCAAACAGGAAAAAATATAGCATAATAGACCTCAAAGATAAACATTAGAAAGACCAGTAGTTCACGTCAAACTTTCTATTTGGGTACCGATTCTTCTAGAAGGGATCGGGCTCGTATGTTGGAGTCGCGGGTTCGTATCCCGGCGCTGGCGCGGAGATTTTCCCCGTTGGGTATAAGGGAAAGCTCAAGCACAATACCCCACTCAACCCAGGTGTCGGAAATGGGTACCGGCTTTAGGGGGGAACCGTCATGGTGTCCTATATATAGGGTTAGTTATAAGACATTTGAAAAACCAATGCTAAGATCATATGTATCAGGCTTGATTGGAAATGAAGCATCCCAAAGATGCCGATGTTAACCTTTAACCTCTAGCTCAGTGCGAGTGGGAAGCCTACGACGCATCTTTCACCAACTATTGGATGCATGCTCCAAATCAATTATTCATAACGGTAAAATAATTTGTACACACCATTGTAGGATCATCAATAACCAGAAGTAAATTCAGCGGCACGTTCAGAAGCAAAATGAGTTGTTTAATAACAAGACAACACTCCAGGTAACTTTTTAAAGAGTACGTTAACTCTTTCGAGACTGCCGGGAAGAGTACCTATTCCTACATAAGCCTCAGATTAGATTAGTCGTTAGCTTTAGCCTCCCTACTCAGCAACAAATGCGATCCAAAGAGAGGAAGGAGGAAGGCACCATTTAGTATGGAGTTAAGGAAACGCGGAATCTATGCAGAAAGGACATAGAAATAGTAAGTTGTGAAAAACGAGTATGAAACAAGACCAAAATTGAAGAAGAAAGTAGTAGGTGCTGAAGAACAGGACAGCAGTGAACCGAAAAAAGCTGGTCCTTCACATATCAAAAACATTTTATTTCAACAAAAAGAAGACCTATCTCTCAGCCGGGGCCCTCACATTGCATAAGCCTCAGAATGCAAAAATTTGAAAGGTGAGCATAATTCTAGTTACGTGAGTATTTTCACAGCCAGTCTAATGTTTTTTTTCAAATAATTCATTTTGAAATCAAAATTATGGATATGTCACAAGAATGCAAAGGTTTCAAAGAGTAAATACAATTGATTTTTTTCTGCAGAGTTCCAAATACGAGAAGAAAACAAGGATAACAAATATGTGTAGCGCGTAGATAGTAATGCTTATTTATAACGCTTCACCCTAGCAATGCACTTAGCCAAATCAACAAATAAACCTTGCACTACCAGCCGTTAATGACTAGACAACATTGAACGACATAATAGTTCCCAGCATTAAATTATAAACAGAAAAAGAAAAAAGTTTTATCACAAGCTTGCTACAACATAACACATTACAGCCTTGAATTCATCTCACGCTAACAAAATAAGGCTGCACAAGTCGAAGACTAATAGGTTGTTCATTAGCTGTCATTAGGAGTTTAATCAACACCACTTACAGAGCTGGGAGCGAGTAGTGCGCAGGTATATTAGTACAGATTTAGGTTGTAGTTTTAATTTGGCACACATCTAAGTAGTCGAGTGAGTAACAAAGACTAAAATTAGGCTTTGTTATATTTAAATCGGAATGCATGAAGTGCTGCTGTACATACAACAACGTGAAAGTTATTTACAGGAGGAAATAGTAACTCCCTCATATTTGTTTTAAATGAAGTACCGGAATTATAGGCATAAATTTATTATGCACAGAAAAGTGCATTCAAACAGCTGCTCTTCAACATATCTGCCCAATGTGTCCGTAACACCATTGCCAGCAGCGTACACCTATGTAATTATATTCCAGAAACCATCTAAAATAAAAGAAATAATTAATTCAACAAAATTTATCATATTTCACTCTAGAACATGAGAACAAGGACTCAGGCGCAAAGTGCATCACTTTCTCATGTTGATCCACAAAGTGAATATTGAGTGCGGATGTTGTGGCGCTAGGACGTGGTTGCTTATCAGACGGAACTTCCTGAAACATTTACCTACTATTGGCAAGTAATTCAGTTAAATGTCAGTTTATAAGTCGAAAATCGATTCATATCAAATTATTTTAACTTATTTCTTGGTATACTGCTACTGGGGCCTTGGGCCCGCCGGAAAATTCGAAATTACTATTTTCGTTTCGTCGGATCATGGTTTACACTGATATATAAAAGGATATTGTTCTACAATTAATATTAAACAACAAAATCCTGATTATTTCTTTTGATAAAGGTAGTACAAAGGAAAAAATCATTATCAAGCAATAGATACTATCAAGGATAAACTCTTGAAAGTTATCAACAGACTTGATAATACAATGTCTCCCAAAATCAAACTTCCTTATGACCCCGGAGGAGGTAAAAGCAGTGTCAAGGGACAAGTTACACGCGCCTACACTCGACCTATCTCAGAGTCAGAGAAATCTGAATTCAATAATGCTAGGACCCCTAACAAAAATTACCTCGTGACAACCTCTACTCCTAAGAGTAAATCACAGCCAGCTCCAAGACGAGAAGCCCCAAGGGCAAACCCTAACAATGGGAGCCCAAAGCAAAAGAATAAAGGACCTTATAACAATACTTCTAAGAGAACATTAGAGAGTAGTCAAGAGTTTTTGGACTTGCACTGTGAAAAGAAGAGGGAAACACAATGTCTCTGCCTCGGAAATGTCTCAGCACAATGTGTCATTGCTCAGTGAGTCACATTCCTCAGGAGTTCTTTCTAGCAATGATTCTCTTTCTGAACCAACTATGGTAATTCCAAACCATCAAGAAGAGCTAAAAAAAACTTTCAATGCCCTTCAGGGATAAAATCTGCTAAAATAGAACTCAACTTGTCAGAAAATGCAGATAAAATCTCAAATACAGTTAGGAATGTACTAATAAATGCACAAGATGATAACCAAAATTCGACAAAACTGAATCCTTTCGAAATACACGCTACAATAAACCAAATTTGTGGTGAAGTTGAGAGAAAGTGTAGTACAAAAGATCAGGCAATCTCATTATTTAAGTTAAAACAGAAAACCAAGTAAAAACCTTGATGAACTTAAAAAAGTTTGATGAAATCCCGGTTATGGGGGGGCTTAAACCTCCTATGGAAAGATTTATGCTCCAGAATTTTTGTCGGATTCATTAGAATATTTGCTACAACAACTTGCCGCCTCTGGTGTTGTAAGTATACGTAAAATGTTCATGGACCCAAAGCGTGCCGTGCCAATTCACCCTTGTTTGTACTTACTTTCCTTGGGACTTGCCCTACACAGCTGAAAGCAGGCTATTCAAATTACAAAGTGGACCCTTTCTACAACAACCCCATTTGATGTACCAAATGCTGGCGATTGGGACACACTACCTCAGTCTGCCGAACCGAAAAGTCTGTAAGAAATGCTCATCTCGACAACACGATGAAAACAGCTGCACTGCTGAAAATCTAGTATGTGCAAACTGCAAGGGAAACCATACAGCTGCCTCAAAAGAGTGACCCATTCATATTCAAGAACATAATGTCAGTAAACTCCAAGCAGGACAAAATATCTCATTTGCAGATGCAAGGAAAATAATTCAAAACCAAGCCCAAGTCAACCAGCAGCAAGACACCCTTCCAGAATTAGAATCAAGACGCTCCTTTCCCTCACTTGTACTATCAAGAACCCAAACAGAATCTCAAAATTTGACACAAAAAACATACGCTAATGCAATCAATTCAGAGAGCTTACATCATAGCCGTGGCATACCAACACAGAATCTTGGCAACCCTATGCATGCTCATGAAAGGCTAGAACTGCAGAAGCAGCCTACTTAAAACAAAGCAATGGAAAATAAAACTATGGAAGACAGTCAACGTATGAACCATAATACACCAACCTTACTGAACACAGAAGTAAATTACAACTTAATGAATACTAATTACAACACAGCAAATACTCAGTTGGAAGAAAAGAACCCTCCTATCTCTAAAAACCAGCAAAGCAATAAAAGTATATCAGAAAAGGAAATTAAAATATCACTCAAGACCATCATATTTAAACTTCTCCCAACAATTGTCAAAATGCTAATCACCAATTCAATCACTGATGGTATTGAACTACTAACAGAATTTGGTAACATCCTGAATGCAGATCTTATAACAGAACTGCTAACTAAACTAAATGTTACCTCTTTATTAAGCCCATAATGAACCTATCAATATTGCAATGGAATATGAGAAGATATTTCTCTTAACTCCCCTTCCTGCAACTGCTCATTTATCAATATGAACCAAAAATTTTTTGCCTACAAGAAACCCACTTACAAAATCACAATCAAATTAAGTTAAATAACTGTTTCATCCTACAGAAAAGATAGAGATAATAGAGGAGGTGGGGTAATGACTTATGTCCATAATACCATACCTTGTATACCTATTGAAATCAACACTCCTGTTGAAGTAGTTTGTAGAGTATTCATTAACAAGAAACCTATCAATATGTATCTACCACCAACATCTTATAATGATCTAGTAGGTCACAACCTACTAGAGATTAGCAATTTGAAGAGGGGATCCAGCATCATTGTGATGGATTCAAATGTCCACAGCTATTCATGGGGCTCAGACTTTATAGATAGAAGAGGCAAAATTATACAGTAATGGGTAACAAAAGACAACAATCTTATCTTGTTAAACAACACAGCCCCTACTTTTTTATCATCAAATGGAAACTATACTCATATTGACCTGGCACTAGTGATAGAAGATTTGCACTCTCTCCCAACATGGAAAACCCACCCAGACACCATGATGTCAGTCCAATTCCCAGTGTACATGGATTCAAACATAGAAATATTGCAGGTTAATTTTCCGGATAGGTGGCTTCTTAAATCAGCTAACTGACCCAAGCTTAGAAAAACCATGATCTCCCCCATTCTTAGTAACCTAACATGTGATGAAGCTTGCAGAGCAGTGGCACAGACAATTATTAGTGCAACTGAAGGCAGTGTTAAAAAGAGTATCATGGGCCCAGCTAGACGAAAAGCGAATTGTTGTGGGAATGAAAAATGTAAGGGAAGTCACAGGGAATTTCATAGGGCATACAATCAATATAAATATCCCCGTGAAAACATGCAAAAATGGATTGCGTTTAAAAGGGCTCGAGCTATTTTCAGAAAGACAGTGCTTGAAGCAAAAACAGAAAGTTGGAGAAATTATGTAGCCAGTCTAAATGATAAAAGCTTATCAGCAGATGTGTGGAGAAAACTCAGAGCAATAAATGGAAAATGAAACAGAAGTCAAATAACATTGAAAATCCATAATGAGGTGGTCACATGTCCTAAAGATGTGGCTGACAATCTAGTAGAACAATATAAATCGTATAGCACTGGTGAGACTCAGAATCCTTTATTTATTTTTTTTTTAACATAAGGTTACCAGTAAACATTCACCAATACATTTCACTCCTGCTCCTCATCATCAGTATAACCGTCCAATTACCTATCCTGAACTTGAAAGAGCACTGAAAAGCTTCAAGTCCAAAACACCAGGCCCTGATACAATCCTAATAGATTTCATAAAACATATGGATGAAAGACAAAAAAAAATAGTTTTACAGCTATTCAATATTGTCTGGAACTCAAGAATTCCCATGCCTTGGAAAGAAGCAGAGGTGAGAAGTTTAGGGCAGTTCTTATGAATTAATTCACAAACACTTTTCCTGAAGCCAGGTAAGTGACTAATTTGATTAAACAGATACTGCAAGACCCTGTCATAACAAATAATAGTACAAAAGATTTGCTGCAAAATTCAAGTCCCTTGGGGGGATCATCATACTGAATACACTTTAAAACGACACAAATATAAATCTTGCACACTAAAAATGGAACAACTTATAGTGCAGTGAGTCAAAGAAGTTTTTCAGCTGCTGGTGATACATGTCTGTTTTCATGGCGAGGTAACCGGAGATATAGTGGCAGCATCTTGCACTGCCACGTGGGCAAAAATTCCTCCAATGATGGTGGTTCAGTTGGATACCACAGCAGCCTTTAGCTCCTCTTTATCCACCTTGATGTTGAAATTATTTCACTGTCATCTGGTACCTGAGAGGTCAAAAAAAATTAGTGAAATTCTCAAGCTTACAGTTTTTGAATTAGTTATTTTCTCAATAAGCACACATTTCAGTTGTGATAGTGAGGGTACAGATTGAAATCTGTTGGTGCAAATATGATAAATTAAGATGCAGGTGAGAGCTTTTAATAA
Source organism: Morinoia aosen (assembly GCA_030386875.1). Lineage (NCBI taxonomy): Eukaryota > Metazoa > Arthropoda > Malacostraca > Amphipoda > Talitridae > Morinoia > Morinoia aosen. The sequence goes on along the minus strand of CM059572.1, from coordinate 78,965,561 downwards.
AAGGGGTCAGTTATAAAAAGAGATGATGCTGAATATGAAGCAGTATTGAGATATAAGGAGTCCGAAGGGAGAAAGAGATAGGGGAAAAAACAAAAAGAAGCTATGAAAAATATTAGAAAAAATGAAAAATGAAATTAAAAATAATAGGCAGAGAAGTACTGTACCCAGCTTTAACTACAACCAGACAAGGCAGAGAAGTACTATATGTAGCTTCAAGCACAACCAAATAAGTTAGCACACTCAAGCTGGTTCTCACAACTTTTATTTAACAGTTGCTGGGTGATATAAGTCAGTTTCTCCGTGGTATTTAACAATAAGCCTTATTTAACCTAATCTAAACTATGAAAGAACAAGTCTCAAAAATAGAAAAACTAATGTAGCAAGACTCATAAAAATTGACAAGTGAAGAAAATCAGCCCTTAATCTGGAGAATGTTCTAAATTTCATTTTTGCTTGAATATATTCCTTAGTGGATTACCAGACTCATTTCACTTTTATGTATTAAGAAACATAAAAGGAGAGCAAAATAAAAATAGAATCATTGACATAAACATTAGATATATTTTTTTCAAACATGGCTTTGTTGCTTCAGATAAGATTTTTGAAGCACTGACAATAAATTCATGATCAACATAAATTTGCACCTTATATCTAAAAGATATTGATATCAGCAAATAGAAAACCATAAATGGTAAATATATGAAAGTTGGGTATCTTCAAAAATGCATTTCCAAGAATGCTTGGAACTGTACCATTTGCAAAAAAATAACCACCATAAAAATTAGCACTTTCTCATTAAAAACCATAGACAAGATTTTGCATCTTTTCTGTAAACAGAAGGATGCTTCATTCCAATTAATCAAGCAAGCCAGAAACATATCATCTAGTACAATAGTTTGATTAATGTTAAGGAGATGCAACTAATCAATTTTCGAAATTTTGTTGCCTGTATCATTGTAATTACATAAAAATAAACAATTTTTCTTCCACGCTCTTTTTGGGGCAAATGAGTATTCAACGCGTTATAGCGGTAAATCACTTACTGCAACTCTAGTGTTTGAAGCGGGAAGAAATTGTTCTGAATGGAAGACTATAATGGACTCTCCCTTCCGACCCGCATGATTGACCCAGCGCATTCCAGCCAGCAAAGACGAAAATTAACATACCGCTATAACGCTTTAATTACTCATTTGTCCCAAAAAAGTGCATAGAAGAATAGTTGTTTATTTCGATGTAATTACCATGATTCAAGCAACAAAAATTCAACAATCAATTAGTAGCTGTTTATTCGAGCGCTTTCCAGCCATCAATGATGAAAATTAGCATACCGCTATAGGCCCTAACTCATTAAATACTCATTTGCCCCCAAATAGTGCATAGAAGAAAATTCATTTATTTTGATATAATTACCATAAAATAAAAAGAAGAACCAGAGTAAAAACGAACATTACATTTATTGCAAACGTTTCGGAATTAAAATTCCATCATCAGTGCTGGAACAGGAGAGAAAAAAAATAAATTGTCTATTCTAAACACAAAAATCATATTATTCCACATAATTCTCTAAATGAAATTCTCTGGTAATGTCTCAATTGCCTCATCCCACTGGATGAGGCAATTAATGTTTTGTTGGACCGCATTTTTCAAGATAACCGAACCATCCTGAGTTACGACAGACCCCAATTCAAACGTTTACTTGAAGTAGCGCTGAAAGATTCGTATTTTGTATTTAATGGTAAAACGTACAAGCAAATTGACGGACTTGCAATGGGATCTAACCTCTCTCCTTTAATAGCGAACTCCTTTCTAGCCCATTTGGAAAAACATTTTTTGAACCAATGTCCTCCGGAGTTTAGGCCTTTATTTTACCGAAGGTATCTGGACGATACATTTGTTTTGTTTCGCTCTGAAATTGCAGCCAATAGTTTCTTTCAGTATATTAACACATCTCATCCTAATATTAAATTTACGATGGAGGTAGAACAAAATGATCAGATCCCATTCCTAGACGTTCTCATAAAAAAGTCAAATTCAAAACTCATTACTTCTGTCTATAGGAAGCCAACATTCACTGGGCTTACTATGAACTATTTTAGTTGTGTATATAAAGGGTATATAAAATCATGTATTGACTGTTTACTTCATCGTGCATACCGCATATCCAGTACGTATGAAATATTCCATCTTGAAGTTGAGTACATTGTAAATTTATTGGTCAACAACAAATATCCGAAATCACTAATTCAGAATTGTGTAAAATTTTTTAGATCGTAAAATTTGCCCCTCTCCTGCAACCTTGAGCGTACCTAAGCAGACCTTGTACGTCGAGTTACCATTCATGGGTTATTTGAACGCAGAGCTGAAGAAGGAGGTAGTATCGTTGGTTAGTAGGTTTTTTACAACGGTCGACGTCAGAGTGTTTTATAGAAATAGTTTTAAGATTGCATCCTTTTTTAGCAGGAAGGAACGACTGGATGAGTGCCTGTGGAGTGGCTGTGTCTATTTTTATAAGTGTGACTGCTGCATGCAGTCTTACGTTGGTAGTACCAAACTCCAACAATTCATCAGACATAGCCAACATGCAGGAATATCTCATAGAACCGGTCGTGCACTAACCACTCCACCCCAATCAGCAATTAGGGATCACTGTGAAAATACGAACCATTCATTCAAAACTATTAATTTTTCAACTTTATGCCGAGCTAATAGTGAGCATGACCTAAGAATTCTAGAGTCCCTTTTCATATTCACTCATAAACCTAACCTCAACAAAGACATTAGTGCCGTAAAGTTATCAATTGCCCCCACCTACTGACGTAATTCTGCATGTGCATGTGTGTGTGTGTGTGTGTGTGTGTGTGTGTGTGTGAATGCATAGTGTGTTTCGTTGTTGTTTTCTGAATTAGCGTGTACATGTGTTTTTGTGTGAATTAGGAGTATGCTATTGTTTGAGTATGAACGAACAAATTAGGTTTTTAGTCATTTAGAGAATTATGTGGAATAATATGATTTTTGTGTTTAGAATAGACAATTTATTTTTTTTCTCTCCTGTTCCAGCACTGATGATGGAATTTTAATTCCGAAACGTTTGCAATAAATGTAATGTTCGTTTTTACTCTGGTTCTTCTTTTTATTCTACGAATAAGATTCTCGAAGAATCGCCCTATTGGAAATATAATTACCATAAAACAGGCAACAAAATTTTGAACATCGATTAGTTGCATCTCCTTAACATTTACCAATAGTTTTTCTAATGCCTTATAGCTAAAATCAGGACGCCATGAAGGTTTAAATTTTAGGTTTGATGGTTTGAAACACTTGAATTCTAGCTACAAGGGAGGAAGTTATTAGGAATTAATCTAATAACTTCAGATAAGATAGGCTCCTCAACAAAAACAAGAGCTATTGTGAAGATGCATCTAAAATATTGAACACAAGTTTTACAGTCTGGCAGTCCAAACTAGCTTTCATGCTGAGAACTGTAGATTCTGAGCTTACCACTTGCTAATTTCAACATTATGCAGAGATCAAATTTTTTCAACAATGCCAGTGAATTTTTTTATTGTAAATGTGGTAAAATTTGATATCACATCCTACTTTCAAATTAATTTACACACAGGAATTTAGATAAAAATTGAAGCTGATAGCACCCTACCACAAGATTTAGGATACCTTTTTGGAATGAGAAGCTCCAAGTTATTAAATTATATTAAATAATATTCAAAGTTCAATTTCTGACGTTCCAGGTCCAAACTCCTGTGAGCATAAAACAACAGCACAACACCACTTTTCATTGAAATGTGCGTCTTAAATGCCGATAGAATCCTTCGGTAGTCGGTCTTTTTGAAATGGCTGCTGTTAACATAAATGAGACATCAAAATTATTTGACTTGACATTTCAGCTTGGCGCAATCCATTCTTTCTAATTAAAACTAAGAAATTGAAATATCTTGCGTAGATTTATAGCATTATTTTGACATTAAATTGAGGAATACTTATTTAATTTAACGTGAAACGGCGACATTGTACTTCACTCGACTCGTCAACACTTCGTTTGAACGGCATGGCTAGATTCAAGATTGTCGTACCAGTAACGCTAACAGTGATGCCAGATTTCGGGTTAGCAGTGTTGCCAGATGCAATCTAAGCGTTGCTATTGGTGCAATGTCATGACGTCACCTACACACCACTCGATTTTATAAAAGACTGGTTTGCAGCTACCAGTCACAACTTTTGGTTGGAGTCTTTTCCAAATGCAGTATGGTTAATTGCGTGGAGGGAGTATATATGGAGGGAGCATAGCCGTCTGTGAAGAGAACCAGTTTTTGAGATTTCTCCTATGTCTGTGGTAACCAATAGCCGTCTCGCAAGTGTGACGTCAGCCCGGAAGTCAGTTACCTACTGACTACGCTAGAGTGCGCACACGCTCACTGAATGCTCTTCCAGCTGTTGAGTTAATTGCAAAATCGGTAATCATTAATTTGGGATTCTAAGACTCCGAAAGATAATAAATTGTGTTTCCTCACTTGAAGACACTTAATAACATCAAAATTACTAGCAAAGATACATTAAGAGTAGAAAACTATAAAGATTGCAGGCCTTTGATTATAATAAATTAGAGCGACTTGCACGCACATGTCGAGAATCTGTTCAGAATGATCAAATTTTTGCGAATTAAAAATGAAAATTCTTGTAATTGTGTGTAATGTAACAAATTTTGTGCTTACGTAAAAAGTTGTGTGTTGAAATGTCTCAGTAAATCCCAGCAGCACAGAGGGGTCGCTTCAACATGAATGTTTTTATGTCGCTTAAACATGTAGGTTTTCTTTTATGGTGTGTGTTTAAGGGGTAGCGATAAGAGTTAATGGCTCGAACGACGGTTGTTTACATTGTGTGTTGTTTCGGGAGGGGACTTTGGCAAATCTTTCGTTAGGGCGAGCCCTTGGGCTTGGGAAACTTGAGACGATCGAAAAATGCCTACCCATTCGCAAACAAAGTCGCTTTCTCAACGCACATAAATCGCGACCCTTGAGCTGCGAAGGTGAACGGAGTAACGGTTTCGAAGGAGCCTGGGCGTGGGAAAGAGTGAAACCAACATATAACTAGGGAAGCAGTAGGCGGGCACTGTCCACGAGTAGAAGGACCAGATTGGTCGGACAGGAGGAAGGGCACAACCCTCAAAATATACGATAGACATCGTGATGAACAGGAGGGCAGTTCGACAGTCGACGCCGCGACGCGAAGTATAAAGATAAAACCCGGGTGTGTTCGCGGTAACAAACGTGCTCAAAGATATAATGAAAAGTGATTATTGGATATATTGAAAATTACACTAAAGTTGACGCTACAATGTAATCCAGAAATTAATGCAATCTCGTTTCACTTGCAGAGAGGAAATTTTACGTGTTCCCGGCACCACGTTCACTAAGTTGAAATTTATCAAACATAACAAACCGTGGGAGTCATTTGATGGATCATGGAGATGCCACACTAGAAGGGAGGGTAAGACATGCATTTCTTAAAAAAAAATAAAGAGTAAAGATAGTGTTGAGATAAATATTGCGATAATTCATTGTCATTCAGTCATTGATGCGCTTAAAAAGTAACAAGTTAAATTTTTAGTAACAAGTTAAATTTTTATCTTTGACAGGCGGGACGGTTATTCAGTCATACATCTGAGGATTGATCAGCTCGAATGAAGGGAATCGACGTGTGAACATGCTGAAACGTAATGAGCAACATGACGTCATCACTAGACATTTTCTGAACAGTGCATGAGATAGGCCTTTGAACTGAAGCAAGTCGCGGACGAACTTTGTGGTTGAAGTAACCTTCGCCTACTGGGCTGCTGGGGGCGATGAGACATTGTAGGCATTATTTGTGTTATGTTTGGATGCATAAGCAATCTGCGGTTAAAGGCTGGCCAGCCAATATTTCTGTGTAATTATGTGATGTAAGTCATTTGACGTATGCTATTTGATTTCATTACTTAATTAGCATTGTTCCTAACACCATTCATTGTGTGTACGCTCATTAATGTTTGTATGACGTATAGCTGGAAATTATAAATGTTAAGCATAGTTCATCCTGTGTATCATGGCCCACCATATTAGAAGCGAGCAATCGTAATACCACGGAGGGCGCCCAGAAAATGCGCTGCGTAAGTGAGTCGGCGATCCCCGGTGAGTACCTTTATTTTTAGTATATGTACTGTAATTGCCGATTATTATTCATTAATTTGTGTTGTATATGAATTCTTTGGAGGTGTGCCATTCCTCAACTCCGAGAGCCGGATCTTCCTGTTAATGAAATGTTAACAAGGAGGTGAAGGGGCCATTTCTCGTGACAGCACAATTTGGTGAGATCAACACGATCGCTTTGTTATTTGTGTGAATTTGGTGAATGTAGTATAACAGTTGCATTGTATTTTTTTGCGTTTGTTAGTTCATGTGCAAACGTACAGAAATTCAGTAGAGGTACATGACTCGTAGTGATGATATTCTGTGTTCCGGTGTGAGAAGCCAGCAAGCACACGGCCATATAGATCAAGAAAGTGAAAGTGGTTATAAAAGTGATAAGTTTGAGTGAGAAAATTCTGGTGTGTTCACTCAATTAATTTCAAAGTTTCAGTAAAAGTTTTACAGTGAGTAGGTGTGGAAAACATTTGAGTGATCGCAAAATTTTGAGTTTTTGGAGAAAGTGAATTGGAGAAGATCGACACTATGCCTGCGCGCGGATGAAGGAACAACGACCGCAGAAATGCGCCAGCAACGCCACCACAACCCGAAGAGGAAGCAGTAAACATGCCCGTGGTAACGAGTTGCGTGGGAGCCATAGGGGCCAAGTTCAGGAGGGGCGACGATGTAGGGGAACATATGGCAAGGTTGAAGTTTTTGACGGGCAATCTGAATAACAGCGAGCAGGTGAATGCCTTCTTCCTATGCCTGGGTCCACAAGAGGCAAAGGAATGCAATAAAATAATTGGTACACTAACGAACCTACGAGAAGCAGAAAGATGGCTGCGCTCATACGCCGACCAAGTGGAACATCCGACTCAAGCGCTGTTTGAAATAGTGACCAAGAAGCAAACAAGCCGAGAAGGAGTTTCAGAGTACCTGACGCGCCTAGAAAGGCTGTACAACGAGAATTATCTGGAACATCCGGAACGAATCCTTGTAGATTTGATGTGGCTCGGATTAAGGGAGAACATCACGAGACCCTTTCGAAGTGATGCGCGACCTACGACAGTACAAGAATTGAGAGACATGGCAATCGAGGTGGAAAATCGACGGATAGTACCAGTGCCAAGGGAAACGACAGAGAGAAGGGAATCGGAGAGAGAGAGAGCGCAGCGAAGCGAGAGGAGGCCACAGCAGGAGACTGCACGTGTCGGCCATACGATGCGGCATTCACCACAGCGGCAAAGAGGCCACCGCAATGAAGTGCCACCCTGGAGAGAAAGGAACAGACAGATACGACCCTCTCCTTATCATCGAAGAGGAAATTATGAAGCATCCCACTGGAGCGAAAAAGGCAGACTTAGGAGTCATCAGCACCAAATATACCACGCAAGAGAGCCACAGCCGCATCCGGAAGTACCACCTGCACCTGCAGTGGACTTAGCCCAGTATAGAGCAGTGCCATCGCCGTGCGTAAACTGTGGAAAATTTGGGCACCTAAGGGCTGATTGCAGAGTGCAACAGTTTGCAGGACAGCCAAAAAACGGAATAGGAGACCGTTAGCTCCGATAATAAATCCCAGCGTAATACTCCAAGTGAATGGTACACCTGTTACCGCACTTCTTGACACCGGAGCAAATATATGCTTGGTAAAAGAGCGTGTGGTTGCGGGGATTGAAAATGCTAGTGTGAAAGGAACATCGACTGCATTAAAAACAATTGGAAAGGAACCCGTGCCGGTGCTGGGAAAGATTAATGTGCCAATCAAAGTTAACGGTCAGAAAATTGTTCAGAGATGTTTTGTTGTGCGGGAAAATGCATTCCCAGGTGACCTGCTAATAGAAGTGGAAGTAATGAACAAAGTCAACGCAAAGCTAGACTTCGGAAGACGTAGGGCATCATTCTTTGGAACTCACGTGAACATGTTTTCAGCACCAGGACACGCTTCTTCGAAAATTCTGTGCGTAATGCGGGAAGAAACATCAGTCACTCTGGCTGAGGACATTACAGTAAAGCCTCGCGCGCAAACCATGGTGAAGTGTCGAGCAGATGGCAAGTTTAATGGGAAGGAAGTAATTTTAGAGCCTAGAATTAAGTGGGCGCCGTACGTCGGAGCCACCGCTGCAAAGGTACAAAACGGGTATGTTTTGATGCCTGTACTTAACCCTTTTGCCGAAGAAATCGCTCTGACTGAAGGAGCAATAATTGCAACATGCCACGAAATCTCGAATGAAGATGCAACTGCAGAAGAAAACAATGCGGAAAATAGCGAAGCAGAAAATTGCCGCAGAGAGAAGCGCTTTCAGCAAATTGATGAGCTTAACCTCAGCCACTTGGATGCTGAAAAACAAGGACAAGTCAGAAACCTGCTGAAGGAATATCACAAGACGATTAGTGCAGACGAGATGGATATTGGCCACGTGAAAGGAGTGAAATACAAAATTTTGCTGAGTGATTACAGGCCAATTCAAACGAAAGGATGGCGTATTCCGTACTCCAGCGAAGAAATTATTGATAAAAAGGTCTCGGAGATGATCGAAAGTGGAGTTGTGCAAGAGAGTACAAGTGCTTGGAAAAACCCGCTCGTACTCGTAAAGAAGCCAGGAGGAGGCCACAGAGTTTGCCTTGATTTGCGAGCTGTTAACATGCGGGTAATAAACGAACATTATCCAATTCCCCACATTGTAGGGACACTGGAAGAGGTGGCTGGCAAAGAATGCGATTCCATTGTCGATGCAAAATCAGCCTTCCATCAGATTGAGCTAGATGAGGAAAGTAAGCAATACACGGCGTTTCAGACTCGACAAGGCAACTTCGAGTACTCTAGGCTACCTATGGGACTCAAGTGCTCAACATCAGTGTACCAGAGAGTAATTTGTCATGTTCTGAAGAGGCAACTTGGAAAATTCGCCGCCATTTATTTGGACGATGTGTGCGTTAGCTCTATGACTTTTGAGAGCCACCTAGAAAATTTGAGAGAAGTGTTACACGAGTTTCAATGCGCCGAAGTTAAAATAGGCTTGGACAAGTGCAAATTTGCACAAAGGCAAGAAAAGTACCTAGGATGTTACATCAGTCGTGAGGGACTTATTCCAGACCCCAAAAACGTGGAGGCAATGCAGAGTTACCCTAGGCCGACTACCGCACGTAAAGTGCGCTCGTTCGTGGCAGCGCTTAATTTCTACCGGCGCTTCATTCCGCACTTTGCCACAACAGCTGCACCTCTTAATGCGCTTACTAAAAAAGGGGCAAGGTTCCAGTGGAAGGAAGAACACGAACAAGCCTTCTGCAAACTTAAGCAGCTCATGATAGAAGCTCCAGTTCTGAAGAAGCCTTCTCTAAATGAGACGTATTACTTGAGCTGTGATGCCTCGAATGAGGGCTCTGGCGCGGTCCTTGCACAGAAATGTAATGGTAAGGAACAACCGATTGGATACTTCAGCAAAAGATTCAATGATGCTGAAAAACGTTATTCAATTACGGAGCGGGAAGGATTAGCAGTGGTCGCCGCTGTAAACCACTTTTCACCTTACCTGTACGGCAATAAATTTGTTGTAATTACTGATCACACGGCTCTCAAATATTTGTTCAAAGGTAAAAACACCAAGAACAACAGAATTATGAGATGGGCCCTAACACTCTCTCAATATGATTTTGAGGTGATTTACCGGCCAGGAGCTCAGAACGTAGTGCCCGACGCATTGTCGAGAAACATTGCGAACAACAACGAAGAAGAAAATCCAGACGACGAAGCACCTAAAACAGTGTTCGTCACGACGATGATAAATGAAGCGCCCAATGTACATGAGGCGGAAAGTAGTTTGCAGAAAGAGAACGTGAGAGCAGAGCAATTGAAGGATCCTGTTTGGGGCCTGTACTGAGATATCTTGAAGGTGACAAATTAGGGGACGCTCCAAGTCTCGCTCTGAAATCCGAAATTTTCACCGACGAAGGCATATTGTATTTCAGAAAGACACAACGAAAGCCTAATAGAACAAGGCACTTGATCGTTGTGCCAGACGCTCTGAGAGAAGCGGCAATAACGTTAGCACATGACAGCACAATCGGTGCACACCAAGGTCGTGCTAAAACGTGGAAAAAGCTCATGGAGTTCGGGTACTGGATTAACATGGCGCGTGTCGTTAACAAGTACGTCGATTCGTGCATGCAATGTCAAAAACGTAAGATCAACAATCGTATTTGTGTTAGCATGGGTTCATTCCCTGAAATTGACAAGCCTCTGGACAGAATAGGCGTTGATTTAATCGAAATGCCTGTCTCGAACGAGGGACACAAGTACATCCTAACAGTGGTCGATCACTTTAGTAGATATGTTGCAGCGTTTCCGCTCAGAAGCAAGACGACTGAGGAAGTAACGAAAGCGTTGACTAAGTTCGTTACTACGTACGGCCCAGCGAAGACGCTCATCTCAGACAGGGGAACCGAGTTCACGTCAGCTTTGTTCAGAAATGTGTGTGAAAAATTGAAAATAAAATACTACAACACATCAGCATATCATCCCCAATCAAACGGAATGACGGAACGGCAGAATCAGAATATCAAGACTGTTTTATCACACCTTGCCGCCAATGATCAATCCTCGTGGCCTGATGCACTTCCTTGGACGTGCCTGGCACTGAACACCAGCTACCAGAGCGTCATTGAAGAAATTCCATTTTATTTATTCTTTGGTAGGGATGCAGAAATTCCTGTTGTTGACTGGTTAAAAACCCCTCGCATGGATTACTCTCTAGGTGAGAATTACAGTGCCGAGGTAAGCTTACGACTCCACAATGCGTTCAACATGGTGAAGGTAAAATCTAAAGCCTCACACGATAAATCGGTGCAGTTAAAGGAGCGCGGAGTGAAGAACAGTCAGGTGCAAGTTGGCGATATTGTGTTGCTGCATAATCCAACGGGAAAGGCTGAAGTTGCAAATGCATGGCCTACCGACTGGCTCGGCCCTTACCGGATTACAGTAAAAACAGAGACGAATGCCACAATAAAGGCGCTCTATAGTAACTGCGAGAGAAGAGTTCACCTCGATAGATTGAAAATTGCCCACTTGAGAGGTGAAGCTTACCCCTGCAACCAGAATGCCGCAGCGCCGCCAAATGCCGGATGTGAAGCTATCGACAGCGAGGACGAAGATATGCCAGAAAACGCTGCGAATGAACAGGCTACGTCGGTGACGCAGCGAAAATATAACTTACGTTCTAGGTGTAGGTGAATCGTCGGCAAAAAAAAATGATCAGCTGCAATGAATTGAGTTCATGAATTTTTTTTTATTTTTCAGGATGTTTCCTTCGTGTGTAATTTTCGATGTGTTCTTCAATAGGAAGACGTGTTCGAGTTTCGTATTATCATAGTTTGCACTCGCAAGAGTGAGATGTGTTTTTCAGTAGTTGTATGTGTTACTAGCTGTGGGTGAAGTTGAATTTCTGCTCACGAGCGATCTTGTTGGAAAACGAGAGGCTTGTAGGAGTGTTCTGATCTCGCGCTGTACTTGAAATTTCATTCTATTGTTGCTAAGTAAAGGGAAATTGAGCGTTTATTAGGTTAACTTCGTGTGTTTCTCAAGAGGAGTACTTTGTTTCCTTTGTAGGATGCTTATATTCTCGCCAGCTTCTCGTGAAGCGTGCGCGCTTCATACGAAACAGCTCTAGCGAATGAATTAAGTTTCATCAGAAGTTCTTAGGCTGAGGCTATCTCAGGCTAGCTGATTTTATCTATACCTTTAGACCGTTCATTTGCACAACGGGGAAAATAAGTTTAGCGTCTTATTGAAATTTCGTATTCTTTTGTACTGTAGCGTTGAATTTCTGACTCTGTGTCTTACTCTTGCCCTGAAAGAATATCGTAAACACGGTATTCCGGAAGGAATTATTCTCCTCTTACTCTGTAGAAGTATAGTACATTTCTTTTCAGACTTAAGGAATTAATTTCTTGGTAGATTAGCGTAGTATGTACTTCAGCACAAAACAGGCCAGAACAATTGCATAACACGAATACGTCTCGTATAAGCAGCAAATTCGGGAAGAATCACGTGGGATATAAGTAATTATTTACAAGAACGAAGAAGATAGAACAACAACACGACATGGGGGACACATTGCACCTGCATTGGAGATGTTTAAAAGGATTGCCCAAATTCAAGCGTTGCAGTGAGAGGCGACAAAGACGAATGTATAGCTGGAAATTTCACATCATGCTTAAGAAGGACGCCGGACGCACAAGTAATTACCTCGGAGCCGCTTGTGGTTGAGCTGTAGCTGAGCCAACTGGCCACTAACAAGCTAGAGCAGGAAGGAGTTTTCGACTAATTAGCACTCATGCTTCGAAGTGGAAAGCACCACAGAACGACGCAGCAACAGCGTGAGGACGGAAGGAGTGAAAATAAAGCAGATTATTTATTCTAGGGTGCCAAACTGTAATAGCGTTCGAAAATGCTTTTATAAAAATGGGCACTCTTATGAAACAGTGACAGTACTTTGCATTGTTGAGTGTTGTAACTGACTTGAATAATGTGGAGTTTGCGTCGTAACATTTATGCCTGGTAAGGCATTCCTGAAATTCGAATGCAAGTTTCCTGTGAATTTTGACTAGGCAAATTATCACATTCGAATATTGAAGCCGCACTTTTAGGCATCTCTATTTATACGTGAAATAAAATTTAAAAGAGATTACGTCGGATAGCCTTTGAATGATACGTACGATCTTCAAAGAATATTAACCCATGAAATTCTCGCATAAATAAGAATGTTCACTCGGAGAAAATAAAATATTATATTGTCTCTATCAGATTCCACGTCGACGTCAAGGAATACTGAGGGAAATTCTACAGGATACCAGCGTGCAATGCGCAGGATTGTGCCTCGGAATACTTCAGCATTACTTCGTGGGATTAGGAACCCTATCGCGAAGGGAGACTATATTAAATGAAATTTATCGACGCTTCTACTCTTATTCTTCGACAGGTCAACATAAGTTCCTGATCTGCCAATTCGTCTGATCAACGAATAGGCATTCATGAGTAATCTGCCGATTAAAAATTTGAGTTTGAATAAACGTCATAAAATGTATGTGAAACATTGCACTGAAGATGATTTGGTGGTAATTTGAATCGTAATAATGATACATCTTACAGAATGAAATCGTGCAGTTAGTGTGGTGTATAGAAATTTTATACGAGTCTGAATATTGGGCTCGCAATACTTCCTCCTGAAATTAAGTACCCATCTTCAACGCGTGTGTGAAGCTATTGAAATGCCAGAAGAGAAGCATGGAAGGAAAGCAAATACGTCAACGATACCAAAGGAGTCAATATCGAATCGTTAAAAGCAGCGTCAAGGACTTGGACAACAGAACATGGAAGCGTGAATTGAAATCTACGAGATACAAAGTCATGAATACTGTAGGATGTTTGAGAATGAAGGAAATGTGCCCGTAAATTTTTGTGAACACAATAAAATATATTACACCGTGCTGATTGTAATAAATAAGATTATTAAGTGTAATGTAGCCTGTTTTCTGCGGAATTAATTTTAGAATATGATGTGATTAAGTAGAATTTACTATGTGTGTCTTATATTGGCTGCATACTGTAGTACTTATTATTCAATAAATAGCTGAAAGCTAATTAAAAAAATTGTCAGGCCAATTTTTTTAACTCTAAGAGGGCCGTCTGTCGAGAATCTGTTCAGAATGATCAAATTTTTGCGAATTAAAAATGAAAAAAAATCTTGTAATTGTGTGTAATGTAACAAATTTTGTGCTTACGTAAAAAGTTGTGTGTTGAAATGTCTCAGTAAATCCCAACAGCACAGAGGGGTCGCTTCAACATGAATGTTTTTATGTTGCTTAAACATGTATGTTTTCTTTTATGCCTGTGTGTTTAAGGGGGAGCGATAAGAGTTAATGGCTCGAACGACGGTTGTTTACATTGTGTGTTGTTTCGGGAGGGGACTTTGGCAAATCTTTCATTAGGGCGAGCCCTTGGGCTTGGGAAACTTGAGACGATCGAAAAATGCCTACCCATTCGCAAACAAAGTCGCTTTCTCAACGCACATAAATCGCGACCCTTGAGCTGCGAGGGTGAACGGAGTAACGGTTTCGAAGGAGCCTGGGCGTGGGAAAGAGTGAAACCAACATATAACTAGGGAAGCAGTAGGCGGGCACTGTCCACGAGTAGAAGGACCAGATTGGTCGGACAGGAGGAAGGGCACAACCCTCAAAATATACGATAGACATCGTGATGAACAGGAGGGCAGTTCGACAGTCGACGCCGCGACGCGAAGTATAAAGATAAAACCCGGGTGTGTTCGCGGTAACAAACGTGCTCAAAGAGGTAATGAAAAGTGATTATTGGATATATTGAAAATTACACTAAAGTTGACGCTACAATGTAATCCAGAAATTAATGCATTCTCGTTTCACTTGCAGAGAGAAAATTTTACGTGTTCCCGGTACCACGTTCACTAAGGGGAAATTTATCAAACATAACAAACCGTGGGAGTCATTTGATGGATCATGGAGATGCCACACTAGAAGGGAGGGTAAGACATGCATTTCTTAAAAAAAAAAGTAAAGATAGTGTTGAGATAAATATTGCGATAATTCATTGTCATTCAGTCATTGATGCGCTTAAAAAGTAACAAGTTAAATTTTTAGTAACAAGTTAAATTTTTATCTTTGACAGGCGGGACGGTTATTCAGTCATACATCTGAGGATTGATCAGCTCGAATGAAGGGAATCGACGTGTGAACATGCTGAAACGTAATGAGCAACATGACGTCATCACTAGACATTTTCTGAACAGTGCATGAGATAGGCCTTTGAACTGAAGCGAGTCGCGGACGAACTTTGTGGTTGAAGTAACCTTCGCCTACTGGGCTGCTGGGGGCGATGAGACATTGTAGGCATTATTTGTGTTATGTTTGGATGCATAAGCAATATGCGGTTAAAGGCTGGCCAGCCAATATTTCTGTGTAATTATGTGATGTAAGTCATTTGACGTATGCTATTTGATTTCATTACTTAATTAGCATTGTTCCTAACACCATTCATTGTGTGTACGCTCATTAATGTTTGCATGACGTATAGCTGGAAATTATAAATGTTAAGCATAGTTCATCCCGTGTATCATGCCCCACCATATTAGAAGCGAGCAATCGTAATACCACGGAGGGCGCCCAGAAAATGCGCTGCGTAAGTGGGTCAGCGATCCCCGGTGAGTACCTTTATTATTAGTATATGTACTGTAATTGCCGATTATTATTCATTAATTTGTGTTGTATATGAATTCTTTGGAGGTGTGCCATTCCTCAACTCCGAGAGCCGGATCTTCCTGTTAATGAAATGTTAACAAGGAGGTGAAGGGGCCATTTCTCGTGACACACACCTCACCTTTTGACTTGTGGTGGGGTGCTAATCTTGTAGAAAAGCCTAATGATTTTTTTCTCAATTTTATGGCAAATTTCATTTTTATAAAAGACTCCCTTAAAAATTAAAAAGAATGGAATTAAAACGTCACTGAAACTTAATTAAAATGAAAGGCGCAACCATTCGGTGTACTGTACAATAAAGTTTTCTTCTTCTCGATTACATCGAAGAATAAGCTACCTCTGCAGCCTTTGCCATAGCTTCAGCGTTGTTGCCTACCAGCCTTCCACCGCACTTGACCACCTGTTCATCTCTTCAATTGATCTACATTCTCGTGAGTGTGGCCGTTGTCGTGGTCACTGTCTTCAGCTCGCCATCTCTCCTACATCGAGAGGGCCCTGACGGTGCCATGATCGGCTAGACGTCTCCGCCGACCTTCTGCCTCCCTACGCTTCGCTTCTGCTTCGCCACTCGTGTTCGGCTGCTTAACTGATGTAAGTCACCGTAATGGTTAGCGCCACATTTTTACGTTAGTGATGTCAGTTGCAGTTCTTAGTAACCTGCCTTGCTTACCTTAAAATTAAATGGGAGATAAAATTTCTTGCAATATTGCTATAGCTCAATTCAATTCTTGAATATTTTTATCATTAATTAATTTAATTCTTATTACACGCTAATACGGCAATTGTTACTGCAGTTTACTAATTATTAAATTTCGTGTTCTAGATTTAGAGCAATGGAAGTAATGTCTATAAATTTAATTAATGTACTTAAGTTAGGGTTTAGCATATTTACCGAGACTTGACTTAGTCTCAAATCCGCTAATCCTAGAAATTCCTTGAAAATTACTAAAGCTGAACGCAATGGCCCTGCATTATTTTCTGTAGAGACTCTCGTTCACCCAATACTTAATTCTCACGTCGCCATTCTTAAATTTAACTTACGCGGTCTTGCTGACCCGTCCAATTTTGCGGCGTGACTTAACTTAATATCGAATAAACATTTTAATTACCAAATTTTTGAGCAGTCGTTATCGACTCTATTTGCTTGTATCTAAATATTTGTTCTCCCACGACAGTGATCGTGGCATGGTGCTGAAGGGGCGCTATGGGCGTGCTGGTGTCCCAGCTCTCCCGTCTTCCAGCCCACTCGCGGGATAGAAGAGTGGTCATTTATATACTAAATGAAATAAATTAACCTAAACTTTTGACTGTTTCCTATCCCTGCGTCATTGTCACGTTTCGTTTTTGTCAAATCTTGCTTTGGAAAATGAGAGGAGGGGTTGTAGGGAAGGTGGGTGGAGCCAACTTCAACCAAGCGTCTGTGGTTGGCTCAGAATTGTGACGTGTCAGGCCTTAACAGTGCCCGAGTCTTTCAACTTTTGCAGCCAAATTGAGCCCGATCGGAGTGCGCTATGCTACCTGCATATATCCTAGCTCCATGATAAATTGCTTGGTGGCCTTCTTAGTAAGTGGATATGTGCGTCTGCGTCTGGTAAAATGCTTAGAAAGTGAAAGGTAGCAGTCCCCTTGGCCGAAAATCGGTTGAGCGTAAGCGAAAAGCTATTGAAATTGTTGAAAATGAAGAAATTGTTGAAAGTATAGTGAAAAGACTTTAAAGTCTGTCTAAAATTGAAGAGGAAGAACATTTGAAGTACTATTTGAACCCCCAAAGTAACTGCAATTCGACAGTGGATGCCTGCGTAATGGAAACCGAGTTGCCATTGGGAGCAATATTAGTGACTTATTAGTGGTTATAACATCAATGGAAGACATCTGGAATGTTCTAGACTTATTAATTATGTATTAATTCGTAAGTTCTGATGAAAAAAAAATTATGTGCAAGAAATAATCTGTATTCCGTATTCTGGTGTTCGATAACTTTGATTAGCATTTTCCCAAAATACAGATCTCAGACTTTGAAAGTCAAATTCTCCTACAGTTTTGCAGCTATTGAAGAGATCTTTTGCATCACTGAGATCAAGGTAAGTACAATTATAAATAGCAGTACATTATTTGATAATTTGAGAAAAAAATTACGATTTTTTATACACATCATCACGAAAATATGGTTCAAAAATTTTCAAAAAATTGTTAAATTTTTTAAACAAAAACCAAAAACTATCCCCTAATTTTTTTATATCTCTTTATTGCGAATCTAACAAAAAAATCTATTTGTCTCTAGCAGCATTATTGGCTGAGAAATTGACTTTTCAACAAATTTCTCTTCAGTGGGGGAGAGGGGCTTGGGCAAATTCCGAGAACTTTGTAGGCTATACATGTCTATTCGAATGCTACAAACATGCTCTGAATACCTCAGAGCTTTTGTTAATCTGGAAGTAACTTTTCTTTATTTTAAAAAATCCCAGGAAAACAGTGTTCGGTGTCCTGAACACCACCGCACAAGCTTCGAGCAACAAGCTGCCGCCTCACGCAACGGCGGGCTTCGAGGCGCCACCCCACGCATCGGAGTGCTTCGAGGCGACACCCCACGCAACGACGAGCTTCGAAACGTCACCCCACGCAACGGCGGGCTTCGAGACACCGCCTAACCACCAATCAATGGGTACGCGTGCTCAGCGCGTTACCGCATTCACCAAGCCCTATATAAGTGGGTGCAGTAGAAGCTCGGTCAGTCTTCTCACAGCGGCTCGGATTTTCAAGACTCACCGAAGACACTCCGCAAGCTACAGTCTCAACTGCCTCTACTGCCGCTTCGCAATCAATAGGCACTCTACCGCCATCCGTGCTGCCATTCTAAATCGCCTGACGGTCCTCCAAGACGTATCTTGGTACATTACTACCTGACAGCAATATTTTCCTCGTGTGCCATAACTGTCGGCGATATTCACAATAGAACGGCATTTATTACAGTTGTGTTTTCTTACCCTGTCGGGTTCGTTAGCACCTCAGGCATTCGCTTCGGGAATTGATATTCAAAATTCTCATACATTCATAGTTGGCCCGGAACGTAAAGTAGCTTGAGGAAGAACACCACAGTCTTTTCTTCTTTCTTTTCAACTTATAGTGAAGGACTCACGAGTATAAGGCATTCTCTGTTAGTATTTATAAGTTTTCAATCATCTTGTCATGTATCAAATATCCTAGGTATTATATATTTTATTCGTTTCTCTAAGTCCAATAAGTATTACACGCCTCTCTTGGAGAGCTAAAAATGTTAAGAAAGTTTTAATTTGATAGGTTTACATAATAATTAATAACACCCAAGAAGAATAAGTGTTACGAAGATAGAAACGCAAGTAGAATAAGAAAGTGAAGAGACACGAGAAGAACAGAAATATTCGTCCTCAGGCTAAACAGCGAACCGTGTTGGCAGCCCCAACTGAACTTCAAACACTCGTACGTTACACAACTTTCATAGAATAACTTCCGCTGACACATCTATCACTGGGTGGCTTTCAGAGATAAAAGCCTGGATGATATTATTCGAAACTAAAGAAAAGATTGACGATCTCATCTTTGTCTGTGCTCCAAACCTGTCTCTCTCTCTTGTTCAGTTTAGTGAGGTCTCCTGAGTTTGTAGGCCCATGCGCCTCAGGTCTCTAAGGTTGTCCCCGGCGCTTCCGTACAGCCCTGTAAGGCTGCCCGCACACTGAGGCGATGCGATAGACGAGACGTCGCACGAAAACAGAGCTCATCACGTCGCTTGCGACGCGTTTCTTCAGTACCGCCCACTGAAGCAACTCGTATCGCATGAGAACCCAATAAACATTTTGCATCTGGCAACAACTCGAGCCCTGCTTTGCAGCGTTCAACTGCTGATGAGTTACGCGGCGAGAAATTTTATGTATACAAATTCTAGTGACCGTAATGCTCTGCTCTGTAATACTCATTTGCATAATATATCCTGGTAGTTTCTAACATGATACAACACAACACTTGAATCATACAGCGCCGATCGTTCCTGAACAAGGCATATCAATTTTTCACGTGAGTCAGTTTTCGGTTGGGAGGCCACCACAGAAAAATTAACCTCGTACGTGATATCCAACTGCCAGACAAACGATGACAAGGCTCAGACAAGCTTAAGGTCATCCGAGGGGCCCTGCCAGGCCCCTGTCGCTCCGTTGGTCATTTTTCATGTTTTTGTTGGAAAAGGACCCTTAGGTGGTGGACTATTCGGTCCTAAAATTTTATGGCGCTACGGACAATAGATCCCACCCCAAAGGGGGGTGGGATCAAAGGGGACCAAAATAAATCTTTAATTTTCGACCCCATTTCGACCCCATATAAAAAGAAAACAAAACGGAAAATAAAAAAATTGCGCGTATACTTTTGTTAGCATTGTTCCAAGGATTCTAAAACTGTCTTTGTTTTTGTTCTAGCCTAAAAACTCAATGAGTTATATTCTTTTGAAATGGCAATACCAATGGACTAAAAACCAATATGTCAAATTTTTTCAAAAACTAAGGCCTGAATCGAAAAAATGTATAGATGAAATTGTGTTTTTTTTATAGTTACATATTACAGTCAAATTTCATAAGAATCAGACTGAAAATAAAAAATTTCATAATTTCAAAAAAAAATTATGGATATTACAATTCAGTGTGAATATGAAGTTATGCACGGAGATTATCGAAATAAAAATGAAAACAGCATTCAACTACAAATATTTTTCATTATATTACACTTCAACAAAAAATTTTGTTTATGACCTGTACTGTAAAGTCACTTATTTTCCAAATTCAAATGAATGGAAGTCATCGAGTTTTTATGCTAGGAAGAAAACAAAGACAGTATTAAAATTCTTGGAACATTTCTAACAAATGTCTGTTCGTATTTTTCCAGTTTGTACATTTCAATTTTTTTATCATAGTTCAAAACAAAATTTCGTTCTACTTTATATTGTGTTAAATATTGCATATATATAAAAAATTCAAATACAAAATAACTGAATGTACATTCGTTGAAAATGTTCCAAGAACTCTAAAACTGTCTTGTAATTTGTTCTAGCATAAAAACTTTTTGACTTCTATCTTTTTGAAATATGTATAAAAACTCACTAAAAACTAATATTTCAAATTTTTCAGAAAAACTAAGGCTTAAATCAAAAAAGTGACACGAATAAAATATGTTTTTCTTGCAAAAATACATTATAGGGCCAAATTTCAGACCAATCGGATCAAAATTCAGATTTTAGCGGATGACCCCCTAAAGTCGTTGGTCAATGCTAGAACTGCAAGCGATATGGATACCAAGCAGCGCCTAATTTTTGTGTTTCGTTTCCAGCACCATTGCATAAAACAATCTTATTCATTTCAATTGGCATTTAGAATGACTATTTAATGTCTATTTTAGTTATTTGTGGGTTTTGGAACTTTTAGGAATGTTTTTTTGCGCTATGGTCTATGTTTCATACCAATTATCGCTAATATATGAGAAAAACAACTTCATACATAGTCTACCTCACGCAGTTGCCCAAGCATGCATGACTTTTAAGGTAATTTTTTGCACTCTCATAAATAATTCCCTACTAATTATTGGTATATTCATCTATATGAAACCAAAATGACGTTATGACAACCTGCATGGAAGCTAGTGACCATCGCCTCGTCGCTCAAAAAATGCAGCATGCAGTATTTTGGTGCGACACACAAATGAGGAGGAATGAAGGCAGGAGTCGCATCGCCTCAGTTGGCGGTAAGCTAGGCAACACAATGCTATTCCTAAGGTGCTGCAAATGACTGTGCGATTTCGTGAGGCGTCGCATCCATCGCATCGCATTAGTGGGCGGGCTGCCTTAGTAACAGAGATGAACAGAGTTTTAACAGTTATGCATTACATATATTCCGCTTTTTATGGTTCCTCATTTTGATTTTATTTTTTTCCCATACATAGGAGTTAGCAATTGCATGCTGGTTTAGCATTTTCAACCTAGGAATCAATACACATGAGCAGCATAAAAGCAGTTTCAAGGGAGAACAATGGTCCAGCCTGGTCAGCACAACCTGGAGCATAAAGCGGGCAGGTATTTGTGGCATTTTGCCTCTTAAGTGTTTAGACATGCATACTCCCTACTCTCTACGTTAAACCACCTCTACTGGAGTGCTTGTCTTTAAGAGGCAAATTGATGACGTTCTCTGCTGCTTATTGAAGGTATATTCATCCTTTGTTCATGGAGCCCCTTGTACAGTAGTTGCATTTACAGACCTTATGCATATAAAGACACTCTATTCAGCAAAGAGTTTTTTTTCCTTCTGGGAAGTAGCTTTTAATATTTTATCCAATGTTGGTGGTTAGTAGTTATTTATAAAATTCACAGTTTACCTGTCGATACCAAAAAAGTTGCTACAACAGTAAGAATAAATTGTTGCATTTTAGCATCATGTTTGCCTCCCCCCCAACAGATTTTTAACCGTACAAGGGATCTTGGCACCAATTAGTTATGAATACATAGTATCTCTGGCCAGTGAGTACAGTGGACATTGGAGTAAAAAGTGTTCAACACTTTCTATGCTTCCGCAAGTGCATGTATCTGTTGTTGTGAGTTCAAATCGGTTCAGATGTCGGTTCAACCTTGCATGTCCAGTTCTTAAACGAGCCATTGTGGTTTCTACCCCTCAAGAACGGTGGTGTGACCAGGGCCAAAAACCAATGTCATCCCTAATTTTGAGCAGAAACTTTCCCTTTTTTGAAGGCATTCACATCATGCAGCCACTTTTCCTTCCACTCTTTCTTAAATCAGTTGTTAAAATGTAAATGTTGGGTGTTACCTCCTGCTGATGAGCGGCCTTGACTGCCAGGTCTGCCAACTCGTTTCCCTCTAGGCCCTTATGTCCTGGAATATACAGAACTCGGATTGGAAACTTCCTACTTATAATTTCAACATACTTGTGCACTTCAAACATTAATTGAATGTAATTCACATTAGATCTACACTGCAGAGAGCATACATTAGAGAGGAAATCTGTATAAATAACTACTCCTGGAAGAAAGTCAAAATTAGCATATACATATTTAGTGGCCTGCACCAAGGCAAACATTTCACAGGCAAAGATGGAGGTCTCTGGAGGTAATCTCCAATTCATCATCTTGGTGCTCCGTGCATCTCGAACTATTACCGCTGCTGTAGTGGAACAACCAGGATCAACAAGTACAGAACCATCAGTATACACAGACAAATAATGAGGTTACACCATATCTTGTAGATATTGATGGGTTGAAAGAACTCTTTTGCTAGATAAATGTCTCACAGGGACATCTAAGTATTCAGAGAGAAAAATCTTACTGGTTTCCTTCCAGGGAGGAAGAGAGGAAACAATTGGGGTGCAACATGTAGTGGGTTTGGGAATTTTCATTATATTAAGGAGCCTTTCAGCTGTAACTACTAGAGGTGGCAACATGATGTGCCCAGTCCAAGGCTTGTTCTGTAAACATCTAAATTGGGGAAATAGTTATCTAGTTGTAGCAAAGTTATATGGTAGCTCCCTAATTAGGGTGCGTGCACGCAACGCGCGGCGAGGCGCGGCACGGAGCGGAGCGGCGCGGCGCGTGTGTTCACATGTGAGCTGAGCAGAGCGACCTACACAAGCATCAGTCGCAGGGTTGCCAGATGCAGGGAAATTTCCCTGCTTTAGGGAAATTTTGGGTCCCAAAGGGAAAAAGGGAAAAAACTTCGAAAACCTTATGAAAACAGGGAAATTTTGCTATGCGGCTTCATTTTCATGCAAAATTATATGTAAGTGATTAGCTACTTGACATTTTATGCTAAGCTACTTAGTATTTATAATTTCTGACACTTGTCGGACATGTTCGAACTTTGATACACGTATTGTACGCGTACATACTGACTAGGAGCAATCAGAGGCGCCAATGCATCGCAACCGCTCAGCGCCAGTGCAACTTCACGCGGTTCTCGCTTCACAGAGTCACAGATCCTAATCATCACAGTTTCATTAGTCATTGTAATGATTGTAGCGAGAGGAAATTGAAGAGACGCACTTCAGCATTACTGGAATTTTTGAAGTGAATTAACGTAATATGTAAAGCACTGGGAATGAAACCCCACAATCAAAAGTAAGACGTTAACGTTTAATTCATACTCAAAAGTACCTAGAGTTGTGGGAAACTGAAATGAAATTCGAAGGGTGGCTCAGTAAAAATTAACAAGGAGCAGAATATTTTCAATGTAAATTATGTGATGTAAATTGATGGAAAAGCTGGCAGATCAGAGATTGAAAACCATGCGGAAATGATAAATACAAAAATGTAGAAATTAGAAAAAACAAACAAACAAAACAAACATCGGCATCTTTGGGATGCTTTATTTCCAATCAATCCTGATACATATGAACTTAGCATTGGTTTTTCAAATGTCTTATAACTAACCCTATATATAGGACACCATGACGGTTCCCCCGTAAAGCCGGTACCCATTTCCGACACCTGGGTTGAGTGGGGTATTGTGCTTGAGCTTTCCCTTATACCCAACGGGGAAAATCGCTGCGCCAGCGCCGGGATACGAACCCTAGTTTCCAACATACAAGGCCGATCCCTTAAACCACTGTGCCACGGAGGGCACAACAAGAAGTTCTTTGGATACGTAGAACGGCAGTAAACGAAGAAAAACTTCACAAGTAGAAGAAGGTGAAGTTAGACTTGTTGCATTTTTATATGAGCATAATCTTCCGCATTCTATTGTTGAACATTTAGTCCCAGTTGTGAAAGCAGCTTGTACTGATTCGGAGATAGCGAAAGGCTTCAAATGTGGTGGGACTAAGTGTATTGCAATTGTGAAGAATGTTTTAAGAGGCGAAGTGAGTGATAATATTTGTGAGCTCTTGAAGAATCATTGTTTTTCTCTGATAACAGATGAATAAACATATAAACGAAGTACAAAGTATTTGGCATTGGTGGCAAGGGTTGTTAAAAAAGATGTTGTTAAAGATCCATTTTCGACTATCATTCCACTCATTAGTGCTACAACATGTTTGCATGGAAAAATGAAAGAGCTGTTCACTGAAATAGGTATATTTCATAAAAGGAATATGATTCTATGTATGTACGTATGTATGTTTAAAGAACCTACAAAACAGGGAAATTTTTGGTCAAAAAAGGAAAATTTTGAGACTAAAACAGGGAAATTTAGGTTAGACCATCTGGCAACCCTGATCAGTCGCTTTGGAGCGTTCCGTGAGTGCGTTTCTGCTGCTCGACGGCAAGAAACAGGAACGGAAACACTGGATCCATCCCATCAACATGAGGAGAGATCGCTATGGTTAATACCACTATCTCTTCGAAGCACTGAGGAGAGATGAATCGCAATTCTACGAGAATTTACCGATGAAATCAGCAACTTCTGATGTACTACAATCCCTTATAGAAGGAAAAATTTCCAAATAGATAAGATAAATTTGCTGTTCAGTAATAATTCACAAATTTTTATTGAAGATACATGTAAAGCAAAGTAGTTTAAGCAAAATTAAAGTGTTTCCATATAGGCTGTATCACTTTATATTACTACAGGGTTTCGTAGGCCAGTACGAACAAAAAAACGTCTTGTGGTGATTTGAACGTAAGTACAAGTAAAGTAATTCCCTTCAGAAATTCAGGGTTGTGCCAGAGAAAGCTAAGAGAAAAATACTGACAAACACTGACTCGTCCTGACCAAATAGTTCTCGAAATACTGATATGTTTTCCGTTAGTATTCGAAAAAATCACCCAAGCTCATAAAATTTTGCAGCTCATTGTGTATTTGACACTCATTGAGTCCTCCTCATCATCATACGGCCTCCTTTTCCTCCCATTTCACGGAAAAAATGAAAACTTTATTTAAAAATCGTGCATAATTATACTTTAAGCAAGATCATAAAGTAAAATACACAGCATCACAAGAAAGATGAAACTACATAACGAGAAAAATAAAATAAAATTCCTTAAGCTGAAGCAATAATGAAGAAACTTATCAGAGAAAGCGGAAGAAAATACAAATAAATGATTAATGAACCCATAAGGGCAAAATTACACTGAAATATTACATGTTACACTATCAGTTATAATTGTTATATGATTAGTTGTACAAATTACTAGTTATATATTAGGTTTTTTTTAACTCAAACGACAATTCTACCCTTGTAAGATATGACGATCCAAAGGCGGAGGGGAGGAGAAACGTTCGCCGCGAGCGTCAAAAAATCCCGACGAATTTCCCAAGCGCGCCGCTTGTCGTGTGAACAGCCAAGCGTTTCTGCATTCAAACATGTACAAACATTATTGCCGCTCCGCTCGTAGTGTGAACGCACCCTAAGCTTGCAATAAAACGTCATTAGCGTCAACATCCTACGAAATTTCAGAGGAGGGATGTTACTTTCGATTTCAAGTTATAGTATTGGAGTGGTTTTTCGCACCCTAGTAGCGATCCTCAAGCAGATATTCTGTATAATATCCAGTTTATTTAGGTAGGACTCACTAGCTATTCCATGAAATATTGAGCCATAGTCTAACTTGGCACGGAACACCATTTTATGATAGTTGAGCAGGCACAATCTGTCTGCTTCCCAGTAGTGCTGAGATATTGCTTTCATAACATTTACTCTGGGAATGCAACTATCTCTCAAACTTTGAATGTGGGCTTTCCAAAAAGGTTTGGAGCATCCAGTATGACTCCCAAATACTTGAAGGTGGGAAAAAACTCTATATTTACACCTTCAGCAGTTATGTTTGGCTGTACAGTATCCCTCTTTGTAAATATCATTCCCTTTGTTTTTGTTTGGTTCAATTCTAAGCCCCAACAATTTGCTCATCTATTTATCTGGCCAAATTGCTGTTGAACCTTTTCGATTACCTGCTGAATTTCTAGACCCCTACATACGATTGTGATGTCATCTGCATATTCAAGAAGAGTAACTCCATTAAACTCTAGGGAGGTCAAACAACATAACATTAAAGCGCGTTGGTGCAAGAACACTGAACCTTGTGGGACTCCTGAACTTATCTGCCGAACAGAGGAATAACTACCATCTAAATATACCTTGAATTCCCTGTTACGTAAATATTCCCTTATCCAAATAAGCATCCTACCGACAATTCCAACTTATAAGAGTTTATTGAGAAGACCAGTATGCCAAACATGGTCATAGGCTTTACGTAAATCATAAA
The DNA here is from genome assembly GCA_030386875.1 of Morinoia aosen. Classification (NCBI taxonomy): domain Eukaryota; kingdom Metazoa; phylum Arthropoda; class Malacostraca; order Amphipoda; family Talitridae; genus Morinoia; species Morinoia aosen. The sequence continues at coordinate 78,938,883 of CM059572.1, read as the reverse complement.
AAATCATCAGCATATGCCTCGATCCACATTCATTTCCAGCCTAGCTACCTGATCCAGTATGCACATCTTTCTCCGGAAACCACTTTGAGTGTCACTCAAAGCATCACATTTTTCCAGCATATAAAACAATCGAATACAGATCAAGCACTCCATTATTTTTGACATACAGGACAGCAGTGATATAGGTCTATACTCTATAAGCATTTGGATCGGTAGATACTTTATCAGGTTTTAATATAGGTATTATAGTAGCTAGCTTCCATTACTAAGGATTACACTATTTTTAAAACTATGGTTAATTATGGACAATAACCAGTTGTTATAATCCATAGTAAGGTTATAGGCATTTGCTTATGGATCATATCATCTCCAGGTGAAGTATTTTTACTATGTTTTATCACCAGCTGGAGTTTTGACACAGTAAAAGGTTCATTATAGTCTACTAAATCGTCATTACTCAGTGCTATGGCTAGCTGCACCTAGTAGGTGCTATCTGGTTATGGAACATTTTGAATTTAGTACCTTTGAGTATATATCTGCTATAGTTTCACATTTACTTTGAGCCTCAGTTATCACTTTGTCATTACAGATTAAGGGGTCTGTTCTAATTACCCGTGGTTTTCCAGACAAGGCACTTAATTATTTCCATACAGCACTTACTGGGGTAAATTGGTTTATATCAGTACAAAAATCCTGAAAAGCTTTAATTTTACCGGCTCTAGTGACTCATTTAACCATTGCTTCTGCTTTCCGCTAGGTAATCAAATTACCGGGAGTTGGGTGTTTCCTAAAATTATTCTTTGCTGCGTGACGTTTACTGACCCACACGTTGCATTCACTATTCTACCAGGGCTATGAGTACTTAGGGGTGATCCTTTCATGAGTTCTAGTAAAAACCTTTATCAACGTCTGGATAAGTGCCTCTGTCAAATTTACAACGGATTCCTCAAAATTTTCCCCTCTATTTATTTGAGGGAGGGAGGCCTTCCATTGGCCCCAGGAACCCCTGACAAAGCATCAGTGGCCTCTAGATCTAAAAGTGGCCACGTCTGGTGAAAAACCTACCGATAGCATCACTGGTTCATTATCGCTACCCAACTCCTCCCCCAGAGTTTCATGGGACATTGGTTGAAGGCCAGCAGAGCTGAAACACAAATCCAACGGGGATTTGATTTTGTAGGCAGATGGTAATATCTTGGCAAATTTAATAGTGCAAGCAAAAAAGGTCATGCAATAAAAGTACGTTCACAAGGTTATTGCCAGTACTACTACTTAGGGCTCTTGTGTCCCACATTGGGTGGTGGGCATTGAAGTCACTAGTGACAAGTTTGCATGAGCCAAGCTGTGAAAAATAATGATTAAATTCATCTGTACTGATGATTGAGTTTGGGTTAAATAAGTTCAAGATTTCAATAGCTTTTGATTTATTAAATATTTTTATTGCCTGTATTTCAAGGCTCCCATTTGGGTATTAATTCAGTAATTTCTCTGAGCAGTGCACATCATTTCGAACTAACATTGCTATACCTCCTCCAGGCCTTACAAGTCTATGCTTGTAAAAAGTGTGATGATTTATTAAAGTAGGTGATTTGCTGGCCTTCAACCACATTTCAGATCAGCAAATCATATGCGGCTTTGTAGTGTACACTCTTATTTTAAATTCGGATAGCGTACTGTAAAGGCCATGACAATTCCATACAAGAATATTTAGAGTGTTCACTTATATTTTTTTTTTTCTTCATTCACCCTTACCTCTTTTCTGTGTCCTATTCAGCATTTTCTAAGCACCTTCTTGACATGCATTTTGATCCCTGAGTTGGTGGGAGTTGAATGTAGGTCCAAGGCTGTCTTGAAAAGTGCGCTGCTCAACCGCCAGCTGCTCAAGGTTTTTGGGATTGCTGGTCCTTAAGTGTTTTCTCACATTATCTGTTGGGTGGGAGCGTGTTTTGATTATTTGGGACTCATCCACCCTCAAATCTGGTTCCTCCCATGTTGCACGCAATACTGATCCACCAGATATGTCCACAGAAGAAATGTTATTGCTCATTTCATTTTTTTTCAATTCAAGTTCACCATTGGTAAGGTTTGTATGCATTTCTTCATTCATGATATCCAAAATGGAGCAGTCATGAATAGTCTTGTTGCTATTTACCATTAGCTTGAAAATCCTTCTCACAGTTAGGGCTATCTGACCATGGAGACGCTTGCTGGGCTTTTGCAGTATATTCTGGGTAACATCTTCATGTTCAGTCGGGGTAGCAGCATTTTAAGTTTTCTCTGCAAACATCCGCTCTGATAGCTGACTTTTCATGATGTTGTTCTGCTCGGAAGAGTCAACTTGATAAGTTGTACCATCAATTTTCCTTGGCGTGTTGGCAGTTGCGTCGCGTTGTTTGGCCATTATGACTGCATCTCTGTATGACATTTTGTTTTGTGCCCGAATTTTCTCAACAAGCTTAGCATTTTTCATTCCCACACATCCCCCATAGCTTGCTGTATGGTCTCCTTTACAGTTAGTGTATTTCATTGGCTTCTTTATTTCCTTGGAGATGTATCCTCTTAATTGATGAGGTCCAGCACAGATCACACATCGGGGCTTTGAACGGTAATCTCTTGCATTGTGTCCAAACCTTTGACAGTTATAGCACTGCCAAGGCCTGTCCACGAATAAGCTAACTTGAAATCTTTGGTATCCTAGGTACACGCATTCAGGCAGTGCAGGTCCAGAAAATGTCAGTTTCACTCAAAGTGTTGGTTGGTGCTCTTTTCCTTTTGTCAGACGCAGGACGTGGAGGAGCTTTGGGTTCTTTATAGATAGGTATTCTTTAATTTCATTGAGGTCTGAGTCAGGTCCAATTTGTCTTATAACTCCGAATGATTTTTGCATCGCTTCTGGCAATCTACAGGTTACGGACCAGTCCCCAATATAAGTGGTTTTCATCAGCGTGTTCAGTTGATAGCTGTTAACTTTTTTGATCTTGACTACTAGAAGTTTTCGGCTTATATTTTTCTTTGCATTAATTATGTTGCATTTTCCGAATTCAGATGACTGTAGATCTCTCAGCAGTTTTAGGTCGTTTGAGAAGAATTTCAATACGCCTAGAGAGGAATTTCTGGGCTCAATCGAGACTGTAAAAATTTCAGGCTGGCTGTCTTCAGGATATACCAGCAGGTCAATGGACATGACAGAAGACCGGTTTCCAGTATTTGGTAGGAGCGCTTTTTTCTTGACTGGTGGGTTATCAGCGTGAGCAAGGCTATTCATATCTCCTGCTGTGGAAACACCGGTTTTGGAAGTTTTCAGGTTCTTCAGAGTAATTTCGTTTTCTTCTTTTCCAACGGCGCATTTACAGTTGGGTTGTGTCCAGATTATCAGCATTCAAAGCTTTTAGGAGTTCACTGTCAATTCCAGGAATGCTTCCTACAAGTTGATTTTCTTCAGGGCTCAGAGTTAGTTCCAGTAAACTCGGGCTTAGAGTATTCACCGATCGCAAGTAGGGCGCAACTACACTACAATCATGGTGGGTAGTTACAGAGTCCATAATTGATTCATTAACAGTGGCCATAGCGGTGTCCGAAATCACACTGGAGTCCATTGAATTGACGAAAAATATATTTGTTTCCTCTTCGAAGGTATCGAAGTCTTCTCCCGACCCCTTTGGCAGACCAGCCATCTTTGACAGCGGTCTGCCTACTCGTAGGGTTCCTTCTTTTCGAAGCAGGATAACCTGGTGTCTTTCTGCAAATTCTACAATTATTAACATAAAAAAGAGAGAAATTATCAAGTATAATATGCCGTTATATGTAATATCTTGGATGATTTTAATCAACTTACTAGCAAATAAAATAGGATCGCAAATACTTAGGGCAAAGAAAACGGACCGTTTCAGTATAGATATTGCTTTCAGCAAGCAAGTTAGCATTAATTATAGATTTAAGTTGGAACTTGAGCTTGCCGGAAAACGGTACGAGTTGGGGGCACGCTAGCGCTAGCAGCCACCTCACTGCCCAGGCTAGCTGCTCGCCGCTCCTTCCTCTAGTTTCAAAGCTAAAAACAAAAAATGATAATTAATATACAGGCACCTGATCTTTATTTTACTGTAAAGAGAATTAAAGTAATTAATTTTAACTTGTTTGAAGAACCACCATCAAACATGCGACTCATCAATATATTGCTCAGAGAATGAAAAATGATGGTTCGAGTCCTAGAGAAATCTCCATGATATAAATGGCAGGAGTTCGGAAACTTTAGGGTTTTGGCAAGTCAGTCAAGCATCCTCACCTCAAGGCAGAACACCTCGAAAAGTAGATCCCCTGGTAAGGGATTTACGTCCGCCTGTCCCCAGTCCGGTGAGTGGAGCAGCGTTGAGTTGAGCGCATCCGCTAGGTAAGTAATTACCTATGGTGCTCACAGTAATTTACGTTGTCTGGTAGAAAAAATCGTTTAAATGCGCAGTTGACGCCGATGGAAGTACAGGGTTGGAGGTCGGTGAAAGTCTGGTTATTGGTGCTCACGCACGCTACAGAACACTTTCCATCTACCATCAGACGTCACAAGATCGGAAACTGCCGTGCCAAGAAATCGCTTCCTTTATCCTGCCCTTTAAAATTACGAATACAAAGGGACTAAACTTAATTTTCTTAAATCTAGCTTGAATCGATTAGGCGCGCTGGCAAGATAACACAAACAAGCCGGCTCGCCGAACTAAGGCTAGAAATTCGTACACTTACCTCACATGAACGTCTACACGCTGCTCCGCTCAGGCGTCCACCTCTCTTTATCCAACGACCTCGTGACAACGTGCACGTCGCCGAACATGAGCTGTCAAATAACGAAATGCTCTGCTCCAAACCTAAAGTTTGTGGGAAAATAAGGTCTCTAAATGACTTTGGTACTGAGGTGAGCAGTGGTATTTTGGTATTTTGTAAAAAATTGCCCTCAGAAAAACAATGCCTGCAAGCGTAGCTCACGTTTAATAATCATGATTACTTGCTATACCAATATTTTGGTGTTAAAAACTGCCGAGGTAATGGATCTTGTATTTCCGTGAGAGAAATATACTCAACACCTGTAATTTTTGCGAATGAAATTGGCAATTAGCGGAGGAATTGAAATGGTTTGAATAAAAGCACAAATAAATAAACATAAATCCATCATTATCATACCCTTTACCGGCACCCATCGGCTTCGATACGTCCAATACTAAAGTTTATTGGGAAAACTTTCAAAGAAAATCAAGCGAAAAAAAGTCAATCTTTGTTTTAGGAGATTTTAACGCCGACGTAACAAATAAAAACTATCAGCTGAGCGAACTGTTGCATTAACTAAACCTATCACAAATGGTCAATGAACCAACTCAAATTACTAGAGTCTCTAAAACTCTCCTCTATCTGGCAATCACTAATAATACTACGGCAATACTTAGTACAGTATTATCACCTTCTGTTTACGATCACCACTCCATAGAATGTAAAAATAATATTTTGAAGGAGAGACAAAACTATCATTCGACGACTGGCCGCTTGAAAAGTCACTATTCAGCGGAACTATTTCATGAAAAACAATTAAATATGTCCACCGAATTTCAGAACAAGATGCAATCTGATGATGTTGACATTCAAGTTTCAATTTTCAGCGAGAACTTTTCGGTAGCTCGCACCCTATAATGGGCACGAATGGGCACCCTATATCCCAAAAACAACTGAGCCAAAACTCGTTGTTTGGATTACTGAAAAAATTAAACAGCTGAGAAAAATAAAGAAAATATTCTTGCGCGAGTACAAAAACAATAACTCAAACAGTACTTTATACATGAGATATAAAAACGGGAAAAGATCTTCGAAAGAAAATCACTGAAGCAAAACAAATTAACTTCCATCAGGACAATTAACTGCCAAAAATAATCCGAAACGAACATGGGAAATCATTAGTGAGGTGGGCCAATATAAAAATTTAGACCGCATAAGTTACTTTGAGAATCCCTTGGCAACAGCAACGCATTTCAACACATTCCTTTCAAAAGTAGGTGCTCAAGTTTTCAATGAAATGTGTAAAACCAATCCAAATCACCCGTCAATTGGAAATTCGTGCCCTACTATTCATTCAGGGGCTAGTATCCGGTGGAAACCACGTCCTGTCGATTTACCAGAGTGACACAGTATCTTATACTCATGGCAAAACACAAAGGCAGTTGGACATGATGGTATTAACCTTCAATATATCAAAGACAGTTTCCCAATCACAGCACTGTGGATTCGCTTGTTAATTAATACATCAATAGCAACTAACACGTTCCCCAACCAATGGAATCACTCCATAATTCCGTTGCATAAAAATGGTGACCTCAATACAGCATAAAACTACAAACTCATTAGTCTTTTACGTGTGTTGTTCAAAATATTTGAGAAAGTGGCAACAAATCAACGGTCATCTCACCTGGACGAGTCAAATTTACCTCATCGAAATCAACATGTCTATAGGAGGCACTAGTACTGAAGACAAGGCTCAATTTCTCTGAAAAAATACACAGTGACATCGATTAAAAGAATGTGACACTCTTGCTGCTACTCGATCTCTCTAAAGCGTTCGATAGCGCCGAATATGTTCAACTTCTACGAAAAATATTAAACTTAGGGGTGGACACGCTACGGTTTGAAAGTTACATAGCAAATTGATCGCATGCAGTCCGCTTAGAAAACAAATTGTCCCCATTCATTCAAAATAATTTTGGTGTTCCCCAGGGATCCATTCTTGGTTCGCTGTCGTTTTCTACTTTTATTGATGATTTTTCTCCAATGCCTTCTAACACACGAATCTCCATGTACAGTTAGCGACGAAATTATTCGTACACCCTTCGTTTTTCAAAACTTTCGATAATTACTCAAAAACTATTTTTGCCACAGACATACGATTTTCAAAGGGTGTGAAGCACATATTAGTGACTATAATACAACTTTCTAGAACAAAATATTAATGTTGAAAGATTTTACAAGCTGAACTGCAGAAACACGACTAGACAAAATTATTCATACAATTGAGAACATTACATTTCATTGAGCAGTATTTACCGTTGTAGGCTACTTGTTTTATTGAAAAAAAAATGTGTCTAAATGTTCTTGAACATTCTAGATGCGAGATCATTCTATAAAATTGTGCTAGAGCTAACGGAGATCCAGAGGAGCAGAGCTTTGTCATTCGTACATTATCGCTACGATGGGAAAAACTACGGAACTCGGTGTGAACCTCAGACAAAAGACTATTGACTGCCACAAAGCAGGAAATAGTTGTGGCGACATATCTAAGCGTTTAAGCATCCCAAGATCTACAGTACAATCTCTTATAAAAAAGTTTGCTGAGTTTGGTACTGTATAAATTGAAATTTGAGCTTCCATAATGAAATTTGAGCTTACGAACATTGGAACTAGTGAGTTGAGGGATTAACGTTGAAAGTAGAAGGGGTAGATCCAAATCAATTTGCGTCGTAGACTGCGATGTTGATATTAAAGGCAATTTTACATTGTTTTGTATCAACTAGTAAGCTAAAATACCTGGTACGGATAAAATGAAAGATTTTACAATAATACAAAAATTTAAATTTCGTATGCTACTATCTTTGGCACAGAAAAGTTTACCGGATTCAAAATAGATGAGAAGGATCATTGTACAATGTCAACCGTAACATTATCAACATTGCTGGGGGCAAAACGAGTAAATCAAAACAACCTAAAATGGTGTGGCCGAAGCATACTAGAAGAGTGTAAGGGACGACACTGTGTCACACAAGATCAACATGAGCATTTTAGGAAGGGAATATGTTCTACATATATAGACACGCACATACACACACATATATATCCATACGCATATATACACATATACGTACATACGAGCGCCACATGTGCGTACATACAGTACATGTACTTAATACTCGTGTACGGGCAGTCATATTGCATGTGCATATTATAAATCTGTCTTGATTGTTGTATAATGTAGCGAGAGAGAAGATAATTAGCAATAATAATTCCTGACTTCTTTTCCAGCACGTACTGCAGTTCCCACTCAATGTGTTGACGCAAGATAGAGAACCATTTTAGTTTTGAATTCTCTTATTGTTTGAGGGGTTTTGATGCTCTGGGGGAGTCTGTTCCACAGTAAGGCGCCTGATACTGACAGAGCATTTTGCCCGATGTTAGGTGAACGGTATTTAATTGAGACATCACGTCTCCTGTTCGGCTTTTGGTTGGTGACGGTAGGGGAGTGGAATTCCACTATTTCAGCATTGCTATGAGGAAGATATAAAGAGGAGAAAACGTATCGGGCTTCGTGCGCCAGAAACCTTTCCCGAATCGGAGCCTAGCCAAGCTTATTCAGGAGAGGTGTTACGGGATCATTCTTTTTGAATTTACCGTTGCATACAACCTGAGCTGCAAAATTCATGCATTTTTGTAGGTCTTTCTGAAGATGTTTCGATATATCTCCCCAAACCAGGCTACAGTAGTCAATACGTGATCAGGCCAAAGATTGAACGGCCAACAATCTAGATTCTTCGTCAAGCATACTTTTTATTCGATTAAAAAACAATAAAGTCCCGTGAATTGTGTTACAGGTTTTATCAACGTGGGATTTGAAGGACATGTTTCTATCGAACCAAATACCTAAATTATTTATTTTTTTCTGATGGGTGAATTTTATCATTCCCAACTGTAAACGTTAGATCTAGATTTCGAATGTTTATTGAATGCTTTGACCCAAAAATAATGAATTGTGTTTTACTCGCGCTTAGCTTAAGACCATTTTGGCCATACCATGACTTGAGGCTGATCAATAGGGACAGGTCGGCTTCAGCTCCATTTTTCGTCTGTGGTATTTCTGCTACAGAGCTTGTCATTGCGATTTGGACATCATCTGCATACATGGAGATTCGTGTGTTAGAAGGCATTGGAGGGAAATTGTTAATGAAAATTGAAAACAATAGCGGGCCCTGAATAGATCCTTGAGGGGCACCAAAGCTATTTTGGAGAAATGGGGACAACTTGTTATTTAAGAGGACTGCATGAGACCGATTTGATAGGTAACTTTTAAATCACTGCGTATCTACTCCTAAGTTCAGTATTTTTCGTAGGAGTTGATCATGTTCGACGCTGTCGAATGATTTAGAAAGATCGAGTAGCAGCAAATGTGTTACATATTTTTGATCGATATCGCTGTATATTTTTTCAGTGATATTGAGCAGGGTGTCTTGAGTGCTAGTGTTCTTCCTATAGGCATATTGATTTCGATGAAGTAAATTTGACTCGTCCAAGTGAGATGACAGTTGATTCGTTACTACTTTTTCTAATATTTTGGACAGCACAGGTAAAAGGCTAATGGGCCTGTAATTTGAAGCTGTATTTATGTCACCAGTTTGATGCAACGGTCTAATTATGGAGTTTTTCCACTGTTTTGGAAACTTATTAGTTGCTATTGATGTGTTGATAATCAAACGAATCAATGGTGCTGTGACTGGAAAACTGTCTTTTATGTATTAGAGGCTGATTCCATCATGTCCGACTGCTTTTGTGTTTTTCAATGAGGATAAAATAGTTTGTAACTCTGGTAAATCGACAGGACGTGGCTTCCACAGGGCACCAGCCTTTAAAAGTACAGTATGGCATGAAATTTTAACTGGCAATTTCCTCGGACTGGTTTTACTTACTTCATCGAAGACCTGGGCACCAACTTTTGAAAAAAATGTGTTGAACTCAGTGGCTTTTTCCAAAGGATTTTCAAAATCACTTTTGCGCTCTTAGTTTTTATATTGGGCCACCACCCTAATGATTCCCCATGTGCGTTTTGGATCATTTTTTGCCATGAATAGTTCTTGGTGGAAGTGAGTTTGTTTTGCTTGCGTGATTTTTTTCCGAAGAATCTTTCCAAGTTCTTTATATCTCCTGTATAAAGTAATGTTTGACCTGTTTTCTTTATACTCTCGCAAGTAAATTTTCTTTATTCTGCTTATGTCTTTAATTTCGTTAGTAATCCACAGAGTGCGTTTTGGCTTAGTTTTTTGATGATATAAGGTGCGCATTCATTGAGAGCTGCTGTAAAGTTCTCGTTAAAGATGGAAACTTGAATGTCCACATCGTCAGATTGCGTCATACTCTGAAATTCGGTGAACCTCTTTAGGAGTTTTTCATTAAATAGCTCCGGTGAATATTGACTTTTTAGGCGGTAAGTCATGAAACGATAGTTTTGTCTTTCCTTTGCAATATTAATTTTACATTCTACAGAGTGGTGATCGGCGACAGAGGGTGATATAACTGTATTAAGAATTCCCGTAGGTTTGTTTGTGATCGCCAGATCGAGGAGAGTCTTAGATACTCTTGTAACGCGAGTCGGTTCTTTAACCATTTGTGAAAGGTTTAGTTTGTACAACAGTCTGCTTAGCTGATTTTTTTCATCCGTTAAGTCAATATTAAAATCACCGAAAGCAAAGAATGACTTTTTTGTAGCTAAAATTTCTTTGAAAATTTTCTCAATGAACTCTACTGTTGTTGGTAGAGAAGCTGATGGGTGCCGGTAAAGACTGCCGGTAATGATGGATTTATGTTTATTTATTTGCACGATCAACCAAACCATTTCTATACCCTCGCACACTTCATTTGTTAAAAGTAAAGACGAAAAATAAATTTCTTTCACGAAAATACAAGATCCACTGCCTTTGCTACTTGTAACGCCGTCATGGCGGTACAGCATGTAATCGGGAATATTGAAAAAGGAGCTCTGAGTTCGCGAATCGAACCATGTCTCAGAAACACATAAAATGTCAATGTCTTCTGTGACCAACATTACTCTAATGTCATCCAGCTTACTAATGAGGCTACGAGCATTGATATGTTTAATTTTGATGTTTTTTTTATTTTATGACGATTATTTGTGCCATCAAAGTGATTTTTTGGTAGGGACTGTTTCGTGGATTCGTTGATCATATCATTGTTGCCCAGAGCGTCAAGTCTAGCATCAGGTGTATTTGAGAGACTGTCATTCAACTGGACAACAGTATTTTGTCGTGAAGATGGTGTGATATCAGGCTTGTTTTTGTCATGTGCAACAAGGGTACTGTAGTGATCATTTTTCCGATGAAGCATCAACAAAGGGTTATTAGTTGATACTTCTCGTGAGGGGTCGACTACTGTTCTCCAAATACCATTGCCTTGCTCATCGAAGATGAAAATTCTTTTACCAGTGACCTTTGATGTGATATTTGGTATTAGGTCCCCAGCAACATGATCAAAATATTTTTCGTCAATGTATTTGCGTATGAGCCTAGGTAGAACACCGCTTTTCTTATAAAGGAAATTCACATATTTGTTTTCATTTGTTGTGCTCTCTTTTTTGATTGCTGCTTTTAAGGAATTGAAATTCCATTTTGAAGACGATTGTGTTTTAAGCTGGTGAGTTATTGCATGAAGAAGGCAGTGCCCATCGGCTATGGTAGGAAGCAGCTTTACTTTCAATTATCGTTTTAATTCATCCATGGTGGTACTGACGAGTGAGTACATGGGGTTTGAGTCATATTTAGGCTGACTTTCAGCATTATCACGAGAGTTGCTTGGATTCTTTGTTTTCCTGGCTTTGAATTGGCTCGCTGTGGCCAGTTTTAGTTGAGTGAGCGAATAAGAAATGAGGGGTGCTCATTTCATTTCCCCTCTCTTGGTTGTGGTTAAGTATGCGGTTTGGCTGTAAATTTTTTATCGGATTTCGACTAAGATTCTGCTGCAATTTTTCTCTTTGTATTGATTTTACTGCTTCCGAGTACGTGGTTGGTGGTTGAGGATTTGTACTCGTTTGTGATGAGGGTATATCGCTCTCTGAGTTCGCGTCAGATAATAACGAAAACCTATTTTTTGTGGGTACTGTGCGGTAGTTGAAGATCAACGGAGGAGAATGTTCATCATCAATAGGCAAGCAATGATTCAGGTTTCTGGAGACTTCACTTGAAACACCTAGTGATCGAGTAGAATTCTTCAATTCATTTTGCTGTTCTGCACTGATGTTGGAGCATTCAGTTCTGTCATTCAGGCCATTGGAGTTTATGATACATGAGCTAGATTGTAAAGTGAGTTTTAGACTCGATCTAAGAGTAATCTGTTGAAGAAAATGGTGTTTCATCTCTTGTACCGGGACAAGTACGAGCATCATTTCAAGTTATGAGATCAGTTATACCGTTTGCTCGGAGCGGAATCAATTTAAAACCGTTTGTTTTGCACAAATTCAACGCCTGATACAAGTGTCTTCTGCTACATGCACTCACTACATAAACACGGGCCAAGGCATGCTTAGACAATATGAGTTCTTTAATTTTAGCAATGTTAGGTTGTGAGAGGCTTAAATCTTTGAAGCAAACGTCGTAGTTAGTGAATTGAGGCATTTGGCCAATTACGTCAAGGAGATCATCAATGCGACCGGAAATTACAGTTCGTATTTTACACGTGGGGTCAATGTCGCTCCTTTGGACCGTCGTGAGAATTTTATCTCCGACGAGGAATGTATCCAGAGGTTTTTTGCAATGTGAGTCAAAAAATTGGCTTGTAGAAAACGGGATCTTTGGCGTAAGATCGAAAGAGCTTACGTGCAAGTTCAATTAGAAAAGTTGTTCTGTAATGAGCCTAATATTTGAAGCGGTGGAAGATACTGAAAGTGGACTTGGAGGCGTTCGATGTTTTGACATTTTCAATAAGTGGACTGCAGTGAGAGACAGGTTATTGTTTACCTGGTGAATGATATGGGACATTGAAATTTGAAGCGGGCGCAAGCTGCTTGATGCAATATTCAGGTAATCATGAGCACTAGAATTATAAATATTAGAAATATTAGAACCGCTAATATTAGGCTCATTCATCGCATCATTCTCGGTAGCTAGTGGCAAATTTACATTTTTACCCATCGTAACACGTGAAGTTCTTGGTGACTTTCGCTGGTGTAACTTCTCGAGGATTGCTTGGATAGTGGAGTTCAGGCTCAGGGGCTCCTTCCTTGCTCTTGCTAGGGCTTTTTTTGACTGCGTGCAATGCTGGTGTGAAGACTTCATTGTTACCAGCAGCGCTTGGGGGATTTTTGTCCGTGACGGGTGACCCCGAAACTCGACTCTCTGTCGGGCGACCTTCTGTCGACTCTCTGTCGGTTCGCTCTGGTGATGCTGGATGTGTTGCGGTGCTTTCGTTGACGTCGCACTACTTTACCGTCGGAGTTTCTTTTCTCATTTTGAGCGGTTGAGGCTTTTGAACGAGTGATTTACGCGTGACGTTTTTGGTGGTTTTTGTTTGTTTTATGAACGGTTCAGATATATTCTGCTTATTTGGCTTACATGATCCCTGAAAGTTCATTTTCACGAGATACGGGCTTGCCAGAGTCCAATTTCTATTTTGCTGCGATTTTGGTATCCATGGTTTCAAAAATAGGAGACATAGGTGACATCGCCTTTGAAATGGGATGAAAATAAAATGTCAGGCGATGAAAAAGACCCACAGACACTCAACTCAAACTCATTGACACTCAACAAAAATTTTGCAATAACAGATGAGAATTGCATAAATTTATTTCTGTTATTTAATGTTGGTGCTCACAAAATTCAATTTTGCTATTTCATCAGGTCATTTTTGTTTCCACATTAGTATTCGAGGTAAGCTTGTTCAAATTCAAGTCGGTGGGAGTGACAGGGGATGCGGGAGAGGGGGGAGGGGGTTGTTGCGGTTCACCAGGGAGGGAGGCGGAACTGGCCATTTCCGGGGCCTGTTGCACACACTTTGAGTCTAAACATAGTTTACAGAATACACCATTCTGTTTTGCACTATAAAATTTATCACAGCTGATTTTTTTTATGACTTTTTTTATTATTTTTTTTAGAAGATAAACTCTGATGACTATATTTCTATTTTGGACGAAAACCTGAAGGTATTAGGAAATAGTTTGGGACTTGAAGGCGGTGGGTATTTCAACACGACAATGACCCAAAGCACACGGTCAAGTCTACAATTAGCTGGCTCCAAAGAAATAAGATAAATGTGCTGCTATGGCCTGCAATGACTCCTGATGTCAATCTTATTGAAAACTTGTGGCAGGAATTAGAAGTCAACATCAACATGAGAGCTCTAAAAAATCTTCAGGAATTGGAACGCATCGCCATTGAAGAATGAAACAATATTTCATCTGAAACTACGGAAAAGCTTGTCAAAAACTATAATAAAAGGCTTTTAAGTATTATGAAGATGAAAGTTCACGCTTTTGATTATTAAAAATGTACTCAAATGGTAGATTCACCTCAATAAAGTGTAATACTATTCACTGTATGGATAATTTTGTCTTATGGTATTTCTCAAGTTCAGTTGCTACATCTTTCATAAATAAAATTTGGTTTTAGAAACTTTGTATTATTGTCACTAATATGTGCTTTACACCTTGTAAAAATCTGATGCCTGTGGCAACAATAGTTTTTGAGAAATTATAAAAAGTTTTGATAACAAGTTAACCGAAATGCAACCAGAATTAAGAGCGTGCACAATAAATATAACTGTGATAGGAAATGCTCTACTTTACACAGTTTAAAGTTTCCAACAGCTCCCATTGGGTCTCAGAATGTGTTACCACTCACCAGCTCTTGAAAAAACTACCATGGGGCAAGGAAAGAAATGCTGAACACTCTGGACGTATACTGAAATTGGTCAGTACATTCTTGACAGACAGTTTAAGAACAATTTAATGTCCAGAGCCCCAGCAAATATCCTCGCATCGCAGAGGTAACCGACGGAGTGACGTCGGCAGCGCGGCTCAACGACTAGCCCATGGGCGTCCACAAGAAAGAAGATCACGAGTGTGAACAAATACTTAAAGGTTTGTTCGGTGCGGTGAAACTAAGTTTACGAAAGAACACTAAGAGCAAATAGTAAGCTTTCCCTTACACATCTTCGGAGGTAGATAGCTCCCAGATAGCTCGGAAATAGCATAGCTAAATAGCATTTAGGACATAGCATGGCTAAATAGCAATTAGGAAATAGCATGGCTAAATAGCATTTAGGAAATACGAGTAGCATGGTTAAATAGCATTTAGGAAATAGCATGGCTAAATAGCATTTAGGAAGTAGCATGGCTAAATAGCATTTAGGAAATAGCATGGCTAAATAGCATTTAGGAAATAGCATGGTTAAATAGCATTTAGAAAATGGCATGGCTAAATAGCATTTAGGAAATAGCATGGCTATATAGCATTTAGGAAATAGCATGGCTAAATACCATTTAGGATGGCTAAGTAGCATGGCTAGAGAGCATATAGGATGGCTAAGTAGCATACATCGCTCATAATGTGCTCAAATGGGCGAGAACCCTTCATGATCTTCTCATTTATTTATTAGGCCAGAGTGATGGACCTTCTACTCAGTTAAGTAGTTAAGAATTACTGAACAGGTTGACTGGACATAAGGCTATCAATCACTGCAACCCACCATAACAGTAATCCGGTCTTGGGTCTCCGTAGTGACGAGAGAAGAGTCCTGTGCCAGGTCTTCATCACTTGCGGGAAACGACCGCTCCCCCGAAGCGTCGCCGTCCTGCCCCCATCCTTCCGCGAGCCGGCCGCTCTTTTAGCAGATCATCTTCACGTTGATCAGCTTCATTGACGAACACATACTCTCACAAGTCACGGCGAGAATTACGAACGTGGTACACTGCGAAAACCAGCTGAGTGGTGTAAATTAGCATTGATGAGGTCATTTGTTAGTGACAGACTGATGCTCATGCGTGAAGCATGTCTGGAGTTTAGAACGTTTTTAGACTTTTGGGGCTAGTTGGAGTAGCCAGGGCTGCTCTTTGAGCCTCGGGTGCTAGCGAAAGAATAGCGCTAGGACTTAATAAAATTGAGTAATTCTTTGAAACAAAAGAAAAGTCACGAAAGATTCTCATTGTTAGCACATATTCGTCCTAAAATTATCTTTAATTCTAGATAGCGGAAATTTCTGTACACCAGCTGAATGCACAATACAAAATACATCTCTGGACACAAAGTTAAAAATTTGACGTTCTCTCTACACACAGTTAAGTTCCTACAAATTACTGTATTTTACCTACAAGCATCACTTAATATTTAACACTAGTTACTTACATTTTTATTTCTGGAGTTTACACACGTCACTCTATAAAATCACATAATAAATGGCATCCTCGGAATTGCTCGTCTGGTTTAAATACCTTAGGTTCCGTAGGCGAATGTGCCTGTCAGATAGTTCCAGTTCGAACCCAGAGGTCGAAATTTTTCAGATTGCTGCGCAGGCAGCACACCTATAGCTTGTATGATGTGCGAAGTGTAACCAGTGACTTGTCGGTCGTGCGTTATCCTCCAAGTTTTTAAGAGGCTTTAGAATTTCCTCTGTGGAAACCCTCAGTTCTACAGCTAATCCAGCGTGCCAGTTGCTTGGAAAGAAAATTACAGAAAGAAAGAAAAAGAAAAACCATTTATTTCTTAAAAAGTTGAAACATGAAATGCATTACAACACATTGGTTTTTAAGATCCTTAATTGATTGACAAACCATACGACGCGTACTTAGCTATGTCAAGGAAATATCATCTCATGGGGAAAATTTATCTGCAGAGAGAGGTCTGACAATTTATAAATAATTTCATTACTATTAGAGAATTCTTCGAAATTTCATTGCTATAAGCAGAAACCAAAAGAGGAATATACAGTGAACGCTTTTCAGAAACAGGCTGAAAACACCATCGTAATGATTACACTGGGGAACGTTTTTTCAGTAATTTTAAGTTGCATTGGATATTTAAGTAATTATTGTAGATTTAGACTCTGATTTCAAATTTGAAAATAGTTTTCTTCTACCAGTTCCAGTTTGTATGCAATTTGAGATTTTTTAAAACGTGCAAATGTGAACTTGCTTAAACAATGTATAAGCATATTCACGTCAATATATGTAGATAGCTTCTAATAATTTGAGTATTCTTCTTTTGTTCGAGTTTCAAGATGGCTTCCAAAGAAAGACATCATTGCAGAAATAAGCCTGATGCCTTCTGCTACAAACATGGACGTTACACACTCAATCGTCAGAGACGTAACATCTCCTCGTTCGTCAAGCGTGCTTAGAAGGCACATTTTGAAGATTATCTTGGTGATCAGGACATGCAATGGGCTCCTCATGTTGTTTGATACAATTGTGAGGAAGTGCTTCGAGACTGGACCAAAGGAAAACGCAAAGGTCTGCCTTTTGGAGTTTCAATTATTTGGTGTGAACCCACCAACCTTGTAACTGAGTGTTATTTTTGCATGTTAAACAAAACAAGTGTTGGGAGAAAAAACCTACTAAGATTACGCATCAGAACTTTTCCTCAGCTATTCGGCCTGTTTCGCACTCTGAAGAAGTTTCTGTTCCAGTTTTCAAAGGCTTTTCTTCATCGGACGATTAAGACATTGGACATGATACAAAAAAAAGCCAAAGAAAAAATAAAGCCGTTTATTTCTAAAAAGTTGATACATGAGATGCATGACAGCATAATGGGTTTTTAAAAATTTCTTAATGTAAGTCGTCCTTAGATACACGTAGCATACTAGGCGTACTAATAGAGAAACTATACGAGGTTTACTATTAGACAAATAACACGAGGTGTACTAATACTGTAGACAAACAACACGAGGTGTACTAATACCGTAGACAAACTATACGAGGCGTACTAATAGACAAACTAACTGAAGCGTTCTAATGGACAAACCGTACGAGGCGTGTTAATATATTAACCCTGTCAAAGGCTAATTAAATCGAAAATATCATCTCATGGATATTTTCTTCTCCAAGAGATGGCTGATAAGCTATAAATAATTTAAATACTACTAGAGAATTCTTCGGAATTCCTAAATTATTAGTTGAAACGAAGTAAGACAAAACAAAAAATGCTTTACCGAAGCAGATTGAAACACCATCGGAAATGATTATAAAATAGTGAGAAAAAGTTAGGCACAAAGTTATTTATAGAAAACATTGCGTAACACAACACGAACGTCTAGAAACGCGTCAACAAACATACATGCAGTATGAAATTCATGGCTTGTTCAATAAACGGACAGAAAGATAATTCTTTCACGAGCCATATGCTTAAATTGTCCTTTATTTCATTTGTCTGTTTATATTTTTTCTATTCGCAGAAAAACCCCCCTGCTTGGTGATAGATCTGTTTTTGAATCACTAAACGAATGCAATATATATATTTATTTCTGAAATATGGTTCAGAGTTAACTGATCGCAGAGCATTAAGTAAAATGTAATGGATCTTGAGGTTTTGTTTTTACGCAAAAAAATATAAACAGAAATATATAAATTTTTATGTGTGTGTGTATATATATACGAGTATATATATATGAACATATATACATGTATATGTGTACACATACACACATAGATATACATTCATGTGTGCGTACACATATACGCACACATACTCCTACACACATCTTCATATGTATACATGTTGAAAATGAATATAAGAAAAAATAATAATAGACATAAAAAACAATCTTGCTCCTGTGTACATTACTACACAGAGACATTCTTGTATTCGCAATAAGAATGTTGCCACCCGTTCAAATTAATAGGCCAAGGCAAATGTTCCATCTATGTCGATGAAACAAATTGTAACTTGTTTGAAGGAAGATCGTTTGAACAAGCGCAAAAGGGACTTCGTTGCTATACTTCTTTTAAAGATTAAATCTACGTATCGTCCAACGGTAGTCATTTGTAGTTGCATGTATCTATGATTTTATATACGTGATAAAGTGGAATTTTACGCATATTAATATCTATTTGAGTGTAAATAAATCCTCGATTCTACTAGGAATAACATAAAAATACCTATTGAATATAAATATTTGAATAGATGCACACTACCATTAGTTTAGAATTTATGAAACTTCAATAAGTCGTATAAAACGTAGCTTTCATAATTTACTTGTATCTTTAACGTCGCTGAAAGATCTGAATCACACTCTGTCTCCTGATGCTGGATACTTAGCACATTTTGCGATAGCGTGTCTTTAGATTGCAACCCCGCGGAAATTGTATGTATTTTTTGCAGAAAGGGTAGACGATTGTCTTGCTCATCCCATCCAATAGATACATGTTTAACACAAAAAACGCTCAAATTAACGAGTGATTATGTCAATTTTTAACTCAACTTAGGGATTGATTAATTTGAATTTGACTTGGACAAAATTGAACATAACTTGGATTAGTTTGAAGTGAAAAAAGTGTATATTGCGCGGATATTTGGGCATGTTTGTTTTTCGTTTCTCATTTTGCTAATGCTAATATCACTTGGTTAAAAAACATTGATAATTTATCATGTGAGTGCAAAAAAATTCGATATAATTAATAATAGTATTGGCGTAAAATACGACCTCACAAGAAAATCGGCTTAGGATTGAGGGGGTAGTATTGGCGTAAAATATTTGTACATTAGTATTGGCGTAAAATACGACCTCAACCTTGCTCAGTGCCCCCCTTCAGAGAGCATGAACATTTTAAGGCTTGAATAAGGGAAGAAAACATTTATGCTCTATATGGTAAACAAATTAGAACAAATTACATCATTTTCGAAATATGATTCAAATGTCTTCAATTGAGAAACATACAAACGTGCCCTGACGGTCTAATTTAATGCTTGTACGAAAACGGAGAGCATAAAATATAAAATATATTCAGTAGCTGGTTAATTGAAGTTGAATATTGTTTGCTAATTCATGAAAACAATAAAGATAGCCCAGTTAAAAAATAAGACGTTTTCAAGACGTCTGTGCCGCGGTAGGCAAGACTTGTGGCCGAGTTTTATTCGGAAAAGAAGCCGTTTTTTGGTCGCCATATCCCCTTTTTATGGCAGTAAAAAACGACTACAAGCCATTGAATTTCCATTGCAGCTGTTCGGAAATTCCCACCTTTATCGGCTACATATCGCCTTTCCACGGCCCCAATTCGACCTTCCGCGGCTTCCCCATTCTCTGTATCGGCTCTCATCCCATGTACACATGTCCGTATAATGCTGAAGAGTTATGTTGTCTGTGGACTGTAACCTGAGTTTTCTTAAAAATTTGTATGAAGAAATTAAAAACCAGTTCATTTTTACGTTTTTCGAAGTCTTCTTTTCCTTTTAGTTATTTTTTTCCAAATAATTTCTTAGGATTACAGTGAGCTCAACTGCATTTTCGGTATAGTAGTTGGTAGGTTGTTTTTATCTTTTTATTTTATAAATGTATTTTTTTTTCTTGTATTTCATTTTCAATAAGTATATATATTAATATGTGTGTGTACGTACGTAGGTTTATATATATTTACATAAATTGATATACATGTTTCTATTTTATTTCTTTACGCAAAAACCAACCGGTTAATAAATTTCATTGGACTAGCGAAATAATTCAAAAATAGATCTATCACTACCCTAGAGGGCATTTCTTCGAATCCCATTAATGACAAATACAATTAAGGGAACCATGTCCACCGGTCGGCCCATAACTTGATTTCCATCCGTAGATTTTTTCTATCGGACACACGTCTATGAAAATTTGCAGAATACTAGATCTCTAGATTCCCAACAACTTTTATAACAAGTTTTTTTGCATTAGGGCATAGAAAATGTGTTATTCATGATAATTTTAAAAATATATATTCATAACATTCCTTATAATTTCGCCGAAATTTACAGAGCTAGAGCAATGCGGTTTGTTGCATGTGAAAGTACAATGTGTGCTCCAAAAATGTAATTAACCGGCTTTTGAATTTGAATTCATTATGAATTTATATAATTTTTTGAAAAAAGTATAGTTTGAAGTTTTAATTTAGGGTAAAAAGTCTACGTAAAAAGTTTCACGTAAAAATTTTTGAAAATCAACGAACTTACAATTTTAGATTACACCTATGACTTTCAAATGCAGCGAACCACAATGCTCTAGCTTTGTATGTTTCGGCGAAATTATAAGGAATATCTTGAAATTTTAGATTGTTCAGGAAAGCCGATTGAAGTTAGAAAATCAATGAAAAAAATGTTACATAAAAATTTTCGAAAATCAAACCCGTAGCCATTTTAGAGCACTCAATATAATTTCAAAAGCAACAAACCGCATCAATAAACCTATAAAACTGCCGGAGAAATGACGGACTTAGTGTCAATAACTTACGTATCAGAAAAGCCGATCGAAACAGCAATGGCCCAGTCCATCTTCTTTCAGGTATTCGCATCCCCGCTCGTGATGAGCAAATGAGAGAAACGTTTTACCAATCTCATATTGTAATGAACAAAATGTATTTATTATAAAAAATTTACTAGTAAATTGTTGTATCAAAAGTAATGAATTGTTTTATCCAAACGTACAGTCTCTGCTTATCACGGGCTACTATCACAAGGCAACACCTTGCTCATTGTCGTGTGATTCGAAAGAAATGGAAATGCACCGAACTTCACGAATGCTCGTCAGAGACTGACAGAAAAGCTTATGTGAATAACGAGGACCCTTTTCGAGGCTAGCCTATAGTTATCAATTGCTATTTTTACACTGCTAATACATAACCAAAAAAGCGTTGGAAAAAACGAAATTTTTTCGTTCATTGGCTTGAAAACCTTTCATGGAATATTGTTATCTTCTTTCACAGAGATAAATAACGTATTTCTCATGAAAATTTTCACATAAATAAACACTACTTGCTTCTTTTTCGAGCCAATAAAACTTGCAACTCGTAGTTCTCTACCCCCACGAAGTGCCCCCACCCCTCCCCCCCCCCCCCCCCCCCGGAGGCAGTGAAGTGTTGGGTCGTCACCGAGCCTTCAAAAGCACTGTTTTTTATACTTTTAATTCAAATAGATAATGATTTACCATTGAAATATATATTACACAAAGATAGGCAAACGTGAACGGCTGTGTCGCCTCACCTTTGATTTAGCGCTGAGTAACCCCCCTTTCACCTCTTCTGGGGGGCGCTGGAATTGCAAGACGTTCCCAACATTTTTACCGCGATTCGAGAATATCTTTCAAAGTCTTTTAAAGCAATAAAAAAAATTAGGCCATTTATTAATGAAAACACGACATGCTTCCCTTAATGAAATAAGGCGCAATTTGAGCACATGAATCGTGGTAAAATTATCTTTCTGTCCTTATGTTGTACAAGCTATGAATTTTGATGTTGAGTATATGTTTGTTCAAGCATTTCTGCCAAAATTTTGTGGATATTTGTCAATGAATGGTAACCGGCTTACACTGTATCTCCATTTTATCCCATGTACCCATGTCCGCATGATGTTGCAGAGAATATCGAGAAGACATGAAATATGTTTTTTGTTGTTGTTGTTCCTCTGCGGTAACTTTAGTTTTCTTAAAATTTCTTTTAGGATATTAAAAAACCATTCCATTTATATGTATTTCAAAGTCCTCTATCTATTCCTTATCTTTCCTCATGTTCTTTCTTACGATTCATCAGAGCTTTGGCTGTCATTTTAAACATAGAAAGAGCAAGATTATTTTCCATGTTTATTAGCATTTTTCTTATATTCATTTTCAATACGTATATATATGAATATGTGTGTTGGTGTGTGCATGAGTGTGTATGTGTGCGCACGGAAACATAAATGTCTATGTATCAGTGTACACATGCACACGTTCGCACATATATATATACGCACATGTACATATATATGTTTCTATTTCTACTTTTTGCGTAAAAAGCAAAACCTCAAGACACATTACATTTTGCCTAAAGCTCTGCGATCAGTTAACACTGAACCAAATTCCATAAATAAACAAATTGATTGCGCTTGCTTACTGATTTATAAATCGATCTATCACGACCCCGTAGGGCATTTCTGTGAATAGAAGAAATTAAAAGTACAAACAGACAAATGAAATAAAACGCTCGTGCAAAAATTATCTCTATATTTGTATGCCGATCAAGCCATGCATTTCATTTTTGAGTGTAAGTTTGTTTACGCATTTCTAGATGTGCGTGCTGTGTTGCGCGATGTTCTTTATAAATTCCTTCGTGACTAACCTTCTCTCAATACTTGATTGTCGTTTACGATGGTGTTTCAATCTGCTTCGGTGTAGCGTTTTTTTGTATTTTTCCTACTTCGATGATCTTATAAATAATTCGAATACTACTAAAGAATTCTTCGAAACTCCCAAGTTCTTAGTTGAAATTATCGAAGTAGGAAAAAGACAAGGGACTCTGTGCCGGAATCTCTTGGAATATAAAATATCCAAGAGATGATATTTTTCATTTCTCATTCAACTATCCTTGACAGAGTTAGACTATTAGCACGCCACGTATGGTTTGTCTGTTAGTACGCCTCGTATATTTTGTCTATCAGTATACCTCGTATGGTCTATCTATTTGTACACCTCTGATAGTTTGTCTATTAGTACACCTCGTATAGTTTGCCTATTATTATGCCTCGTATGGCTTATCTATTTGTACACCTCGGATGGTTTGTCAATTAGTACTCCTCGTATGACACTTTTATTTTTGGACGTCCTATATTAAGAAACTTTTAAAAGCCAATATGTTGGCATGTATCTCATGTGGGAACTTTGAAAATAAACGTTTTTTCTTTTTTTTTCTTTCTCTGCCGACCTTACTCGACCTTGTACCGGCCTCCCGCGGAAGCAAATCGACCTTGCTCGAGCTTAATTACACTGGCTAATCATATACACACTCACCCCCCCCCCCCCCCACACACCCCATAACCCCCCCCCCCCTCCTCCCACACACGCACAAATATGTATCTGAACACATCGTTGATCACCTTCAATAATGTCCTTCAATCCAGAGGTTGCTGAAGACTGACGAGGGAAAATTCAGGTTTGGTTTCCACATTTTGTTGTTGTTACATTGCTCATATTGAAGTTTTGCCCTCACTACCAGCCCCACCACAACGATGAATCGTCATAAATATCAATTGACCGAAGTGGTGAAACTAACAGTTGGGCCCTTACTCCGCTCATGCTCTTGAAATAGTGCCTCTGCAGACCAGCATTAGATCTACATCTCTTACATCCCTTGTTTCTTTTGAAGAATCGCCATCTTCACCAGAAGTTACTGGTCCGAACTCAACTACATGCGAAATGTTAAAAGAAAACTACTCATTGTGCGTTTCAGCGTCATTTTCTTATGAAGCTTCAGCCAGAGTAGCCAATGCATCCAACTGTCTTTTTTTTGGCCGTTGCATAGAAATGTAATTTTTTTTTTAATTCTAACCGAAACGTTAAAAAATATTCATAAAGTCCTGTCATAAAATTATTGATGTACCGATGTATCGGTATCGGTCATTTCTACTGGTATTAACAAAATCCGGCCGATACTTTCCAATAATACGTCTTTTATCATAAAAATGAAGGTCATAAATCATGAAAGTAAAAGTATGATCAAATAAAGACCCTATTCATACCTAGTAAATTAGTTAGCTAACTGTTGAATAACAGTGTTTAATCAGGCCCGCTTACTGAATTTACTACTTTGACTTCCCGATGAGTCACGTACGGTCAGTAAGTGAAGGCTATGTAGCATGAATAGTTGAAAACTGAAGCGATACAAAATTATTATACTTTAACAACTTAAGAGGCTAACAAAATCAAACCAATTATGTAAATAAAGTTGAAGGTGTATTTTAAAGGATTTGAAATTTAATATAAAAAAAGCTGAAAATTCGATTTTAATTTATCTTGTAAATCGCCAAATATTACAAAGCTAATAATTTTATTTTAAACTAGCGTGTAAATCACCGTACACTTGAAATATTGCATTTTTTTCTATTTTAAGATGTTTGAAAAATTCACGAATAATCTTATAGTTGGTTGCGTGTGTTTGGATCTTTTTGGTTTCGGGGCCTATCGAATTTGAATGTTTTCTTTTCGCCAAAGTATGTATTTTGGTGTGAAAAACACATAAATGATAACCATTTTGTGGAGAAATTATTGTTTTGGTTCCCTTTTGGAACCAGTTGCTATTACAGCTAGTCGGCATTACGTTGCAATACGATTAGAAACATCTATCGAAAGGATTTCATTTTGATATTTTTTTGCAACAATATAGGTAACATATCAAGAGCAGTTTTATTATTCCTAATCGAAAACTTTATTGTCAATATTGTTATATTATTAGATATATTAGTTAATAATTTTATTATAACACCCATGTAAGGCTAATAATGATTTTATTTTAATATTAATTATAAAAGTATCGGTATCGGTTGTAGTATCGATTAAAAAATGGGTATCGGTATCGGCCAAAAAAATTATATCGGTACATCACTACGTAAAATAATTACACAATAATAAAATAAAAGAATGTTTTATCATTAAATCCTATTAAATCGGAAGAGGTACTTGGATATTCATGCTAAAAAAGGTATCTAACGATAATATCGGTATCGGAATTGGCAGTATCAGCTTTTTTCTCGAGTATCGGTACCGGCGTCCAAAAAAATGGATCTTAGCCGATACTCTCTTACTTCTATACTAACTTCAGGAGACTGGTAATGCAAAATTTCAGAAGACAATCTTAATATCACACATTAACTGCATAAATTTATTTCTCAGATATGATAATAAAAGTTAGATTTAATCTCG
The DNA here is from genome assembly GCA_030386875.1 of Morinoia aosen. Classification (NCBI taxonomy): domain Eukaryota; kingdom Metazoa; phylum Arthropoda; class Malacostraca; order Amphipoda; family Talitridae; genus Morinoia; species Morinoia aosen. The sequence goes on along the minus strand of CM059572.1, from coordinate 78,913,248 downwards.
TAGAAGAAATAATTGAATAGGAATAATTGTTGTCACAACCTATTTCATTTACGTAGAAAAAAAGTGCTTGAGTGCCCGTTCGCGTATTCACAAGCACACGCAGAAACACGTGACGCCTGCTTAAGATTAGGGACGTACCGATACCATTTTTTTGGCCCACACTGATACCGATACCCCTTTTTTGCAGATACCGATACTCTGATACTTGGAAATACCGATACTTTGACCGATACTACATCCGATTCCGACACTTTTACAACTATATTAAAATAAAATCATTATAAGCCCAACATGAGTAATGTAATAAAATTATTAACTAATATATCTTCACAGGTTAATAACTCAAAATTTACGCATCAGCGAGAGAATGTCATTCATTTAAAACGTTCTTAAATGTGTTCCTTTAGAGATTCTTTGAAACAGAATTCATAACATGCGCGAATGAATTGAATTTAATTAAATATTGACCTTTTCTTCGTTCATCATCGTTATTCCTCAATTTTATAACGCAGCTCGTCAAATATTTCTGAAGTTTAATTTTCTTACTAAAAAATTGACAACTAGTGATGTATTGATACCAGAAAAAATGCCGATACCGATACTATCGGTACATCTCAATTGAAAACATTGCATATTGTTGCGTGTCAAAGGTTTCTCAAGTGGAATTATACCGCAACTTATAAGTTTAAAGTTTCTGTTTTAACACTTATTGTAAAATAAGAATGGAATTATAAGTGAATAAACATACACTATGATATTTTGCAGCTATTGTTTCCTATAACTACAGTTAAAATTTTGAAGTATAGATACACTTGTGCACTATCAAATATAAAATCAACAGTACAGTAGTGAAAACCTGATTGACCTTACAGGGCGTAATTGTTCCTTCTCATTAATATATGTATATTACTATTCATTCACACTAAAAAATTATTGAGACGACAAGGTCAATCAACAACAATCAGGCATTTGACATGTTATACCGGCTTAAAGGATTCCTCCGCTAAAATCTGAATTTTGATCCGATTGGGCTGAAATTCAGCCACTATATGTATTTTTGAAAGAACAACATATTTTATTCGTGTAACTTTTTTGATTTAGGCCTTAGTTTTTTAGAAAAATTTGAAATATTTGTTTTTTGAGTCATTTTTATACATATTTCAAAACGATAGAAGTCAAAAAGTACTTATGCTAGAACAAATTCGAAGACAGTTTTGGAATCCTCGTAATATTTCAAACAAAGTGACAGTCCTTAATTTTTTATTTGAAACCTTTTTTTAGATATGCGATATTTGATCAACACCTCAAATATACCAAATTTTTAGGTTTTGAACTAGCATAAAAAAAATAAATGTACAAATTGGGAAATCAAAGACTGTCACGTTGTTAGAAATATTCCAAGGATTCTAAAACTGTCTTTGTGTTTTTCCTAGCATAAAACTCAATGACTTCTATTCTTTTCAATGCTGATAATAAGTAACTCTACAGTACGGGCCAAAAATAAAAATAAATATTTTTTTCATAAAAATTCTGAAATTTTCCATTTTCAGTCTGATTCTTATGAAATTTGACTAAAAAATGTTACTTTCGAAAAGAAACACAATTTCTTCTATACATTTATTTGATTCAGGCCTTAGTTTTTGAAAAATTTGACATATTGGTAGGTCAATATTTACTTTAATGTTGTCAACGATTTTCATAATTTTGTTGCGAAGAATCAATAAAGGAACACATTTAAGAGTGTTTTACATGAATGACATTCTGCTTGCTGATGCGTTATTTTCGAATTATTCAACTTTGATTTTGGCTTGTGCGCGCCAGGGAAGCGCATGCGCCTAACGTAATTTAATTAGGAACGGAAGCTAACCCCCTATTTTACAAACGTAAAGAGGTTGGGTCGTGAGGGGTAGCCACAGTTCTTCTAGTGAAAATTATAAATAAAAGTTTCTAGTGACGTCCGTTTACATCATCTCCAATGGCGCCACCCTGTACCCAAGATGGCGGCAGCCATCTTGGAGTCGATGTAAACGGACGTCACTAGAAACCTTTATTTATAATTTTCACTAGAAGAACTGTGGCTACCCCTCACGTCCCAACCTCTTTACGTTTGTAATAGGGTGTTAGCTTCCGTTTCTATCGTAAAAACAATGACTGTTTTTGCGCAAAAAAGGCCATTCACGAGCGCCTTTCGTATAACTTCAAACGTAAATAACTCGAAAACTAAGCATTTTTGAGCACATTATCATTCATGTAAAACGTCTTAAAATCGACTATATTACCTATCCAAAGCAACGAAATTATGAAAATCGTTGACAACATTAAAGTAAATATTGACCTATTGGTATTGAGTCCACTGGTATTGATATTTCAAAAGAATAGAACTCATTGAGTTTTTATGCTGGAACAAAAACAAAAACAGTTTTTGAATCCTTGAAACACTTCTAACAATAATATATTTTCAAATTATCCATTTCCCGTTTTGTTTTCTTGTTATATGGGGTCGAAATGGGGTCGAAAGTTTAAGATTTTGGTCCCCTCACCCCCTCCCCCCTGGGGGGATCTATTGTCCGTAGCACCATAAAATTTTAGGACCGAATAGTCCACCACCTAAGAGTCCTTTTCCGACAAAAACATGAACAATGACCATCGGGGAGAAAAGAGGCCTCGGAGGACCCCCTTAACGTCTTCAATGGAATACGAAACTCACGTGAGAGCGAACACATTATACCTTATTAGGGCATTATACCTTATTACACTCTAACGTACTATACACTCGCACTGAAATACACTCTGACATTGCTTGAAACATATTATTTAAATAAATGAGAAATCACCACAACAGCTGTGACCCACAACGCCAGTCAAACAACTGCCGCGAAAAGGTTTGACACGCTTGCCAAAATGTGCGTACAGTGTTGCCATCTCTAACTCGAATGCAGATAAAAAATTGACTCAGATGAACAACAGGATAGTATTATTCACTGTAAACTGGTAAAAATTATTAAATAGACATTTAAATATCTCATAACATTATAACTATCCACAAATTAAAGTTTCTAGGTAAATTAATGTACCAAATTTTTAGTTGGCGTCTTTGACTAAAAAGTTTCTTTTGGCAGCTATCAACTGTAATTTTCATGGCAAATGAATTTTGCTGTCAGAGAGCGCAAAAGAATGTTGCATTTACGATTTTCCCGTAAGAATGTTTCAACATTTCGTTTGAGAGTAATTTAAACTCGATAAGTGCATTAATTCGAAACTTACAAGTGAATGAAATTAATGAACATTTGTGATCCGACGGCGTGCGAGTCGGGAAGGTATCTCAAGAAATTTCTGTACTTTTCGCAAAACCGTTTCTGTACCGTCTCAGCTGCTGCCTGCCGGTTCTGAAAAGTTGAAATTTTTAAGACGTATGGGTTATAAAAATTTACACTTATTACAATTATCGATTTATTCAATGTATTAATCGTATTTTGATTTTTATCGTATGTATTTTTTACCATTTCGAGATGGTATCTGAATAATAAACCGATAAACATTAATTCCTCGTATTAAACTATTGTATTTCTTTTAATAGTGTTATCATTGTCGCAATTTCGCCCACGGATGTACCCACGTTCCGTTTCGCCCACGGATGTTCATGGTCATAATGCTTTGGACTTTTCCAACCTGTCCGGCTGCTCGCAACTTGTTCAGGCTCCGACTCATGTAGCGGGGAACTGCCTGGCCCTGGTGCTCATGGATGTTCCTGATGTTGTCAGGGTTTCTGTTGCTCCCCCTTTGGGTACCTCTGACCACTGTGTGCTTGAGTGTTGTTTACTTGTTCGTCAAGCCGTGCCTGTTTTGAACACTCGCCGGGTGGTTATGTTGAAGAACAGAACCAATTGGACTACTGTTAGGGGGCTGTCTGGGGTTTCCCTTGTGGTGAGATTTTACGCTCCAGGGCACCTTTGGACTCGCTGAATCAAGCGGTTGCTGATGTGGTCGAACGTCATGTCCCAAAGGTGGTTCTCCGTGTCAAGTCTTCTGATAAACCTTGGTTCGAAGGTCATTGCAGAGCTGCCTTTGATCCGAAGCGGAAAGCGTTCCGCGCTTGGGCTAGGTCTAAGACCCCACCTGGGTGGGAGGCTTACTTGCGAGCTCGTAATGAAGCCCAGGTAGTTTACGCCGGGGCTCGTGTGCGGCATGATCGGCGACTGCGGGATGCCCTCAATTCCTCCTCGTCTTCGCACAAAGGGTTGGTTACGTTGAAGGGAGCTGTATTTGGTGCTAGGCCTGCTCTCCCTGCTCTTCTAAGCCCTGGAGGGGCACTGGTGGTTGATCCCGTAGAGAAAGCGCAGCTGCTCACCACTCAATTTGATGGTAAGCAGTGTAGGGAGAATTTTGTATTACCTCCCACATGCTACCCAAGACCCTTGTGTTGGTCGCTGGCGTTTAGGTCTGGACAGGTTAGACGTTTACCCTCTGAACTTGATGTGGGTGGTGGGGTCGACCCGTTGGGTTTCAGGGAGACGGCTGAGGTGCTAGCTCCCAAACTTAGTATCATTTTTAGGTTACTGATTCGGTCTGGTCAATTTCCGAGTTGCTGGAGATCAGCCAATATGACGGCTGTCCCTAAGGGTCCTCCTTCTCCGCTGGTGGAGAATTATCGTCCCATTTCTATCACCCCATTCCTAACAAAAGTGTTCGAGCGGCTAATTGTGGGTCGACTGTCGCGATATTGTGAGAGTATGGGGTTCCTCCCTGCAGCTCAATTTGCTTACAGACGGGGCTTAGGCTGCACACACGCGCTATTATCCTTGTCCCACCTGCTTCAGACTGCCTTGGATGCGGGTCGTGAGGCTGTGGTTGTACAGTTGGATTTCAGCGTGGCCTTCGATCGAGTTAGCCACGTAGGTATTTTGCACAGGTTGGCACTCGCAGGGGTTGGTGGCAAGTTGTTATCGATATGTGAAGAGTTTTTGGCTGGACGAAGGCAGAGAGTGGTAGTTGACGGAGTGGCGGGTGACTGGTTTGAGGTTGTCTCAGGTGTGCCCCTGGGGAGTGTACTAGGTCCTATCTTGTTTGTTTTGTACACCAGTGAGATGTTTGATCTTGTGCGAAGTAATTTTATTGCTTATGCTGATGGCTCGTCATTGTTCGCCGTTGTGCCCGGTCCCATGTTGCGTCCAGTGGTGGTGGAAGACATGAATGCTGATTTGTTGCGCAACAACAAATGGTGCTTGAGGTGGAATATGATACTTAATCCTAGTAAGTCAAAGGCGCTCTTAATAAGTAGATCCAAGACCAGTGAGCCCCCGTTCGGTGAGCTAGTCATAGGTCGGGGAGTTATTGAGGTTTACCCTGAACTTGATTTCCTTGATGTGCGGTTTGACGGGAGGCTCACATTTGATGCTCATGTGCGGAGGGTAGTCTCACAGGTCTCCAAAAGGCTCGGGATCCTGAGGGTAATTGGTGGAATTTATCAGGACCCTCAGTTAGTGCGGAGAGGCTTCTGTGCCTTTCTTCTTCCGCTGCTCGAGTATTGTTCGCCTGTTTGGGGCTCTGCGGCTGATTGCCACCTGCGCCTCTTGGATCGCATTGTAAGATCTTCATCAGCGCTATGTCCGGGTTTGGTGCTGCCGCTCTGGCGCACAGAAGGCTAGTTGCCCAACTTTGCGTTTTTTATTAGCTATTCAACAATAGAAGGCACTGGTTGTTCCATATGCTTCCCCCACGGGCAGAGCGGATTCGGGCTACCCGTGCTGCTGGTGCTGCTGCTGCTCATAGTTTTGAGCTGAGGGACGTTAGATGAAGGACTTCGCAGTATAGGCGTTGCTTTGTCCCTTGTTCTGTTGCCCGCTGGAACTCCCTTCCCTCTGCCGTGTTTGATTCGGGTTCGTTGGGTGGTTTCAAGGGTGCTGTCAACTCCTGGTTGTTGCGTGGTTGATGTCTCCTTCTCCTGCTTTCTTCCTTTAGTTTTTTCTTTGTTCTTTGTTTTTGTTTCACTGTTCGTGGAGTTGATGCTGGCGGGGTTTCCTATGTGGAATCTATGGACCCACGATCCGTCCCGTTGGGGCTGCTTTGCTTGATTTAATGATGATAATAATAATAATAATAATTTGTTTCTGTTTGTAAGCTATTACGTGTAGTTTTTTCACCACTTATTTTTTAAAATTTTGCTATTATGGATCTGTAGAAATAGTGCAAGCATGGAACTATTATTCGATTTATCTGCAAGCCTATTTTAAAATGAGCCAAGAGCTTGAAACGTTCAAATGAATTTGTTTTTAAAATGTATCTTCTCCATCGCCTTCGTTATGAATCGTTTTTTCTAATATGGAAATTTCACATATAATTTTTATTGACAGTTATACATTCTTTATTAGGCTTTATTGGAATAAAGCCTCCTGTTCATAGACACCGAAATATTTTAATATTTAGCTCAGTGTAAAAGGTTTTACAATTAGTATGCAACAAAGTAAAATTTCGGAAATGCTATTTCTTTTTTTCATTTTATTATTATTTTATTCATTTCATTTCAAACATAAAGTGGTTATTAAACCAATTTTAATTTTACTTGTTTACTATGAAAATTTTTTAGAATATGTTAATTCCATATAATTAGTTACACATGCCAGCGTAATAGATTTGCTCAGCGCCGGCGACATTTATGAATAAACACTTGAGAGAAATGAGTCGGCAGGTATGTTACGCGACTGTTAATTAAACAGGTCGAACGCAAGCCGACATTCTCTTCTTGAATCCTCCCTTGGGCAAGGGCTCGATTTTTCCGGCTTGTTAACCTCCAAATTATACTAGCGGATAGCCGTCGAAAAGGAAATGGTGGTCGAGAACGGTCGACAGAGGAACATTCTGACCTTCAGCGGGGTTCTGCTGAACCATGTTTTGCTACCTTTCGACCTAAAAACGGCATGAATTTTTAACTGGGAACGAACTTTGAGGGATGAAAACACTTATGACAGTTTACACGTACATTGACATGTAGTCTTTGGATTTTTGACAGAAGTGAACAATATTAGAATTGCTTATTGCAATAGATTGTGGAAATTCTTGCCGTTGCTCTAAGCCCGAGATCCTCTGCGGGCTTAGTAAGGCTTTATTAATGGCCTTCCGCTGTAAGGGGTCTTAGGCTGCTGTCAAGTCAATAGACTTAATAGGCTATAAACGAATAATAAGCGAAAAAAAGAGCAATGGTGGGGGTTCCTCACAACTTCGGTGGCAAGCGCATTTCCTCACTACTAAAATGCGCCTGCACTTTTCTTCCGAGTTCGAAGCCAATGCAACGGATTCGGAAGAGACCCGATGTGCGCGGGCTTTCCGACTGCCACGTCAGACTGCTTCTAACCGCGGCCTCGGGTGCAAGCAACTTTGTACCTCGTTGGTCACCGGTAAACTTCTCTGCTACCATGGAACCTTGCGTTCTGGGACAGCCGGCTACAATGAAGAATTTGTTCATCCGAACAAATAAACTTTCGAAAGGTGAGAGCCCTTTTCTTGCCATGCTCTGATTATTCCAATTTTATTAGTTAAAAGTGTTACCGTCCCTTTTTGGGTTTCTGGTATTTATGTGAATTCAGTGCCTCAAAACTTTGGGGACTTTGTTGCCTCCTTGTAGCCGGGAGGCATCACAAGATATTCAAAAATATCATTGCGAGCGAGAAAAAATGAAGAAAGAGAATTGACTGCCTAATAGAGCACGCTTCTTCTCAGTACAACAAATTTATGAGATTTCTCATTTAAATGCTTTACAATAACATACGGAGAAAGTTGAAAAAATCAAGTGTTTATAAAACAAATGAAAGTCACTTGATTAGAAATTTTGCAAAAACTGTTGTGCACAAATGTATGAATGTACATACATATACATAAATGCATGCATACACACACACGGACACAGATACTAAAATACACTCATGAAAATTACAAGTTTTTTAATTCAAAATTTGTACATGAAGGTCATTATTTTATAAGCATTTTATTAAACATATATGGGTGACCACACAGTAAATTTATATTTTCATATAAATGCTTTACAATATTAAACAGATATGACGAGTTAGGTAACGTCACGAGTTGAGAGTAAGCAAGAGAAGAGGGGAATTTCTAGTTCAAAAGCTAGTTGCCAATATCATACACACACATATATATACATGCATATGCATGCCGACATACATACATACACATAACACGCACACATGCACATACGCATACGTAAGCATGTGTGGAAATGTTAGCATACCTGTAATCAAATCATCGAACCAACGCATACTACAAAACTATTATATAATGTGATGAAATATGGGATAATGAGCGTAGGAGATTCGCAAATATGTATTCAGTATGTTCTGTAGCTTACAGTTATTGTTGAAACGCAAGATGACATGCTATTTTAGTTTTAAATTCTCTCAGTCTTTGAGGGATTTTAATACTCTGGGAAAGTTTATTCCACATTAAGGCGCCCGATATTGCCAGAGCCTTCTGCTCAATGTCAGATGAACGATAGTCTATTAAGACTTTATTGTTTCTGTTCAGCTTTAGGTTAGTGACGGTGGGGAGATAGAAACGCATTATCTCAGCATTGCTCTGAGGAAGATATAACGAGGAGAATAGGTATTGGGCTTTGTGCATAAGGAACTTTTCTTGAACAGCCGAGTTTATTTAGAAAAGGGGTAACATGATCGCTTCTTCTGAATTTACCGTTGCATACCACCTTGGCTGCGAAATTCATGCATTTTTGTAACTCTCTTCGAAAATATGTATTGAGGTAAATCTCCCACATTAGGATGCAATAATCAATGTGCGATAACACCAAAGGTTGAATGGCTAAAAATCTGGATTGTTCTCCGAGCATACTTTTATTACGATAAAAACATTAAAGTTCCGTAAATTTTGTTGCAAATTTTCTCAACGTAAGATTTGAAGGACGTATTTCTTTCGAATCAGATACCTAGATTTTTAACTTTTGCTGATGGATTAAGTTCATCATTTCCTACTGTATGAGTAAGATTTGGATTTTTTTACTGCATCGTTGGATCCAAAAATAATGCTTAGAGATTTGATAGCATTTAGTTTGAGACCATTTTGATCGTACCATGATTTCAGGCTAATCAATTGGGCTTTAGCTTCAATTTGCGCTTGCGGTAATTCCAATACAGAACTTTTTATTGCAATTTGAACGTCATCTGCATATATGGAGATTCGTGTGTTGGGAGGCATTCGAGGGAAATCATTAATTAAAATAAAAACCCGCAGTGGACCAAGAATAGATCCTTGGTGGGACACTAAAATTGTTTTGAATGAATGAGGGCAATTTGTTCTTTAAGCGGACTGTATGAGATCGATTTGATAAGTAACTTACAAATAATTGCGTGTCTACTCTTAAGTTCAATATTTTTCGTAGAAGTCGATCATGTTCGACGCTATCGAACGCTTTAGAGAGATCGAGTAGCAGCAAGAAGGTGACATTCCTTTGGTCGATGTTACAATATATTTTTTTCAGAGATTTTGAGCAGAGCGTCTTGAGTGCTAGTGTTCCTTCTATAGGCGTATTGATTTCGACGAAGTACATTTGACTCGTCCGCAAGAGATGACTGTTGATTTGGTGTTAATATTAATATTTAATATTAATATTTTGAACATGACAGGCAAAAGACTAATGGAACTGTAGTTTGATGCTGTATTGAGGTCACCAGTTTTATGCAACGATCTAATATTGGAGTATTTACATTGGTTGGAGAACGTGTTAGTTGCTATTGATGTATCAATTAACAAGCGAATCCAAAGTGCTGTGATTGGGAAACTCTCTTTGATATATTCAAGGCTGATGCCATCATATCCAACTGCCTTTGTGTTTTTCAATGAGTATAAGATATTTCGTAACTCTGGCAAATCGACAGGACGAGGTTTCCACAGGACACCAGCCCTTAAAAGGGCATTAGGGCGCGAATTTTCAACTGGCGGTTGATTTAAATTAGTTGTACACATCTCATTAAAAACTTCAGCACATATTTTTGAAAAGAATGTGTTGAAATCCGCTACCTTTGGCAAAGGATTCTTAAAATTGCTTATGCGGTCTAAATTTTTATATTGGGCTACTGCACTAATGATTTCCCATGTTCGTTTTGGGACACTTTCAGCAGTTTATAGGCCCTGTTGGAAGCGAGTTTGTTTTGCTTTAGTGATTTTCTTTCGAAGAATCTTTTAATGTTCTTTATATCTCTTGTATAAAGTACTGTTTGTTCTGTCGTTTATGTACTGTGGTGGTCTCAACAAGTCGTTCACTTGTACACCACAACACAAGCTTCGAGTGACCTGCCACCACCTCACGCAACGGCGGGCTTCGAGAGCATCGAGCGACTAGCCGCCACCTCACGCAACGGTGGGCCTCGAGGTGGCTTTTGGATAGGCCTAAGTGGAACCAGCCAATAACCAATGGGGGCGCGTGCTTAGCGCATTACCACCTCACCTATATCTGGAGGAGCATAAGAAGCTCAGCCAGTCTTCTCACAGCAACCCCCGCGTGGCCAGACAGCTGTCGTATCTCTCACAGTTTGACTGTGAGATCACCCATATTAAAGGCACCACCAACATGGTTGTGGATGCACTGTCACGTATGGTACCTGCAATTCTTCCAAAAGAACCTTCAATCAATTACGGAGATCGACCCTCAGGTATCCCTGTCTTAGGGATATCTGAGGGTCGTCAGTTGTTCGATAAAAGGCCGAAATTTCTCAGGCTGGTTATCCATTGGAATCTTCCTGGTATTTCAGGGATAGAAGAGAAGTCAGTTTTGCTGACTGATATTTATTAAATCGAGGTTCGTCAACAGTTTTTCCGTTGCTGCGATAAACTTTTAATAATTTCCAGAATTTTAGAGAGCTGTGTGGCGAAGTAGCAAAACTTGCAATAGTAGTTAAGCGAAAAGGCGCTTGAGCTAACAAGCTTATGCGTTTTTGAGCTGAGCTAAACAAGCTCACGAAAATTTGAAAATCATGACAGAAGTACGTTTCACAAGTTTCTGTGCTACGCGAGCTCAGTTTATTCGAGGGAAGAACTATTTCCCCGTCGTAGTACAGAGGCATGAGTCAACCTATCTTGGCGATGGCCTAACAACGTCAAAAGTCCGCCTGGAAAATGCCAGTTCCAAATGAACGATTCCAGACCATACACGTAGACATCGTCGGACCCCTGCCCGTATCGCAGAATTTCATATATCTACTTACATGCATTGATCGTCGCACAAGACGGTGCACGGCTGCGCCGATTATGGAGCGTACGGCAGAAACATCGGCCCACGCTTTTCTGCAGGGATGGGTGTCTACGTTTGGAATTCCGACGACGATCATTACGGATCAAGGATTCAAGATGTGCAATTCGAATCAACACTTTGGAAGAATCTCTTGGCAGCTTTGGGCACAAAGTGACACCAGACTACAGCCTATCATCCATAAAGCAGTGGCTTGGTAGAAAGACTATTATCGTCAAATGAAGGAAGCAATGAAAGCCACCGTTACGGACGCGAACTGGGTGGAACGCCTTGCTCCTCATACTTCAAAACATCAGAACAACACCACACTCAGATTCCAGCATTTCGACGGCTGAAATGGTGTACGGACAAACGTTACGTTTCACAGGAGAACTACCCGCAATAAAGAACGAAACTTTGTGAGGAATTTCCTCACAGTATCTAGTGGGGTCCCGACAGTAACATTGCGGGGCAACCTTTTGTTGTGTCTGTGTTTTTTTTTTGTATTTTTAGGTGGGGTTTAGCCGAATGTTGGAGGGGAGTCTTCTCCAGGCCAGCTTTTAATTTGGACCAACCTCGTCCATCTCTTGATTTTCTTCAGTTACAGTGTCGAACTCATTTACGTTCTTTAAGTTAGATTGTGCGCAGCAAGTTACGTCCATCATGCTTGCTTTCATCTGACAAGTTGCCATTTTACTGCAAAGATCAGCTTAACTCTAACAGTGCTGAAGATCTGCAACTCCGAGTTAATCTTCTCGCAATCGCTTCTCGCCCTAACTCAACTCTCCTTACCTTACTGGTCACTTTTCTTTAATACTTAGCACGACTGTGTGTGCTTGTGTGTGTATAATTGTGTGCGTGCTTAAATTTCTAAACCTTTTTACTGGGGAGCAATATTCTCTTAAATTACCTTACCTTGGCTGTTCCCTAAAATTACCTTACCTTGGCTGTTGCCTAAAAATTACCTTACTTAGATTTGCTCATCTAGCAGGGGAGTGCAAACTCTTCACGAGCAATTCTTCCTTCATTCTTCTTCCTTCCTTAAATTACCTTACCTTGGCTGTTGCTTAAAATTACCTTACCTAAGATTTGCTCATCTATAAGGAGAGTGCAAACTCTTCACGAGCAATTCTTCCTTATTCCTTCTTCCTTCTTTCTCCTTGGCTGTTGCCTAAAATTACTTTACCTAAGATTTGCTCATCTAGCAAGAGAGTGTAAACTCTTTCTCGAGCAATTCTTCCTTCTTTCTTCTTCTTTCTGAAACCTTAAATCTTTTTTCATTCTGAGTCTACGTCTTAAAGTCGCCGCAAGCTGGACCAAATTAAGTTCAGGTACGAGGAAGCTTCTCTGTGATTTATTCTGAGCATAACCTGATAAATTCCTTCTTTATATTTCTTTATTTTCTAGCTGTATGCTAACCAATGCTTTTATCTTTCTTTACAGTATAATTCTCGCTGCAATGGCTACCTTGGACCTGTTCATACTACTTCTTTAGTTTTCACTCAGTCCTTAACTCTGAGGTAAATAATTCCTTATTGAATTCTTTTATAACTTGAGATATTAAAATTATGCTCAATATTCACCAGCTTTCCTTTATTGCCTCTAATTTCTTTGCCTTTCTAGATTGACGTTTATCGGACGCGGGGAGCGCATGACGCTGCGTTGTCCTGTATGCCCCGACGTTCTACAATCGAATTCTCAACCTTGAAGTTCTTACGACATCTGTTCGTCTCTGAAGTTAACGGAAGTGCTGTCTAGAACGCCTATTTTTCATTTAATAATTTATAAACCTATTCTTTGCTGTGCCTGGAGGTACTCTTAACAGCCTTAATTTAGCTGACAAAAATTTGTCAAACAAACTGGAGGGTTTAACGCCTGCTATTGTTACTTCGTTGCGTTTGCGCTCCCGTTGGAGCTTTGCACCTCGTTTTGCGCCTTGTTCCATGCTTGATCTAATAAATTTATTGGTATTATTCCTTTTTGTTTGACCCTCCAGCGAAAGTTGTGTGAAGAATATTTCCACGACTTTACCAGGAGTCGAATTCCTGCAAAGGCTACAAGAGACAATAACCCTGTTACAGCCAATGGGGGCAATGGAGACAATAGCTTCCAAGACAGCGGTCGTCAACAAATGTCCACGTCCCAAACGATCTGCAAACGGCAACCGACGTTTTTGTAAAACATGAGGGAGCCAGAAAACCAATGCAGAGACCATACGACGGCCCTTTCGTGTACTACGAAAGACTCCGAAATACTTCACTTACCTTTATATCTCTTGTAAGTTAATAAGTTAATACGAGAAAAACCTTCCAATAAAGCAATTGGCAGGGTGAAAGCAACGCACACACCCGATACCAGCGAAACAAAAACGGATCAGATGGAATCAACAAACGCGAAGGTAAATAGTGACTACGAAGGAACCCCCTTTCCTGCAAAAGAAACACAACAAATGGAGCAGACTGACCCCAACACAACAGCCCAAGACAGCATGGCCGAAAACACTTGTGTTCCGGCCTTGGGGCTCCTAGACAAGGAACCATAACAAAATATGGTCGAAAAATCAAACCCCCACTGAAGTACTCGGAAACTTGAAAACAACGCCGTTCGCTTGTACACCACCACACAAGCATCAAGCGACAAGCCGCCACCTCACGCCCCAGCGGGCTTCGAGGCTGCTTTCGGATTGGCCTAAGTGGCGCTCAGCCACTAACCTATTTGGACGCGTGCTCAGCACGTTACCACCTCACCAGGCCCTTTAAAAGGAGGTGTAGAAGAAGTTCAGCCAGTCTTCTCCAACGGCCCCGATCTTCACAACACTCACCGAAGACGCTCCGCCAGCAATAGTCTCTACTGCTTCCACCGCCGCTTCACACTCAATAGTCACTCTACCGCCACCAGAGCTGCAACTCCACATCGCCTGACGGCTCGCCAACTGGCTCCAAGACGTCTCTTGGTACGTTATTATGTGACAGCAATCTTTTCCTCGTGTGCCATCACTGTCGGCGATATTCCTAATAGAACAGCATTTATTCCAGTTGCGTTTTCTTACCCTGTCGGGTTCGTTAGTATCTCAGGCATTCGCTTCGGGCATTGATATTCAAAGTCCTTAGATATTCACAGTCAGCCCGTCACGTAAATAGCCTGAGGAACACCACAGTACTCTCGTAAGTAAGTTTTCTTTATTTTCTTCAGCTCTTTAATTTCGTCTGTAATCCAAACAGCGCGTTTTGGCCTAATTTTTTTGGTGATGTAAGGTGCTCATTCATCGCGAGCTGCTGTAAAGTTCTCGTTGAAGACTGAAACTTGAACGTCAATATCGTCAGACTGTATCATGTTCGGAAATTCGGTGGACGTACTTGATAGTTTTTCATGAAATAGTTCTACTGAATAGTAAATTTTTAAGCGGTGAGTCATCGAGCGATGGCTTAGTCCTTTCTTGGCAATATTAATTTTACATTCTATGGAGAGGTGATCGAAAACAGAAGGTAATATTCTGTACTAAGTTATGCCGCAGGGCTATTTGTGATTGCCAGATCGAGGAGATTTTTAGAAACTCTACAAATACGAGTCGGTTCCTTGACCATTTGTGATAGGTTTAGTGTGTACAAAAGTTTTCTTGGCTGATTTTTTTCCGTTAAGTTATATGGGAAATAATTCCCATACAATCGTTTGTTAAGGAAGGATTAGAGAAACAGAAGCAAGGTGATAGTTGTTAAGGTTTTAATTAAATACACACTCTTAGCAAAAGCGATTCAACGCAATGAACGCATCGAACGCAACTCGTAATACTCAAATTTAAGAAGAATTTTTAGGTAACGGTTAGCCTTCGTTATCCGGATAGTTGTTTTTTATTTAAAATTCACTTCATTAAGTTCGTTAAAAGTTAGGGGCAGTTAAAAAGACCGTTTATGCCGTGTGCGTTGAAACGTTAGCAGGCGCCGCCCGAGACAACAGTCCAAGGCGCAGACGTGGCGAGCTCGGGACGTTGACGGCCGCAGGCAGTAAAAGTAGGCGCACACTTGTCCGCATCGTACGGACGGCACGCATCGTACGCATCGGATTTTAGTATTCTTTACATTATTTCAAATGGGACTGCGCACATTTGACCGCATCGTACGCATCGGACATCGGCAATGCCGACGAGGATCCCCGAAAAAGCATTCAATCCGATGCGTACGATTGATGAAGATGGCCTCTACGGATAACCTCTTACATTAAAGCAAACTGCTAGTCTTTCTTTAGGACTGACTGGAGTGCGGAATCGAGTATTTTCTTTCTATATATACATTTTCAGAATGTTGAGAAGGTGAGAGAATTTCGAATACGGGGTGCGAAAGAAACGAAAAAATTTGACATCATCTTCCACCAAATCAGGGAACAATGTATGAAATTCTCCAAATTCCAGCCTTTTCCTGTTTATGTTGTGAATCCATGTTTCCCTTTTTTAACTTTCTGTTCTTCTGCTTCTGCCAGCAAACAGCTAACTACTACAAATTCTTCCTCTTTAATATCACTGTTCAACATTTTCACAACTTTATACACTACAAAGATATGAATTATGTCCTTCCAGAGAGAGCTCAGCTTCAGAACTGTGGATAGTGAATGGTCCAATACCGGCAATGTGCGCAAAAAATCCGATCCGTCCGATGCGTGCCGCCGTACGATGCGAAAAAGTGCGCGCCTACCTTAATAGTCAGTTGCCACAGTCGGCTTCAATCAAAAATCGGAATTAAGGTAGCAAGAACACGAAGACCATGTTCCGTTCCCGGGTGGCACCTCGAGCGGTGGCTGACAGAGGGCGAGCAACACGGAGTCGCAGTGAAGGGCTGGACAATTCGGTATCACCACGCTTCAACAGCTCTGGCACTCGCTCTACCCATCGACTGCTATTAAAAGGAAAAAGCGGAAACTAAAGGCGAAACAACAATACGACAACTAGGCAATTTCAACTGTATTACGCAAAAACCCTACCTAATCTTGTAGGTTCTGAAAGATAGATACCTAAAGAAGATCAACCCTGGCCCTGTCGGTCCGATGAGCCATGTTTTTTATTTTTGAAAAAGGACCCTTAGGGGATGGACTATTGGGTCCTAAAACTTTATGGCCCTACGGACCCCCTTACACCCCCCAGGGGGATGTAAGGGCTGCGACAACGTCAGCACCAGCAGAAGCCTCCTCCGGAGTATACTATTAAAAAAACTTACAACCTTAGACCCTGAATAAACCCTGAAACTAATAATGACAATATTCCACTATGAAACAACACCAATGACAATGACAATACAATTTCTATATAAATAAATACAATAAATGACTTTTTTGTTGCTAGAATTTTTTTGAAAGTTTTCTCAATGAACTCTAGTGTTGGACGTAGGAGAGCTGATGGGTGCAGGCAAAGGGTATGAAAATTAATTCGCTAGAAGTATAGATATTGGGTATATTTGTATCTTAAAAATACAAGATCCCCTACCTCGGCTGTTTTTAAATAGCGGTATAGCACGTAATCAGGAATATTAAAAAATTAACTTGGGGTTCGTAAGTCAAAACATGTTTCTGAAACACATAAAATGTCAATTTCTTAAGTGAACAACATTATTCTGATGTCATTCTATTTATCATTTAGGCTTCAAGTACTCATTTTTTATTATTATGGCTCTTTTTACGGGTAGTAAAGTTACTGTTTCAATGGGATCGTTCCGAGGATTCATTGATCTTGTCTACGTTACCCAGGGTGTTAGGTCCAACGCTGGCTATGTAAGAAAGTCTACTATTTAGCTGAGCAAAGGCAGTTTGCCAAATATGACTTCAGGCTGATTTTTGCCTGGTGTGGCAAGGGCACTGTAATGATCATTTATACGATAAAGCAGTTGGGGGGTGGTTATCATTTGATAACTCTGATGAGGGATCGACTACTGTTTTACAAACACCTTAATTTCTTTCATACAAAATGAGAAGCTTTTGGCCTGTCACATTTGATATGATTTGTGGAATAAAGTCTTCAGCAGCATAATCAAACTGTTTGTCGTCAATGTAATTATTTATGAGGTTTTGTTCTTGTCAACAAACTTAGCGGATGTGTTTTTGTTTGGTTTTCCTCTCCTTTTTGATTGCAGTCTTTACAGAATAGTTATTGTATTTTGATGCTGGTTGTTTCGTTAGAGATGAGCTATGGCATGAAAGAGGCAGTGTCCAAGGAAGTTGAAGACATGAAACCGGCATCATCGCTTTAAAGTGAAGCCAATTTTCGGTAGCTGTAGGGAGACGGCCCCAGACATGGAGATGGGGCTCAGTTCATGTCTGTCACTCAGTGTGAGAGGGCGCAGCTTATCCACGCTGCATTCAAGGACGAGTTTTTTCAATATGACGTGTTCATGCATTGTGCATAAGTGTCGTAGTAGTCGCAAAAAAGATCCAGGCACAAGTTTTCACATGTAAGTATTATATTATATTCTTTGCAAGCGTTTACTCGTTACTGCTATCATACAGTGGCGTTATTGGACTACTTGAAATGGATTTCTAATGCAAGTTGTCCACTAAAGCTTTCCACTCTTCAATTGCTCCATCGGAACTGCACTCTCCATACGCAATGACTCATGTTTAAAAATGCAGTCCAGACTGACAGTTTAACGTTTACAGATGTGATCATCATAAATTTAAAATAAAGGTTTGGTCAGTATTGAATTTAATGTTGTCAACGATTTCAATATTTTCGCTTCCACTTATTGGTAATATGCTAGATTTGAAGGTGTTTTACCAGAATGAAATTGTGCTTGCAAATGCTTAGCTTTAAGACATAGCATAACTAACATTCAGGGAAGAAAAGCATCAACAGCAGTTTCGATATGGCTCTTCCGGTGTATGGCGGATATGGAGCATGCGCAGTCACTTTTGCGGGGAAAAACATCGGTGTCAGGATGGATAAGTTAAGTTATTTTAGGTTTACTTAGGTTAGTTTATTTAACTTATCTAACTTTACCTAATCTAACCTCAGCTATCGTTACGTCAATATCGTTTTTCAGCTCATTTTTCGTATCCGTTTGTTTAATTTTATTCACGACGTTCCTATAACTTCAAAGGTAAATATCTCGAAAACTGAGCATATGCGAGCACAATGTCATTCATGTAGATCGTCTTAAAATATCTCCAATTACCTAAAATTTGATAATGAAATGTTAAAATTCGTGGACAACATTAAATCCAATATTGACCAAAGTTTTAATGAAATCGCTTTTTACACGAATTCGAATAAGTTCTTCATTCTGTGTATAATGATGTTCATTTATTGATCACTGTTTCTTATAAATATATGGCAACCAATCTTATCTAAATAGGCAATTCAAAGAAATAAATATGGATGTCATCCTTATATTGATTACTGACATTCTCAGACTTCCTCCCTCACAGCGCCGTCCAATATTTATAACTATGTGTTTTATTTGCCTAAAATCTTAGGGTATACTTTGTTTCTGCACCCCCGGTACTATACAAACAAATAACACAATATTGTCTGTAATAAATGTAGTTAGTGAAGTTTGCATAATAGGAGTTGATATATGCATAAACTTTTGCTCCATAAAAAAGTGAGAAATATAATATTACACATATATCAACATATTGTAGCATCGAAAACATACAGTGTCTCTCATATATGCTAGTCAATGCAGGGGCATGCCAAATTTAATACTAAAATGCAATGCTTTTGATGCTGTAATAATTTTATGACTTTTTACTATTTATGTTAGAAACGCGAATAATCAACTCTTTAATTAAATAAGTGCTTCTATTTTTTCAGGATACCCAAAGATAAGGTGAGAAGAGAGGAATGGCTAAGAGTAATCGGCTGCAGCGATATGGAGTTGCCAAGAGAAGCTTACCTTTGCTCAAAACACTTTTCTCCTAATGGTTACGAGAGAAATGTATCTACTCGGAGAAAGTTGCTTCCTAGCTTAATTCCTTCTATATTCCATGATGTTCTTGATGGAAGGCCAATTTGCAGAGCTGAAAGGAAAAAAAACGTTTCAAAACGTTGCTGAGCTTTCTTCACTCTCAGTTGCGCCTTCTTTACTCTCAGTTGACCTTTCATCGCCTAAAGTCGCGCCTTCATCATCTGCAGTCGCGCCTTCATCATCTGCAGTCGCGCCTTCATCATCTGAAGTCGTGCCTTCATCATCTGCAGTCGTGCCTTCATCGTCTGAAATTGTGCCTTCAATATCTGCAGTCGCGCCTTCATCAACCGTAGTTACGTCTTCATCAAGTGCAGTTGCGTTTTCTTCACACTCAGTGGCGCATTCATCATGTGATGCTACGCCTTCGCATCATTCTGCATCACTGTCTGTTTCCTTTTCACACGCACAAAAAAACTTTCTCCAATAATTACTCCCGTAAACAAAAGTTGAAACGAGATTTAGATAATGCTGTAGAGAAATTAACAGGTGCTCGGAAAGAAAGTAAATTGCTGCAACAGAGCAAAAGAAGGCTGTTGAGAAAAAATTGCGAACGCAATTCAATTATAACTGAATTGAGGTCGTCCAATTTGGTGAGTAGCGAGTCTGTTGCCATCATTGAAACATCTGCGGGAGGGGTACGTGATCGTTTAAAAAGGAAGGCATCAAAAGCATCAGGTAATAAAATAAAATGTCAATATTCTCCTGAGCTAAGAGCATTCGCTTTAACATTGCATTTTTATTAACCTCGAGCGTATAATTTTGTCGGGAATAAATTTGATATATGTTCACCTCATCCAAGAACTATTGAAAAATGGTGTCAGACAATAGACGGTAAACTGGGATTTACAAGTGAAGCTTTTAAAGTGCTGCAAGTAAAAGCACAATCAGCTAAGGCTAAAGGTAAAGCATCGCCATTTGCGCTTATTTTGGATGAGATGGCTATCAGACAACATGTCGAATGGGATGGCATAACAGCTCATGGTTATGTAGATATGGGTGCTGGTGTTAATGATGATGCTTTACCGGCAGCAAAGGAAGGTTTAGTTTTTATGGTTGTTTCTTTGAACGATAGCTGGAGGTTACCTGTTTGGATATTTCTTAATAGATGGTCTTGGTGCAAATGAACGAAAAAATCTCGTGAATCAATGCATTGCAAATCTTCATAATTCTGGTATCCTATATCCGTAGAATCTTTAATAACATTTTACGGAACTGCTTCAAATATAGCAATGGTAAAACAACTTGGGTGCAAGCAAGGATTAGATAATATGTCGCCAAGTTTTCCTCATCCTAGAGCTAATAAAGATATTCACTTGTTTCTAGATCCGTTTCACATGTTGAAATTAATTAGAAATACTTTTGGTGATGAAAAATTATTGGTAATGGTGAAGGAAATATGATAAAAGGAATTTACACATAAATTATATGAATTGCAAACTTTAACAGGTATACATTTAGCTACTAAGATAAAATTAAAGCACATAAATTACTTCAAAAAAAAAGATGAGTGTAAAACTTGCTGCTCAACTTTTAAGTGATTCCGTTGCAGATGGATTGCAATTTTATCTAAATAATTATATTAACGGTTTTAGCGGTAGTGAGGCACCTATGAAATTTATTAGAGTATCTAATATAGTTTTTGATGTATTAAATTCAAGAAATAAATTGCCTTATGGATATAAGAAACCTATTAACTCAAATAATGCCGGCAATGTATTTTCTACCCTAGATGAAGACACTTTGTATATAAAATCACTTTACTGCCCAACATCTGGCACACTAATGTGCGAGTCTGTTAGGAAAACAGGATTTACAGGATTTTTAATTTGCATTGAAAGCATTAAAAACTTATTTTACACAAGTTTAAAACTGGGCATGAGTTTTTTATTCACGTATAAAATAAGTCAAGATCATTTAGAATTAATTTTCGGAAAAATTATGAACAGAGGAGGTTGCAATGACAACTCAACAGCAAAACAATTTGCTTTTTCCTATAAACGTCTATTTGTTCACGACGAAATAAAAGATGTTTTTAATGGTAACTGCTCGTCTTTTGGGGATGTAACAATTTTAACAGCATCTAGCAGAAGCAACCCATCTCTATTGATCTCATCCTGCGCTGTAACAGAGTTCAACAATTCGTGTTCTAAGAATAGAATAATGTCTGACGATGCTCAATGTAATGATCCATGCAAAGAGGATACATGTACCAAATATATAGGAAATTTGTCCAAATTTTTTTCTAGTTCAGTGTATTTTTATAATGTTGTTTTTTATATAGAAGGATACATAGTAAGACAATTGAAAAATGTTCTTCGTTGCGAATCATGTATAATTGCCCTTTGTCGAAATGCTGGCAATAAAGATTCCTTATAGTTCATTGATCTTAAAGAGAGAGTGCATTTGACCTATCCATCAAATGATGTAATTGACATATGTTTAATTGCTTAAAAAAATGTCAGCAAGATCTTGCTATGTGTATGAATCCTAATACTTACAACTTAAAAAAATGCTTATTTCTACACTTCGTATTTGTATTGAAAAGAAACTGTTTGCTTCACTTGACAACCACTGTTTCGAAGTTGATCCTCTACATAATCATGTTTATTTATTAATGAAATGCGTTTTATCTGTATATATTACTTTAAGATGTTATCACTCTGCTAAACTATTTACCGAAACCATTCATAAACAGAAAAAAATTAGCCGTCAGATCTGAAATAAATTAACTTTATTTTCAGGTATGTAAATTTGATACCTATATTCTATAAAATTTGCTCTGTGCAAGAAAATGAAATTACTGTATGGTTGTAAAAATGTTCTTCATTAACTTAGAACACGAAGAAAAAATCAGGTATGTAAAGCGTGTGTAATTATTCATATCTTTACATAACTGGATGCAAGCTGCTAAATTAATGTTTCTGTGTAAATGTTTTTTCTCTTATCACCAATGGGTACATTCTTTGGAAATTGAATCTTTAAAAGAAATAAAACTACAAACGATGAAATAAAATTCATATTGATGGGCATTCAGACTAGCGCGCATAGTTTCGAATATTACAATTCATTTTCAATGAATGCCTGAAACAACACAAGAAAGCACATTAAAAAGACTTACAATTTTGCATATTACTTTTGAAATAGAAACTAACACATTATGATTTCAGAGAATGTTCAATGGATATGCAGATTGGTCTAAATTCAGGTTAGGTTGCAGTTTTTTTATATAAATGGATTCTAAAATTCTGATATCTA
This sequence comes from Morinoia aosen, assembly GCA_030386875.1. NCBI lineage: Eukaryota > Metazoa > Arthropoda > Malacostraca > Amphipoda > Talitridae > Morinoia > Morinoia aosen. Next base: position 78,890,799 of record CM059572.1, on the reverse strand, counting down.
TTTCATTGCACGTATCTATAATTTTGAAATCAGCATAGGAGAAACTATGATTGGTCTGATCACAATGGTTCCTGGGAGCAGACTGAGGTGGAGTTTGAAGTGGATTATTTGTTCTGAAAGAACGGCCTAAATGTTGCCAGAAACGAATTTTCGACTGCTTTCGCGTACTCCCAATGTAGGAACTCTTGCAAGTTCCGCACGTATATTGATAAATAACATTTGAGAGAACAGCGGCAGGCAGTCGATCTTTATATTGAAAGAAATTTTGGATTTTGAATGAATTTTTGAAGCTGAAGCGAAAATCTAGTTGGGGATAAAATTTTGATAAAGTCAAAGCTAAATATTTCTGCATATCGTATGAACACTCGCCAATGAAAGGCAAAGACACATAAAGTTTTTTTCTCGCAACAGTAGGTAGATCGGGATTATTAGACGCCAATTTAGTGCACAGAAACTTCTTCACGATATTATCGAATAAATGGATGGGATAACAGTTGTCTGAAAAGAATTTCCGAAGGAAGTCAAATTCTATGGCCAATAAATTATAATTGGATGATAGATAATATCCTCTGTAAATAAGGGTACGAATTGCATTCAGTTTGTAAATAAAAGAGGAGAAACAAAGAAAGTTCATACCAAGTCCAGTGAACGTGGGTTTCCTATAAACACTTAGTTGAAGGTTGCCATTATGCTTGTGAATCAACATATCAAGGAATGGTAGTTTGTTATTAGTCTCCTTTTCCATGGTGAATTGAATGTTGCTATGGCGTTGAATAATGAAATTCAAAAATTCACCCGCCTGAAGCGGATCTTCGAATATTACAAAAGTATCGTCCAAATAACGTTTGTACAAAATAGGTTTACAGTTTACAGGACAGTCTGATAGAAATCTTTCCTCCAAATCACAAAGAAATATATTTGCTAGAGTAGGTGCCAACGGATTCCCCATAGCTAAACCATCCATTTGCTTATACATAACATTATTGAATAGAAAAATAGTGTCTACAACTGCTAATTTTAAAAGTTCAAGAAATTTATTTCTGTCCATACCGTGAAAAGATGCCTTAACCGAAAAGATTTTCCTACATAACAAGTCTAAGGTCTCTATAACAGGTACATTGGTATAAAGGGAAGTAACATCAAAACTGACAAGGGTATAGTTGGGTTTAACTTCGAGACCATTAACTGAATTAAAGAATTCATAAGAGTTTTTTATTGAGTATTCATTACGAGAGAATTTATCGACAAGAGGTATAAGAAATTTTGATAATTTGAACATGGGCGTTTTAAATGCTGCTAAAATTGGGCGTAGGGGTAAACCATTTTTATGAACTTTAGCTATCCCATACAATATCCCGGGAGCAGAACCTGTGGCGTAAACAGAGTGATAAGTTTCATTAGAAATAATGTTCATATTCTTCAACTTTAGCAAGAACCTATTGATTTTGTCTTCAATTCTAACAGTAGTCATAAGAGGATCAGCATCGTTCAGTCTTGAAAATTTTGTTGGATCAGATAATATTATGTTCAGATAATAAATCAGATAATATTATGGTAGATACACACACACAGTTAGTACACTTGGATGATACACACACACACACACGAGTATTGTAATACCCATGTCACCAGTCGAAAAGCATTGATTGAGGGCAACGTACTCCTAATGTTGCTTAATCTACATTTGATGATGCAGGTAATGATTATTATAAGAGATAACACAATTTCATGGACGATGCATTTTCATTGTGGGGTGAACACACTCTTGACAGTTTTTTCTCTTTATCATTCAGCGAGGATGCAATTGAAATATATGCCTAAGAAAAAATACGTATAGCACAGAGTAGCGCAAGTCTGCCATTTCACAGCGCGGTGTTCAGTCGCTGATGATGGAGGTGGTGGTACACCTCCACAACAGGGGCCAAATGCCGGGTGGGCGGGGCTTGGGACGGCAGATGTGGCTTCACTAGCTTGACTGGCAAAAGATAACGATGCCGGTTCCATGTATCCAACTTCCTTGGCAGTGTCCATCAGCTTTGGTGGGAAACAGCTCTATTTTCCATTTTCGTTTCAATTCATCCATTGTAGAACTTTAACGTTCACAAATGGTCTTGAGACATTTTAATTTGACTTTTCACATTATTGGAAGGTTCAGACCTTCGACCAATTATTTTCGGAAATTTTCGTAATTTTCGTTTTGCTGGCTATGAATGGGCCTACCATGGTAATTTCTTGTGCGGGGATCAACAGAGAAATGAGGAATGCTCCTGTCATTTCCATTTTTCTGGTGATGATTGCGTGCGCAGTTGGGTGGTAGATTTTCCATCGATATTTGATTGCAATTTTGCAGCGATCTCTCTATTCCTGTTGATTTCACTGCTTCCGAGTACGTGGTTTGATGTTGACACTTGGTAGATACACACACACAGTTAGTACACTTGGATGATACACACACACACACACGAGTATTGTAATACCCATGTCACCAGTCGAAAAGCATTGATTGAGGGCAACGTACTCCTAATGTTGCTTAATCTACATTTGATGATGCAGGTAATGATTATTATAAGAGATAACACAATTTCATGGACGATGCATTTTCATTGTGGGGTGAACACACTCTTGACAGTTTACATATACATGACACAAAACGTCGCAATTCTTGACGCCAGGAAATAATACAGGAAATAATACATGAATCGCTTGTTTCGGCCGATGTTCAAAAATGTCATTTCAAGGTAGCATGAAAAAAAAAATATATATAAGCATGAGGACCATGAAAATTACAAGTTTCATTTATCTAATTAAACAATTTTAACATAGCGGTCATTAGTTGATAAGCATTTTATCAAAAAATATATATGGATGATCACACGACAAATGTATAGTTTTTTACGTGAATGCTTTACAATAATAAAAAGATAACGAGTTAGGTAATGTTACAAGTTGAGAGTGAACAGAAAAAAAACATTATCTCTAGTTAAAATGCTAGTTGTTAGTTTAGTACACACATATGTGCATATATATACCTATAAATATATACACATACATACCTACGCACATACATACACCTAACACGAAAACATACACAAATACATATTTATGCATCGAGGCAATCACAATACATCCGCGTTCTATAACAATTCTGTGCGATGTACTGAAATATAGGACAATGAGCAAATTAAGGAGGTTCGTAACAACTTTTTCAGTGTGTGTTGCTGCTCACAATTTCCGATAAAATGTGGTAACGATGTTCAATTAAATATTGCAACGAAAAGATCATTGGTTGATAAGCGTCTTATTTATCATACGTGGGTGATCAGCCACAGGATACATTTTATGTCGTTCCTCTCCGTTTTTATGCAAGCATCAAACTAGACCGTCATGGTACCTTTGTATGTTTATCAATTGCAGACATTCTTCACCATATTTCTAAGAGACTGTGATTTTCTTTCTAAAGTGAAACCCTTATAGGATATTCATGTTTTCTTTTTTAATCACGTCCAAAATGTTCATGATTGACTAATGTAGTGCAAATTATCATATCATCTCTTACGCTCTAGCGTATTTTATAACAACTGCACCTAGGCCGTTGATCTCACGTATTTGTGCAATTATGTTGTATTTGGGAGCCGTTGTAGAACAATCGTTTTTATGTTTCTGACCCAGGTAGACAGTTTTGTGCCACTATTATTAAAACGGAAATATCATAAAATTCATGCCGTGATATAAATATTTTCTCCAAGTCCCTCGATTCGAATGCTAGTTATATAACTAGCATTCGAATCGAGGGACTTGGAGAAAATATTTTTATCACGGCATACATATAACTTTATGTTCTTCTGCTTCTTCCAGAAAATAGCTAACCACTACAATTTCTTCCTCTTCACTATCACTATTCAACATTTCACAACTTTATATACTACAAAAATATCAATTATATCCTTCCAGAGAGAGCTCAGCTTCAGAATTGCGGATGGTGAATGTGCAAATGCTAACAATGTGCGCAGAAAATCCAAACCATCCGATGCGTGCCGTCCGTACGATGCGGACCAATGCGAATAAAATGCAGGAAAAGAACAGGGAATGCTATGTGGTTCACAAATGGGATAAAGGAAGAACGAATGAGAAGAAAGACATTAAATAAGATAAACGCAATACGAGGAAAATGTATGAAAGACACAGAATTACTGAGAATGAATGGCAGAGCGCATGGAATGAGTACAAGGACCAGCAGAAGAAGGTAAAGAGAAAGATTAATGAGGCTAGAGTTAAAGAGGAGAGACACCAAGTTGAAAATCTATGAAAGTAAGGTCCGGATGGAATAAAAGATTGGCATAAATTTTTATAAGGTAATGATAGAGGTAATGAAGTTCAAGTCGACGAATTAGTAGTCAATGGTTGCAGTGTGCGAGATAGGGTGCAAATGGTGAAAGCAGTTGAAGAATACTGGGAGGATATTGGTGGAATGAATGAACAGGTAACAGATGATGAACCCGTAAATTTTCTGATTGATGAACATGAGCTGCAAATGAAAGACGAAATCACTTGTGAAGAGATTGTAAGTTTTTTGAAGAAGGTGAAAAATGGAAAGTCATGTGGTCCTGATAAAATCCCATATGAGTTCTATAAATGCGAAGGAGAGAGCGTAGTCAGTATGTTGAAATGTTCATTTGATGAGGTATGGAAGAGTGAAAGAGTACCGGATGACTGGAACAAGTGTAATGTAGTCCTATTGCTTAAAATGAACATTAGAGTATGAAACAACTTTAAAATTTCAGACCAATTGCACTGGATGATACTGTATGTAAGATTTTTTGCGGTATTTTGAATGAGAAAATGAAAAATTTAGTTGATGAATTAGAAGTCCTGGGAGAAGAACAGAATGGTTTTAGGCAAGATTTACGTGGAGAGGATAATCTGTTTGTTGTGAGTGAAATAATTGAGCGAATGAGGAAGGATGATAAAAAGGTATATTGAGGCTGTTTCTAATTTTGAGAAAAGTAGGGTTGAGCAGAAAAATAGTAAACATTGTACAAAGTCTGTTTGAGAACACAAGCGCTATCTACAGGTTAAGAAATTTGGAAACAGGGCAAGTGAGGAGTGTTAGAGGAGTGAGACAGGCCTGTACTCTGTCTACATGGACAGCTACAGAAGCCATTAGAGGTGACCTAAGGTAGAGCCTATTTTCAGAAAGAATGATAAAATCTGTGTTAAATTATATGGTAAGAATTGAGAGAATGCAGAATAGCAGGCGGGTAAAGCAAATTTTTCAATGGAATCTGAGTGTAAGCTATTGGGAGAAAGTATGTTGGGGGCATGCGAGGAAATTAAGTATGCAAAAGATAATTCGTGTTCGAATTGGAAGACCTGTGGATGACTGGCTTTTAGTGAATGCTGGAGGCGAGGGACCGGAATGGGATTGTAAGAGGTGGAAAAAACAGATTGAGAGGCGAACAAAAGAGTATGGATTGAATAAGTGGAAGCTTAGCATGACGCGAAAACCTACACTTAACTGGAATATGGCAAAGGCAGTACCTAAGTGTGAGATGTTCTATGATAGTAGTTTTGGAAGTCAACTCTTCTTTGCTGTGAGGTGTAAGTCATTGAGTGTGAATAGACGTACATGGAGGTGGAATTAGAATAATAATAGATTATGTCGGCAGTGTGATAGTGGAGTGGAGGAAATAATTGAGCATTTTGCTCGCGATAGCCATGCACTAGAGGTTCTGCCGCCGTGCGGCAGAGACCCGGGTTCGAAACTCGGCGCTGGCGGTGGCGATTTTCTCTGTTGGGCATAGGAGAAAAATTCCAAGCACAATACCCCACTCTACCCAGGTGTTTGAAATGGGTACCGGTCTTGACCGGGGGAAAGCGTCATGGCGTCCTGGCGTTAATTATAAGGCATTTGAAAATCCAATGTACAAGGTGATATGTATCAGGCTTGATTGGAAATAAAGCATCCGTAGATGCCTTCATTATTATTTTTGCGTTGGAATGTAGTAAGTATGAGCAAGAGAGAGAGAGAGTTTCATGAATGGGGTGTTCGAGCAGTATAGAGAGAATGAGTGGTATACCAGATGTGCTGAAGATGATTGTGGTGTGCGCTGTTATGTTGGATTAGATCAGAAGTGCAATTTGAGTATCATTGAAGCTATGAAAGTTTTTCTTGTACGTGCCTGTAGTAAAAGACAGTGATTGGAATGAGTCAGTCATGTAGAGTGGACTGTAATGACCCACCATGCATGGAGATGGTGTCTTGACATACCGGTTATCCCAGTGATGATGTCTAATGGCAGTTTGTGACAAGGATTGGTGGATCCTCAGTAGTTTATTGGACAAGTCTGGTACACAGAATTGTACGCCGTTACAAAGGCCCGACACTGTCTGCCCTCAATTTCAAGTTCAAGTTCAAGTTCAAGACCCCAAAAATAATCCAATGAGTCCGATGCGTGCCGTCCGTAAGATGCGGACAAGTGTGTTCCTATCTTTAAGGGTCCATGTAAACAAGAAAGAAAGAAAAACAATTTATTTCCAATAGAGTTGAAACATGAAATGTTTAACATTGGTTTTTTAAAATATCTTAGCGTTGACATCCATAGATGATAATTACATATTGGTATCGTAACACCTACCTATGTGAAACGCAGAAACAAAAAATGATTGACAGAGAAGACCAACAAAAAGGAGTTCCCTTCGTTGCGTAATCTAATTTTGATTGTGCATTTAATATAAGTAAGAAAACATAATCCTCGTAACGCGTAGTTAAAAAACACTCGCGTTATTGGGCACTTATATTGAAATAAAAGCGAAAAACGCATTCAAATACCTCAAGATAAAGATTTTTAATTGCTGTTCGTAAATGGATATCTTAATGACCATGTTAATAGTTGAAACAAATTATTCGGAGAGAAGCACGAAAAAAATTGCGTTCTCTTCGTTGCGGTAGTCTGATTTTGGGAATATATTTAAATACAAGTGACTAAGAAAACATAATCCATGTGATGCATTGTTGAAAACACTCTCGTTAGTGCGCACTCATGTTGAAATTTGAGCATACGAACATAGGAACTAGTGATATAAGGTATTGATGTGATAAATAAAATTGGTTGATTAAAATTATTTTGGGTCCAAGATTATGAGGTCAGGTCAGAACTTTGGACAATTTTTCATTGTTGCGTATCAACTAGTATCCCGGAATAATGAACTCAGAGAAAATTAAATATTGTACAATAACACAAATTTATGATATTTACTACCTACGTTGATATCGCTGACATAAAAGAGTTCACTGGAATCCAAGAACTAAGAACTATTTTTGTACAATGCTAACAGTAACATTTTCAACATAGCTGGAACAGTACAAAAAGTTAACTACTTAAACTAGTGTTGTCATTATGTACTCACGAGCGTAAGAAAGTAAAAATTGTCCTACAAGACTAACAAGAACAATTTAAGACTGGAATAACAACATGAAACAATGATATTCTAAAAAGTCAATACAAACGACTAGTACGTGGCCTATTGAAATGTTTTATAATAATAAGAACGAAAAAATACTAAAATACCTTCACATTGACATCCATCTCTTCTTTATGTTGATTAATTTGATTTTGAAAATGCAATTATAGGTATGGGTAATTAAGAAAACATAATCCTTGTGACACATAATTGAAAACACTCGTTAAGGCGCACTTGTCTTGGAATATTAGCGAACGAACATAAGAACTATCGATATGAGAGACTGATGCTAAGAGTAAAATAGGCAGATTTAAATTATTTTGCGTCTAAAACTATAAGGTCGACATTCAGGACAAATTTTTCCATTCTTACGGATCGACTAGTATTCCAAAATAGGGAGCTCGAAGGGAATATGATCAGTAACAAATGATCACTAACGACCAATTTGAAAATTTTAGACTATGCTTCGAATTCTTGTGAGCTGCACATGTTAGTCACATATACACAAATTAAAACTGGCCGTGATTGATATGCAGAGCGCTTAACCCATAAAAATTGTAGGCACCTGGTGCATCAATATTCGCATGAATTTAAAATATGAAAATGTAGTCTTTAACCGGAAAATAAAGTCGCGAGTGAGACGGTAGCACGCCTACCAGCACTCGGACTTACCTTCCTCGCTCTCGTCCTCTCAAGTGGAGAACCGTGCCAAAGGTACGACGCTCTCCCTGCTGTGCGACCGTTCAGTGATGCAGCCGTCACCCTTCTTCTCAGGAGCAAGCAAATCACTCTTCGCGTTGCCGAACACTCTAACTTCAGACAACTCCAGTTGCTAGGCAACTACGGAGCTCCCTCACTGCACGACTCTAGTTTCTACGCAAACTATACAGATCTATCACAGCCTCACAGTATACACAAAGGCACAACTCGAAATGCCAAGAACGTAAGCCCTGTCCTTACTGTACCGCTATCGTAAACACACTGGCCTCCCCGCTCGCAGCAGTCCGGCAAGCGACGGCAAGAAGGCTGTCTCGCTTAGCCGGCGCGCACACCTCTGCAGCGCCCTCTGGTGGCGGCAGACACCACATCTCCCCCAGTTTCTGACGAAACTCACGTTGCTTAGTGCCTAGCACTCATACTCATTCAAGTATGTGGGACGCCGTCGCTTACGGTGCGACCGCCTCAATGGCTCAGGCTCCGTCCGAAACTCCTCAGAATCACTGTCAACAGCGCCCTCCTCTTCCGGAGGATCATCAGTCGACTCGCAATCCACCGCGGCTCAACAGGCTCCCTGTTTAAAGCGTCAACTACAACTCCCTCTGGCAACGCAAAGGGAGTTGCACCGTAGTTGCCCCCTCCGCCGAAGACCAATGCCTCGGGCTCCGTGGCGTCAGCAACACCACCATGGTTTTCAGGAACCCTGCCCGCTCACCACCAAACCGACGTTTCCTAAAGTCGCGCACATGTCCGGCAATCCGTCTACGAACACCACGTGCTTAGACACTACACCGGTAACCATTTTCAGGTACCGCTGGCGAGTGCCGTTTGATGTCAATCACCCGGAGATTGACATCAAACGGCACTCGCCAGCGGTACCTGAAAATACCGCTCGAAGGGACCGAGCCAGCCTCAGTTTCCTTCCGAGGCGTCACATTGTACCAGAATGTGGCCTCCTCAGGGGAGATACCTCCTCAAGCAGCGATCCTCTTGATCGTCCAGTGATTTCTCTCAACGATCCCATTGCCACTCGGGGCATAGGTGGCACGGAATCACAGAGAAGTCCCCCACTCATCAGCAAACTGCTAAATATTCGCTGATCGAAACGCCGTCGAATTGTCCAATAACCATTCATCACACGGCCCTCGCTCAATTACGACCTCACGTAAATGAGCAACAATGCTCGCTGCTGATTCATTCAGCAACCGTCGCCAGATGGCGAACTGCGAGGGTCCACAGTCAACCATGGACAGGTAGAGCTTGGCACCGTAATGGGTTACGTCAACCACAACCCGGCGCCAGCTCTCCTCCACAAAAAGACCCCCTCACCCCACGAGATTCTCCTCCCGCAGCGCGGGATGGGTCCGCTGACAGGCCTCGCATACAGCCAGCTCACGCTTCACCTACTCTCGCGACAGATCACTACGGATCTGGCGAGCCAAGTAAAACGTCCGATCGATGCCAAAATGATACGGCAGATGAGCCCCCCAAATGGTATCCTTTAGACTCTCTCCAGTGGCAAGCACAGCAGACACCTCTGCCACAGCTTCACCAGCGTCGCGGTAACTATGCCACCTCTTAGGTACACTGGTCTTCTGATCGGCTTTGTTCTCGATCGTCGAAACGAAGCGAACAGACACGACCAGACAATGCCCAGCGATCGTCTCGCGGATCACTCCAAAACGTCGCTTCACGAACATCTTCACCGCACCCTTCGTGCGAACACGATTGTGGCTATCGACAGTGTTATCCATCCATGTGACGACTGTCCGGGATGTGACGACTGTCCAAATTAATACCCCGCACAACAGCTTCTAACTCATCCACATTGATATGAAGATGGTCTGACTCATTTCGGAGCCAAGACGCATCCTCAACAATGCGGCCATCGACCTAAAGGGCCACATTGACTCCGAGGCAGCTAACATCAGTCCATGCGGTAACCGTACCACGCGGATCGACACCCCAAACAGGGTCCTCCCGACGAGCTCTCACCAACAGCTCCTCAGCCAACAAGCTGACAGAACTGTCGACTGAGTCGTCCCAAGAGCCACTACACTCCAGCTGTTTCAAAAAACTGCAACATGGACGCAGCCACCCCGCCACGGGGTAATGGCTGACTTGCCGACCACACAAGCAAAACAGTCCTCTCTTCGTCAAGCCGACATTTACCGAACCGAACTCGGAGAAAACAGTCCACCTCGGCATCTGATGATGACCGTTGGAATCTTTCCGTTAAAAAATTCCCAACAACCGGCCCCATCTCCATCCAGGCTCTCCGATTCCTTTGTCACAAGTCTGTGCCTCGCCAGAAGCTCCCGGAGCTTCTGCGCGCTGAGAACGGACTCACAAACCACTACTTCATCGATATAGTGGTCCGTCCTTTGACGAACCCGGTCTTTCAACGACAGAACCTTGTCAAGAATCACGGTCATGATTCGAGGTGCACACGAGAGGCCGAAGCCTAACCGCGTAAAAACGTAAGGCACACCCTTAAACTTTACGAGCTAGTATCGCCACAAATCCTCGAAAACGTGGATCTGCAGGTACGTGGACTTAAGGTCGACGACCTTAAGCTCGCCCCGCAGCTGCTGCCACTTCTGAATCTTATCGCCACACACAGCGACCATGTCATTACCAGTATGACACTCGACAATGCCGTTCAACTCACGATGATCCATGACCGGACGGACTTTGTCCTCCGTTGGTTGCACGACAGCCAGCAACGGAATAACGCCCTGAATGTGGCTATACCACCGCCTCAACCAACCTTTCGAGATCCAACTCTGAATCTCCGCGTCATAGCGCTCACGCACATGAGGCGAGTTCATCCGAACTCCGCGATCCGAGTTTGCAACCCCTTGGGCAGCTTCTCGAACCACCGCCAACTGACGGTCCACCGACCGTCAGGGAAAACTCCCTCTGGCAACCTAGCAACAAAGTCAGGGTCGCTAATTACGGTCGGTGCAGGCGCACCTCTCGAATCCACCGACCTCGCCCCTGCCACCAGGCCGGCTCCCAGCTTGGCACAGGCGAATCCATTGCTGGACCCCCTACAGCATCCAGCTGGCCATGATCTCCCCCAGTCAACTGCATACTTCGGGTCAGGGCCTTTCCTGACTGTGACGCCCCCCATGCGATCAATAACTTCACTCCCTAGGAGACCAGGGCTGCCACTAATGGGAATTTCCCATAAATCTGGGGGAAACGGTGGTCGTCTGGGGGAATGGGGGGAAACTCTCGTGAAATCGACTAAATTTAGGGGAAATTAGCTTGGTATCATTTTTCATAAAAATATTGTGAAACCTGAATAATTTATGCATGCGTATGGTTATTCGATTGAAGTTATCATGATACAGAACAGAAAACACATCCTTAACAACAAATGAGAGGTAATATCACGAAGTTTGAAAGTGGATCGAACTTGTTAGACTTAAAAGGAAATTCACATCAGAACAGTGAACAGTCTCAATTCACAGCTCATGTTCGAGAATCGAAGAGTTTTGCTCAATTAGTGGAATAAAAAGGCTGTCAGTGACCGTGTGACTGCCGCTATAGCTTGCTTTCACTGAGCGAATACTCCTCAGTCAACACTTCCTTCATTAACTTGAATTGTTTGTCAAGTATGGTAATTTATCTTATATGTATATTGAATTGTGAATTCTAATATCTTTCATCGTATTTTCTCAGGCAAAGGAAGCAAAACGCAGATGTACAGTATTTTCGAAGATTAGTTACTTGTGTGCCTTATATTCAAGCGATGCTAAAAATATGCGGCAGGCCTAGTGTTTGTTTCTTATACCGTGGTGACTTATTAACCAGTGGTTTTATACTTTAAGAGTCGCATATGCAAATTAGGAGCGTCTTGGTTGAGATATTCTTGAGAGTTAACTTGTTTCTCTCTTGGCTTGAGATACTATCGGTTGTGCATCCAACACTCATGATTGCATTGTTCCAAAGCAACCATAATTATTATTATTTTGGTTAATGTTGAGGATGATTCGGGAATCGATTATCCACTTTTCGAATCGTAAATATAGAAAATTAGATCGAAATAAACAAGTTTTCTTCTATGCACTTTCCGTCGTAAATGATTATTTTACGAATTATAGCGGTAGGGTTAGTTTCGACTTTGATGACGAATGCGCTCGGATAAACAGCTACTCATTGATTTTCGAATTTTTGTTGTGTGAAACATGGTAATAACAACAAAATAAACTATATTTCTTCTATACACTTTTTTCGTCAAATGAATATTTTACGAGTTAGAGCAGTATATTTATTTCGTCTGTGATATCGAGAAAACCAGAAGTGAGACGCCATTGCAGCGTTGCCATTCACCGGGCAAAATGAATTACTTGCCGCTTCAAACACTTGAGTTGCGCTAACTAATTCACCGCTATAACTCGTAAAATACTTATTTACGACGGAAAGTGCATGGAAAAAAACTAGTTTATTTCGATCTAATTAACAATGTTAAGGCACTTAAAATCAAATATCGATTCCCGAATCATCCTCAACATTAACCATTATTTTTATTTATCTGCATTGTCATAATTTATTTGCTTTACAGAAGTTATCTCTGTAACATGCTGTTACGCAATCAAAATTTTCCTAATTTGAATATTTACTGTGCGTTTCAGCAGCCAAAGTTTTACAGGGATAGCAACTAAGTTTATTTTATTGGTTCATGAGACTTATATAAATATTTTGTTGTTCGAGAGTTATTATTTTTTCTTCGGAATACTGATACTGTTCCCCTAATGAATGACCAAACGGAATCATCTTCTAGAAAACGGAACTTCTATACAGAGTCAGATAGATGACTGGCTCAGTGTACTTAAATTAAAAACTAACCTGGAATGGAATAATAATCCTGACTGCAGTTATTGTAAATGCTGTAATATTTCTTTGGAAAATCCTAATAAATCTATGCTTCGTGCAACATTCAGTGTAACATAAGAGGTATAAATGTTGTAAGTACCAGCGCTGATATCGTACACTTTAAGGTCAGAGAGCCATCAAATGAATCCGATGAAATTGGCATAAACGAACGTACTCTTGGAGCATATTTTGCCCAACTCAATATTCCATTCTGACGTGTTGATCATTTCTTATCGATGGGTAAAACAAATTACCCTGACAACGAAATGGCTTACAAGCATGCCAATAAAAGGGACAAAATTACATATGGACTAAATATACAGTAAGTTAAGTGAGTTTCTAGTTAACATCTACGATAATACATTTTATCTAAATTTTGGGGGATTTTTGCTCAAAATGGGGGAATTTCTACAGCAAATCTAGGGGAAAGAGAAAAACTTCAGTGGCAGCCCTGTAGGAGACAGTCAACGCCAAGATTCCCTAACTCCGGCATGACGAGCGCAGTGACACCAAAACAATGCCCCTGCAGCCCGACTACCACACGACAGTGCTTCCCCTCACAGGAAGTCCGCCGTTAGCAACGGACGCCCTGGTCGGAGGCGTTGGCCCACCACAACCACCCGCGGAAAACCACCGTCCGCTCACTCCCGGAGTCTACCAGACACCATGAACAATGCCCATTTAACAGGGCACGAACGACTGGCAAACGACTCCTAATCGGAACAACAGTCGCTCCTAGTCGTAACAGCAGAGGAGAACGCATCGTCCCGACTGGCGCCCTCCGCAAAGAAACCCGACCCACCAACCGTGGGCCCAGCTACCCTCCCAGAAGGAGCTGCCGTGGGACAGTCACGGGCAAAATGCCCGGTCTCTCCGCAAGCAAAGCATGCGGACTTCCTTTTGGCGAGAGCCTTCGCGGACCCCCTACCAGCAGGCGCCGCAGTGCCTTGCTTCTGCGGGCACACCCTCACGCGGTGCGCACCGCCGCAGCGATAGCAAGCACACCTGCCATCACTGCCTGCTTCCCAGAAGCCGCAAGGTCTGCCCCCAAGCTTGGCCCCCTGGCCTCGCTCAGCCACAGCCCTCTGTGCAGCTATTCTCTCCCGCACTTTCGACACCACAGCGTCGAACGGCGCAGTATACGCGTCCTTACGCGCAACTGCCTAAAGGCCCTTTTACACTGACGGTGTCTTCGCGCTCCACACCGTCGCTCCATCCCGCCAGCCAAATAAGCTCCGCCCACAGCAGAGCAAAATGACCCTTATTGCAACGCTCACGGTAAGGAGCGGCAACATTCCGCATGCTAAATATTGGCGGTGTGCACTGCCAGTCAACAACGTTCAGTTGCTCTTGAGACCATTAAGAGCATGTGTAGTCATGGCTTACATATTATGGAGCAAGGAAGAAATTAAAACTCCAATCGTAAAATGTAAAGAATTTCCGTGTTTATGGAAATTTAAGCTGGCAGAGTATACAAACAGATTGTCTAGACAGATTGCTTTTAAAAGTATAGCATCTCACTTCCCAAATTATAATATTGCCAGTGTTGGGCACGCAACTTTTAAAATGTTGCGACGCAACCGCAACAACACGAAAGAAGGTGGAACGCAACCGCAACAGAAACTTGAAAAAAATTGCGATCGTAACCGCAACATTTTATTTATTAAATATAATATTAATAAAGTACTGTTCAATTTATTTTACGTATATATTGCTATGCACAAAATAATATTAGGATATTCAAAATAGTGCATTGTTTTGCTAAGAAAATTAATAGATAGCGTAAATGTGTGGACTAGAATTAAATGAAATATCAAGATACAGGAAGAAACGTTTCATTTCTAAATATAGCATGAACAATGAAATGAATTTCATTTTCTGATAATAATATTGAAAAGGCACCTAGCTAGTAGCTATATTTTCATAGGAGTGGCATATATATTGCAAAATAAATCGAAAAAAGAAAAGTGCAGAACATTTGTACAGCCTAAATGACGCAAAAATAAAAACCATGCATAAGCTCCGTTATATATGAAATTCTACTGCTTTTGGTTGTTCCTCTGTTACAATTTAATATTGGCTCATGATCTCAATGTGTCAATGTTAATGCACTGTAATGAAGATCAACGTTGCTTTTAAAAAATGTTAACATATCAAATGTTAGTCTGAAAGCCGAGCACATCGTGGTCACTAAATTTTTTTCCCACAGTCGTTCGACCGCAGCGCTCGATGGTATTGGAGTGTTAAATTCGATGAACGAAACGACAAATTCACTTGAAGAAAACATAGCTCTGAGAAAATCAGCTAGCTCTGTCTCTAGATTACTGGCTGTTTCGGCCAATCAACTCACATCATTCTAAATAACATATGTTATATAATGAGTTACATTATATATACTTATATACTGTAAGCAAAGTGTATGTGTATCACTGTATCGCCTAATGCTAAGAATAAACATTTGCCCGATGGGTTGTACCCTGTACGGTTTAGTGTTAAGCGAGCATGAAACGCGTATTAAATTCGATTGAAGGTTTTTAAAAAATTAAATTACCATCGTGATGTTGCAGTTGCGAGTTGCGGCCTGACACGTAGAAAAATGTTGCGATCGCAACAGATTCACAACTTTCCGAAAATTGTTGCGGCGCAACTGCCCAACACTAAATATTGCAATGGTTAAGATGAAAATTCAGACACTGAGAAGCCAAGATAGGAAACAGCTCCCACTATTCCAAAATTCAAAGAAATATATACTGCGTATGTAAACATAAAATTAATTACAGTGTAATTAAATTGCACAACGTACATGGTTCTCAAGAAAATTACTTCAAATATACGGAAAACATTCGGCAGGTGTCATTAGAAGACTATTCAAATTAAAGAAAAAATACACCTAGAAAATAGTAATTGGTCTTTATTTTTTCTTTCCATTTACAGTGTTTTTTGAAGGTAATTGGGCAGTATTAAAGTTTTTACAATATTAGCTTTTTACTTCTGCAAATTATTCTGTAAATATTCTGCAAGTTGTTCAGCCAAGTATTCTGTCAGTGTTGCAAAATTAATACTGACGATTACTGCCTCTGGGGAAGGAGCGTCGTGTTGAGCGGCAGTGTAAAAGCAACGCGGCGTATACTGACGCTCAATCCTCTGTTGGGAGGAGCTATAGCAAGGTTACCGCCGTTCCACACCGTCGCTCCACACCGCAGGTGTAAAATGAGCTTAAGTGTACAAAGCAGTGGTGAGACTCTTGTAAAATTTGAGCCTAAAATCCAAATCTACCTTGGTCAATCCCACTTTCCCACCTAGACGCTCGAAGTCATCCAGGTATACGTCCACCGACTCGCCAGCTCCAAGCCGACGTTCGGTGTACCGCCAATAAGCCTCCTGCATGGGCAACGCGAATTCTGCGGCTAGCGTAGACCTAACTACCTGCCACTGAGTAGCATCATCGACAGTAATGCAGCGAAACACCCGAGCGGCGTTGCCGTCAAGCATGAACCCAATGACTGCGGTCGGCGCCACGTACTCCAGAAAAAAGAAAAGAAAAGAAAGAAAAAACGTTTATTTCCAAGTTGCCACATGAGATACATGCCAACATATTGGCTTTTAAAAATATCTTAATATAAGACGACTTAAAACAAAAGTTCCATACGAGGAGTAAAAAATGACAAAACAATCAGAGGTGTACAAATAGATAAGCCACACGAGGCATAATAATAAACCAAATATACGAGGCGTACTAATAGACAAACCATACGTGACATACTATTAGTCTAACTCTGTCATGGGGTAGTTGATTAAGAAATGAAAAATATCATCTCTTGGATATTTAATATTCCAAGAGATGGCTAACAACTTACAAATAATTCGAATACTACTAAAGAATTCTTCGGAACTCCCAAGTTATTAGTTGAAATTATCGAAGTAAGAAAAAGACAAAAAAAATGCCATACCGGAGCAGATTGAAACACCATCGTAAATGACAATCAAGTATTGAAAAAAGGTAAGTCACGAAGTAATTTATAAAGAACATCGCGCAACACAGCACGCACATCTAGAAATGCGTAAACAAACTTACACTCGAAAATGAAATACATGGCTTGTTCGGCATACAAATATAGATATAATTTTTGCACGAGCGCTTTATTTCATTTGTCTGTTTATACTTTTAATTTCTTCTATTCACAGAAATGCCCTTCGGGGCCGTGATAAATCGATTTATGAATCATTAAACAAGCGCAATCAATTTGTTTATTTATGGAACTTGGTTCAGTGTTTACTGATCGCACAGCTTTAGGCAAAACGTAATGTGTCTTGAGGTTTTTGTTTTTACGCAAAAAAATAGAAATAGAAACATATATTTTCACATGTGTATATATATATATGTGCGAACGTGTGCATGTGCACACAAATACATAGACATTCATACGAGGCGTGTCCGTAAAATAAGTTCCACGGGCTGCTGCTGGCGCCAGGATCGCATTTATGCGCGGCCAGGCAACAGAGGCAGGTTGTTTGGCTCCCCTATTCCAATCCACCACCAAGCCAGCGTCGCTGCGACGCTCAGCCTTGGCTCAGCAGCCGACAGCGATGAAGCCCCCTCCGGCGTCTCCCACCAGCAGCGAGTTGCGGTCTGTTATTCGTTTCCTGGCCGCTAAGAAGAAATCGGCGAAGGAAATTCACGAAGAACTTTGTCAAGTGTATGGAGAAGAGTGTATGAGCTCCGGGATGGTGCGCAGATGGGTCAGGGACTTTAAAAATGGCCGAACAGCCGTCCACGACGAAGCCCGTGCTGGGCGGCCATCGGTTTCCGACGAAACAGTTGCCAAAGTCGAAGCGGTAATGGTTGAAGATCGACGGATTACAGTTCAGGAACAGTGCGAAAAGATTCCGGAGGTCAGTAAAACAACAACTGACAAGATTTTGACTGAACATTTAGGCTATTCAAAGGTCTCGTAACAGACCGAAACTCGCAGCTGGCGGGAGACGCGGGAGAGGGCTCCATCGCTGACGGCTGCTGAGCCAAGGCTGAGCGTCGCAGCGACGCTGGTTGATGGGGGATTGGAGTGGGGGAGCCAAACAACCTGCCTCTGTTGCCTGGCCGCGCATGGAAGCGATCCTGGCGCCAGTAGCAGCCCGTGGAACCTATTTTACAGGCACGCCACGTATTTGCATGCGCATGCATACACATACATGCACACACTTACACACACATATTCATATATATACGTATTGAAAATTAATATAAGAAAAATGCTAATAAACATAAAATATAAGCTTGCTCTTTCTACATTTAAAATGACAGCCAAAGCTCTGTGTAATCGTAAGAAATAACCTGAGGAAAAATAAGGAATAGAAAAAGGACTTCGGAAAACGTATAAATGAAATGGTTTTTTACAATTTCCTAAAAGAAATTTTAAGGAAACTCAAGTTGCTGTCACGAAACAATGCTGGTTAAGCACGTAACGTATGAGGGCTTACAACCTCCACTGATAAATATAATGTACACCTTTGTGCTCGCACGTTATCCATATATATAAGCATGGAGAATAATGGGCCTCAAGATTAAACACATTTATTTTTGAGTGAACACATGGAGCTGACACAGGGAAATTATGTAATCGCAACACTCATATTCGCACCAGAGCCCTCAGGCAAGATGTTAATGATCTGCGACATGATAGTTTTATCCGGCATAATGATATACTACATAGACAAACGGCGAAGATTCAAACACATTCTAATTAAGATGAACACGTTGATTGAATATGACACATGAAATGAGAGATTCAGGCTAGAAAATTATTGAACGCCAGCGAACGATCACATGATTTAACGCAAATCAGCCTCTCTTGGCAATTGTCCACCCCGGAGATTCACGCACAAACAACATGAAATTAGAAACATACACATGAACATCCTAGCTAGCACAATTCATATTAAACACTGCGCGCCAAACAAAGATTTGCACTGTTCGGCGTGCCTCTTCTTCCCTTCATTCTTCACGATTCCAACTGGAGTAAATACCCTGTCGTTGGCCTGTCAAGGCTCGAACACAGCCTCCAGGCTTCGTCATTAGCGTTGAATACCAGGCTGGATGCCTGCTTCAATGTTGCGAACGCTCAGCCGGTTGTGTCGCTACAGGCCCTCGGATGTTAGGCGTTCCCAGCCCACGTCTCCGCTATCTCAGCAGCCGCGTAGGCCAGCTCTCCCAACCCGCCTTCCCTCTGGCCGTCAGGAAGCCTACATCCTTGCCACTACACCGGTCAAATAGGCCGATCCCCGCGCTTGCTCTGCTTAAATACCCCCGCCGCACAAAGGACGCTCATTGTAGATGGTGCGGGATGCCCGCTCAAATTGTTAGTGACGTGGCATCTCGCGATTGGGTGTTTCTAACGCGTCACCTCTGACGTGTCCCCTGCGTCACACAACTTGGTATTTCTACGCGCATTTCCCTCTGACATATTCTTCTGCGATGCCTATTTTCCGTAGTACCCCTACTCGTTGGTAATTAATTTTAATACATAGTTTTTTTCTACTACACAATCAAGTTGTCCTTGTGTAATACTATGTGTAATTTTCCGAGCTAGCTTCTTACACAGTCGCTACCCCCAACGTACGCCTCCCTTCTCCTTCCAAGATCCCTCAGCCCGCACATCGTCCTTCCTATCGCCGGCTTCTGACTTTTGTTGTGTCGGTTTAGCTTACATATGCCTAATTTCAATTGTATCCTAACATTACCGTCGAGGAGCAACAACAACAAAAAAAACATATTTCATATCTTCTCGATATTCTCTGCCACATCATGCGGACATGGGTACATGGGATAAAATGGAGATACGGTGTAAGCCGGTTACCACTCATGAATGATTGACAAATATCTACAAAATTTTGGCAGAAATGCGTAAACAAACATATACTCAACATCAAAATTCATAGTTTGTACAACATACGGACAGAAAGATAATTTTACCACGATTCATATGCTCAAATTGCACTTTATTCCAATAACTGTATTTGTCATTTTTCCGATTCACAGAAACGCCCTCTGGGGAAGTGATAGATCTATTTTTGAGTCATTTCGCTAGTGCAATAAAATTTATTAACCTGATGGTTTTCGCGTAAAGAAATGAAATAGAAACATGTATATCTATTTATGTAGATGTATATATATATATATATATATATACCTACATACGTACACACACATATTAATATATATACTTATTGAGAATTAATATAAGAAAAAAATACATATATAAAATAAAAAAGATAAAAAACAACCCACCATCTACTACATCGAAAATGACAGTCGAGCTCACAGTAATCCTAAGAAATTATTCGGAAAAAATAACTAAAAGGAAAAGAAGACTTCGAAAAACGTAAATATGAACTGGTTTTTAATTTCTCCATAGAAATTTTCAAGAAAACTCAGGTTACAGTCAAGAAACAACACAACTCTTCAGCATTATACGGACATGTGTACATGGGATAAAACGGAGTAACATTGTGGCCGGATATCAAATCTGAGTGGCGAATATCTACAAAAATTTGGAACATATAGGTAGATTAAACAATTGTCCAAAGTGATAATTTTAATTACGGAAATTTAAAGTTTTTTCGATTTGAAAGTTCAGTGCTAGTGTGCGCTGAACTCAAGGAAAAATATAAAAAGAATAAATAAAATGCTTAAATTACCCTCTCCCCCCAGCTCAGCCGAAATCGACTGAAAACATCTTCGAGAATGATTTTGAAATAGCGAGGCAACGTTAGCCAGAATTTAATTAATTGAAAACTTTGCACAACCCTCACATCTATGAACCTGTATATTGGTGTACACACAAAATGTATTTCAGTGTATGTTTGTCATACGGACGTTAAATATTACTACAGAAAAGAAAAAAATAACAAAATAAAGATGAGGAAATACCCCTAATTATGGAAAAAAACGTTCGTTCTGCGGCATTGAACTGACGGCTGTGGTGCTCATTATTGTCGACAGAAATAAGTAAGATGAATATTAGAATGGCTTAGCAAACGTGAAAAGAAATAGTTTCTAATTTTCTTACAGAATTTCAGGAACATTAAAATTTCAGGTAGATGGGAAATTCACACCGAAATGCTGCAGGCCCTATGACAGAGATGCAAAATGACGTGACACATTTACTCTAAATTCTTCTATACAGTTTTAGAGTTTTTGATATGCTGGGGAAGCTTGTTCCACAAAAAAAAGCTCCAGAAACTGAGAGAGCTTTTTGTCCAATGTTAGTTGAACGGTAACTGATTAAGACATCTGATTTGGTTTTTTGTTTGGGATATTAGATGGAAAAAATTTTACCACCTCTGCATTACTTTGGGGGAGGTACTGAGAGCTTTGTACAGAGACTCGTCGAGCTTTTTGGATCATGAATGTGTTCGGTATTGGGATCCAGTCGAGTTTTCTTGAAAGAGGAGTGACATGATTGAAATTTCCTTTGCATACCACTTTGGCGGCGAAGTTTACACATTTTTGCAACTCTTCCTGACGATATTGAGGTAAATCTCCCCACACAAGGCGTCCAGCTGGCGGAGCCTCTCCAGATTCTTCAGCCACTCCATCGCATCGATCGATCTGAGGGGATTCTAAGGTGAGCTTTGTTTAGAATCTCCTACACAATAATTAGGTGAGCAACGACTAGAAGGGGATAAAGACCAGTCGAACGCTATTACGATTTATTGGCTCAACTAAGGTTATCCAGAACAAAAGATAAAAGGGTATCGTTATTTTAGGTGACCCGAATAATAAGACGGTGGTTATCCATATGGGGATTCTCGGACGCCAAACAAAGTAACGCCGAATAGAAACAAGGCAGTACTAGATACTTTAGACCGTGTAAGATATTTTGACGGTAATCTAACAGCCGTGGGGTATGAGGCAAGGTGTATATCAAAAATAGGATTAAATAATGTAGGACAATGTAGTCGAAACGAGGTAAAGGTAGGAGATGTAGCTTTTGGTCAATTCTGCAAATAAACACGAAAGTTAGTGCTGTCAACATCACTACCGGAACTAACAAAAACGCACAATTAACAAGACAAAAATCAATTTATTTACCGGAATCGCTAACTGAATTAAAAGGGAATCCATACATAATGCTCACTGGCGAAAGGTCGCGGCAATGGCAATCGTCGGCGAGATATTTCTCGAAAAGGACTGAATCGACTAATATTAATTGGTATCAATGTTTAGTGGAATTAAACACGTGTACTGTACTTAGTCACAACGTCAAAATAACTCCTAAGCTCTCCCTTACTTGAGTAATACCACTTACGAACCAAAACTTATCTAATTGAACGACCGTGGTCGTCTCAAAGTTTGCCGGCCCGCTACGTAACCGCCTCCATGGCGGCGCGCTCAGACCGGTTACACATCACTCTACTTAGGGCACGAATTATTTACTTGTTTCATTCACTACTTCCCTTGATGTTCACAATTCTTAACTTAACGCAATTCACTTCACTGGATGTTCACAATTCTTAATATCTAATAAGCCTTATTTTTAATAAATTCAATGAAATAAATTAATCAATGTTGCCCTTAATTAAATTAATGTTGCCCATAAATTTAATGTTGCCCTCCACAACATCCTGAAAAAATGGTTCTCTCAGAGACAAAAATACGGCCTTACCAAGCAAAATACCTGCAAGTAAGAGACCTGCATACATCCTCTCACTCACAAGATTCTAATGCTCAAAAGACGGGAGACTTGCTAACAGCTGCCAGTAACTCCGTCGGAGAATGTGTGTCACCTTCCGAAGAAACGTCAGTGAAGACTATGAAACCAATATCGCCGGATGAGGGAAAACATATCTGCCAAACCTCCAGCAATCATTTGAAGGTTCGAAGCAGTCAAGTCTCAGCCGCAGCACCACAACCACCTGCTTCGCCTCATCTCAATCAGCAAAACAGTGCGCCAGCTCCCTATATAGCTCTGCTTCAACAACAACGCTCCGAACTGTCCGCCAGCGACGGGGACACAAACACCATCCTCATCAGTGGTACAAGACAGAATAGTTGTTATTAATAAGGACATTTCAAGCGTGTTAGACTCTCCTCATTCTCCAGATTATATGTTCGATAATTATAATATTTGCGCACAAACTGGCATTAAATTACCCCAAAGCGTAAGCTGCGAAAACAAAATAAAATTTCCAGTACAGAGAAATAGAAAAAACACTGTTACTTCTTTTAATGGCTACTTGCACCCGCTTCAAATAACAAGCTCTCAAAAAATTCACGAAATTATTCACAATTTGTCTTAACAGCAGCGTTTTTCAATAAATCCCTAAGACAACGTGAGCCTCCTAGCCCGTCGTCGATTTTCTCTACAGTATCAAACATTCAGAACTTAACCGAGCAACTTTTTGCTTTGAATTCACATATAAGTTCTCAAGACCTTGCACCTGTGGCACCTGCTAGTATCTCTTGTGAAGTCGACTCCAATTGTCGTAAACCTTATGATACTTTGCTGCTAGGTGACAATATCCTAAGCACGATCAGAAGGAAGGACATCGATCGCTCGTGCTGGATCAAAACTGTTCCATCTGGGCGCATCGACGACCTTCTCCATACTATAAATCGCATACCTAGATTTAAAAATTATAGACTAAATTTTGATGGTCTCTGCCACTCGCCCTCGGACCTAACTCGAATCAAACTAATTGTAAGGAAGTACGCACTTTCTCGTATTTATATTGCCAATGCTTGCAGTGCGAAAGAATTCAACAGAGCGATGAATTTTGCAAAAACCTGGGTTTAAACTTGATTCAATTTCAAACTTACCCAGATAATGAAAATGGTGAAGCCCTCAATAACTTTCAATGGCCTCGCACCCAGGAAGAAAACTTCTGTTTTCTTGGACAACTTGCAATGAAATCAACATTGGGAATCACCGTGCCATATTGTCCTCATTTCAACAAATGTCAAGCAATAAATGGAATTGTAGATCATTCCAATGAATCGAAAACCTCACGGAATGAGACAAATAGTCTCACTTTAAACTTTGAAAAAGAAAAATAAGCCTATGCAAATCACTGCGCATGGTACACCAAACCCTTCAAAATTGACTGCGTCATCAAGCAGAGCTCTGAGTAACTCACCCACCCACAGCATGAGGAACGTGAATAAGCCTGAGCCTTTCAATGACTCGATTGCAGGCAAATATAATGTCAGTACGAAAAATCAATTTGCGTTGCTTGCAACAGACACAAATAGTGACTGTGACATGCCCTCCTTTTCAACCAATCCTCAACTTTCCAGTAAGTACGCAGGAACAGAGGAAAGTCAAGCGAATAACGATATTCAAAACCATTCCAAAGAAAATTAAATTGTTCGAAAAAATTTATCGCCCAACAAGCCCATTTTCGGAAATCACAATCCCTTGCGCAGTCACGTAGAGAATCCCTTCAATGAAAAACAACCCCTGTTAAAATCTCCTGCCTCTGCCAGGCCTCCATCGAACGACCAAACCGATACTGCTACCGCAAAATCAGCATTGAATCAAATTTGCACACGCGTTGCAGACACACTGGACGACTTGAAACGATCGCTCAAAATAGAGCCTGCTTACACTTTAGGTGACGGACACTGTCTCCTCCCCGCAGTAACGACACAGCTTGCTTCACAACAAATATTGAAATGGAATTATATATCTGTGAAAAAAACCATCAAAACTGAGAGCTCCAGAAACAAAGACCAGTATGCAAATTCGTTGACAAGAACAGTGGCAGTTTCGAACAACTCATCGATAGAAAAGTCTTCGATCACGCAGTTGGAGACCTCATACCCCAAATACTTTCTAATGTGACGAGAACACCAATTCATATATTTGATGAAAGAGACAACGGGATTTGGAAGACGACAATCTCCCCTACACCAAATGCTCTGATAAACTGTCCTCCGGTAAGCATACACCGGAAACAGGACCACTATAGCGCCCTCTTGGAAATACGTGATGAAAATCGTGTTGCCCCCGCCCCCATTTTGTCAGTAAATACCAGTTATCAAATTGAATTTCTTCCTAAAACTGAAATCACAAGCAGTGAACGCGGAAATAAATACCTAGAGACGAATACTAAATGCCCTGCTAGACCTAACAAATGCAATAACTCCACTAAAGATCTGCCTATGGAGATAAATAATATTAAAATATTGCACATAAATGCTCGCAGTCTCAATGGTAAAATGGATGACGTACGAGTAATGTTGATCACTAACGATATCGATATTTTTTGCGTATCTGAAACATGGTTCGATTCACGAGTCGAAAGCTCATATCTCAGCATTACCGGGTACACATTGTACCTTTATGACGGAGTCAAGAGTAAGAAAGGTAGCGGTTCATACATTTTCATCAAAGATGTCTACTCTACATCCTTATTTCCGATAAAAGAAAAATGCGAAGACATAGAAATGGTTTGGCTCAATGTTCAAGTAAACAAACACAAGTCTTTCATTATCGGCAGTCTTTACAGACATCCGTCAGTATCTCTACGTCCAACATTAGATTTCATTGAAAATACGTTTAAATTAATCTCTGCGGCCCAAAAGTCTTTCTATGTTTTCGGAGATTTTAACGTAGATCTGACAAATAAAAACAATCAGCTAAGCAAGATGATGCACAGACTTAATCTTTCTCAAATGGTCCAAGAACCAACGCGCATTACCAAACACTTCCAAAACACTTCTCGACCTAGCAATTACAAACAATCCCCACGCAATACTCAGCACAGAGATCTTACCGTCCTTTTCTGATCACCATTCGGTAGAATGCCGAATCAATATTGCGAAAGAGAAACAGAAATCTAGTTACATTACATATCGCATGAAAAACCACTAGAGCTATTCGACAGATGGAATGAATTTCAAGGCATGGAAAACACCGATGATGTCAATCTACAAGTTTCGTTTCAACGAAAATTTCGTATCAGCCCTTAACGATTGCGCACCTTTCACTACGAAGAAAGTTAAGCCGAGAATTTCTAAATGGATAACAGATGAGATAAAACAGCTGAGCAGAGCTAAAAGAAACTTGCAGCGTGGGTATAAACTGAACAAATCAGACAGTACGCGTCGAAAATTATATAAAGATCATGAGAAGATCCTACGAAGAAAAGTTAAGGAAGCAAAACGGGACTACTTCCACAAAGAACTATTGACGGCAAAACAAAACCCAGAAAGAACTTGGGAAATCATTAGAGAAGTTGCTCAGTATAAAAATTCAGACTGCAAAAGCACTTTTGACAACCCCTCAAAAACGGCGAGTGACTTTAACACTTTCTTCTCAAAAGTTGGCGAAGATGTTTTCAATGAAGTATCCAGGACAGTTTCAGACACATCTACAGGGGCAAATCTGAACAATATTTCATCCCCAAATAGTAGAAACAAATGGAGACCAAAGCCGGTTAGCGTCATAGAGATACGAAAAATCTTATACTCACTAAAGAATACTAAAGCGACTGGATATGATGGCATAAGCCTCCAACATATAAAAGACCGCTTCTCTGCCACAGCACCCCTCATTCGCTTGATAATAAACACATCTATAGCCACAAACAAGTTTCCCGATCAATGGAAACTATCCATTTTTAAGCCATTACATAAATCTGGTGATATCGACAGAGCGTCAAACTACAGACCAATCAGTCTCCTGCCTGTTATGTCCAAAATATTAGAAAAAGTAATAACAAACCAGCTCTCGTCTTACACAAACGAGTCACATCTATTGCATCGCAATCAATATGCTTACAGAAGGAATACCAGTACTCAAGGCGCTCTGTTAAACATAACAGAAAAAAATTTACAATGATATTGACAAAAAAAGTAATTCTCTTATTGGGGTACCGTTGTTTTCTGTTGGTACTTCCCCGCGAGTTTATCGAAGGAAATTAGTATTATTGGAGGGATATTAATAGGCAGGGTCGCTCGCGGTATTTATTTAATAGTTGCGTGGAAATCAGTCCTAAGTGGCAGGGTGTCGTGTTTATGGCGCGTAACTCGACGCAGGGCGAGCGTGCGAAAGTAAGCTAAACTATTATAGGGGGTACCTCGAAGTGAGTAGCCCTGATTGAGGTAAAGTATGTCCAATCTAGAAGGTAAATAATATCAATGATATAGATGTAAAAGGGAAAGGGAAAAGGGGGTAACACGATGAGGATCTGCACGACACATGAAAACCAAGCGTTAGTATTGTAATTCGCCTAACAGAGTAACAAAATACATCACGGCACAAACCAAAGCATTTATATGCCAGCATTGCTAGCCGTATTCGAATAACAATACGAGTTAGGTTTATTGGCAATTGTAACAGAATTGGCGGGCGTAGACGAGATAATTAATTTAATTTTAGTTAGGTAATTTAATTCCATGCGTTCCACTCATCGCTCTTTTAATATCACTTGAATACGCGCGAGCTTAACTAATTATTTAATGCTTAAGGATTTCTGACTTAAACAACATCATTTAAAGAACGAGGGAACGTATCACTGAAGAAATTGCCGTAACACTTCTGGGCTTTGCGACGCCCGTAACACAATGCTGAACACTACGAGCCGTTTGGCTCGTTCATTTTACATTATCAATTTTACATTATCAACACAATAACTGACATTAACACGGACAGTAAATAGACACTCAAGAAATCACTTAATTGTTTCTTCAATTATCTTAATTTCATCAACACAATAATTGAACACTGGCAGAAAATAGACACTCACCCAGACGGTTCAAGTGGGGAATAAGGACGTCTACATCTTGACGTAGTAGATAGGCAAATGGGCTGGTGTCTACAGCCTGACGGTCGGACTTGGCAAAATGTTGCCATAGAACCTTTAAGGCCCCTTCACACGCGCAAATATATCTGCAAATATATCTGAACTGGTACTGAATTCGTGCGTTTGTACGCTCATTTCAGGTTGGCACAGACTGTATGAGGCAGATGAGCAATGCTTGATAATTTTGAAGCGACCGGCTGCAAACCTTGACACCACGTCAGTCAGTGTCAGCATGGAGCTAGGATATATGGAGGGAGCATAGCGCACTCCGATCGGGCTCAATTTGGCTGCAAAAGTTGAAACACTCGGGCAGTGTGAATGCCCGTTTCTGAGCCAACCACAGACGCTTGGCTTAAGTTGCTCCACCCACCTTCCCTACAACCCTTCCTCTCAATGGCTCTCATTTTCCAAAGCAAGATTAGTACCTCACCACAATTCAAAGGGTGAGGTGCGCGTGCAAGTCGCTCTAATTTGTTATAATCAAGGGCCTGTAATCTTTATAGTTTTCAACTCTTAGTGTATCTTTGCTAGTAATTTTGATATTATTAAGTGTCTTCAAGTGAGGAAACACAATTTATTATCTTTCGGAGTCGTAGAATCCCAAATTAATCATTACCGACTGAATGATTAACTAAACAGCTGGAAGAGCATTCAGCGAGCGCGTGCGCACTCTAGCGTAGTTGGTAGGTTACTGGCTTCCGTGCTGACGTCACACTCGCGAGACGGCTATTGGTTACCACAGACACAGGAGAAATCTCAAAAACTGGTTCGCTTCACTGACGCTGGGTTTACACGGAGGGTGTCTTCCCCAGGGTGACGCCCCTACCCTACCCCTCTCACCCGCTCAAGCTTCCCCACTTGCGTTTAGACGGAGGGTGAGATGCCCAGGGTGCCGAAATTGGTGCGTTCAGAAAATGTACAAGTTCCCCTTACAAAAATGAATTTTAATTTTTCTTGAGTGAGAATTTTATTATGGGCAACTTCATAAAAAGGGATCTATTGATTTCGAATGACAATAATTGCAAAATAAATGTAGGCAACCCCACAAACTATGTCAATATAAATGAGATTTATTTTGGTGCTGCTGCACAAAGCATTCTCCTGGGAAATGTCAACAAAATATGTACCAAAAAACTAGAAGAGTTTGGATTGAAAGATCTTAATAAATGTAATTCAATAACACCATATTCAATGCATTTCTCCAATTTCGTGAAAGAAGAGCAGCATGAAAAGATAAAGATGAAGTGGCGAGAACTGTTTGTTTAAGATGCTCCTTTCAAGACAGAAATTGTGTCTGAAAAATTCTGATACGCAGCTTTGTTACTCGCTGCTTCCCGAGTAAATTACAGCTTTTGTCAATACCGCTTTATTTTGCTGCAGCTAGAGAATTTTTTGACCTTAACTACATAAAAACAAAAAACAGGATTTCGTTAAAATGAGCAAGACTAAATGCACGAATGCGATCAAAATTTACGTTAGAGAACATAGATTGCACAAATTGGAACCATCACGTTAGCTTAGTCAACAAATGAATTAAAAAAAATTGGCAGATGAAGGAAGAAGAGGAGGAAAAATTTCATCCAAACAGGAAAAGTAGGTAAAACCCTAAAATTTTCGTTTTATTGCTAGTTTAATATATTTGGTACACTCTAACAATTTTTGGTACGTTTTCATGGAGGTTTTATTCAATCAGAAAAAAATCGGCAACCCTGGAGATAACAGTGACTGAGTGAGGATGTCGAAATGTAATTCAAGGTACGTGCAAAAAAGAAGATGCTATTTCTAACCTGTAAACTATTTCACGGAGGCCGGCATAAGATATCAACGTATTCGTGGAAAATTCAAGAATTACTTCTTAAACGAAGGCCAAGTGCCTTGGCAGAAACGAATGTGTCAATTGGTTGAATAAGGAATGGAGGCAAATCAATAAAACTTCGCGCAGATATAGCTTCTTTTATGACGTTATTGTTAATGCCCAAACTAAGGAATAACGAAATATAACTTGCCCAGCAGATGTATATAGAGACCAAAATAAATGAAATATGCGCGATAGAGTCTGATAAAAGGAAATAGAAATAAGTAAAAAAATTATATCAGTCTAAGTCCTATCACGAGCCATCTTGTGTTAATAATAGCATGACAGCGAACAATTTGTGTTACTATTGTTAGAGGTAATTAATTTTGAATTTAGATCGAAAATCATTTCAGCGATAGTTCTTGATAAAAAAAAATTATATTTACAACCGTAATAAATACAATCAGACTGACGCTTTGCTTTCAATAAATCTATCAATGTGAAAGCTTTAGCCTTCAGCCACTTTTCCAGATCAGGAGAGACTTTTTGGATTGAGATTACGCATGAGAACATGACGACAGAGCAGCCAAGACATACATCCTACCCTCAAGACTGTCTGGAGCGCACTGTCTCTCCGTCGTTCCACAGGCAGTCCCAGCATGTGGGGCAGCAGCGTCGACACGCATGGGGTAGTAGTGGGAGGCGTTAGACCGGGGGATTGGGGGTTTTTTGAAGAGGCGGGGAGGGAGAGAGGGCGTTGCCCAGGGGAAGTCACCCTCCGTGTAAACGCAGCTTGACGGCTATGCTCCCTCCATATATACTCCCTCCACGAGTGTCAGTGTCACGCCAGCCTTCGTGTGTGGTGCACGACTGTACTCTGCCTCTCTCCCTCCTTATGCACTTCAATGAGCAATTTCTTATTTGTATGTTGACTAATTTTTAGGAACTATTCTTAAGCCCATTTTGAGCGAGCTTTTACATCTCTTTTATTTCTTATTCATGCAACTATAGCGAATCCTATCAATTGTACGAACTCGCCGTCTGGAGTCGCTATTCTTGTGCTACTCTCCACCTAGCTGCTACTGGTATACTGAAGCGTGCGCCAGTCTTTAGGCCCGTCTCAGGCCTTCCACGATCGTCAATCTTTTTACCCTAGGCTGGCATGTATTTTACCCTAGAATGCTCCTTGATTACCCTAGAAAATATAAATGAGAGCAAAACAAAAATTATCGTATAGACTTTATTAGTGCTATTGGCTTTTTCCTTAATTACGTCACATAAACCACATTTTTGCCGTTTCTGGGGATTCGTTAATTAATAAATGAATGATCTGAACACCTATATTATGGAAATGTGTATAAAATGGCATCCTTCCATTAAAATTTCAGAAGATATTTCCAAATATGAATCGATAAACAACTCAAGCAAACACACAAAGCACTGTGGTTGACAAAATTAAAGTCCAGATTTACGTAATTGGTGCTCACAATGCATAAATAATAATTGTTACAGAAGCCAAACAAAAAATTTTGGATGATAAGTATACTGTATATACCTATGCAGTATTTTTCAGCTTGAGGTGTTGAATTTTTTGACCGATTCAAAACAAATACAAAATGAATGAACTCTACGTGAGTTTTTAAGTATAGCCTTAGATAAATTTGTTCAAAATAAGAAGAAGCCCAACTTAATAGAAATAATTTTTAATCTCCAGGAAGCTATACTACTCACATAAAAAAATAAAGTTCTGGGAATACATTGTACAAAACTGCAATCCACAACATAATAAAAACGCTATCACGCTTTCCGTATTTAAATTTTGCTGAAGATTCTGGACGCGTAGCATTACTTTTTACTTAATTAATAGCCTCTATTAAAGTAGTATAATTTGGAATATTTTACGCCATGAAGCCGGATTCTTCAAGGTAATTCACTACATGCATTAAACTACGCATGGTTTCATTCTTCAAACTGGTTCTTTGTAAAGTTTTGGGAAAATTTAATTGGTTGAAAAAACATTCAACGAAAGCACTTGAAAATGGGAGGGACAACGACGTTGAAGTTATGATTTTAAGATTTGGATAACATGCCAGCCTACTGACATTTTTACGGCTGAAAGCTGTTTCCCAGTAATTAAAGGCTGACATGTCTGGTGTTAGTTGTTCATCGAAGTAATGCTTTCGCCACTCACCCCTGAGACATTTCTTAACCAGAAACTTTTTCATTTGAGGAATTTCGTCTAATATGTACGACAAAGATTTTAGAGTCAGTGTTGAAGGCTTGAACCTAGGATTTGCAATTCCGGGACAAAATGAAAATCACGGAATTCCGGAATTCCTGGAAGACAATCCTGGGAATTCTCAGGATTCCAGGATTTCTTCATATTTTTACATTTATGCTATTGTAATTTATTGTCTATGCCCATCATAGTATTTGACGATTTAGGAAGCGAAAAAACTTTATCTGAGAAGGATTCTCTAGTGAATTCACTCTTTGTAACTGTATTTACTGACAAGCCATCAGCTGGTACAAGCCTGGTCACTTGTTCTTCTGGAGTACTTTGATGCACCTTTACGAAACTTATTATTTTTGTTTGTTTAAGTTAAGTACTTTTACTACTGCTCTCCCTTGCTTGAGGACGCGTTGTTCCAATACGAATTCAGTCTTCTGAGCTACTAGTTGACGCATCTGGGTCTACAGTTTCAGGCTTCGCTAAGTTATATTTACTCTTCAGGTGACGTAACAAACGACTGGTAGACCAGCCTTTCCAAAGTAAACTCTTGCCGCACTTATACACTCGCGCTTTCTCCAGTTGCATCTTTAACATAATATCGCAGCACAAAGACTTCAGTTTCTACAACATCGGCCGTTGCAGTTAAATCTATTACAGTCTATTATTTATTACCTGCAAAACTAAACCACAAAACAAATTCTGATGCAATAGTAGAACAATATTATGAGATAGTAAAGACTACACTGTGTAGTGATGTAAATTGTCATTATATTATTACACTAAAGTCCTATCTTGTGCTCTCTAATTGATGAATCATATCAAACAGCACGATTTCAAGTTATTTTCCCACCAATATCTTGAAAAATATATGTTATTTATAATCCCGGGAATTCCAACGAAAAAAGGATTTCCAGAACAGGGAAATTTCAGTCCCAAATCATCCGGGATCCCGGGATGCAAACCCTAGTTGCAGCATTACGCAGATCAGAGTACGAGGTCATGTACAAAATCCTCGACGAAAAACCTTTTTTGGATTTGTCAAACTGCTTCAACCAAGATGCATCTACAAGTAGTAACAAAATCTCATTCTCTTGTGACGTTATGCCAGTTATCTCTGACATCGTTTCAGTTGCTTTCATTCCAATGCATGTATCACCTTCCGGCACAAAAGCACTATTGAATGTTGGATGGGATGGATTCAGCAAAAAAATGGTCGCATTATTCACAAAAGTTACAAGCATAAAATCTGAACATAAGCTCCTAATTAGGCTATAAATTTCTGATCTCAGATTGAAGATGTTCGGAAATTCAGACTGAAACAAGGTATTATATGTGTTTAATTTCCCCTATATTGTAATCTAAGAACTCCAAATAAACGTGTGTTAGCTTGTTATTGAAAGAATTTGCTATCATATCATTTACCTGAGTTGGAATACTAAACGACAACTCAACAAAGTAAAGTGTGAGTGCATCCCACTGATCCAGCAATCGCCGTACACAAGCTTGTGAAGGAGCTACCCGCTACACGTACATTGCGGAAAGAACTGTAACTTGTTCAGCACCTGTATGGAACACGTTAATTTGTGCTCTATAAATAAATCAAATTTTTTTACTTTCTACTTCTGAATTAATGTCATTTGCTAAATTAATTATCATTTGGGTTATTCAATTGTAGTTATTGTCAATCTTCTATGTTTTTTCAAGATTTTAATAAACTAGAATTGAAATATGGATTTTACCCTGGATTTTGCATTTTTTTCTTTACCCTAGACTGTACCCTAGGAGGGGTCTGATTACCCTAGACTAGGGTAATTACCCTAGGAGTGGAAGCACTGGCCCGTCTAGTCCAGGGTTGCCAGATGGCTACATGAATTATAGGCCAAATTTTACCAAGAAAAAGGCCAAAAAGGCCAAATTTATTTATAGGTAAACTAATATAGCAGGTAGATGCCCATAGGCGCAGGGGTCTCCAAACTTGCCAGACTTAGGCCAATATTGCTTGCTCCAGTAAGTTCCAAGGGCCAAACAAGTTTCGATTTTCCTGCCATTATCTATAATTTCTAGATTATTCGGCGAGTACGCGGTCGGCTCAAGTGTCGCGGGCCGGATTGATCACACTGGCGGGCCGGATTTGGCCCGCGGGCCGTAGTTTGGAGACCCGTGCCTCAGGGTGTCATAATTCTCCTAGCCATTAAAAATCTAAATACAAAGGAATAATAGACCTAACTTGCACTATTCTTCAAGGAATAACATAAATTACTTTGACTTTTCATCCTCGGCAGAAGTTTGAGAGGTAGAGGTTGTGCCGCCATAGCCATGTGGCTAGAGGGTTCTGCCGCCGTGCGGGAGACCCGGGATCGAATCTCGGCGCAGGCAGTGGCGATTTTCTCTGTTGGGTATAGGAGAAAAATTCCAAGCACAATACCCCACTCTACCCAGGTGTCTGAAATGGGTACCGGTCTCGACCGGGGGAAAGCGTCATGGCATCCTGGCGTTAGTTATAAGACATTTGAAAATCCAATGTACAAGGTGATGGGTATCAGGCTTGATTAGAAATAAAGCATCCGTAGATGCCTTCATTATTATTATTATTATTATTATTATTATTTTATTATTATTATAGAAGCAGCTAGAGAGCTAGTTTCTTGATTTCCGTTTGATAAAAGATGCTCGATTTGATATTAAGGCCACTTTGAAGTCCTTACAACATAAGAAATATTGTTGAGATGTGCTCGGATTTGCACTTTCTCATCTAGCTTTCAAGTTCGTAATCTAATGTTGGGCTTTGTTTTGACTGCTATCACCATAGAAAACATTCTTCCAACAATAGCATTGCTAGCGGGAGTCACCAGGCAATGAGCGCAAAACCTGAGAGTTCTTTAACCAAGTCCAAACTGCATGGTGTCTTTAGAAATCTCAACACCGTCAAAATGCCCTCCTGCTTCCAGTCTATGATACTAATTTTTCGGTACTGCGGCTCACTAATGTTGATATAATCCTGAGCTAAATACAGCCTGTGCAAATCTGCAAATTCTCCTTTGATTACTTGATTTGATATTCGCAAAGAATTTTATAATTTTCAGCAAGATCTAGCTGATCCTGTTGGAGACTAGCTGATCCTGTTGCTCTGCGTTCAACTGTCACGTTTCAGTTTTACGCCTTGTACGGCACAAAACCGAAAAATGACAAAAAAGCCATAAAAAAGCCAAATTCAAGAAAAAGGCCAAACATATAATCACAAGCCAAACGTTTGCAAAAAAACAGATATGTGAAATTTGGCCTTAAAAAGGCCAATATGGCAACCCTGCCGTCTACACTATCAAACTCTTCGACAATCACGAACACACTAAAACGCGAACAAAAACACAAACTTTTCCGAATCGTGTCCAGACGTCCAGACTATACGCTTTCAGCGGAGAGAAGTTGTTCGCGAGCAACATGTAAACAAACAAAACTGCTTCCCAAGTAAGTTTTAGTTAATTGATGCATTTAATTGGTAAATTTAATTTGTTGAGAGTTAGTAACCATAATTTATCTGTGTAGGAATGTATGAACATAAAATATTAAGAATCGCTGATGTATTATGAGAATATTTCGAATACTATCAGTGTTACAGTGGTAAGATGGGATCAGCTGATGTCCTTGATCTTTTTCAATGCTCTTCATGAAGTTTAAATTTTTGGACTTGAGCTTAAAACTTTAAAATATGCTCCTACTCTGCCTATAGAACGTTTTTTTTACTTTTTGTGACCTAAATTTTCTATAAGAGGTGAAAAATGCTCAAATTTTTCATTTTGTCATAAAATATTCCTACAATATTTGAAGTAATTTACCAAAGTTATTTAATATTTTTTGTTTAATTAAGCTAATAATTTATTTCAAAACTTTTAAATTTAGCATATGCATTTCATTGGTGTCTTAAACTATATGCAGTATCCATACCTTCTGTGCACATTTTTGAAGCATCCATTACTCAGTCAAGCATACCAGAATGTATTTCTACTATTGCGCAGTAAATTTTTGTGTGCTTTTCTGGGATATTTTTCTGAGAACATTGTTAACACCAAGATCTCTTATAACTACTAAACATATCTAAGAAATAGTTCTAAGGGAAGAATCTGAGAAGTAAAAGCTGAATGTCAAGCAGACTATCTTTATATTGAATTTTTTTGCTTGTTAAGGACCATATTTTTATAGTTCATTATCATTTATGTCAGCACCTGCTCACTTACATATTTCATGAAAAGTATGACTGTGGAACGTAAGTTATCCCATGTATATAATTTTGTTTATAAAATCTGTGTATAAAAATATAATCCGAGTATGAAAATATATAATGAAATATGGTATATGGTATATACCAAGCCTTTTCCTCTTTTCACGTAGAGGGTGGCTAGCATCATTTACATGATACTTTACAGGGAATGTACATGATAGGGGTTCCCCAGGCCCCTAGTCACGCCTGAGCTTTAGGCCTCATTTTTCTCTCGTTTAGTGCTCAGGTAACATTCCTTGAGGACAGTGACCATACTGCAGGCAACGACCCTGATTTGCCGCATCAGCGTTTTTCACGCCAACTGCCGCTCACAGGGATCGAACCTGGGCGTGAAGCATAGAACGCAAGCGCTCTATACACTCGGCCACTGCGAGGCCATAATGAAATATAATACGTATATAAAAAATACAATTATTAGAATTATTCTGAATTATTGTTAGACATCTCATGTTGATTATAAATAATTTGCCCCTATTCAGGACCTCATAACAATTATATTCCACAAGTTTTGATGCTAGTACATAATCATTTTAATGTGTTCCTCATGTATGGATTATTTTTTACAGGTGGCTGCCACGAGGTGATTCATGCACTTTTTTGCAGTAGGTTGAAATCCCTTGAAATATGGTAATGAAATGAGTTAAGTGACCCACGTATCATAAATACGGTATTGACTTGGTACAATAGCAGAGCTGAGCACTATGTTTTTGCAACACTGTCTGGTCTTGGGGTGCTACTTGAGTTGATGAACTCTCGCACAAAAAAGTAGTGGTGTGCAAAGTACATATATATATATTTCAATTGTTCTCATAGTTGATTGTAACCTACTACAATTAGGATTACTTTGAAACCAAACTAGTTCCATTATTTGTGAACTTTCAGGTGCATGAGCAAAATGTATATTGTGTGATATCTAGGGGAATCTATATAACCACTGTTTTCTTCCAGTAATATTGTTCACATCTCATGAAGCGATAATGCATAAACCACCAAAAAATGTTGCGGTGGACTTCCATCTGTAATTCCCTTTGTTTTACTCATTTACAGACTATACAAGCGCAAGCAGACTCGCAATCAGCAGCCAGTGATTTCTACCTGAAATGAAACTTCCCATAAAAATTCTTGAATTTCATGAACTCGTCTCTAGAGATTGCATGCCACTTTAGCATCACTATGATGGAGTGAGAAGAGAGAGCTCCTTGAGCTGGCGGAAGCGGTGGGCGCTGCAACTGTGCTGCTCCGCGATGTGGTGCTGCCGTGCCGCTTTCATCCGTGGAGGCTAAACTGCTGCTGCGTCCTAGAGCTATTATGAACTATGGACCGCCTCAACTACCTACATTGGCATTGCACAAATAGCGTCCCCGTGAACTTCCTGTGGACGACTGCAGCGGTACCAGAGACTTCAGAACGAGTTCGCTTTTGAGGTGGGTCGAAGTGACATGTAGCGCTGGGTGCGGTCGACCTTTTATTGAGAATTTCCCGTCAAAAATGTTAATCCTTCATTCCATCCCTTTCCATAATTTCTGTGTTGGTTGGATTGGAGTTTAGGGTCTTCAATGATGAGAAGGGATTAGGTTTTATGTACACATGCTAGTAAGCCAAGAATTATCATTTTAAACATTTTCTGGTATCCAAACTACTCTAATTATCGTAATAATCTTTTGATTTAGGGAAGCTATGGTTCATTCTAAAAAGTATTTTGCAAAGTAAATGCTGCTTTAATATAACCAATGTTTTAATTTATGAACAGCTAAAATATTGCATTTCTTGAATTATAAACTTAACTCTCTCCGCCTGAAATTATTCATTTCCTTGGGACCTTGTTTGACGTTAATGTTTGTTCACAGCCCAAGCTCGACCATCGTATTCGTTTGTGCTCGTGGGCCAGCTGTGGTCCTGTCCTGCGCTGCCAAACCTTCCTGGTTTGGTTTTCCACGGCTGGCGAGGGGCATTTGCACTACTGGTGTAAATGATTCATGACTTTGCAATACTATCAAATTATAATGCACTGGTGTCTAAATACTTTCCTTCACCCGCCAACATATCATCATGCACATTGGTATTCCAAATGCTTTATAACTGACATCAGGATACAATGACGGTTACCCGGTCAAGTCTGTACCCATTTCCGACACCTGGGTAGGGTGTATCTGAGTTCTCCTTTCCCAACGAGTAGAAATCACTGCATGGCGCTGGGATTAAAAAACCAGCACCTGCCCATAAAGGGTGCGTTCCTAATCACTTAATTTCATAAAATCATGTAGTCCTGTATTCAAGCGAGGGGAAAAAACAGTTGAATATTTTTGTGTATTATCCCAAACGTGAACGACATCGATCAGTTACCAAGAAGATGATAAAACTGTTCTGAAAACAATTTTGTAGATCCATTACCTAAAACCATGTTAAAGAATGCATTTTCATGAAACTGATTAACGTAAGGACAACAGTGAACCCAGAACAGGTGTTCTCAAAGAGTGTGTGAATTCATTTTATTCAATATTTACAATGAAAATAACTGCATGGATAAAAACAGTAAGTAAAAGGTTAAGGCACCAGAAACAAGTCATAGAGATACCTTGAAAGGTAAAAATTTGCGAAGGTGACTTGTTGTATTTATGCACAGATCTTGAATATCTAATCATCCATTGACAAAAAACTTTGATCAAACAAAATGCAGTGTTATCTAAAATTATTTCACCAATAAAGATTTAATTTCTAAACTATTTCAAACGTTTCTCATAAGTTGTTAATTGTTTCTTTCAGCATTGATTGCAGGTTTGTTGTTCCCCATACCTTGCACTATTTTTATTACCAATGAAGAGAACATATATGCTACTTTGAGC
This sequence comes from Morinoia aosen, assembly GCA_030386875.1. Taxonomy (NCBI): domain Eukaryota; kingdom Metazoa; phylum Arthropoda; class Malacostraca; order Amphipoda; family Talitridae; genus Morinoia; species Morinoia aosen. The sequence continues at coordinate 78,851,782 of CM059572.1, read as the reverse complement.
CTCCTTAACCACAACAAGGGTGTTCCAAAGAGAGGAATAAAGTAGGGATCATTGAGTACAAACATGTATACAGGGTTTGTGCAATGTTTAAAAATCCACTAACAATAATAACATATTTCTGTAATAAGTAGTCAACCGCAAGCCATCTAATTCTGACATGAAACTGATGAAAAGTATATTGCAAATAAATATTTCTTATGAAAATCATCACTATACAACATAACTGACATTCTGGTAAATAATTAGTGAACATTTAGCTCAATGGAAAAATCTGAATAGAGATGCACATCCCTTAACCACAGTCTCATCTTATATTTTGTATGCTAAGTAACGTCACTGCGTAGAGCGACTAGTATAGACTATCATGCTGCGCTTGACGTGCACTTCAATGGTTTTTTAATGCAGCCTTAACCAATTCTCGGGAATGAAATTGTACAGTTTACTTCAGCTTGAATTAAGTTAGAGAGGTACTAAATTTCTACGTCTCCTCTATGGACACAAATGTAGCGTAAATCATCACTATACAACTTAACTGGCATTCTGGTAAATATTTGGTGAACATTTAGCTCAATGAAAAAAATTCTTAGAATTATGGCATTTACATTCGCCATTTCTAATACAGATAATTGGTCTTGATGTCTAATATAAAAAGTATATTAAATCACAGTTTGAATACCCTCTGGTATTGTAATGTTGAATAATCATAACTAGCATATAATGTAGCATAACGAAAGTATGAGTACCATTTGTAATTACTGGTCAAGCACATCATTAACAAGATACAAAAAGACTAGAATTTGATCAATCAACCACTTCACTCATTCCATGATTTCAACATTATTTTTTGCATTGCGGGAACTTGTTTTTAATACTTCATACACAATTGATTAACATCTGTACTACGGAAGTAAATACTCCCTACAAATTGTTTCAGCGCATCAGGATGCTAATGGCAACAAAATTGTTTACTATATGATTGGCTGATGTTCATCAGTGGAAAAATTTCCTTTGTGGAATTATAACCAACAAAAAATTCAACAACAGCCAAATCATTATGCCACAATGAAGAAAGGGCACGCTGCTTCATTCTTTTAATTAACACGTTCCCTGCGTATTGGGCCATATGTGTACCAACAGGTTAATTGCCCATTTAAGTGCAGGTATAAATGTACGACATTTGCTGTTTCCCGACATTTTGAATAATAATTGAAATCATACGAGGTAAAATGTTATCGTACAATTGTAATTTTCATAATCATTAGGAAAAATTAAAATACAGTGTATATTCAAGCTGGAAAATTGATTTACCTGTTCTGCTACTTATAAGCTAACCAAACCAACAGTCATGGAAACGCAGGGAAATTGTTAAAAATTCTTAACCTTCACTTTTCAATTCATGTAGAGTCTAATCAAAACTTACCCAACACAAGTCTGTTTAGAGACTTGTGTTGGGAGAAGAGGACTATCAACAAAAAGGACCACGGTGATGGTGGTAGGGATTCATCAGAGGTGCTTGAACTTGAAGGCAGGGTATTTGTAACGACCTGTAGTGATGGTAAACAATTCGAGGAAGGCCCGTGAATAGTCTTCAATTATTTCAATTGCTTCTTGGGTGGCAATGGACTGAAGGACTTGGGTGGCAATGGGCTTCTCAACCTGACGGAAGAGAAGAAAATAATTTGCCTATTAACCATAGGTGGCTCTCTAAATATGATAGAAACTCTTGAATAATTATGAATGACTTGGTACATTAGAATTACACGCTGGAGCAAATCAAAATTTAATTTCGTAAAATTTCAATCAAACATAGATGAAGTTCATCAAAGTAGTTTTTGTAGAGAGATGTGACAAAGCCAGAATTTTGTCAAAGCTAAAGCGCTGGAAGTGGCACCTGATGATAAAAGTTAATAATCATTTCCAATAGTATTTGTAACAAATTATATTGATTAAGAAAAAATCTATCCAATTTACAACCTGCATAGCAGGCTGGTTTGTTGAAGTACCAAAATTTTGGTTCACAAATAAATGAAAAAATTTATTCTAATTCACACTTCTGCACTAATTTTTTATTGTTATATGCCATGAAAATTCAATACTTAAGGACCATATTTTTTAAACAAACCATTCATACATACGAATCTCACTAACTTCAATAGTCATGAATGAAGTTAGGAAGAAAAATTGTACAATTCACTGAAATACTAACTATTGTTGAAGATTTTGAAGACCCAGCTCTGCAGTTCCATAGTAGAGACACCTAATGACATTGAGTCACCACTGCTCAATGACTACTTAGAAGTACTACAGAGGCAACCTAAGGCAACTGCCTTAGTTTTTATTTAAAATAAGTTTTACTATAATTTATTCTCCTACACCAACATCTTTTATGCAAAATAGCCAATTTTTTGAAAACTTTCTGAAAATACACAAAAAGGGGTAAAGCATTTGGTTTAATTTCACTGACTGCACCTATGACACACGACAGTTAAAACAGCCCTAAATATTAATTATCACTGTTACAGCAAAGTCTACACAAACATACATCAATTCAATGCATTGATAATTGATGCTTCTACTACAGCACACACTTTACCATTAAGAATGGCATGTTGGATGAATTTACTTTTCTAGATATATAACGGAAATCTTTTGATTTCAGTTTCAGACATAATAGTTTAAAACAGATGATTTATCCCACTTCCAATAGGGCCACATTCATGATATAACAAATGAAAACAATACATTACCCAAAGCAAAAGATTTTAAGACAGATTTAAATAGGATTAGCTGTTATCAAAATTGTAGAAAAAGCATAATTTAAAGCAATTCACTTTTGGATCCTTCAGCAAAAGTTAAAAGTTAAGGCAGTTTCTAAAATTCAAGGAGACACCTAGATAATAAGAGTTTCCCAATGATTTTCTATAAACAAAAATATTCAAATTCTGAACAAATATGTAAGTGACTACACACAGCTCGTGCTTTTTTCAAAATCAATGGTTCAACAGTGCAGGTCAATTTTTAAAATCGGTGGTAATTATGTTTTTTTAAACTACAAATTATAAGTTAGCAAAAGAGTATATATTTCTCCCAGATGATTTTTTTTTATAATTCAATTTCTAATTTAGGGACTTGATTCTAATATCAGTATCAGGCTATAAGGGAAATAAAGTATTCTATTTTAACCAAGAAATGTTGAAAAAAATACATAAAATGTACGAATTTCTAGCCTTAGTTCGGCGAGCTGCCTTGTTTATTTTCTTCTGCCAGCTCGCCTATTAGATTTAAGCTATATTTTAGAACATCAGGTTAGTAAAATTATTTTCATGATTTAAAGGGCAGGATGTAGGGAACAAATTCTTGGCCCGGCAGTTTCCGTTCTTCTTAGCGACTGACGATCGATAAGAAGTATACTTAAGCGTGCGTTAGCACTGAATAATCAGACTTTTCGCAGACCTCCAATCGGGCACCATAATCGGCGTAAACTGCTCATTTAATGCCATATCCTACGTAATCTACGGGGAGCACCATAGGTCCACACTGACCTGCTGGAGGCGTTCGACTTCCACGCTGCTCCACACTTACCTGCTGGAGGCGTTCGACTTTCACGCTGCTCCACACTTACCTGCTGGAGGCGCTTGACTTCCACGCTGCGTCCACTTACCAGACTGGGGACAGGCGGACGTAAATCCACTACCAGGGGATCTACATTTCGTGGCGTTATGCCTTGAGGTGAGGAAGCTTTCCGGACTTGCCAAACCCCTAAAGTTTCCGAACCCCTGCCATTTACATCATGGAGATTTCCTTTAGGACTCGAACCATTATCACACATTATTCTGAGCAATATATTGATGGATCGCGTTTGATGGTGGCCCATCAAACAAACTAAAATTAATTACGTAAATTCTTTTTCAGTCAATTAAGGATCAAGTACCTGTATGTTCACTCTCATTCTTTACTTCCAGTGCTTGGAGACTCAAGGAGGGAACGGCGAGCGGCGGGCCTGGGCAGTGAGGTGGCTGCTCGTGTAGCCTGCCCCCCAACTCGTACCATTTGCCGCCAAGCGCAAAGTTCCGGCTCGATTTATAGTTCTTGGATTGTGGATTGAGTTGGAACGGCGAGCGGCGGGCCTGGGGGTTGAGGTGGCTGCTCGTGTAGCCTGCCCCCAACTCGTACCATTGCCGCCAAGCGCAAAGCTTCCGCACAATTTAAAATTCTTGATAACTTGCTCGCAGAAGCAAATAGATTTCTGAAACGGTACTTTTTCTTGATCCTTTACACTGCGATCCCAATTTATTTGCTAATAAATAGTAGTCACAGATTTTGCAAGTGAATTTTTGTGCCAATTATATCAGCAGCAAATTAGTAGCTACCACTCTTGATATACTACTGAAAAATATCCAAAATTTTATTTAAATGTCAAAATAAGTAAACTTTGATAATTTTATGCATATTCAGCTTCAGTTCCAGCAATTTTTATTTAATTACATTCACATCAATTAAATCATAACCTACTTACATATTCAGCCGTATCTGAATAAAATGAAATAATATCGTTACGTGGTTCATTTTGGTAAATAAATGTCCGTGCCACCCTAAATTAACATAATTTGCACCAAAAACATAAATAAATCGATAAAATAGGAAAAAAATACATGGAAACCAAGTAATTCACTCGCAAAACCACCTTCCACAATTCATAAACAAAGCGAGTGTTCGCTGTTTGACCGAAAGTTCGTGTTCGTGTTTTCCAACACATTCGAAAACACAAACACACCGAAATCTGCGAACTTTTCATCTGTGTTCGTGTTCGCGGACTGCCGAAAAACACGAACTTCGGGCGAAAGATTGATAGTGTGGACGGGCCTTTTTTTTGTCAAGTTTGCAGTGTGTTGTTTGCATCGTGTGAGGGGCCTTGAGACCGACAAACCAAATTCAGTTCAGATTGTCAGCCAACATATTTGTACGTGTGGGAGGGGCCTTTAGTATTTCAATGCGCTAGGCGCTTGTGAAATATTTTTTTTTGTGTCTATAAAATTAAATTTGAATCGCCATCGACACTTTAGTTTTAATACATAATTCATTACAATATATTTAGAATTTTACTAGGCACCACAGTACTACCCTGGCCAGACGCGGAGCGCACAGAGGATACTGAGATAGGGAAAACCAGGTAATTAGAGGTCAAGGAAATCGAGGGTAATACATTTGGCGAGAGCCTGTTTTAGGTCACTAAAAGGTTACTCTGCAGCCTCGGTCCATGTCAGCCGTTTTAGCTGCTGGGGTGGTGGAGAAATAGTTCGGTTAACATAAGAGCATTGTTGACAAGGAAAGGTATCATAGGAGAAAAACCATTATTAGATATGTTCTTGAAACGTTACATGTCACGGTAACACTGAGGACTGGCGCAGTCAGCAATGGTTGCTACTCTTATCAGTAGGGGCCGTACGCCGCCTGCGCTTACCTCGTACACAAGGAAAGTAGGTTTAGTTTGGAGGGGGGCTATATTTGTCTAACGACAAACGCAACTTGTGCAGGGTGATAAGGGGAAAAGATCAGGCAAAGGAGTTCCAAGAGTAGGTTCGGAGGATAGTTTCCGAGGAAATTCAGGAATGCTTAAAATTTTTGGACATAGTGTGTTGGAATTGAGTTTGATTATGGTGCCTCTGCCGTTCACCACCTCAAACAGGAAACCTAAGCATGGTATCCTCAAGATACGATTGTCATGGCTACCTGAGAAGCAGTGGAAACATTGGGTGGAACCGACAACAACGTCTGTGTGCTGTCAGGGACCAGGATGTGAAGTTTCTAGCGAGGAAAACATGAGTAGGACAGTCGGCAAGAGCACGTTTTAGGTCACTTAAAAGGTAACTTTTTAGCCTTAGTCCCTCAAGTAATTCGTTCCGTAAAGGTACGTTCAGTAAAGCCCTGGGCGATGCTATCGGGGATCGGAGGAATATCATTAGGCGATAGAGGTCAAGCATGCCACAGGAGTATCAAGAACGAGTGCGGTCAGGAATTAGTGGCTGCTCTGTCGGCAGGGGCCGTTTACCGTATGCGCTCGTCTCATACTATACTAGAGGAAAGGTTACTTTTTTTGTTTGTTTTGGAAACTCCACCTTTTTACGACAGCAAGGCATAACGTGCGATTTGCGAGGAATTAAGTGAAGAATTTTATAATAAATACTTTCGCTATGAAGAAGCAAAAGATTATTTTTTTATAGATAGGAAACTTTTTTTGAGTTTGAAAGAGAAGAAGGAGATTGTGGACAGAACGTCCAGGAACGCTTCCTCAAAATAAAAATAAAACCTAATGGTTACCTTCCGTAAAAGGGGACATTTTGGGACGTAGAGAAACAACGTGTGGGGATCATAAGCTCGTTAAAGACTTCAGATTGAGTCGTATTAGGCATAATAAAATAGCAAACGGGTTCCGCCAAGGAAAGTAGAAAAGGCAAAAGGAAAAGTAGAAACGAGGATAAGGGATCTTTGATGATAAAACATCGTAATAGGTGGATACTTCAGCTAAATTTAGATTTACAACAGTGGTTCCTAAGGATCGGAGAAAACGAAATGCGAGAATTAGAGAAAATATCAAAAATAGGGGAGACGTTAGAAAGAAAATAATGCTACGCAACTGGCCAATGGAAATGATGGGTACACCAAGAAAAAATATTAATTATGATAATGAAATTGCAAATGGGGAGAAATTAACCGTCTGGGATTTTTTTTAGTGTCTACTTACGACCAGCGCTGCTATAACTGTGTTCGGCTTCTTGAGCACCACGCCGGGTCTTCTTTCTTCTTTCTTGGTAATGGCGTCCAGACCGGTTGGCTTGCAGGAGTTCGGCTGCTGGCTTCGGCGATCGGCAATGCTACCTCTTTATTAATTTGATTCATTCAAATGGGTGTTTATGTGAGAAAAATATGAGGGGGGGGGGGAAATAATGAAGGTGGGTGTTGGAGCGAAATGGGTCACCACTGTGGAAGGTTGCTATTTTTCGGTTGAACCTCCCTCGAGTCTATCATGGGGTATAAGGCCCGTTAAGGAATAGTAACGAGTCGGTCGGAGAAATGGATTTATTGTTTACATTACTGGGGCCAGTAATCACAAGAAGTAAAGAGAACGGAAAATAGTATGGCTGAAAGGGTGTAAACGTAAGGGGTTAGCTGTGATCCAGACGGTTCAAGTGGGGAATACAGCACTTCTACATCTTGACGTAGTAGCTAGGCAAATGGGCTGGTGTCTACAGTCTGACGGTCGGCCTTGGCAAAATGTTGCCATAGAGCCTTTAGTATTTCAATGCGCGAGGCGCTTGTGAAATATTTATTTTTTGGTGTCTATAAAATTAAATTTGAATCGCCATCGACACTTTAGTTTTAATATATAATTCATTACAATATATTTAGAATTTTACTAGGCACCACACTCTTACTATTGTTTGATCTCTCCAAAGCTTTCGACAGTGTTGAGCATAAGAAACTTCTACAAAAAATGTCAAACCTCAGAATCGACACTCAGTGGTTTGAGAGCTACCTACTAAACCGCTCTCATGCAGTGTGCTTGAATAACAAAATATCATCATTCATACCAAAAAATTTAGGCGTTCCTCAAGGTTCAATCACCGGCCCGCTCCTATTTTCAATTTTCATCAACGATTTCCCCACCATGCCGGCAAACACAAAAATCTCAATGTATTCTGATAACGTACAAATTGCCATGACAAGCTCAACAGCGGATTTAAAAGAAACACAAGCCAACGCTGAAAACCTTCTGAGAAATCTGAAATTGTGGTATGACCATTATGGCCTCAAACTTAACGCAAGTAAAACGCAATGCATTATTTTTGGATCACAGAATGCGACTAAAAATTTATCATTATTCACGCTAACATTTGGAGACGATACAATTGAACCAGTAGATGGGGTAAAAAATCTTGGTGTTTGGTTTGACAAAAATATGGCTTTCAATTCACGCGTAGAAACAATGTGCAACAAAATTAACGGAACCTTAATGTTCTTTCACCGCATTAAGAACACACTTGACGAAAAATCTAGATTATTATTGATTCAATCTTTAGGTTTATCGCGTCTGGACTACTGCAGTTTTGTGTGGGGAGATTTACCTCAATATCGTCAAGAAGAGTTGCAAAAATAAGCAAACTTCGCCGTCAAAGTGGTATTCAAAAGAAATTTCAATAAATACGATCATGTCACCCCTCTTTTAAGAAAACTCGACAGGATCCCAATACCGAACAGATTCATGATCCAAAAGCTCGACGAATGTTCTCCTCTCTGTACCTCCCCCGAAGTAATGCAGAGGTGGTAAAAAAATTTCCATCTAATATCCCAAACAAAAAACCAAATCGGAGGAATGATGTCTTAGTAAGTTACCGTTCATCTAACGTGGGACAAAAAGCTCTCTCAGTTTCTGGAGCTTTTTTGAGGAACAAGCTTCCCCAGCATATCAAAAACTCTAAAACTGTTAAAGAATTTAGAGTTAATGTGTCACGTCATTTTGCATCTTTGTCATTGAGCCTGCAGCATTTCGGTGTGAATTTCCCCTCTATCTGAAATTTAAATTTTTATGAAATTTCTGTCAGAAAATTAGAAACTATTTCATTTTACGTTTGCTAAGCCATTCTAATATTCATCTTACTTATTTATGTCGAAAACAATGAGCACCACAGCCGTCAGTTCAATGCAGCAGAACGAACGTTTTTTCCATAATTAGGAAGATTTCCTAATCTTCACTCTGTTATTTTTCTCTTTTCTGTACGTATTAATATTTAACGTCCGTATGACAAAAAAACTCTGATATACATTTTGTGTGTACACCAATATACAGGTTTAGAGATGTGATGGTTGTGCAAAGTTTTTAATGAATTTAATTTTGGCTAACGTTGTCTCTCTATTTCAAAATCATTCTCGAAGATGTTTTCAATCGATTTCGGCTGAACTGGGGGGAGAAGGTAATTTAAGCATTTCATTTATTCTTTTCATATTTTTCCGTGTGTTCAGCGCACACTAGCACTAAACTTTCAAATCGAAAAAACTCTAAATTTCCGTAGTTAAAATTATCACTTTGGACCATTGGTTATTCGTGTTGGCTTTATTCGTGTCTCGATCGCTTGGAAAAAAATGATCAGCGCCGAGACCTGGAAGATAGAAAATGTACTCTCGTCATTTCCGGGGGGGAACTACCTCATTCACACAACAACGAAAATTGCAAAGAAACAGTCAGCAAAATTCTGAAGGACATCAACATCGACCTCAGTGATGCTGACATCACGTCAGCTAACAGAATGGGAAGAAAACCACTAAGTGGAGACGAGGATCGAAGAAACATCGCTTTCGAACTGAAACATTACAACAAAAAACGTGAAATTCTCTCTGCCTGCCGAGTAAATAAACCAACGTTCTATATAAATGAATATCTAATACCTTCACGGGCCAAGATCATGTACACCTTGAGAGTAGCCAAGAGAAATTTCCCGGAAAAAATCGGAACCCCGAGGACCCAAGATGGAAACATCTTCGCATTCATCCCTGGACAACCAGACTCGAGACGTCAGATTAACACGCCAGAAGAGCTCGACCAATACCTGATGCGGCAACTGGATAAATCATCGAATCAGGTCTTGGGTGTTCACCTCAATTAGGTATCAAAACATGTACCTGTGTCAAATTATATACTCGTATGCCAATAACGCCTAGAATTCTATAACTTTACACTAGATCTTCAAACTGCATAACTTCATGTCATGAATCAGTTCCAACCTCTAAAGATATATACGGCAGTTTTACCTCAATTTTGACAATCTTATGACAGATATATATGAACATTTATGACAACTGTATTGAAAATTGCAACAACACCATCAGCAATTTGTACCTACCAATATTATGATGGAATATTGATATCCACCTTGTTCACCTTTCCTCGTAAATTGTATGTAATTTTTAACCAACAAACTATTATTATGTGTAAAACATATTAGCTGATTAGATTATCATCGTCGCTAAATTTTTTCTATTTTTTTTATTTTTTTTAACTTATTACCTGTTGTATGTGAACTTTGTAACAACGCCTTCAGCAATTTGTACACATCAATTTTGTATATTGAACTCCAATATTAATCGCTCTTGGCTGAGTATTGAGTGTACCCACGAAATCACGCTAGATTTCTTACTCTTTTCTATACTTTCTAAGCTATTTTTTAGATAGATATATCCTTTTAATCTTGACTCTGTATTTCGTTTTAAGTTGTACAATAGTACTTACTGCCTACTGTTTACTAATTTTGAATGACTGATCACGCTGATATATTAGATGAAATCGACCCGGATCTCAATCATTTGAACAGAATATATCCAAACCTAAACGACTCTGAAAACTGCAAATATACTAATATATCAAAATTCAACGAATCTATACGAATAACCCGGCAGGATTTTTCGCTACTGTGTTGGAACTGTAGGTCACTCTATCCAAAATTGGAAGAGATACAATGCACTATTACTGAACTTAAGTATACCTTAGATGTGATTAGCTTCACCGAAAGCTGGCTAGATGACTCGACCAAAGACATGATTAAATTTGAAAATTATCATAGTTACCATTCGCTACGAAAAAACAAGCGAGGCGGGGTCATCAGTACATACATTTCTAAGCACATGGATTCGAGAATCATAGCAAGTGCAACACTGAATCAGGATCATATAGAATAATTATTCGTAGAACTGTCTAGAGATGGCAAACGAATTGTGCTTGGAACGGTGTATAGGCCGCCTACAGCCTGTCCTATATCCTTCCTTAATGAGCTTAATCGAATTATTTCTCAGTTCAACAGGTCCTTCTACAATGACATAATAATATGCGGTGACTTCAACTATGATTTGCTGAAACATGAAAGCTATGAACCAATCTCTAATTTCTTAAATGCATTTCATTCTAAATCTTTCCTTCCGATCATCACAAAGCCAACACGAATAACCTCAGAATGTGCCACGCTGCTTGACAATATCTTTATGACAGACCCAAGTGATTTTCTTGCTGGAATAATTACTTCTGACTTATCAGATCATTTTCTAGTTTTTCTTATTAAGAAAAATGTCTATCTTGCGTGCACCAAAGCACGGGCTGAAACTTACTCATATCGTAAAATAAACGAATCAAATTTAGAAGAAATGCGCACCGTTCTAGAAGATTTAATGCCAACATTGCACATCACCCAACAAAACAATAATGCAAGGAGCATTGATGAATCAGTAGTAAAGTTGACTGAAACTATAATGAACGCATACAATCAGTGTTGCCCAATTGTAACTCGTACAGTTACCCCGAAAAATAAACAAAAGCCCTGGATTACTAGAGACATCGTGATAAATATAAAGAAACGCCAAGCGTACCTAGCCCTCCTTTGCGAATGGCGAATATCTAGAGAAACATATAACCGATTCAGAAACTATGTGACAAACCAGATAAGAACATCAAAAAAGAGCTACTTTACCCTCAAGTTTACTCAATTCAAAGCTGACGTTAAAAAGACTTGGCGCCTCCTTAACTCTTGTTATAAACCGAATAACGCCGAAAAAAAGAAAATTGGATATATCACTCAAGATAATGTAAAATACCATGAGAAGAATGAAATTGCTAATCTCTTCAACAACTTTTTTGTAAACGTAGGGAAAACTATAGCCAATGGTATTCCAAGTGAACCTACTGATCACCTGGAATTTATGGATTATATTCGGGAACACAACTCCTTTTTCTTTACGCCTACAAACTCCTCCGATGTAATTGCGTGCATAAACAACATGAAAAATAAATCGAGTGGGTTACAAACGTTTCCAACTAAAATACTTAAAATAATTTCTGATATTGTGGCCCCGCTGATATCCAATATTATTAACCAGTCTCTCTTACTAGGCACTTTCCCGAACTCCCTCAAAGTTGCTAGAGTAACCCCTATCTTTAAAAATGGTGAAAAAACCTGTGTAAACAATTACCGACCTATCTCCATGTTACCAATTATTAGCAAGATATTCGAGAAAATTGTGTATAAAAAAGTGTACTCTTATTTTGAACAAAAATCATTTCTCTATGATAAACAATACGGCTTTCGCTGTAAAAAATCAACAACACAGGCAATATTAAATCATTTACAATTCCTTTATTCTAATATAGATAACGGAAAGACTGTCTTCTCTGTATTTCTTGACTTTCGAAAGGCATTCGATTGTGTGGACCATAACATATTACTCTCGAAACTTCATTGTTATGGCATTCGTGGGGTTGCCCATGATTGGTTCAGATCATACCTAACAAATCGGAAGCAATACGTTGTCATTGACGACGCAAAATCGGACCCACAGAAAATAAGCCATGGAGTTCCACAAGGATCTGTTCTTGGGCCTCTCCTTTTTCTGATTTTTATCAATGATATTATTAAATCTACATCATTTTTTAAATTCATACTTTTTGCCGATGACAGTACGCTTTCTGCGGTCCTTCCGAACGAAAATCCCACTACGATTGCGGAGAGTATAAATAATGAACTCCATAAGGTTTCACTGTGGCTTAAAGCTAATAAAATAAGCCTCAATATCGATAAAACAAATTATATTACGTTCTCATACAAGAAAAATATATCTCTACCATCCATTAAAATTGGCGAAGGTGAAATCAAAGAAACCAACTCATGTAAATTTCTGGGCATCATAATAGATAAACATCTGACCTTTAAAGAGCACATCACTCATATTAGTTCTAAATTATCAAAATCCATCGGAATCCTGAATAAAGTTAAAAATTTCCTGCCTGAAACAGCCTTACTAATGCTTTATCGAACGCTCATTTCACCATACCTGCAATACGGAATAGAAGCATGGCATGGAACTGATAAAAATAAAACCAATATAATTTTTACTCTGCAAAAAAGAGCCATCAGAGCGGTAAAGAACCTAGAATATAATGCTCACACAAATGATTCATTCAAAAATTTACAAATACCTAAACTCTCGGATCTCTACAAAATCTCCATCTGCAATTTCATCTACAAAACATTAGCTAATGATGGCGACAATAGCCTTCAACAGTTATTAACTGCGCAAACTGGTCATCACGACCATTTAACACGAAATAAAAGTAAATTCATGCTTCCTTATTATTCAAAGGCCCGGTCGCAACACATTATCCTATTCGTTGGAACTAAAACTTAGAACTCAATACCTGCGGAGATCCGTGAAAGTAATTCTTACAAGGTATTTAAAAGAAATCTTGAGTCTCACTTCTTATCAGAATACTAGTCGTGTAAGATCATCAAGTCAAATCCTGCCTTCTACATGTCTGGTCCTAATAATGCAATTTGCCATGAGTAATATCGCCGATTTTCAGTCTGCTCCCAAATCGTTATCGAATATACTGTTAAATATTGTCCATATGACCTATATTGTAAAATTAAACATCAATATCGAGTTCATTATCCTGTTGATCAGTCTAATGCGAAACTAGGCTAAATGAATTAGGTTAAACATTATTGTACGCCCTAGAATAATGTAATGGTAGGATGCCCTAGAAGTCGCTGAACTTATTCGGGCCCACAGGTAGCTATACTCAACTCTGACCATTGTATTAGACTTAAGAAACATTCTACCTCTGTATCTCCTGTGGTAAATAAATTGTTTAAACTGTTTAAATTGTTTAAAATTGTTTAATCTACCTATATGTGCCAAATTTTGTAAATATTCGCTACTCAGATGTGATATTCCGCCACAATGTTACTCCATTTTATCCCATGTACACATGTCCGTATAATGCTGAAGAGTTGTGTTGTTTCTTGACTGCAACCTGAGTTTTCTTTAAAATTTCTATGAAGAAACTAAAAACCAGTTCATTTTTACGTTTTTCGAAGTCTTCTTTTCTTTTCAGTTATTTTTTCCGAATAATTTCTTAGGATTGCAGAGAGCTCGACTGTCATTTTCGATGTAGTAGATGGTAGGTTGTTTTTTCTTTTTATTTTATATGTTTTTTTTTCTTATATACATTTTCAATAAGTATATATATTAATATGTGTGTGTACGTTTGTAGGTATATATATATCTACACAAATAGATATACATGTTTATATTTCATTTCTTTACACGAAAACCATCCGGTTAATAAATTTTATTGCACTAGCGAAATGATTCAAAAATAGATCTATCACTTCCCCAGAGGGCGTTTCTGTGAATCGGATTAATGACAAATACAATTAATGAAATAAAGTGCAATTTGAGCACATGAATCGTGGTAAAATTACCTTTCTGTCCATATGTTGTACAAGCTATGAATTTTTATGTTGAGTAAATGTTTGTTTACGCATTTCTGCCAAAATTTTGTAGATATTTTTTCAATCATGAGTGGTAACCGGCTTACACTGTATCTCCATTTTATCCCATATACCCATGTCCGCATGATGTTGCAGAGAATATCGAGAAGATATGAAATATGTTTTTTTGTTGTTGTTGTTCCTCGACGGTAACTTGAGTTTTTCTAAAATTTATTTTAGGAAATTAAAAAACCATTTCATTTATAGGCCTACGTTTTTCGAAGTCATTTTTCTATTCCTTATTTTTCCTCAGGTTATTTCTTTCGATTCATCAGAGCTTTGGCTGTCATTTTCAATTAGAATGAGCAATATAATTTTTTATGTTTATTAGCATTTTTATTATTCATTTTCAATACGTATTTATATGAATATGTATGTGTAAGTGTGTGCATGTTTGTGTATGTGTGCGCACGCAAATAAACATGTCTATGTATCTGTGTACACATGCACTCGTTCGCACTTATATATACACACAAGAACATTTATATGTTTCTATTTCTATTTTTTGCGTAAAAAGCAAAACCTCATAACACATTACATTTCACCTAAAGCTCTGCGATCAGTTAACACTGAACCAAATTCCAGAAATAAACAAATTGATTGCGCTTGCTTAATGATTCATAAATCGATCTATCACGGCCCCGAAGGGCATTTCTGTGAATAGAAGAAATTAAAAGTATAACAGACAAATGACAAAAAGCGCTCGTGCAAAAATTAAATCTATATTTGTATGCCGAACAAGCCATACATTTCGTTTTTGAGTGTAAGTTCGTTTACGCATTTCTAGATGTGCATGCTGTGTTCCGCGATGTTCTTTATAAAATACTTCGTGGCTTACCTTTTCTCAATACTTGATTGTCATTTACGATGGTGTTTCAATCTGCTCCGGTATAGCGTTTTTTGTCTTTTTCTTGCTTCGATAATTTCAAATAATAACTTGGGAGTTCCGAAGAATTCTTTAGTAGTATTCGAATTATTTATAAGTTGTTAGCCATCTCTTGGAATATAAAATATCCAAGAGATGATATTTTTCATTTCTTATCCAACTACCCCATGACAGAGTTAGACTATTAGCACGCCACGTATGGTTTTCTATTAGTACGCCTCGTATATTTTGTCTATTAATATGCCTCGTATGGTCTATCTACTTGTACACCTCTGATAGTTTGTCTATTAGTACACCTCGTATAGTTTGTCTATTATTATGCCTGGTATGGCTTATATATTTGTACACCTCGGATGGTTTGTCAATTAGTACTCCTCGTATGGAACTGCACAATAAATTTACAGGAGTTCCTGTATTAGTTTTCATGTTCGTTAACTTTAAGCTTTTCTTGTTCATGAACCTAATTTTAAGACTATAAGTAATTAATAATAAACCTGTCGCGTCTTACAAGACGCGAATTTTTAAACATTTTTCTTACGGCAACATTTTGCGGATCCGTACTGGTCCGCAAGACTGACGCAGCGTTCTATTTGACTAAAGTGCGCGTAGAAAGAACTTATCCCCGGATAATTTTAAGTTTCTGTGTCCTTTGGTAGTGTGATATGTGTCAGAAAACTATTAATTCAAACGTGTTTTCGAACTAGCTATACTTTTCGATTCGCCACAATGTATTGTGTGTTTGGTGAGCAGCCGGTTCTAGAGTATTCAATGATGCTTCTAGAAGCCGGCGAACCACCTACATTGAGGAGACCATCTCACTCTTTCAACTTTTTCCGTCCGATTCGTTTGAAAGTTGGCCAGTATATGTATTTTGTAAAAGTAAACCTTTTTTACTCCTGTCATTTTTTCGATTTAGGCCTTACTTTTTTTTTTGACGAAAAATGTGTTTTTGGTATATTTTTATTGAAATTTCAGATTATGACTCCTCCTTCAGTTTTGATGTTAGAACAAAAACAAAGACAGTTTTAGAACCCTTGGAACATTTCTAACAAACGCTCAATTCGTTTTTTTTCAAATTCAAATTTTTTCTATTTTTTCAAAAAATTTTAAAATTTCAAAAATCAGCAACAATTTTTTGGGTTTAGAGCTATATATTTTTTCAAAGAATTCGAATTTGAAAAAAAGCAAATTGAGCGTTTGTTAGAAATGTTTTAAGGATTCTAAAACTCTCTTTGGATTTGTTCTAGCGTCAAAACTCGAGAACTAGTCCCAGGATGAATGTTGAAAATTCAAAGTGTTGGGTATAAGCAAAAAATAAAATTTTGTGTTGAAGTGTAATATAATGAACAATTGATGTAATTGAATGCAGTTTTAATTTTTATTTTGATAATTTCCATACATAACTTCATATTCGAAGTGTGAATTGTGATTTCAAAAATAAAAAAAATAAAAAAAAAATTATCATTTTTTTTCCACAAAATGATTTTTTTTTATTTTCAGTCTGATTCTTATAAAATTCGACTATGATATGTAACCTTTGAAAATAAACACAATTGATTCCATTCATTTTTTTGATTCAGGCCTTAGATTTTGCAAAAATTTGACATATTGGTTTTTAGGTATTGATATTTCACTAATATTGATATTTCAAAATGGGACTCCTCCTTCAGTTTTGATGCTAGAACAAAAGCAGAGACAGTTTTAGAATCCTTGGAACATTTCTAACAAACTCACATTGAGCTTTTTTTCCAATTCTTATTTGTTCTCTTTTTATATGGGGTCAAAATCGGGAAAAAATTTAAAATTTTGGGTGCTTTTCATTTATATTGATTTTTCAAAATGTAACTCCTCCTTCAGTTTTGATGCTAGAACAAAAGCAAAGACAGTTTTTGAATCCTTGGAACATTTCTAACAAACTCACATTGAGCTTTTTTTTATTTCCTATTTGTTCTCTTTTTATGTGGGGTCAAAATCGGAAAAATTGAAAAAGTTTAGTCGCCTTACCCCCCCGGGGGGGGGGGAAATTATTTTCCGTAGCGCCATAAAATTTTAGGAACGAATAGTCTACCACCTAAGGGTCCTTTTACAACAAAAACATGAAAAATGACCATGGAATCGACAGCATCTGGCAAGGGCCTGAGATGGTCTCCTCAATTGAGTCAGACTAGCCGTTGTGATATTGTGAATTCTAGTGCTTCCTATAGCCAGTATGCTGCAGTGTAATGCTAGAAATAACAGTTCAGACTCCAAAGTAACAGCATTTTAGCAGGCCACTGAATGTGTAAATTTTAGAAACTTGTTCGTTGAATTTGACTCTGAAGTTTGAGCTGAATGTTAAACTTCAGTTTAACCAATCACAAGTGACGTGTTAAGCATAAAAACATAGGATGTGAACTAGCAAATAACAGATACTAGCAACTTCACAACTTAACCGTGCATAGCTCAAATTTTACTCAGAACAAAAATTTTTTTTTGTTTATATCTTGTTGGCTCCTCACCCACGAGCTGTGCTGGACAGTTTGCGTCAGTCAGTAAGATAGAAGCCTAGAGCTAAAGCATTTCAAAAAGTAGACTGGGAATAAACCCAGATATTTATGCGACCACTCGCCCATGTGATTTTGTGTTTTCAGGGCGACGTTGGTCAATGTGTACTTGTTGCCCTAGGGACAGTCCACCTGTATTTAAATTAAGCGATTCGAGTTTCGCGACTCATTTCAAACCCTTTCAGTATTAGGCTGATAAATGAGATAGCCATTTTTTTGACAATAGCTGATCTGCTGTAATTCAAGTTCTGATTATTCTGCGGCTCTATATGCTGTAGTACTAGACCGCTGTTACTATTTTAACCTGCCCCTGCATCAGAGACCTAACCCTTTAACTTTCTCTCCCTCCGCAGGTAGAGTAAAGAAAAGCAAAATAGTCATTTTTTGTATGTTGAAATAGGCTATTCAACATGTGAGGGACCTTCCCCCATTGTTTGTAAGTACTCCAGGGTGTTGTCAGGTTGTTCCACCAAGGTTGCAACCAGTGCCATTGTAGCATTTGATTATGTAAGCAGTCAGAAACGCTGTAAAGGCAGAGTCCCGGAAATTAAAATTAGTGTGCTAGTGTACTGTCCTCCTTTGACCACATTGCACATATTTAATAGCTCAAAATTATAATGGGAGAATAAAAGAAAACTTCCATGTGTATGTTTACAAAATTGAATTTTGCATTGTTGTGTGCTCAGCAAAAGGTATAAAAAATGTATTGCTTATTTGGAAAGTCAAAAAATTCTTTAATGTTCTGACTCAGATATTACAATAGTGTCATTGATGTGTGCGTGAGCAGACTGTCCTCCTTTGATCCTATGTGTGCATTACAAATGTGTATCCGCCAATGTGTTCTTTAGCTTGAGAGACTTAGTTTATTTTTTCTTTTCAGTTAATGCAATAGCGGACTCATTGTGATACGTCTTTGGCATGACAACTGATCCCCTTCCATGTATTGCTATTCTCCTATTGCAATTTCTCATTGCTAGTCTCTTATCGACATTCTCTTAGTGCTATTCTCTTAGTGCTATTCTCTTAGTGCTATTCTCTTAGTGCTATTCTCTTAGTGCTATTCTCTTAGTGCTATTCTCTTAGTGCTATTCTCTTAGTGCTATTCTTTTAGTGCTATTCTCTTAGTGCTATTCTCTTAGTGCTATTCTCTTGGTGCTATTCTCTTGGTGCTTTTCTCTTGGTGCTATTCTCTTAGCGCTATTCTCTCAGTGCTATTCTCTTAGCGCTATTCTCTCAGTGCTATTCTCTTAGTGCTATTCTCGTATCGCTCTTCTCTGGAACTGGAATTCTCGCTAACATGAATCGACTCGTGAACTTCCCAGATTCTTGAGACTGGCGAGATGTTTCTTTGTCATTAGAATGTCATACCTAGTTCTAACACTATTTAGCTGCTCTTCGTACCTTAGTCAGCTACTTCTCATCTACATTCGAGGTATGGGCTTCTTTTTATTATGCGGTACTATATACCTTAATTGGTCAGTCGTCTATGATCTTAAACTAGGAGTTTTCTTATCATTCGTATCGTTGGGCCGAGTCTGAACTCTACCTGTTTGTGCAGTTCACGGAGTCAACGGGGCTTGAAATAAACTGAAGAAACCTCGTCGTCTTTAGCGTCTCTTCGAAGTCCGTTCATTCACGTTACCGTAGCGAAGATCAGAAATCCGCAAGGTAGCAGTGACAGCAACTAACTCCATTGAGCACGGCTTGCTTCCTAGGACAGCACAGTCGCAGACCGCAAGTCCAACGCCCGCCTGCCTACCTGAAGTCCGGCTCTGAGAAGTTCATAATCTTGTTGCCCTTAGTTTTGGAGGTTTAATCTTCTCATTCAAATGTCGTTCTGACATTTATCTTAATAAATTGAATCAATATTTTCCATCACGAAACTCGGTGTATTTTTAAAGTTCTTCTTTGCTGGTTAAAGGTTGAGAATTTGAAATATAACAAAGTTTGGTGTTCCGTGATAAGGCAGGGTCACCAGATGCCTGGGAAGGCATCAATATTGAATGGATTGATATGGCCTCTTGCTCAGAAGGAGTGGGTCCGGACGCAGTACTTTCAAGCGTCAAATAATCAAAACAGGCAACTATAAAAACCACAATACCACCATCACTTATGGAGAATGAGAGAATAGACTATCTCGCCTTTTTAATAAGTGGAGGTTGAAGGCTTACGTGTGGGGCTTGATTCTTGGTTCGTGAGACGTTCTTGGGAAGAGTCCGAGGCAGTTGAAGAACTTCAGACGGTGCGTTTCAGCTCAGGCTTGTGGAAGCGTGTACTGGAGTGTGAAGTTCAGGATGGTGTAAAGTGTGGGAGGTTCCGACGCTAAGTGGGAGAGCTTAACGGTTAGGTAAACTCGGTGAGAATGGAGGCTCTCGACCCAATAGTCTCAACTGGAGATTTTAGCGGCTTAGCTGCAGGGATGCAGGCCTCCCAGTTTAGTAAGTTTAGAGAGGAGGCGGAGGAGGTAATCTCCTTCTAATATTAATGCAGAGTGGCTGCAATTAAGAGGTTAGGGTTTGGCTCCTTAACGTGTTTGCGAGTGTGTGGGATATGTGGTCCAGTAGATCCTGTGAGGGAAAATCGAACTGGATCAATTTGCACGACTACGAGCCTATTCATACACATGTGCAAGACTGCTGCAATTTGCTACTTTCAAGAAGAACAATGGCAGAAGTCTAGTGCTGAGGTCAGTCCGCAGCTCTAGCGCCCGAGTTGCAGCCTGAATCATCTTAACACCCAGATCCGGTGTTCAAGACCAACTGGTCATAAGCTCTATCTTCATATCACAAGCAGCAACACAACTGAGTATGTAATCTAAATGAACTAACAGCTAGAAGTAATATAGCTACATCACTGAGGTAATTCAATAATGTACCAAAAGTAAATATGAGAAAAGGTGAAGCCTCTATTCTCTATAATTCAGATGAGCAAGAATTGCTTCTAGGCTCATCAAAAATTACATATAAAAAGGAGTAGCATATAAAAAGACACAACAATAAAAACAAACTAAAGATGGAAACAAAGTTACAGTGATTTAGCAAAGGCTAGCACGCTCAATTAAATTCAGGGAAACAATATTGAACTTACTCATAAATGATCTATGTGGACAGCAAAGTGTCTTAAAACACTATGCTCAGCACTGATAAAATATCTAAGGAGCTAATGCCAACATCGTAATAATATTGAGAGCACAATAAAGATTCATCGGAGACTAGCAAATGCAAAAGGGAAAACAATGACAAAGATGGCGCAGTGAGCTTAAAGCTTGTGCCTAACTAACACCGGCACAGAGAAAAACGTAGAACATTCCTAAGTCAATAACATAAATTGAGTTTTAAAATTATTGGAGTCTTTCGACACATCTATACATAATGCTTAAATGAGGTAAACTCTAGCATAACACTTAACATTAAACACTTGTTACCTACATATGCCCCCTATGGGGCCCAAGCACTACACTCAGAAGAATCTCTTACGTGAATGACGACTCTGCCTGGAAAGCTGGCTTTATATAGGTTGTGTACCGGAAGAACGTTTCCGGAACGAATGAACTTGCGGCATGGTTCTACGTGAAAACGCCGTTCTTTCTTGTCGAAGTATTTCTTTGGTCAAATTTTAATAGATTTAGGGGTAATGTTGAATGACAATAGTAATCTAAAATTTTAAGAATGATTGCGTTAACTTTATTTAATTTTTAGAAGATGGTTTCAAGTGCTCTCCGTGGCACAACGGTTAAGGGATCGGACTTGTATGCTGGAAGTCGCGGGTTCGTTCCCAGCGCTGGCGCGGAGATTTTCCCCGTTGGGTATAAGGGAAAGCTCAAGCACAATACCCCACTCAACCCAGGTGTCGGAAATGGGTACCGGCTTTACGGGGGAACCGTCATGGTGTCCTATATATGAGGTTAGTTATAAGACATTTGAAAAACCAATGCTAAGATCATATGTATCAGGCTTGATTGGAAATAAAGCATCCCAAAGATGCCGATGTTAACCTTTCACCTTTAACCTTTTTAACCTTTAATAATTTATGAAATTAGACTGAAGTGCGGCTGAGGGCGTTCACTACATATTCACTCTCCTATATATATTATTAATCAACCTTTTTTTCTATACCTAACGCTGCACGGTCCAGTTGAAGAATGAATCACTGGATAGTGAACGTCGCTTGAAAAGCGTGAGATGTTGCCAGAAAGACTCGCTCAACTCGGCTCGTAGGACGAGAGATTTTATCAATTTTTTATATATATTTATATTTTAATAAAAGGCTTTTAAATGGTAAGAAATTACTTTAATATTTCATTCCAGATTTATAGTAATTATTCTCGTAGTTTCCGGGCACCACAGCATCCATCGGCAGTCAACTTAGGCAGCTGCCTAGCCAACTGATCCAGGATCGGCCCATGCGCTTGAGTCAGGCCGTTGGCAACATACCAACATACTAACATCCACGAGCAAGCCCGAAAAGCTCCCCGCAGGCGGCACTGACGATCCCGCCGGATCGCCAGCCCCAGCCGCCGCAGCCGTCTCAGCCACCGCAGCCTTCCCAGCCGCCGCCATCTTGCTGACACCAAAGATGGCTAACACAGGCCAACGCTAGAGGCTTAGATAGCTTGTGGTCTTTGCCCGGAAAATTAAGTTGCTATTGAGACGGGTGCCCACCTCCCAGCATTCGGATTTACCTTCTTCGCTGTCGTCCTCTCAGGAGGAGAACCGTGCCAAAGGTAAGACGTTCTCTCCAATGTACGACCGTTCAGTGTTGCAGCGGTCACCATTCTTCTCAGGAGCAAGCAAATCACTCCTCGAGTTGCCGAGCACTCTCCCCTCGGACAACTCCAGCTGCTAGACAACTACGCAGCTCCCTCACCGTACGACTCTAGTTTCTACGCAAACTACATCGATCTATCACATCTCACAGTATACACAAAGGCGCAACTCGAAAGGCCAAGAACTTAAGCTCCGTCCTTACTGTACCACTATCGTAAGCACACCGGCCTCCCCATTCGCAGCCGTCCGACGAGCAGCGGCGAGATAGTTGTCTAGCTCAGCCGGCACGCACACCTCTGCAGCGCCCTCTGATAGCGGCAGACACCACAACAAAAGATTCTATTTGTACTGCAGTGTCTAGAAGTTTTGTTTTTTCTACCTCCTTTCTTTTTTTCTTTTAACTCTCTTTCTTTCTCTTTCACTCATTTCCCTCTTTCAACCATGGTCGCCGTAGTCGAGTACTTAAGAACGCATATATCCGTGAAACGGTTAGTAATTTGAATCCCGGCACTGCGCGGTGATTTCTCCTCATTGGATAAAGGGAGAAACCAAGCACAATTTCCCACTCTACCCAGGTGCAAAATGGATACCGGCTTGACTGGGGGTAACCATTATTGCGTCTTGGTGTTAGTGTTAAAGTATTTGAAAATAAAAATGAATAATAATAATGAAGGCATGTACGGATGCTTTATTTCCAATTCAAGCCTGATACATATCACATTGGATTTTCAAATGCCTTAGAAGAAAGAAAGAAAGAAAAAGAAAAACAGTTTATTTTCAATAGAGATGGTACAAAAGTACCATCATTGGTTTTTAAAATATCTTAAAATTAATACACTTAGATGATACACACACACGAGTAATGAAAAACTCGTGTCACTAGTCGAAAAGAAATGATTGAGGGCAATGAACTCCTAATTTAGCTTAATCTACATTTGATAATACATGTAATGATAATTATAAGAGATAACACAATTTCATGGACGATCCATTTTCATTGTGGGATGAAAACACTTTTGACAGTTTACATGTACATGACATAAAACTTCGCAATTCTTGACGCCAGGAAATATTATATGAAATCGCTTGTTTCGGTCAATGTTCACAAGTATCATTTTAAGGAAACATGAAAAAAAAAAATATATATATATACCCATATACACACATATGTACATATACGTATGTATGTGTGAATATATCCATACACACACTCACACACACGCACACACACATACATATATGTAATGAACCCTCAGCCGCACTTCAGTCTAAATTTCATAAATTATAAAAACCATCTTCTAAAAATTAAATAAAGTTAACGTAATCATTCTTAAAATTTTAGACTACTATTGTCATTCAACATTACCCCTAAATCTATTAAAATTTTACCAAAGAAATACTTCGACAAGAAAGAACGGCATTTTTCACGTAGAACCATACAGCAAGTTCATTCGTCCCGGAAGTTCCGTCCGGAAACGCTCGTCCGCTCACAGCGTATATAAGGCCGGCTTTCCAGGCAGAATCGTCATTCTCGTATAGATTCTCCTGAGTGGTGCTTGGGCCCCAGAGCGGGCATATGTAAGTAACAAGTGTTCAATGTTAAGTGTTTTATTGTGTCTTAACTTGTCTGTGTAGGGAGCGCTCGTTGTTGTGTCTTAGGAACATTCACTATGTTTTCTCTGTGCCAGTGTTAGTTAGGCACAAGCTTCAAGCTCACTGCCCCATCTTTGTCATTGTTTTCCCTTTTGTATTTGCTTCTCCGATGAATCCCTGTTGGCTCTCAATATTATTACAATGTTGGCATTAGCCCCTTAGATATTTTATCAGTGCTGAGCAAAGTGTTTTAAGACACTTTACTGTCCACAAAGACCATTAATGTGTAAGCTAAATATTGTTTCCCTGAATTTAATTGAGCGTTGTTAGCCTTTGCTAAGTCACTGTAACTTTGTTTTCCAGCTTTAGTTTGTTTTACTGCTGTGTCTTTTTATATGCTGCTCCTTTTTATATGTAATTCTGCTGCGCCTAGAAGCAATTCTTGCTCATCTGAATTATAGAGAATAGAGGCTTCACCTTTTCTCATATTTACTTTTGATACATTATTTACCTCAGTAGCTATTTTTACTTCTAGCTGTTAGCTCATTTAGATTATACACTCAGTAGTGCTGCTGCTTGTGATATCAGGATAGAGCTTATGACCAGTTGGTCTCGAACACCGGTTCTGGGTGTTAAGATGATTCAGGCTGCAACTCGGGCGCTAGAACTGCGCACTGACCTTAGCACTAGACTTCTGCACTTGTTCTTCTTGTTAATGCAGCAGACGCAGCAGTCTTGCACATGTGTATGAATAGACTCGTTACCGTACAAAATAATCCAGCACGATGTCCCCTGACAGGATCTACTGGACCACACATCCATGCACTCACAAACACGTATGGAACCAAACCCTAACCTCTTAATTTAAGGAGCTTACCTCCTCCGAGTTTATTCTCCAAGTTTTTGCGTCCAAGTTTTCCCTCCAAGTTTCTCCTACTCTTCAAACTTCACTAAACTGGAAGGCCTGCATCCCTGAAGCTAAGCCGCTAAAATCTCCAGTTGAGACTATTGGGTCGAGAGCCTCCTTTTCCTACCGAGTTTTCCCAACCGGTAGCTATTCCCATACTCATCACTCAATCGCCGACCCACTTAATGTCGGAACCTCCCACCTTACATCATCCTCAACTTCACACTCCAGCACACGCTTCCACAAGCCTGAGCTGAACGCATCGTCTGAAGTTCTTCAACCACCTTGGACTCTCCCCAAGAACGTCTCATGAACCCAGCCTCAAGCCTCGCACTTCGGCGTTCAACCTCCGACCTAATTATACTCCAAAAGGAGAGCTATTTGTTCTCTCATTTTCCCCAGTGTTGGCTGTATGGTGGTTTTTGTTATTTCCTTGTTTGATTATAAGACGCTAGAAATATTGCGTCCGAACACCGTGCTAAACTCCTTCTGAGTAAGTGGCCATATCAATTCATTCAATATATTGAAGCCTTCTCCGGCTTCTGGTGACCCTGCCTTGTCAAAGAATACCAATCAATCCAATTCTCAACCTTTAGATTGCTGTGCTCTTCAAGCTTCAAATTCACATAATCAAATTAAGTTCCCCACTTTGGGCGAACTTCAGATATACATGTATATATATATATATATACATATATGTACACATAAGCATGAGGACCAAGAAGATTATAAGTTTTGTATTTCTGATTCAACAATTTTAACATAACGGTCATTAGTTAATAAGCATTTTATTTAAATATAGATGGATGATCGCACAACAAATGTATAGTTTATACATGAATGCTTTACAATAATAAAGAGATGACGAGTTAGGTAATGTTACAAGTTGAGAGTGCACAGAAAAAGGACCATTATCTCTAGTAAAATGCTAGTTGTCAGTCTAATACACACATATGTGCACGTATACATGTAAATATATACACATACACATGCACATACATACCCACGCACATACTTACACCAAACTCGTAAGCATTCACAAATGCATTTCTATATGCATCGAGGCAATACATACGCATTCTACAGAGTGTCATACGCATAGCGTGCACACGTACACATATACACAAGTAAGCATGTGCGCAAATATCAGCATAAACTAGTCAGTATAAACCAGAATTCCAATCGAGGGAAACAGAGAAAATATCTTATATTATAGCATGAATTTTATAAAATTTCGTACTAAAAATAGTGGCACAAAACAGTCTACTTAAGTCAGAAACATGAAAACGATTGTGGGACGTGAATAAGAAAGAAAACATTAATGTCCTATAAAGGTTTCATATTAGAAAAAAAATCACATTATGTTTGAAATAGGGCGCAAATTGTCTGCAATTGATAAACAAACTTAGGTATCACATTATTATAAGCATATAACTATAAGCAGAATAAGCATATTACTGCAGTTTAAATGGATGATCACACAACGAATTTATTTTTTTACATGGATGCTTTACAATTTCATATTAGAAAAAAACACATTATCTTTGTAATATGGTGCAGAATGGCTGCAATTGATAAACACACACACACATAGTTACCATGACGGTCTAGTTTGATGCTTGCACAGAAACGGAGAGGAATGACATAAAATTCAACCTTCAACTGGTTTATCTACTCTAGTGCACACAGGTGTACGTGCACATATACACACCCATATGTACACATACACCTATATACGTATACACATATACAAGTAAGCATGTTTGCAAGTGACAACGTATAGGCGGTCAAATCATAATACCTACGCAGACTTCAAATCTGTTGTGTGATGTCTTGAATTATAAAACAATGAGCGAGGGAGATTGTTCAGCAATGGAGATATGGAACTAACACCAGGACGCCATGACGCTTTCCCCCGGTCAAGACCGATACCCATTTCAGACACCTAAGTAGAGTGGGGTATTGTGCTTGGAATTTTTCCCCTATACCCAACAGAGAAAATCGCCACCAGCGCCGGGACTCGAACCCAGGTTTGCCCGCACGGAGGCGGGTCCGAAAGCCGCACGGCTATGACGAGCAATGTACAAGAAAGATGATACGTATCAGGCTTGATTGATTGGAATAAAGCATCCTCTCTCTTATATAAGATTTTGTTTTAGCCAGTTAACTATTCTAATGACCATTCCGCATTTTAGTTGTGCTTACTTGTGTATTTTATTTGTCCGTTTTAGCTCGCATTTGCGAGGCTGTCTGGGAGAGAGGCAGTTGCATTCGTCGAGTAAAGACCATATTTTGACAAGCTCTTGCGGAAACTTATAAATATTACCGAGACATAATCTAATAAATTTCATTAGTCATCTTCATTATATATGCAACTGGCTCTCTCCTCTCCATCTGGGGTGGGCCACGTAGCGATATTTCATTTTTGTAATTGTGTACTTGCTGTATTTAGATTTTTTGTAATTGTTTTCTTGTATTTGTGAAATTATTAGTTGTTTTCTGGTGATTGTTAATTGCTTGTTGTAGGTGGCCCCTTCTGGGGCTACCTTCTAATTTAAAATGGCAGAACTGCCATTGACAAACCGCTATAGCGATCTGAGAGAGTCAGATGATCCCTGCAGTGAAATTGAAGAGATGCAACTGCTGGACACCAACCTTGAAGAGCCTAACAATGGAGAAAAAGTGATGAGCCATGAAGGAACGAATGAATCCATAATTCAGGGAACATGGTTCAAGAACAACAAGCTATCAAAAAAAAGAGAAAGAACCAGTGTGAGCCTCTCAAGCTCTAACTCTGATTGTGAAACCGTTAAAAAAACATGTAAATCTATCTCCCCTAAAACAAGAAGAGTATACCCAACTAATAAAACTCTGGCATCTAAAGATAAGGCTTGCACTATGCTGATCACACAACTACAAGAGTCGAACAACAATTTAGTTGGAGCAAATAAGAGAAAAATGACATATGATCCATTTGGAGTTGCCCAGGGATTAAGGGAAGTACTAAACTATGACTACATTAAGGAAATAAGAGTTAACAAACGAAGAAACTTGATTGCAGTTGAGCTCAAGGAAGCCACTGAAGAGGAAGTAGCAAGATTGTTGGAAGTGAGCAGCGTGGGAAAGTTTGCAGTTCGGTGTTATAAACCACGTTCTGAGTCTGCACAATCCACTTTTGGAGTGATCAGGCCAATTGACTATGATGTCAATTTAGAGGATCTCATTCCAATTGCCACCAGTGAAAATGCTAAAATCATAAACATGGTAAGATTGCCAAAGTTCTCAAATGGTAAAAAAGAAAGTTCTCTAAGTGTAAAAGTCCAATTTCAAGATAGAGATCTTCCAAAACAAATAAAAATCGAATTCATGAATTTTCAAGTAAGTCCATATTCACCTCCACCTATCCGATGCTATAAATGCCAACGACACGGACATTTTGCAAGTGGATGTTCATCTGATGAAAGATGTTTAATTTGTGGTGGTGGACACGCAAAAGAAAATTGTACTGCTCCCACTCCCTTCTGTGCTAACTGCAAGGGCAATCATGTGGCCAGCTCTAAAGAACGCCCTTACATAAAAAATGCCTTACAAATACAAGCACTAATGAGAGAAGGAGTCTCGTTTTCAGAAGCTCGGAAGCAAGTCATCTCTGAGACCACCAAAAATCTTGAACCGATCTTGGAAAAAACCATGACTACTTCCACTATGATAAGCTCTCAAATGAACCAAGAAAAAGATGCCTCCATGCAAGAAAGTTCCCAAATCCTAAGCTCAGTGGAAAACCAAAAAACATATGCTTCAGCTTTGAAAACCTTTCAACCTAAACATGTGACTGTCCCTGCTGATGTACATCAATCTCAAGGATCATACTATATACCAAGAAGGATCCCCCAAACTAAACCAAATCAACCAGAGCAGAATGTACTTGCTACCCATTTTGAAGGTAGTCTGTCCTCGCAAGAAATAACTGTCTCTGATGAAAGTTTAGTACAAACAGTGGTAAAAAAAATTGAATCTCATGTGCAAGCCATGTTTGAGGATTTCTTTTCTCGCCTGGGCAAGTTTATGATGGAAGCATTCTCATCAAACTTGAATCATGAAAACAAGCGTCAACGAGATCTACTACTTCTGGGAATGATTAGAAATCATCTTGGCCAAAAAATTGGCTCTCAACTTCTCAGTGAGTTTCACAATAAAGTAAATCCTCAAAGCAAAAGTGACACAGCCATGGAAAATATAACAATATCTGGAAAAAATACTAAAACTTCTCAAATACCTATATCCCACTCTAAAGGAAGTAAGAGATTGGGATCAGCATTGAGGAAAAAATGATGTATAACTATAAAATCTGTGATCAGAGGATCAAAAGAAGTGGTGCCTCAGAAAAAAATCTTTATTTGTATCAATTTAATTGTAATAGGTTATCTTCAAAGTTAGCAGAAGTGAAACTATATCTGTACAGAAAAAAACCTGACATGCTATGTTTGTGTGAGACATGGATTAAAACTAATGAACCTAAATTCATAGGCTATGAATGTGTGTGGTCCCATAGAGAAAATGGGGCCAAAGGTGGGCTATGCTTTGTGATCAGGAATGATGTTAACTATTCTGTGAATAATGTTGATAAGTTCTTGAATGGGAAATTAGAAATAGCATCAATTAAAGTGTTTTGTTTTTATGGTTATATTGACATATGTAATATTTATAATCCTAATGCGTGTATTGATCTTGAAGAGTTTTATCATTATTATATTCAGATGAGTGAATTGTTTATATTCATTGGGGACATGAATGCTCATGCACCTTTGTGGGACTGTAAAAACAGACTAAATGCTTCAGGAAGGAACCTGTGTAGACTTCTAGATGAGAACTCTCTTGGAGTACTTAACCCTCCTGACGTGCCCACTTATATTGACTCACGTGTGGGGACAAGTTCTACATTAGATTTGTGTATTGTCCCTCCAACTCTTCTTGCGTGTGGGTTTTTTGAAAGAGGTGCGGATCTTGGGAGCGATCATTATCCAATCGAATGTACTTTTGGCACAGTAGTTAAAAAATCCGACAACCATCTACGTAGATGGATTTTGAAAAATGCCAATTGGGTTGGTTTTAAGGAAGAATTATCTCAAATCCATATAAGTCAGACAGCTAACCTCTCAGTTGATGACTTGAATACAGCTTTAACAAAAGGACTCCAGGATGCTGCTAGCAAGTGCATCCCCAAATCCTCATCGGCTTGGGAAGTTAGTAGGAAAACACCATGGTGGGATAGAGAGTGTGCTTTAGCTGTAGCAAAGCGAAGGAAAGCGCGAAATAAATTATCAAAACATCCCACGGCAGAAAATTTGCATTTGTATAAGGATCATGAGAGAAATGCCAAGGAAATCATTAAGCAAAAGAAAATCAAAAGTTGGACAAGTTTTGTAAGCACTCTGGACTCAAACACTGGTGTTGGAAATGTCTGGAGGTTGATACGCTCAATGAAAGGTAGTTCTATCAATCCAAATCCAACTGTAGGTGATATAGCAGACAGCACAGCAGACAAAGCTGAATTATTACTTGCCCATTTTTGTAGACACATGATAAAATTAGGTGATGAATTTTCTAAGACAATTGAAAATACCATCTCTAACCTTTCAGCAGTGCAGGTAGGAAATACACACATTAGTTCTCAGATAGCAATGCATGAATTACAGAGGAGTTTAAAACATGTGAAGAATACTAGCCCGGGCCCTGATGAAATTCTTTATGCTTTCCTCAGTCAAGCACCGCAGTCATTCCAAGAACAGGTTCTCTATTTGTTTAACAAAAGTTACTTGAGTGGTTACTTCCCAGAAGCATGGAAGTTGGGAATTATATGTCCAGTAAAGAAACCCAAACGAGACCATTCAGCTCCCAATGGATATCGACCTATTACTTTGCTCTCCTGTCTCTCCAAAATCATGGAACAGATTGTCAAACGTCGACTTGATTACTTTTTAGAAAAAAAAGAAGATCTTCTCTTGCTATCAAACTGGGTTCCGCAGAAAGAGATCTACGTATGATGCCCTTGCTCTAATTAAAAACTGTATTTCACAAGCCTGGTCAAAAAAAATGTATCGTTTGATTGTCTATGTTGATTTGGAGAATGCTTATGATATTGTATGGCATGCTGGACTTTTGCATAAGCTAATGAACATTGGCTGTGACATACGCACTGTCTTATGGTTAAGATCATACTTGAGCAATAGACGTGTCAAAGTTAGGGTGGCGGATGCTATCTCATCTGAAAAGATTCTTTGTTGTGGTTTGCCCCAAGGTGCAGTCCTGAGCCCCCTGCTGTTTAATGTGATGCTCCATGATTTGCCTCAGATGGAGGGCATCCAATCCATCTCATATGCGGATGATGTGACAATAGTTGCAAGTGGGAGATCCCCAGGCGAGATCCAGCGGACGATGCAGAACTACCTGAGTGGCCTGACACACTGGTTGAGGAAATGGAAACTAGCCATAAATGTGGATAAAACTAAGTATCAAATTTTTACACGTAAAAAATATGTACCATTGATTAACCCACGAATAAATTCTAAAACAATAGACACAACTAATAAACAGCGTGTACTTGGAATAACGCTGGATTCCCCTAAACTTACTTTCTTACCACATATACAAAATGTCAAAACAGAGTGTCAACAGCGGCTGCAGGTTCTCAGGGCATTTTCCGGCGTCTCGTGGGGATCGTCTCAAAAGTTGTTGCGTCAGGTATATGTATCATACATTAGGAGCAAACTTACGTATGGACATGTGATATTCACAAAACTTCCTGAAAGTAGTTTCAAATTAATTAATGTGATCCAAAACTCTGCTCTGCGATCCATCTTGGGTGCACGGGAAACATCTCCGGTTTCCTCAATGGAAGCTGAAGCATTCATTATGCCTCTGAGATTGTACCTTGATTACTTGTTCCTGAAATGGTGTTTGAGATGCAGTTTCTTGGATGCAGAGCCCAAAGAGTTCCCAGCAAAAATTGAGCTATTCAAATCTCCTCCAAAAAGTGAGCTTGCACTGAAACGCACGGAAATAATGAACAAAATCCAGTTTAACTTTTCTCCTCCAGGATCCCAAATAGAACAGCTCATTAGTCCATATATGGATATCTCATCTAATGTGTGTGTGTAGAATTTCCTGATGTTGAATCCCTTACAGCAGCTGAAGTAAATCATTTGTTTGAAGAACATGTAACATCAAAGTTTTGTAATTCCTATAGAATTTTCACAGATGGTTCCAAGCTACAGTCGGGATCAGCGTCTGCTGCTATTTATGTGCCACATCTAAAAATATGTACCTCCTGGCTCCTGAACCCAGGTCACTCAATTGTGGGAGCAGAGCTATTTGCTATTTTACAGGCTGTAAATTATACTACTGATAACTTGTCAAATCATAATGTTGTCATTTTTGTTGATTCTAAGTGTTCTCTGGATATTATATTAAACTTGAATAACCCCACCTATGAGATTTTCAGTAGAAGAATTCAAAAAATTGTGGTACAATTGAAGAACAGGATTCAGTTACAATGGATCCCTGCACATTCGGGCATAGTGGGAAATGAGATAGTGGACCGGTGCGCAAAAATGGGCCACCAAAATATTAAATCAGTACTCACTCATCTTAGTTATGAGGAGCATGTCAGCAAACTGAAAAACAAAATGTTAGACTACTGGAGCGAGTGTTGGGGAAATCAAGTGAGGGGATCCGGGAAGGGAGGATTTATGTATGAATTGTGTAGCAGACCAAAATTTAGATTGGGTGGTGCCATGTCAAGAAAATTTCAGTGTATTATTAGCCGATTTAGAATAGGTCATGTTGGTGTTCTCTCTCATCTGAGTAGATTTAACCTGTGTCAAAGCCCTCTCTGCCCTGAGTGTGGTGTACCAGAGACCATTGAGCACTTCTTGCTTGGCTGTCCCCAATATGAGGCTGCCAGACTGCATTTGTGTCTCACTTTTGTAAAATTTAACCTTGAATTGAATCTGAAAAGTGTCTTAGGTTTTGGTAAATACCAATCCCGTGTACAATTTGCAATTCTCCGCTCCTTGGTGAACTTCCTTGGTGCTACTAATAGATGTAAGCAACTATAAATTTTCTGATTTTGACTGTGTTACATCTGTGTCTAATGAAATTAACTTGATTCAATAAGCTGTCAGCCTCTGCAGACAGCAGCTCAAGAGGTCCAGTAATATTGAGGACTCAAGAAAAAAGTGCTGCAGTATCGGGGGATTTGCTTGACCCTGCTTTTGCTGCCAAAGTACAAGCTGTCAGGTTACACGGATTTCTGCTGAAGAAGTCCAACGACTTTCAAGATCCCTCCGGATCATCGATAAAGAAGAAGAAGAAGCGAGGCTGTCTGTGTACAGGCGTTTGTATAGACTGTTTGAAATTATGAGAAAAATTGGAGGTAATTAAAAGATAGTAAACATTGTTCAAAGTCTGTATGAAAATACAAGCACTGCCTACAGGTTAGGAAATTTGGATACTGGACAAGTGAGGCAGGCCTGTACTCTGTCTCCACTGTTGTTTGGAATGTACACAGAAGAATTAGCAGTCCGACGGAGAATGAGTGGCTAAGGACTGAAAGTTGGTAACTAAGGAGAAACTGAGTCATCTGTTGTATGCTGATGATGTGGTTGTGGTCAATGAATCTGGACATTAACTAAAAAGGATGCATGACGTTATAAAAGGATATATTACAGATTTCAAGATGAACTTTGGTGCTAATAAAAGTAAGGTTATGGTTATAAATAGTGATGAGACCGACAAAGACAGACAGTGGAAGATTGGATAAATCAGAATAGGTAGAACTGAAGAATACAAATATCTAGGTTGTATGATAAGTAAAAATAGATGCAATAGAACTAATGGCAAAAAAGTGGCAAAAGCAATGAAGTAGAGTGGACAGTTAAGTAGTGTGGCCAGATACAGAGCAAACAAGTATGAATGTGTGAGAGGAATATGGACGTATGTTGCAGTACCTAGTGTCTTATATGATATATAAGACTCTAACTAGCCTAGAATGAAAGTGATCTTGAGAGGCTGGATGTGATACAAAATAAGGTAGGACATCTAATTTTAGGTGCTACAAAATGGAAAGCTGTGTAAGCTAACTATAAGGGTTATTATGGAGTTTAATATGCTCATGGAAATTAAAAATTCTGTTCCAAAGAAGCAGTAAAGGTTTTTTTTAAAACAATGGTAAATCTGAAGGTCAATGTGAAGTTTAATGCAATCATGGAAAATAATTATTTGATTCCAAAGAATCACTAAAGGAACCCATTTAAGAACGTTTTACATGAATGACATTCTGCTCGCTGATACGTTATTTTTGAATTATTGAACTTTGAAGTTGGCCTTTGCGCCCAAAGGAAACGAGCGCGCAAAACGGAATTTAATTAATAACGGAAGCTATTACAAACGTAAAGAGGTTGGGTTGTGAGGAGGAGGCATAGTTCTTCTAGTGAAAATTATAAATAAAGCTTCTAACCCACCCATCAGGGTGACGACCGCAATCTTGTTTACATCGGCTCCAAGATGGCGGCGCCCATGGTGGTCGCCATCTTGGAGCCGATGTAAATAAGATTGTGGTCGTCATCCTAATGGGTGGGTTAGAAGCTTTATTTATAATTTTCACTAGAAGAACTGTGCCTCCCCCTCACGACCCAACCTCTTTACGTTTGTAATAGGGGGTTAGCTTCCGTTATTAATTAAATTCCGTTGCTTCCTTTCGCGCATAAAGGCCAACTTCAAAGTTCAATAATTCGAAAATAACGCATCAGCGAGCAGAATGTCATTCATGTAAAACGTTCTTAAATGGGTTCCTTTAGTGATTCCTGGGATTGGAATTATTATTTTCCGTGATTGCATTAAACTTCACATTGACCAATCTGAAGGAAATGTCAGTTATCGATTTTGTAAATTTCGATGCCTAAGCATAGTTAATTAGATCAAAATAAACAAGTTTTCTTCTATGCACTTTCCGTCTCAAATGAGTATTTTATTAATTATAGCGGTAAATGACTTACCGCAACTCCAGTGTTTGAAGCGGTAAGTAATTCAAGGAGCACGTTGGACAGCAACACTGCAATGCGCACTCTCTTCCAGCACGATCATCATCAAAGACGAAACCTAACCTACCGCTATACCTTGTTAAATACTCATTTGACGAAAAAAGTATTTAGAAGAAAAGTTGTTAATTACGATGTTATTACCATGATTCAAGCAACAAAAATTCGAAAATCGATGAGTAGCTGTTTATTCGAGCGCATTCGTCATCAAAGACAAAACTAAACTTACCGCAATAAATCATAAATTACTCATTTGAGATGGAAAGTGCATAGAAGAAAACTTGTTTAATTTGATTCAATTAATTAGGTTCAGGCACCAAAAAGTAGAAATTAGATAACTGACATATCCTTCAGATTTACCAAAACGATTTACATGAATGACATTTTGCTTGCTGATGCGTCATTTTTGAGATATGACAATTACATTTAGATAAGAATAACATTATATAGTCAGTTGCTTAGTCGCCGCATTGTTGGGGCATGCCCACTTTTTTGGCATGAGATGAACAGCGTTGGTTTGGGTAAGTTAAAGTAAGCTATTTTAGATTGATTTATGTTAGATTAGGTTAGTTCATTTAACTAACCTAACTAACCTCACCCAACGTTATGTCAATACCGTATTAAAGCATATTTATGTGTCCATTCCTTACTTTTATATACGACGTTCCTATAACTTCAAAGTTGAATAATTGAAAAATTATGCATCAGCAAGCAGAATGTCATTTATGAAGAACGTTTTTAAAAATGTTTCTTTAGTGATTTTTTGGAACAAAATTTGTTAAATTTGTAGCATGTGGTAGTAATCGATTTTTCACTTTTTGGTGGCCAAACATAGTTAATTAGGTTAAAATAAACAAGTTTTCTTCTATGCACTTTCCGTCGGAAATGAGAATTTATTGAGTTATGGCGGTAGGTTTAGTTTTGTCTTTGATGACGAATGCAATCGAATGAACAGCTACTAATCGATTTTCAAATTTTTGTTGCTTGAATCACGGTAATAACATTGAAATAAACTACTTTTCTTCTATACACTTTTTGCAACAAATGAGTATGGTACAAGTTAGAGCAGTAGGTTTAGTTCTGTCTTTGATGACGAGCGCATTGGAAGCGATACTCCATTGCAGTGTTGCCATACGGCGCGTTTGATGAAATACTTCCCACTTCAAACACTTGAGTTGCCGTAACTAATTTACCGCTATAACTTGTATAATACTCATTTGCGACGGAAAATGCATAGAAGAAAATTTGCTTATATTGACATAATTAACGATGTTTAGACACCGAAAAGTGGAAAACCAAATCTTACCCAACGCCACACAATTACCCAAAATTTTTAATATCTGAGTGTATTAAGGAGATTGTTTTAGGCCCCTGTTGGTCTGGTAAGCTGTGCCGCTAGGGGTGCGGCCTTGGTAGTGGTAAGGAAATACGGAGACGTTTTCTTAGGTGTTTACTTGATGGAGGTGACGAGAACGATAGCCCCAGGACTAAATTGTCAAGTGCTTATAAAGGCTCTGGTACGCATGGATGGGGGTTGTACCAAAGGGGGCGTACATACCTCCCCATCCCTTTTTCAAAGTGAGGTACTTATCGCAAAAAAAATTTTTAATTTTTAACAAGTGATTAAAAAAAAATTTCATATATGAAATGAATCACTACTAACGTAGCAAATTGGTTGCTCCTCAGCGGGTGATTGTTGAAAGTTAAACATCTCAAAAATCACAATATTGAACAAAGTTATTTTAAGTATAAGTAAGCGTGTTTTTTATCCATAATACACCTTGTTTTATTTATAACAATAACAACAGAATAAAGAAACGCACTAACGCAAGCAGGAAGTAAGGAGGCAGCGATTGGTTAACAATAATAATGCCTCTTCTTCAACAGTATAAACTATAACGCATTATTTAGTATATAGAAACGCATTAACGCAAACGGGAAGAAAGGAGGCGGCAACTGGTTCACAATAATAATGCCTCTTCTTCAACAGTATAAACTATAACGTATTAACATTAGTATATAGAAACGCAAGCAGGAAGTAAGGAGGCAACGATTGGTTAACAATAACAATGCCATCTTCTTCAATAGTGTAAACTATAACACGAGTTCCTACACTACTACTATGGAAAAATAAAAATCGTCAGTATTTTAGATTAAGGGAGTATAAATAAAAACGCCAGGTACAAGGTTATATAAACACAATTAAAAAAATGAATATCGATACGCATAAATTCAATAATTTTAAATAACATTTCGCATTTAACCTCGATCGATTTAACATGGATATGAAAAATGGGTGTACACGTCCGTGTACTTGAATAGTCGCAAGTTTGGCATCGTTCCCTGTCTCACATAGAGAAAACGGAGAACTGCTTTCAAGGTTAATTGGAGTCGAAGTTCTTGACTGCGCCCAAAGGTTAATTACAGTCTAGGCTTCAATGTTTGTTGACAGACACTCGGAGTCATGCGGTCTCGGACAGACACCGCGCCGGAGTTGGAGGTATTATTTTTTCAACTATTATTGAACAAGTTGGAAGCTTTCAAAGCTTTGAATGACTATCAGACTATTAAATTAAAGCAAACGATGGTGTAAACGCAGAGTTAATAGTA
Source organism: Morinoia aosen (assembly GCA_030386875.1). Lineage (NCBI taxonomy): Eukaryota > Metazoa > Arthropoda > Malacostraca > Amphipoda > Talitridae > Morinoia > Morinoia aosen. Next base: position 78,814,011 of record CM059572.1, on the reverse strand, counting down.
GATTGTGGAACTCATAAGCACTTAAATTACTTGTAGGGCTATTCTATGATTATAAAGACATCGACTAGGCATCGAGTAAACATTTGGTTATATGAAATATGTTTAAACGGAACATTCTTCAGCAGAGCTGTACTCTATTCAATGGGGTTTGATACGTTTACAAAGAACCGAAATATACCTAATTTATTTCCAAATTTAGTTATACCTCCGTTGACAGCATTTCGAAAGTCGTTGTCAGCCTTGGCCTGTTTGCCCGCGCCGGTCGTTTTGGGGGCCTAGGCCATTTCAAGATGGGTTGCAAATATATTACTACGTGTCCCCCTACAGTTACAGTGGTTACATTTCTGATAATGTTCCCTTTGTTTTGAGGATGTTTCGACGTAACTGAAAATCCTCTTGTTTTATGCGCTCGGCCAGAAGCTCCATTTGCTTCCGCAAATAATAAACTAGGACTGTTAGGGTTATCATGACTATGATTAGGATCATGAGAAGCACATCACTCACTCGGTCTGGTATCCAGTCCGTATTACTGTTTGCTGCTATCCAATCGTTGGTTATTTGGCCTTTAGTGTCAACTAAAGCTGCAGTTAGTGTGTCGACACTGATACTACTTATCTTGTTTCCCATAATGTAATGTATCCCGTATTTAGTATTTGAAGTGGTGATTGGTTACTCGTGTATCAGCCACCCGGATCTGCAACGGAAACAAAACCAAGACTATTAGCATGGCCACAAATTTTTATAATGTTACACACCCAATTAAACATTTAATCCTAAACACAATTATAAGTGCAATTAAAATATAAATGTATTCGTTGTTTAAATTTGAAAGTTAACAGTGAAAGTTTAACTATTAACTGAGATTTATTAAATGCTAAGTGAAATATTAAATATTTCTCAAACAGTTAACTGAATGTGAAAACAATTGAAGTGAAAAACTATCAAACTGATTGTCAATCAAATAAGTTAACAACAGTGTTCAGTTTCAACCCGGAAGTTTCTCACGATATATTCACGATGTATTTCGAATAATTTGTTGATGTCCTCAAGTCGCGAGGTTGATTTTTTCATCAACATTGGTGCTCTGTTGATATGATGCATTTAGCAAATGCGGAACTCGCCCATCATTTTTAATTGGCTGTTCAGCATCAAAATTTGAACGTAATTATTGACTGTTGTGAAACATATCAATTTCACAGATCGTGAGAACATTCGTCGAAGGATTTTCTCTGCGATATTCGTTAATCTTGACCTTTACTTACAAACTTGAACTTTAACATAGGGTAACCTGTTTAGAAGGTTAATTTCTTTGCTGCTAGCAATGAAAATTACTAATACTAGAACACACGAGATTATTGAACACAAGCATACAAGTGATTAATATGAAACGAGATCTAGTATATATGAGATTAATATGATGCGCAGGAAGTAACGCAAAGTAGATACTTAATAATTAATTAGCAAAATGGTAACTTGTCACGTCTGAAACGTTATAGTCGCAAAAATAGTTATAGGTGAAACAATACGTTGTAACGTTGTCATTTCCTTTTACTTAGGGGCAACACATGGTTCATGTTACTTTTATGGATTTTATCTCCTATTTTGATTTCGACCCAGTGTCCTTTGACTTTCGTAATTAGGCCAGGACCTTGCCATGTCAGCTGAAGTTTATGTGTTTTGTAATTATTTTTTAACAAAACTCTGTCACCTATTCTGAAATCCTTGTCCCTCCTTTTTAGGTTCTGGTACATTGTACGTACAGCCGTATTATTCAAAATAAGATTTCTAACGTTTTCTACGGTTCGCACCGCTTCCCTTGCACGCAAATTCACTAAGTCAATTTCGTCATCGTAACTGCATGTAATGGGGAGATCTTCCCCGCTGAAAAATGCACATGTGTCTCTATTGAACAGTACAAAGCTAGGTGTATCACCTAAAGTAGAATTATATGCGTTGTTGATGGCGTTCTCTACCATCTCCAAACAATGGTCCCATTCGGTATGAGACAGGGAATTAATATATAGTTTTAGTAAATTGGTTATTTTTTTGTTATTACGTTCAACAATCGCATTTGAATGGGGGCTAAAAGCTAGAACTTCTTTTTTAGCAATAGCATGAACTTTGGCAAATTGTTTTACTGCTACCGATTTAAATTCAACTGCGTTGTCGCTTATTAGGGTTTTGGGGTACCCAAAAACGGAGAAGCAACTTCCTAAACATGATATTACTGTGTCTGTTCGACGATTAGAGGTAGCGTATAACCTACAGAAACGTGAAAAAAGATCGATCACAACTAGTATGAATTTATTCCCGCTATCGGTAGTTTTAAGGGGACCAAGAAAGTCCATTGAAACTACTTCAAACGGTTCCTTTGCTATTGGGGCTGTTTTTATTTTAATAGGTACGGTAGGATTTGCTTTAAGAAGTTTGCACACTTCACAATCCTGAACAAATTTTCTTATAGCTGCTTTCTCTAAAATATTGAAGTACTTTAGCCTAAACTTAAATAGCGTATGCAACGCATCAGTATGGTACATATAGTGTATGCTTAAGATTGCTTTATTCAACAACGAAGCTGGCATTACTGCTGTTAGTATTGTTGTAATTCGGGAGTCAATGCGTCGTCGTCGGTACAATATGTCATTGACAATTAAATAACTCGGTAAGTCACTAATTGCAGACGTACTTTTATGAAGTAATGCTTCTCGAACTTCAATACAAAAGGGATCGAGCTTTTGCTCGTCAGTGAACTCTCTTAAAGTCCATGAGATCTCTTTTTCTGTCGGGACATAGTCAATTAATTTTGGTGTCAACATGTCGTTATCGTGTGATTGCATCGTCTGGTCAGTGAGTACGTCTCGTGTCTTGGCTCGCGTCAGCGCTATACATGTTTCAGATTCAAGTTCAGACATTAATATGTCACAGCTTTCTAATTCTTAAATTGTGAGCTGATCATTGTTGTTTGGTAGCCTACTTAGGTAGTCAGCTACGACGTTTTGTCTACCTGGTAAATAATGAACAATAGGGTCGTAAGAATGTATGTTAATACACCATCTGGACATGGTGGTGTCGTCTGGCAATTTTCGTGTGAATAGAGGAGTTAACGGACGGTGGTCCGTATACACATGGATGGGATACCCAATAATTAGGTATTTGAATGCTTTAAGAGCACTATAAATTGCGAAGAACTCTTTTTTCGTGGTTGAGTAACGTTTTTGTGTTGAATTCAAAGTTTTGCTGAAATATGCAATTGGACGCATCAATTTATCGCCTGCATTTTCGGGCTGCATCAAGACAGATCCTATGGCAAAACTTGATGCATCAGTAAATATGTGAAATGTCTTTGTAAAATCAGGATGTCGTAGAACAGTGTCAGAAGTCAGAGCTGCTTTTATGTAGTCAAAACTTTTTTGACAGTCGTTTGTCCAGTCGAAATTAACACCTTTCTTTAACAATCTGTACAGGGGATTAGCAATCATTGCAAATTGAGCTATGAAGTTGCGGAAATAGTTTGCTACGCCAAGGAATTGCTGCAATTCTTTTACGTTTGTTGGGGCTGGACAATTTTGCAATTTCTCTGAGTATTTACAATGTATACCCTCTGCCGAAATAATATGACCTAAGTACTCAATTTTTTTCTTGAAAAATTGACATTTTTCGAGTTTGATAGATAGTTTGCCGGAACGGAGCGTAGAGAGGACAGTTTTAATATCGCACAAATGTTGCTCATTAGTTTTTGAGTAAATTATTATATCATCCATGAATACAAAGCACAATTTTCCTAAAATAGGTGCTAGAACAGATGACATTACGCTTTGCAGTACGCTCGGACTCGAAGTGAGTCCGAACGGAATGCGTCTAAAATGATATTTTTGATAATTTACACTAAATGCCGTATATTTTCGACTTTCCTTTTCTAATTCTACCTGATGAAAGGCACTTTTTAAATCTAGAGACGAAAATACGGTATTCCCATTAAGGGTAGACAATATTTCGTCCACTCGTGGTATTGGATAACTCTCCTTGATCACTATTTTATTTAAGGACCTAAAGTCTATCACGGGTCTAATTTCACCCGTCTTTTTTTTCACTACGATAATTGGAAAATTGAACTCTGATGTTGATTTTTCAATAATTCCCTGTGAGAGCATATCTCTGTTCACCTTGGCCAACTCCTCTTGGTATTTGTGAGGTATGCGATATGGCGGTATGTTTATAACTGGTGCATCAGATTTAAGTACAATCTTATCTAACAGTTTGGAAGTATGCGTAGGTATTATGATTTGACCGCCTATACGTTGTCATTTGCAAACATGGTACCTATGTGTGTGTGTGTTTATCAATTGCAGACATTCTGCACCATATTACGAAGATAATGTGTTTTTTTCTAATTTGAAATTGTAAAGCATCCATGTAAAAAAATTAGAAATAAATTCGTTGTGTGATCATCCATTTATACTGCAGTAATATGCTGATTCTGCTTATAGTTATATGCTTATAATAATGTGATACCTATGTTTGTTCATGAATTGCCGACAATTTGCGCCATATTTCGAAGATAATGTGATTTGTTTTCTAATATGAAACCTTTATAGGACATTAATGTTTTCTTTCTTATCCACGTCCCACAATCGATTTCATGTTTCTGACTTAAGTAGACTGTCTTGTGCCACTATTTTTAGTACTAAATTTTATAAAATTCATGCTATAATAAAAGATATTTTTTCTGTTCCCCTCGATTGGAATTCTGGTTTATAATGGCTAGTTTATGCTGATATTTGCGCACATGCTTACTTGTATATATGTGTACGTGTGCACGCTATGCGTATGACACTCTGTAGAATGCGTATGTATTGCCTCGATGCATAGAAATGCATTTGTGTATGCTTACGAGTTTGGTGTAAGTATGTGCGTGGGTATGTCTGTGCATGCGTATGTATATATATCTACATGTATACGTGCACATATGTGTGTACTAAACTGACAACTAGCATTTTACTAGAGATAATGGTCATTTTCTGTTCACTCTCAACTTGTAACATTACCTAACTCGTCATCTCTTTATTATTGTAAAGCATTCATGTACAAACTATACATTTGTTCTGCGATCATCCATTATATTTAAATAAAATGCTTATTAACTAATGACCGGTATGTTAAAATTGTTGAATCAGAAATACAAAACTTATAATCTTCTTGGTCCTCATGCTTATGTGTACATATATGTGTTTATATTCACATGTATGTGTGCACATATGTGTGTACTAGACTGACAACTAGCATTTTACTAGAGATAATGGTCATTTTCTGTTCACTCTCAACTTGTAACATTACCTAACTCGTCATCTCTTTATTATTGTAAAGCATTCATGTACAACTTATACATTTGTTGTGCGATCATCCATTTATATTTGAATAAAATACTTATTAACTAACGACCGTTATGTTAAAATTGTTGAATTAGAAATTCAAAACTTATAATCTTCTTGGTCCTCATGCTTATGCGTACATATATATATATATGTAAATGTACAGGGAGTTCATGGGAATCACACTCGTGACTTATAAGTTACCGCGCCAACACGCTACCGACTGCGCTATCAATCACCCTAAAAGGTGATCGAGGCGCAACGAAAGCAATGCATGGCACGGCGAAAGCGGGCTCTTCCGTCCACGCATATAATTCCCTTATGTATCAATAGCTCAAAGTCATATCACCCCCGGAAACGGTTGCTGAGTCCGGACGGAGAGCCCGCTTTACCAGACTCAGTAGTTGTTTCTGGGGGTGATGTGACTTTGAGCTGTTGAGATATATATATATATATATATATCTGTATGTGTGTGTGTATGTAAGTATATATATATATATATATATATATATATGCGTATATATATGTATATGGATTTGTATTTATATATTTTTTTCATGCTTCCTTAAAATGACACTTTTGAACATTTGCCGAAACAAACGATTCATATATTATTTCCTGGCATCAATAATTGCGAAGTTTTATGTCATGTACATGTAAACTGTCAAAAGTGTTTTCACCCCACAATGAAAATGCATCGTCCATGAATTTGCGTTATCTCTTATAATTATCATTCCATGTATTGTCAAATGTAGATTAAGCAAGATTAGGAGTACATTGCCCTCAATCATATCTTTTCGACTAGTGACACGAGTTTTTTCAATACTCGTGTGTGTGTATCATCTAAGTGTATTAATTTTAAGATATTTAAAAACCAATGATTGTAATATTGTACAATCTCTATTGGAAATAGTTTTTTTTATGCTTGGTCACATTCGTGACACCTATAGTTTCGTCTTGTAACGTGATCACGTCACGAAAATTGTTCATTAATTTCAGTAATTTTAGTTTTACATCAACTTCATCGCACGTTACATCATTACATGTTAACGGACGGCGTACGTCCTTCTGTACATTAGATACACTTTTGACTTGTGCACCACACTCACAAAAATCTCCGTGAACATCGACCTTCGACTCAAGTTTCTCCGTGGCTATGGTATTTGTTTCACCAAGTCCTGAGATGACTTTGTTTGAATCCGCTGTAACCACAGAGTTTATCTCAACATTATTCGCCTCATTAAGCGCTTCCTCTACATTTGTAAGGTAAAGTTCGGCCTCAACTTCCTCTTTAGGTAATGCTTCCATGTTACAGAGCATTGTGTTTTCACTAAAATGAATTGCCTCATCTGTCGGGTTCAGTACTAATAAAGGTACATTCCCATTTTCATTGACTGTAACTATTGATTCTGCTATCAGTGCTCCATTATCAAATCCTCGTTTCAACACGATATAATTACCTTGTTTAGCTTTTTTGACCAAGGCGTTAATGAGCTTGATACAATTAGCAGGCACTTCTATTGCGTCACAGTGAACCACAAGAGGTCTATTTTTTTTCTCTCTTGCCACTGTCTTTGGCAGCTCGGGTACACACTCGAGTTCAGCCTCTTTTTTCTTGCCTGTTCTTGCAGCGTCTTTTTTTCTCTCGCGACCATTCATTGAGCCCCGGCATCTGGTGCTCTTCCTAGCACAGGCAACTACCTCCGACATTAAACAATCACTGTTTATTATCTCCATTAACATGGCTTCTCTACTTATTGTAGGCTTACTCTCTAATTCATTGAAGGGTACTCTGGTTCCTTCCCAAAGGAGTGAACCGTCCTTCAAATTTATAACCGCGTTGGTTAATACATCTCTACCTAAAATTAAATCATATTTGAAATTAGCATCTTTAATAACTAAAGCACTAGTCTTAAGTACTCTGTCAGTACCAGGTATTGAGATGTTTAAATCAATCTCACCGCTGACATTACTCTGTGCGTTTATGCCTCTAACGCTCAAAAAACTTGGTTTTAACTTTTCTTTGGGGTTTTTGATGTTACTGTAACTAATGAGGCATTTTTCACTGCCGCTGTCAAGCAGCGCACTCAAGTACTTGTCTTTATTAGACAGTATAATGGTCGGCCGTTTAGTTCTCCTAAACGTAACAAGATCGGCTGCATTTTCACGTCTTTCTCCACTTACAACTGTAGTGTTAAAATATACTTCAACTGCTTTTTTCTGTGATATCTCGTGAGTCAGTTCTTCATCTTTTAACTTGGCAAACCTATTTCTAAATTTAAATAATGGATCAATGTATAATTCACTCTCATTATGATTACATCTTGTCATCTCAGTATCTGGATTCGTTTCAACCACAACGTTTGGATTAACGAGAATCGTGCGGTGATTCTCGGGCTTCGTCTCATTCTTTTCTTCACCTTTTTTACCTCCACCTTTAAATTCTCTCACTCTAAAAAATCTCTGTCGTCTCTTTCGTACTCCTCGCCATAGTGCACCTCGTGTCTACCACGGTTATTGCCTCTGTAGGCATTATACCTACGCAAGTATGTTTTATACTGCCTGATTTTATTTTCTGATGCTCTGCAGTTTCGGACGAGGTGTTCTTTTGAACCGCATGCAAAGCAGGGGCCAAGGACCCTAGGTTTGCTCTGATCTCTTTGGGTTCGACAATTGGCTTCAACATGTCCTGAAACGTTGCATATACTGCAGAACAAAGAGCCTCTCGTTCTAGCTGCAGAGTGCACTGGGGCATGATTCGAACTTTCTGCCCGCATAGTGTTACATTCGAGTGAACCTATTCTTCTGTCACCCACATAGCCACTGACATTTCTTCCTACTCTAGGATTTCTCAGCCAGGGTCGAGGAATTGATCTCCGACCAGCAAAACGCCCTCTACGGTAGTTTTCGTTGAAAACTTCACTTTCCTGAGGGGAATCTTGCTCATCAATATTGTCTTCTGACTCGGTAACTTCGGCTACAAAGGTGTCTCTATTGTACTGCGTCTCATAGTGAGTCGCTACTATCTGTTTATTTTCGGGCTGATTTCGAACCGCGGCAACGATACGTGCCAATAATTCCTCTGACGTATTGAACGACCTATCAAATAGTTTCTTAGCAAATGATTCTTCGAGTAATGGTGCTAACACGCTGATGGTGAGACTAAGATCAATACTGTCTCCTACAAAACGTTTTAGTTCTACTTGATTTGAACTTGCCCTGAAAAATGGGTGTCTCGCCCACGCTATTGAATTTGAGTTCAATAAATGTTCCGACAATTTTCTGATTTTTGCAAACGCGGTTACCAACTGGGCTGCGAGTGCATCATTCCTAACGAAACGTAACTTATTTAAATCGCATGCTATTGCGTGAATAGATTTCTCGCCTCTTTCGACATAGATGTCGTCCAAAATTTTGACGACATCTTCAAAGGAATATTGAAGATCTGAATTGACTAACTTTGTTACGATGCTATTAAAATCTCCTACCTGTTTGTTAGCAGATCTAACCAACAGTTCTTTCTTTGCACTGTCGGAATTCACATCCGGGAGTAATGTCATGTAGGCACGCAAGTTTCCTAAATGAGTTTTAAACGTTTTATTCTCAATGAAGTCCGCATCCTCGCGTCTACGTCTTCCACGAAAAAGGGGAAGCTCTGAGCCTGATAGGATTGTTCCTGACCTCGGCATACTAGCCGCTATCTCCCTTGCTAAACTACTAGGATTTGTACTCGGGCCAACGGCCGCGCTAGCTGCTGGTTCAGTCATTTCAGGATTGCTCTCAGCACGAAATCTAGTCCTACTTGTTCTACCTCTACTTGTTTTGGTCGCTGTTGTTCTAATAGTTTCGTCTGAATCGGACGTGTCCGACATACGGTAGTTAATAATTTTTTACACAATGTTAATAGTTGTAAATCAATATTTTCTTACAGATCAATATTACACACTTTTTAGAAATCAATGTTACACATCCTAGCAATCAATATTATACACTCTAGAAATCAATATTACACACCCTAGAAATCACTTCAATAAACACACAATTTATGAGATAAAGCACTCATAAAAAAAAATTTTCACTCACTTCTAAACGCTATAGCCATCTTGCACAAGTTCAAATTACTACTGCGGCTTCACAGCTCTTGCTACTCTGCTTGTTTTGCCTGACGCAAGCTGTCTATGCACTGTGCATTGCCTTCAGCTGTTGCAAAAATAATCTGCTTCTCACGGAGCAAGAAAAAAAATTACTCGCAAAAAAAATGTTACTCTGCCTGCCTGTGCTGTCTAGCAATCGCGCTGCTGCGATAAGGCGGAAAAACTATCTGTTAATTCAGTGCAAGCTATTATTTACTTAGCTTCCACTGGGTGAATGAAGGAAGTTGTGTAGTCGCTCGCCACTGTAGACGTACACTGGGATGAGGGGAGGAAGTGAAGTCGCTCGTCCCTGTAGACGTAGTAGTCGTTGTAGCTCACTCGTTGTAGGTAGTCGCTCCAAACTGTAGTTGTAGAACAACTTCAATGTCTTCTCCTGATTCAAAGATGAATACTTTGGTGCTGAAGGGGTAGCAGATATTTATCCACGCTGAAAATTGAACAGAGGTCTCTACCAATGCAGTGTACGGGATCTTGCAGCTGATGTTGAGTACAGTCGGAAGTATTTGTCGAAGACTCGTATTGTTGTTGCTTCCAGTCATTTGCGCGATTTAACAATCTTTTTCTTCTTTTCTTGCCTCTCGCTGAATTTCAAAAATCTTCGTAGTAGGGATTTCTCGTAGGTTTTGAATCTCGTAGTAATCTTCTTCTAACTTTATTATAACTTCTTCACAACGTCATAGGTTAGACCGATTCTGGCCACCATATGTGCCGCTAGGGGTGCGGCCTTGGTAGTGGTAAGGAAATACGGAGACGTTTTCTTAGGTGTTTACTTGATGGAGGTGACGAGAACGATAGCCCCAGGACTAAATTGTCAAGTGCTTATAAAGGCTCTGGTACGCATGGATGGGGGTTGTACCAAAGGGGGCGTACAAAGCTTTTTTTGTTGTTTGAAAAGGATCCTTAGGTGGCGGACTATTCGGTCCTAAAATTTTATGGCGCTACAGACAATAGATCCCTACCCCAAGGGGGGGGGGAAGAAAGGGGACAAAAAATTTGAATTATTGACCCCATTTCAACCCAATATAAAAAAACAAACTAGGAAATAGATAATTTGAAAATTTACTTTTGTTAAAAATGTTTGAAAGATTCTAAAACTGTTGTTGATACCGTCGTGCGATCGACGTGAGGGTTCGTGGAAAAGGGGCTGTCTTCTGTGCAGCTACCTTTTTCCAGGGCGATAGCTTTTCTGTGCAGCTGCCCTTCCTGAGGTTCGTGGGGGTACCGCCTATGCCGTAATTGGTCTGCTAGGGCAACAGGAGTAGTTTCTGTATGTGCCAAACTACGGCGGTACCGTTGAATGAGATTTGTGTGGTACCGAACTGCGACAGCGTCTTTCTTTGCGACAAACTATGCGGAATGGTTTGTCCTCCCAAGGTGGTTTCCTTAAGCCCCGTCTACACTATCAAACTTTTCGTCAATCACGAACACACCAAAACGCGAACAAAAACACGAACTTTTCCGAATCGTGTCCATGACGTCCAGACTACGTGTTCGTCGGTGTGAAGTTGTTCGCAAACAATATGTAAACAAACAAGACTGCTTCCCAAGTAAATTTTAGATAATTGATGCATATAATTGGTAAATTAAATTTGTTGAGAGTTATTGACCATAATTTATGTGTGGGCATGTGTGAACAGAAAAATATTAAGAATCGCTAATATCTTATGCGAACATTTCGAATACTATCAGTGTCACAGATGGGATCAGCTGATATAATAATTCTACCCTTTTTAATGCTCTTCATATAGTTAAAATTTTTGAATTTGAGCTTAAAACTTTAAAATGTTTCTACTCTGTCTAAAGAATGTTTTTTTTACTATTTTGTGACCGATATTTTCTAAAAGCGGTGAGAAATGCTCATGTTTTTAATTTTCGTCAAAAGACATCCTACAATATTCGAAATGATTTTCCAAAGCTATTCAATTTTTTCTGTTCAATAAACCAACAATTTATTTTTAAAATTTGAAATATAGCTTATGCATTTTATTTGTGTCATAAATAAACTATTTGCAGTATCCAAATTTTCTGTGCACATTTTTGAAGCGTACATTGCTCAGCCAAGCACACCAGAATGTATTACGTTTCATCATAAATACGGTATTGACTTGGTGCAATAACAGACCTGAATATAATAAGTGCACTGTGTTTTTGCTATACTGTCTGGTCTTGGGGTGCTACTTGAATTGATGAACTCATGCTCAAAAAGGGTAGTGGTGTGCAAAGTCCATATATATATTTTAATTGTTCTCGTAATTGATCGTAACCTACTACAATTAGAATTATACTGAAACCAAACTAGTTCCATTATTAGTGAACTTTCAGGTCCATGATCTAAATGTATTTTTTGTGATATATTAATGCAGGGACAGTAGGGGGCTAGCCGCTGTTTTCTTCCAGTAATATTGTTCTCATCTCATGAAACGACATTGCATAAACCATCAAAAAATGGTGTGGTGAACTTCCATCTGTAATTTCCTCTGTTGTACTTTATTACAGACTCCACAAACTCAAGCAGAGTGGGAATCAGCAGCCAGTGATATTTACCTGAAGTGGAACTTCCCATACGACTTCTCGAATTTCATGAACCCTTTTCTAGAGATTGCATGCCACTTTAGTGTCACTATGATGGAGTGAGAAGAGAGAGCTACTTGGGCTGGCGGCAGCGATGGGCGCAGCGACTGTGTGCTGCTCCGCGATGGGGGTGCTGCTCTGTGATGTGCTGCCGTGCCGTGGAGGCTAGACTGCTGCTGCGTCCTAAAGCGATCATGAGCTATTGGCCGCCTCGACTATCAACATTGGCAATGCACAGATAGCGTCCCCGTGAACTTCCTGTAGACGACCGCAACGGTACCAGAGACTTCAGAACCAGTTCGCTGTTGAGGTGGGTCGCAGTGAAGTGCAACGCTGGGTTCGGTCGACCATTTCTTTTGAGAATTTTCAATCAAAAATGACCGTCCACTTTATCCCATTCCATAATTTCAATGTTGGTTGGACTGGAGTTTGGGGTCTTCAATGAGAAGGGATAGGGCTTTATCTACACATGTTAGAATGCCAAGAATGATCATTTTGAACCCTTTCTTGTATTCAAACTACTCTTCTTATTGTAATAATCCTTTGATTTTAAGGGAGCTATGATTCAATCTGAAAGGTATTTTGCAAAGTAAACGCTGCTATAGTATCGTTAATGTATTAATTTATAAACAGTTAAAATATTGCTAAATGTTGAATTTCTGAAAACTAACAGTACTCAAAAAATTATGCTTTTCTTTAATTATAAACTTAATCCCTCTCTGCTTGAAATTATCCATTTTCTTGGGACCTTGTTTGACGTTAATGTTTGTTCACAGCCCAAGCTCGACCTTCCTTTCGTTTGTGCCGGTGGGCCAGCTGTGGTCTTGTCCTGCTCTGCCAAACCTTCCTGGTTTGGTTTTCCACGACTGGCGAGGGGCATTTGCACTACTGGTGTAAATGATTCATGATTTTACAATATTATCAAATTATAATGCACTGGTGTCCAAATACTTTCCTTCACTCGCCATCATATCATCATGCACATTGGTTTTTCAAAATGTTTTTTAACATCAGGATACAATGACGGTTACCTGGTCAACGTGGTACCCATTTCCGACACCTGGGTTGGGTGTATCGGAGTTCTCTCCGTCCCCAACAGGGATAAATCACCACATGGTGCTGAGATTCCAAAAATCGACACCTTTCCGTGAAGGGTGCATTCTAAACCATTAATTTTGTAAAATCATGTAATCCTGTATTCAAGCCAGAGGAAAAAAACAGTTGAATATTTTTATGTATTATCCCAAACATGCAGGCCATAGATCAGTCACCAAGAAGATGATAAACCTATTTTGAATACAATTTTGTAGGCCCATAGAGTTCAACCATATTAGTTAAAGAACGCATTTTCATAAAACTGAATAATATAAGGATAACAGAGAACCCAGAACAGGTGTTCTTAAAAAGTAAGTGTGTGGATCTATTTTATTTAATATTTACAATGAAAATTACAGCATGAATAAAAACGCAAGTCAAAGGTTGAGGCACCAGAAACAAGTTATAGAGAAACCTTGAGAGGTAAAAATTTGCAAAAGTGACCTGCTGCATGCACAGATCTTGAATACCTTATCATCCATTGATAAAAACTAGAATTAAACAAAATGCAGTGCTATCTAAAAGTAATCCATCACTAAAGATAAAATTTTTAAACAATTCCAAAGGTTTTTTATAAGTTGTTAATGGTATCTTTTAGCTTTGATTACATGTTTGTTGTTCCCCATACCTTGCACTATTTTCATTATCAAAAAAGAGAACATATGGTACTTTGAGCCTCCTTAACCACAACAACGGTGTTCCAAAGAGAGGAATAAAGTAGGGATCATCAAGTACAAACACGTACACAGGGTTTGTACAATGTTTTAAAATCCTCTAACAATAATAACATATATCTGTAATAAGTAGTCAACCGTAAGCCATCTAATTCTGAAATGAAACTGATGAAAAGTATGGCAAATAAATATTTTTTATAACGATCATCACTATACAACATAACTTACATTCGGGTAAATAATTAGTGAACATTTAGCTCAATGGAAAAATCTGAATAGAGATGCGCATCCCTTAACCACAGCCTCATCTTATATTTTGTACGCAAAGTAACGTCACTGCATAGAGCGAACTAGTATAGACTATCATGCTGCGCTTGGCGTGCACTTCGATGGATTTTTAATGCAGCCTTGACCAATTCTCGGGTATCAAATTGTAGGGTTTACTTCAGCTTGAATTAAGTTAGAGACGTGCTTAATTTATACGTCTCCTGTATGGACACAAATGTAGCGTAAATCATCATTATGCAACATAAGTGTCATTCTGGTACAAAATTGGTGAACATTTAGTTCAATGGAAAAATATGTCTTAGAATTATGGCATTTATATACCACATATGTAATACAGATAATTTGACTTGTCAGTGACTAATTTAAAAAGTATATTAAAGCAATGTTTAAATACCCGTTGGTATTGTAATTGTTAAATAATCATAACTGGGCATAGCAAAATTATAACCAGCATATAATGTAGCATAATGAAAGTATAATTTGTAATTACTGGTCAAGTACATCATTAGCTAGGTACAAAAAGACTAGAATTTCATCAATCCAGCACTTCACTCATTTCATTCTCTTAACATTATTTTAAGCCTTGCAGGAAAATTTTTCAAATACTTCATACACGATTGATTTGCATAGGTACTACAAAAGTGAATACTTACGTACATTTTGTTTAAGCACATCAGGATGCTAATGGAACAAAATTTTCCACAATACGAATATGATTGGCTCATGTTCATCAGTTGAAAAGTTTCCTTTGTGGAATTATAATCAAAAAATTATACAGCCAAATCATTATAACACGACGAAGAAAGGGCATCCTGCTTTATTCTCTTAGAAATTTTTAACCTTCACTATTCAATTCATGTAGAGTATAACCAAAAACTTACTCAACACAAGTCTGTTTAGAGACTTGTGTTGGGAGAAGAGTACCACCAGAGAAAAGAACCATAGTGATGGTGGTAGGGATTCATCCGATGTGCTTGAACTTGAAGGCAGGGCCTTTGTAACAACCTGTAGGGAAGGTAACCAATTCGAGGAAGGCCCGTGGACAGTCTTCAATGATTTCAATTGTTTCTTGGATGGCAATGGGCTTCCCAACCTGACGGAAGAGAAGATAATAATTAGCTTATTGATCATAGGTGGCTTTCTAAAAATGATAGAAACTCTAAATAATTATGAACAACTTGGTATATTAGAATAACACGCTGGAGCAAATTAAAGTTTAATTTAAAAAAAAATTAAATTTCAATCAAGCATAGATGAAGCTCATCAAAGTAGTTTTTGTAGAGAGACGTGACACAGCTAGAATTTTGCCAAATATAAAGCACTGGAACTGTCACAGGATGTTAAAAGTTGACAATAATTTCCAATAGTATTTGTAACAAATAATATTAAGAAAAAAATGTATCCAATTTACAACCTGCATAGCATGCTGGCTTGTTGAAGTACCAACATTTCAGTTCAGAAATAAATAAAAAAATTTATTTTAATTCACACTTTTGCATTTCTTATTTTTTATTGTTATACGCTATGAAAACTAAATACTTATGGACTATATTTTTTAAATAGTGCTTCCATACATACAAATCTCACTAACCTCAATAGTCATGAATGAAGTTAGGAAGCAAAATTTTACAATGCAATGCAATACTAACCATTGTTGAAGATTCTGAAGACCCAGCTCTGCAGTTCCATAGTAGAGACACCTAATGACATTGAGTCACCACTGCTCAAGAAATGCTCTGAAGCACTACAGGGGCAAGAAAACTGCCTTAGGTTTCATTTGAATAATTCTTTCTATAAGTGATTCTTCTACACAAACGTCTTTTATGCAAAATAGCCAAATGTTTGAAAACTATCTGAAAAATACACAAAAAGGGATAAAACATTTGGTTTAATTTCACAGACTGTGCCTATGACATACGTATGACAGTTAAGAAACAGCCCTAAATGTTAATTGTTACTGTTACAGCAAAGTCTACACAAACATACATCTATTCAATATAATGATAATTGATGCTTATACTACAGCATACACTTTACCATTAAGAATGCAATGTTGGATGAATTTACTTTTGTAGATAGATAACAGAATTCTTTTGAATTAAATTTGAGGCATAATAGTTTAGAACAGCTGATTTATTCAACTTTTCGTAGGGCCACATTCATGATATAACAAAGGAAAACAATATATTATCCAAAGTAAAAGATTTTAAGCCATATTTAAATAGAATTAGCTGTTATCATAATTTTAGAGAAAGCTTAAATTAAAAAAATTCACTTTTGGATCCTCAAGCAAAAGCAGTTAAAATTTTTAGAAGCCTAACAAGTCCCAGCATGCAGTTTTTAGAAATGCAAAGAGAAACATAAATGAGAGGAGTTTACCAATGCTTTTTCATAAAAATATTTAAACTCTAAACATATATGTTAATGACTCTACATACAGCTAGGCCTATAACTTTTTTACCTACTATAATTGGGTCAACAGGGCAGATAAATTTTTGAAATAAGTTGCAATTATGCTCATTTAAAACTACTACTATAAGTTTGTAAAAGATAGCACATTTCTTCCTGATAATTCTTTTATAATATAATCTCTAATCTGAGGACTTGATTTTAATGTAAGCATCAGGGTATAAGAGAAATACAGTATTTTATTGAAAAAAAAATTTACCAAAAAATACAATAAATAAAGGCCACATTTTGTGCAAATGAATTTTTGTGGTAATTCTATCATCATATAAGTAGCTACCATTGGTGAAATACTACTAAAATATTTCCAAAACTTTATTTAGATATCAAAATCACTAAACTTTGATAATTTTATGCATGATCAGTTTCATTTCAGAGAGGTAATATTTTAATTACATTCACATCAATTAAATCCAAACCTACTTACATACTCAGCCATATCTGAATAAAATGAAATAACCCCGTAACGAAGTTCATTTTGGTAAGCAAATGTCCGTGCCACCCTACAATCAACTAAATTTGCACCAAAAACATAATTAAATCGATAAAATAGGAAAAAAACCAATTATTCACTCGCAGCAAAACCACCTACCACAATACATAAACAAGCGAGTGTTCGCTGTTTGATGGAAAGTTCGTGTTCGTGTTTTCCAACACGATGGAAAACACAAACACACCGAAATCTGCGAACTTTTCATCTGTGTTCGTGTTCGCGGACTGCCGAAAAACACGAACTTCGGGCGAAAGATTGATAGTGTGGACGGGCCTTTAAGCCCCTTTTATAGGCGAGGGTGTTGTATTAGACTAAAGCCTGTGACAAAAGGAGAAAGGAAAACTCTTTTGACCTTAGGATGTGAGTGGTTTATTGCAGAATCTTGTTACAATGCCTTATAAATAGACAGATACATTTCAGCAAAGAACATGATTTTATTTACTTTCTGTGAAAATAGCGTACATACTGCATAACACAATACAACACGCAAAATTACATTTTAGATGTTTGTGCCATTCAGCTAGATAATCAAAATAACATTGAAATATTGAAATGCAATACAAATGATACTTAAGGGCTAACTAAAGTAAATGCACAGATGCATCATCAGCGCAGAAAAACAGACCAAGCCGGCATTCAGGGAGCTGGACACATAAAGAAAATACTTGAGATTATGGGTAACTAGCACAAAAGCCTTGAAAACACTTGCGCGGCCTGACAACTGTCTTTATTTTTTTTCTAGCATAAAAACTCAATGAGGAGATACGGTTTGAAATATACCTATATTAAAATGTACCAAAAAAACTAATTTTTTGTGAAAAAACCAAGGCCTAAATTGAAAAAGTGATATGAGTAAAAAAGGTTTACTTTCCTAAAATAAATATAGTGGCCAATTTTCAAACGAATCTGATAAAAAAAAGTTGAAAAATTGGGACGATTTCCTTAAACTCCATAATGACTGCTATTAGAGGTGATCTGGGGGGATAAAAATGGCAAACTGGGAAGAATTTAGGAATAAATTGAGCAGATTTAACTGGAACAGATACCAAAATGTAAATGACCTAAACAGGAAGATTGCAAGAACCTTGTATGATGTGGCAAAGCAAAAGATTGCTGGAAAAAATGTAGGAAAAGTACAGGGAATGTTAGGTGCTTTGTGAGTGAGATAAAGGAAAAAAAAATGAGAAGAAAGACGTTAATCAAGAAACAACGTAATATGAGAAAAATGTATCAAAGACACAGAATTATTAAGGATGAATGGCTGAGTGCATGGAATAAGTACAAGGACCAGCAGAAGAAAGTAAAGAGAATGATAAATGAGGCTAGAGTTGAAGAGGAGAGACACCAAGTTGAATATCTAACAAAAAAGAGTATGGATTGTATGAAAGATTGGTATAAGTTTATACAAGGTAATGAAAGTGTATTTCAAAAAAGTCAATTCTTAGGAAATCTCACGCATAAGACAAAAACAAAAAACAATGTAAAAATATACATTTATATTTATTTCCTTTTCTGACAAATGTTTTAATACTTTTATTAGTGCTGGAAAAAATATTAAAAGATCAACAAATTTGAATACAGAAAGTTCATGAAAATTCAAAAAATGAGCAAGCAAACATCTTTAAAACAAGGAGGTCCTCTGGAAAAAAATATTTTTTTGATCTGATTGGTCTGAAATTTGGTCAGTATTTGTATTTTTGTAAGACAAACATATTTGAACTCATGAAATTTTTTTGATTTAGGCATTAGTTTTTCCAAAAAATTAGAAATATTAGTTTTTTGAGTCATTTTTATACCTATTTCAACAGAATAGAAGTCATTGAGTTTTTTGCTAGAACAAATTCAAATACAGTTTTGGAATCCTTGGAACATTTCCAACAAAGTTATATTCAGGGAACTATGATAAGGAAAATAAGAATGGAAAAATGGAAAAATTGGTAATATAACTTTGTTAGAAATGTTTCAAGGCTTCTAAAACTGTATTTGAATTTATTCTAGCAAAAAACTCAATGACTTCTATTCTTTTGAATTTTGAAAATAAGTAACTTTACACTTCAGGCCATAAACAAAATTTTTGTTGAAGTTTAAGATAATGGAAAATTTATGTAATTGAATGCTGTTCTCATTTTTATTTTGATAATCTCCATGCATAACTTCATATTCACACTGAATTGTAATTTCCATGAAAAAAATTTTTTTAATTATATCATAAAAAATATGAAATTTTTTGTTTTCAGTCTGATGCTTATGAAATTTGACTGTAATATGTAACTTTTAAAAAGAAACACAATTTGTTCTATACATTTTTTGATTCAGGCCTTAGTTTTTGAAAAAAAATTGACATATTTGTTTTTAGTCCATTCATATTGCTATTTCAAAAGAATAGAACACATTGAGTTTCTATGTTAGAACAAAAACAAAGACAGTTTTAGAATTCTTGGAAAATATCTAACAAAAATACATTCACAATTTTTCTATTTCTTCTTTTGTTTTCTTTCTATATGGGGTCAAAAATTGAAGATTTTGGTCCCCCCTGGGGGGGATTTATTGTCCTTAGCGCCATAAAATTTTAGGACCGAATAGTCCACCACCTAAGGGTCCTTTTCCAACAAAAACATGAAAAATGACCATCGGAGAGAAAAGGGGCTTTGGAGGTTCCCCTTAAATCATACTGATAATTCAACTACAATAAAAATGATCATTCTTATTGGCTCATTCACTCACCCTTTTACCAGTACACATATTCATACATTTACACATGGGAACCTAATAAACAGACGCATGCTAACACACTCCACATACATACATACATAAAGAAATATGTCAGTAGGTTGCCGCAATGTTCAGTTTCACGGCACTCAAGTCTTTATTCAAGTCAGGCTTGTGAGTAGATATGAACAAAAATTCTAAAATGCCAAGATCTTGTTCATTGTTAGTGGTACACAAGTGGAGAAATTTTTTGTTCTGAAAGGATGATTAAATTGTTGAAAATGATTTCGGATTGCTGAATAAGAAGGCAAGGAAAGTATGCAACTGGTTCTATAGGAAATTCCTGAATGTTGGCTATGTTGAAAATGATTTCGGGAAGACTTATGAATGACTGGATTTTAATAAATGTTGGGAGATGAAGCACCAGAGTGAGACTGCAAGAGGTGGAAAAAAAGGAATTGAGAGGCAAGCAAACAAAAGAGGATGGATTGAATAAGTAGATGCTTATTATAATGCAAAAGCCTACACTAATCTGGTATATGCAAAATAAAGTACCTAAGTGGGAGATGTTTTATGGTGATAGTTTTGGAAGTCAACTGTTGTTTGCTGTGAGTTGTAAGTCATTGAACGTGAACAGACGTACATGGAGGTGAAATGAGAATAATAATAGATTATGTCAGCAGTGTAATAAAGAAGTGGAAGAAACAATTGAGCATTTTGAGCTAGAGTGCAGTAAGTATGAGCAAGAGAGAGAGTTTCATGAATGTGGTGTTTGAGCAGTATGGAAAAAATGAGTGGTATGCCAGATGTGCTGAATATGATTGTGGTATGAGCTGTCTTGTTAAAAAAGATCAGGTGTGTAATTTGAGTATCATTGAAGCTATTGATAATTTTCTTCTACTTGCCTGGAGCAAAAGACTGTGACTGGAATGAGCCAGTCATGTAGAGCAGGCTGTAATGACCCACCATGCCTGGGGATGTTGTTTTGACATACTGGGTATCCCAGTGATGCTTTCTAATGGCAGTTTGTGACAAGGATTGGTGGATCCTGAGTAGTTTATTGGAGAAGTCTGGTACACAGGAGCTGAACTCTTTTGTGTGATTATTGTGAGTATTGAGGAGGAAATTGTAGACCATTACATTGGCTCCAACTTTGTTGGCCTTCACTTTCAAGTTTCATTGGATAGATGTCAGGATTGACACAAAAAATTCACCCAAAGAAAAATACTAAATAGTGGGTTTTTTGGGTTTTATTATTGCTATTTAAATTTCACTTGTTTTCAAGCTTATAGAATCAAGATCATATAAATATTTATATTGCCAAAAGATTTATCTGAGTCATGTGCATGACTATGACAAGAAACATTGAAAAACAAAAAACAAACCCTATACATATCAAATTAGAAAAACCCTAATCACAAAAAAAAACTCAGGGACTAATATATTTCCATGAATTCCATTTCCAAAGTAAAAAACAAAAACTAAGAAGCAAATGCAGTTTGACTGTTTGATAATATAGAGACTTCTGAATTCTTTCCATCTTCTTCACTAGACTGCTACTACAGTACTACTGTGTTTCTCTTTCTACATCCACTGCCATTTCATAGTTTTCATCCACATCATGATCATTTGCGAGGTGGCAATATAATGAGACCAATTTCTGTCTGCGTTCCTTCCTAATCAATCTATCAACATTGTGGTTGACTGGCTTGACTTGCGCTGCTACGCACTGGAGCTCACACAATACACATGTTAAGTTGTTAACAGCATGGGTGTTAAGTGATATGCAGCTCTCTTGCTTCAAGCTGCTTGTAGTGGTTACTTATGATCTGCATGGTGCCTCTCTCTCATATGTCTTGCGCCTGTCAGCTGCTAAAACAACTTACTATGAATTGACAAGCATAGCAATTCTCTTTGCACATCTTATATCTTTGCTGACTGCAGAGCTATGTCTCTATGCATAGGGTAATGGGTAAATGGTAATTGTGATAGACAAACTTAATTCATATAATGCTCATATAATTAAAAATTCTTATAATTATGTTGAATAATGTTGGTAATAAAGTAATGAATTAACAATATTTATTTCATTAGTGTATATATATAACTCTGAAATAAAGGCAACTTGAGTTATGTAAACAACTTTTTAAACAAAAACCAGTATTACAGAAAAAAAACAATAAAGCCTCAAAAAATCCAATGAAACCCCCCAAAAAAAGTTAACCCAAAAAAACCCCTGTGGTTTGTTTTAACCCAGGGTTTTTCCATCACTGCTTAGCGGAGGGAAAGATATTCTTAACATTTTTCATCTCTTTGATGAGCTCACTAATGTATTTTTCTTACCATTTCAGGTGAAGCCAGCAAAAAATTTACTACAATTTTTTTGTATTTTAATTTCAAAATTGGTGCCACATCAAGGAACTTGTAAACTTCTGGTACCTGGTGTGCAGTTGGATTTAGAAGTTTTATCTGGTGATGTCCATACAGCTGTAATATGGAAAAGTTGAACTGTGCAAAGAGAAACTTCTGCTATCCCCAAAATTCTCTGCTTCATCAGCTTATTTTGGAAAAGAAAGTTAACTTATGCTCAGGAAAATTGCATTCCAGTATTGGTGTCCCTATGAGAGAATTCCCTCATGGATATTTAAATAAAATTCAGAAGTGTTTGACATGTTCATGCAGGTTATCTTTCAATTGCTCTAGTCATTTTGCCCACAATGTTCACTTCAAGATGACAAAGTGTTTGCAATCTTTATTATTTTTAATTATATTTTTATCCTTTATGTTAAGAGATACTGATGCATTGGAATGCAGTGTGTCTACCAATTCATGGACCACTCTTACATTCAAAGGTAATTCTTTTGATATATGGTTAGTTATTAAGAAAAAGGTAACCAAATATTAAATTTTTGTACATTTTTATACAATGGCTTCTAAAACTGTCCTTGTAATTTATCATGAAACTACTTGAGCATTTTACTCTTTGTAGTTTCTGTTCATTTTATCATTCAGATGCATCTGCTCAACAAAATGTTAATATTGTGTCAATGGGAATTGGTGCTCTGAGTTAGAAGATGCCACATAATTAGCTACAGGTTATATAGGTCTTTCTTTGGTTGTAATAAAATAGTCTTTTTTCATGTCACAGACCGTTTCATTTTGATTTTTCACTATTCTTTTTCAGCATCAATCACTTTCTTCTTCACTTTACATCTTGTTCCAGTCTTCTTTTGATCTTACTGTTTCATAATTATCTTCAATCTTGGATGTGGAGACACACCCAGTGCATAGATTCTCCATTTTATAAATTTCAAACAAAATGATGCTTTCTGTCTTTTTTTCTTAGGAACACCTCTGTTGTGGTTAGGAAGACTTAAAGGGACAGTTTGGGGTAAAAAAAAAGTTCTTGATGGATTATTTCCGAGATATTTACCATAGGTGTTGAATGTTAAGGACACCGTCCCCCACATTATGAGATCATAGATGATATTGGGATTATTGCTGCAGTAAGAAGTGTAGGAGGTCAGGTACATCCTGTGAAAAAATGGGACTCGTACGTTCACTCGTTCGCCCGCTACGGGGGTTTAAAAAATAGGGGAGGGGTGGGGGAAGGTTTTTTTATCATATTACACCTCCCCCATGGCCCTTCCTTCACGGCTTGACGTTGCTATGTCATCTCCTATGTCTCTGTATTACTCTATAATGATTTCAGGGGCCTAACCTGAACCAAAAATTTAAGAAGAAAAATTTAATTATAGTTGTTTATGTTTCTTTGTTTTGCTTATAATGTAAACAATAGAATTTTGATTTCAAAATGCTCGTTCTCCTACAGTTTTTGAGCTACAGATGATTTTGGTACCATTGGATGCGGAAAGGCAAGGGATTTCCAAAAAATCAAATGGTTTTTCACAGTAAATTTATGTTCAAAAGATATGACGTCATAAATCCGCATTTTTTTGATGACAAATTTTTTTTTTAATTTTTTTATTTTTTATTTGCAAATTGGGAAAACCATTTCAGTTTTTGGAATGTCCACGTCTTTCCGCATCCAATGATATCAAAATCATTACTGTAGTTCAAAAACTGTTGGACAAGATGCATTTTGAAAACCCCCCCTAAATGGTCGTTTTCTTTGATTTCCCATTTTCTTTTCAGGAAAACCGCAATTTTTCATGGAAGATAATCGATTCTCATTTGCATTTCCTATCAGTATACCAAATTTCATTGCTCTAGGTTCAATAATAAAGAAAAAGGTTTGTATGGGGGGGCGGTGTCCTTGAGACTATGTTTTTAACATGTGCGTTATTTTCGTTGGTTTAGAATATGATTTTTTTTTATACATGAGAAAATAGGTATTGCGGAAAATAATTTTTCACCTGCAATTTTCAACTTCCAAAACTGAAAAAATTTCTAGATAGCTAGCTAATTGTCTTGTCTACAGAGATCCGGTGTAAAAGTTTTTCGATAATTTGATTTGTTGAATTTTGAGAATTTTTTTTCCCAAAAACTGACCACTTTTTTGCTTTTTTGAATTATTTTGCTTATGATTTTCAACATAAATTGAAAATACTTTTGCATTGGATCTATAGATCTTTTAACCCTTTAACGCCCCAGAGGACACCAGTGTCCTCTTTCAAAAATACCCTCAATATATTGTATTTCTTGTTCAACTAGTTCCCTAATGTGTTCTTTGAAGTTCTCTGCCGGGTGGCAGTTCCTATCCCACCCTGATATTGGTGACTGCCTGATGTCAGCGCCAGTTTAGTGACGGTGGTTGTGTTAACGGTAATATGAGTACAGAAATTCGGACGTTAAAGGGTTAAATCGGTATTGATTGATTTGTTTGCCATTCCTCTACCTTCAAAACTGTGAGAAAAGAATCCTTTCAAAGGTCAATAAAGGGATTTTTCATGAGAGCCATTTTTCTATGAAAATTTTCTTATTTCTTTCTTAATTTTTGAACTGAGTCTTCTTGTACAATAAATTCCACTGGTTTTGTAGCTCTATTTAAGTTCTATCGATTGATATATCAGCAATTCCTGTACCTTCAAAGCTGTGGGGAAGAATCAAATGTCAATAAATGCAAGTTTCAGAAAAGCATTTTTTTTAAATTTATTTCTTCATTACAGGCTAATTTTTTTAATCAACTCTATTGCTTTGAAGCTCTTTTTGAGCCCTTTTGATTTGTATATTTTCCATTCCTGTGGCTTCAAAACTCCGGGAGGTGACCTCACCGTGACCAACAAGCTAATTACCTGATGACTCCAGCAGCCAGAAACACAACAAACACTCAGTCACACCATCATAATTTATCACTGAGTAATAGAATGTTTCATTCGGGTATGGAGCATTTCAAGTAAGGCCATGAATAAACTCTTTCTATTCCCATTAACCCATCTCCACATGGTCGACCTACCAAGAGGTTTGAAGAAAATGGGTCAACTGTGCAACTTACAGTACATTCATTAATCATGTTAGAAGTTTCATTGGGGGTTCATTGTAAAGAGAGAGAGTTGTTCTTTCTGTCTGTGGGGAAAAAATACTGCTACCCCAATGAAAATCTACGAAGTTCAAGTTTTTATTTTGGTAAAATACAAAAAACAGAAATCAGAAAATCACTTACCATTTTTTATTTATTGCACTTTTATGTTTTTTTATGATGCATTTTCATAGATTCTGAGTTGCTGAATCTTGTGGTATGTGAATTTTTTTTCAGGTCCAATAGTTCCGGAGTTATGTGCATTATATGTAAAACACAGTTTATATTTTTTAGTTCATTTTGTGCATAGGCTGTTTTCAAGGAGTTTCATTGTTTGTAAAGAGTTTGATATGCATAGAGCTTTTCCTCCCGAATACAATGGTGGTATTATTTTTTGCGTAGGAGTAAATCTGTGGATTTGGACTCCCATTTTTGGAGCAAAAAACATAAGAAAATAAAAATGATGGCGAACTTCTTAGAGGCAGAGTGTGTGCTGGTATGCCTCAGCTACACTGCTGGCCTTCTAAGAGGTTGTGCAGCGCTGGTAGCTACACTCCAGACTGAGCAGAAGAATTCATACAGATTTGAGCTTGATACCTCTCCTTCCCTGTTCCTCCCACCTAATTTCACCTTACACCAATGAATAGCGCTCAACGAGACGCTTAAGACCATATATGGCAACCCTAGATTTGCTGATGTGAAACATGTGCTAGCTTTGCCGACCTTCTAAGAGTCCAGGACGTGGCGACGGGTTATGTAAAACTCAAAAAACTAATTTGTAATAAGGGGGAAGGAGAGGCCACCCATATTAGAAATAGACGTAGATATAGAAATAGATATTGAAATATACATATACATTGATAGATATTAGATATATATATATATATATATAGATATCTAGATATAGATAGATTTATATAGATTCACCTTGAAGGTGAACAAGCAAATGCAGCTGTACATTTGTGTGCAAAGCAATTTTATGCTCAAGCAAACAGATATTTTCTGCGTTTAGTTTTGTGTTGAGCAATACGCTTCAGGCTGTGTGTATATATATATATATATATATATATATATATAACAAGTCACGAGTTACAAGTCACGAGTTCGATTCCCATGAACTCCCTGTACATTTATTTCATTTGGAAAAATACCTATGCGTGGACGGAGAGCCCGCTTTACCAGACTCGCATTTGTTTCTGGGGGGTGATAAGATTTTGAGCTCTTGATACATAAGGGAATTATATGCGTGGACGGATGAGCCCGCTTTTGCCGTGCCATACATTGCTTTCGTTGCGTTGAGCTCAAAGTCTTATCACCCCCCAGAAACAATTGCGAGTCTGGTAAAGCGGGCTCTCCGTCCACGCATAGGTATTTTTCCAAATGAAATAAATGTACAGGGAGTTCATGGGAATCGAACTCGTGACTTATAAGTTACCGCGCCAACACGCTACGGACTGCGCTATCAATCACCCTAAAAGGTGATCGAGGCGCAATGAAAGCAATGTATGGCACGGCGAAAGCGGGCTCATCCGTCCACGCATATAATTCCCTTATGTATCAAGAGCTCAAAGTCTTATCACCCCCCCAGAAACAATTACGAGTCTGGTAAAGCGGGCTCTCCGTCCACGCATAGGTATTTTTCCAAATGAAATTTCTGGGGGTGATAAGACTTTGAGCTCTTGATACATAAGGGAATTATATGCGTGGACGGATGAGCCCGCTTTCGCCGTGCCATACATTGCTTTCGTTGCGCATCGATCACCTTTTAGGGTGATTGATAGCGCAGTCGGTAGCGTGTTGGCGCGGTAACTTATAAGTCACGAGTTTGATTCCCATGAACTCCCTGTACATTTATTTCATTTGGAAAAATACCTATGCGTGGATGGAGAGCCCGCTTTACCAGACTCGTAATTGTTTCTGGGGGTGATAAGACTTTGAGCTCTTGATACATAAGGGAATTATAGGCGTGGACGGATGAGCCCGCTTTCGCCGTGCCATACATTGCTTTCGTTGCGCCTCGATCACCTTCTAGGATGATTGATAGCGCAGTCGGAAGCGTGTTGGCGCGGTAACTTATAAGTCACAAGTTCGATTCCCATGAACTCCCTGTACATATATATATATCTATATATATATATATATATATATACACACACATATACAAATACATAGAAATAGACATAGATATAGAAATAGATATTGAAATATACATATACATTGATAGATATTAGATATATATATATATAGATATCTAGATATAGATAGATTTATATAGATTCACCTTGAAGGTGAACAAGCAAATGCAGCTGTAGATTTGCTCGATAATTCATGCCATTGAATTCTGACCTATAGTTGTTGCAAAAATGTAGCCACAGATCTTATGACGGACAGTGACTCAGTTGGTTGCAGGTGTTAGATCATTTCAAGTTGTCTGGAAATTAGCATCAAGAAGAGTATGATCTAGAATGGCTCCAAGTGCAGAGTTAGACAAGAGTTTACTCATCAAAACGGTAGCAAAATTAATTCACCAATGGCAGTTGCAGGGCACAGCTTATTTGCTTTTAGATAAATGTTAATGTGGAGAAATAATGTGAATTTTCCTTTCCTTTGTCACAGTTAGACATTCTTTTGAATGTTTAGGATTGCCCCTTTTACCCAAAGGAGGTACCTGTACAAATATTTTATACAGGCAACTCTCAATTTGTTTTCTGGGATGGGACTGGATAAATAGAGATGGTGGATAAATCGAGTTACCATATTTAGTTTAAAAGACAAAATGAACCTGTTCTGTCAGGGAAAATTTTACGCTGCATATGAATTAATATCCTAGCATCTTACAGTAAAGGAGTAAATAAAACAAAAATAGTCAAACAAATAAATTGTTGAATGCTCTTGTATCTGGTTTTAGTTTTTTCTCGTTTTTCTTTCATAGGTACATCAACTTTTTTACTTGAACTCATAGTGGTTATCATATTGGCCCATATATCAAGCCAACACATATTGAACAGAGTAAGAGATGGAAGAACAGCCTCTGTTTACAAAATGTTTTTTTTTTTAATTTTTTTCTTCCAAGGAATGTGGCAGAATACACAACAAAGGCAAAGGGTGAATAAATCGAGATGGCGCGGACTAACGGAGACGACCAAAATTATGTTAATCGTGGGAGGGTCAAAACGAGAGTTACCTGTACCCATCATTAAGTATACTATTATAGACAGGAATTTTTCAACATGTATAACTACAAGCTATGAAGTCAGCAGTGCCTGTTAAAAGGGTCTCTTATGAGCTTGGTTGTTATGTAATATGTAAATTTTATTTCTCTCCCTTTGTGTTTTTGTGTGGGAGTCTGGTATTGTAGCACATGCAACTGACCTATTACTTGAGGGTCTTAGGTTGCATTACTTCATTCTCATCTGTTCTGAGGAGATTATCTTAGAGCAAGTTGCCTGGCATCAATTGTGTGATATGAATGTTGCCAAGCAAGATATTCCTCTTTAGCTATTCTGTCAGCTAAATATTCATCTTATTTTTTTGAAAATTGAAGTATTGCAGTAAAGATAGTGGATAAGCATTTATCATACTCTAAAGCCTTTTATGGACAGCATCCCCCTTCCAGACCTTATTTTTATTATTGAACCTAGAGCAATAAAATTTGGTATACTGATAGGAAATGCCATTTGAAATTATTTGTCATTCGTGAAGAAATGTGTTTTTCCCCATAGAAAACAAGATATCCATAGAAAACAATTTTTTTTTTCAAAATGCATCTCCAACAGTTTTTGACCTACAGTGATGATTTTGGTATCATTGGATGCGGTAAGATGTGGACATTCCAAAAACTCTAATGATATTCCCCAAATTTTCAGTTGTGATAAAAAAGAACAAAATCGAGAGCAACTTTTTTTTGGGAAAAAATGCAGATTTATGACAACTTTTTGAAAAAAATAATTGTGACATAAATTTGGAGTTTTTGGAAAGCCCTTGGCTTTCTGCATCCAATGATACCAAAATCATCACTGTAGCTCAAAAACTGTCGAAAGAGATGCATTTTGAAACCCAAAGTCCGAGGTGTTCAGTATAGGTAAAACGAAGATATGTAGACAATTTTAATTAAAATTTTTTTAAAAATTTTGGTTCAGGTTAGACCCCTGAAATCATTATATATAAAGTAATACAGAGACATGGGAGATGATATAGCAATATTGCACCGTGAAGAAAGTGCCATGGGGGAGGTGTAAAATGATAAAATACCACTTCCCCCTCCCCTCATTCTTCAAACCCCCGTAGCGGGCGAATGAGTGAACGTACGAGTCTCATTTTTTCACAGTATGTACCTGACTTCTTACACTTCTTGAAGCAGCAAAAATCCTTGTTACCCAAGTAATCTCAAAAACATGGGTTCTTGTCCTTAATAAATTAATTTTAGCTTTCTTTGTTTCTTTTATAGCAGGGGTTGGTTTATATACAAAGATTCTTTTATGCTAAATCTGTCATGTTTTTTAATTGTTTCTATGTGCTCACTATTTTTGTGAGAAGATTCTTGTGTAGATATTTATAACCATAAAAATATGACAATTGATTTGTTAATAATATAACTATTTTTTTAGATGCTGTGAGGAAGATTTATTTGCTATAAATTCTTACTATATAGTTACTCATGCATTTAATCCCATACATATGTACTTATGACTGATTCATTCATAGCCTCATTATGAAATATTAATTTCTGATATTTTAATAGTTGACATAATGGTTCATACTTCTCTCATGATCCCCATAATACTGAGTTTTTGCATGTTTACTTGATTGTAGTCCTAGGTTGTAGTTCTGATATATTTATTTTATCCTCACCTCAATACTCATTACTTTACAAGGTTGGACAGAACATTTCTTTTATGCCCTCATCAAATTAATTGCGAGGCATTTTCTTTTATTTATAATATGTTCATTGCTTTCTATTGCAATATTTAGTTTTCTGTTTATGCTCTTTCAATAAAATTTTTTAGCAATATAAAATTTTAATAATTAATATGAGTACCATGTTCTATATTGCATGCCCACAGACAGTTGTTAAGATTCAGAACACATGGCTCACTTTTCAAAGCAAAGAGAAACTGATACACTCAGGGTAAAGTTTAAAATTTACTACTGGAGTACCAATCTGATAGATATAAGGTTTTTAGTTGATACTACAATTTTTTTTGCATTATGACCTAAGAAAATACAATCGAGTGCAACAAAACGATTTGATATAAATGAGGATACTCAGCTCTGTTGACGTGTCTGCAAATATATCTTTGGCAGGAGTGCGAGAGTCGGCCTTGCATTCTCAGAGCCAGCCATGGATTAAGTGACTGCCTAGTCAAGCACCTGAATACAGTGATGATTGGCCCGAGAGAGATCTGACATTTCACGAGGATGTACTAGTACATCTTCTAACTTCAAAGTGATATTATGACCTGCAGTTTATGTGTGTACATTGCAACGAATTTAGTGTGGCAGCCCCAGCACAAAATGCCTGGAGTTACATTATGCAGGACCAGCTCTGATGGTATCTAAGTGCCCACTGCCTCAGTTGAGCCAGCAAAGCCAGCCACTCAGAAGTCAACTGCCTTCAGCCAAACACACAAGTTTAGATGAGCTTAGAAAATATGTAAATCATCCTAATGTTCAATGAAATATGCCTAAATAAATCAATAACCTATTAATGAACCCCTATCATGAAATCCTCTTGAAAGTACTGAATTTCAGCACTTTAAATTGAGGACAGAAAAATTTGAATATGTTGTGAAAGCAGTTGTTCAAGACCTCAAAGGCTCGGTGAAGAAGGAAACACAGATGTTACAAGTTTGTGATTTGGTTCCTTTGATGATTTTATTTTTTGAGAAAAATTTGTTGTGAGGAGAAGGCTTCCAAAATATTTGTAGTATGAGCATAATCATAAAAACTTATGAATTATATCTTTAACTACAATCGTTGTGGTTCTTGTAGGTGAGTTGGAGTGATTACGCAAGCCTGTTGCAACACTCAAAATTCTTCATGGATAAACTTGGGTTATAAAGAATAACAACTCTTTGTGTAAATGTGGTGGCATATTTTCCTCTGCATGAAATAGTACTATCACAAGTTATTTTTGTCATTTTAATTGTATCATGTTTATGAACAGATTTGAAACAAAATGGAGTGATCTACAGCACCTGCCTGACCTCGCCGCCTGGTGGCAGACATTTCCTTCAGCCCACCCTAGAGCATCTGAAGCTGCCTCCTCTTGCTGAGCTGATGGTGAGTCGGGGCATTTGCTACTGCTCGGCCGTCGTGTTAGAAGTATCATTGATTTGTCAATTCAGCTTGTTAAAAAGACATAGTCTACTTAAGAATGTAATTCCCTTCACATATATTTTTTCTTCTTTTTTTTAAAATTTGAAGTATAAATGAAAATTGCAGTTAATTTATGGAGTTGTTGAATGGGTGTTGAAATTTTGCTATTTTGTTCCACAAATTTTATTTCTTTTGTGTTTGCTTGGTGAAAAGTTTTTTGTGTATTTTTTCTTTCTATTGTTGGTATTAAAAACCCAATAAGCCTTTGAAAAATACTTATCATTATTTAGAGAGCTTTACTGAAAAAATGTCACCTATAAAGGCAGAGAGCCACTTTGAAAATGAGTCTAGTATGTCATTTTGACATGTTATGAGCAGAGGTGAGAAGGAGAATCCAGTCTAAAATGCAATAACATCACTTGAGTGGAGCATTCAAGCAGATTCATCAAAAAATTCTGTTGAAGGACCATAGTTTTACAGTACAAGTTCCAGTTCCCTGCCAAACATGAAAGATGTGTTAACCAAAGACTTCACTTGTGCTAAGTCACTAGTATTTCACCATACAGTAAAACATCCCCCAAGCACCTGAGACACATAACCTCAAAGCTTTTACAAGGACTCAATATATAGCAATTTGGTAACTCAATATTTGGACTATTCTTAAGGAAACTATCATTTTGCTTAGAATTTGAGGGAACCACAATCTAGTTTGGCATGTCATTCAATTGTTTTGGGGAGTTAAAATGCCTTTAAAAGTGGTACTTATTGTGTAAATATGTTCAGATTTAGGTAACACTAGTTTCATTTTTTCAACAAAATAGAAATTGAAAGTTTCACAGTGCGCAGCATAAAATGTGTTCACTGGTAGCAACAAGCAAAAATGATGAAAAAGATCAGAAACTTTCCTGAGAAACATCACCTCAACTTCACCATGAAATTCAAAATTTCACCACTTCATTAATGATAGTTAGCATAAATTTACAGTCCTGTTTCCAATATCTTCCACATCAGCTTTGGTTACCGATCTATACCTACAAATCATAAGTGAAATCATTTTATCATAGTTTTTCCACTACCGAGACAGTCTGCTTTTGTAGTCATTGTCTTGAAAAAATGAAAGTTTGAAAGATTAGCACTCAAATAATAACAGAAGTGTAATATGTGTATAATAACAATTTAGAATGTTGTATGTAATGAAGATTCCATTCTACAGGATGGTACATAAATTCTGCCACAAAGTTTCAATTGAATATTTCTGTCAGTTTTAACCAGTTCATTGTAAAATTTCTGAACATGTTTGCAATATCTTTACCTATGTTCAACCTGAACATTATATCAGGTTGGAAAGAAGGTAATGTCATTTTTGTACTTCATCACCTTGCCATCCTATGCTGTACACAGTTCTAGATTTTTTTGATTAATTTGTGTCTTAATATCTTGCTTTGCCTTTCTTTTTGATATAGTAGTTAGTGGGAAAATATCAAGTTTAAATGTCTAAGACCTCAAAAATTAGATATTAGTGAGGAGCATCTGAGACACTCCATACTCCATGAATTCCAAAAAGGAAACTCAGCTGTAGAAGCTACACAGAATGTGGGAGCTGTCTATGGGATGAATGTTCTGAATGATCAAAAATGTCAATGGTGGTTTGCAAAATTTTCTTCTGGGGACTTTAACCTGTCAGATCAGCCATGTTCGGGAAGGCCAAAATCAATTGATAAAAATGCCATTAAAGATGCTGTGGAGGTCAAATTAAAGTTAACCAGCAGAGAATTGGTACAATCTTTTCATGCTTTCACAATTTAGGATTATTGCAGAATCACTTCAGCAATAAAATATATGAAAATGACCAACTAAAAAATGGCATAAATTTGTTTTTCTTTTAAAAATCAAAGATTTTTTTGAAGAAGGCATCAAGAAGCTAGTTAGTTGTCGGAAAAAAGTTGTTGAAAATGAGAGAAATTATTGCAAAGATTGAAAGTGCTTTAATGTGAATGTTTCAGATGAAATATATGACATAACTTTTTCCAACCTGATACTATAATTTCTTGGTGTTTTGTTCTTGATGCTTGTAGTCTATCAGATACAGTTTTGATTAGATTTCACAACACATTTATGACTTTGTTTCACTTATGTGTAAAGTAGCTCTTTGAGGGAGCCACTAAGCAATGAGGCTATGCATGGGCATTAGCCTCTAAGATGGATCAGGTTTTGAAGTCCATCCACTTGAGATTAGGTCTGGAAGGAGACCATTTTTCTTCACGTGAAGATCTGAAATGCTGTCACAAAACAAGTTTTGAACTCTGTTGACAATGTGGTCTCGGGCTCTATTTTGCAAGGGAGAAATGTGTTGTAATTGAACATGCCAAAGCTCACTTGCTTCACCATAGGCTAAAGGATAAGTTCTTCATATCTTCATTCCCTGAAGAAGAAAAACTGAAGTCTTGGTTTTCAAACATGCTCCAGTCACACCATCACTATTGCCAGTTTTGCTGTACGGCTAACATTTCTAGCCTCCTCTGGACATGACTGATACCTTTATGCAAAAACTCTGTTATTTTGGCTT
The DNA here is from genome assembly GCA_030386875.1 of Morinoia aosen. Classification (NCBI taxonomy): domain Eukaryota; kingdom Metazoa; phylum Arthropoda; class Malacostraca; order Amphipoda; family Talitridae; genus Morinoia; species Morinoia aosen. The sequence continues at coordinate 78,779,829 of CM059572.1, read as the reverse complement.
GTGAGCCCTCTTCCACGGTGAAAAGTGTCTCCTCTGTGAAAAATACATGATTTTAACCATCAGTTTCAAGCCTACCATGAAGTGCACTACCTCCATCAAGACCCTTCTTCTCTGAAGCCATTACTAAGTTTTGAGTTTTTATGCCTTTCCAAGAGAAGAGTCTGAAATATATTTTCATGAATCCTCATGCATACTTATGAGACCCTACTACTGATTTTTTTTGTTCTAAATCCAAAACAACCGAGTGACGTGCAGTTCTTGCACAATCTTATATTCCTCTGGTTTCTCTGGAATAATTTATTGCTTGATAAATTAACCTCCGCTTATTTTTAGGCTATTGAGCTGCTCCAAAATATCTTGGCAGATTTATTTGCTTGTGTAACTTAATTATACTGGACATTCATATTTCATCCTTAATGACTTATGAATCTTATTACTTATTCCTAAAATGAAACATCTGAAAGAATAATTGCTGATGTTGAAATGATGTACAGATACAAAAGAAAATTCACCTCTGTAAAGGAGATACAACTTTTTAAAAAAGTGCCCCCTCAGGGGGGATACAACTATTGTATCTATGGGAATTAGCGCTCCCAGGGGGACAATGTGAGGGCCCGAGCTGAGAGTTAGGTAGGTAGGCCTTCTTTTTGTTGAAATAAAATGTCTTTGTTATGTTAAGGACCAACTTTTTTTGGTTCACTGCTGTCCTGTTTTTCAGCACCTACTTCTTTCTCCTTCAACTTTTATCTTGTTTCATAAACTTCTTTCTCAACTTACTGTTTCTATGCCCTTCTGCATAGATTCTGCATTCCCTTATCTCCATACTAAATGGTGCCTCCTCCTTCCTCTCTTCAGAATGCTTTTTTTATGGTTAAGGAGCCTTAAACTAACATCTAATCCAATCTTTGCTCTTCTAAGTTTGGTTTCTCAATCTTGAAAAACTTTTGGCCAAAATTTTAAAAATGAATTGTTTCATGTGCAGGTTTACTTAGATGGGCATTCTCTCCTCGTCCACCGTTCGTGTTCGGCGGATTGTAGTGGCAGTAAGCCTGTGGAAGCTGTCGGCTCTGTGAACGGTTCTATGCCACACGACCTTCTCACTGATGTCCAAAACTTGCAGCTCAGTCTTGAAAGAGAGATTATCAATTCTGAGATATTCTTAGCAAGCAATGAAAAGATTGAGGAAAGATACAAGAGAAGTGGCTTTGTGAACAGTCAACGTGCGAGTAAGAGGAAGAGAAGTGATATGAAATTTGAGGTAAAAGTGGATAGAAAGAATATCGAGAAAATGACTCGCCTCAAGGAATTTGCTAGTGGGAAGCATTCTGCCAAAACGGAAGATAATGTGAAGAGTATTGGAGGTTGTTCGTCATGTCCATCATTCAAACTTCATAAGTTGATTGAGCTTCATTTGAGATTGCCTCGTGGGTTGGAATGTGACAACAACACCGGCCAGTGTGCCAGCCCTCCTGAACTGCTCTTGAGTGTGGAAATGAAAGAGAAACCATTAGAATGCAATGAAGGGGAGAATGCAGTACTACCTGTATTCGACATGGACACTAAATGCACATTTTCTTCTGCAAATTTTCCGTCACCATCTTGTCTTGTACCCTCATGTCAACCCTCAGAAGGATTAGTTCCCATTCAAGCAAGCCTTCAAAAGCATTTGAGGCATAAAGTCGACCCAAAGAAGATGTCAGGGAAACGCAAGCGTAAAGCAAAGCTTTTTGAAAGTGTCAAAGATGTGCCATCATCTCTAACTGAATTTAAAATTTCGTTACTTCCCACCGAAATATCCAAAGTTTGCTTTTGGCGAGTGGACACATCTTTGCGCAAGAACTTGGAACTCTACATCCCACTTGTTTTGCTGCCTCATGTAAATGTGTATGATGGATCCCTCTTGACTCCCAAGTGGAAGGTAGAATTTTGTCCTGTGTCCAATAGTTCGAGTTTCTGGCTTCAGGCAACTAAGGATGAAGTTTTCATTGTCTACAGCAACCCATACTCGCTTGAGAAAGGAGCCACAATTAGCCTGGCCCTGCACACAGGTCCATGTGCTCCTCCACCTTCTGTTCGTCAAGCAAAGGTATTGTTCTCCTTGCTGAAAGCTTTGTTAATTGGAGAGAATTTGTTGTCTCTTTCTCAAACTGTTGCACTAATGACATTCACTGATGCTCTTGAGATGCACATACGTGCGTTATTCAAAGTTAAGTCCATCAACTTATGTAAGCCTTAGTTTCTGCCAGTGGCTAATTGATTTCTTTCGGCATGCGTAGCATTTTTTTTTTCTTTATATGCGTAGAACTTTCATTTTGAATTTCTACCACCTTCAAACATCAATCTAAAGTAAGCTGGAAATAGAATTTGATTAGTAAAGAGATGAAATTTTTTACTTCTTTGTTTGCCAATAATGACCAAGACCCATAGATTTATTCTGTGTCATCAACTTGAAGTTAGTTTGGCTCATTTGTTGTTTTATTTTTGTGTTATTTACAGTAGTTGAAAAATGATATATTTGTTTACGTAACCAGCAAGTATTGGTTATGAAGGCAATTCATGAATGTATTATCTTTTACGCTTGATGACCTAGATGTCACAACTGTTTTAAGCTTAAAGATGTTCCAATCACAATTGTTTGGTCTTAGAATAATAACCTGTATGGCATCGTGCAGGCTGTCTTAGAGGCAAAAATCTAACCATCTGAAAATATTTTACTCGTTCTAATGGCTTTTGGATTTTAATTGTTAGAATTGAAGGTAGTTTTATCATCGAACGGTTACGCTCTAAGCAAGAAAACTTTTCTTGGTTGCATTCGTGTTTTGTTGCGTGAACTCGGTCTTCGTTTGAAGTGCCAAAGCTTGATCTTCTAATGAAGTAATTAAGGAGAGGATGCTTCTCTTAGCGGACCACAATAAGAGCTGCTTTAGAGTGCTGGACTGTATCATGTTAGCTTTAAAGGTATTAGAATCATTGACATTCATTGTGTCAGCTTAGTGAGAAAACTTAATGGTGTCCAATACTTTGCATTTTTTGTGATTTTAGCGGTCATGAAATGTTCATCATTTTAGTGACTCATCTTTGAATTTGAAATTGGAGTTAACATATGAATATTTTTCATTCGTTTTGGCTTTACATTTCTTATTTTGAACCACTTATGGCCTACCTTTCATGCCATGATTTACGGAAGACTGTGTCGTTGGCTGGTAAAATTAGCTAAATTTGAGAAAAATCTTATTTTCCTGTGTTTATTCCTAGCATTGTAATAAAAGTGATTCAAGAAATGACCCACGATTTTTGAATATAAAAACTAGTTCATTGTTTGGAGCATATTTTGTCAGAAATATGAAGCAGTAGTGTGCCTAGCTCAAGAGCCTGCTAATTGATACAGCCTCCATTTGCTTGACACGCCGTCTAAGGCATAAAAATATGTGTAAACCCAAAAGTAAAAAGTAGTTGAAATTGTTGCAGCTACTCATAGGGTTAGGGTTACATAAAGTATTTTTCTGAAGCCCTGTTAGCTTGAAAGTGGAAGTATTATCAATCACTGACTATTATTCTTGAGAAGTACCTGCATTTGAGCAGGAAAATTCAAACTTAGGAAATTTATGGCATTTCATTCTGTGCTTATTTTTTGCAATTATTGTTCTCACTTTTCTTTAGAGTATTTCTAAAACCATGTTGTTCATTTGGTCATTGCACAGTTACCAGTTTTTTACGCGGCTGTTACGGCCTGCTAATGCTAGTCATTGTTCATGAATTTTGTAGTTAGACAAGCTTAGTTCATCGCATTGTTACAGAGCAATTATATAGCTGTATATAATGTGCCCAAGTCTGAGAATTCCTATTTATAATGTAATTGAGGTTAGCATTGTTTTTTGTGTTGTTTAATAATGGATGTAGTTTTTCTCAATCTTTGATTTTTTTAGTTTTAATTTTTTATTCTATTTGGTAGATAACCCATGAGCATATTTTTTATTTTATTATTTAATTTTTGTTCAAATCAAAATTAATTTTTGCTCAATTTTAGTTTAATGATCAGCATTGTGTTAGATCCGGAGGTTTTTTATTATAAACTAGTTGAAGATTTTATGTATTGCTTTAGTAGCAAGAAATTGGTGAAATTTTTGACCATCCTATGTATTCAAATTTTCTTATTTACTATTTCATTTTCTTGACATTCTGTATGACCAAGACCAGCATTCACCACACCTTTACATTGCTATTTTTTGTGTGTTGCAGTCGTGCCTTATAGATAGTAAGTTAGCGCATAAATTGCAGCATTGGTGGGAGAGCAGCTCAGGCGGGGGTCGTGCCGTGTACTCGTGTGCTGCTGAGCTGAACATCATTGGAGATGCCGAGGTCGAGTGTGACAGCGCTGGCCAGTGGAGCCACACGCCCGTCTGTTCGGCAACAGCCTCAAGCAAGGTGAGCCATGCACGGCTCTCTGCTTATCCTTGACAGAAAATGCTTTCTTCGCTGTTGGATACCCTGTTCTATTGAGGTCATGGCGCCGGTTTGCTTGTCACTAACGACTGGGAAGAGTGGTATGCACTTCATAATGCTGGTTTCTTCTAAATTAAGGAAAAGCTCAGTAAAGGAAAATTTTTATACAAAGAGGCATCTGGTTGAATACTTTGCATCATTTACACATCTTTGTCATAGACCAATTATGGCACAGACATTTACTTTTTATACAGGGTGTCTGTTAAAAAACGTAGCTGATTTAAAAATGCTAAGTTGTTGTATAATAGTGCTTTAAGGCTGAATGAAATAAGTTTTGCTGGATGGAGTAGGATTTAAAGTTTTATTGTATTTGATAATTTTTTCTATTTGGCACACCCGAAAGACAGAAACAAGAATAAAGATGGTAATAAGTTTAATTTCTGATCATAAAACGAAATTAGTGAGAAAATTGTCTGCTGAGACCAGGGTTGCGGAGTCGGAGTCGCCGGAGTCGGATGTTTTAGGGTGGAGTCGGAGTCGGAGTCGCTTCTCTGAAGTGTGGTGGAGTCGGAGTCGCTACTCTGAAGTGTGATGGAGTCGGAGTCGGAGTTGCTTTTCCGAATGTGGTGGAGTCGGAGTCGGAGTCGTTCATTCGGATGTGGTGGAGTCGGAGTCGGAGTCGTTCATTCGGATGTGGTAGAGTCGTGGTTGGAGTCGCTATTTTTTGGTGTCTTCGATTCTAATTTTTGATAAAAATTATTTATAATTCTTTGAAACTAGAAGTAAACCAAAACAGAGTTAGAATGCTTTGCTGAAAAATCTAAAAAATACGCAATGTTTTCGTTGATTGTTTTGTTCTAAGTTTGAAACAGCGTATTTATTCCTATCACCTAATACCGTCATCTTATCTAGTCATTGAGGGTTTGCACAGATATATATGAGAAACCTACGAGTGCGAAATATAATTTTTGTAACCAGCATTAATGTATATTTTGTAGTTAAAAGCAGGAATTAGTAATTGAAAGCATCGCAAATTCATTCTGTATATTTCTGTTTTGTTCATTTTTCCTTCAATTAATAAGTAGAAACTGGAAAATAGTTGTAAATGTGTTGCAAGTTACTTGCAGAACATTTCAGCTGATGCAATACATTGTACTCACATAAAGAGTGGTAACTCTGTATGCTCAAAATGATTCATTGATTGATAATGATCATAAACATTTCTAGTCTTTTGGTTATGATTCATTGCCAATGAGTAGTCTTTGCCAAAACCTGAAGCTATGGTCTAGTGCACAAAGACTTCTAGTTTTCAAGTCATGTTACCAAAATTGATATGGCTTCCGTGTTATTAAGTCAAGTTAACATGTATTAATAATAAAAATTTCTTCTCATTTCTCAAGTTATTCCTTGAATGTAATTTGGTTCTTTCAGAGTTATATTGTTTTTCACTATATCATCATCATGTTTAATTTTTATCTTCGTATCACTCCCCAGTTTCTAAGCTAGTATACGCTGAAATGCAGAATTTTATAATTATGTTGATTCATTTAAAAAAAACTGAAATAGTATTTGTTTTGTAGCATTATGTAATTAATTACTTCTTGTTAGGGAAGATTTGGAAATGTTGTAAGGTTATCTATGTCGGCATTGAGACACGAAAAAAATAAAAATACGATGTAAACGAGCTGCAATGAAAATAATTACACACACCAGCAAAAACTTCACTTACAGTCACACACACATTGTAACTGAAAACAATGCACTATCTCAGCTGCAATGGGTTTTGCATTTATGCGATAGTACAAATTCTCTTGCTGGAAACGTTTCAAATTGCTCCAAAAAACACGAAATGAGAAGAACCTGGGCGTTTATTAAAATAACAAAGCGTCCAATACAAAGTAAAAAGTTGGACGAAAATAAGAGATAGTATCATAATACACGCAAAGAAGCTAGAAGTGACTTTTATTCGTAAAAAAAACTTTCCGAAAACGTCAGGCCCCTGCAATGAAAGCAGAACAACTTTTACTTATTATAGCCGAAATGTAACATAGTGTTGAGCAATAATATGACACTTTTTCTGCATTGTTACCCTGCATAGTGTAGATACAAAGAAGAAAAGGCAGTGTGCAAATCTTACCTACCTTATCTACACGTATATCATAATTTTGGGGATTTGAAGCATAGTCATTGAATTAACTACTATAATTTCACTGAATTAGTGCATAATTAGTAATAAAAAACTGTTGATGCACATCTATGCTTCTCAGCGTAGACAATGCCTACATTACCTACTCAGAAAACACTTGTCAGTAATATACAGGGTGTTTCAGATTCAGAATAAGAGGCAAAAAATTGCACACCAAGTAGAAGATATCCAAATAAAAACTTTTTCTTCTATAAAATTTTCCGAAGAAAGAGACATTGAGATATTAGCAGTTTATTGTTTTAAAGGGTGAAATTTAATGAATAAACTACTCGCAATATTTATTTTGAATTTACGTTGATCGGTCGAAATGTGCTAGTTGCAAGACCTCCTAGATCTCCTGACATGACTCCACTCGATTTCAATTTTTGGGGACACGTGAAGAGCCTTGTTCATGCTACACCCATTGGGTCTGAGGAAGATCTTGTGGCCAGAATTGCAGTGGCTGCAGGTGAGATACCTTAATGCTAGACGTGTTTCCTAATATTCGGCAGCCGTTAAGGCTAACATTCGAAAAGTGCATAGATGTAAGTGGAACACATTTTGAACAATTTTTGTAAAGTAAATTCAGAATCAATACCGCGAGTAATTGTGCCATTAAATTTAAACCTTAAAAACAATAAACACCTAATGCCTCCCAACCCCGATTTTTTGGGTGAAAATTTCATAGGACAAAAAGTGTTTATTTGGCCATATTCTACTTGATGTGCAATTTTGTACCTCGTGTTCTGAAACACTCAGTATACATAATTGTGTACACGACTCGTCAAATGACGGGATTCGATATTGTCTGTATAGAAATCTTCCAGATGTGGACCATAAAGAAATAGTTTCATCCTAATAGCACCCGCGATTAAAATATTCTAATACCTGTGCACTGGTGAAACTCGCATCACAGATACAGTAGTTAAGTATCTCTAAGAGCGTGAAAGGGAGACAGATCAACCAACAAAGACGAACAGCCAATTTTGTTTGTTCAATGAAATTTCCTGTTGAATATTTTCCGTATTTCTGATGGCGGCTTTGTGGAAGAAAAAGTTTTCTTCAGTTGGCCTCTCTTAGTTCACAGACAAGAATTTGAAACTGATGAAATTAGATCTTTTTGTTCGTTGTTTTTTGTTTTGCAGCTGCATATTTTTTTCCGGTTTTTGAGTTTAAATTTAACTTTCTATAAATAAGCATGTTTGCGCTTCTAGCAGACTGCATTAACCTTAAATAGCTTTAATTAACATTACTTGTGACGCTTTGGCGTTCACTCATTAAATTATCTTTGAGCTTGCTCTGCTTGGGCAGCATGTCGTCCTTTTAATAAAAGTGGGTCTGGTACCTCTAACTTATTTCTATTGCGTAAAAAGCAGTCTCTTTCTGCGACTTGAACTCCTCGACCCGGCTTTTGCAGCCTCTTGAATAGGCACTTACTATTCAAGGTAATTAATTGTCAATTAATTGTTAAAATCTTAGTGCTATATGTAATCTTACAATAAGATACGATATTCACCTAGTCGGCGACCGGACATCTTAAAACTCTGTATCTCTCTACTCAGAACGCCTCTAAAATTTCCTACCGGAGTACCGTGCTGATGACCGGCCGCGTCCATTGGGTGTCTTCTATTTTTAGCGAGTACCGTTTTAAAAACTAACCTTACGTTAAAGAAGATTTTCGGTCTCCATTTTAAAGGAATTCAATAATAAAAATTTCACAGAGGACGCTCCTGTGCGTACTGTTGGAATCCTCAAGATCCGCCTAACTTGGGTACGGTTTCTCTTTTTGCGCATCTCGGGAAACGACTTGCTGTTGTTCCCTTGAAGTTCTTCTGTATTTGAAATAAATGTTCGACCAATTGCTCTTAAGTTTTAAATCCTAAAACTTCATTGTACTAACATAGGAGAGATTACGCTCAGGAAATAGCTAAACCTATTTATTAATTTGTTCAAAGGAGACACTTGACCATTTATTGTATAAGAACAATCAATACTATACTGCGTGTCCCACAAAAATGTCCCGGACTTTTTAATTGATAATATCTCCGCTTAAATTAACATATTTTAATTGTCTTTTATTTACAATTTATTCAATTTTGTTTCCTTTTGAAATAATATAAGTTTTTGAAAATCAGTTGAATAAACTTCAAGATGATCGATTTACTGAAAGGGGTAGAAAAATTGTTCAAAGGGAAAGTTTTAAAAACAACACTGGTGTTCTTCTTCATTCCTCAATACCTACTGTTGAGAATAATTTCATAACGATGTATCGTACATACAACTAAGTATTTAAACCCTCTGAGAGGTTTCAAGTTTCAAGTGTTCTCAATAATAGTGTTTCAAGGACCGATAGAAAATGGTGGAATAATGGGTAAAACTCTTCGTTCAATGGTGGCTAGAAGTAATACTTGCCTTGAGAGAAATGGAGGGTATGTCGTTGGATACTAAAATTACTTTATTTATTTAAACGTTATATAAGGTAATGATTTGTTACTCCTTAAAATTTTTGTGTGTTCAGTTTTATGGAAACTACAAAATAAGGAAGAATATCAATATTGTTTTAAAAACTTTTCACTTGAACAATTAATTTTTCTACTCCTTTCAGTAAATTGGACATTGTAAAGTGGTTATTCAACCGATTTTCAATAGCATAAATTATTCGAAAAGGAAACAAAATTTACTACATTGTGAACAAAGGCAATTAAAATATGTTAATTTAAAGCTGAGATATAATTAATTAAAAATCGGGGACATTTTTACAGGACACCCGATATAATAAAAAAGCAGGTGTCCGTCAATGATAAGTATATGTTCTCGTGCGTAATTTCCCCTATCTCATTACAATGGGAATCTGCTTGCTTGGACAGTATCATAAATACATACATATGTTGCGATACAGAGAAAGGGGTGGGTTTAGGACCCCCTTTCCATACGCTGAGGGACTCTCAACCCCCGCAAAATTTAAAATATTGTCCATCATGCTTGCGTACACCTGCATACCAGACATGGAGAATAAAAGGATTGAAGATTTACATGAATTTATTTGGGGGAAACACGTGGATAAATCACACAAGGCATTGAAACGAAATAATTTGAAAGGGCACAACTGCATTAATGAAAGGCACACACATTCTACCGTTATAAGACTCTAAACGTGACACGATATAAATGTGATGCTTACCGAGAATTCAAGTTACCAATACTCCATCGTAGACAACAAATTACGCATCCACAAAACCGCAGGTTCCACAGCAACATAAAACAATATTAGCGAGAATAACATATCACGATTCAACCTGGAGCTGCAACACGGTGTCGAATTATATGAAGCGCCGCACAATTCACAACGTGAATTTGATCCTCGACTAAATAAACACAGGAAACCGATTGCCTACAAATTATACGATTTTGCGCGACACTTTGAAAAGCACTTTTCTGGGTGCTGATCTACATCTGAAATTGAACTTTTATCACCACCTAACAGAGCTCTCACAACCATAACACTCGCCCTTTTGATGATACGTAATTCACTGATAGATATTCACTGCCGATGTGCTGTCGCTCACTGCTGATTTTCCTCGTCGTTGCTGAGTATAGTTGCTCTCCTGTGCTGATGTCTCGCCAACGTGCTGCAGCGGTACCTGCTGCCGCTCCCTCTTCGTGCCGCCGCCCGCCGGCATTACAACTCGTACTCGCAGCTGCCCCGGTGCCGGGAACTTCTTAAGAGTTTCGTTGGTGCGCCAATTCACTGTAGTTTGTGCGTTGATCTTCGCATTTTGGGGAACGAACTTGACTGTTGATACTCGCAATGTTGGCGCTTGCGTGGCTCCAAATCTTGACGCTGAAGTTGCCTGTGAGTTCGTCCCCGATGCAGAGATGTCTGAATGCTACGAATGACTCCTGACGCACGTCAGTACTTTGCAGTTTGTTGATACACTGGACGCCTCCTCTCGAAACTTCGATGGTTAACTTTCACTTTAGATGTTGGATCTTGGCTGCTCATGTCTAAAGTGTGCCGGCGGCGCTCTTCACTTGCAGTCAACACCGGACTTGGTATAATGCCGGGTAATACCGGCGTCTGCCGGTATTCCGGCTGCAAAACCCCTCCTTGCTTATGCGTCTCTCTCGTAGCGTCACCGAGCGGGAAAAATCCCTCGCTAGGCTTCATCTACCCTCCTTATAAGCGTTTCGCATCCTTGCTTCGAGATTGTTCTCGAACATTCCATTCTACAGAGGCCGTATCTGCATCCTGATTGGCGGGCACCTTGTTTGTTCTGACGTCTGGGACTCCCATTGGTGTGTGCTCAGACACACCTCGCGTGATCCCTAGGCAAGCGTTCATTGGTTTAGCACAATTGGTTCTCTGCTACGTCTCCCCTTTTCCCCCTCGAAGCAGTCCCGCTTGCCGCCTGCGGCCCGGCCTAACCGTCAAATTCCACTCCTTGAAGTATTTTCCCAAAGAACATTTTACGAGCATGTTTCCCCAAAAATATATTTTACGAGAGTATTTCTCAAAATTCCCAAAAATGTTTTATGAGAGTAATATTTCTGGACACATACATACATACATATACCGGGCTTATCCTCCCTATAGGAGGGTAGCCGACAGCAGGCCACAATCCCCACACTTAGTCACTAGGAGGCGAGAGAGGCAGCACTGGCCACACCTGAACTGCCAGGATCAGCAGCAGCCCAGCACAACCACCTCCCACAGTCAGGCCCGACAGCCACAGCTGGTTTACCCCGACCGCTTCATTGAGTGCAGCCCCTCCCCCCGCACATGACAGGTCAACCCCATCACACGCGGGCAGCTTCCAGTAACGCGTCAAAAATAAAATTACCTTCTTATGCACTGCCCCCACTCACTTCTGTCCGCAGCCATCCCTCTCGCCACGTCCACAGTCAGACCCCTCTCATACAAAGCACGTCTCACCCCATCCATCCAACTCATCCGTGGTCTACCTCGCGCTCGAAGACCACTCACTTCCGACATATATATCTTTTTCACCAGCCGCTCAACATTCATTCTTTCAACATGCCCAAACCATCCAAGCACTCTTTCATCCACTCTCCTGCTCAACTTTTTGATAACACCCGTCTGCCCCCTAACCAACTGATTCCTGATCCTATCTCTTTTAGTTACTCCATACATGCTCCTCAAACACTTCATCTCAAACACATCCAACTTCCTCCTCTCAGCTGCTCTCAACCCCCAGGACTCTGCTCCATACAACAAAACTGGCACAATCAAACTTTCATACAGTCCCCTCTTAACATTCATACTCAAACTCCTGCATTCAAAAACTTTCCTCATTGCACCCAATGTCTTACAACCTTCACTCACTCGATGCTTCACTTCTACTTCCATACTATCCTTAACAGTCACATCCGACCCGAGGTACCTCAAATGCTCTACCTCCTCTAAAACTTTCCCATTCAACCTCACATCCAAAGTTCCAAGCACTCCACCTCTTGAACATCTCATCACCTTACTTTTATTCACATTTACCCTCAATTTCCGCCTTTCGCACACTCTACCAAACTCTGTAACCAGTCTCCAAACTCAGTATCATAAATACCATCGAAATATGAAAAACCAAGCATCTGCTCACTTATGTTTATAAGTAAAAACCATTGCGTGAAAATCGAATCAACTGTCAAGAAAATGCGACTCATCGAATATAAATTTCAAAGGCATTTAAATGCTTAAAAGGTATGGCAAATTTTTTAAAAACCTCTTGCGAACAATAATTTAAATTACAAAATTACAATTCAGATAGGTATTATGTTATACAATTTGCTTGGTTGTTGTGTGCGTTTGTGACGTTTTTAAATATGCTTAATGACCGTATCTGTGATACGAGTTTTACCAGTCACAAGTATGAGAATACTGTATTTTAATCGCGGGTACTTTTACAATGGATATATTTGTTTGCCATTTTTATCTTGAGATTTTTTTAAAACGATACCATTGGATCCCGTCATTTTTGACCAATCATGTACACTAGTATCTTGATTATTAACAATCTGTAGTCAATTTAAAAGTCGTTCGATAATAAAGAATATAATAAATATATGCACAGGTTTCAACACCTGCAACCGTTTACTACTAAGAATGACTGTCGTGTGTTTATTTATACGTTTTGTGTCACGCTGTTAAGAATAATTCATAGGAAAAAATTTGCACTGGCGGTCTTGGTTCCAGTTCACGGTCAATAATACACTCATTTTCGTTGTGCAATAGCTCTATAATAAGTCACTTTCATCACAGTTAGAGCGATCCATAGCCTTATATACTCAAGTTTGTATCGTGAATACCGAGTTCGGCGGGGTATTGCATATTACAATATGCTGTATTGTATATTACAATATGCTGTATTGTATATTACAATATACTGTATTGCAATGTAATGTATTGCATATTAAAATATACATACACAAGTTCGCAGTTGCTTTCAGTAATGCTGAATTTCTGTATCTTGCATAGGACACGAATGGCTATAACTACTTCTCTTGCGGCTCAAAAATGCTGTGTTCTGAGTGTTTATTACTCTTATAAGAAAATTAAGTTACCTTTGGAAAAAGCTGAAAGCATGGAAACTCCACTCAAACGAAAATTTGTTGAAGAAAGGTATTGAATCTCCTCATTTTTGACGGTGTGTGTACACTAGTTAAGAAATAAAATATTCATCTTATAAATTATGAATAGGTGAAGTTGGAGCCACAAAATTGTGAATAGGCGGAGTCGGTGTTGGAGTCGCCAAATTCTGGGGAAATGGAGTCGGCGTCGCCAAATTCTGAAAAGGTGGAGTCGGAGTCGGAGTCGCCAAATTCTGAAAAGGTGGAGTCGGAGTCGCCAAATTCTGGAAAGGTGGAGTCGGAGTCGGAGTCGCAAATTTATTCCACCGACTCCGCAACCCTGGCTGAGACACAGGGTAAAGAGAATTATTGTTCATTTCATTTTCGGAAAAGAACTTTATTGAAAACCATATAAAATGCAACCTCATCTAGAAATTTTACTGCCAAATTAAGATTTGAGGTTATTTTGCCGTAGAATAAAAACATGAGCAGTTCTTATCAAATATTTTTAGATAAAAATTTTTAGTGATTGTCACATTTATTGGGAAGGTATGTCCAATAGACAAGATAATTGCAATAAAGTAAAACTTTAAATCCTGTTCTTTTCAATGAAACCTATTTCAGCCTCCTAGCAGTAATATTTTATAAATCCTCTTCTTTTATATGAAACATATTTCAGCCTCCTAGCAGTAATATTTTTTAAACTACAGCATTTTTAAATTGGGTACTTTAATAGCAGACACCCTGTCCCCTGAACATTGTAGGAGTTGGCCGTTTGCTCTGCTGCCTAATGTCCTCATGAGAAGACTGCTGTCCGCAATCGAGGGAAGGGGTATTACCAGAAACATGAATTGAGTAGATATGCTAATAATTGTTGCATGAAAATTTTGTTCAAATTTCAATGTCATTTTAAAATTTTAGTGACAGACATTCAATGTAGTTTTAGAAGTTGTGTTGCAAAAAATTTAGTGCAGTTTTAGATGTTAAGTAGTGACAGATTTAGCGCAGTATTCTCCCCTCAGAGGGATACAACTATTGTATCTATGGGAATTAGTACTCCCAGGAGGAAAATGTAAGGGCCCAAGCTCAGATTAAGGGCACCGTCTACGTAGACAAAAAAGTCCGTTATTTATGGATGGATTTCTCTGAAATTTTCACAGTATGTGTGAAATGATGTATAGATCATTTGTTATTTCGACGAAATTTTTGTAGGTGGACTTTTTTTTTTTGAAAAATATGATAAAAAAGGGGTTTTTTAAAAATCCTACTACTTCTACAATTTCAAGTTACAGAACCAGTACTTCGTTTTTAGATTGCTTATATGTCTATATATCCATATGCAATAGGGAATTTCACTAACTTCTTTTTGTGGATTTTGGGAATTGAAAATAAAAAAAAATTTACTTTATCTTCATTTTTTTTTTCATGTCGTGTAATTTTCAAAATAATAAATGAATCCAAAAATGCCATTGCATATGAATACTCCTTGCTAAGCCCTATCGAATGGTATATAAACCATTCTCGTAGCTCTAAAATTGTGGAAGAAGTAGCATTTGAGAAACCAATTATCAAGTTTCCATAAAAACGAGTTTTTTCACAAAAAAAAATTGTTTTTCTTTTTATCTTTTGAACTACAGGGTTTTCTACAATGAACTCTTGAGCGTTTTTAGCTCTTTTCAAGCCCTTTCGATTGATATAATTTACATTGCTGGAGCTCTGTAACTCTGAAAAAAATATACAACAAAAGAGAATAGGTGTAATTCATGAAAACAATTAATTTTTGTAATTTTTCATTTTTTTCGACCAAAATAGTTTTTTTTTTGTCAAGTCAACTCCTTTGTTTTATAGCTCTTTTCAAGCCCTTTGGATTGGTGTGCTCGCCATAGCTGTAGCTATGATACTGCAGCTGTCATCGCGCCATGAGTGAAAGCTGCGGTATCATAGATACGGCAGAACAGCTAAATTCTGAAATTGTCAAAATTTCATAAAAAATATTTATTCAGCCTTAGAATGTTTCGTTTGAATAATGGAACCACTTTGAGTAGCCCATGAACGAACTATAATGCCATTCCCGCAGAGAAACGCTCAATTGACTCCCAATAATGAGGGGGGGAGGGTTCAAGGTCACTCCACCCCCATCGCTTTCCCCCCCTCTGGTGGGCGCACTATTCGGAGTAGACGTAAACGGATAGTACCAATGGAAGCGCAAGAAAATCCTCTATGAGATGCATATAAAAACAGAAAATCAACACATATCCTGATTTCTACGTAGACGGTCCCCTTTAGGTAGGCCTTCATTTTGTTGAAGTGAAATGTTTTTGTTATGTTAAGAACTATCTTTTTTTTTTTTTGGTTCACTGCTGTCCTTTTTTTTAGCACTTACTACTTTCTTCTTCAACTATTATCTTGTTTCATGAACTTCTTTCTCAACTTACTGTTTCTATGCCCTTTCTGCATAGATTCCACGTTCCCTTAACTCCATACTAAATGGTGCCTTCTTTCGTCTTCACTTTGGATCGCATTTGATGCGGATAGGCAGGCTTAAACTAGCTAATAATCTAATCTTGCGCAGTATTAATGTTTAGAGTTGTCCTATGACAAAAGATTCGAGTTTAAAAATACTATCAACAAGAAACCAGGAATCTCTTCACTTGCTTTCATTCGAATGAACGAGATGTGGCATAATTTATATTTATGTTAAACTCAAGCAACTTAACAAAATTTGACCTTCATACAGCATTGTATCTGGGCGAATATTTTTCAAATAATTCACCTAATAGTTTTGAATGGAAAAAATGATAATTGTTCTGTTACGTAGCTTTTTAAGAGAAATTTTTAACTTAGTCAGCAAAAGTGAACTTCCAATGCGTTTGTTGAGGTAATGTATGGCCGCTCAGCAGCAAATCTAGTATCCTGTGAAATTTTAGGGCGAGTAAGGGATATGATGCGTTAATGAAGTGACCTAATTAATTTTTGTTTCAATGATAATTTTTGGAGTTCAGTAATTTAATCTATTTTTGATATTTACCTTAATTCAAGTTCATTTTCTTAGCCGGGCTTCATACTCCTTTTACATCGACTCTTTTTGAGTTATCCCAGCCAGCCAACGTCCCAATTGATTCATTTAGGTGCATCCTGCACCTTTAGAAATATGCGTTGTCTCGTTGTGATGGCAGAGCTTTTTTCTAATTTCTCAACATTCCGCAAATTGTCATTTCTGTGCGTGTTCACATTACTAATAAGTCTTTAATCATTTTACTCAGATAAACTTTCTCAGATTATAAGAAGCAACGTTTGATGCCTCTTACATCATTACGAGGTTACTAACAATGGAAAAACTGTGGACTGTTCTCCCAAAATGCAACAAAAACTATTTCTAAAACGAGCACTGAATGAAATATGTGCATTAATAAATTAAAGACATATCAAGTAAAAAATTCCAACTTGATGTACTAACCTACCCAATAGTGTTGCAGGAATGAATTCTAGTAGCCAAAGGTGCCAGATGAAGTTTACCCAATGAAAGTCCCGACCTTAATATACTCTAGCTGTGAGAGAAGCTTGTTTGTCAAAGTTATTAGAAATTTTCTAGGATCGTGTCACTCATAAGCTAACTCGGATTGACATAGTCATCAATTTTACTGAAAAGTGATTCTCAAGCTGTATGGGCAACATAATCATCCCATACTTTTTGCTGGGCTCACTTGGTCGAAATAATTTGGCGGTTGCAGTTACCTATTGCTATTGCTCTTATGAACTGTGAAGGCTGATGGAGTGTGTGAAGTGTTATAATTCACTGCATTCTGTACAAATCCGTTCACACAGAGATGCTATACTTGTATCTCTTAAACTGCTTTTTCATTGTTTTCATTGCATCCCTGGATGAATATTTCATTGCTCATTTATCTATTTAGTATACAAGATTAGATGAATTGTCATTCAAGGGAGCTCCTGTAAAATTGTGTGATCTTGTGATTCTTAATTTATAGTTAGAGTGCTGGAGGTGAGTTCTATAGGATTTCACTTCATCTTGATTTTGTTCTACAAAGCAATTTTATTTAACTAAATAAAAATAGGAAAATTTTTCTGCAGCTAGACTAGTTATTGCCTTAATTTCATTTTACTGTCTGGGAGCTTTTCTAATTTTGAACCCTGATTCTAATTTGTGGGTATCAGATGTTTACCCGCTTTTAGTTACCACCTGTTCTATTCACCAAATTATACGAGTTCAGTTGGAACCACTGATCTCATTCCCCAGGTTAAATAGGATACTGAATGCGAAATTTAGCTGACTGCTAAGTGTTTTTTATAGTGCACTACTGATAGGAATTTCTTGTCAGAACGCATCGATGTCAGACGATCCTGAGCCGACCACTGAAGGCGCGCTGGGGAGCGCCGCGTGGCTGCCCAATGCCACCCTCGGCCTCGTCGAGGGAGACAGCAACAAATCGGTGAGGTCCAGCGCTGCTTCCTCCACGTCGCTTCATTTGCGCTCTTTAAAATAGGAACTTCAATTTAATCACATAGCACCTCTAAACCTGCGCAATTTCTGTCAGACTCAACTTTTGAAATATGTTATGAGGCCATGTACGCTGTTTGTGCTCAAGACGTATCAAAAGTAAATTACTGCAATGTTTTGCTTAATTTCAGTTTACGCGCTAATCAGTTTGATAGTTAGAAAAAATGTGCTTCAAAAATCTTTACGCTATCACTACCACCTTAGCATTGTGGCAAAGGTGCTGGGTGAGAGTGCTGAAGATGCTGTGAGTCAATCGAGCTTCTGGCTTGTATCCCCTCAGGGGGATACAATTATTGTATCTGTGGGAATTGACGCTCCCAGGAGGACTATGTGAGGGCCCGAGCTAAAGGTTAGGTATGCTTTTTTTTTTGTTAAAATAGAATAGGTTTTTGTTTTGCTACGGACCACCTTTTTTTCTGTTCACTGCTGTCCTGCTTTTCAGCACTTACTACTTCTCTCTTCAACTTTGATCTTGTTTCATAATCTTCTTTCCCAACTTACTGTTTCTATGCCCTTTCTGCTTAGATTTCGTGTTTCCTTAACTCTATATACTAAGTGGTTCCTTCCTCTTTTGGATTGCATTTGTTGCTGCGGGTAGGGAGGCTAGAACTAATGACTAATCTAATCTTCTGACTTGTATTAAGTGAGGCTTGGTGCTATCTGATGGTTGCGTGATTTACAAGGCTGGACCAATTAGGTCTTGCTCTAAACAGAACTTCAACTGAGGCTATCATCAGCTACATCATTTCTTAAGAAAACCAACGCCCTAGCAGCGCTTGGTATCTTCGTATAAGGACCCGCCTGATGCGTTCTAAAAGGAAACCTCAGAGCTTGATGCAAACTGGCAAGCCAGTGATCACATAATAGGCAGACGCAATTGACATAATAGGCAACCGTAACTGAGTTCATAGCTCCACCATCTGTACATTTTGCTGCGATGAGTAGCACTAGCTCACATCCTTCACCAAGGAGTCTGTTGCATTCATTACGTTTGTCCACAGTTCCTAGTCTGGACGTCACCAATAGTTTTACATTGGGTTTGAAGAGAAAATGCCCATCTCTACTGTTAGCTTACCACTGAAACTGCCTAGTTCTTTGAGCTGTGCAATTTTTTGAAACTTAGACAACGTGAGCGCATTCCCGATAACATCTTCGTAACAATTATACCAGTACGCAAACGGGCGCTTGAGATTGGTAATTTGTATCATTCACGTTATGCATATCAATCAATGTACTGTATCAATTATGCTACGGTTACTCACCAACCACTCCCATGAAGTACTTCTATCATTTGACGAAGGCTTGAATCTCTAACTCAGCTACATCGATAACGCCATCAGTATTATGGCCTTCCTAGTTTGAGATACCAACGTCGCAACATTTACTGTCTAATGAGTAATAAATGGCACTGTAGCAAAGCTTTAATTGCACATCTCACCCAATAAAACACTGGGAGCATTAGTGCGCTCATAGTCATGAACTTGATATAGTATTCTATACTAATTTATGTCAGTAAAAAAGATATCAAGTTAATCAATAGGGTGGGTATTGAAAACAGTGGGGATTTACGGGCTCATTATGTTCGATGTTCCAGTATTGAGCATAATGAGTTCTCTATTCTTGAGCATCAATGAAATGATGAAAAATATGCATGAAATATTTTGCTTACATGACATCAAATGCGTAGAGCTGTTGCTGTGGCAATGATCTTTCTATCTCAACACAAGCTCGCGAACAAAGTCGAATCTAAAGTCGTGACAAAGTAAGTTTGTATCACAGCCCGAAAACACAGCTATTTGTGACCGTTTCCTCGAGATTCATTATAATTACTACTTCTGTTTGAATGTATTCAGTTTTTTTGTAAGTATGAGCAATTTACCTTTTCTAACGCTTCCCACAAAACGCCGATCTTGACCGCGCGCACCGACGACAGCATTGGTGATCTGCACATAAAAAAGTAAAGCAATTCTGAGCGCCACTTTCAGCCAAAATACTTTTTCATTCTTGGTTAATGGTCATCTTTCTGCACTACCGTGACTTCTCAGGGAGATGTATAACTATTGTGTGTGTGAAGAGTAGTGCTCCCTAGATGTAACTATTGTGTGTGAAAAGTAGTGCTCCCTTGGAAATATGTAAAGTCCCTAGTTGAAAGTCAAGTAAGTCTTCTTTATGTTGAAACAGAATAGTTTTTTTTGTCAGGGACCATTTTTTTGCGGTTCACTGCTGTCCTGTTTTTCTGATGACTTTCTCCAACTCCCCTCAGGGGGATATAACTATTGTATCTATAGGAATTAGCGCTCCCAGAGGGACTATTATAGACTGACCGGGGCCCCGGCCCCGGCCAACCCCGGCCATTTTAGCTGACCCCGGCCTCGGCCCCGGCAAGCCCCGAAAATTTTTGCAGACCCCGGCCCCGGCAAAATAGTGCCCTAAACCGGGGTTTTGGCCGGGGTTTTTAGTTTTTTACTACACCTTTACACCTTTTTCACTTCAATTTAATCCAAGTCAAGGTCAATTTAATCCAAGATAAGTTCAATTTAATCCAAATCAGATTCAAATTAATCCAAGTCAAGTTCAAATTAATCAGAGTCAAGTTCAAATTAAACAGAGTTAAGTTCAAATTAATGCAAGTCAAATTCAAATTAAACGTGCTAAGTATCCAGCATCAGGAGGCAGAGTGTGATGCAGATCTTTGAATGGAGTAACATATAGAAATCAGTTATAAAAACTTCGTATTAACTATACATTAAAGTTATTTTTCAATTCTACATTGATGGCAGTGCGCATCCGTTCAAATATTCATGTTCAAAGACAATTTTATGTTACACATGCACATACACATGGTAGTATCGAGGATTTAATTACTCATATAGAGATTTATATGCGTGAAATTTCGTTTTATCACATATATTAAGTCATGTATGCATGCAACTACGAAAGATTACCATTGGATGATATGTAGATTTAACCTTTAAAATAAATATAGCAACGAAGTCTGTTTTTGCTTGTTCAAACGATTTTTGTAAAAACAGGTTTCATTTTTTTTACCGATCGAGATGATATATTTGCCTAGGCCTATTCATTTGAAGGGATGACACAATTTTTATTGCTATTGCAGGATTGTATCTGTGTAGTAATGTACTCATATAAATTGTTATCAAATGGTATCGTACATAAGTACTCAGTGAATCGCATTTGCTCATTTCTTTTAAAAGTTAAATCTACACATCGTCCAGTGGCAATCATTTTTAATTGCATGCACATATGATTTCATAAATGTGATAAAGTGGAATTTCAGGCATGTAAATCTTCAAATGAGTGTAAATAAATCCTCGATTCTATGTGTATCTTTAACATAAAACTACCTTTGATCATAATTATTTGAATGGTTGCATACTGCCATTAATTTAGAATTATAAAACAACTTTAATGTGTAGTATAATACGAAGTTTTTATAATTGACTTCTAACTGTTACTCCGTTCAAAGATCTGAATCGCACTCTGCCTCCTGATGCTGGATACTAAGGACATTTTACGACAGCTTGTTTTAACACTGCAGAAATTTTATTTATTCCTTGCTGAAAGGAAAAACGTTTTTCTTGCTCATCACATCCAACAGATACATTTTTAATACAAAAAACGCTCAAATTAACGAGAGATTTATTTCGATTCTTAACTCAACTTGTAGCTGGATTAATTTGAACTTGATTTGGATTAGTTTAAACTTGACTTGGATTAATTTGAACTTGACTTGGACTAATTTGAACTTGACTTGGATTGATATGAATTTGATTTGGATTAATTTGAACTTGACTTGGATTAAATTGAAGTTGATTTGGATTAATTTGAACTTGACTTGGATTAATTTGAACTTGACTTGGACTAATAGTTTGAAGTGAATAAAGCGTAGTGTGCCCGGCTACCCGCACGTGAAAAATTCACGTGTCTTTTAAACAAATTTTAAACGATTTCTCAAGAGATTTGCCATTTCATTGCAATCCTGAACAACATGCAGTCACTGAAAAGAAAAGGCAGTATCTATGCTACCATCCAGTGTAATTATAATCCAGTGCGCAGTTATTGGCATGAAAGAATCTCGACTTGGAGAGGTCCTAATATCAGCAGTTATTGAGAAGACGCTATTTTTGTTAACTTGCTTTTACATTTCCCCTGAAATAGCAAACTGAATTTGGATACTGAGATCCGGAATTAGTCTTGTTGTAATTACCTTCTCTGATGGAACTTGAAACTTCTTATTCAAAAACCCTACAAAATTAAAAAAGTTTCCTTCCCCATAGGGTCGTAAGGATTGAGCGCATCACAAAGCCAGTAAATTAACAATTTCTCTCTATGTATGTATTTGGTCAGTTTTGTTTGGCTCCCAGTTTTTAGATTGAGTAAATGTTTCTTTTGAAGTCAGCTGTTTGCCAGTAGACGAAGACGACTTGCTACAATAGGCAGTTTTGTCACTGCTGCAACCTAAACTGTCTTTGTTTGTTTTCAATACATAGACATTTGGTTTTTCTTCTTGTTCGTTTTGTTTCTATTTTTCAATTCTTTTTCGTTGTTTGCTTTTTCTTCAGCTTCCAGGAATTGATCATTTTGTGTCGATTTTAGATGGCCCCATAAATATTTAGTTGTGAAAGTTTTCTAAGCTACACCAGCAGCTCCTCGTCGTATATTTGCTTCACAAATAGTGCACACTTCAATTTTCTACATTCTTCACCGATATGTAAAAGTAATCCCATACTGCTGACGCACTACTTTCGGTCATTATACCGGGTGTCCCAGATAAATGTCACTGAGTCTTAATTGATTATATTTCCACTTCAAATTTACATATTTTAATTTTTATTTTTTCACAATGTAGTAAATTTTATTTTATTTTCGAATGATTTATGTTTTTGAAAATCGTTTAATAACCACTTTACATTGATCAATTAACTGAAAAGGATAGGAAAACTAATTTTTCGAAGGAAAACATTTCAAAACAATATTGATATTCTTCCTTATTTTGCACTTTCCAAAAAACCGAACAAACAAAAACTTAAGAGTAACAAATCAATTCATTAAAGAAATTTTAAATAAAAAAGTAATTTAGTACCCTTCGACATACCCACCATTTCTCTCAAGGCAAGCATTACTTACTTCTAGCCACTATCAAACAAAGAGTTTTGCGGATCATTTCACCGTTTTCTTTTAGTTCTTGAAACACTTCAACTCGTTGTCGAAGAATAATTAATGATGGAGGTGATGTTTTGAAAACGCGCTCTTTCACAGTAGGTAATGAGAAATGAAGAAGATCACCACTTTTGTCTATGAAAATTTTCCTCTGAACAAATAATTAATGGAGCATTCTTTTAATGGCAAACGTTTCGGAATCTCTGATTCCATCATCAGTGCTGTAAAACAAGAAATAAAATACCTACTGTGAAATACCTTGTGAAATACCTACTGTGAATGTATCGTTCGCAGGAAGAGGCCCTAAAATTCTTTGACTTCATGAATGGATATCACGCCAAGATAAATTTCACAATGGAAACTGAGCAAAATGATAAATTGCAATTTTTAGACTTTCTCGTAAAGAAAACCAATTCAACATTCACCACCTGTGTTTATAGAAAACCTACATTTACGAAATTATGTACCAATTTCTTCAGTTGCATTTACATGGGTTATATTAAAACAAGTGTCACTACATTATAGCATAGAGCATACCGTATTTCAAATTCATATAAAATATTTCATGACGAAGTGAAATATATCACAAAGTTACTTGTACAAAATAAGTACCCTGTAATTTCCATTAACAATCTGGTCAAAAAGTTTTTAGACAAAAAACTTTTCCCTCCGCGTACAATTCTGACTGCACCAAAGCAAAAAGTTGTCGTCGATCTCTCTTTCTTGGGCTATCTTACAAGGAGATGAGAAAGGATCTTTTATCTCTGATACACTCTCATTTTCCTTTCATTGACGTGTTACCATTTTATAGAAATAGTTTTAAAATAAGTTCATTTTTCATAAGAAATGGCGTTTAGAAAAGTGCCTGAGAAATGGTTGTGTCTACTTGTATAAATGTGATTGCTGCCTGCAGTCCTATGTTGGAAGTACCACACTCCTGCAATTGATTCGTCACAGCCAACACTCTGGTATCTCCCATGGAATCGGCCGTCCATACTCATCTCCCTCCCAGTCAGCCATCAGAGATCATTGCCATAGTTCAAACCACCCTTTCAAAAGTTCCAATTTCTCCATACTTTGTAGAACTGCAAAGGAATTTGACCTTAGAACTTTTGAATCATTGTTCATTTTTACCCATAAACCTCAGCTAAATAATGATCTAAGTGCGATGAAATTAAATATTGCCCCAACTGTGTAAATAAGAGTGTGTTGGAATGTGTGGGTGTGTATATGCAGTAATGTTACTTTGTGTGGATGTTATTGTGTGTTGGTTTGATTAATAGAATTTAGGTGTATGTGTACGTATGGCTTCATAAGCGTAAGAGAAATTGTGCTTTTATTTTTAATGGTTAGGCATAGCTATTTTTCGACGTAGGTATGTGATATTGATTTCTTATGGCTTTTTCGCAATTTGTTCATTATCGTTTTTTATTCCTTGTTTTACAGCACTGATGATGGAATCAGAGATTCCGAAACGTTTGCCATTAAAAGAATATTCCCTTTTATATTGGTTCTTCTTTTCATTTTACGTATTAGATTTCCCAAAAAATCGCCCTTTTAATTCTATTAAATTATTCGAAAAGGAAACAAGATTTACCACATTGTGAAAAAAGACAATTCAAATATGTTAATTTAAAGTGGAGATAGAATCAATTAAAAAGTCGGAGACATTTTTGTGGAACACCCGGTACATTAAACTACTATAATTGTTTCTATGTTAAGTAATTCAACAAGCACTGCAACTGCAAGTCTACAAACTTTATGACTTGACATAAATACACACCCAACCGCAACCGTAATTCAACATGCATTGAGCCACTAACCGGCGTTATGCATTACGTCATCGTGATACCTCCTGACACGGTCTGAACCCCGGCCCCGGCCGTGGTAAATTTGATAACCCCGACCCCGGCCATGACAAATTTGTTGACCCCGGCCCCGGCCAAATTTTCAACCCCGGTCGGTCTATAGGGACTATGTAAGGGCCTGAGCTAAAGGTTAGGTAGGCTTTCTTGTTGTTAAAATAGAATAGGTTTTTGTTTTATTACGGACCATCTTTTTTCGGTTCACTGCTGTCCTGTTTTTCAGCACCTACTACTTTCTTCTTCAACTTTTTCTTGTTTCATGATCTTCTTTCTTAGCTTTCTGTTTCTGTGCCTTTTCTGCATAGATTCCGCGTTTCCTTAACTCCATACTAAATGGTGCCTTCTTCCTTCCTCTCTTAGATAGCCTTTGTTGCAGATAGGGAGGCATTAACTAACTAATAACCTAAACTAATCTTTCTCCAACTTTTACCGTATCTTGTTTCGTGAACTTCCTTCCTAACTTATTTCTGTGTGCTGTTGATTTTGTGTGAGAGCACGCCTTGTGCATAGATTCCCCGTTTCCTTAACTCCGTACTGAAATAGTATCTGCATCCTTCCTCTCTTTGGACACCTTTGTTGTGGTTAGGGAGGCTTTAACTAACTAATCTATATAATCTATGCCAGCTTGAAATGCGATTTGTTAGAGTATTCCCACAGTGAATAGTATGAGTCACAAAGCATATTTTATGTCTGTGAAAAATTATTTTACATAGCTAACGTATTGCGCTACTGTTTATCATATGATTATTGTTTGATGCAATTCTGTCATTTTAAACCATTTGGATTCGAAGATAATAATAGCCAAAAATTTCTTATAAGTTAAAGCATGCTAAAATTATGCTTGATTAACAGTTGTACAGGTTTGCCTTCATTTTTTATTACGTTTCCATCTCAAATTTTTAAAACTGATATGGCTGTGAGTACTTGTTGGGTTGCTGAAAACAAATATTTTCCTATTCGAAACAAGAAAATTGAATAACGTTTTCCTTTCTCCTGATTGTGGTTTTTAACCCTTTTTTAAAAAAATTAGCGTATTGAATTGAACTCATTAATACTACAGCAGAGGTATTGAATGTGGAGATAATGACATCCAACTTTGCTCAATGGTTGATATCACATCGTGCATGTGTGTGGTAAGGAGTTGAATTTGCTTCACTGAAATGTTAATGTTTCTCCATTTTGTGTTTCATTGTTTTCTGAGTACAAAGTGTTTCCCTATGCGAGTATAAAGAACCTAATACTCGAAATTAACCAGTAACTTAATTTCCAGTAATTATGAGTGTCAGTGAATTAGTGATGTACCGATACCATTTTTTTGGCCGATACCGATACCCATTTTTTGGCCGATACCGATACTCCGATACTTGAAAATACCGATACTACTACCGATACCGATACTTTTACAATCATCTAACCTAATAATACCCGTTGTATGTTAGTTTATGTATTAGTTCGGTGTCCACTTCTTAAGAAGCATAGGATGTCTGAGTTTGCGGTATCACGGAGACCGAATTCCTCAGTGTAACATTGAAAGATCGTCTGTACATGCAATGATATGTTTGAAATTTTATCAGGATAGGTTAGTAGTATTGGATTGGTTGTTGTGATCGCCGTAATTTGCGCTTTTTCCTAACCATGTCTCTTTTGTGCAGCTTTCAGGCCATATTGAATAATTGAAAGACATGAAATTAAATATAGTAATTTGGTGAATAGCTGTGCCCGAAGTAATCATTTTTGAGTAATGGTGATTTGTCACCGGAGGGGAACTCCGAGTCAAGAGAGCTTTGTGTGTTCTTGTGCATATATATTCGGCATAAACATTTTAAACCTACCCGACTTTCCGTTCTACGTATTGGCAACAGTGGAAAACGCATTAGTGGTGTAGGGTCTACAAGAACCGCAGATGCTACCATGTAATGACGATCGCTAGGCCTTCGCGTCGTGAACGTGCTTTGCGGCGGTGCGAGTCACGACATAGAATTAGGATAGCATAAGTTAGACAATGTTGACGGAATTCTTCCATGGGTCCATCTAGCTTAACGATGACATTGTCCTCGGCATTTCCATGGGTCATGCTGCTACCTAATAATACCCTTGCCCTTGGTTTATTTGTTTGGTGTCTGTTTCTTCCATTTCTCTGTCACTCACGTTCATGAGGATAGTTATAATGGCCGTATCTGTGATACGAGTTTCAACGGTGCGAAAAATATTTTTCATCACGGGTACTGTTAGGATGGATATACTGTATTTGTTTATCATCTACATCTTGAAAAATTGTTCATGAAAAGTATTGAATCCCATTTTTGGCGGGCCGTGCACACTTGTATTAAAATAAAACCATTATAACTCCTACATGGGAGTTATAATAAAATTATTTCCTTATATATCTAATAATACAAAAATATTGAAAAATAAGTTTCCGATTGTGAAAAATAAAATGCTCTTGCTATGTTAACTATATTGTTGAGAAAAACAACAAAATGAAATCCATTCAATAGATATGTGTTTCTAATCGTATTGCAGCGTAAAGTAGACTAGCTATAATAGCAACTGGCTCCAAAAGTGTACCAAAACAATAGTTTCTCCAAAAAAGGATTGTCATTTTCGTGTTATTCACACCAAATACGAGTACATACTTTGGAGAAAGAAAATATTAAAATTCGGTAAGCCCCGCAACCGAAAATATCCGCAAACACGCAACCATCTATAAGATGAAGAATTTAAAAACGACAATTCAAGGAACTTGATCATATTTATTAGGAATACGTTTCGGAGTCCAGATCCATCATCAGTTCGTAAATTTACAAATCATTATGTCTGCAATAAAAGATAAAGCAAAATGTTGGATACAGTCATTAAAGGAAATCAAGAAAATAAAAATAAAATTAAAACATGTTCCAGAAAAACTAAAATCGACAAGATTACCATTTAGTTACAATTTGTTATGGGTAGGAACTATCAGAATTGTTGAGGGCCGGTTTTAGTTTAAAAATATGTTGCGACTCTAAAATTCTGAGGTCACATGCAGTTGAAGCCGGACCTAAGATTTAGTTGCATTTTACTGCGTGATTACGTACTGCGGAGTGTGAGGAGTAAGCTAATTAGTTCCCCGCGCGGAAGCTTCGACCCCAATGTTCGACCATTCTGTTATAAAAATTTCGTGATGTTATGCCGACGTACGGTGATGTGCACTGCACACAACTGTATAATTGTTAAAAATAAATCAGAGATCGAGGTTCGCATCTCCATCGTAAGCGTCCTCTTGTACCGGAAAAATGAAGCAACCATAAAATTATACAATTCCGGTACAAGGATACGCTTTTGATGGAGAAAGAGCGTTTCTGATATATTCTTACAGTTGTGTGCAGTGCACATCATCGTACGTCGGCATTACGGCACAAAATTCTTATATCAGGATGGCCGAACATCGGGGTTGAAGCTTCCGCACGGGGAATGAATTCGCACAATTCGTACGTAATCACGCAGTAAAATGCAACGAACCGATATCCTCTGCGGGCTTCAAAATCTTAGATTCGGCTTCAATTACATGTGACCTCAGAATTTCAGAGTCGCTACATATTTTTAAACGAAAACTGGCCCTCAACTATTCTGACAGTTCCTACCCATCGTAAATTGGAAGTAGATCGTGTCGATTTTACTTTCTCTAGGACATGTTTTAATTTTTTTTTTGTTTTCGTGATTTTCTTTAATGACTGTATCCAACATTTTATTTTTTCTTTTATTGTAGTCGTAATGAATTTTAATTTTACGAACTGATGATGGAGCTGGACTCCGAAACGTATTCCTGGTAAATATGATTAAGTTCATTGGAATTTTCCTCGTTTTTAAATTCATCAAGTTGCGATGAAAGCAATCAACTGACCTGTTCAGATGTATTGAACTATAAGATTGTTCGTGAATTGTTCAAACATGTTAACATAGAAGAAAAATGCAAGATTCGTAAAGAACAGTGATATGCATGCCAAGTTAAAATAAATTATTAGCTTCGTAATATTTGGCGATTTACAAGCTAAATTAAAATAGAATTTTTGGCATTTTCTATATTAAATTCACAAAAACTTTCAAATGCACCTTCAACTTTATTAAATTGGTTTGGTTTTTGTTAGCCTGTCACATACTTTAAGATATGGACATTAGGTCAAACTATAAAGGTTTAGTCGTAAAAGTATAAAAAATTTATGTAGCTACAGGGTTTAACTATTCATTTTATATAGCTTTCAGTTATGACCGTGACTCATCGGGAATTCAAAGTAGTGAATTCAGTTAGCGGGCCTGATTGAACGCTATAATTCAACAGTTAGCTATATAATTTACTAGGTATGAATAGGCTCTTTATTGGATTACAAGTACGCACAGCCCGTCAAAAATAACGGGAATCACTAACTTTCTTGAACAAATATTCCAAATGTGATGCCCAACGAATGTATTCATCCTAACAGCGCTCGTGATGAAAAATATTCTTGTTCTTACGCACTGGTGAAACTCGTATCACAGATACGGTCACTATAACTCTCCTCATGAGCGTGACAAAGAAAGTGAAAGAAACGGACACCAAATAAACCAAGGGTATTATTAGATAGTAGCAGGACCCGCGGAGATTCCATAGACAATGTCATCGTTAAGCTAGGCGGACCTGAGAAAAAATTCTCACAGTATTACCTAACCTGTGCTAACCTAGCCTATCCTAACAAAAACTATCCTGATAAAATGTCAAATATTTAAATGCATGGAAACGCCATCTTTTAATGTTACACTGAGGAATTCGGTATCCATGATACCGCAAACTCACACAACGCGGATACCAAATAAATATATAAATAAACACACAACGGGTATTATTAGGTTAAATACTTTTACTTTCATGATTTATGACCTTCATTTGATTGATAAAATACGTATTTTTGGAAAGTATCGGTAAAGTATCGGCCGGATTTTGCCGCCGATACCGATACCACTAAAAATGGCCGATGCTGCCGATACCGATACCGATACATCGGTACATCACTAGTCAGTGTTTGCCTTCTATTCGGTAGTCCATGTCTTCTGTTACATCCATTGAAATTCAAATGTAAACGTGACCAAGAAACTAGTGTCTCTCCTTATATCAATGAACTGAGGCGAAGTAACCGTAATAGTGTCTTTAGTATGCCTCTCTCAAGTGTTCCCCCACTCACACTTCCAGGCCAACTATGGCTCGGTGCACGAGACCCTGGAAGGAACAGCGGCAGCGGCGGCCACCTCGGCCTCAAGCGACATTAGGAGCGACACAGAGGCCTCTGGTTTGCTACCGAATACTGTGACTAATGGTCAAAAATTTTCTGATATTGAAACTCGAGGATATGATCATGATTATGACGAAGCAGACGATTATTATAGCTATAACGACACAGAGTATGAGTACTTACCTGAGTTCAATGCCACATCATTTCCAGTTCTGCCAACATCTAATTCTACTCCTCGTAACGGAAGTTTGGTGCTATTTACGACTCAAAGTACTGAAGATGTTTGGGGTAACTACAGCGTTGTCGATGACGTAACCGATGTTCGAGCGTTGCTCAAGGCTCTGTCTATCGATGAAAATGCCATAATGTACCTAGTGGGAGGCTGTTGCGTTCTGGTCGTCCTGTTGCTTGTGCTTATTGTCGTTACATGCGTTGTGGTACGTAGAAGAAGGTACCCAGACCGTGTTGCACTTGGCAGAAAGTTCGATACTTTCCAAAATCCCATCTACGAGAAGACGGTGGTCAGTGTGCCCATTGAGGGAGACTTGGTAGATGATGAAAAGCGTCCTCCTTCCACGCCTCCACTCGCCATCAAAGCCGAGATGGAGGACCTCAGCGACTCGACTGTCATGGAGCAGTAGAAATGGAACTACCTTGGCTAAAGCGAATTTTCCAAATATTGAGTTGTGATCTCCTCTGGTGGTTGAATAATCAGTATTTACGAATAAATATGTTTGTGGAGTATCGTGAGTACGTGTAAAAAAATCAGTGGAAAGTACTCGGTATAAAAAGATGTGTGATTATTAAGGAAATTTCCTGTCTGAATGGTGTAATGTTGATCGAGTTTTTCTAATCCAAGTTATCTACCACCAGCACTGTTCTAAATGAATGTGTACCACAGTAGCTCCTTTTATTTTGATGACTCTATTTTACTGTGAGAAATTTATCATTACCTGGTTATATTGATCGTGAAAAAAATGGTGTTCCGGCACACGTTTGGCTGCTAGTTGGTGGAAACTGATATTAGTTGTGTTTAGATGTAAGGTAAGAAGTTCTCTTAACTATTTTCAATCTCATCTCTTATCATTTTTTCCTTCATCGTTATTGCGCGAAACCTCACGGGCAATGGTTTTGGACGGTGTATCAAGCTCCAACTTTTCTGATTTCCCGAACTCTCACTCGATATCAGTGATAGCTGTTACTGGTTTGGCAAATTTAAAATTAAGCTTCCTTTTTACGGTACTTGTTAGACACTTGGGCCTTTTTGTTGCCAGGATGGTTTGTTAGGCTCACCTTAATGGTTTGGAAAACTTTGTTTCTAAATCGTAATGAAACAGAACTTGAAAGCCTTGCGGAAATTGTTGTGAAAAACTGTGGAACTATAGTTTTTGCGCTACTGTGATTTATTTTATGATATATCAGTAGGGATATTAGTGCAATGAAGGTGGTTGGTGCTGCTGTTCAGAAATCTTGCGGGTAAATCTGTAGAGTTGATGTCCAAAGCACATATTATAGTTTTGTTGGAACTTCCGTCGGGGTAGTAGTTTATCCTCCATGTGCACAAAACTTGACCAAAGATGAACCATATTTTAGCTGTGAACTTATACGTTAACGTTTGTTTTGTACCCAGTTATTTTGCTTGTCGGTTGTCACATTCGTTGATTTTGATTCCTAGGTGCAATTGCCTGTCAAGAAGAAGCCAAATTTCTTACTCCAGTAGAAGAGGAGGTTGAAAATTTGTTATCGTATTTTCAAAGGCTTAGGCTCCTTGAATGTAGTTAAAATCCTTGAACTCTTTGTTTGAAGGTTTAGTTACTCAAGTTTCCCCATGGAGCGAGCGTTCCTTCGTAAAAATTCAAATTACCCACCGCCGCTTGAGCAACGCTTTGTGGTGTATGTCAGTTGAGAAATACGACCTAGTATATAAATAAGTATTTTATTTCTCCACAGATTCTCGAACGATAAACGGGCCTCTTGGAGTTGACAACTTAGCAATGCAAATTTAGAGCCTGCCTGTTGATTTCGTTCTTTAAGTTTGTGCCTTCGAGACTCTGGAGTGCCATTGGTATACTTTGATGAGTTACTACTCGTATAATAAAATTTTCTATTAAAACATCTTTGAGACATCAGCAATTCGATTCACTACTTGCAAATAGTGCTGACATCAAGTTGTCACCAATATTGAGCAAGAATTTTCTATGAGATCTCCGTTATAGTTAGTTGTTAAAAACTTACATGGCGAACAATCCTTCGACATTTGGATGTGTTCCAGGTGTGATGCTATCAAATTTTATTCTCAATTTATGTTTATTAACTTTACGTGCGGCATTTGTTCCCGTCAATGGTTATTGACGGGAACTATTTCCTACTGTATCATTTTCCTACGAGAATTAACGCTCCCAGGGTGAATAAGTGAGGTTTCGAGTTGAAGGTTAAGTAGGCGTTCCATTTGTTGAAACAACAGTTTTTTATGGACCATCTTTTTTCAGTTCACGCTGCCTCGAGTTCTTTCTATGCACCTTGTGCATAGATTCTGCGTTCCCTTGGGTTCATACTAAATGATGCCTTCCACTCTTTGCAATGCCTTTGTTGCGGATGACAAGCGTAAAGTAACATCTAACCTATCTTTTTTTTCAGTGCGACCGTTTTGTAGACTAAGCTGGCAAATGCCACACACGTCTGCAGTTTTTTGAGATATTTAACGAATTATTCTATTGTATTTCGGTTGCAAGAAATCTATTCTATTAGTTTGCTTTTTTACGTTATTCTCTGGCCAGGTGAATAGGAGAGGCAAAATTCGTGTGTATTTTAAATTTTGTGTTGACTAATATTTTAAATGCTTGAAAGTAAATTGTTTTTATTTTCTGGTAAAAACTATATGCTTCTCAGTACCGTTCAAGTTCTGGGGGTTCATTAGCCAGCAGTCGGCTTAAATTATCTCGATACGATACTTTGAAAATTTTCTCAGACTTCTAGCATTTTATGATCTTGAATCTAAATACTGTGTTCTCATGTTTGATCAGCTCGGAGTCTCCTTTCCCTTTGCTCTAATTACATAGCGCGCTTAACGTTTCTTGTGTTAGCTCTTGATTCCTGATTTGGTTCCCTGGTTTGAAAGCAACTCAAACTATTTCTTTCGACTCTGAATACTTGATGGCCTCATCATAAAATAATATTATTTCCTAATTACTTTCAAAGTATTTCCAGTGCCAATAGGCAAGAGCTTTATTTTGTTATATTTTCAAAATCAATAATGCCATTGGCCGAGAAAATGTTTTGTATTTGTGTAATCGATAATTTTGTTTAATTTTCTGAGCGTGACAGGTATGTCTGTTAAAAGAACTGTGAAATATTTTTATGAATACCTCACAGTAATTTCTCTTCAATTTGGGAGTTAGGTTCTCATTTTCTTTTTTCAACTTTCCTCCAAAATACTCGTTCTGCGTTCAGTTATTTGATCATTTGCTTGAACTTTGGTGTAACATTTTTGAAGTAATTGCGAGAGAATGTGAAAATATATCTAATAGCATATGATTGATTTTCGTGCCGGCAACTTTATTTCGATTTTGACAAAAATATGCTTCGTGACAAAGAACGTTTGTGGAACAGCAATTACTTCCGCGTCCTATTATTCAAATGAATGCGAATACGTGTCTTCATGATGTAGAAGCGTCTTCACTCCCGTAGTTGTACCAACCAAACCATTGAGATAAAAATTTTATTTACTTGTGTAGAATTAACACCCAGTCTCTGTAATTTTTCGTACCTGTTTTGTAATTGGCTTCTGGGACGAATGTGCGAGCTTGTGTGCGATAGCTTTTTTTTGTTCCTTGAATTAAATTTTTTGTCTTTTGTTGAATTATTGTTGCGGTTGAAAACTGAGTTCAAATGGAAACGATGGTATCCGATTGGTCAGAGTTGGAAAAATTTTTAGAAAAAAAAACTTACAACCATCAGCACTCATTGAATTGCTATGTTTTCAATAGGAACCTGCGCTATTTCCAAAAACAAATTTATTCTTGTAAGCACACTTTCTTTTCATGTAGGTCGCTCCGGCGAATCATGTTGAACTGGGCGGATCACCCAAACTGTGTTACGATATTATTTTCTGAGTGACTCGTCTTCCCCAATTTGACGTGCACGATCAGTGGATTTTATATTCGATTTAATTCATGATTTTCTTCCTGTCTCGTGCGTAACGGTTGACTCCTTGATATGTTGTACCGCATAAAATTAGCTTGTTCGTCAGACACAATTTTCTGAATGAATTCAACTTCTTTACCCAAATTCTCCATCGCATTTCATTTTAATTGGTGAAGCGGTGGACAAGTCTTGAATGAGAAAATAATAAGTTATTATATGAAATTTTCACTTCTCATTTTAACAGCGTGAAATCTTGTATGGAATGACGAAAACATGAAAATAGGTTTAAATTCACTGTTCAAACGGCTAAGGCTTAACAAGTGGCAAGGATCTCTGACCAATAGTGAGTGTGTGTGGGTGGGTGTTCATAGTCACGATTAATACTTACTGATGTATACCTGGACTTGGTCTCCTGTGTCTAAATGTGGTTTATTTGCTTCGCGTAATGAAGGTGTGAATGTTAAATTCATGTAACACCGGTTCCAGCTTTAGTAAGAGTTTCTTCCTTTTCAGAAATAAATTAATTGATGATGAAGAATAGACATTATTATGACTTCTTGTAAGGATCTATTGCTTTCCAAAATAGAGTTTTATTCATTCAGCCTGTATACTATGGTGTGAAAAAAAAAACTAAGAAAAAAATTGTAGAAAGTGCGAGAAAGCCATATCACAATTTAAATGAAATTTGTAAATCGTTGAGCGCTCAATTTTTCTCGGAAATTGGTTGTTCAATTTATTTGATCACTCCTACAATTAATATTTTCCATAATGGTGTTAAGGTCATGAAATGAAAAATTGTGATTAGTGGTAGTGTTATTACTATAAATAATTCAGCTTAAACATTTGAAAGTTTTGGTGTGCGCGGAGTGTCTCAAATGTGAACTCGAGTGCGATGTGTAGGCTATGAATTATTTTGGCTGCTGAGTGACCTTGTATTTGACGGTCCTTTTCTATAGATCTTGAAAGTCGATAGTAATGAATCTCGTAGTTTTAAGAGGCTGTGCTGCTTCTATTGTGGTAATATGATTCTCGTAGTTCAGAACTATGTTTAGGAGACTAGGAATAGCGGAATATAGTAGTACTTTCTTACATTTTTAGCTTAAGATTTCAAGCTCTGCACTGTAACAAAGTGGGTAGTTCCCTTTTTCTGTAGATATCGTTTTTGAAATCAGACATTGCTCAACATTGAGTAAATGAAATGCTAGCGGTAATTTTTCTTGTATACTCGAATGAAAGAATAGTGTTTTAACTATTCCCGTGTTATAAAACAGCCGGTCTTTAGCGATACGTTGTTTCACGGTCGGTTTATGTAACTTTATTATTCAAGTGACATAAAACCACACATTTGTCAATATCACACCACCATTCCAGGAGAAGGTGTGTATAGAAGCGGCAGCATTACAGAACCGCGGGACAACTGATGCCTGTTCCATACATCTAGGGATTTTGAACGTAGAGCATCGATACGATTCTTGCTTTGGGGAAGGTCTCGATTCGTTCTCGTGTCCATATTTCTGACTGATAAAGGTTAAGTGGAAATTAAATTCTTTAAAAAAAATTAAATTAGAATTAGAATTATAATTATTAGAATTAGAATAGAATTCTTTAAATTCTTTAAATTCTTTTGTTATTTAAGGGGTGCGAGAAACTATGTAAGTGTTTCAGTCCATAATCAAACTCAATTAGTAAAAAAATATTGTTGCTTCAGATCTGGTACTACATGTATCGTTTTCTGATGGTGGAATGGGAAATAGGGCTTCAAATTAGTTGCGTCTTTATGAGACTAAAAATGTGCAGATTGACGAAGGGAAATTCGTAAAGTTGTGCCCCATTGACCAAGTCGTTGCTACAAACATCTTCGCGTTTAAGTCTTGCGCGCGCGCTCTTGCATTCATAGTAGACGTGTTCCTCTCCATTGAATCTCCACTATTGGTGTGCATCCCCCGCATATCTTTTGCTACGACTAGTGAGCATTGTTCAACGTGAGGTGAGGGCTTAGCCCACCTCAAGGAAACGTGAGAGTATTGAGTTGGCTCCGGTAAGGTGGAGAGAAGTATGAAATACGTTTCGTACCTGGCCACATCGCCAAACCGGATCAAAAGCGTTCCTCAGTGCAATCTAGTTCCTCCCTACAGAAGCGCTTCTCACTGTAGTGACTCGCAGTTAAATTAGTTCCAATGAAATGCCACTCCATAAAGGCGTACTACGGATGTGAGCCGTTGCACAAAACTCATCCTTTCTTGTCATTTAAGACGAAGCTATTGGTTCTGTGAAAAAAATTTGTGGTTTCCTCTTTATACGTACTTTATCTGTCTGTATCGTCCCATATCGTGTTTTTTATTTTTTTTTTGTGGTTTTATTCCTGGGTGGATTTCATGGCAGTAAAATGTGACGTCAACTCTATTTGAATCTTTCTATCATATAATGTATATATCTTTCTTCCCCAGCTCTCATTTCAAATATCTCTTCATTCTTCGATATCTCTTTAGTCATGCTTCCAGCTTCTTTCTTTTTTACTAGAACTTGCTCACTCATTCCCCTTTACATGTCTCAAAAGCACCCTGGGTTTTCATGCTATGTTACTCGACAACACTCGTGTGAACATTTTGGGTTTTATTAAGGACCATCTTTTTTCTGTTCACTGCTGTCCGATTTTTCAGCACCTATTGACTTTCGTCTTCGACTTATATCTTTTTCTCCAGACCTTCTTTCTCAACTCGCTACGGGGTTTTTGGCTGTCCTGTGTTCGCGGATTGTGCGTCGCTCTGTAGATGATCTCTTCAAGGATCAACTAGGACTCTTATAAAATGACAATGATGTGGGTGGCAATTGAAGCGGTCTTTGTGATGGCTGCTGTTGTGTTTCCATGATGGTGATTGTGACAAACTTTGAACAACATTTATATAGTGTGTTTTTGTGTAACGATGTGAATTCTGTATTTTAAACTGTGAGATCTACGGCGCGATATAGTACGAATTACTGAAGCGCTAGCAAATCAATGCTAATACTACTACTACTACTGCTTCTATGCGCTCACGATCCTGTACAAGAATATACCGTGTGCATAAATTCTGCGTTCTTTCAACTCAATACTAAATGGCGCCTTCATCCTTCTTCTTTTGAACATCTTTGTTGTGGTAATGGAGGCTGAAACTAACTCACAATCAATAATCATTCCGCCGTCATTTTCATTAAATTACTAACCAATTTGGCAACTCCGACTAAGTAATTCATGCGTCAATTCAGACACTCCTCACTTTTTTCTACTCACAGACGCTACCTTTTACTGAAAGTGAATTATCTTTTGCAACTATTTCGCGGATTCTCGTCGTTTAAAATAGTTTTAAAACTGTAATGCTATTCCAACAACATTCATTTACATTAATGTTACTAATCTTTAGATTTGGCATGGCACAAGCTATTCATTTTTTCTTGCGTAACTTTCTATAAATACGTCCCGAGGAGGGGATTGTCGATCCCGTAGCTCTATTTCTTCATCGTCTTTGACAATGTTTTGGTACAATGGTTTTTGTTTTTATTGGACGTAGAACAGACACTAATGGGGCTGCATGCCTTGTGCCAGTGATAGGATGTCTCGGCTCAAAAAACTCGAAAGTTTTGATAACCAAATGTAAGAAATAACTTTTTGAACATGAATTCTTACGAGCGACGAACTTATTCGCAAGCTCTCCTGGCATTAGATTTGGTGACATGTGCCCGTATTGAGAGTCTCAAAATTTGATCAAGTTACTTCATTCAGTGTTAAGATTAAATTTCAATATCAGGATATACTGTTTCAGTGGTTTAGTTTACGAATTGATGGTTAATGATAACCAAAACTGGCTGCTACTAGAAGATTTAGCTTTGGAGCAGCTTTTCAGGTGGTTTGAATGTCTAGCATAGATTTAATTGAAACTAATATGTGTAAAGTTAAGATGCGTTCATACTTTGATGTTTCCTCGCATACTGTCAATGCTTGCTGTTATAGTGACTTATTACTCTGAATGTGCGTATTTTACAGTGTCTCAGTCTCATTTGGTGACGAAAAATATTTGGTGTGAAAGACGATTGTTCTTATAAGCTACGCTACTCATTCATGTTTCCATTTCAATTTTTTTTTCCTTCAATTTTTGGTATTATTACTTTGATAGGTAATTGAATTTGTTAAAAAGTGCATTTAATTTTTAGTCTCCGTACATCATTTCTTATTGATTTTGCCTTACTGAAGAATGCATGCGAACCAATTGAATGCGATACTGATCGACGTCTGACTAGCCTTTTGTACATATTGTTGAACTTAACTTCATTTGTAATTTTTCTTTCGTGTTTTCACGTCTTAGTCTTCGAAATCAGTCACTTGTTTACTTGTAGTCTAAATCACGGAACACAAATCAAATTTTAGGGTCTTTAATTAAGAAGGATCTTTGTTTAAAGCTAATGATAATGCTGCATTGATCTTGAAATGCATTCCTTACGCTCCATTTATATGGCAATGCTAGAAAGCTGGTTAGTCTTAAGTTTATTCCAGTAATGGTTCATCCCATGGCAAAACTAAAAAGCGATCTGGAATAAACTCTATAAGAGCTCCTTCGCCTCGGTGTTGTCACACAATACCCCTCAAGGGGATGCAACTAGTGTATCTAGGGGAATTAACACTCCCAGAGAAAAATGTGTTTGTGGCCGAGCTGAGAGATAAGTAGGCCTTCTTTTTGTTGAAATAAAATGTTTTTGTTATGTTAAGGATCAACTTTTTTCGGTTCACTGCTGTCCTTTTTTTCAGAACTTACTAATTTTTTCTTCAACTTTTATCTCGTTTCATGAACTTCTTTTTCAACTTACTGTTTCTATGCCCCTTCATAGATTCCGCATTCCCTTATCTCCATACAAAATGGTGCCTTCCTCCTTCCTTTTCGATACGCTCTTTTTTTGTTGCGGTTAGGGATGCTTAAACTAACATATAATCTAATATGTCACACAATAAGGTTTGGGAGATCCTAACTATAAAAAGGTCATCAGCCTCAGTAATTCATCTGTCTTCCGTTTGCTGCGAAATTACCCTTTCTCATTTCGAACTCTCATCAAAATGTTCATTTTTACACGATTTTCCAATTTTGGAAGGAAAGTAAACGTTAAATTATTGTTTAGAAGTACGTTCATTAACGTCTTTTCAGTTTTTATGGCTTAATTTTTTGTTAATGCAACTTTTCCTCTCATTTTTATTCCGTGTCAAGTTATGTTTGTAATTTTATGTTAAGTATCCGTGCAATATGACCTCGCATTCCCTGTAGAATGTTAGCAACTTTCACTTGTTCGTTCATGCTGAATTTTTATGCTATTTTTTTGTATAAAAAAAATTGAACAAAATTTCGGTTCAAAATATTTAACTAAATTTACAACTGCTCACGTAACATTATGCGCTTGCTTTGCAAACAATTCTAGTATCCCTTGGTCTTACCTGGTTCAGCGGTTATTAGACTTGTGTGGAGCGGCGTACCTATTGGTTTCATTGACAGCATTAGTTTAGAGGTTCTTTCGATGCATCTTATGTAAATTCAAATTTTCGTTGTAACAGTTATCGGTGGCCTACATTTTGATAACTTAGACATTATTTTTTTATTTGATGCAATTCTGGTAATGCTCAATTGTTTGTTAATGTTTTACACAATTTAGCTAAGTTTAATGTCATGCGTTAACTTGAGATATTACTGCGGTTTTATGTTCGCGAAAGTAGAGTGCAATCGGTAATACGTTCGAGGCTAATGCTTCTTGGTACTGATTTGAATGTTAAATTTAGTTTATCATCACTTCTATGCTTCATAATGACGGATAAATACTGTGTTCTTCATGTTTGTGACAGATTTCTGCGTCTTTGGCATTTACTGGAATAATGCGCGAGAACCTTGCCTACCAAAATAGTAGAATGCGTTTTCTATTCTATTATGTGCTTTCGTATCTCACGCAGCTTATCAATCTATTTATAAATATAATTTTCCGAGGTCATGGTGGTTGTCATGCTTCTGAAGTTGAAAGGGTATCTCAACTCACCGCGCCACTTGGTCTTTTCTCTGCTACAGTACTTTGACCGTTATTACCATGTAGTGTCTAATTTAGTTCGTTTTTGTTTGTGCTTTAACTTACTACTTTGAACAAGTTTATTAATTTGAACTAAATATTTTCTACAGATTCGTAATTTTTTTCGTTGTGGAAAACTGTACTAGCTTAATTCACGTGTCACTCTACTATAGTTTCCCATTTTATGCTTCTAAATTGAGTTACCCGAGTCATAAAACTTTCCTAGTTGATAGAGTTAAAGACAAAAGTCTCCATCAGTGGCCACCAATGCACAAATAAAGTCGTTACTAGTATAAGTTTTTTATCTTGATTTCGTTGCGATAAACTTTTATGATCAAATGCATTAAAACTTATTGGGGCATTCTTAGTGTTGCACATGAAAGGTATATTTCTTACCGTTAACTCCTAAAATGAATTTTGCCACGGAAATTCATTGATTGAATTTTAAAACGTGATTTCTCTTCGATGTTGCTCTTATTCTCGTGAAAGTTTTTAGCTTTTAAACTATTTCTGTTTTATAGTTCGTCTTCATTTCTTTTAGTAGTTTATTTTCCATAAGTGAGTTCCGTTCCATAAATTGTCGTTTTTCCCCTCTAGCTTTAGTATATTAATAGGTCACGCTGTCAAACAGCCGCTTCAAACATGACCAACTTTTGTAACTGTGTCAAGTTCTAGTAAAGAGTTCTGTGCTTATAACATTTACCTTTGGCCTATAACCAATGTTTGTTATCGCTACCATGAGTAGGGCGGGCTACCAGTCGGTGCGAGCAACGCGGCCGTAGGACTGTAATTTGTAGAGTACATTGCAACAGATCATTTATTTAACCATAATAGTGCGAAATGTTGATGGCCTATTTTCAACAAGTTTTCGTCAAAATCGCCATCGAGTGGTGTAAGTTTTATGTTTCCCCACCAAATCGTTTCTTCGAATCAAGTTTTCTTAATATATTTCAGCCTGTTGTGGGAGGCTCCAACATAGTTTCCATTGTAAATGTACCGATTATAAATTTTTGTTTCTAAAATATTCTGTACTAATCGAGCTTTCTCATAAATAAAATTACTTTTAATTGTAGTAAATCAAACGTCATTTGTATAAAGCTTCCTTAAAGGGAATTTAACTGTTGTAATTTTTCGTGAAAATTTGCGATACCTGATGGAAAACGGAATGATGTTATTACAGATCATATTTTGGATTCACCGTTTTTTCTCAGCACTTAGTATCTTCAAGTTTCCTCGTTTCATAAGCTTCTTTCAATTTCGTTGCTTCTACGAGCAAGAAATACTGTGAGAACACACGAGTGCAACATTTCTTACCGTTCCCATAATCCCATGCTTCATAGCGTCTTCCTTTTCACTCCCAAAGGCCATTTTACACGTGCGGAGTTTTCAACGTCAGTTGACTACTGGTGTAAACATGAAACCACGCCCATGAGAGTAACTGCGTGCGCAACTGCAGCTGATGCTTTTACTTGCAGTTACTTGCTGATGCTTTTACCGCTTGCAGTCAACGCAGTCAATGAAGTGAAGGAAGCAGCTACAAAGTAGACCAACTCTTGCTAGCCACAAATCTATTTTTCAAGAGCTAAGTAGTGATGAGAGATTATTGTGAAAGTAGATATGGCTTTAAGTACCTATGTTTCAGTAACTTCTCCACAAAGTGACAAAAAATTCAGAAAGACGATGCACTCCAACTCCATCCCACCAGGAGCTGGATTGGGAAGCTACATTATCGCAGATAACATCTTTCAAAAAATTGAGAAGATTGTCTGCCATAGGTTTGGTTAGTACACGTCGTCAGTACCAGAGATTTTATTGCTTCCACTGAATAATTTGGGAGACTCAGAAGTTTTCCAATACGCATCATCTCTAGAGTTTACATTTTTATATTCTTCCAATTTAGTATTCAATAAACATGGGAAATCTTAGTACATCTCAATTAATATCACAACATAATCTCTTGAGAACACATCGTGGATACTCAACAATAATTGTCCGCACAGCACTTGCCGCCGTATTTCCACCGGCAATCTTGCAGCTGCAGTCAATAGAATCAAGACATGCTTGATCGCGGATGTTGACTACATGTCGGTCGTGAGTAGTCAAAAAGTGGGCGGGGCGTTGAGCAAATAGGCGGCGCTCAGTTCACGTGTAGTCAACTAACGTTAACTCCGCACGTGTAAAATGGCCTTAACCCTTCAACGCCCCAGAGGACACCAGTGTCCTCTTTCAAAAATACCCTCAATATATTGTATTTCTTGTTCAATTAGTTCCCTAATGTGTTCTTTGAAGTTCTCTGCCGGGTGGCAGTTCCTATCCCATCCTGATATTGGTGACTGCCTGATGCCAGCGCCAGTTTAGTGACGGTGGTTGTGTTAACGGTAATATGAGTGCAAAAATTCGGACGTTAAAGGGTTAAGACGTACGTTTTATGTGGTTAGGGAGCCTCAGAGTCACTTGATCTTATCTCATTCCTCAGTCACTTAAATACCCCGTCTCAAGGCACTTAATTATTATTCATTGAAAGTAAAATAAATTCAGTCGACTAGTTTCGAACGAAGCACAAACCAAAGTGAAAACATGGGGCATCTTCTAATTTTTTTCTTAATCCTTCCAAACAAACAATTTAGCGTCCAGTGAAGACACAATGAGTATTATATGCATATATTTGTCGTTAATTAATACGTAGACTCGTGGGTATGAATGTCAATTAATGTACCATGAGTTATCAATGTACAAAAGTGTTCGACGGATTTGCCTGAATATTTACCATGATATTTCGAAAATTATCAAAACTTTCAATTTCATAAATGTAAATATCACCCGATGAGGAAAAGTTATCGGCAATTTTTTGTATACCTGGAAAAACAATATCTTGAATTCACCTGGCCAAAAATCGTTATAAAACTTTCAAATCAATCAATTTATATCAAGCTCATTTTAGCTCATTTCAAGTTGTATAAGAATTTCCCGTAGTTTAGCTTTAGACCTGCAATTCCTATAGCAAGACCATCACTTCTTCAAGTTCTGCAAATTTAGTTTCGTAAAAATATTCCAAAATATCGGATATTGCACATTTGGGGGGGCTTGAAGTTCGGAGTCAATCCTTTCATTTAAGGCCCCATTACACGGGGCAACAATTGCTCCAAAAAGCAGCGACGGATGCTTCTGAGAGCAACGGACTGCATTTGCTGGGCGAGTTATGGTTATCGCGTTTGTTCAAAAATCTCGTGCTGAGTCGTGCGTGTGGCGTTGCCAATTGCAGAGGGAAGTTGTAGCTCGCAGTGACTGCGGCATTTGACATCTTCATTTCATCATTAAATGAAATGCATTAAGAACGTATACAAAACTTAGATCCTGTTTTGCGCTTTTAAATGTCCTTGCATAATTTATTGTCTTTATTTTCTAACAATGGGTGAGATTGAAGGGTCGTACGACTGTTGATTTAAAATAATTCTTTTGATGTATTATTGACTTCTAGGAAAATATCTAATTTATGAGAATCAATATAAAATGCAGCAATATAAACATCGTAATATTGTAATAAATTTTTAAAATCTTTTTTACAGCTCATATTCGCATATAAATATAATAATTTGTGTTTTTATATCGCACAGAAATAAACAAAAGGAAGAGTAATTTAATTAATTAACACTTTGACTGCGGCAACTAAATATAAAGTTCAACACCAAACTCAAATTTTAAGTCAATTGTAGTAAACTATTTTGAAAATACCAAACATGAACTGGATCGTGCCTTCATTTAGCTT
The DNA here is from genome assembly GCA_030386875.1 of Morinoia aosen. Classification (NCBI taxonomy): domain Eukaryota; kingdom Metazoa; phylum Arthropoda; class Malacostraca; order Amphipoda; family Talitridae; genus Morinoia; species Morinoia aosen. Next base: position 78,735,833 of record CM059572.1, on the reverse strand, counting down.
TGATTAAATATTTATGGAAATTGAGTTTGCGTCGGTGAGCAGCATTATGAAAATTACCTCCGTATACCACCGGTGGCGCACGTCGCAGTCAAAGTGTTAACCCCATTCATTTGGTATATTGATATCGTTAGGTTCAAGCCTAAAAACATATTAAATGGTTTGATCATTAGAAGCTGAATAAATTATTGCCTATTTTTCTACCCGCTACTTATGATAGAAAATTAAAAATGAATGCACATTCAGTTACCTGACTTCATAGAGTCAATCTTCTTAATGTTTTTCCTATTTTTTGTGGCTTCGATAGTTACATCATATCCAGCTAAACTGTTTAAACTTATAAACCTATGGATTATTCTTTTTCAAATTTCTGACCACTTTATTTATCATAAAATTCTACCTGATAAACATTCCGATATATGGAAAAGTTATAGCATTTGAAAATGAAACGTCACGAATGAAACGTCACGGTAAATGGTAATATTCCGCTTTTTTTTATACAGAAATTACGACTAATTATATGAATAAAATGACACTTAATTGCTTATATAAGACTTATTAGCTTCCATATTATAGAACACTGCGCGATTTATTAACACTTTGACTGCGACGTGCGCCACCGGTGGTACACAGAGGAAATTTTCATAATGCTGCTGACCGACCAATAGTCGCAAACTCAATTTTCAAAAATATGTAATAACAACTAAATACATGCACGATCCAGTTTATGTTTGATATTTCCAAAATAGTTTTCTATAATTGACTTAAAAATTTGAGTTTGGTGGTGAACTTCATTAATACCTAGTTGCCGCAGTCAAAGTGTTAAATCCTTCGACTTTCTATTGAATGGCGGACTAAGTTTATGTTGGCTCAGTGGGAGGCGGTGTTTCATAGCATAGGACATTGATGAAAGGCTTCTTTTATCAATTGTATGGCGGATCGAGACCACAGTGAACCAGACGGAGACGGTGTTGCAGACATCCTCACACTACGACGCTCAGTCGAGCACTGCTCCGTCGCTCAAGGCCCTATTACACGGGGCAACAATTGCTCCAAAAAGCAGCGACGGATGCTTCTGAGAGCAACGGACTGCATTTGCTGGGCGAGTTTTGGTTATCGCGTTTGTTCAAAAATCTCGTGCTGAGTCGTGCACCTCAGAGCGACGGAGCAGTGCTCGACCGTGGAGGGAGTATATATGGAGCATGGAGCTAGGATATATGGAGGGAGCATAGCCGATTCCAATCGGGTTCAAATTAGCTGCAAAAGTTGGGAGACTGGGGCATTGGCAAGGCCCCACACGTGAGCCAACCACAGACGCTTGGCTGAAGTTGGCGCCTCCTCTACAACTCGTTCATTTGCCAAAGCAAGATTAGTACCGCTCCACAAATCGAAGGATGAGGTGCGCGTGCAAGTCGCTCTCTAATTTGTTATATTCAAGGGCCTGTAATCTTTACAGTTTTTAACTCTTAATGTATCTTTGCTAGTAATTTTGATATTATTAAGTGTCCTCGAGTGAGGAAACACAATTTATTATCTTTCGGAGTCTTAGAATCCCAAATTAATGATTACGATAAACTCAACAGCTGGAAGAGCAATCAGCGAGCATGTGCGCACCCTAGCGTAGTTAGTAGGTAACTGGCTTCCGTGCTGACGTCACACTTGCGAGACGGCTATTGGTTACCACAAACATGGGAGAAATCTCAAAAACTGGTTCGCTTCACAGACGGCTATGCTCCCTCCATATATACTCCCTCCACGATATGGAGGGAGCATAGCCGTCTGTGAAGCGAACCAGTTTTTGAGATTTCTCCCATGTTTGTGGTAACCAATAGCCGTCACGCAAGTGTGACGTCAGCACGGAAGCCAGTTACCTACTAACTACGCTAGGGTGCGCACATGCTCGCTGATTGCTCTTCCAGCTGTTGAGTTTATCGTAATCATTAATTTGGGATTCTAAGACTCCGAAAGATAATAAATTGTGTTTCCTCACTCGAGGACACTTAATAATATCAAAATTACTAGCAAAGATACATTAAGAGTTAAAAACTGTAAAGATTACAGGCCCTTGAATATAACAAATTAGAGAGCGACTTGCACGCGCACCTCATCCTTCGATTTGTGGAGCGGTACTAATCTTGCTTTGGCAAATGAACGAGTTGTAGAGGAGGCGAGGAGGAGCCAACTTCAGCCAAGCGTCTGTGGTTGGCTCACGTGTGGGGCCTTGCCAATGCCCCAGTCTCCCAACTTTTGCAGCTAATTTGAACCCGATTGGAATCGGCTATGCTCCCTCCATATATCCTAGCTCCATGTGCTCGACTGAGCGTCGTAGTGTGAGGATGTCTGCAACACCGTCTCCGTCTGGTTCACTATGGTCTCGATCCGCCATACAATTGAAAAAAGAAGCCTTTCATCAATGTCCTATGCTATGAAACACCGCCTCCCACTGAGCCAACATAAACTTGGTCCGCCATTCAATAGAAAGTCGAAGGATTTAACACTTTGACTGCGGCAACTAGGTATTAATGAAGTTCACCACCAAACTCAAATTTTTAAGTCAATTATAGAAAACTATTTTGGAAATATCAAACATAAACTGGATCGTGCATGTATTTAGTTGTGATTACATATTTTTGAAAATTGAGTTTGCGACTATTGGTCGGTCAGCAGCATTATGAAAATTTCCTCTGTGTACCACCGGTGGCGCACGTCGCAGTCAAAGTGTTAATAAATCGCGCAGTGTTCTTTAATATGGAAGCTAATAAGTCTTATATAAGCAATTAAGTGTCATTTTATTCATATAATTAGTCGTAATTTCTGTATAAAAAAAGCGGAATATTACCATTTACCGTGACGTTTCATTCGTGACGTTTCATTTTCAAATGCTATAACTTTTCCATATATCGGAATGTTTATCAGGTAGAATTTTATGATAAATAAAGTGGTCAGAAATTTGAAAAAGAATAATCCATAGGTTTATAAGTTTAAACAGTTTAGCTGGATATGATGTAACTATCGAAGCCACAAAAAATAGGAAAAACATTAAGAAGATTGACTCTATGAAGTCAGGTAACTGAATGTGCATTCATTTTTAATTTTCTATCATAAGTAGCGGGTAGAAAAATAGGCAATAATTTATTCAGCTTCTAATGATCAAACCATTTAATATGTTTTTAGGCTTGAACCTAACTATATCAATATACCAAATGAATGGGGTTAACACTTTGACTGCGACGTGCGCCACCGGTGGTATACGGAGGTAATTTTCATAATGCTGCTCACCAACGCAAACTCAATTTCCATAAATATTTAATCAAAGCTAAATGAAGGCACGATCCAGTTCATGTTTGGTATTTTCAAAATAGTTTACTACAATTGACATAAAATTTGAGTTTGGTGTTGAACTTTATATTTAGTTGCCGCAGTCAAAGTGTTAATTAATTAAATTACTCTTCCTTTTGTTTATTTCTGTGCGATATAAAAACACAAATTATTATATTTATATGCGAATATGAGCTGTAAAAAAGATGTTAAAAATTTATTACAATATTACGATGTTTATATTGCTGCATTTTATATTGATTCTCATAAATTAGATATTTTCCTAGAAGTCAATAATACATCAAAAGAATTATTTTAAATCAACAGTCGTACGACCCTTCAATCTCACCCATTGTTAGAAAATAAAGACAATAAATTATGCAAGGACATTTAAAAGCGCAAAACAGGATCTAAGTTTTGTATACGTTCTTAATGCATTTCATTTAATGATGAAATGAAGATGTCAAATGCCGCAGTCACTGCGAGCTACAACCTCCCTCTGCAATTGGCAACGCCACACTGGTTGCCTTGTGTGATAGCGCACCCACAAGTTGCGTCATTTCAGTTGCCGTAACCGAGGCAAAGTGTTGCCCCGTGTAATAGGGCCTTAAATTAAGATCAGTGGTTCCCGAGCCGTGGTGTCGCGTACCCATGCATTCCTGTAGCTCTGTCCACGGTGGTACGCTGTGCACCCCGTTTATTTCCTATGCAGTATGCAGATAGAAAATTTGTGCAGCATACATTCAAACTAGGGCCTTCAGCAACAAACATAGCAAATGTCTAAGAAAAAAATGTCACTCTATATGATATCCTTGACTCTTTGTTGAGAGGGGGTTCCAGCATGGGTCAGGCGCTCGGCCAAAGTGAGGGGTAGCTGGAACCCCCTCCCCCCGTGGGGCCCTAGCTACCACTCATAAAATTAAGCTTTGATAAATCTCTTTCAACGTCGAGTCCGAATAAAACCTTTGTTAGGCTCCAAATTCCTACACCTCAACGCAGTCAATTGTTTCTCGGTGGAACTGCTTTTGAGGAGTCCCCAGATTGAAAGCACAACAACGATGATTATAGCGGCGACTGAGGAGAGCATGAAACTGGAACATCTGATGTACTGGTGGGGCGCTGAATCGGCGTTCTGTGAGATGTAAGTGTATTTCCAGTGAAATATGTGGAATAAACAGATCCGACCTTCACGCGGTCTGAATAGTAATTGAAAGAAATTTTGTGACTGCTGCTACCCACCCGGTTTGTTGTGGTGGAGGTATTAGATTATGCCCTCCTATGAACGTCATTGTTAATCCTGGTAAGGTGGACGGTTGACACTAGAAATTTGAATCCTGACACGCGTTACAGTGTGAGCTGTTGAGGAGCTACAGAGTCTTAAATTTGCTGCTGTTAACAATAGTGCGAAGCCATTATAGCATAAACTACGAAAAGAACTTGGGTTGACCTACCAAAGCGACAACTAAATAGTCTTTGACCGAAGCTGTCGTTGACTGAATTTATTATTATTATCATTATTATTACGTTTCAACTAAGGTTGTGCTAAATCATGTTCAGAATGGTATAATGAATTAGATTTTCTTCGTCTTGAAATATTTCTATTTCATTAACACTCTAGTAATTACGCAGTAGCTGATAGTTCTAGTTACTGATATTTTAAACTCAACTTCAGTTTACGCTAGAGGTATTGCATCATTCTTTCTTTAACTACCGTCTTAAAAAGGTGTAGGCACCTGTCTTGGAACTTTAGTAAGTTTCGTGCATAAACGTTATGTTGCTAGAAACAAATATACACCAGCGGTGCAGTTTAAAGCATTTTCTACGACGACAGCCTGTCATTGTGCTCCGTTAACTAGTGTCTCTTTTCCGACTCTCAAGTTTAAATGAACCGGCGCCATGTTCGCGGTTGTCTTAAGATATTTGAGCTTCATCTGTGAAAAATTAGCATTGTTCTAAATATCTATGACTTTAATTATCAATAATGAAATTATACCCTAAGCTTAAACGTGTCATCTTCTATCAAACACAAAGCATTTGCCATTCTACATTGGTCCTACCTAAAATTTGCTGAAGAAAATTATTACTACGTACAGCTGCCAATTTTAGACACAAAATTAACTTTATGGCAAATTATCATATTCATGCAATGCCGCGTACCCCCATCGCCCACTAAAACGCGGACTTGGTACGCAGCACAAAAAGTTATGGACACACTGATTTATATACTGCATCCGAAGTATCCTCGAATTTGCTGACACACTTCACAATGGATTAAGCCATGAGCATCTTTCCTTCATTGTCAAGATAACACTCGTTTTAGATTCATTTCTTGACCACTGAAGAGAACGGTTTATTTTTTGCTTGTGATTCGCAACATCTTATTTCCTGATCCGGTTTCTAGCCCTTCTAGTGCCTTTTAATTTTCTAAATTTTGTCTGCTCCTCCTAAGAACCCCTCAGGGGGATACAACTATTGTATCTATGGGAATTAGCGCTCCCAGGGGAAAAATGTGAGGGCCTGAGCTGAGAGTTAGGTAGGCCTTTTTTTGTTGAAATAAAATTATTTTCGTTATGTTGAGGACCACCTTTTTTCGGTTCACTACTGTCCTGTTTTTCAGCACCTCTGACTTTCATCTTCAACTTTTATCTTATTTCATGAACTTCTTTCTGATCTTACTGTTTCTATGCCCTTTCTGCATAGATCCCTCATTCACTTATCTCCATACTAAATGGTGCCTTCCTCCTTCCTCTCTTCGATACGCTCTTTTTTTTGTAGCGGTTAGGGAGGCTTAAACTAACTTATAATCTTAATCTCTCCTCCTAAGAAAGGACGCGCTGAAATTATCCACTTTTAAAGTACAGTACATATCTACACAACTCGGCCGACACACATCTGATTAGGGCAGCCGTGGTAGTACGTAAGCAGGGTGGAACTCGTTAGGGCGTTAGGCAAACTTGTGCGTACACCGTATACAAAAACAGTAGCTTTCACGTCCAATAATATTCTTTTTAAAATAAAAAAGGGCTCACACCATATTTTTCAACATATCAAATACGGAAGAGTAATTTCGTTGAACTCCAACGCTTCACAAACCTAAGTTGTATTAACTCGCTGAAACCATTGTAGCATTTACATGCAAATCGATGATATGCCATAACGCTTAACCGATGTCCCACCAAAATAACACGTCAATCATAATGAAACTGTTTTTGCTTCATTAAGCATTACACAAACTAATTCAACAGATTCGATAACATGTTGGTAAGTGCTCTTAACCATAACTAAAGTGCTCCAACGAGAGAAAAGCCCCGTTTAGTGTGAAGTTGAGGAAAAGGGGAATCTAAACACAAAGCGTGCTCTCATACAAGATCCCCCGCGTATAGTAACAGTAAATTAATACACGAGATAAACGTAGAAGATGCTTAAAAAAACAGGGCAGCAGACCTCAATACTCTCAAATTTAACTCGGGTAACCGTATGAAAACCAAAATGTAAAGCGCGCCTCTGGGCTCAAAAAAAAAAGCTGAACGGCAAAAGAAATTCTTAATACTCTCAAGACGAATCAAACCTTTCTGTCAGACCTCGCTTGAGCAATTAAAAATATAAGTTTCTTTATACGCACTATATGCAACGATCTCTCACGGTTAATTATCGATTGATTGAATAAAAGTGAGTTTTAGCCTGCCTTTACCACAACAAAGATGTTCAAAGAAAGGAATGATGAAGGCACCATTTAGTATGTAGTTAAGGGAACGCGGAATTTACGCACAAGGTGCGTAAAAACAGTGAGCTGAGAAAGAAGTTCATGAAGCAAGATAAAAGTTGAAGAAGAAAGTAATAGGTGCTGAATAACAGGACAGCTGTGAACCGAAAAAGATGGTCCGTAACAGAACAAAAAACCTATTCTATTTAAAAAGAGAAGGCCTACCAAACCTTTAGCTCAGGGCCTCCCATAATCATCCTGGGAGCGCTAATTCCCATAGATAAAATAGTTATATCCCCCTAAGGAGGATCTCTCTTACAGTTTGCAATTTGATCACCAAGAAACCAAAAGAGAGAAAACAAAGTTGTATTAATACGGAAGCGTAAACAATGGAGAAGCAACTGAATCGCATTGAGGGCAGTAGCTCGTTAGTCGGTATTATGATACATCGGTCCATTTATAAGTTGAAACCACTGAACTTGAGCCATTGGAACTGAAAAGCACAGCTTCAACTGCGATTGGCATGCCACAGCATCAAAGGAGTGAGAAATTGCAATATCTAATCGAGACTGTCACAGATTCAGACGGCAAGTCCGACAATAGAAGCGAACATCGAATCGATTAAGTTTTAGGCTAGTTTAACACGTCAACTGCCGCAGGTTGAACTGAAATTCAATATTCAACTCAAGTTTTACTTAATTTTAGATTGATTTTGAAAGTAACTAATATTAAATAGATCGTTACACTTCCTAAACAATTTACACATCATTGAATTCAAAGGAATAAATGATGCGCATGTGCGTCAGCGGCACATAGCGAACGCATCAAGTTTCTCTAACTACAACAAGTGTTTCAACGAAAGTTTCTCATACAAAATCCCCTCCGCGTAGAAGCAGTTTGGAAGTCCTTAAAAAAAATAAACGGTGAAGAAGAGAGAAGTAGACAACCAAGACAGCAGTAAACCGAAAAGAGATGATTCGTAACAAAACAAACAGCTATTGTTTGAACAAAAACAACCTATTTAACCCTCGGGTCTGGACCAAATATTTTCCCTCTCGGGAGCGCTAAATTCCGTAAATATAATAGCAGCATTCGCATGAGGGGATCACTACTAATTAATGGAAACGGAAAAACCAAAAAAATATGTTAGGTCTTTCATAGTGAATTTCATGAAATTAAATATCCCGTTTTTGAACAGTTTATGACGCAGAACAGGGTAAATATAAGTACCATCACATGTCATATTAAGGAAACATAAATGCGTTAGATATCAATTACTCTTCACTGCATTTTTGCTTCAATGATAATAATAATAATAAATTCAGTTAACGACAACTTCGGTCAAAGGCTACTTAATTGTCGCTTTGGTAAGTCAACCTAAGTTATTTTTGTAATTTAAACAATAATGGCTTCGCATTATTATTAACAGCAGCACCTTTAAAACTCGCTAACTCCTCAACAGCTCACACTGTATCACGTTTCAGGATTCAAATTTCAAGTGTCAACCGTCCACCTCACCAGGATTAGCAACGACGTTCATAGGAGGGCATAATCTAATACCTCCACCACAACAAACCGGGTAGCAGCAGTCACAAAATTTCTTTCAATTACTATTCAGACCGCGTGAAGGTCCGATCTGTTCATTTCACATATTTCACTGAAAATACACTTCCATCTCACAGAACGCCGATTCAACGCCCCACCAGTACAGCAGATTTTCAAGTTTCATGTTCTCTTCACAGTCGCCGCTATTATTGTCGTTGTTGTGCTTTAATCTGGTGGCTCCTCAAAAGCCCCTCCACCGAAAAACAATGGACTGCGTTGAGGTGTAGGAATCTGGAGCCTAACAAAGATTTTATTCGGACTTGACGGTGAAAGGTATTTATCCGAAGCCTGATTATATGAGTGGTAGCTAGGGTCCCACGGTGGGGGTTCCAGCTACCCACCCTCACTTTGGCCGAGCGCCTGACCCATGCTGGAACCCCTCTCTCAACAGAGAGTCAAGGATATCAACACGGTGCGCTCGGCCATCTTCTTTATTAGAGTTCAGGATGAGTGTATATCATAATTGGATGAAAAGCTCAACTCGGAGCAAAGGCATGCCGATTCTTGAATCCAAATTATAAAGGTAGCGCTCGCTGAGTCAGGACAGTTTCCTCTCGTTCTCTTTCACCTTTACAGATTTTCAAACACATTTATCTCCTTAACAAATTCCATCACCTTACAAATGGGTCCTCCGTCACGTAGCAAACTGTTAGCGTTAGCATTCCCTCCAGCTCTAGGTCTTAGTATTCGGTCTCTTGTCGGGTGCGGCACGTTACATTCCTCATAATATTTCACGGTTAGGATCTCTACTCCACACCACCCGCACATGGGTCTCTGTCCGAGTGCCTCCGAGTCCAAGTGATAGCTGTAAGTTAGAGCTGTGTGTTTTAGTTGTAATCTGTTGATAACGACCTCTGCCTGCCGGTTCAACTTGTAGCTGCATTTCTTCCATCTTCCAGGGGTGGATTTTATTGTTCTCAAGTCTCCCTGTTCCTGCTGCCATTCCAGGTTCCATATATCATATGTCTTCTTCCTGATAACCGGGAACCAGTCGCTGTAAGGAATCAGCACAAACTCAGCGGGTCTTGCTGCTGCTGCTGCCTTCGCCGCTTGGTCCGTACGTTCATTTTTGGCTACGCCCACGAGTGCCGAGACCGAACTGATCGTTATATTCTTCTCATCCGAAATAATTTGGTGCATCTCTATTATTATTTTATTAAAAGTTAATTATTTTCAGGGTAGCTATCGATGATTTGTATTGCGCTCATGGAGTCGCTGCATATTACAAAATCTTGGAATTGAGTTTCCTTGATGATATTTAAGGCGAGCTTGATGGCATGCAGTTCAGGGGTCATAACACTAGCCACGACTGGGAGAGAGACACTTCTGATGATATCGCCCATCACAGCCGCTCCCTGTCAGTGACTTCGATCTGTCCGTGTAGGTGATTTTGTGCTTTTGATCTCTGTTCATATTATCTCTGTGAATCTGTCTCATAGTGGATGGGTCTATTTCTTCTTTTTTTCGTATTTGCCATGTGCTGCTCAACATCCGGTCTTCTGAGAATCCATGAAAATGAGGTAGGTGTGAAGCACAACTGTACTGGCTGAGTCGGAATGTTATACTGTATTATAGCTTGACGAATTCTTTGCATTGCTGGTTCCTTTGTACACTTCCGGCTTGTAAAAAACAATTTAAGGTTAGTATTGTTGACGCAACCATATGCAGGGTTGAGGAAGTGACATTTGAGCTTAAAAAAAAATCTGAGTAGCAGGTCCTTTCTTCTGATCGCCAATTTTGGTTCATTGCAGATGACATGGAGGTTCACTATTGGTGTGGTCTTGAATGCGCCCGTGCTGTTGCGCATTGCTTTGTTTGCTACGACGTCCAGTTACCTCAGCGCCGCTGTACTTGCAGAGCCATATACTATACGTCCATAATCGATTTTCGAGCGGATGAGGGATCTATGTAACCTCATTAATATTTCCTGATCTGCACCCCAAGTGTATGCTGACACAGATTTTATCGGGTTAAAGTCACTTCTACATTTTGCCTTTGTCTTATGAATATGGGTTATCCAGTTGAGTTTACGATCCCAGTGGAGGCCAAGAAATTTAACAGTTTCGACAATTGGTATGGTCTTTCCTCTCAATTGCAGTGTTGGAATCATTGCAGGCTCGCTCCTTTATAAAATTGCATTGCTGTTGTCTTTGTCGAAGAGAATTTGAATCCATTGAACATTGCCCGTTGAGTGACTATCTATTGTTGATAGTAACGTTATTTGAACTTTGGCCCTGCATATGCATAGGAGGTCCATATGCGATGAGGAGGTCGTCCACGAACAGACAGCTGAACACCTCTGCCGGAATTTCCTCTGCCAGCGAGTTTATTTTTATGGCAAAGAGCGTGACACTCAGGGTGCTACCCTGCGGCCTTCCTGTTGCAAAGATCTTCCACTGATGCCATTTCTTCATTTAGTATCACGCGGAATGTTCTACTTTTGAGAGGATTCCCCGATAAATTTTTTTAGCCGTCCTCTCAAACCCGCTGCTCCAAAATTTTTCATAATGCCGTTGCGCCACGCCATTTCGGACGCCTTCTCCTAGTGAAAGAATTCTGCATGACAAATTTACTGCTGGCCAGAGATTGCCGGATGAATGCATCAAATCGCACAAGATGATCTATTGTGGCCCGGTGTATTCTGAAGCCCCACTGTATGTCAGAAAATATTTTGTTTTCAAAATATTCCATTAATCTTCTATTTATCATCTTTTCGTATGTTTTACATGAACAGTGAGTCAATGATATAGGTCTATATGTAGTTCTTAGGATTAGTGTGGTCTTTGCCAGGTTTTGGGATGGGGATTCTTGTGGCTTGTTTCCACGGTTGGTAGACATATTCCGAGTGCCATAGTTTGTTGTACACTTTTAACAGGAATTGGTGAGCATTGGGTGGTATATTTTTCATCATCAGGTTACTGATATTATCGGTCCCGATGTCGTTACCTTGTTGCTCTTGATAGCCGATGTTAATTCATGCATGTTGAAAGGTATACTGTATGGCTCGTTGTTGTCACTCGTGAGGTCGATGGGAACCTGTTCAATATGGTGCTTGTACTATAGAAATTGACCTGAATAGTTGCTGTTGCTGGATATCATCTTGAAAGTCTGTGCTAATGTTTCGGTAATAGCCTTCAGGGATGAAAACTGAATTCCGTCTTTGGTTAGCATTCTAATCTGTCGCTTTGCTCGTCCACGGATTCTGTTTATTCTGTCCCATACAGAGCTGCTCGGCGTGTTGATGTTGAGGGTTGAGACGTATTCCCTCCAGCTGCTCTGCTTTGCCTCTCTAAAGGCCCTCGCTGCAACCGCCCTCGCTCTCTTCCACTGCACTTAGTCTTCCACCAGTCCCATTCTCTTAAATATTCTGTAGCGCATTTCCCTCTCTCGCCAGGCTGCTTTGCAGTTTTCTGTCCACCATGGCTTTGGATAGTAACGTCTCTTCTTATACCCGGGCACCCACTTTTCAGCAGCACAGCCGAACTTCTCGTAAAGCAGGGCTACCACTGTTTCTGGATTATCTGGCATTTCCAGCTCATAGACATTTCTCTACGTTTCGTCTTCACGATATCGTCTCCAGTTGCCCTTTCTAAAGTTCCAGTCTTCCGACTCCGTTCCGACAAAGTCAATGTGACAGGGAAATGGGCGCAACTGATGGGCGCACAGTGAATTTCAGGTCCGGCGTAATATCTGGGGTGGCCACGGTAAGATCAATCACAATTCCTGAAATGTGGGTAGCCGAGTTGTTGTTTATAATGTTGAGGTTGCTTTGCGTAAGGAAATCTTTTACCAATCATCCTCTTCGGTCTCTATGTTGCCATTGCCCCAGTCACTGTGATGGGCATTGAAATCACCCATCAGAATGATGGGTTTTGGCATTGCTCTGATTGTGTCAAATAAGTCTTGTAGGTTTACATTCGTTCTTGGTGGTAGGTAAAGGGATGCTACTTTGATAACGTTATACTGATTGAGGCATATTCCTGCAGCTACAATTTGAGCCTGTGAATGGATTTCAATTTCTTGGGTTGGTACTGACGAATGTATATATAGTGCTACCCCTCCATCGAGCCTGTGGTTGTAATGGCCTTGTTTACAAAGACTCGTATTGGTATTGGTGACACAAAATCGTTCCCATAGAACGTTTCCTGGACAGCTATCACTGCTGGCTCGTGCGTATTGATGAGGTTGATCAAGTCTTCCTTAGATGTTGCCATACCCTGCAGGTTCCATTGGATGAACTTTATTTCTTCTCCCGCCATCGCCTCCACTTGCGTTTACCTTCATTAGCATTATGACCGGACTTTCTCCTTTCTGCTCGGCCTCTCGGAGAACTCTGTAATTTTCCCTCGAAGTTCCCCGCGATCGCTGTCCTTTTCTTTCTTTCCCCTTCGAACGATTGGACATCCTTAGTTCTTCCTCGTAGTTATTTCTGTCTACTTCTTCCACTCTTCCTCTTGTTTTTTGTGTATATTCATCGAAAATCTTTTTAGTTTCACTCACCCTAGACTCTCTTTCTTTTTTTTGGGTTGATGTATCACGATTTATGTTGATGGTCGTGGAAAAAGTCTTCCTGTATCTGGACTCTCACATACTACCTCTGTTTCCCTCTCCATCTCCATCATCTCCAGTCTCGTACCACCGCCTACTTCGGCCTATGGCTATTTCTGTATTCTTCTTGTTCTGCTGTTCAGATGGTGGTTCATGGTCATCAGTGCAGTTTCTTTTCTTGCTGGTAGTTGTTTCTGTTTTGTTACGGTCTATGGGTGTTGTTACCTCCCTGATGAAGTCCACTGAAAAATTGGGATGCCTTTGGTTGAATAATATCTTGGCCTGCCCTTTCGACACTCTCTCTTGGCTTTAAATAACCACAATTTCCTCCTCAATTACTCTCACCCTGCAGTTCTTTGCTCCGGTCACATGTCCCTCACCGCAATAGTGACACTTGGTCTCATTTGAGGCGCATTCATCCATTCCATGTCCTACCGAGCTACACTTTGAACTCACTTGTTCGCCTTGACTATACTTCACTCCATGACCGTATTCTTGGCATCTTTTACACAGCATAGGTCTTGGTTTCATTTCGTAAACTCGTGACATTGCTTGTTCTCCTGGTATGTTGATCAATTCCGGAAGAACAGGTTGCCTGAAGGATACTAGTATTGGTTTTGCCAGCTGGTTTTTGGGCTTCATCCATGTTGCCTGGACTGCATCTTGCGCACCGCAACTTTCCAAGAGACCTTTCTTGAAAACTTAGAAATTGCTCAAATCATATTCATATACATAGATGAGGCCTTTTTGTACAGCGAAATCCAGATTTTCTTTGACGGTGATGGGTAGTTCATTCAGTTGTTTCATCATCTTTATTCGGTTCTGGGTTGCATCACAAACTTCTACAGTAAATGTGGTTTTGTTACGAGATCTTATTGATTTAGGTATACTTTCCAGATGTTGTGTTATGCATTTTTCAAGAAGCCAGGGTGACATTTTCCTTCTGCAGATCTCGTTCATCCTGCAACCGAAATGAGTAATAAATTTTCCAGATGATGGTACTCGTTCTTTTTCACTTATACCTTGTCTGATTTGTTTAGCTCTTCTCATCGTGACCTTTTCTCCTATTTTCTGCAGCAAACATCTCTCTTCCCCTTCTCTGTCACATTGAATACTACCTGCTGGATGAGGGCCACCACAGTGAGGACACCTGAGCTGGTTGGAACTGCAGTTCAGAGAGGAATGGCCCACCTCAGCACACCTCCTGCACACTTCTGAGGTGCTGTGACATCGCTTGGTGGTGTGACCATATGCCTGGCATTTGAAACACATCATCGGCTCGTTATAGAATGGGTGGACCTTGGTGCCCTGTCTTTCACCTGGAATGTAGATACTATATGGGACGGTTGGCTGTTTGAACGTTACCAGAAAGGCTTGGGTTTCTCTGTCTCTAGGTTTGATGAAGGTAGCTTTCGTGACTTCTTCTATTTTATACTGTTTTTGAAGGCTAGTCTTGAATTCCTCGATATCTGCAATGTCAAAATCACTGATGTAAATCAAGCTGACGGAATGGTTGAATCGGCTGTATTCTGTTGTCTGGCACGGCACACCTTCCGAGCAAGTCAAGTCTACCATCCTCTCCGCCTGCATAGCGCTCCGCACCTCCACCATCATCATCTCGCGGCCCATGCTAAAAATCCTTAGGTTTCGTTCCAGTTATTTCTTCTATTTTATCTAGAATGGTGAATGGGTTGATCACTCTTTTCTTTCCTGCCTCGAATGTCACTAAGAAGTATTATGGGAAATATTTCTCTTCCGTCACGACTAGATGGACGTATTTCCTGTTTTCCCTTCTTACAGTTTTGTCATTTTTTCCAGTTGGTATAAATGGCCTTGTAGGAGAGTCGGTTTGTGCCAACAACACAGCCTCCTCGATTCTCTTCAGTCGTTCTTCAATCTTATTCACTTCTTCAACCTCACTCGCGTTTGATGTCTTGGCTTTCTGATTCTCCGTACAGCCATTGACCATTAGAGCAATTGCTTTTTCAATCATCTTCTTTGTATCCTCAAACCTGTTTGTCTGATCCATACCACTCTGTGCTCGTCATAGCTGCGTGGCTTTAGGACCTGCCTCCGTGCGGGCAACGAGGGTTCGAGTCCCGGCGCTGGTGGCGATGTTCTCCGTTGGGTATAGGGGAAAAATTCCAAGCACAATACCCCACTCTACCCAGGTGTCTGAAATGGGTACCGGTCTTGACCGGGGAAAACCGTCATGGCGTCCTGGTGTTAGTTATAAGGCATTTGAAAATCCAATGCACAAGGTGATATGTATCAGGCTTGAAATTGGAAATAAAGCATCCGTAGATGCCGTTGTTTGTTTGTTGTTTGTTTTGTTTAAATCACCGCTGTCTCTATCTTCCAGTTGGTGTTGTGGACCCTCCATCCTCGCCAGATCAGCACTTTTCAGATATTCGTCACACATAGTTGATAGTTGTTTCGAGGGATGGGTCCCCTCGATAAATCAAGGGGCTGAGTAATTTTCTCTTATTAGACACACACAAATTTTGTAATTCAAATACATAAAACTAAAAATAGAAAACCCAGATGTTGGTGGGTGCCCCCACGTTGGTTCTACCCACTGACAACAATTTAATGAATAATCCTATAACCAGACTGTTCTCAAATTTACATACACAATATTTAATGAGTTAGAACTCCAATTGGGTATACTAACAATACCACCTCGGGAAGGTGTGGGTAGGTTAGAATACTTACTATTTGCAAGTAATCCTTATCAAATCCTTGTGTATGTTCTGTTCCCTTCACGATACACAAATAATAATAATTCAGTTTGGCACAAGTAAACGTGGTAAAGGGAACACGTAAAATTTCCCATCAAGAAACTTAATGCACATTTTGCTTGATCACAAGAGTTTCTAACGCCCATTAACTATTGAACGACCATAAAAAAAATCAGACGCAGTTCACTCCTTACAACCACTCTAAATTTACGGACGAGGTTTCATTAGGGACATGATGAATTTCCAAAACTCATTCAGTAATGAACATACTACATCAGAAGAGGCAGTATGAGTGAATGTTCATATCAAGGCCTACAAGTTGATTATTACAATTAAATCACTTTTTTTACCCATGAGAAACATGTCGCTGTCTATGAGGGCTAAATAAGCTTCAGCACTTCATTAAAATCGGATTTTAAACAGGGAAAAGGATACTCGCAACGAATAAACAAAAATATAATTTCATATAATTCGACCACTTATTTGCAAAACACGCTATCAATACCATATATTTAAAAACGGGGCAACAAAACCAACCGCATTAATTAAACGTTCACAGTCGGCAAAAAGGAGGAAACCATCCCTGCGAGGGAAGGACTGGGAGCTCTGGTTCTTGAGTCTGGGTACAAAGAAATTGATCACCATACGAAGCAATTATTCTAGTTAAATCACTTTTCCTAAAATTCAGCAACGCATAAGACTGGAACTCGGATTAATATATTTTGTTCCATATATCATGAATATCATAATTGCCAATTATCAAAATTCTAAAATGAAAACTTCAAGATAAGCGCTAGTGTTTGGTAAACTACGTAAAATCGAATGAAACTGTTGAATGATGTTACGATTGACAGAAAAGGCCTAACCCATCTGTCAGCAATAACAAGAACTCCATTGCTCTACACTTCTACGTCTAAGAACATTGATAATGTCAGTAGGAAATTCGTGCGTGTTTTCCTTCGATAGTTTTAACAAATGCGCTCATCACACTCGTATGAGACAGCCATAAATAGAACACAATAATAACCTGTTGAATACTTATATAAATATTAGCTTGAAAAATCGTACTTTCTAATCGTTTTCTGTGATTATTTTGTAATTACTTTATAACGCTAAAATTTGCAAAAATATATTCAATGAGCGAAACCGCGAACTTTTCGGGTGATATAATCAAGACTGTGGCTGAATTAAGGATGCGGATACAAATTGATCGATTTTACCTCAACCTACAGCTCGAGTGCAACCCACCTAGAGAGCTGTCGAAACATTTCTATTTTTCCGGACTATCTCATCTTAGAGGAAAATAAACTTTTATTTTTCCTTTTAGCTAAAAAAATGGCTTAAACAAAATCGATCACCTAAACTTGAGGGCTATCCATAACAAGAGGAAGATGACGAAGACGAAAGCGAAGAGTATTGGCATGTGATAGTTTTGCATACTGCGGGATATACCTCCCAGGCGTCGCACGGTGCGATCCAGAATGCTCCCAGATTTACCCATATCGTCGTCCTGCAAAGAATAAAAACAATGAAGCACACATTCGTTACAATGATGAAAACTATCATAGATATTTGACGTACAAGCTCAAGATCGCACAAGGGTTTCAAAGTGTAGTAAATTTCACGAGCACCAAATGCTTTTTGCTCTACTAACACGCCCAAAGCACGAGAACATATGTTTGCGAAAAATTTAATGGCTTTCCTGCCTAAACATTCAAATGAAAATCATACTGAGAGGCAAGGCCAGTACAGGAATTTATTCTCACGTAGTTAACGCAAAAAAACTTTACAAACTCATTTGACGAGTCGAGACCTGAGGCTGCAAAAGAATGACCGGTAATGAAACAGTCTAGAAATGTCTGTTTTTACGAGCAATGCACATCTCTAGCATGACTATAATTCTGCTACAGATGAAAAATACCAGGGAGACAAATGCAAATAAGAACAGGCTTACGGAGCGGACTCTGAAATCTTAATCCATCTAACCTAATAATATCCGTTATGTGTTTATTTATATATTTATTTATGTATTGGTTTGGAGTCCGCTTCTAATGAAACATAGGATGTATATTTGTTTGGTATCCGTTACGGTTTCGCCTGAGTTTGCGGTATCATGGATACCGTATTCCTCAGTGTAACATTAAAAGCTTGCCTTTACATGCATTGATATGTTTGACATTATATCAAGATAGGTTTGGTTAGGTTTGGTTAGGTTAGGTTAGGTTGGGTTAGGTTAGGAAAGGGTAGGTTAGGATAGGGTAGGTTGGGATAGGGTAGGTTGGGATAGGGTAGGTTGGGATAGGGTAGGTTGGGATAGGGTAGGTTGGGATAGGGTAGGTTGGGATAGGGTAGGTTGGGATAGGGTAGGTTGGGATAGGGTAGGTTGGGATAGGGTAGGTTGGGATAGGGTAGGTTGGGATAGGGTAGGTTGGGATAGGGTAGATTGGGATAGGGTAGGTTGGGATAGGGTAGGTTGGGATAGGGTAGGTTGGGATAGGGTAGGTTGGGATAGGGTAGGTTGGGATAGGGTATGTTGGGATAGGGTAGGTTGGGATAGGGTAGGTTGGGATAGGGTAGGTTAGGATAGGGTAGGTTAGGTTAGGTTAGGATAGGGTAGGTTAGGATAGGGTAGGTTAGGATAGGTTAGGATAGGGTAGGTTAGGATAGGGTAGGTTAGGATAGGGTAGGTTAGGATAGGGTAGGTTAGGATAGGGTAGGTTAGGATAGGGTAGTTAGGATAGGGTAGGTTAGGATAGGGTAGGTTAGGATAGGGTAGGTTAGGATAGGGTAGGATAGGGTAGGGTAGGATAGGGTAGGTTAGGATAGGGTAGGTTAGGATAGGGTAGGTTAGGATAGGGTAGGTTAGGATAGGGTAGGTTAGGATAGGGTAGATTAGGATAGGGTAGGGTAGGTTAGGGTAGAGTAGGTTAGGATAGGGTAGGTTAGGATAGGTTAGGTTAGGATAGGGTAGGTTAGGATAGGGTAGGTTAGGATAGGGTAGGTTAGGATAGTTTAGGTTAGGATAGGGTAGGTTAGGATAGGGTAGGTTAGGATAGGGTAGGATAGGATAGGTTAGGATAGGGTAGGTTAGGATAGGGTAGGTTAGGATAGGGTAGGTTAGGGTAGGTTAGGATAGGGTAGGTTGGGATAGGGTAGGTTGGGATAGGGTAGGTTGGGATAGGGTAGGTTGGGATAGGGTAGGTTGGGATAGGGTAGGTTGGGATAGGGTAGGTTGGGATAGGGTAGGTTGGGATAGGGTAGGTTGGGATAGGGTAGGTTGGGATAGGGTAGGTTGGGATAGGGTAGGTTGGGATAGGGTAGGTTGGGATAGGGTAGGTTGGGATAGGGTAGGTTGGGATAGGGTAGGTTGGGATAGGGTAGGTTGGGATAGGGTAGGTTGGGATAGGGTAGGTTGGGATAGGGTAGGTTAGGATAGGGTAGGTTAGGATAGGGTAGGTTAGGATAGGGTAGGTTAGGATAGGGTAGGTTAGGATAGGTTAGGATAGGGTAGGTTAGGATAGGGTAGGTTAGGATAGGGTAGGTTAGGATAGGGTAGGTTAGGATAGGGTAGGTTAGGATAGGGTAGGTTAGGATAGGGTAGGTTAGGATAGGGTAGGTTAGGATAGGGTAGGTTAGGATAGGGTAGGTTAGGGTAGGTTTGGTCAGCATAGGTTAGGTAAAGTTGACGGAATTTTTTCACTGGTCCACTTAGCTCACGGGTCCTGCTACTACCTAATAATACCCTCGGTTTAATTGTTTGGAGTCACTTCTTCCATTTCTGTGTCACGCTAGTAAGGATAGTTATAATGACCGTATCTGTGATACGCGCTTCACCAGTACACAAGCACAATAATATTTTTTACCACGGGTACTGTTACGATGGATATATTTGTTTGTCATCCACATCTGGTAAATTTGTTCAAGAAAGGTATTGAATCCCGTCATTTTTGACGGGCCGTGCACACCAGTCATATAATAATTCTGCTCGTTCCTTCCTTAGTTACTCCGTCCGTTACGCTTTCAGCAATTAGCTGAAATTAGCAATTAGCAAATTAAGGGAACAAATAATGCATAATCACCTATATATCAATACGGTTGTAACTATGTGCGTAACACCTTTCATCAATAAATACAAAGATCATTGCAGTATCTATGGTACAGCTTGATCATAAACTTTTGCTCTCAAAGATTACATCGCTTGGCTTAGCCCACGTTACTCTTTGAGCTTCAAACGGTATCATAGCTTCGGTTTACTGGCGTTACCGATCAGCCGTGGTAAGGCACGTTAAAAATTTCTTGTTATGTTAGGATGTGCATGTAATAGTAAGGTTAACATAGGTTGGGTGAGGATTGACATGTATAGGTTATGGATGACTGAATTGAGTTCGGATACGCTAGGCGTTGTTGTTTTAGTTTCTCAAATGGTGTGAAATATTAAGGTAGGTTGTGTAACGATAGGCTAGGATAGGTAATGCAAGGAGATTAGAACATTAGGTTCAAATAGGTTGGGTTAAGATTCGTTAGGATAGATTAAGTTGGGACAGGCGAGGCTAGGATGGGTTATGTTAGGCATGCATAGGTTAGGATCGGTTATGTCGGGATAAGATAAATTATATTGGAATTTTTCACAAGTCCACCTAGGTTTCCAATGATATTGACCGTGAAATTTCCCTGGGAACTGCTAGCATGTGATTAATATATTGTAAGTATTATTTGCCTTATAGATTGAGATTAACAACTCTTTCTACTCAATTAAAGCGATCATTATGCATAGTGAACTTGCGGGTTTATTACTTATTTGAATTGAGCGGCTTCAAAGCTGGAGCTTAAATAATGCTAAATAGTTTTGCTGACTGTAAGATTGTGTAATACCACAGATGAGAAACTGTTGTCTAAAGTCATACCAATAGCAAAAAAAAACACATTTAAATTCAAGCTAAGTCCCCGTTAAAATAGTGATATCAGTTCATCAGAGACAAATACGACCACGACTAGTAAGAAAAATAAATTTCATGTATACGCAGTGAACAAGTAATTAACATCGCATGTATTGACTTACCGATGGAGCATACCAACAGAAAAAATGGGAGAATTAGTATGGTGAATAGATGCTCAAACAATGATTTCGCAGCGTACTAACAACGGGCGAGGCAGTCAGTATAACAGTTCTCTGATACCCGCTGAGAAATTCTTGTGTTCTGAAACTTACTGATTTATTCTCTGATTTATATGACTTATCAACATTGTGAGTGAACTAGTAAAATACCTTCCAAAATTAATTGCTATACTTACCATATCTGAGAGCATGTTATTCTGATACCTGACTTCATTTCCAATGTCGATCGTCATCTGGAAAGGAAACAGAAACTAAATCAATAACTATAGCAATAAACCTACGAGAATGATTAGAAGTTGGAAACTTTCATTTCTGGAGAATCATTCGAACAGAAATACAGCGAGTGGCCAAAATTAAGTTCAGCAAGGCAGTTTTCCTACTCTAAACTTATTGTATTATTTCATTTCCGAGTTCATTTGTTCAGGTAAAGCTCCGCATGACAAATTTCTAATAATGTTTATCAAATAGTAATGACATGTTTACAGTACATTTGAGTTCTAAATTTTTTATTGACATCGGAGAAATAAGACCTGGGGAAAGAAAATGTCAGTTTCATCAAAGAGGAAAATCAACTCAACACATCTACACAGTTACTGATGTAAATAACAGAACGATACATAAAAGAATTGCATGCTGTAAGCAATATGGGGAACCTGGTTCATCTATTGAAAATTGTGGAAGGCCTACCCTTCTGGATGACAGAGACAGACGCTCTTTGAAGAGACTGGTGAATAAAAATTCGCGTACATCAATGCAAATGATTACTGTCGAGTTTTGAAGATTCAAAACGTCTTCAAAGACTGTGCGTCGAGAGTTAAAAAAGTATGAACTTACGCAAATGCGAATCCATCAAAAAGTCAGCAGAAAATTGGAAAAACGTTCGTTATTCACTTTAGAACACCGAGATTGGACTGTTGAGGATTAGAAGTAAGTTAGGAGGTCCGATGAATTCCCATTCACCTCACAGAACGATGTGCCTGTTAGGGTGTGATCACAGCCACATAAAGCTTTGGGTCCATCTTCCATTGTCCCAGCTGTTCAGGTACGTGGAGGCCCCGTAATGCTTTGGAACTATATTTGCTGGGATTGACAAGGATCTACTACTCTCTACAATAACAAAATGAACTCCCAGGGCTATTTGCCAGCACTTTTCGACCACGTTCATCCTTCCACAGAGTTTTATTTTCTTTACGGCAATCTATCAGAACGACGCAGGGCTAAAAATGTTCAATATTGATTTAAGGTAAGTGAGGGAGCATTTGAGCACATGACCTGATCCCATAGTCTCTTGACTTGAACCCTATTGAAATTCAAGGGATGATCATGAGGACATGAGTGACTCGTCACCTATTCCTCCAATATTAACTGCATTGGGAACAGGATTCGTCAACTGGGGCAAATAATTAAACTGCAGATGATCTGGAATCTAATAGAATCAACGCAAGGTAAAATAACTATATTTACGTTCAAAAATTAAAATAACTTTTTCGTCCGAAATGACACAATTACATATACGTTAATACATTTGATTTCTCTAATTTTATAGTCTCCTAGTTCTCTCCCTCTCTCCTTCCATTATTGACGGTTTTAAAAAAAAAGTATATGAAATATTTCCGATAGGTACACCCTTTCATGCTTCACTATATGGCTAATGCACAAGTGTATACAAGATTTCTGTAACCTCTAAAATTTACCCACTTTTGGAAATGATCAGTAGTACGAGTTCCAATCTAAGGCTGTACGTTCACAACTAACCACAAGTTTTGCTACGTTTATGTGTATTATTTCGGTTCTCTGTAAACAACTCAAAACAAATACACAGAAAAATGAAAAAATATTTACAAGAAATTTGTTCAAAACTCTCAACACGTTAATTTTTCAAAAAAATTCAACATACATTTTCATACGTAATAAAAATGCCACTATAAGTTCTCAGGTAATTTATGACAGCGATCAGTTATTTACCGTTATAAGCTAATCTCGACTGAAATTTTGTTCTGAAATATCTCGAAATCTGACAACAAAATGGATTAGTATTATAGAAGCCCTGGAACTAGTGCTCGTACAAAACCAGAGAAATACAAATGCAACAACCCTGGTTGTAAGAAAAAATTTACGCCACAATAATCATTCAAGCTGCGGTGGAGCGAGCGAAAGTCAATTCCTTTACAGTGAGGAAACATGTTAATACACTTAAGTTACTCATCCTGAGGATCCACCGACACGATTAGAGGTCAATAAACCGAAAGACGCACTACCGGCCGTTAATTTTCATGCTTCTACGAAGAAATGATGATAGGAAAAAACTCTAGCGGGTGTTTCATACAGCCTACATATATTCAATCGAGAAAATGGAATCATGCAAATCGTTATGAAAGAAGAAAAATAATTATCGGTATTGACATTAAGATAGAAGGACAAAGCTAGATTCGCGATTGAAAATTAGATAAAAAACGTGTGGGCTATTGCGGCTCAAGTTTGAGTACCTCGTGGTTTCATTAGGTAACGTGATAGCGGAAATTTTTATACTGTAATGTCTGGTAAAGACCATGAAAATTTTCGAAATCCGTATTGTGCTCTAGCTTTGATATTCAACTCGATATTCCAGAGGTGTTTTGGAATTAGACGTCTAGCACTAAAACCTATCCAATCAATTTTGCCATCTCGATCATTTTGAAGTGAGATTCCTGGGAAATAAACTCAAACGTAGCAGCTCTAAATAATGCTCTTATTATAACAGTTCAAATTCAGTCCCAACGATGCGTCCTTCCTATTCAATGACATCTAAGCGAGAGGTTACAATCGAGACATCGAGACAGACCGAGATTAATTTTAAAAGTTGAATCTCGCGCACGAATCATAAGTCCAATAAGGACTATAACCTCATTCAGACCAACGATCTTTCAAAGGTATTGAGTAACCTACAAATACAAAACGAAAAAAACTTGTGGATTCTTACCGATTTTAATGTCTTCACTTTACTTCGAAGTTGTGTAGTGAGCTCTTCATTTTCATCTTCAATGAGCTGATTGTTGCCACTCAACCCACCACCGCCGCTGCTAGCACCGTATGCTGAACCATACGAGTTGTGATACGACATTTTACCCTAACTGATGAGATGGCATACAAATTCCTGCAACATGAAAGTTATCTCATACAACAACCAAATTCCAACCTCTGTTACACTCATCAGAGAACATACATACTTAGAAACATTCCTATGCAGTACAGATATATTAAAAGTTCAGCAATGGTGAAAATTGTGATTGTTTTTTAAATTAGACTAAAAATATTAGATTAGCTGCTAATTCAAGTCTCATTAACCGCAACAGAGGCGCTTCAATAAGAGGAACACACCATTTGGTATGGACTTGAGGAAACACGGAATCCATGCACCAGGTGCATAAAAACAGTAAGATGAGAAAGAAGTTCAAGAAGCAAGATAAAAATTGCAGAAGAAAGTAGTAAGTGCTGAAAACAAGACAGCAGTGAACCGGAAAAAAGATGGCTTGTAAAAAAACAAAAAAACGTATTTTATCTCAACAAATAGAAGGCCTACCTAACTTTTAGCTCGGGACCTTACATATTCTCCGTGGGAGTGCTAATATCCATAGATACAATGGTTGTATCCCCTTGAGGAGGAAGCTAGAGATTTTTAACGCAAATTTCACAGTATTTTCTTACTGTCGCATTTCATGGCATAATGTTTGTAAAAATTGTATTAGATAAAAGTAAACTATAAGCTAGTACTCTTTCATGATGTGCTGCACCCATAGCATGTGTAAAAACCTTAAAAGATGTGTACTTTTTTTCCCCTTTCAAAACACATTGAATAAGCCTGGGTAAATGTGAAGAAGACAATATTTGATTTTTCAATTTTTGTTGCTTGTTTGATGGTAATGACAACAAAATAAACAGCTTTTCTTCTAGACACTTTCCGTCACAAATGAATATTTCATGAGTTTTAGTCGTAACGTAATTGAACTAATCTAACCAAACCCAACCTAGCCAAACATAACCTAAAGTAACCTAACCTAACCTAACTTAACATAACCTAACTTAATGTAACCTAACGATCATTCGAGCGCATTACAGCTGTCAGAACAGAGATTCTATTAATAATTGTTCTCTTCTTCACAATTATGAACATGCAGAAGAAAAATGCAGAAAGAATAAAAATGCAGAAAAAACTAAAATGCAGAAGAAACATAGCAAATTGAAAAAACATGTAAAACCAAAACTCTAACTACATCAGACTGAATAAATATATTGGCAATTACAGTGCTAGAGGACAAATTTTGTACAACAAGAATATGAAATTACAGATGACAAATTATTGCACCTTGGATATTTTTATGTTCACTGCACCAAAGATTGAAAAGTAAATAAATCATATGCATTTCTGCCGAGGGTAGGTTTAAGTTAATAAATATGCAATACTCCAATTCTTGGGATATGCACTTTTATTGTAACATAGTGTAAAATTTTGCTTACAATGAGTGACACAGAAATAATTAAAATTAGAACTTTGGTATTTGTGCTAAGTTAATCTTAGTTTTTATTAGCACATCATAGAGCATCTTTGAAAATTGGAATAAGCAGTTAGCAAATTTTTATACAAATTTGTAGTGTAGGTGTGTAAATCAACTAAAATTATAATAGTTCAATCATTTTTTAATGCAATACTATGTAAGTTTCATTTTCTTTTCAACTTTTTACTGATCTCCTCACTGCATTCATCAGTGAAATTAGCATATGCATGAATTTACTAAAATTCTTAATTGAATAAATTATTACGGCTCACAATTTTATTTAGAAGTATCAACAAAATCTGTCTTAGAAAACATGCACAAATCAGGAGAATTTCATCTTGATCCTTGAATAAATTTTTGATAACTTGACATCATATTTTTCAGTCAATCTTATGTGGTAGAAAAGAAAAGTTGACATTTCAAGCAGCATTAGATTTAGACATAGTACAATCTTCCAAGAATTTTACATTCATTTTTAATGATTCTGACATCACCTAAGCATGCATTTATAAACAATTTCTTTATACTAACAAAATTATATAAATAACTTTTTTCAGATTGTCAAAAATTAACTTACATAAGCACAAAAAACTAGGTCTCTTAGCAAGGCAGAGTATTTTCTACCCAAGCTAAATGAGAATGCACACTTACAAAGTTTATTGGAAAGAGCTGTGTAAGAACTTGAAAATCACTTAAGGGGACAATATTGGGGGCATCTGCAGTCCAAAGGTCGATTCTCCCGATTTTTGTTTTTATTGCTTTAAATGAGTTAGAGACATGTCCCGGAATGTCTGTAAAAATATCAGGAACCTACCCCAGAGCTAACGTCCCTCCCGGGGGGGGGGGAGGGCATCCCTCTTACGGACCTTTTTTTTCATTTTTGAACCTAAAGCAATGAAATTTGGTATACTGATAGGAAATGCAATTTTGAATCATTTATCATCAATGACAAAATGCGATTTTCTTGAAAAGAAAACGGGAAATCATAGAAAACGACATTTTTGGGGGGGTTTTCTAAATGCTTCTCCTCCTACAGTTTTTGAGCTACAGTAATGATTTTGGTATCATTGAATGCAGAATAACGTGGACAAAAAAAAAAAAAAAATCTGAAATTTTCAATTTTTTTCCATTTCATTTTTTTATATATTTCATCATTCATATTCCTCATCCCCATCCGAATATTTTTTTTATTATTGAATTTAGAGCAATGAAATTTGGTATACTGATAGGAAATACAATTTAGAATCATTTATCATTTATGACAAAATGCGATTTTCTTGAAAAGAAAATGGGAAATCATAGAAAACGACATTTGGGGGGGGGGGGTTTCTAAATGCTTTTTCTCTGATAGTTTTTGAGCTACAGTAATGATTTTGGTATCATTGGATGCAGAATAACGTGGACATTCCAAAAACTTGAATGCTTTTCCTCAAATTTCCAATATAAAAATTTAAAAAATTAAAAAGAAAAAAAATCAAAATATTCTCAAGAAAATTCAAATTTATGACGTCATAACTTTGAAACAAGAATGAATTTTGAAAAACTTCTCAATACATTGTAAAGCCCTTGTTTTTCTGCATCCAATGATACCAAAATCATCACTGTAGCTCAAAAAATGTAGGAGAAGCATTTTGTTTCTTAAAAATAGGTTTTATAAAAAAAGTAACTTATCAAGACGTTTGTCGTTATAACTCCGAAGTTTACAAAGCTAGAGCAATGTGGTTTGCTGCATTTGGAAGTGAAATATGTGCTCTAAAGTTGTATCGGCGTTGATTTTCAAAAAAATTTGTGAAAATTTTTCCGTAGACTTTTTACAAAAAAAGTACAAATTTGATACTCCATTTTTTCAAAAAAATTTATAAATTCAGAATGAATTCAAATCAAAAAAATGGCTCGATACGATTTAGGAGCACACATTCTACTTTCAAATGCAACAAACCGCATTGCTCTAGCTTTGTAAACTTTGGCGAATTTAGAACAAATGTCATATACAGGGTGTTTCAAAAATACACGGCATAATTTCAGGTATGTATTTCCCACATGTAGACAATCAAAATAGTTCATTACAACATATGTCCGGAAATGCTTCATTTCCGAGTTATGGTCTCACAACATTGAAATTCACCGGAACGTTTTTCTTTCCGCAGGTCGTTGCCGTCAAAGGACACATTAAGAGGGCACTCTGACAGATCATTCCTAGGCGAAGGTTAAATTCAGTGTTGTGTTTGGCGTTCGACTGTGTGTCATGTACACAAATCAGGAGCTGGCAGAGATGCACTTGATCTACGGTAAGGCAGACGGCAATGCTGCGCTGGCTCGTCGTTTGTACCAGGAGAGGTACCCACAGCGACAATGTCCAGATCGGAAGACATTTGTAAGTCTCCATCAGCGTCTGTGCGAGTATGGAAAATTTGACTCTCCTGGATTGGGAAGGGGACGACCAAGATCTACAACTCCAAAAGAACAGGAGGAGATTCTGGAGATTGTGAACAGAACTCCTTCTATCAGCACACGAAGGTTAGCGTTGCAAGTGAATGTTCCCCATACGACTGTCTGGAGACTGCTGAAAGAGTATCAATTGTATCCTTACCATTTGCAACGTGTACAGGCGCTGTCACCAGCAGATTACCCTGCACGAGTTAGGTACTGTCAGTGGTTCTTGCAGCAATGTGCTGCAAATCCGAACTTTCCTGCCTTAGTATTATTTACAGATGAAGCACAGTTCACACGAGATGGCATAACAAATCTCCACAATCAGCATGTATGGGCGTATGAAAACCCAAATGCAACTGTTGTATCTCATCACCAGGTGCGGTTCTCCCTCAACATGTGGGCCGGTATCATTGGTGATCGGTTAGTTGGACCCCATGTACTTGTAAACAGACTTACGGGGCAGGCGTACACAAACTTCCTGGAAAACATCATACCTGATGTTTATGACGACACTCCACTGATCGATCGTCAGCACGCTCACTTCTTGCATGACGGCGCTCCTGCACACTTCAGTCGTACGGCTCGCCGGTACTTGGATCGAAGATTTCCTGATCGATGGATAGGTAGAGGTGGCCCAATTGCTTGGCCTCCACGCTCACCTGATCTGAACCCTCTCGATTTCTACTTGTGGGGCCATTTAAAATCATTGGTTTATTCGTCTCCGGTGCCTGATTTGGAATCCCTTCGGAATCGAATTGTGGCACGCTCTGAGGACATACGCAACATTCCTGGAGTGTGGGATCGTGTTCGCAGGTCAATGAGACATCGATGTGAGGTCTGTATTCAAGCAGGAGGTGGTCATTTTGAACATCTTCTGTAATGGCAACGACCTGCGGAAAGAAAAACGTTCCGGTGAATTTCAATGTTGTGAAGGCCATAACTCGGAAATGAAGCATTTCCGGACATATGTTGTAATGAACTATTTTGATTGTCTACATGTGGCAAATACATATCTGAAATTATGCCGTGTATTTTTGAAACACCCTGTATACATATTTTTAATTATCATGAATAAAAATTTTTCTATGGCCTAGGGCAAAAAACTTGTTCAATAAAAGTTGTTAGGAATCTAGAGACCTAGTAGTCTGCAAATTTTCATAGACGTAAGTCCAATAGAAAAAAATCTACGGTTGGAGTGGATAAGATCCCCTTAATAAAATTTGAAAGATTAAACAAAAAGAGTAAAATATTAATGACTTGGGTACTACAAATTATATATCTCATGGAAAAACAAGTCGATAGCACAATGCCCTAGAAAAAATGTAGTTTTCCTTTATAAATGTGAAAGACCTTGACAACTTGTGGGCTAATTTGAATGACAAACATTGTCTCAATTTTTTTAAATTGTGAACACCATTTTGATAAAACAGATATTTTGATTATGTCAAAAAGAATCAGTAACATACTTTAATAAACATTTTACTTAGCTGGTCTTCAAACTCCTCACCAATTAAAGGCATTAGTGCTTGATATTTGAGCTTCTAAGATGTGAGGTAATTCTAACTTTATTGACAAGCTAGCTCTCATGCAGAAAGTTAAGTATCAGCTTTGAATCAAACTTGTCACTAAGAAGCATTTCCAATTTGAAAGCTACATTATTATTGATTGCCAATTTTTTAAGAGATGTTCTTTGCACAATCTGCATAGGACGATCAATAATTACTTGGCTTATGCTGATCTGACATCTGCACAACTGGCACTGAGGGTGAGAAAGTTTCAAGAAAAGATGCTTATTAGTACACCGAGTGGCAAGTAACCAAATTCTAGTAAGGATTATTTGGCATCTTCTGAGTAGTGTAGTAATTAGTGATTTAAAAAAAACGGTTTTATTTAATGGCAGTTTTTTTGCAAAAAAAGCAAGTTTTTTTATGTTTTTTTTTGTTTTTTGCACACCCAAATTTTGTTAAGTATATGTCTGTTTATTTTTGGTCACCCAAAATACATTAACATCCATGTTCTTTAGTCATGATTTTTTGTAATAAAAACATCAAAAGGAAACCATACTGTAAAAGTGTGGCAGATAACCCACAATTTTTTTATTAAAAATCATCACTAAGAAACTGGATGTTAATATATTTCATGTGACCAAAAAATTAAAAATAATTAATCATGATTTTTTAAAAAATCATATTTTAAAAAAAATCATTTGTAAAACAATATGGATATTAATATACTTTATGTGACCATAAAACTATGCTTATTTTTCACATTTTTCAGTCAATATGCAGTTAAATGCGCTCACGGAAATTGAAAATTCCGTTCCGAGGGATCACTAAAGGAAAACATTTAAAAACCTTTTACATGAATGACATTCTGCTTGTTGGTGCATTATTTTGGAGTTATTCAACTTCAAAATTTTTGTCTTTCATAGCAGTTCCAGTCAGTTGCGCGCTTGAGCTGGAGCTGTCAAAGTACATTTGGGTACTTGTAATTCATTATTAGCCAACCCTGCGGAGCCTGAACCCACTTCTTGGGTGTTTTAAGTTAACAACACAATTAACGTTATCACCCAAAAATACTAGCAGGGCTGGGGAAGTGAATACTTGAATCTACAGTATTCACTCCTACGCTTTTGCTAATGTTCTACAGTGGCCGCCATATTGAAGCTGATGTCAACTGCATATCGCTTTTAGTATTCACTACCCCAGTCCCGCTAATATTTTTAGGGTGATAACCTGTATTGTGTTATTAACTAAAAACATCCCAGAAGTGGGTTCAGGCTCTGCCAGGTCAGCCAATAATAAATTACAAAGTCCCCAAGCGTACTCTAACAGCTCAAGCGTGCAACGCAACTGCTATGGAAGACGAAAATTCAAAACCAGAATAACTTGAAAATGACGCATCTGCAAGCAGAAGATTCTTGTAAAACGTTTTTAAATGTGTTCTTACTGATTCTTTGGTGCGGAATTTTTAATTTCCGTGAGCGCATCAAACTGCATATAGACCCTTTTTTTGCAAAAAAAGCATGTCTAAAAAATATGGATATTAATATATTTAATTTGACCAAAAAATCATCTTTTTTCAAACACGTTTTTTTCTTAACCCTACATGACCGAATACGACGAATTTGTCGGCAATTTTAAAACAGGATGTATAGGCTATATAGAAAGTTGTCTAGACGTACACAGCTAAGGACAAACTCGTCCGGTATAGAGTTCAACGGAGAAGCAAGTGGTGCTACCTATCCGTGACATAAAAAATCAGTGGGGGGCTAATTGTAATTAGAGAAGGTGGTGTCACGGAAAGGCTGTCATCTCCTGCAATCACTAAGCCATGGAGGAACATACAGGTAAAGTGGAACTATATTAAAATTACTGTGGCAACCTAGATACTGAAACTTTGTGGTAAAAAAAAATTTTGTTTTGAGCTAAAAATTTGTAGGCAACAGCCATTGTAAATATGGAGACAAATTTGTCTTTGACAGAATTCAATCTCTGTAAACAACACTGGACGAAATAGTCCTTTCTCTCATACAGTAGGCAAATACAATAAATAAAAAATTTGAATTGTACAAAAAATGAGTTTCATTGTAGTTCTTGTACCGATTGATCTCAATTTTAATAAATGGCGTACACCCGCATGTTTTAGCTCAAATTTGTCTTTCTATAGCTGCTTGCAGTGTCTGTGTACTGAATGTTTTTATTCTTCTCACCGTTGCCAAATTCTATTTTTTTTATCTAGAAAACGCTGCCAAAGAATTTGTAAAAACTTTCAGAATACCATGACTATAGGATGTAACTAATGCATTTTTTTAAATAAAAATTGTATTGGAGTGTGGTATATCTATTATCATGTATTTTATTTTATGTGCTAAGTAATTTACATGCGTAGGAGTTGCAAAAACACTCTGCTGAATTTACTTCATGCATGCCTGAAACTCATTGTTTATGATGAAATACATCTTTAGCCTATAACAGTTTATGAAATATATATATATGTCTATGTATTATATAAAGTGTACTTTTTTGTTGTCGGACTATTTTCACTTTTTGGGGGGGTCTGAATTTCAGTATATTTTATGATGCCTCCCTCGGTTTCCAAATACTTCATCATCTGTCATCTGAATAAGCTAGTTGAAAAATGTTAATTTTTAAAATTATGAGTAAAAATTCAAATTATTTACAGGGTGATGGCATAATTTTTATTTTCATTTCCAAAACGGCATAACCTTCAATACATAATCAACTTTGAATTGGTATGAAATATAATTGTCCTTTTTTTCCAGAGATGTTAACTGTGTTGTTTTATGGTGGGAGAAATTCAAGGTTGAGGGCTACAGGACAAGCAGCAGCCTTACCTGTGGACACGTTGGATAGTAATGATGAAACTGATATATCTGATCTTTCTGATGATGACTCGGTACAAGAACCAGACTTTCGCTCAACAAGTCCAGATGGTACGAATGCACATTTCAGGGTCTGCATTAGTATGAAGTGAAACACAATTTGAGGTTCATGTTTTTCATGGAAATAACTATGTTTCAGTTCCAGTTTAGCTTCCTGCTTTTCATAGGATATTTTTATTAGATGTTTGCTCCCAAGGATTTTGTCACTGAAAATCAGGTTATTATTTTAACTGATAGTATTCTGTTTTGCAGACATGCCTATTGACAGAGCCGATGCTGAAAATCTGGAAGATGCATCCATGGATGGAACTGAACGTGTTCTAGAAATTAATGCACCAGTTGAAGAAATTGAGTCTCCTTCTACGAGCAGAAGAGGGAGAGCTACCACAAGAAACTTCTTTCAACAGCGCAATGGGTGAAAAATATCGGGTTAGATGGGACAAAGTTTCCTATTTTTGAACAGAGTTATGAATTAGATAGGACTTTGAAAGAACCAATTGAGTATTTCAAATTTATTTACTGAAGAAATATTTCAACTACTTGTTGACCAGAGCAACTTGCATTCAACGCAAAAGAACGTCAATAGGCCACTAATTGTAACTGTCCACGACTTTGAACAAAGGCTTGCTCTAACCATTCACTTTAATGTATCTCTGCTTGAATTCAAAAGTAAACTGCTTTACAAAGTTTCATGGAGAATAGGTTGTGTTATAAGTAGTGAAATGAAGAAAGGAATTTAGTTTATTTGATTGCTGAAGGGTCTTTACTTTTTTATTGTACTCAGAGTCCTATCACAAATTGACATATTATTACCAACAGGGCTTTTTGATTGTTAGATATTCACTAGATATGTTGTGCTACTATACTCACAACTAAAAATAGTTAAAAATGTATGAAAACTTCAATATTTTTTCCTTTTGATGACGTTTTTCTTTATGCCGCATATATTGATATATTTCGCAAATACCTATTATTTTAGACTGAAAGCGACTATTTTACTACTGTAAGACTTTCTACATTCTTTTTTCTCCTCATAGGGCTAATAAATGGGAAAAAAAGCTTTTTTTATAAATATTAATTCATGTGGGTATATGGACGAATTTGTCCTATGTTAATTTCATATGCTGCAAGCCTGTAAGGACGTATTAGTCCACCACTGGAAAAATTTACAATAAACATTTTTTTCAGAAATCTTTCGTAGTTACTACCCCTCTGATGTAACTATAACTCAAAAATGAACTTCAAAATTTTAAAAACCATCTGCATCTATATTCTGGTCATGTAGGGTTAAAAAGTCAGTAACATTCATTTTTCGGTCAGGACTTCTGTGAAGAAAATGGATATTAATATATTTTATGTAACCACAAAACCATGCTTTTTTATAAAAAAAATCCCCTCAGGGGGATACAACTATTGTATCTATGGGAATTAGCACTCCCAGGGGGATTATGTAAGGGCCTGAGCTAAAGGTCAAGTAGGCTTTATTTATGTTGAAATAGAATAGGTTTTTATATTGTTACGGACCATCTTTTTTTGGTTCACTGCTGTCCTGTTTTTCAGCACCTACTACTTTCTTCTTCAACTTTGATCTTGTTTCATAAACTTCTTTCTCATCTTACTGTTTCTGTGCCCTTTCTGCATAGATTCCACGTTCCCTTAACTCCATACTAAATGGTGCCTTCTTCTTTCCTCTCTTTAGATTGCCATTGTTGCGGATAGGGAGGCTTAAGGGGGCCATCCCGGGCCAAATTGGGTCACCGAATGGAAATGCGTGTTTTTGTTGAAAAAGGATCCTTAGGGGGTGGGTTATTGTGCCATGAAATTTTATGGCGCTACAGACGCTAGAAAATCCCCCACGGGGGGTCCAAAGGGGACCGATAAACATCATTTTTGGACCCAATTTTTTTTTGTTGAAAAAGGATCCTTAGGGGTTGGGTTATTGTGCCATGAAACTTTATGGCGCTACGGACGCTAGAGGAGGTCCAAAGGGGACCCCCCTGGGGGGTCCAAAGAGGCTCTAGTGAAAAATTAGCATTTTTACCATTCAAGCTGTATCAACTCATTGAGTTTTGTTGCTAGAACAAAACCAAAGACAGTTTTAGAATCCTTGGAATATTTCTAACAAACAAATATTGTCTTTTTTTCAAATTCAAATTGTTGGAAAAAATATATTGCTCTAAACTCAAAAAATTATTCTTGTTTTTCAAAAATTGAAAAAATTTTGAAAAAAATTGAATTGGATAAAAAGACTATTCTAGTTTGTTAGAAATGGTTCAAGGATTCTAAAACTGTCTTTGGTTTTGTTCTAGCATCAAAACTCTGAGAGTTGATACGGTTTGAAATGTACGAAAAATGTACCAAAACACGAATTTTTCGAAAAAATAATAAAAAACTAAGGCCTGAATCGGAAAAGTGAACAGAGTAAAAAAGCTTTACTTTCAAAAAATGCATATACTGACCAATTTTCAAACAAATCGGATGAAAAAAGTTGGTGAGAACTCAATATGACTGAGTACCCAAATGAACTGTAATATTTTTATATAATTTTATGCACTATTTTTCTTGTGTTTCATTGAAATTCAAGAGGAAAACGTTGCTCATAATTCGTACATAGAAATATATCATGGAAACTGCATTCATGTACTAAAATTTTCATGATATTCCAATTCAATGGACATACTTTGTTTTTGGGCTCTAGTGAAAAATTACCGTTTTTACCATTCAAATCAAATCAGGGCATTGAGTTTTGATGCTAGAACAAAACCAAAGACAGTTTTAGAATCCTTGAAACATTTCTAACAAAAGTACATTCTCTTTTTTTCAAATTCAAATCTTTCGAAAAAATATATTGTTCTAAACCAAAAAATTTTTGAAAGGTTTAGAAATTTGGAAAACATTGAAAAATTTCGAATTTCCAAAAAAACTCAATGTACTTTTGTTAGAAATGTTCCAAGGATTCTAAAACTGTCTTTGGTTTTGTTCTAGCATCAAAACTCAATGCCCTGATAGGATTTGAATGGTACGTAAATATGCCCCAAAAAACGAAAATTTCGTAAAAAAAAAATAAGGCCTAAATCGAAAAAGTGACACGAGTAAAAAAGGTTTACTTTCAACAAATACATATACTGGCCAATTTTCAAACGAATCGGACGAAAAAAGTTCAGAAATCCGGATGGCCCCCTTAAACTAACCAGTAATCTAATCTAATCTAATCTTATATAAAATTTCATACAAAAAATTATAAATATTAAAACATGGATATTGATATATTTTATCTAACCAAAAACTACCATGCTATTTTTAAAAAAAAATGCATTTTACAAAAAATCCTTAAAATCTATTTTTGTCATTTTTGTGTAAAAAATAAACACTTTTCTACAAAATGCATGGTTTTTGATCATATAAAAGACATTAATATACACATTTTTTTTAAGTCATGATTTTTCTGTAAGAAAAGATTTTTTTTAAAAAAACATCATGCTTATATTTGGTCAAATAAAATATAATATCCACATTTTCTCAGTCATGATTTTCTGTAAAAAGTTATGTTTTTTGAAAAAACAAGCATGTTTTTTATGGTCACATAAAAGATCATTGTACCCATTTTTTTCAGTAATGAATTTTTTGTAGAAAAACATGTTTTAGAAAAACAGCATGGTTTTTTTGGTCACATCTCTATCAATGACCATAAGTAAAGATATATTATTACAATACACTATTTGGGAAGTTGAAAGTGATTCACATGTATTGTAAAATAAATGAAATATCAAAACATGAAACCACAGAAAATAAAAAATTCAATACAACCAGAGAAAACCATGAATTAAGAAGTATGCTGTTTTATCTCATAATCTGTCATGAAAACCAATAATGTAAAGTGGTTCTTTTTCTTGCCGAGTTATTTTCAAACAAAATGTTTGAAAAAAAAAATATCCATGTTTTTTAAGCCATGTTTTTTTTGTAAAAAAACATGTTTTTTTTAATACATCAGTTTTTTTTTTTGAGTCGCATCTCTAGTAGTAATTACTGTTGGTTTCATGCCATGATAGTCAGTTGGGTTCAGAACCCACTCTTAATACCATTTATAACTGATATGCTTTATGATGACAGGTTTACGGTCTGGGTGAGCTAAGAAACTAGAGCTAAGAGTGTTATGTATACATGCTGCTTTGGCCAGCTCATCTGCTTTTTCATTTCCTGGTATGCCAACATGGCTTGGTACCCACTAACTTGGTTGGTGGTAATTTATGCATGGGCTTCTTGATTTTAAATGCTAAGAAGTCTTTAGAGGGCAATAGCTGGTTCAAGGCCCGGATAGAACTGAAGGAGTCTGTAAACAGAATTGTTCTTGTTTATTGTCTATAAACTAAATGGCATGAAAATTGCAGTTAGTTTGCTTGTGAAAATTGAAATTATTTTTGGTAATCTTGCCAAGATGCTGTCCTTTTTTGAAGATTTGCCAATCCCTACTTTATCTTGGATCAAGCCATTTATGTAAATTTCCTTTCTCTTGGCATGGGACTCCTGACACAAGAGTGTCCAATGGCTATGAGACAGAGTGTTCTTTTACTGCAGTTTGAGGCTGTGCTGGCATACCTCAAGAATGTCATTTTCGTCTATAGTTTCTATGCATGGTATTTTCTCAGTTTTATATTGAGCTCTTCTAGTAGATGATGTAAACATCCAGAAACAGGGAGTGGTACAGAAATGTTTTCTATAACAAAGAAAAGATAGTAATTTTATATTAAAGTTCTTACAGGGTGTTCTGACATGCTTAGTGTTCTCATTGCATATTGACAGACTTGGCTTCTTCATGAGCACTTAAGAGGTATTAGGTTTGCCTCCACTTCAATGTTGTTGACTGGTGCATCTCAGAGCCCCTAGCATAAATCTAGCAGCAGCAAACTGTACCCTATCAAGCACCCTGA
The DNA here is from genome assembly GCA_030386875.1 of Morinoia aosen. Taxonomy (NCBI): domain Eukaryota; kingdom Metazoa; phylum Arthropoda; class Malacostraca; order Amphipoda; family Talitridae; genus Morinoia; species Morinoia aosen. The sequence continues at coordinate 78,698,507 of CM059572.1, read as the reverse complement.
GATTAGTGGCAAAAGTTGTATCCAATAAGAAGAGGGCATGCTCCAGCTAATGCAAAATCAGTGAGGTATATACTTTCTTAAGAATTATGAAACTTACAAACCATTTAGTGTTTGAGAGCACATGATGAAGTCTGATATCTTTTCAACATTTGTTAGCAGTTTTTTATGTAAATGTCTTACTCTGAATCCACTATGTGTTTTACTAATTAATTTTTTGTTTTCTAAGTAAGCAAGAAGACTCCAGTTGACTATTTTTTCAAACTTTGCCTCAATACATTTGTAAGAGCCACAGTTCTTCATGATTTTAGTGCAGTTGGAATTTTTTCAGGTTTTAGTATGAGGCATATGATAGTTTGTTCCATTGATCTAGTATTTTGGATGCCCAGATTTTGCTATAAAAATTCAGTATGATTGTTTTTGAGTGTTATTTATATTTTACATAAAATTCAGTGAGACCATGTTTAGACAAGGAACTGTAGTCCTTGAAATATCTACATCTCTATTAAATTCAGCAAAATTGACAGGTCAATTTTAATATTTTAGAGTTTTACCTTTTAAAATAATATAGGTAGCTTCAAAGATTAGCCTGTGACCATTAAATATTTGATCATTAGATTCATTGTCACTATTTGCCGCATATTGTTGTACTAATGTCTGCAATTTATTTGGTACAAGTTATTTGATCTTGGGAATTTTTAAAAACTGTTTGACTCTTATTTTTGCTCCCTTTCATAGATCTTATCTTTCATCATACTATACTAGAGGTACTTTTGTCACTGAGGCCCAGTACAAGCTCTCTCCAGAAATTTGTTTTTTCCTGTAACACTGTTTTTCTTGAACCTGTTCAGGCCTTTCTAAAGGCTATCCATCTATCCATATTTCCTCTTTGGTTTTTGTATCTGCTATAGGCATTGTGATAATTTTTGTGGGCTGCTTTACATTTCTCGTTCCACCAGCACTTGCTTTTTCTTTGAGTAATAATGCTGGAGCTCATTTTCACCATATCCTTAGTTGCAATTATTACAGCATCTGTAATGATACTGCATGTATCTTTGACTGTTTCATAAGACCTGTCAGGAAATTTTAATGCTACTTGGAACTTTTGCAGATTTCAGTTGCCATCTTCTAGGAGTCTCTACTATAGGGTTTGCATCCATCTACACCGGAAAATGATAATTTGTGGCAGTATCTGGATGAGTTTTCCATGTTAGTATTGGGTGCAAATCTTCTGAAACAATAGATAAATCTATGTGTGTGAATGTTCCTGTTGTAGATAAAAAAGTTGGACAGGTATTATTGAGTGACACAAGGTGATTTTCTGTCAGCCAGGTCTTAATTACTTGTCCCCTTCTATCTGTAAAATCTGAGCTCTATGAATAGCTATGAGCATTTGAGTCCATATGAATGATGCAGGAACTTGTGATCAAGTGGTTAATCTCTTCTAGGTTATGTTGTAAATAGTCTGATCAAGATGAGGGAAATAATGCATTTATTAAAGTAATAGGTTACTCATTTATAGTGATGTACCGATGTATCGGTATCGGCAGTATCGGCCATTTTTAGTGGTATCGGTATCGGCAAAATCTGGCCGATACTTTACCGATACTTTCCAAAAGTACGTATTTTATCATTCAAATGAAGGTCATAAATCATGAAAGTAAAAGTCTTTAACCTAATAATACCCGTTGTGTGTTTATTAATATATTTATTTGGTGTCCGCGTTGTGAGTTTGCGGTATCATGGATACCGAATTCCTCAGTGTAACATTAAAAGATGGCATTTCCGAGCATTTATATATTTCACATTTTATCAGGATAGGTTTTGTTAGGATAGGATAGGTTAGCTTAGATTAGGATAGGCTAGGTTAGCACAGGTTAGGTAATACTGTCAGAATTTTTTCTCGGGTCCGCCTAGCTTAACGATGACATTGTCCATGGAATCTCCCCGGGTCCTGCTACTATCTAATAATAACCTTGGTTTATTTGGAGTCCGCTTCTTCCATTTTCTTTGTCACGCTCATGAGGAGAGTTATAGTGACCGTATCTGTGATACGAGTTTCACCAGTGCGTAAGAACAAGAATATTTTTCACCACGAGCGCTGTTAGGATGAATACATTCGTTGGGCATCACATTTGGAAAATTTGTTCAAGAAAATTAGTGAGTCCCGTAATTTTTGACGGGCTGTGCGTACTTTTAATCAAATAAAGAGCCTATTCATACCTAGTAAATTAGATAGCTAACTGTTGAATTATAGCGTTCAATCAGGCCCGCTAACTGAATTCACTACTTTGAATTCCCGATGAGTCACGGTCATAACTGAAAGCTATGTAAAATGAATAGTTAAACCCTGTAGCTATATAAAATTTTTATACTTTTACGACTAAACCTATATAGTTTGACCTAATATCCATTTCTTAAAGTATGTGACAGGCTAACAAAAACCAAACCAATTTAATAAAGTTGATGGTGCATTTGAAAGTTTTTGTGAATTTAATATAGAAATTGACGAAAATTTTATTTTAATTTAGCTTGTAAATCGCAAAATATTACGAAGCTAATAATTTATTTTAACTTAGCATGCATATCACCGTTCATTACGAATCTTGCATTATTCTTCAATGTCAAGATGTTTGAACAATTCACGAACAATCTTATAGTTCAATACATCTGAAAGGGTCAGTTGATTGCTTTCATCGCAACTTGATGAATTTAAAAACAAGGAAAATTCCAATGAACTTGATCGTATTTACTAGGAATAAGTTTTGGAGTCCAGCTCCATCATCAGTTCGTAAAATTAAAATTCATTACGACTACAATATAAGAAAAAATAAAATGTTGGATACAGTGATTAAAGAAAATCACGTAAAAAAAAAAAAAAACATGTCCCAGAGAAAATACAATTGACATGATCTACTTCCAATTTACGATGGGTAGGAATTGTCAGATTTGTTGAGGGCCAGTTTTCGTTCAAAAATATGTAGCGACTCTGAAATTCTGAGGTCACATGTAGTTGAAGCCGAATCTAAGGTTTTGAAGTCCGCAGAGGATATCGGTTCGTTGCATTTTACTGCGTGATTACATACGAATTGTGCGAATTCATTCCCCGTGCGGAAGCTTCAACCTCGATGTTCGGCCATTCTGATATAAAAATTTTGTGCCGTAATGCCGACATACGATGATGTGCACTGCACACAACTGTAAGAATAAATCAGAAAGGCTCTTTTTCCATCAAAAGCGTATCCTTGCACCGGAATTGTATAATTTTATGGTTGCTTCATTTTTCCGGTACAAGGATATGCTTCCGATGGAGATGCTAACCTCGATCTCTGATTTATTTTCAATAGTTATACAGTTGTGTGCAGTGCACATCATCGTACGTCGGCATGACGTCACGAAATTTTTATAACAGAATGGTCGACAATTGGGGTCGAAGCTTCTGCGCGGGGAACTAATTAGCTTACTCCTCACACTCCGCAGTACGTAATCACGCAGTAAAATGCAACTAAATCTTAGGTCCGGCTTCAACTGAATGTGACCTCAGAATTTTAGAGTTGCTACATATTCTTAAACGAAAACCGGCCCTCAACAATTGTGATAGTTCCTACCCATAACAAATTGTAACTAAATAGTAATCTTGTCAATTTTAGTTTTTCTGGGACATGTTTTAATTTTATTTTTATTTCCTTGATTTACTTTAATGACTGTATCCAACATTTTGCTTTATCTTTTATTGCAGACATAATGATTTGTAAATATACGAACTGATGATGGATCTGGACTCCGAAACGTATTCCTAATAAATATGATCAAGTTCCTTGAAATTGTCGTTTTTAAATTCTTCATCTTATAGATGATTGCGTGTTTGCGGATATTTTCGGTTTCGGGGCTTACCGAATTTTAATATTTTCTTTCGCCAAAGTATGTACTCGTATTTGGTATGAATAACACGAAAATGACAATCCTTTTTTGGAGAAACTATTGTTTTGGTCCACTTTTGGAGCCAGTTGCTATTATAGCTAGTCTACATTACGTTGCAATACAATTAGAAACACATATCTATTGAATGGATTTCATTTTGTTGTTTTTCTCAACACTATAGTTAACATAGTAAGAGCATTTTATTTTTCACAATCGGAAACTTTTTGTCAATAAGGAAATAATTTTATTATAACTCCCATGTATAGGAGTTATAATGGTTTTATTTTAATACAAGTGTGCACGGCCCGCCGAAAATGGGATTCAATATTTTTCATGAACGAATTTTCAAGATGTTGATGATAAACAAATACAGTATATCCATCCTAACAGTACACGTGATGAAAAATATTTTTCGCACCGTTGAAACTCGTATCACAGATACGGCCATTATGAGCGTGAGTGACAGAGAAATGGAAGAAACAGACACCAAACAAATAAACCAAGGGCAAGGGTATTATTAGGTAGCAGCATGACCCATGGAAATGCCGAGGACAATGTCATCGTTAAGATAGATGGACCCATGGAAGAATTCCGTCAACATTGTCTAACTCATGCTATCCTAATTCTATGTCGTGACTCGCACCGCCGCAAAGCACGTTCACGACGCGAAGGCCTAGCGATCGTCATTACATGGTAGCAACTGCGGTTCTTGTAGACCCTACACCACTAATGCGTTTTCCACTGTTGCCGATACGTAGAACGGAAAGTTGGGTAGGTTGAAAATGTTTATGCCGAACACATATGTACAAGAACACACAAAGCTCTCTCGACTCGGAGTTCCCCTCCGGTGACAAATCACCATTACTCAAAAATGATTACTTCGGGCACAGCTATTCACCAAATTACTATATTCAATTTAATGTATTTTAATTATTCAATATGGCCTGAAAGCAGCACAAACGCAAAATGGTTAGGAAAATGCGTAAATTACGGTGATCACAACAACCTATTCAATACTACTAACCTATCCTGATAAAATTTCAAACATATCATTGCATGTACAAACGATCTTTCAATGTTACACTGAGGAATTCGGTCTCCGTGATACCGCAAACTAGGACATCCTATGTTTCTTAAGAAGCGGACACCGAACTAATACATAAACTAACATAAAACGGGTATTATTAGGTTAGATGATTGTAAAAGTATCGGTATCGGTAGTAGTATCGGTCAAAGTATCGGTATTTTCAAGTTTCGGAGTATCGGTATCGGCCAAAAAATGGGTATCGGTATCAGCCAAAAAATGGTATCGGTACATCACTATTAATTTTTTTTGGATGAAGAATGCGATCGAATAAACAGCTACTAATCGATTTTTGAATTTTTGTTGCTTGAATCACTATTAATATTATCAAAATTAACTACTTTTCTTCTCTACACTTTTGGCAGCAAGTGAATATTTCATGAGTTAGAGTGGTAGTTTAGTTTCATCTTTGATGACGAGTGCGTCGCAAGTGAGAATTCATTGCAATGTTGCCATCCGACGCGCTTGATGAATTAATTCCCGCTGCGAACCCTGGAGTTGCAGTAACTAATTTACCGCTATAACTTTTAAAATACTCATTTCCAACGGTGAGTGCATTGAAGACAAATTGTTCATTTTGATCTACTTAACTATATTTAGGTACCAAAAGCTGAAAAATCTATTACTGGCAAACACTTCACATTTACCATAACTTTTACTGTGTTATTAGTAAATTTTGAATGTTTGGTAGTAATCGATTTTCAAGTTTTTGGTGCCTAAACATTGTTTATTAGATCGAAATGAGCAAGTTTTCTTCTATGCACTTTTGGGGGCAAATGAGTATTTTACGAGTTATAGCGGTAAATGACTTACCGCAACTCTAGTGTTTGAAACAGAAAAAAATTTATTGAGCACGTCGTATGGCAACACTACAATGGACTCTTCCTTCTGACGGGCTTGAATGATCGAGTGCATTCCCATCATCTAAGATATAAATTAACATATCGCTTCAACTCGTTATTTTTATGTGATAACCTTTATTGTGTTATTACCTTAAAGATCCTAGAAGTGGGTTCAGGCTAAGCAGGGTGAGCTAATAATAAATTACAAAGTATTCAAGGTCGATTTGCAGTTTAGGGGATTCACGGAAATCAAGAATTCCGTTCCTAAAAATCACTAAAGAAACCCACTTAAAAACGTTTTACAGGAATGACATTCTGCTTGCTGATGCGTATTTTTCTGAGATATAACAATAATTATGTTCAGATAGGGATAACAATATATGGTCGGCTGCTTAATCGCCGCATTGTCAAGTCACGCCTGCTTTTCTGGGACACGCCCACTTTTTGGCGGGAAAAGATCCGAGTCGCTTTGGGTAGGTTAAAGTAAGGTATTTTTGGTGGATTCAAGTTATTTTAGGTTGTTCTATTTAACTAACCTAATATTACCTACCCTAACCTCACCCATCGTTACGTCAATACCATATTACAGTATACTTACGTGTCCGTTCTTTCACTTTTATGTATGACGTTCCTATAACTTTGAAGTTGAATAATTTGAAAATTACGCATCGGCAAGCAGAATGTCAATCATGTAAATCGTTTTTAAATGTGTTTTTTTAGTGATTCTTTGAAACGGAATTTTTTATTTCTGTGAATCCCCTAAACTGCAAATTGACCGTATTCAAACATACTCTTAAAAGCTCAATCGCGCAAAAAATAAAACCTATCGCTAATAATAAAACCACAAAAAGTGCATGGAATAAAAATAGTTTATTTCAATGTTATTCCAATGATTGAAGCAACAAAAATTCAAAAATCAATTAGAAGCTGTATATTCAATTGCATTCGTCATCAAAGACAAAAGTTAACATACCGCCATAACTCCTAATATACATATTTGCCCCCGAAAGTGCTTGCACATGAACTCGAATTTGAGGACCGGCAGCGTCGGGGCCTTTGTAACGGCCTACAATTTTCTCCACAATTTTCACACAATGAGTTCACACCTGGTACCAGACTTATCCACTAAACTACTCAGGATCTACCAATCCTTGTTACAAGCTGCCATTGGACGGTGTCAGGCTATTGTCAGAGATGCCGACTAGTGCTTTGTAATTTCGCGGAAGGAAAAATAATTCTCTCGCAAATAATCGAACTGGCGTATCACAGATACTTACGAACCCTATATCCATCACAGATTCTAAAATTTCAACAGCTTGATTTTTATATCGGCTCCAATTTCGCAGCTCGAATTTTATTTCGGCTCTAACTTTCGACGGCTGCATTACCAGCGTGAAAAGCTCCATAGCCAGAATTCTTCGGCTCTAAAACTTCAAAGCTTGATTAGCTCGCAGCCAGAAATTCTTCGGCTCTAAAACTTCAAAGCTTGATTAGCTCGCAGCCAGAAATTCTTCGGCTCTAAAACTTCAAAGCTTGATTAGCTCGCAGCCAGAATTCTTCGGCTCTAAAACTTCAAAGCGTGAAAAGCTCCATAGACAGAAAATTCTTCGGCTCTAAAACTTCAAAGCTTGATTTTTATATCGGCTAAAATTTCAACTGCTGGAAAATAATTCGCCTCCTGAAAACCTGTGGGCAAGCCCCAACTAATAAATTAAGTCGCCAAAACCTGACTTTCCATTTTCCCTGAAGATATCAGGAAGATCCTTCCGGGATAAGAAGACTCTGAAATTTCGGCTCCCAAGAAGGACCAATCAAGTTTTCAATCGGGCTGAAACAGGACTAGCCCACCTAAATAATCAATTTGCTGGCTCCCAAGAAGGACCAGCAAAAATTGCAACTATCTACAATTTGGCACCCAAAGAGGATATTGCCAAAACCAAATATTCAACAATTTGGCGCCCAATGTGGATACGCCACAACCTACTATTTAACAATTTGGCGCCCGAACAGGGACGGCCCTAACAAATATTTAACAATTTGGCGCCCGAACAGAAGGACTACGAATCCTGAAAGCTAAGAAAAAAAAAAAAAAAAAAAAAACTAAAATAAAAACAAGAGGACTTGACTCCCTGAAGCAGAAGAAAATAAAGAAGGACTTTGAATCCTGAAAACCAAGAAAAATAAAAAGGAACCTCGACTTCCTGAAGCAAAGAGAAATGGATTGCGTCCAACGTGCCCGAGAGTACATGACTGCCCTAGGCCTCACTCCGGAGCAACCAGACTACCGTGAAACCTTCCTTCAAAGAATAAGAATTCTGGAGGAAGCTGAAGAACGAGAACGAGCACTAGAAAGAGAAGAACGAGAACGAGCACTAGAAAGAGAAGAACGAGAACGAGCACTAGAAAGAGAAGAACGAGAAAGAGAACGAGAAAGAGAAAGAGAAAGAGAAGAACGAGAAAGAGAAAGAGAAGAACGAGAAAGAGAAGAGCGAGAACGAGAAAGAGAACGAGAGAGAGAAAGAGAACGAGAGAGAGAAAGAGAACGAGAGCATGAAATCCAGCTCCAACAACTCAACCAGCAAAGGGCACCAGAAGCCAGACGGGTCAAAATACCCGATATCGCTGCTTTTAACCCTGAACAAGAGGGGATCCAAGAATTCATGCAGCGTTTCGAGAGTCACAGCAACGCACTCGAATACACGGAATTTGAGGCTGTTCTCGCACTAGAAAATCTAGTAACGGCTGAGGAAAGAAGACTCATCCAGACATTGGCCGCTGTCGACCGCTACCAATTTAGGGAAATCAAAAATTTACTGCTGGAGTCCCACAAGATAACCCCCGCTAAACTGCGCAGTAACTACTATGAACTGAAGCCTGAGGAAGGAGACAACATGAGTCGATACATCCGGAGATTGGAACAAGCGCTTAACCCGCGCACGGTCGCGCATCCCTCAGAAAAGTAGTCAATTTACCCGCGTTACTCTGCCGTTCCCTGTTCACTTACCGTAATAGGCAGAGATGTAAAAATATGAAGTAATGAGTAAAAAATGTTGCTTCACACTTTGATGTTGTCAGATTTTTGATAACTTGAACCGTTTCTTTGTAATATGGAGTCAAACTCCGTAGATTTTTGCACAACATTGCTTCAAAGAGATCAATGGCCATTTTTTTGTTTTGGGAACAATGTAATGTTTTTCACTGCTATTTTATGCAGAAAATCCTTCCAAACCTGCTGATGTTTTTATTTTTCCTCTACAACAATTAGAAAAAAAGTTATGACCATTTATGTCTACTAGGTGTTATCCATTCTTCGTTTTAGTTCCTACATAAATGCATGTTTGCATGTCTGGTTATATTACTGTAAGTATAGTGTTTCGAAACTTGTAATTTTCACACAATATGAATAAAATACTGCTCTACACGCTACTGACTTCAGATTTGTCTTATTTGCCATTTTTACGAAATAAGGCGAAATAAGGCCCTGAGTAGTTTCGCTGGTAACTGAGGCTGCCACTGACTGTTCGCACGCACACCCTCTCACGGTCGCCTCATTTACCACACTGACTGTGCTTACCCCTCCCAACTTCCAAGTGGTTGGAGCTCTGCCTTAACCCCCACAATGTGGGGGTTTCTGGCTCCAGCTGTGTAGCACTCGCTGAGACGATCATTTTGGTGTATAACAACTTGGGGTTATGCCTTACGTCTGGCAACCAGTGAGCCTGGTAAATGAGGCGACCAGTTACCGTGCGCGGGTTAACGCATGGCTCACCGGAAGCCAAGTAGAAGAAAACTACGACCAACTGAAAAATTTCATGCTTATGGATAGGGTCTACTCCAGTCTACCGTCTCACCTTGCCACTCAACTCAAGGACAGAAGCGGTAACACCTTAGCGACTCTAGCTGAACAAGGGGACAAATTTCTACAAGCCCGACCCAACACAACTCTCCAGAAACTGTGTGAGAACCCTCTGTCGACTAACAAAAACGAAGGTCAAGAATCTTCAATGGGAAAACCTTCCAGAAGTTCTCAAGTGAATCAAGTTTCTAACTCCACAACCGGAAACTATCGACCTTCACCTCCTCAGACCAAAAATTTCAACTATCGACCTCCTCAGAACCGAAATCCCCAGTATCGACCTGCACCGCCTCAGAATCAGAATTTCCAGTATAGGCCAAGGACAACTGGACCAGCTCACGTAGAAGGCAGACCCAACTACTTTAACCGTCCGCCAATCAACTGGAGAACATTCTTCTGTAATCACCATGGAGAAAATCCAACTCATTCTAGCGCGGAGTGCCAAGTACTTAACCCGCAATCTCAGCAAAATACCTCTTCCCGAAATGAAAGAGGTGCGGCCCAACCTACTGCCCACATCAATTATATCGAAGAAGAGTCCCCAGGATATACCCTGCCACCCGTCGAATGCAATCATGCTGCGGTAATTTCGAATACAACCGAAGTACTATTAGGAGAATTAAAAAAGTGCCAAGGCCAACTCAATGATCAACCTGTGGAAATCTTACTGGATGGAGGAGCCACAGCCGTATTTGTAAATAAAGCCCTTGTGCCCGAAAAAAATATGTCTAAAAAAACAAAATCACCGTGAAGCTAGCTGACAGCCAAACTTTCGTAGCGCCGTTAGAAAACGTAAAACTTGACTGCCCATATTATCGAGGCAACATCACAGTCGTAGTGATGGAAAACCCTGCAACCGACATAATCCTAGGACGTGTGCCAGGAACTACATCCTTTGAAGAAGAACACACGCCTCCTATCATTATTGAAACCTCTCATGACACTACAAAAGCAAGTGCAAAGAGAGAAGAAATTGACAATTCTAAAGAACCAAAACAGCTGCAAATCAATAAGAAAGAGTTCATTAAACTTCAGCACAACTGTGCTCCTTCAAAGCAGCTCTTCAAAAGAGTAGATAATAAAACTGAAGAAATTCAGAAAAATAGCGGAATCGCTACGTACGAGCCTCAAAAAGAAGTTCCTTATCGAAAGACTCTCCAAAATGGCCACATCAACTCTAATAAGGAGTCTCCGCTATATGGAAAGGTGCTTGAGCCAATTAAAGAAGAAATAGAGAAATTAGAAAGTGATGATCTTAATACACTAAGGTCTTTCATGCGCGATAAAGGCCTACACCTAAAAAGACCAAGGCGTCCATGGCCACCGGCATCTACGGTAGACCGCAGGACACCCTGGCCTCCAAACAGCAGCTGCTGACAGAAAACGACGAATGCGTTCCGAGCTCGTCATCTCAAAAGGATCAACAAACAAAACTGGCGACCAGATCAGCGATCAAACTGGCGACCAGATCAGCGATCAAACTGGCGACCAGATCAGCGATCAAACTGGCGACCAGATCAGCGATCAAACTGGCGACCAGATCACCGATCAAACTGGCGACCAGATCAGCAATCGAAAATTGGCGACCATATCAGCGACCAAAATTGGCGACCAAGATCAACGATGCACCTTGGCGACCATCGACCTCTTATATATCTGCAACAAGCTGGTAAACTAAACCGACGAGGGCTTCATACTTCAGCCTCTTCTAATTTAAATCGGAACATATTCCGGGAATGGAGAACCATCTCGCCGACTTCTTATCGCGCTCTCCCAACCAACCAGAACTGGATTCAGCCTCTTCAGAAGAGAAAGGACAAGACTGTTCCTGAGCTGTATTAGAATAAGTGTTTCTAATTGTTAAGAAATAGTCTTAAGTATTCTTTATAAGCTATCTGATGTACATATGCACCATTATATTAATTTATAGGCCAAAAAGCACCGTCGACATCGGGCTTCATAGCATGTTCGCGACATTACTTGCAGTAATGTCTTCTCGGTAAGGGCGTGTCAGGCTATTGTCAGAGATGCCGACTAGTGCTTTGTAATTTCGCGGAAGGAAAAATAATTCTCTCGCAAATAATCGAACTGGCGTATCACAGATACTTACGAACCCTATATCCATCACAGATTCTAAAATTTCAACAGCTTGATTTTTATATCGGCTCCAATTTCGCAGCTCGAATTTTATTTCGGCTCTAACATTCGACGGCTGCATTACCAGCGTGAAAAGCTCCATAGCCAGAATTCTTCGGCTCTAAAACTTCAAAGCTTGATTAGCTCGCAGCCAGAAATTCTTCGGCTCTAAAACTTCAAAGCTTGATTAGCTCGCAGCCAGAATTCTTCGGCTCTAAAACTTCAAAGCTTGATTAGCTCGCAGCCAGAATTCTTCGGCTCTAAAACTTCAAAGCGTGAAAAGCTCCATAGACAGAAAATTCTTCGGCTCTAAAACTTCAAAGCTTGATTTTTATATCGGCTAAAATTTCAACTGCTGGAAAATAATTCGCCTCCTGAAAACCTGTGGGCAAGCCCCAACTAATAAATTAAGTCGCCAAAACCTGACTTTCCATTTTCCCTGAAGATATCAGGAAGATCCTTCCGGGATAAGAAGACTCTGAAATTTCGGCTCCCAAGAAGGACCAATCAAGTTTTCAATCGGGCTGAAACAGGACTAGCCCACCTAAATAATCAATTCGCTGGCTCCCAAGAAGGACCAGCAAAAATTGCAACTATCTACAATTTGGCACCCAAAGAGGATATTGCCAAAACCAAATATTCAACAATTTGGCGCCCAATGTGGATACGCCACAACCTACTATTTAACAATTTGGCGCCCGAACAGGGACGGCCCTAACAAATATTTAACAGACGGCATCACTGGGATAACCAGTGTGTCAAAACACCATCCCAAGGCAAATTGGGTCATTACAGCCCACTCTACCTGACTGGCTCATTCCAATCACTGTCTCTTACTCCAGGCACGCACAAGAAACATTTTCATAGCTTCAATGATACTCAAATTACACTCCAGATCCAATCCAGCAAGACAGCTCATACAGCAATCATCTTCAGGACATCTGGCATACCACTCATTCTCTCCATACTGCTCAAACACCACATTTATGAAACTCTCTCTCTCTTGCTCATACTTACTACATTCCAGCACAAAATGCACAATTGTTTCCTCCACTCCTCTATTACACTGCCGACATAATCTATTATTATTCTGATTCCACCTCCATGTACGTCTGTTCACACTCAATGACTTGCATCTAACAGCAAACAAGAGTTGACTCCCACAACTACCATCATAGAACATCTCAAACTTAGGTGCTTCCTTTTACATACTCTAGTTAAGAGTAGGCTTCTGCATCATGCTAAGCTTCCACTTATTCAATCCATGTGCTTTTGTTTGCCTCTCAATCTATTTTTTCCACCTCTTGCAGTCCCACTCAGGCCCAACACCTCCAACATTTATTAAACTCCAGTCATCCACAGGTCTCACAATTCTAACATGAATAATCTTTTGCATACTAAGTTTCCTTGCATGCCCCCAACATACTTTCTCTCAACAGCTTACACTCGGATTCCATTCAAAAATTCGCTTTACCCACCTGCTGTTCTGCATTCTTTCAATTCTCACCTTATAATTCAGCACCGCTTTCATCATTCTTTCTGAAAATAGGCTCCACCCTAGGTCACCTGTAATCGCTTCTGTAGCTGTCCATTTTGGAGCACCCACTGCTAAACGTCCTACCTTATTTTGTATTACATCCAGCTTTTTAAAATCACTTCCATTCTAGGCAGGACACATTCATACTTGTTTCTCACACATTCATACTTGTTAGCTCTGTATCTGGCCACACTACTTAACCGTCCACTCCACTGCATTGCTTTTGCCACTTTCTCACCCTTAGTTCTAGTGCATCCATCTTCACTCATCATACAACCTAGATATTTGTATTCTTTTGTTCTACCTATTCTGATTTCTCCAATATTCCACAGTCTGTCTCTATCAGTCTCATCACTATTTATAACCATTACCTTACTTTTGTCAGCCCCAAATTTCATCTTGAAATCTGTACTATATCCATTCACAATGTTGAGCATCCTTTGTAGTTCATGTCCACATTCACTAACCACAACCACATCATCAGCATACAACAAACACCTCAGTCTCTCATTACCAACTTTCAGTCCTAAGCCACTCATTCACAGTCAAACCGCTAATTCTTCTGAGTACAATCCAAACAACAGGGGAGACATAGTACAGCCCTGTTTCACTTCTCTAACACTCCTCACTTGCCCTGTTTCCAAATTTCCTAACCTGTAGATAGCGCTTGTGTTCTCATACAGACTTTGTACAATTTTTACTATTTTTCTGCTAAACCCAACTTTTCTCAAAATTTCTAAGAGCCTAACCCAATCCACTCTGTCATACGCCTTTTCAATATCCAGGAGTGCTAAATATAGCTTCTTATCATCCTTCCTCATTGGCTCAATTATTTCACTCACTACAAACAGATTATCCTCCCCACGTCTATCTTGCCTAAAACCATTCTGTCCTTCTCCCAGGACTCCTAATTCCTCAAATAAATTTTTCATTCATTCAAAATACCACAAAAGATCTTACATACAGTGTCACCCAGTGCAATTGGTCTGTAATTTTCAATTTCTTTCATACTCTTATGTCCACCCTTATGCAACAGAACTACATTACACTTGTTCCAGTCATCCAGTACTCTTTCACTCTTCCATATCTCATCAAATCAACATTTCAACATACTGACTACACTCTCTCCTCCACATTTATAGAACTCATATGAGATCTTACCAGGGCCACATCCCTTTCCATTTTTCACTTTCTTCAAAAAACTTACAATCTCTTCACAAGTGATTTTGTCTTCCATTCGCAGTTCATGTTCATCAATCAGAAAATTTATGGGTCCATCATCTGTAACCTGCTCATTCATTCCACCAATATCCTCCCAGTATTCTTCAACTGCTTCCATCATTTGCATCCTATCTTGCACACTGCAACCAATCTTTTATTCTATCTGGACCTTTCTTTCTTAGATTTTCAACTTGGCTCTCCTCTTCAACTCTAGCCTTATTATTCATTCTCCTTAATTTCTTCTGCTGGTCCTTGTACTCATTCCATGCACTCTGCCATTCATCCTCAGTAATTCTGTTTCTTACATACATTTTCCTCATACTGCATTGTTTCTAAAGTCTTTCTTCTCATTTGTTCTTCCTATATCTCACTTGTAAACCACCTGGTATTCCCTGTCCTTTTCCTGCATTTCTTTCTGCCTCTCTTTTGCTCTGCCACATCATACAAGGTTCTTGCAATCTCACCATTTAGGTCATTTACATTTCCACACCTGTTCCAGTTACACTTACTCAATTCATTCTTAAATTCTTCCCAGTTTGCCCTTTTTATCCCCCACCTTACTTTCACACTACTGACCTTCTGCATTGACTCCTTTCCGCCCCAATCATATTCAAGCACAAGCATTTTATGGTCACTATCAATATCAAAATCCTCTTCATCTATAAACATTTCTTTGACACACTCTCTTGCTCTACTATTCAGAATCATATAGTCAATTGCAGTTTTCATTCCCTGCTTTGCCATGTATGCAAGCCATTTCCTATTGTAAGATTCAGGTTTTCAAGTTCATTCTCATCACAAAAATCTATCAATTTTTGTCCATTTGCATTCACCGGCTTATCAAGTATACCAACATGGCCATTCATGTCACGGAACACAATCAGTGGGCCCCTGCAGTGTTTTCGTACAATCCTTGTTAATATTTCACTTTTTTACATTTTCTTCATGAGCTAAAATCCCATCAGTTGTCATATAACATACAATCACAACAATACATTCTCTGACATGCATTCTTTCACACTTAATTGCTAACAAATCTTCACTTTCAGGTTCATTTCCAACAGAAAGTTCCTCTAATTTCCAATTTAGAGCGTTCTTTACAATCAGACCAACTCCACCACCTGTTTTTTGTCAATTTACATGCCCTTTTCCTATCATATGTTACTTATTCTCCTTACATGTTAAACTGATAATCACGCATTTGGGTCTCTACTACACCAACACAATCCAATTTCCCACTCTCAAATTCTACTACAAGGTCATCTAACTTTCCTGCATTCCATCCACGCACATTTATACTTCCAAACCTTACAACATAATTGGACAATTCAAGACATTCCTCACTTTTGCTCTGACAGATTTTCATTCATCCTGTTCCACCTTCCATTATAACATGAGTAGCCCTGATCCACTAGATGTTTTTCTTGGAGAGTTTCATCTCACCTTCTTTTGTAAGATAGACTCCATCTCCAAGAAAACACCCACCCTAGATCACGCTATCAATGTCTAGGAAGCTGGAACCCAACTCACGCTTTCAGCTTTCATACTCATAATCCTTTCATGCACTTCTTTCAGTACCCATTCATACTCCTCAATCCTCATCACAAGTAGGCCTTCTCAGGAGGCTTGTCACTGCCACTCTAACATTTTCTTCTGTGCCCTTGCAACAACTTTCATAATTGCATTCACCGTTCGTTCTCTCCCACATTCAAGCAACCGATTGCCACCTCCTTGCAGTACAACCATTCTTCATCCATTCCATCTATCACTCTCTCAGCATGCATGCAGATCTCTTCCACTCCCTTTCCTCTCATGCTCGTATACCCACAACTATCACTCATCCTCACAAACCTATCCACATTCTTAACCATGCTGTCTCCACATATTCTAATCGTAGGTCTCACTCTCCCTTTCACACGACTCTTTTGTTCAATTCTTCCACTCATATCACTCTTTCCAGCCATCTTCCTTTCATTCACTTCCACTACAGGTGCCTGAACCTCATGTGGCACATGAACAGGTTGCTCATTCACTCTCTTTCCGTTTGTACTTCTTTCATCATGCTCATTCATTCTTCTACTCTCATTTGTCATATTTGCACCATCATTGGCCTAAACATCCATTGCATTCATACTCCTTGCACCATCATTTGCTTCCTTATCCACTGCATTTGCACTCCTTGCACCATTCTCATTCTTTCCTTCTTTCATCTTCCTTTCTTTCTTCAAGTCACCCTCTAAAACAGCCATCAGAACAGTCAACCTCTCAACCTCATCTTTCAACTTCTCTTTCTCTTCAAACAGGCATTTCCAGCACACAAACTCATACTCCTTTAGCGCTCTCTTAATCATTCTTTTCAAGCCTTTGCATGCATTTATATCCATCCAAAATTTACAGGCACACTGAATCCACTCCCTCTTCCCATCTGCACCTCCAACCCTAACTCTACTTTCCCCATTACACGCCATTCTAAACCACAAGTCCACAACACTTCCAACTCAGTGCACACTTGAAGGCAAATATAAAACTACCAGTCGCACACTCTAGTCAAAAGTTGCAAGTCCCGATACAAACACTCGGTCTCAACTCAAGCAATAAAAAAAAATGACTCTCACAGGCACTCCATATAAAGTCACATACTATACATACTCATGTTAATATACAAACTCTACCAGTTGTCAGAAACTTTACTTTAATCCAACACAATTTTAGTCAGAGGATCAGTAGCACACGCGCACACCCAATCACAGCCCTCACATTGAAGTGCATAGAAGAAAACTTGTTTATTTTGATTTAATAAACTATTTTTAGGCACTGAAAACTGGAAAATTGATTACTACCAAACATTCAACATTTACTCAGAAAAATTGTTTATTTTGATCTAATTAACTAAGTTTTGGCAGCGAAAATTGGAAAATCGATTATGGTTCTCCCCTTCACAAATACCGTTTTTGTTATTGTGTATGTTGAGACACTGCTATGGATTATTCTGAATAAAAAAATAGAAATCAAATTACAGGTTCATTTCAACATGGAGTGTATTAAGTTAGCATGAAAATAGATGAAGTCTTTAGATTCACAGAATTTTGCCGGGCTATGGGTCAAAAGCCCCAGCAGGTGACGCAATTGCACATGACAACTGCCACACTATTCAATTATAAATAAATTCGTAATCAAGGTTACTTGCCATTTTTAAGTCACAAATATCGTTATCAGCCACCACGTAACGTCCGCTTCCAATCAGCCCTCCCAAATCCCAACATACATTTTGCTTTGCGACGAGTTTGCGTGGCCTTCCAAGGCTCCAACAAGTTCCAGAGAATTGTCGCTTAGTTTCTTGTCGAGTGAGGTGTTGCTCTCTCGGAGTACAAACGTACGAATATTTCATCATTGACAACTGTTCATCTAGTCAATCTAGTGTATTGTAATCTAAGGTTACGCTTACACATATTGTTATATGAATTCAATAAAAGCACACTTTTTTCGTTTAATTTTTTAGCATTTTCTTAATTTTGCGCAAAGAACTGAGAATATCTAAAAAAACTAAAAGTTGTGGTAAATATTCAAAACAATTGTTATTCTGTAACAGTAGATTGGATTTTTCAAGATTTAAACATGAAAAAGGAAATAGTAAATGCAGCACGATGATGAGAGCCGCCGTATTACCGGCGCGCCGTTTTAGAGAACCCATCTAAGATCACCGGCGCGCCGTTTTAGAGAACCCATCTAAGATCCTTCCCGAGTTACCCTAACAAAAAGGGTAATTTCTAAACTATAAGACGTACAATCTTGAAATTAATACCAAATGAACGGGCGTGACGAGTACAATTTATTTATGTAATTCAAAAATTTTTTACGCCCCTGTGGGGGGCAGGAAGAGGGCCTCTCGTGGCCCGTCAATGGTCGGCCGATTTTCTCTATAAGCCTCATTTTATACTCCTCATAGTTTCTAAAATATTGCACCTAACAATTTGAAATTAGTCTCATTATAAAGATCGATTCAATCTCCAAATTTGAGTGTATAATATAACTGTCATACGCTTCTTGGAGGAATATGAAGAGCAAGTTTCTCCTAGCCTCTGAATGGTCGACCGATTTCTCAAAAGGCTCATTTTATTCCACTCATAATTTCTAAACTATTGCACCTAAAAATTTGAAATTAGGTTCATTTTAAGCATCAATTCATTCTCCAAATATGAGTGTTTAATAAAAATCTCATACGCCCCTTGGGGGATGACAGAGACCAAGGTTTCTCCAGCTTCTATTTGCCTCGTAATCCGCCCTGCCGAAGGCCGCGGTCACCTAAGTTATGAAGTACTGTTGAAATGCTGGTCGTTCGCTGGTCGTTTTGCCTTGCGTTCTTTGCTTGTGTTTTTTTCTATATGATTTTTGGTCATGTTTGTGTTTGACATGACTGCAAAGAAAAGAATGATACGTATGCAAGGTCAGCATACGTTTCTGGAAACAAATTTTATTGCCATCTATAAGATGAGTAAGCTGTGAAATTCATTGTGCAGGATTAAGTGTGTGCTTGTTTCTTGATGTGCGACGTTTAGTATAGCTCATTTTCGGCTAACATTGTTTCTAAGTATTGTAGTAGCGTTTTGTGATATAATTGTTTTAGAAAGATTGTATGATTTCATAAAATACTGGCACCTAATAAATGAGGCGTAATTCGTATACAAACATGTTTACGTAGCAGGATCTGAGGAACCGTAGACAACTGCAACTTTCTATTCTTAAGCATGGAATGAATCTACTTTGCTTTTTTAAATAAAGGCACAGAGCGGCCCAAATTTTAGCCTCACTGTTACGGCCAGCTGATTTCTGCTAGCTTGCCTAAATAGTGGGGTTAGAAATAAAGCCTACTCACAACACGAGAAGAAAACTGGATTTTAAACATTTACAACGACGACCTTCGGAAAACGAGCGGCAGATATGAAAACGGACACGTGATCAACTCGTCTCGGATGTTGAAGGAAGGAAGAAATTTTAATTTCGTCGTCGATGACCAGTGCTAGTGCTATTTGAAGTTCGAAGGTGCGATATTTTAGAAATTCGTCCTGGGTCCGGGGTAGCCCCTATCATGTACACTCCCTATAAAGTATCATGTCGATGATGCTCAGCCACCCACTACTTACTATGAAGAGAAAAAAAGGCTCGGTATATACATAATACTTTTTGCTGCACACTGGCAATGAAATCCGAGCTTTGTGATTTGGGGTATAGGTAATTTGTTCGAAGTAAAACGGGTGGATAGAAATAATTCTGCGTCTACGGCAGCAACGTTGGCATTCAGAAATATATTTTCATTCCTATGTATGATCTGGTTTTGCTATGTGGGACACGCAGAGAGTTTTTTACATAATGCAACGCAATTATGACATGTCCATGCTTATAATTAGAGCTGTGACAATATGCACAGCTGTGCCAATGGACGCGTATATAAAATCGTCAGCGCGGCTTCAGGATAGATATATTGCGATTGCGGAGTGTCGTATGCACAGTACTAGCATTTATATGCAAGCAATATGCAACTAAGTCTTACAGATGCACTGCTGAATGAAGGATTTCAGTTAGTTGGAACTTGTGCGATATTTCAAATATTGAACCGCAAAGTAATTATTCTTTACGATAGTCTTCAATATTTAAAATATCATGCATTTGCTGATAATGAAGAAACAAGAAAATATTCACTGAAACATGAAAATATTAGAAACATGAAAATATTCACTAGATTCTAAAGTAAAACAGGGCTTAACGTATGTGATAACGATGGATAGTCATGCAAAAAGTCATCCGCAGCGATGGGATTTGAACCCGTGACACCTTGACAGAAGGAAACTTGGTCATGCGAGCACCGCAAGTTGGTTTGGTAAGTTCTTTCTCATTTTTTAATGAACTGGCAGACCACAACAGAGGTATTTATTATTACTTCCCTAAATGCATATGTTTCGGAAATTGATAAAAATTTCACAGTTGTATTTTCACTTCAACACTTTTGTACGTATATAGGTTGGCTTATGTGTAGAACAGAAGAAGAAAACTATCACTAGATGTACAAAAACTATCACACTATGCGATTCTTAAATACTTCAAACTTCATAAAATTCAGTTCGGACGCCTCCATTGTATTCTATTGATGAACCGTATTTAACAACTGAAGAACAGGTAAAGAAGGTTCAGCACCTGGGGATCAGGTGCTGAACATAGCGCACCGTTTAAAACTTGTGATAAGTTGCTTTTAACCGAGAGTACCATGTATGCGAGAGGTCCCATAAATGTAGAAAATTTCTGGAGTAAGGAACAAATTTACAGTTTTCCCTTGAAACCAGGACAATGAAATTACACCACTCGCCTTACAGGATATATTCAATGATATTGTGCATATGCTTGAAGCACTTTCCATATTACATCTGTTGTAGTGTACATGGATAATTAATTGCATATGAGATTTTGCACATGCACAAGATAATTTTTTGCAATGCATAAAACATTCTTAAGAGAGCATACATGCAAGTTATGCAATTGCACAGCTCTACTTATAATATTGCTTCACAAAAGTCTACATGAGTAAGAAAAACATGAAAATGATTATGCTACACCTGTGAAAAAAAATAACGTCACCTCTGGGATTCGAAGACCCACGATGTGGGGAACGACAAAGCTATGGACAAGAATTCAAACAGCACTTCATAACTTAGGTGAGCGCGGCCTTCGGCAGCGCGGATTACGAGGCCAGGAGAAGCTGGAAAAACCTTGGTTTCTGTCATCCCCCAAGGGGCGTATGACAGTTTTATTATACACTCACATTTGGAGAATGAATTGACGCTTGAAATGAACCCAATTTCAAATTTTTAGGTGCAATAGTTTAGAAATTATGAGTGGAATAAAATGAGCCTTTTGAGAAATCGGTCGACCATTCAGAGGCTAGGAGAAACTTGCTCTTCATATTCCTCCAAGGAGCGTATGACAGTTTTATTATACACTCACATTTGGAGATTGAATCGATCTTTATAATGAGACTAATTTCAAATTGTTAGGTGCAATATTTTAGAAACTATGAGGAGTATAAAATGAGGCTTATAGAGAAAATCGGCCGACCATTGACGGGCCACGAGAGGCCCTCTTCCTGCCCCCCACAGGGGCGTAAAAATTTTTAAATTACATAAATATATTGTACTCGTCACGCCCGTTCATTTGGTATTAATTTCAAGATTGTACGTCTTATAGTTTAGAAATTACCCTTTTTGTTAGGGTAACTCGGGAAGGATCTTAGATGGGTTCTCTAAAATAGTGCGCCGGTCTCTAACCCTCCCTTCATCTTGACTGTTAAGCTTCGGATTGTTTTCTGCGATGAGTAGTGCTTCCATTAAAATCAAATCTTGTTTGGATGATCCTCGGTATAAAATTTCAGTATTTTCAATTAAGGTGCTGGGCCTGGTACGCAGAATATGATGAGCTTCTCGCTGGTGTTTTAAAATCGATTGGTGTTGGCGGAATCTTTCTTTAATAGTTTGTTCTGTGTAACCAATATACTTTGAAGAATTACATTCATCCCGGTCGCAAGTATACTGGTATACCACATTGAACTCTGGTGTCGGAAGGTTAGGTTTGTTCCTTATAAAATATATATACATATATATATATGTATATGGATATGTATTTATATATTTTTTTTCATGCTTTCTTAAAATGACACTTTTGAACATTGGCCGAAACAAGCGATTCATATATTATTTCCTGGCATCAATAATTGCGAAGTTTTATGTCATGTACATGTAAACTGTCAAAAGTGTTTTCACCCCACAATGAAAATGCATCGTCCATGAAATTGTGTTATCTCTTATAATTATCATTACATGTATTATCAAATGTAGATTAAGCAAGATTAGGAGTACATTGCCCTCAATCATTTCTTTTCGACTAGTGACATGGGTATTACAAGACTCAAGTGTGTGTATCATCTAAGTGTATGAACTTTAAGATATTTAAAAACCAATGATTATAATATTGTACAATCTCTATTGGAAATTTTTTTCTTTTTTTTTCTTTCTTCTGGTGTTGGGGGAGACTGTGGGTGCCGGTAAAGGCTGCCGATAATGATGGATTTATGTTTATTTATTTGCACTTTTAACCAAATCACTTCAAAGCCTTCGCAAACTTTATTCGCTAGGAGTAAAAATGTTGAGTATATTTCTTTCACGAAAATACAAGATCCACTTCCTCGGCTGGTTTTAACGCCATTGTAGCGGTATAACAAGTAATCAAGAATGTTTAAAAAAAACTTTGAATTCGTGAGTCAAGTCAAGTTTCTGTAACACATAAAATTTCAATTTCTTCAGTGACCAACATTACTCTGATATCCAATTTGCCATTCAGGCTTTGACCATTTATATGCTTTATTTTGATTTTACTTTTATTAAGGCTCTTTTTAGAGGTAACAACGTTTCTGTCTCGATGGGATCGTTCCGGGGATTTATCGATCTTGTCTACGTTACCCAGGGTGTTAGGCCCAGCTCTTGCTACGTAAGAACGTTTACTATTTAGCTGGGCAACGGCAATTTGTCAAGGTGATGTAAATCCAGTCCAATTTTTGCCTTGTGTGACAAGGGCACTATAGTGATAGTTTTTACGATGGAGCAGAAGTGTAGGATTATTATTTGATAACTCTGATGAGGGATCGACTGATATTTTTCAAACACTATGATCCTGTTCATCCAGGATGAGTAGTTTTTGGCCCGTCACATTTGAAATGATTAGTTCGGAGAAACGAAGAAAAGTTAGGGAAGTAAAACGAGACTTCTTCCAAAAAGAACTGTTAGCGGCAAAACAAAACCCAAAAAGAACTTGGGAAATCATTAGAGAAGTTGTTCAGTATAAAAAATCAGATTGCAAAAGCACTTTTAACAACCCATTAAAAACGGCGAATGACTTCAACAAGTTCTTCTCAAAAGGGAGCGAAGATGTTTTCAATGAAGTGTCTAGGATCGTTCCAAACACATCTACGGGTGCAAATCTGAGTAATACTTCATCCCCAAATACTAGAAACAAATGGAGATCAAAGCCAGTTTGCAGTATAGAGACACGAACATTTTTATACCAGCTCAAAAATACCAAAGCGACTGGACATGATGTCATTAGCCTCCAATATCTAAAAGACAGCTCCGGTGTTACAGCACCCCTTATTTGTTCGATAATATATAGATCGATTGTCACAAGCAAGTTTCCCGATTAATTGAAACCATCCATTATTAAGCCATTACATAAATCTGGTGATATCGATAGAGCGTCAAACTACAGACCAATTAGTCTCCTGCCTGTTATGTCCAAAATATTAGAAAAATTAATAACAAACCAGCTCTCGTCTAACCTAAAGCCGAATAGGAGTCTTAATCAAATACCGTTCATCTAACATTGGGCAGAGAGCTCTGTCAGTATCAAGTGCTTTACTGTGGAAAAAACTTCCCCAGAGCATCAAAACCCCTCAAACACTAAGAGAATTCAAAACTAAAATAGCTCTCTGTCTTGCGTCTACACAATAAGTGTGAACGTACGTACTGGAAAAAAAACAGAAAATTTTATTGCTCATTATCTTATCTTTCGTTCAGTTATACAACAATCAAGACATATTTGTAATATGCATGTGCAATATGATAGCTTACATGCGAATATTAAGTACATGTATGCATGTACGCACATGTGACGCTCGTATGTAGGTATATGTGAATATATGTGTATGGATATATATATGTATGTGTGCATATTCTTCTCCTTAAGTGCTCTTGTTTATCTTGTGTGACAATGTGTCGTCCCTTACACTCTTTGAGTATATTTTCGTTACACTGTTTTAGGTTGTTTTGACTTTCTCGTTTTGTCCCAGCAATGTTGCTAGTATTATGGTTAGCATTGTAGAACGATCCTTCTTATCTATTTGAATCCGGTGAACTTTTTCGTGCCAATGTTAGTCGCAGATGAAATATAATTTTTGTGTTATTGTAAAATATTTCAGTTTATCCGAGTCAGTTATTTAGCTTACTAGTTGATGCAAAACAATGTAAAATTGCTCATATCAGCCTCACAGTCTAAGACGCAAATTAATTTGGATTTACCCGTATGACTTTCAACCATAATCCCTCATTTCACTAGTTCCTACGTTCGTCAGCTCAAATTTGAATATGGGAGTGCACTAACTAGAGGGTTTTTAACAATGCATCACATGCACACTATTTCCTTGACCAGTTGTAATAAAATGCATTGTTAAAATCAGACCAGCGCAACGAAGGGAATGCCTTTTTTACGTCCTTTTCTCCTAACCATTTGTTTCAAAAATTAACCTGTATAAGAATTACGGTCCTCATGTGTAGATATCAAGTCATGGTCTAAATTTTAAGATATTTGAAAGCATTTTTCGCTCAAACGTTTGAACATGCGACGTAATTCATTGGTAATTTTTACTTTCCTACGCTCGTGAGTACACTAAGACGAAATCATTTTCGGTGGCCAACTTTTCGTATAGTTCCAGCTATGCTGAAAATGTTATGGACTCATGATCCAATACACGCGCACCCTAACAAGAATGTTTTCAACTATGTGTCACGGGGACATGTTTTCTTAGTTACTTATATTTATTTGCATTTTCAAAGCCAAATTAATTACCGCAAAGAAAGAAAGGATGTTAATGTGAGAGCATTTTAGCATCTTTTTTCTCTTTTTCGTTCTTATTAAAGCATTTTAAAAAGCCCACGAATTCGATGAATGCCATAACTTTAAAGAACATCATTTTTTAATCTTCTTATTCTGGTCTTAAATTGTTTTTGTTAGTTTTGTGTGGTAAACTCTTCTTACCTTCTTACTCTCGTGAATACATTATGACAACACTATTTTGGGTAATTAACTTTTTGTAAGGTTCCACCTATGTTGAAAATGTTACGGCTAGCATTGTACAACAATCATTTTCATGTCTTTGACTCCGATGAACTCTTTGCGCCAGAACTATTAGCGTAAGGAAGAAATATCATAAAAAGATTTTGTTTTGTTATAGTGAATATTATATTCTTTCCGAGGCATACTAGATTATGATGCGTCAGTGTGAAAAATTGTCCCAAATCCCGACTGTCGACCTTATAGTTCTAGACGCAAAATAAATCAAATCTGCCCAATTTACTTTTAACATCAATCCCTCACGCTCGTATCACTAGTTCCTATGTTCTTACGCTCATATTTCAATACGAGTACGCACTAACGAGAGGGTTTTCAGCAATGCGTCACAAAAATTATGTTTTCTTAGTCGCTTGTATTTAAATGTATTACCAAAATCCGACTACCGCAACGAAGAGGAACGCATTTTTTCGAGCTTTCCTCCAAATCATGCTTCGACAATTATCATGGTTATTATGATAGCCATGTATGAATAGTATTTAAGGATCTCTATGCTAAGGCATTTGAATGCGTTTTTCGCTCTTGTTTCAATACATGTACGCACTATCGAGAGTGTTTTTCAACTAAGCGTTACGAGGATTATGTTTTCTTAGTTACTTTTATTTAAACAATTTAAACAATTTATTTACCTCAGGTGATACAGAGGTAGAATGTTTCTTAAGTCTAATACAATGGTCAAATTTGAGTATAGCTACCTGTGGGCTCGAATAAGTTCAGCGACTTCTAGGGCATCCTACCATCACGTTATTCGAAGGTGTACAATAATGTTTAACCTAATTCACTTAACCTAGTTTCGCATTAGACTGATCAACGAGATAATGAACTCGATATTGATGTTTCATTTTACAATATAGGTCATATGGACTATATTTAACAGTATATTCGATAACGATTTAAGAGCAGACTGAAAATCGGCGATATCACCCATGGCAAATTACATTATTAGGACCAGACATGTAGGAGACAGGATTTGACTTGGTGATCTTACGCGACTAGTATTCTGATAAGAAGTGATACTCAAGATTTCTTTTGAATACCTTGTAAGAATTACTTTCACGGATCTCCGCAGGTATTGAGTTCTAAGTTTTAGTTCCAACGAATAGGATAATGTGTTGCGACCGGGCCTTTGAATAATAAGGAAGCATGAATTTATTTCTATTTCGCGTTAAATGGTCGTGATGACCAGTTTGTGCAGTTAATAATTGTTTTAGGCTATTGTCGCCATCATTAGTTAATGTTTTGTAAATGAAATTGGAGATGGAGATTTTGTAGAGATCCGAGAGTTTAAGCATTTGTAAATTTTTGAATGAATCATTTGTGTGAGCATTATATTCTAGATTCTTTACCGCTCTGATGGCTCTTTTTTGCAGAGTAAAAATTATATTGGTTTTATTTTTATCAGTTCTATGCCATGCTTCTATTCCATATTGCAAGTATGATGAAATGAGCGTTCGGTAGAGCTTTTGCAAAGCTGTTTCAGGCAGGAATTTTTAATTTTATTTAGGATACCCATGGATTTTGATAATTTAGAACTAATATGAGCGATGTGCTCTTTGAAGGTCAGATGTTTATCAATTATGATGCCCAGAAATTTACATGAGTTGGTTTCTTCGATTTCACCTTCGCCAATTTTAATGCGTGGGAGAGATATATTTTTCTTGTATGAGAATGTAATATAATTTGTTTTATCGATGTTAAGGCTTATTTTATTTGCTTTAAGCCACAATGAAACCTTATGGAGTTCATTATTTATACTTTCCGAAATCATAGTGGGATTTTGGCTCGGAAGGACCGCACAAAGCGTACTGTCATCGGGAAAAAGTATGAATTTGAAAAATGATGTAGATTTAATAGCATCATTGATAAAAATCAGAAATAGGAGAGGCCCGAGAACAGATCCTTGTGGAGCTCCATGGCGAATTGTCTGTGGGTCCGATTTTGCGTCGTTAATGACAAAGTATTGCTTCCGATTTGTGAAGTATGATCTGAACCAATCATGGGCAACCCCACGAATGCCATAACAGTGTAGTTTCAAGAGTAATTTGTTATGGTCAACACAATCGAATGCTTTTCGAAAGTCAAGAAATACAGAGAAGACAGTCTTTCCGTTATCTATATTAGAATAAAGGAATTGTAAATGATTTAATATTGCCTGTGTTGTTGATTCTTCACAGCGAAAGCCTTATTGTTTTTCATAGAGAAATGATTTTGTTCAAAATAAGAGTACACTTTTTTATAAACAATTTTTTATATGCATTTTTATTTAAATGCACTGTCGAAATCAGATTACGTAACGAAAGGAACTCATTTTTGTTGTGCTTTTCTGACAATCACTTTTTATTTCGATATTTTACAAGGGTATTACGATATCAATGTGTAATTATCAACTAAGATGTTAATGTTAAGATATTTTAAAAACCAATGTTAAATATTTCATGTTTTAACTCTATTGGAAATAAACAGTTTTCTTTCTTTTTTTTGGTATCACTGTTTAATTTACGTTTACATACCAAGATTTTGTAAATATTTAATACTCTGAAGTGATATCCGACCACAACAGTATCCCATTTTATCCCATGTACCCATGTCCGTATAATGTTGAAGAGAATACCGATAGGATGTGAAACCCGTTTTTTTCAATATATTGTTGTTGCTCTGACTGTAGCTTGATTTTTCTTAAAATTCTATCACAGAATTAAAAAAACAATTTATTTTTATGTTTTCGAAGTCTATTTTCCTTTCAGATATTTCTTCCCTTTTTTATTTTATTTCAATTTATTCATTTATTTTTCTATTTTTTCAAAATAGTTTCTTACTATTACAGTGAGCTCGACTGTCATTTTCGCTGTAGTAGGAGAAAAGTTGTTTTCTACGTTTATTATTTTTTTTTCTTTTTCATTCATTCATTTTGAAAACGTATATATATTATTATGTATGGATGTGTGTGTCCTCCTATAAATATTCACACGCACATGTATGGATATATCTGTGTGTATATGTGTAGGTATATGTGTATCTACATATATCTATCTTTATATATATATATATATATATATATATATATATATATATATATATATATATATATATATATATAAATGTATATGTTTCTACGTCTATTTTTTGCGTGGGAAAAATCCAGTAAATAAATTCACTGTGCTTGCTAAATGATTAAAAAATGAAAAATACAATTAGACAAATGAAATAGCGCAATTTGACCATTTGAATAGTGGAATATTTAATTACGTTTTTGGCTGTATGCTGAACAAGCTATGAATTTTCATCTTACGTGTTCCTGCATACATTTGGTAGATATTTGCTACTCATAAGTGATATCCGGCTTACACTGTATCTCCACTTCATCCCACGTACCCATGTCCGTATGATGTTCAGAGAATACCAACGGGATGTGAAGCCCGAGCTGTTTGTTGTTGTTGTTCCTCGACTGTAGCGTGAGTTTTCTTAAATTTTCTGTTAGGGAATTAAAAATCAGTTTGTTTTACCGTTTTTTGAAGTTTTTTCTCGGTTTACTTACTTTTTTTCAGGTTATATCTTACGATTACACTGACCTTGACTGCCATTTCAGATATAGGAAGAAAGAGCAAGATGGTTTTATATGCTTATTATTTTTCTTCTATTCATTTCCAATACTTATATTTATGAATATGTGTGATGAGCGTGTGCGTGTATGGGCGTGTATGTGTGTTTAAGCATGCATACATGTATATCTGTGTGTGTGTGTGCACATGTACATGTTCATATATATACACGCACACATTTGTATTTGTGTTTCTATTTCTATTTATTGCGTAAAAACAAAACCTCAAGATTTATTACAATTTACCTAAAGCTCTGTGATAAGTTAACACTTAACCATATATCAGATATAAATATATCCATTGCATTTGCTCCAGTCGATATAAATTAAACTGTATGTCTATCACTACCCCAGAGGGCACTTCAGTGAATATAAAAAATGAAAAATATAAACAGACAAATGAAATAAAGCGCAATATGAGCACATGACTCGTAAAAAATTATCTTTCTGACCGTATGTTGAACAAGCCATGAATTTCATTTTGTGTGTGTTTGTTAACGGGTTTCTAGATGTGAGTGCTGTGCGATGTTCTTGATGTTTTTATTGATTACTTTGTGACTAACATTTTCTCAATACTTGGTAGTCATTTACGACGGTGTTTCAATCTGATTCGGTAAAACGTTTTTTGTCTTTTCTTACTTCGTTTCAACTAATAATTTAGAAATTCCGAAGAATTCTCTGGTAGTAATTAATTTATCTATAAGTGGTCAGCCATCTCTTGGAGTATAAAATATCCAAGAGATGATATTTTTGATTTAACTAGCCCTTAACAGGGTTAATCTATTTGCACGCCTCGTATGGTTTGTCTTTTAGTACAATACGTATAGTTTGTTTATTAGTACGTCTTGTATGGTACGCTTGCCTATGGACGTCTTATATTAAGAAATTTTTACAATCCAAAGTGTTGTCATGCTGTCGAAAAAGTGCCCTTTTTATTTGTCGGGATATATGGGAGTAAAGCTTTATAATTTAATTACGAATACTTCAATAGTACAACCGATAATCATTTCTTACAAACGGCATAGCGACTCTCACAGTGGACATTTTCTTCTTAGCCACTGAACTTTCCTCTGAGCTATTCATCAGATTCAACGTCAGATATCGGGCGCCCGTAATCTTCAGACCATCTTCAGCCCTCTCCGGTATCACATCAACTTCAGGACTTCTGACTCGCTGCTACCACACCATCCGGTACGGCTTCGTTGTCCGCCGTCCGCTGTGACGACGGAGCTGAACACCATTCCAAAAGATTTCCAGGGGTGTTTCCAGCAGTGGAAGGATCGGTGGGCTAAGTGTGTGCAGGCACAAGGGGCCTACTTTGAAGGAGATTAGGTCCCAACTTCGTCAGGTATTCGAAATATTTTTTCTGGCTTAAGGTCGGACACTTTTAGACAGGATTAAACAGGCCAGTTCAAATTCTTTTTCAATTCCTTTCCTCTGAGCGTCCTTCAAGTTGCAGAGTTCGAAACGAAATTTTAAAAAAACTATTGATTGCAGCACTTCATACATCAGATCTCGATCGCATTCCATCTGTTGCGTAACTAGTTTTCCGCAATGATAGTAAAGCGCACAGATAATTTCGGGTGTGTGCATGGTGCTTATTAGTTTATATTACTAATTTAAGCATCCCTAACCACAACAAAGGTGTTCTATAATGAGGAAAGATGGAGTTGAGAGAACGAGGAATCGGTGCACAAGGTTTGTTTCTACACAAGATCCCCAGCGCATAGAAACAGTAAGTTGAGAAGGGAGGCTATAAAACAAGAAGAGAGTTGAAGGATTAGATTAGATTATTATCGATGATTAGCGCCATTAGATTAGCGATGCTAGGGAGTAATATCGAAACAAGACATGTATGTAGAAATTTATTGAAGACATATCATTACAAAAGAGTTCATTGGCTCTAAACAGTACCACTCGCAGTGAAGGACGAGCTCCATAAACTAGCCAACTAACTTCGTAAAATTAATAACATGACATATAAGAAATGAGCTTTGATTAGGTTAATTAGATAATCATATTAGGAAATTGTGACACATCGTTTGGCAGCAGGAAGCTTGGGAGACACTAACGTTGCGGGCTTAAATGAGTAATAAGCACAAGAAAAGTGATATTAATAACGGTGTTCAGCATCCTAAAACAAGTTAGCAGTTGTGCAACCAAGGCAGCCGCAACCCAGCTCTGTCAGATCAATACACATTCATTCAGTGGAACTCGTCTAGTGCCCTGCAGAACTTGCTCAGACCTCACGGGGGTGACAAAATCAAGGAGATGGTTTGTTTCAAGATCCTTGCATAATGGGGCATTCATTCAACAGTACTAGGTTAAAGGTAGACTATGCGGGAAGTTTTAGGAAGGTGCATAAGGAAAGGCCTCAGTATATCACAAGGTGTCGGACGGCACATAAGGGAGGGATTTTAGTGCCGTAAGGGAGCTATTAACATTTTTATTTGATCAAAGCGAGGCTACTGCTTGGCAGTTCGCGGTCTCAGTCGTCACACACAGCTACACGAGCAAAGGCATCCAGGTGCATGGATCGTTCACTTGAAAAATGTGAGTGAGGCTGTTCTTTTCTGTGCATGCAGAGCTTAGAAAAGAAAAATATACCTAAATAACATGCAAATTTTAGACGTGAACGAAATTGTCTCTTATTTAACCAATATATCAATCTAACACTGAGCATCTGTTACGCATCCCATAATAGTCAAGGAGTAATAAAATTTAAGAATATAAGTAGTAGCTACCTAATCGTTAAATTGCCATTTTCACTCGTTTTCAAACTAGAAAATACCAAGACAACAAGAGAAATTCTTTTAACGTTCTTCAAACCAACTTGTCTTCGAACTATAGTAGCTCTTAAAGCATACCTAATGCATATATATACACACATACATATATACAAGAGCAGCGAAAGTACTCATCAAAAATTAGAGAAACTTGTCAATTTACTCAACTTGATAATGCTCATTTGAGAAGAATATAGGATCACTCTCACCAAAAATGACAGAAACGTTGCCATGCTAGAACTGGTTAAACCCTCCCAGAAATAGTCAGCCACACAAAATGGAGCAGTGCACGAGCATAACGCTCCTCAGGTCAGCTCACTCGAGGGTTGGATACGATGGTCACATCTGAGGAGCAGCCAAATGCGAAAATCGGAAGTTTTCTCTTGAAGAGAACTTTTTTTGCAATAACATGCAAGACATTAAATGATCGATCGGGAGACAAGTATCGCATAAAAATCAGAAGAATTAGTCTCCAAACATCTGAAATTTTTAGTGAACAAAAAGTTTGATAAATAGCGAACTAAAATACAAGTACGAAACAGCAATCGCACGACATTTGTAGACAAAGGAAATAGGGGCGAGGAACAGGTGTGCCCAAGAACTTCAAGGGGTCCATACACTAGTTCCATCAGTAAGTTGTGAACTTGAGATAACGCCCTCCATATGCTCTAGTTTTGTTCCATTGAACATCTAAAAAGAGAACAACGGCCTTAGTGAATCTACACTTGACATTACGAGTACCTACCCAGCATGTCGCATAGATAACAAAGGCACGATATGTTTACTATCAGCACGTTCTTCCACTCTAGACGCACACGATTGCCTAAGAAGCAATGCAAGGCTCTTCACTATTTCGTCTGAGCCACAGTTCCATGTCATGACCATGAAGCGACGCAGTGAGACGATTTCTCGAGCGTCAGCAGGGATGAGATGCGGCGGAGTTAATTTAAGGCTTCATTCTTTCATTTAGAGTAGGTAGTTTTCAACACCAGTCTGCCATGTAATTGAAATCCTTAAACAGTCTCTGGTCGTATTGATTGAGGATGCGACTCTCTTTCGGAGGAGTGAGAACAGCTTTTTCGTTGGTGAATTCTTCATCGAAATTGCTTACGTCTTCGGATGATGTCTGCCCAAGGAAAAATAAGATTTTTTTATACACGTCGCATCAATATTTAGCACACTTTTACAGATACAATTTTTGGTGTCCAACACTAAAAAAAAAACTATGAAACCAGACTCCTGCTTTTAAATTCCCTACAAAAGGTGGGCCATTTTTAACAAAGGAACGTAACAGATTTTTTCGTAACTCGTTAGCTACGCCCAAAAATTTGAACTCATCTCTCAGCTTCTACAGCCTTTACTCTTCAGTCCAATACAAATAGGATGACAATATGCTGTTACAGCAGTGTAACGAGAGACTTGAATCTCTACTAGTATGAGTAAACGATAAAATGACATGGAGCAAAATATCGCACCCAATTGAAGCAATCATCAGCATTTCATTTCTGTACGAATACAAGACCAATCTTCAATCAATATGTGGAGATTTCTATCCGCAAAATCGCAATGGTGCAAGATGATCACTTACCACTGTAGGAACGAATGGAGGTTTGATCTTGCGCTGTAGTAGGTCATCCCAATTGACGCTGCGGAAAAATTGTTGTTTCTTCACATCTTCAGCATCTTTTTCGGAAGCACCCAGTCTGCGGTCGGGATGTTTCCGGAGCAGCTTTCGCATAATTGCCACAGCTTCAATAGACAAGAAGCGAGGGTATCGAACTTCGTCGTTGACGATGCTGTCAAAAACTTCTTCTTCGTCGTCGCCAGGAAACGGACTCTGCACAGGAAAACAGAGAGCTTTAACAATAGTTCATATTTTCTTGTGAATATCGCAACGCCGATAACGAGCAGATAATGTGGCAGAAGATACGCCGTAAGTATCAATATAAATGCAGACTACACAAAAATGACAAGTGCAACGCAACTTAATCTTGTGTGGGAATCTGTGCAGAAGCTATATCAGATAAGAAAGTATCGAACCATATTGTCATCACGATGTTAATGAAATAATCTCACACCGAACCACTTTTTTTAGACTATCACTGATGATTATACTCGTATTTTCAACTATGTACTCACTACGCACCAAAACAAATCAGAATAAATTAATCGGGTAAAATTAATGGCCATTTCAGAAAGCGTTACAGAACAATTTACGAAACACCGTTCACTTCTCAGAGGGGACAACAGTAACGAGTATCATGAGACTAAGATAAACGTAAGAGAACGTTGCGATGGCAGCTGGTATTCTTGCTCAGACTAAATATTGAGAACCAGGAAAAAGTGTGTACCATACCTTCTTGCAATATTTATTGACATGAATTCAACAGGGATTTCAGTCAATTCAACATTCACAGGATTCAGTAGCCGATAGATTGAACTACCTTCTAATTCTGTATGAAAAAGTGCACTCAACAAAAACTAACCGAGCGGTTGTAACTTGTTAGAGAAACTGACCTCTCCAACAAGCATTTCAAAGATGAGCACCCCGAGGCCCCACCAGTCGACGGCTCTGGTGTAGGACACCTCAGTGAGCACCTCAGGAGCGAGGAACTCCGGAGTGCCACAGAAAGTTCCCGTTCGGTCGCCGTAGCCCATACCTTCTTTGCACAGACCGAAATCGGCTATTTTGACATAGCCCTCAGTGTCAAGCAAGAGGTTGTCCAGTTTAAGGTCCCGATAGATGATACGATTGTCATGGAGATACTGGAGACCGAGTACGACGCACGCAGCGTAGAATACTGCACGAGGCTCGTCGAAAACATCGGCGTGAATGTGCATCATAAGATCACCACCTGCGGCGTACTCCATCACGAAGCAAACGTGACTCTGCGCACGAAAATACTCAAAATAAGTATACAAACGGTTTATAAAATTAGGGATTAACTCAAAATTGACGAATTCTTTTACCTTCTGGAGTTTTTCAATTCAGCGTAAGCCATTTCAATAACCCATTTGAAAATAATTTTATTTCCCTAAAAAACTATAATCCCTTTCACTGCTTACCTCCGTCTGGAAGCAAGAGAAGAGGTTGACAAGGAAAGGATGACGCACAGAGTTAGCGACTTCGAATATCCGCTTCTCAGCGAGTAAACTTTCAACCTCATCTCTGTTGATTATGTCAGCTTTCTTGAGAGCTTTGATAGCGAAGTATTCAGCGGTAGTCTTGTACTGGCCCAATATAACTTTCCCGAAGTGTCCACGGCCCAACACGGAGATGAGCCGGAACTGATCGAGCGTCATGGAGCCATATTGAGAATTGCGATGCGTCTCGTAAGCGGAGTCTCGGTCGCCGGGTCTCGAGATGCGGCCCCTGGGGCGAGGCTGGACAACTCCTCCCCCGCTAGCATTGTTTGCAACATCCTCGATGGCGGCAGTGGGGAAGCCCTGCACAGCAGATAGAAAACGATAATGAAAAGCTATATTCGATGCGAAGGCCACATCTATGGACCTAATACGAATAAATCTATCTGATGACACAAAAAGCTAGTGACATATTAAACCGTTAAGACGCCTCACTCCAGTCGTTCGAAAGCACAATAAAATCTGGTGTAGGTGCGAATAAATATTAACTCACCTGAAGTACTCAAGATACAAAATTAGCGAACGCATGCATTGATTCATGAACTCAAAAAATTCTCAAGGAATTTTTTTATTGTTTGCATATGCATTCAAATAGTTTAAAAAGAAGTACTGGATGCCAATGTTCCGTTAAGAAGTCCATAAAAGAAGGCTTAAGTTAACAACAGCAAGATACCACGGGGAGACTCCCAGGTTAACCGCGTTTGAGAAAACAGACAGGAGCATTTCAAACACCAGGGACTGAAATTAATAACGTGCTGACCACCGTTATGATCTCATTACAATCCAACAATGTGAACGCAACAGAGAAAACTATGCCCAAGAAACCTTTCGTTGACAGTAAAGTAATAGATCACAAAAATGATAAAAATAATTTAGTGTTAATATTACAGAAGAGTGCATGCAAATGAATGAGGAATAGTGGTAAAAACGAGCGAAGAATAGCAACAGCAGCAGCAATACCAGCTTGAGTAATTATTTAAGGCGATGCTTTCTAACTCAATGAAGTATATTTACACAGGAGCACAAGTTTATCCCAAGCGCGTTCTAATTGTTTAGAAGTGTACACTGAAAGGGCCTAACAATAAGAAGTATTTTCAACACGGAACTCCAATTGGTATATTTTCCAGTTTTTAAACAGGAAGTTCATCGAGTTCAACGAAGAAACCTTTTCATGTGATAAGAAAATTTGATAATTTTTACGCGGTAAAAAATGTCACGGTGTACATAAATGCGGCAAACCTTTTAAAGCATTGATCTATTTATGTGTTGGAATTCCAATACGAACTTTTGCGAAAAGGTGAACTATGCCGAGGAGTTCCAACGTGAACTTACCAATTATTTACCAATCGAAAAATATGAAATGCTATTGTCAAGAAAAATAATGATGGGTCATTTAATAATATGGTACGCAAATGCTGCGGTAAACTAGAAAGCGGCAAGCCTTTCAAGCTCAAGGTGCATTTATTACTAAATTCATTTAAAAAATAAGTAGTACAATAAAGAGAAGTATTACTTAGAAAGCGTTAGTAGGCGTTCAAATCGAGGAATTAGGAAGAGCACTCGACTAGTGCGCACGCACTTTAGCTGCTGAAGTGACTACCTGCTCATCAGGCTGCTGGACTGTATAGCAAGTGAGGGCAGAGTGGGCGATGGCAGAGCTGCTTGAAATGCGATCATCTGCCTTCACTTCCACTGAGTGCCGCTTACTTGCTCCACTCACAACTGCCTGCTGCTGCTGAGCTAAAACTTCGGACAAGTTGAGATGGTGAGGTGACGTGATGGTTGTCAGTGAGGGACCATGTGATATGCGATCGTCTTCGTCTGTGACGTCCTCAATACTGACCTGTGACGAGGAGCTGTATTCGTCGTAATGACCACCTGAGACTAGAGTGGTGGTAGTGGTGGAAGCAGGTGGTGTCGGTGGCTCAGTGACAGGTGGTGCGTCAGGCAGAAGGTGCAGCTCTGACAAAGCGCTCTGTACGCCACACCAAAAAGAAAGAGAAGAAGAAAGTCATGCACTGAGCTCGACCTGCAAACACCGAGCAACAACAGCAAAGCGACCTGAGACTGTCAGTCAGTCCGTCAGCTAGTGAAAAAAATGATAGTCAAGCCTTGATTGTCCGCGAAGGGCTTACTTACAATGGTCCACATTTGAGCAAGGCCCTGCCGTTGGAAATGAGTAGAAAAACCAAGTACATGATTAATTTATTCTTCGGTCACCATTATGTTCACAAGAACTCGTAGTTTAGTCCGTTGATGATAATAGGCAAGACCAATTCGAAAAAAAACATATTACATGAGCAGCTTAGTGGCTTCGACTGATGTAGAACACATATTCATTTAAAATTGAAATAGAAACACAAAATAAGTCAATCGGTTAGTCATGATGATACGACAAGGAAATATGCGTACTGAAACCAGTTGTACTGAAGTATAACAGCTTAGTTCTCACTGATGCAGTGATGATTGATCTAATGAAGGAAAGAGAACCTGAAGTCGAACATGCCAAACTATTCACGAAATACTTACAATCCCCGTAATGAAAAGCGCGACGTTACTGGGATATAGTAAGAAAAAATGGGGACCTTTTAAAAAATTACCATGGTCCAAGATATGTTGTGTATTTAAAAAATTCCAAGTATCCTGACACAAAACTATTACAAATATTGGGAAAAGAATACCTATGTGTCTTGATCAGACCGCAAACGGGTATTGCCTCCTGTGATTTCAGAGTCCGAGGTGTCAAATGAAAGCCATCACAAATCAGTCTATCTGTACACGAGTACAAACAATACCACGACAAATGTGTACATATAATACCGGTTCACTGGCAGATGAGTATGAATTTTTTCTCCGTGAATCAAATTTTCATTTGGTGGCTTAAACTGAACGACACTTTTAGTCTAATCTTGGAGCTGGGATAAGCAATGTGTCCTAATAATCAGTAAGACTTCAATAAATGTAATCGCTAATCGAAATTTTAGTAGTTTTCTGAACTCTCGGTAGAATTAGCTTACAAAGAGGCGATTATAAATCTCGAAGAGGTTAATAGAGACGAGCTAACACATGTGGTGGATGTGGTTACCTCGAGGCGCCAGCAGTAAGAGGCACCCAATGCGGCGGCCGAGCAGCACCCGAGCAGGGGGCAATTTCCCACTCTTACCTCTACTGTACCTTGGGGTACGAACTTCTACGCTCCAATGCGCAGCGCTTGCTTACCAATGCAAAACAACGTAAAAATTTCTCACGCTTTCGAAATCCATGCAAAGCTAACATGCGAGATAATCCAGCATTAAAGTTATACAACGATATAGATAGAGTGTTAGTTCGTTCCGTGCTGTCTCCCGTCCTGATAATAATCTAAAATTAATAAAAATATAAATGCACACCAGGAACATAAGAAAATCCTTTCAGAAAATAAACATACACCTCATTAAGTCATTATGTATGACCAAGTATCAAATAACAGACTCTTGACACCCGAAACGAAGGTAAGGATAGAATGAATATCAAACTCGACCAACCAAACAGGCCTGCTACTGCTCAATAAAAGGGTAAGGAACTCGCAGTGCTGTAGAGTACACACGAGAGTACAGAGGGGATATCAACTGAATTGAACGAGACACTCGACAAAAAGATCATGGAGGACATCACGTCGCCCGCAACTTGCTAACCGTACAGATGAGACAGACAAGTGCAAGAACCATTGAGATGAGAGTGCGATGCACTGACTACGAATTACGATTCTAAGATCATGTTATGATCTTGAAATAATTTTAGTTTAGAATGCACAATCATTAATGCAAATACCTGCATTTTTGATTTTACCAAATAATGGTCACATGGCAACTCTAATTTTATCATTTCTTACTTGAAAATTTTTCTATTTTCCTCCATGTCTTGGATTGATGAAGAAAAATTCTGAACTTGCCAATATTTGTTCGCTAGTTGCGCTCAGAATATAATTCAAAATGCTACAAGAGAAAAGTTCCCCAGCTATAACTGCTGAAACAACAGAGCAACGGATAATTACCTGGAAAAATGTTCTCCAGGAGTCTGAACGGAGTAGGCGCTTGACGATGTGCACTAGCGTCCGCAAGTTGAGATTGAGCGCACCGAACTTATTATGTAAATGCGAGATTAATAAAGAAATGAGATTACTGTTCTGCAAGATCCACGAGTCTCCATTAACTTCTAAATGACCGGGCCTCTGACGAGTAATGACCGTTGGAGACGCGGTCTTCACGGCAGCCAGAGACGGACTCATTTCAGCGAAATCCACTGTGTTGTTATTAAAATCGAAATAACGATCTTCGTCGGCAAAATCACGCCGATGGCGTATTCCTCTCGTCACCATCGTGACACAGTACTTTCCTTTCAATGAACCAGTAAAGCAAAATTCGGGAGAAGACAAAACTCAAGTTCAGCAGCCAAGTGTTTGCAGGTATATCGGTGGTGCAAGAAAACGTCTCACTCCTAATGATCACAGGAAATGTTCAGCAAGACCACGAACTGGCACCTACGCACTCGCAGCAACACCTTACAGAGTTGCAAACAGTGACAATGTATGATCCCAGACTGGCAGCGCTGTCCGAGTGACCAACTTATATAGCGCAGAGAGCGGACGGCGGCAGCAGCAGCTGCTCTGACCTTACATGTGAACTTATCGTCAGCAGACTGGTTCTTCATCTTAGGCCTCTCAGACAGGTCTTATCGAGCGTCATGACTGGTTAGTAACATCTCCAGTGCACCTTAATGCATTCATGTTTATCGTGCAACACTAATTTACATGAAGCTTTAATAATTCTCACGCCGCAACGCTGTGACGAGTAACCCGACGAGCTAAATTGTTGATGTGCCAGAAACAGAATGATGGCCTCAAATGTCATAAATATACATTACGGCAATCATTTCAATTCAAACACCTCTGGTAAACAAAGGATTATTATTATTATATAAGAAAGTTTTAGCCTCCCTTAACCACGACAAAGATGTTCTAAGAGAGGAAGGAGGAAGGCACCATTTAGTATGGAGTTGAGGGAACGCGGAATCTATGCACAAGGTGCACAGAAACAGTAAGCTAAGAAAGAAGATCGTGAAACAAGAAAAAGTTGAAGAAGAAAGTAGTAGTTGGTGAAAAACAGGATAGCAGTGAACCAAAAAAAGATGGTCCGTAACAAAAAGGAAGCCTACCTAACCTTTAGCTCGGGCCCTCACATGGTCCCCCTGGGAG
This sequence comes from Morinoia aosen, assembly GCA_030386875.1. Lineage (NCBI taxonomy): Eukaryota > Metazoa > Arthropoda > Malacostraca > Amphipoda > Talitridae > Morinoia > Morinoia aosen. Next base: position 78,658,211 of record CM059572.1, on the reverse strand, counting down.
TGCTAATTCCCATAGATACAATACTTGTATCCCCATGAGGGGGGTAAACAAAGGAGACTCAACTAAACTAGAAGAATAATTCGTGTGCCACCAATAATTATTTTCCCTTCACTTTGGTCAACTTGTTGGCATATGACCATTAAGGTTTAAATCTTAAGAAACATATTGAAGGTTCAAAATACTTGCAAACTGTATGAGTTCAAAGTTTCATTTTAGTGATCTTTTTGCGTATGCGTAGTCATAACAAATTCTATGGCTTTTCCTCGAGCGTTTCACATTTGACCCGGAGAATTTCTCAGGTTAAAGTAAAATCATCCTCGCCACATGTCCATGGTAACCAAAGCTAATCGGTAAGCTTATGCTTATAGCAGGCTGAGTTCGGTTCCATTAAATCTATTTAATTATGTTGCTGTATCGCTGAATTATGGCTTGCCTACATTGATAACATTAATTGGTAGAACAATAACGAACTATCAAAAGCCTGTGATTCACAGCTCCACTGATTCAAGTCTTTATCAATTCGATGTACCGTAATCAAGCGATACGTTTTCATTAACACAATTCATACCTCCATATTGTACAATCGAAAACTGATATACGAGCAAAAAAATTTGATGGGAGTATTTAAAAAGTTCGGAGTAATCTCATGGTAAAGAGAACAGATGAGCTTTGCTTGGAAGATTTTTTACGCAGGAAAATAATTAGACTAAGATTGGATAATGACTTAAGATAAGAATAGCATGTGAAGCAAAATCAATAGAAGAACAGTGTACTGAAAATAACGACCGCGGATGATAGACCATTGTTGCCCGGGTATTGTTCGAGAGTGGAAACCGAACGAATGAACATTACTGTTAAGTCAAAGCGACAGAAGGATATTCATAAAATATTAAGGTTCAATCTTAGGGTGAAAATATAACCTCAGTGCACGTCCAACAGTACGACAAGGAATATTTGCCACGGAAAATTTTAAATAAATAGAAAGGACGAGAAGAACAGTAGCCAGGGAAGTCAGAGGACACCAAGCGCCAGGCGAAATGACCCGCACACAAGGGCTCATTGAAGCTTTCTTCGCAGACACCTCCCACCTGCCTTAGTAACCCCCCACCTCTCTGGCTTTTGCAGCACCTCATGCTAAGATCGTTTACACATCCCTCCAGTGAAGGCGAACTCGTAAAAGGTGCTTAAAAAAAATTACAAGCTCGTTCTAGCCTCCATAACAACGACAAATGAGTTTCAAAGAGAGGAAGGATGAAGGCACCATTTAGCAGGAAGTTAAAGGGAACGAGGACTTAATGCCCAAGGTGCATAGAAACAGTAAGTTGGCAAGGAAGTTTATGAAACAAATAGGTTGAAGAAGACAGAGGTGCAGTAAAACAGGTCAGCGGTAAACTGAAAAAAGATTGATCATTTTTAAAATAAAATAAAAACTTGTTTCATTTAAAAAAGGCCTACCTACCTCTGAGAGAGAGAGAGAGAGAGAGAGAGAGAGAGAGAGAGAGAGAGAGAGAGAGAGAGAGAGAGAGAGAGAGAGAGCCATCTGCCAGGCCTCTATGCTACATCAGCTAGGATTCTATGCTACCTTTAGGACTCTATGCTACGGACTCTATGCTACCAGGACTTTGTGCTACATTTTGGGACTCTATGCTACATTGAGGGACTCTATGCTACATTGAGGGACTCTATGCTACACGCGTTTTTTTTGTAGGAAAGTCTCAACGAAAACGTCTATTTGGTCGTCTCACATATACACCTACATTTTCTGCCCTTCGAACTTGCTGATTTTCTAAGATTGCCAAGTCCGACCAGGTTGGGTCGAGAAAGGCCAAGTTCAGGTCCTGAGGTGGTGCAGGCCAAATAATGGGAAGTCCCGACCAGGTCAGGTCGAGCTCGGCCAAGTTCGAATCATGAGGTGGTGCAGCTCTATGAATGCAAAGTCCGACCAGGTTGGGTAGAGGTATGCCAAGTTCAGGTCCTGATGTGATGCAGGCCAAAGAATGGCGAGTCCGACCAGGTCGGGTCGAGATAAGCCAAGTTCGGTACTGAGGATTGCAAGGCTAAGTCCAAAAGCCATTGAGTGGAGCCTATGTTCACTTGGGCGGAGTTTGAGGTGTGATCTTGGCCGGAACTTTAATGATGATGTCACTTTTAAGAGTGTTACCATCGGTATTGCCATTTTGGGCGATCTCGCCCAGGAATCCCTTCAAACCGATATCTTTTTTCGGCTTTTGCGATGGAATTTGGATGGAATTGAGCGATCCTTTCTTCGTTTCCAAAGTCCATTGGCTTTGGTTAAATGTTCAGAACTCACGTATGGGCAAATAAGTTTCCAAAACGCCTCGAAACGTGCAAAACCCAGTGGGCGGCCGACCCCGGCTGATCCCTTTCTATTACAACAAGCATTGTAGTGCCCACCCGCCCAAGCGTGCCCACTGCATAGCGTTCCACGTTATATAGCGATCATTTTCTGACACGCCCCTTGCTCTGATTGGATAGAGGCCTTGGATGGGCGGTCCGGGCCTGAGGGTTTCCTAGCACCGCCAGATTGATCCACCCAAAAATAACCCGTGCTTGGCGCACGAGGGCGCTAGGCACAATCACCTCAGGATCCGAACTTTACCTTTCTAGACCCAACCTGGTCGGACTTGAAATTCTTTCAGTACCATCACCTCAGGATCAAAACTTTACCTTCCTCGACTCAGCCAGCACTCGAAAGTTATGCCGAAAACGAAAGTTCTAAGTTGGACCTATACCTTTTTTCGGTTCAGAGTGTGACCTTTTGTCGGTGGAAAATGATATCTGCCTGGCAGCTAGAGAGAGAGAGACGTCACATTCCCTTCCAGGAGTGCTGGTTCCCATTGATACAATAGTTGTATCCTCCAGAGGGGAGAGCGACTCATGAAAACCGCCAAATCCAAATGTATGGTTGAGGTAGATTCTTCGTTCTAAATACAACACACGGAAAATAGCTCCAGGAACAAAACAATGGCAGCAAACCGTTCAAATATGAAAATTAATCAATCAGCACAAGGAAGATGTTTGAGATTAACAGTTAAGAAAACGCAAATTAAATTCCATTTTTCAGTCTATTTCTTCGAAAAACGCCTAGGCGAGAAGTTTGAACATGCACAACCAATTCAAAAATTACTTCTCAAGTATGTGACAGCAAATTCATTTCCATTGAAAATTTAGTTCTAATAAAAACTTGCAGAAGCGACAGTAGCAGAATAGCGTTAATTACATCGTCAAAATTGTACCTGAAAGCTAGTTTGCAAGTTTAATTTTCTCACCACTGGTGTGCATAAGACAAGCGAAACATCTTGTGAGGATCATGCATGGACAACCAGATGGGATACGACACAAAATGCGAGAACGTAAAGCACAGAGCTCAGGGCAGAGAAGCTCAACGAATCAGCAGTGTATTGATATCTTGGTGACCAGTTACTGTGCAAAGCACGGGTAGAGCATGCCACATCGATGTTCAACCAAATAGACTAAAATGTATAGTTTTGACTTCACCTTAATTTTAGGAAATTTCAGGATGAAATAAAACTTGGCCCACTCAGCTTTATCATACGCTAAATGGATCATCTTAAGACCTCATGCGCTGCAGTTCTCTAACTACTTACACGTCACTCTAGTACAAGCGTAGCGGTTAAATATGGAAAATGTTTCGTCTATGGAAGACTGAGTAGCTTATCGTAGGAAAATTATTTGAGCGAATTGATTTCCTTGATATAACTATCATCTATCAGACACTAGTTAAACCAATCGATGATTGCAAAAGGTACACAAATAGGGCTTTCAGATAATTACATATTGCCAATTTTACGGTGTACCATGCAAAAGATATTTGATTGAAAACAAGAAAAGTACTTCGTGCAGCAGATTAGCTTTAATTTAATTTCAGAGACGACAAAAAAGAAACCTCTAAAACGTCTCATTTAAAAAGGCATCGAACCAAAATTCTTAGAGCAATGAAGATAAAATATGACGAAGCAAACGAAGATAACAATTTCCTATCATACGGCATTAGAGGAAAATAAAAATATGCACCAAGAGCAACACTGACACAAATATCGAAAACGGTTTGCCAACAATAAACCATCACAGCAGGAAAAGAGGCAGAAGCGTATACTACCGGACTCTCTCAAGGTCAAAATGTTTTGACGCTTCAATAAGAATTTAACAGGTCGACAAAGCTGGATCAAAACTTGCGCCTTTCGAGTCCTGAGTCTTTACGAGTGGAAAGGCTAGCTCTCTTAAGCCACGTTTCAACTTAGATAAAATTTACTTGAGTAAAATTTTTACTCGCAATCATGCATTGGAGTCGTATGGCATGTCCATTACAAACGACCAACCGAGGCCATTAAAATGTTCTTCAAGGACCGCATACTTACCCACTAGGGCAATTTTGAACAATTGACAGCGTAACTTCAAGTTTCAGAGACCGCGATGAACGTCGTTGAATATATTTTCTGAAAACAATTCGCACACTGACCACGTCCCTACACATTTCACTCATTATCAATCGAAATAACTTTGCCCAAGGGCCGATTCAAGCGCTTGAAACAATTTATTTTTTCGAAGAACACGCAGTAACCTCCCATGATCGAAAGCTCAGTTAGCATCAACCTTTCGGTCTCCTAAAGTATGTATATCAAAATTCTGTCAACATTTTAGCGATCTACGATTTTCCGTCGTTTCTGTAATTTAACGCGAACAGCGGACACCACAGTGAGCAACAACAATGAAATGGTGACCATGCTTTGAGGCAGTTAGTACTGCTGTCTCCAAGTTTATAATCTAAGCCCTCATCAAATTTGAAGATGTAAGATGTCTGAAAAAACGTAAACAGCAAACTCTAAGATTTCATTTTGACCACAACTCGCCGTCCCATCTTCTCTAAAAATGCTGTTTTACTTTTTCAAGTAAAATGAAGTTTCAACGGTGGCAAGCATTTTCAAAGCAGGATTAAACGCTTGGCGAAATTGAATCATGCAAAATTTCACAAGAACGATTCGCTAGTGATACTTATAAAACAATAAAAAATGCGTTCGCACGAAATATTGTCTATAAATTAATAATTAACCAGAACCCTCAAAATATTCGAAACTTTCAATGAATAAAACGAAAACATTTGAAGATCCTTGGGTGGGATACTATTTCATGAGAGTCGAAGAATAATTTTCACATTGTTTTACCGGCCCAATTTGGAAACTGTCAGATGACTCTCCCCACACAGAGATGCTAAGGGTCCATACATCAAATTTGCCAATCCTCGCATTTTAAAAACATCTTTTGTTTCGTAAAACATCTTTTGTTTCAGCGTTCTCAACTTTCGAGGGATATTTACACATATTTTTTTGGATTCAATTCTATGAGCAAGAGTAAACTCGTGGTTAAACTAAAATTCAATTAGATCAACTACAAAACCATCCGAAAACCTTTCGGAAATCCGCAAGAACAACATCATATTCACACGTAATATTGACAACTAAGATGAATGAGGTGAAAACATAACTTCATTAAAAAACTCAACATGAAGACTGCCTTGAGTAGGTTAAATGGCAACTGAAACGAACAGTCTTAAATTAAAAACTAATATAATAATTAGAAATGAATTATTTAACAATGAATAAATGCTTGTAGAATAACAATAAAAATGCTATCTTTGCAATAAGTAAAATGACATGGGACCTAAAAACAAACCTAGACAAAGAGCTCATTCATCACAGGGCCAATACAGTAAAATTTACGAAGAGTCAACCGCGCGACACGGCATTCCAGGTACGGAAAGTTCAAGTTCGGAAGATTACAGATTATAACTTAGTTTCAACTTCCCTCAAGGCTAAAAAAGAGCGTTTTGCAGAGAGGAAAGAGGAAGGCCCCATTACGTACAGAGATAAGGGAACGTAGAATCTTTGCAGAAGGAGCATAAAATCATCAAGTTGAGAAAGAAGTTCACGAAACAAGATAAAAGTTGAAGAAGAAAGTAGTAGGTGCTGAAAAATAGGACAGCAGTGAACCGAAAAGAAGTTGTTCTTAACAGAGCAAAAACATTGCATTTCAACAAAAAGGTCTACCTAACTGGCAGCTCGGGCCCTCACACATTTCCCCTGGGAGTGTTAATTCCCATAGATACAACAGTTGTAGTTTTAGCCCCCCTTAGGAGAACGGAAAGTTTGGAAAGACTCGCCCAAAATTCCGAAGTATAGAACAAGGAATGTCATTATTTTCGTATGGTCATACGCTAATCGAGGACCATTGGCTTGGGACTGAGCTGAACTGGATAAGACTTTCACAAACGCATAGGTCACGCGGACCAAGGATGATGCCCCTATCTGGCAGAGCGTGATCCGCCATAGTCCGAGAGCAAGCGACAGTCAAATGCCGCCGTAACAGAACACCAAACTGATCTCAATACAGTATAGGAACACATCAAGGGTCAAAGTTAACCCGCATTTAAATCACCAATTTTGCTTACGCAGCCACACTTCGCTCTCTCGCCCTTCATGCCGGTTGATTTTCTTAGAAAATTTGCAATTTAACAAGTGCGCTAACGAGTGACCGAGTTTCTTTTATTGTATTTTTTTTCATTGAATTCGTCGAGTCTATACGACTGACAAGGAGTCCGCAAAGTACACCATAATTCAAAACATAACTGCAATAATATTCAGTTCAGAAACATACAAAATGACTGGTATTAAAAGAAACATTGATATGGTACACTCACAACTAATCTCGAAGGAAATTTTTCCACCTGTAATTTCTACCAGTTACAGTGATCCCTCGTTTATCCCCCTCAGGGGGATACAACCATTGTACCTGTGGGAATTTGCACTCCCAGGGGGATTATGTGAGGTCTCTAGCTAAAAGTTACGTAGGCCTTCTTTTTGTTGAAATAGAATTTTTATTTTGTTACAGACCATCTTTTTCGGTTCACTACTGTCCTGTTTTTCAGCCCCTACTACTTTCTTCTTACTTTTATCTTGTTTCATGAACTTCTTTCTCATCTTACTGTTTCTATGCCCTTTCTGCATAAATTCGGCGTTCCCTTTACTCCGTACTAAATGGTGCCTTCATCCTTCCCCTCTCCGAACATCTTTGTTTTGGTAAAGGGCGGCTAAAACTTTCTTATAATCAATTAATCAGTTAGTTTATCGTAGTTGGTCGGGCCCGAAACAGCTACGAGCACACGGCGCAAATGGCATTCGTATCCGTTCCTTTGCATGATTACACAAAAGCTGCAAGAAAACACCACAACGCTCATCAGGGAGTAAGGTTGACGCTAGCAGTAACGAAACAAGAAATCTGACCATGAGTAGTTACAAACACTGTAAGCGGGTTTAGGGGATAGATTAGATTAGTCGTTAGTTTTAGCGCCTCCCAACCCGCAGCAACAAATGCGATCCGAAGAGAGGAAGGAAGAAGGCACCATTTAGTATGGAGTAAAGGGAACGCCGAATCTATGTAGAAAGGGCATAGAAACAGTAAGATGAGGAAGAAGTTCATGAAACAAGATCAAAGTTGAAGAAGAAAGTAGTAGGTGCTGAAAAAACAGGACAGCAGTAAACCCAAAAAAGACGGTCCTCGACTAAACAAAAACCTATTCTACTTTAACAAAAAGAAAGCCTACCTAACCTTGAGCTCGGGCCCTCACATTACCCCCCTGGGAGTACCAATTCCCATAGATACAATAGTTGTATCCCCCTGAGGGGGGTTTAGGGGATAAAGGCAAGCGTTATCCATACTTAGGACAGGGTGCGTACAGGCTCTGAGGTTCAAAATTCCACTACGTTTTCATGACTTTTTATGCCAACCAAATCACATTTTCACTACCTCTCTGCCCAAAATAATGTCACACAAAGTTAAATTGCAGCACAATAAATGTATTTCAGTCATAAACTTCACAGAACATTCATCATTACTTGCAGGTCTTGTTTTCATAAATGTGTAAATGATCATCACAACACCAAACAGTCATGCTGGACAGTTCAATAGCATCTGCTATGCATTTGCCAGTGCATTAAGTTTGTCATTAATTTCCGCATTCAGCCCCTTGAGTTGTTCTTGCTTGTCTTTGGCTGATTTCCTCAATGCATTTGACTTTGCCAGTAGGCGCAAATCATTCTTGTCCTCTGCCTTCCGTGCAAAGCTGTCAGCATCCTCCACCAGCGCTTGCAGACTCTCCTCCATCCTCTTCCGTTTTGTCTTCAGGTTCTCCACTTCATCCAGTTCTCTCTTCCTCTTCTCTCCCTTCTTCTGCTTCTCTGCCTCTTCCTTCTTTTGATCCAGGTAGTGTTGATAGCGCTGTCTGCCCTGTGAAGCTGAAAAGAGGAGTTTCTTGGAAATGTCAACCTTGGAGATACCTCCTACATGTTTGATGTGGTCCATGACCACTCTCTGCGCCACGATGGTGTTCTCACCCATGTTGACTTCCATGAGCTGCTTGCTCACAGAAAAGCCCCTTTCCACTGAAGCCTGGCCATGTGACAGGACCAGTAGCATCTTCACAACCAGCCACAGTTTCTTGAGGGAGGATGTGGCCAGCTGGCTGCTCCAGAAGACATCTAGCCAATCAGTGTCTTGCTGAAAACTGTTGAAAGTGCTGATCTTCCTCTGTGCCTCATCAAAGAACTCTGAAAACTGGCTCATCACCTCATCGATGTCACCCTGTGGTAGCCTCTTAGCATCGCTGAGCAGCTGCAGACAGTTTTTCAGCATGGACATTGAGGCTCAAACATTGAGGCGAAAAGCCAAGGAGTCTGGTTTGAGCACTTGAATGACAGGTGCGATGCTACGGTCTTCAACGCCCAAAGCGTCTCGGCCTTCAGGACTTTGTCCCTTTGCACAAAGTCAGTTAGAGCCGTTTTCTTGCGACAGCACTGACAGGTGCAAGTTTTGACTGATGGCGATGAAGTAGAGGTACTAGCAGACTTTGGTACTGCTGGCACGGTCTCACTGCTCTCAGTCTGAGCCTCCGAACTGCCCTCAGCAGGCGTCGGAGGATCGGTCGATGGTTGGGAAGTCACGAAAAAATCCCCGATCTTCGGGTTGGCAAGTCTCGTCGTCTGAGCTTTCACGTTCTTGGCATGCTTTGTTCCTTTTGCATGACTCCTCACCGCCGCTATTCCATTGTTGGCGATGTCGAACTCCGACTCGCACGCGGTGCAAACCGCCATTGTTTTCAGTTTGGGATGCGGTGCTATCCATTGTTGAAAGTCTTTGTCTCGCAACCACAAGTTGTTGAAAGAACAACTGCCTGGCATGACGATAATTCCTCAGCTCAGTCTCGGCACCGTAACTCTAGTCACACACACACGGGATGGTCAAGACCGATGATAAAAACTCAGCTCGAAAATGTTCAACAGTGGCGACAGGTCAACAATGGTCCGAGCGAGCGCGTGTCTTCAGTCACACTGAGCGCGTTTGGTTTCACGTGACGCCTGAGAACCAATCAAAATCGCGGACACTAAAGACGTAGCTGTATCAACCAATCAGAGCCCAAGTAACACTCGAAGGTTACTGACAACGCCTCGCTCAACGCGGACCAAACGGAACGAAAATTTTCAACAGTAAAATTTTCTTTTCACGAAAATCCTAAAATTTCATGACTTTCAATGACCATTTTTAAAATTCCACTACTTTCGAGGCCTTGAATTTTATTTTCGAAATTCAACTACTTTCCATGCTTCTCCATGCCTGTACGCACCCTGTTAGGAGTCTTGCCACAGCTTGTGTAAATCTATATCGATGGATCAATTTCAAAGCTCAAACAAAACGAGAAGCGATGATTGAGTTGGCATAAGTGGAAAATTTACACATAAAGAATGGAAAAAAATCTCACCAAAAACTAAGATCGAGACAAGTTTTAAATACAAAATTAAGCCTTGGTTCACTGAATTCGATATTTTTCGTTTATTTCACGAGATTCGCAACAGGGGCTAGCTAAACAACAACTTGAGAAGGATAATTTTGCTGTGAATTTTCTTTATTCGGTGGCCATTGTGAAAGTAAGAAGAAATATGCAATACCCCAAAAGAATTTAGGGAACTCAACAGACAAAGCATTATTACTGCGACAGATAGACTCACAATTCAAAGATCGGTAAATTTTCAAGCATAAACAGTGTAAAGAGAGGCGAAGATTCTAGTGCATTGGAAATATTGAAAAATGTATTTACCTCGATCCAGTTTCAACAAATTCCTTCCCAATTTGCAGCTAAAACTCGAGTAAACGATCCGAAAAAACGTCTTCCTGATTTTTTATGCACTTTTGGAATTGGAATATATGAAAGCAATTCTTAGAAACACAAGTTAAATTTTCCATACAATTTCAATTTCACGAAGAACTTCCCAGTAATATAATACTCAAAAACACTTTTCTCCACTCAAAAGTGAAGAAAAGACGACCGAAGACCGCATAAACTGAGTCGACTCGAAAGAACAATTTACTAGTTGAAATTGAACGCAATTCACCAAAACAATGACTGCAATATCGCCCAATTAACAAGATAGAATTTTATTTTCGATATTCGTCGAAGGTGCCTACAGCTGCTCCAGAGCAGTTCATTGAAAGAATAAGAATTCACGAAATTTAAGAATTTTTGTGTAGTAAGCTGCTACAGATTCTTACCGGTGCTTTAGAAACAGCTTAATCTGCTTTAGTTCAAATTTGGGCTTACAGAATTCTATTCTGAATGCTCAAAACATAGTTCTGTAAATGAAATGTGATGGACTCGTTTCCCAGCGGTTTTTACCAAATATAACGAGTAAACGTAAATATAGGATATTTCCCATTCCCACTGGTGCAGGAAGTTTGAATAACAAAAAAAAAAAACAATAATAAGAGCACAGTTCACCCCTGCACAACTCAATATAAATTAAAATAACAAAATGAGAAAGAAGTCATCGAACCTGGATGGCGCTGAGCAGCACAGAGCCGCTTTGTGTAACCATATCAGCAGAGACGCGTCACAACACACAAGTCACGTATGCTTTCTCTAACAACTGCTACAGATCCTGATTGGTGTTCAATCAGCGAATGACCTGCAGGTAGGTTTTTGAGTCACCTTGGTTAACAGAGTTCACTCCACACGTTTCTGTACGTTACATCAAGAGTTTAGTATAATTCCTGGTAGTTTGAAATGGCATGGTCTAAATTTCTTGAACGGGAAGGAGAATCAACTACGTGCTTCTCGTAAAGTATACCACTTGACTAAACAAATTGACGCACGGTATAGGGTCGTTGGTAATTCAGGTTATGAACACAACCAGAGTCGAGTAAGTTATGATTTACAAGCGCTTAGATCTTGAGTTATGGCTACCCCTACAAGGCAGCTGTGAGAAAATATACCTAAAAATACTAACTACAGTAAAGCGCCAGCTGATATAAGGATTACCAAAACAGAAAATTAAGCATTTTCACATTTCCTGCAAAAATATGAGCTGGTGCAACTCGTTATTCGAAAAGGCAGAATCAATTTAGCTGATGCCTCTCCTGAAAATTCTGTCCCTAAAACGTAGTCAGTTCTAGAAATTAGAGCTCCTCTATACTACAACTTTAAATCCATAACAAAACTCTGATTAACATCGTTTAATACTTATTTTACAATCATGCAATTGAATAAATCTTACAATTTTTGTTGATATATATTTAAATGATAGAATTGAAAATTTGACTTCTTTTTGCTACAAAGCAAAATGGCAGCTTCTTACGAGCAGCATTTTTTAACTTTGCTTAAGGAGTTAATGAGATTTTCGAGTCACTGAAGCAAGAAATTATTCACTGGAAGTAAAACTTATCCGTAACGAACCGTTTAACAGTTCCCCCAATACATCCATTTGCCTGAAATACCAAAGAAACACACCACAGCTGAAACTGGCAGTATACGAAATTACAAAGTAGTTATTACGGGATTCGATATTTTCCTTAAATAAATCTTCCAAGTGTCAAAGGCAAACCAATATATCTATGCTAATAGTACTCACGATTAAAAAATTCTTGTACTTGTGCACTGGTGACACTCGTATCACAGATAGGGCAGGACAGAGAGATGGACCAAGCAAGCAAGGAACAACTGTGTACAACTATCAAGTCGATTAGTTAGTTTAAGACTCCCTAGGCACAACAAAGAATTCCTAGTCACAACAATGGAGATCAAATGCGAGCTAAGAGAAAAAATGTAAAAAAACAACGAATCTAAGCACAAAGTGAGTTCCCACACACGATACCTTGCGCATAGACACAGCAAGTGAGGACGAAAATGTAGAGAAGAGATAGCGAATAAGGCACAAAAACTGAAATTAATCGAGTAGGTATGAAACATAGACGTCCTGAAAGCTTATCTATGTATAGCTGAGGCAACATTTCTCAACACTTCCTGTGAAGCATAAATCATTAACCGAGAGTTTACACAAAGATTGATATTTTAAAACTCGAAACGGTAGCTGAGAGGACAGAACGGAAATAAAAGGGCTTACCATAAAAAATAAGGAACCACCACTATAGAAAGCGTGTTCCGGACCAAAATAATTCAAAACATCGACTTAAACGTAACGTACACTTAAACCACCTTTCAATAAATAATCTACTGTAAAAACATTAGTGACACGTACAATTAATTGCAAAATAAATTCCTGCCTTGATTCGGTAACATTTCATTTCATGATAAGCGCAGTAATTTCACTATGCTGTATTGAAACCCTTTTCTATAAACAAAAATTGATGAAGAAACATTTTAATTGATCTAGATAGAATTATTTCAACTTTTATTCAAATCTATGACTCGCGAAACATTTGTATCTCACAAGTAAGCTGTAAATTGCCAAGCTACTGAATAAGAAACAAGAAAGTATTGGGTAAAGGGAATCAGAACTGAAGAAAACTCACACACGCACACTGAATGCACTGGAAATCTACCCAGAGACCTGAGAAACCTCACAAGATTAGAAGGTAATGCGATTAGCGTTCAAGGGCAGTATTTCCAAGTAATGCACGCAGTAGTGGCGGTGCAGCTGACAGAGAAAATGCTCTCATCAACTTAGTTGAGTTACGCTGTTTATATGTACCAAAATTCTATTATTTGGGCTTTTCAAAGCAAAATTAATTTGAATAATTTTATCAAAAAACATAGTACGTAGCATAACTAAGTAGGAAAAAACTTTTGCTGCTGGCTGTACTGGGCCAGCCAGTCTTCAACGCGAATAAGTTTCACGAGATAACTTCTGAGCACCGCTCAAAAACTCAACCTCACCACAAAAGAAGAGCAGCATTGACCCAGAGAGAAAGAATACGCGCGCCGCAGTGTCAAGTCTCTTTTAAATACTGCACACTTTAATTTTCAACACCTCGCCGCTTGAACGTATGCATTAGAGGGACGTACTCCGATTATGCTCATCAAAAGACGCTAAAAAACGGACACTGATGAATTTATGTCTCACAAAAGCTGAAAAACCGAAGCATTCGACAGAGTAGAAAATAAAAATTCTCTTTCTTGGTAAAAAACTTCGGAAAAGAGCAAGAGTGAAGTACATCGAGTACATAGAGCAAAGTACCAGCGTTTTAAATTCCACCGACTCTCACTACGGCGCAAATAATTTAAAATCCAAGCTCTGAACACTCGAAATTAAACGCAATCATTTCAAAAAACGGTTCTGAGTCATGTTTCACATTTAATTTTTAAATAATGAAGATCTCTTTAAAATCGTTTGCACGTGGTTCCCCATGAAACGATGTCGCATAAGAGTGAACTATACGCCAAAATAGCTCGTATACCTTTGAATGTATTAACGAGAAGTTGACACCATTGTAAGCGTACGCCAACCTTCGATATGCAGCCTTGAATTAAATTACCGTGACAAGAGGTAGTGAGCAACAGTTGAAAATTTTGAAAAGAAAGCAATACGTAACATTCATGACATGAGCAGCATCGAAAGTGACTAGGCGAGCGGTCATTTATCCTGCCACATGCGTCGAGACCATCCGAAGTAACAGTCAATGAAGAAAATAAAACAAAATAAGTGTCTCACTTAGCTATAAAACAATGATACACGAAAACTAAAAATTTCACGTCAAATCCACACAGAGAAAATAATACAGGGTATTCGAGAAGCGATGAAAGGCGAATGAAGAATCCCATAGGGCAGCAATACCGAGACGGTTTCATACATTGGACCCGAACCAATGATAATGAGAGCAGACAACACGTGACGTCTAGCACGTAGGTCGATCGTGACGAATTTTTGCACTTTACACCTGTCGACTATCGCCAGCCTCTTCATCTGCACAAACGCCATCCGCCCTACGCACAACATGGAGGGAGTTTAGAACAGCATGTACTTCCAGGAACACAGTGGTGAGACACGGCCATCGACAAAATGATGGGCCAGGGGATAAAAATGAATATAATTGGTTAGAGAACTCATTTTAACACGCATGTGGAAAGAATAAGGCCATTTAATTTTTTTTCAATATTCCATACTTGAGGTGGGTCCCTAGCTCTAGCTATAAGAACAACCTCATGTGTTTCGGCTTGTGGACACCAACTTGGCACAAATCGATGGCTGATTTTGACATTCTTCATGAATTTTCACTTCTAATTCTCGCTGGGCAATATATTTATGCATCATCACAGTTTTCTTTCAGCATGACTACAGATGTTCGGTTATTTTCTGAAAGCTGAGAGAGCTACTTCATTACCCTCATTTTTTCGAGAAGTGCAACTAAGAGCTTTGTCTTTATGGAACATTATCTCATCTAATATGTTAGTGTAGACAGTTCTCTTCAATGGTGGTAGGTGTACTTAATTCACCATGATAGTTCAGGTCATAGTATTTATTTTGACCTGACACGAGGAGTATCTTGTCCCTTAACACGTTAACTGCGGCGGGTTGAACTGAAGTTCAATATTCAACTCGTGTTAGAGTTAATTTTGGAAATCAATTTTGAAAACAACGAATATTAAAAAATCGTACCTTCATTGAGTTTCCATAAAGTATTTATGAAAATTGAGTCTGCGACTGATGGTCAGTCAGGAGCATTATGAAACTCTTCTCAGTGGCCACTGGTGGGACACGTCGCAGTCAAAACATCAAGACCACATGCAGCCCAATACTGTGTAACACTACCACTTCAAAATTTTGCTGAAGGCTTCTCTACCCTTAACAAATGCAGACAGATCCTAAAGGTTCAAAATTTGAAGAAAACGAACATTTTCAGTTCGAGAGAAACGCTGTTTCAAAGCCAGAATTTTAATTTCTCATCAGTTCAAAAACTCCAAATATGGCACAAAGTCGTGAAATTGCTTCCATCAGAGCACATATTCATCGGTCGTCTAGCTTTTGTGATTTTTTCGCATGAGCGAGTCTCTCCCTCTTCATCGCCTCGGATAGCAATGCCTATCTCAAGCCCATCTCCCATCACATGCCCCTAGAAGCGGTATTAATACTGAAAACTGACAGAAAAATCTATACCAAAGCTAGCATTTTAAGTAAATGATTTTATCACTTACGCCACGGAACGGAAAAACGCGTTTATTTGCATTGATATTTTGTAATCTTATCAACATAATAATCACACGCGCCATTTTCAAAAATTTTACCCGGCAGTCTTTGGGGTAGAGTCTGAACAAGCCTAGATAAGATTATGAATTAGCTAAAACTCGCTTACTATAACGAAAGTTCTCCCAAGAAAGGACGGTACCTTTTAGAATGGATTAGATTATTAGTTAGTTTAAGCCTCCCTATCTGCCTTTCTCCAAAGAGAGGAAGGAGAAAGGCACCATTTAGTACGGAGTTGAGGGAACACAAAATGTATGCAGAAAGGGGAAAGAGTAAATTGAGAAAGAAGATTAAGAAACAAGATCAAAGTTGAAGAAGAAAGTAGTAGGCGCTAAAAAACAGGACAGCAGTGAACCGAAGAAAAGATAAAAAAACAACGAAAACAGTTTATTTCAACAAAAAGAAGGCTTACCTGACTCTCTGTTCGGGCGCTCACATTTGCCCCCTAGGAGTGCTTATTCCCATAGATACAAGAGTTGTATCCCCTTGAGGGGTTTTAGAATGGAATTAAGAGAACGGGGAATCTATGCAAATGGTGAGTCCGACATCATCCGGATAGAAACAGTAAAATTGAAAAAAGTTTCTGAAAGAAGCTAAAAGTTTAAGATGGAAATAATAAGCGCAAAAAAAAGACAGCAGTGAACCGAATTGGTCTACAGCGGAAAAAATAATTTGTTTCACCTAAAGGATGGACTACTTGACTTTCAGCTCGGGATCTCACATCCCCCTCGTGGGGTCGCATACTCCCATAAATACAATAATTGTATCACCCAGTATAGCAATAGGAGCGAATTTCAGTGGAATCATGTACTTTATGTCTACACAATATTAGAAGGCCTGATTTCATCCAAACACAGCATGCAAATAGAACCCATAGAACCCATTGACACTAACAGGGCAATGGTCAAGGAGATTAAGACACAAGGGCGCAGACAATAATGTTTTATCATGCAGACATGACGTAAATAGAAGGCTCATCAGACTCGTACACTTCATCCTACTTTACGATGTGCTCGAATCGTAAACGATCGAGAATTGGTACACCTATCTGTACGGTCGATTAAAACCAAATGAGGATTCTATTCCAGGAAAGAAGAGGAGGGCAAGTGAGTTAATGAAGGTAATGAATTTGCACCGATGATCCAATCAAAATAAATTAAACCTCAAAGGTGCTCGGACGAGAGCTGTGTGGTGCTAGCGGAGGTCCGCCAAGCGCTTGCGAGGCTAAAAGAAATCTGAGGGTTTTATGACGCAGACCACGCTGCACAGGGTTTGTAACGAGTCGCTGCGTGTGGAGTGCGTCCTGCAGGCCGCCAGCGATCCTAACGCGCGTGACTTTCAAATGAATGAGCTGCACATACAATCCGAGTTAAACATGTATTTTACACGTCCATCAATAACTACAATGTCAATTTATTGAACAGGAACGGTATAGTAACGAGTTCACTTAGATGTAAGGATCTCGTTCTTTCAAAATTCCCATTCATTTTCGGAATTTATGGAACTACTGAGCTCCAATTAGATGTTATGTGTTATCAAAATTTGAATAATCACAGGCCTGTTAATGCGAACTGCATGAACAATGGTTCTCAAATAACTATTATTTTCTTAGTAATATTTTGCAACAGTTGAAAAGCGTTAACACTTAATTACACTAACAATTCAAGAAATTTACATGAAATTAAGATCAATAAAAATTAAAAGGGACACCATTTTAGCATACTTCAAAAAATAAGGCGGCGTAAGAAACTTAAAAAAGATGATAGAAGTAATATGTTAGAGCAACAAAAACCCTTGACCTATCAGCTCGATAAATCTAAACCGAAATCATACTTGCATGACTAGGCTTTGTATTGTTTTCCTTCAAAAAATGGCGAACCTGCTACTGCGACGCCGAAGCCGCAGAAAAGTGTTCCAAAACTTGCTCTGAAGTAAAAAAAAGCACACCGACGTCCTGCAATTGTGAGAACGCCCAAAAATGTCACAGCAGTGGAAGTTTTGATAGAGCCGTCTTCCAGCGCGTTCAGCACGGAAGCAAGCCCCAGCTTTCAACAGTACGAAAGAACTGTGAGGCAAGTTTTGCATACCGACCTTCATTTACACCCATAAAAAATTATAATTGGTCCAGAATCGTCTCCAGCCGACTGGGGAAGACGAACGGATAGCTGTATAAGATCTTCCCAACTGTGCAAACTACTGGCAGTCTGGGGAATATCAATGAAGTCCATTGTCGTCTTTCAGACAAAGCGAAAGATCAAATTTTCTCTGCTGGGTTACCGAAAATCGAGAACTCTACGCATTAACTCTTCAGAGCCCAACTGTGATCGTTGGGGGTGCTATGTTGCCTGTAGGCGTCAATGGAGTTTACTTTTTTTAAGGATGGAGCCAAAGTTGTAGTAATTTTAAATCTAAATTGCACAATGCTGGGTAAGTTTTCGTGCCCGAAAATTCGAGTGAGGAGAACACACCCCAGAGGACCGCTGGTCGGACAGGGGGGAGCGACGGCGCAGACAGCGCGTCGTCCGCAAGAAATTTTCCTGATACTCCCGTGTTGAGCTGTCTCCTTACACAAGGCAATTTCGTGGCTACCGTGTTCGTCTGACTCAAGTCCGGCGACTTTATTCTGCTTGGGTATAAGGCCAAAATTTTCACTTACCGACCTCAGTCCAACAAGACATTAAAGAACTTGACGGAATTCCGCCTGACGGGTTAATAAGCTCTGAAAAACTCCCAAAAACGACTCAAACGTGTATCGGCCGTAAGGGCCACAATTGAAAGATATCATTTTCAACACTTTAAATTTTCACAGCTTTAACAGTCAAACAAAATATTTTTGGTGATACCTCGAACTATTTTTCCCAATCTCTTTTTGAAATGAGAGCTATTTTTGCTGCACCCAGTATAGCCATTACTGACAAGAGCTTGTTCCCAGAGGTACATTGATTATGACTGAGTGTCAACAAAACTCTTCTTTCCTACTACGAAGCACAACGAGGATTATGGGAAGAGAGGAACTCTGAGCCGCTATTCCAAAGACCCTCCCGCTACAACTTTCTCCTCGGTCCCCCCTATGAGGTACGCGTGCAACAAAATTGAGCGAAATAATACTGAGCAGAATGTTCACACGTTCGATGAATCCCTTTAAAGGTTATATAGCTGCGATGCAGGAACTGCACGACTGCAGAAGCCATGCTACTTCACCAGCCGGAGCACAACCGTGGACCGAGCTGTAACAGTTTAGGCACGCGGATCAAAGACGCAGAAGCTCCTTGGTGAGAACTTTGGACGGCGGTGTCGAGGCCGCCGTTGTATGTATGTGTGCGATTACGTGTCGTGAGAAGCCGAGATCTGAAGCAACTTCACCTACTCGTCTGCTGGCTATGGAGAGTCTCGAGCGAAGTCCAAGCCTCTAATCAGGAAAAAATCTTCAGCTAACTTGAAACGCGCTCTCTCCCCTGATACAATCGAGCAATCTCGAGCTGTCGCGCAATGTACACGATTTCAGTGTGGCAAACCAACGAAGAAGCCAGTCTTGGAAACTATTATTCTGAAAAAAAAAAAAATTGAGAAACACAACATTCCGATGAATCGGTGATGAATTCACTGAATTTGCACGAGCTAAGCGCATAATGAATGCACCATTTCTAGCACAAAAGAAAAGCGGAACGCTTGTTTTTTGGGCCATACCTTTAATTTTGAATTCCATCCCCTAAAAACGAGACTAACTATAATCAGAAATTTGGTGTTGGATGATGATTTCCACCACAAAATAGCAGTCGAGGTTTCATTCAATAAACAGAAGGAAAGATATTTAACTAAGAGTAGGAACACAGACGGACAATTCAAGAAGAATGGTCAAGAACAGCCCGTTACAGCAGAGAGAAAAGAAGCAGCGCAAGCAACCACACCGGACGAGAAAGGGAAGTGGAAACAAAATTGAAAAAGTACCGAAGATACTCCTAGCAGTCGTTTGCTGAGCGAGAGTTTACCACAACAAAAAGAGAATGGTAGAAGAAAAGTTTAAGGAGGCTCGTAAAGCTTCAGTTGTGCGGAGCTGTATCTACAATCCGGGCACCACAAAGTTACCAGGATACCTCCCCATCTGAAAGAAAGTCTGTCTAATAATCAACGGTGAGATCGTCGATTTATTTTTCTTCAAGCACCTCACGTTGGTTGGCGTCGTCAGCTAAGTTTAACGATAGGGTATAGAAACCAAAAGACGCAGCAAAGCCATAAAAATAGGTCTATTATCGATATCGATTAGCTCACTACAACCTCCTAACCAACAACTCCCCAGTCTTCCGTAGCTGGCAACCAAATGAATTTGTTACCACACCAGCGAGTATTTTCTCATTGTCTGCTCCTCGGCCGAGCACCAATTTTGCCTCCAGAACACGTGAAATGGCATTTGCGGATGTTTCGTGTATTCGAAACTAAAATCAATGAGCAAAATGAAAAATTAAATCAATGATTCTTGGTGCACCGGAACACATTACATAAAGAAAATACGAATGATAGGTTTAAGTAGATTCATTCTTGGCTCTATACAAAAGCGGAATAATAGACTAGAAGGCAACTAACTGCTGGACCATAACTAGGTAGAGTAGCGGCGGTGTGGCAACTCCCGTAGACATTCGTCAGACTGGAAAATTATCAAAACATTTCAACGTATTGAAAGAATATTATTGAAATTAAACACCAGGGCATTCGACGCACACGCTCAAATAACAAATACCAGAGAGCCACTACGAATTGCGTATTGCAATCGCTCCAACAACTTGAATCTACTGTCGAAATTATCAATTTGAGCATTTCATTCGCGAAGAACTGCACGAACTTCCGAGAGGATTTCTGGGGAAGTCGAGATTTAAGGTATGATTGAGGTTGCTCAACGTGTTGACTGTTTTCGCGGTTGTTACAGTTGGTTTGCTTAGGTTGCAAGAAGCAGAAGTGGGAAATCGACTTTACTGCTGGGACACATTTCTATCCTTTCTAAGAAATAGGAAAAATATAATTGCAATAAAACATTTTCTTTAGTAATATAAAACTTATATAGAAATATATCGCGAAACATGACACGCCATTCATTTATACAGGCACGTGAACGAGCAATTTATCAAGTTGTACACATATGTCCTAATACGCGGTCACCGAGTTAAGGGACAAGTAAACCACTCTTTATACTTGAAATAAACTTTCATGTTTCATTAAATAGCTTAGGAGGAGAATGGGGCACAAAATAAAGCCGCAGGGAATTTTCAACTTGCATAGGCGTGCCGCGTGTATAGTTAGGCGAGGTGCCGAATAAGAACTCTGCTGATCTTTAACATCGATTGTAGGTCTTGGCTATACCCCTATCTCTAAGCATTGTGACAAATCGATAGCACGCCTTAGAAGGCCGATTCGCTCGTACTTATTTTGCTGGAATCCTTCAGGGCTCTACTGTGCAATCATCGACGAGCAAATTTAAAAAAAGACAAGACTTAAGGCAGTGCTGCTAGTTATCATGAAAAGAACTTGAATAATTTCAGTATTCACCAGGAGACACTTTGGAATGAGGTACGACCATGCATACGTGCATTTGAAAAACATTGCAAGAAAAACCTTAAAAAATCAATTCGATAAGCTCTTCATTGTTTTTCATTTAATTCTTTCACCACTGAATGAATTATTTAGTGCTTTGGAGAAACCATGGGCTACGTATGAAAAAGTTCCCCGTTTCTTCAATTTTACACTACTTTTGAACGCACCTCGCAAGACGTTTGAGAGCGACCAAAAGCGCTTGCGAAGAATCCTGACTGTTAGAAGAATGTTAAATATTACAGTATTTGCCTTATCTTACGATTCGAGTTTCTGAAGTAGTGTTCCACGAAAATAGTATAAAGGGATAAAATTTTTCGCATTAGCGATCTATGCACGGGCTTTGTCGAGTTATAGAAAAAAACATTCTACCAATTTCTTCATCTTGTTCCGCATTACTTCATCCCTGTATTTTGTCTGGCGAGAGAAGGTAGTTCACACCTTTTATCGCATTCCAAAACCTACGCCCTTTCTTCATTCAGCATTTCCATTTTTTCGAACATTGAGAAACAATAACGATAAGCGGGTCTGATGTGGTCATTTTCAAGTATTGCTTTTTCTCCACAAATCTCGCGAATTGCTTTGGCAGCCTTAACGTCTGGGTTAATTGGAATTGATAATTTTTCTTCCCTACAATTGATTTTTAACTTTAACAATCCGAAAATATGGCGCATAAACTTTTAAATTACGAAGATTTAATTTCTTTCACATACCAAAATAAAACTTGTGAATACATTTTAATTAAGAAATTATAGGCCTGACATACACGCTTAAAAATTATCACTCAGCCCAGCAGGAGTTAAGAGGAATCTTTAAAAGCGATTTGAGGGTTATAAATCACCCAAAGATTCTAATAACAATTTGGCGTACTTGATTTCTCGCCCTCGCTCCAGCGAAGTTTGAAGAGAAAGCGTCGAGCGCTATGTTAGTGTACGGGCATGACGCTCGCTCGAACGTTTGATTCTAATACGTTGGCATTAACACGCAGAACACGACAACGAGGCAAACGTTGAACCACGTCTCATACTCATTTTATTCGTTAGATAAGATGCTAGTTTAAGCCTCTCTAACCGCAACAAAGGCGTTCCAAAGAGAGGAAGGAGGAAGGCACCATTTAGTATGGAAATAAGGGAACACGCAAGAGTAAATTGAGAAAAAAGTTCATGGAACGAAATAAAATTGAAGAAGTAGTAGGCGCTAAAAAAGAGGACAGCAGTGAACTGAAAAAAACTGACCTTAATATAACTAAAAAAACTATTTAAAAAAAGAAAGTTTACCTAACTCTCAGCTCGGGACCTCACATTTTTCCCCTGGAAGTGCTAGTTCCCATAGACACAATAGTTGTATCCTCCTGAAGAGGAGTACAATAGAAACGCAGACGACTACATCTCCAGCCGAGGTAATTCACGTCAACTGCCGCTAGAGCTCTTACGACGGAGTTCGTCTCGATGTAAACAAATCACAAATAGTACGAGTGACGTGAACGTCACGTAGTTGGTGGTAGCAGTAAATTACTCCGTCAAATTTACAGTCGTACTCGTACCAGCACGAGCTACAACATCGCTTTCTAGGTCAAGACCAAACAAAAGCAACTACTCAAGGACTGCCTCAGCTGATCTTAAGGCCAGCATAAAATTACCATTTTTAAGGCAGGCCATCGCAAAAAGAATCTTCCCTCTTTTGCACATAAAAATATACTATTCACTGTCAACGATCAAGTGAAATGTATTCGAAAAGCAATACACTAAGCATTTGTCCAGCGCTGTGTCGCAGCGCATTGCTGGTGCGGCCATCAACTCTGACACACTGAGTCTGCAGCACACGACCCATCATATCGCTAGATGTACATACAGCAGCGGTCATAATATAACGAATGGAAACAACACCGAAACAAATCAGTGTATTACTTAGAACGTAAAGAATAAATCATAATGAAGTTTTCCCCAAATAAAGATTGTCAAAATACATAAATCATACATCAAGTTAGAAGATTTTATAAAAGTTTAAAAAAAAATTAAAATAAACAGAAACGAGGGAATTCTGACCAAGAGAAAAGCTAAGGAACGATGTAATAAATAGATTAGATTATTAGTTAGTTTAAGCCTCCCTATCCTCAACAAATGAGATCCAAAGAGAGGAAGGAAGAAGGCACCATTTAGTATGGAGTTAAGGGAACGTGGAATCTATGCAGAAAAGGCATAGAAACAGTCAGATGAGAAAGAAGTTCATGAAACAAGATCAAAGTTGAAGAAGAAAGTAATAGGTGCTGAAAAAACAGGACAGCAGTGAACCGAAAAAAGATGGTCCGTAACAAAACAAAAACCTATGCTATTTTAACAAAAAATAAAGCCTACCTAACCTTTAGCTCGGGCCCTCACATTGTCCCCCTGGGAGCGCTAATTCCCATAGATACAATAGTTGTATCCCCCTGAGGGGACGATGTAATAAATTTGTTCAATTCATTTTAAAATACTCAATAGAGCATTTTGAAATTAAAGACAGCTATTATACATGATTGTAACTAGTTTCAAGCAATATGGAGACTTCACCACGCAAAACACTATCTCTTGCATAAAAAGAACTCATCATTGCCAACCATCAAGAAAACAAGCCAATTTCAAAAATAGCCGTTATTGCCCGTAGGTATAAAAGTGTCATTCATCGTGTAATAAGCAGGTATAACACATAAAACGTTGCATGCAAGACCAAATACTGGTAGACCTCAAAAAAAATATCGAAGGGAAGATCGCATGATCGTCTGCAAAGGACCATTTTGAAACTGCTTCAGTAATTTCCCGAAAATTTAGTGAAGAGACAAGGAATAACATCAAGGAAAACAGTTTTGCGCAGGTTACAAAATGCAGGATTGCACGCCCGGGTTCCAACGTCGAAGCCTCTCGTTTCAAAGCGTAATAAAAAAGTACGTCTGGAGTTTGCGATAGAACAAGTTGTTTGCACTGACGCTCAATGGGATGCAATTCATTTCAGTGATGAATCTCAGTTTAACCTGTTCGGTTTTGACGGCGACATTTACGTACACGGCAAAACAGGTGAAAGACCGTCTCCTCGATGTGTCAAGAAAATAGTCAAGTTTGGCGGTGGCAGTGCGGTGGTGCGGGGAATGATTTCCTCTGCAGGAGTTGGCCTCGTCATCCGCATGCATGGCAAAACCAATGCTGAGGTATACTTACGGCTCCTTCAGCAGCATGTCGTCCCAAACTTACACCTTATCCCTAGTAAATTCCCAGAATTTGGATGCAGGACAATGCACCTTGCCGCAAAGCTAGGAAGGTCATTGCGTTTTTCTGGAGAAGAAGGAATTGCCCTGATAAACAGTCCAGCCCAGAGCCCCGACCTCAACTCTACAGAAAATGTATGGAAGTTAGTGAAGAAAGGGCTCATGAAATAAACACACCAAACTATGATCACTTATGAAATTTACTGAAAGAAGAATGGGAGAGGAAAACTGTCGATTTTTGCAACCCATTAATTCGGTCATGTGGTCGATGATGCAGGAAAGGATGTGGTCGATGCTGCAGGAAAGGTCGATGATGCAGGAAAGGATGATGTAAAAATTATAGGATTTTAACAAAATGTTAAATTTTGTAGCTATTTTGTACAGAACCGTTTATTTCCAGCATCGTTTCTTAACTCTTGTCTAGGTCTGAATTTTCCAATTTCTGTTGACCTTGAATTTTTATTGAAAAAATATTAAGTAAAGTCTTGTACCACCGTATACGATTTATGTATTATGACTTAAATCTTTATTTAGTGAAAATTTGGTAACAATTCATTCATTACTTTTTAAGGAATATACCGATTCATGTGAATACTTCCGTTCCTTACATTATGGCTGTTACTGCTGAGGTATGAATGATTTCATGTATAGTAGTGTGCTACTATTTTGAATCCTTATTATTGTTAGTTGCGTCTTGTTTGTTAGTAGTTGCGTTTTGTATACTCTGGAAAGTGACATCCACGTGCGACCTGTTACGCGTAATAGCGAGAGCATGTGGAGGGTTGCCGAGGATAGGTTAGGAGAGTTCGTTTTTGAAGCCTGTAGAGGTCGGTTTGGCTACTTTTGCACTCCTCCGTGTATACTTTCATCGGTGACTACGTTGTGCGTGATATGGTGGGTCTGAGCAAGGACAAGTAATAAAGGCTAACGTCCGGTGCTAGAAGACTCCGCCATAAGATAGTCGCCAAATGTATGGAGCAGGATTGTATAGTTTCATGTAGCACAGTCATGCCGACCGGTTTTATCGTAAGTGGTATGTTTTAAAGTGTAATATCCTGAATGTGGATACCAATAAACGTAAGTTTCGCATTTTGTTGTTTTCCATGAAGGCCGGATTTAAGAATAGCGCCATAAGTTTGGGTCTAGAAACTAACAGGAAGCTGGTGCGAAGTGGTCCAGAGAAGTTCGGTCGTACTTTGTGCTCGGGTGCGCTTTGGTAAACCTTTTTGTCGGCGACTGTACCGAAGCCTGGGACGTCTTTGGAATTTGCTGGCTGATTCGAGCCTTGGATGCTCCGAAGATAGGTTGATAAAAAGACGGATCCTGGAATGCATTGAAAATAAGGTAGCAGCGCTACGACCCGTGCTTGAAGTTGGTTAGGCTGGTGAAGTGGTGGTCGCGCAGCCCAGTTTATATAAATTCCGCGACCCCGCGGCATCAGAACTACCACATTGGTGGCCAGTATGGGGAATTGAGACAAAGTTCTGGAGCTTTAAGGGGGCTGATACGAAGCTCGGAACAGTCTCAAATTGGAGAACTATTAGGTGTTAGAAGCGGGTTGTGAGCTGTCTGCGGGTTGCGCTTGTGTGCCGGTAAATTGAATTTGTGAAGTATGGCATCAGCAGCGGATATGTCAGACGTAATACTGCAGCTGGTGCAGGCTATAGGGAAACTTGGGAAAGAAGTACCTGAACCCAGCATTTTCAAGGGGGGAATTGGTAATGTAAAAGAGTTGGATACGTGGCTACAGGGTTTTGAAAAATTTTGTAAGGTGCAATATGGGGATGACACGGAAACATGGCTGGCTAGTTTACTTAAATATTTACAGGGAGAAGCTAAGGAGATTGTGGAGGCCTGTGGTCCTGGTGTGACGTATGAATTTGTGAAGAAAAGATTGGTGCAAAATTATCATTAACGGATACGGAGTTTGGGGCGTTCTTTTCCGCAGAACGTAGGACGGGCGAAAGCTTATTGTGTTATTCCATTCGCTTGGAAAGATTAGCGCGAGAAATGTTGCAGCAAAGTGACGAATTCAAAAGGGAAGGGATAGTAAAGAGCAAATTAATTAGTTCACTGCGGAGGGAGCTTGTGAATCGATTACGGGTATTCGGGTACAGTTTGGGCATTTGGATGGTGTGACTTTGAAGCAAGTGGTCAATCTTGCAACCGTGTTGGAGGAGCAGGAGGACGAGTGTATGAGGAACGAATTTGTGTGTGTGAGTGAGGAGAGACGGGTGCGAGAGGATGTGCGAAAGGATGTGAACGAAAAGTGGCGAATGAAGAGCGCGTGTTTCTATTGCCATGATAATGGGCATTTTGCGAGAGCCTGCCCTCGGAAAATGGAGGAGAGAAGTGCTCGCGCAAGAACGGAAGTATGTGCGTATTGTGGACGAATGGGGCATCTAATGTCAGCATGTGTTCAGTTTAAGAGTGAAGTGTGTGCATGTGTATGGTGTGGGGAGAGTAGCCATAAGAGTTTTCAGTGTCGAGAGAAGCCGGGGAAACTAGAAAGGACTGGTGCAGATGGGGGCGCGCCAGCGGAAGTAAATTCCCCAGGGGCTCGAGTGACCAAATTAGGAAGGAATGCCAGGAACGTGCTGGCTTATAAACTTAGCTCATGTGGGAAGAATAATATTGTCGCAGACTGCTTGTCTCGGGTGAACTATCCGTGGGGTTTGCCTGTAGTACCCGAGGAGAGCATTAGTGCTGCTGAGTATGACGTCCTAACCAATATACAGGGTGGTCCAGACTCTCTGTTTCAGGCTTTGTGTGTGTTGCTGGGTAGGAGTGACGCTGAGACTATTCGGAAACGCTGTTGTGATGTTGTTCTGCAGAAGCCGGAAAGGTATGGCTTGGGGAAGGCGGCTGCACATAGGAAGTGGGCCACCACCTGGAGTAGTCCGGGGGTATTTCCGCCATGGGAGGCAGTTCAGGCGTTCTCTGATGTGTATGGACTCAAAGTCGTAGTGTGTTTCCGGCCGGGGAGTCTTGTGGAGGTAGTTCCTGAAAAAGAGGCACAAGCGGTTGTCGCATTGGAATGTTTGGGTGGGGTACATTTTAACCCTATCAAGCTGTCTTAGGATTACGGGAAGCACTCTGTCAATGTAGCTATCGTTTCGGGAGCTGAAAAAGGTAGTATGTTGGGAGCTAGTTTACCGACTATTGCTGCAGGTCAGGACGCTGACCCAATTCTGGTTAATGTGAAAGAAAGTTTACGGACAGGACAGGCTAATTTGCACTTGGGAGCCTATAAAAAGTTGTTCAAGCGACTATGCTTACGGGATGGAGCCGTGTGTATAAGGAAAGGAAACCCTCGGGGAAGGCCTGTTCCGGTTGTTCCAGAAAGAGACTTGCCAGCATTAGTAAAGGAGTATCATGAACATCTAGCTCATGTGGGAAGAGATAAACACTGGAATGCTTTCAGGAGAAGTTATTTCGGGCTTGGCCTGGGGGTTGTGGTGCAAAAGACGGTACGGGAATGCGTAATTTGTCAGCAGCATAAGGGAGATGTTAAGGATTTTCCGTTGCATCGGCTGGATAAGCACTTGACGCGGCCGTATGAGGTGTATGCAGTGGATCTGTTGGAACTTCCCCGGAGTAAGAGAGGTTATGTGGGAGTTTTGGTCGGCATTGATCTGTATAGCAAGTTTGGTCATGCAGTACCGATACGCTCAAAGCAGGCCAGGGCCGTAGTGGGAGCATTGGAGCGAAGCATTTTCACGAGCCTACCAAGGACGCCGGAAACCATCAGATCAGATAATGGGCCAGAATTCACCTCACGGGCATTTCAGTCGCTGTTGAGTAGTTACGGGATCCGACATCAAACCATCGTACCTTATGCCGCCCACATGAATGGAGCTGTGGAAAGATTGTACAGGACCATTAGGGACAGGTTAGCAGCCACCTGTGCGAAAGTTCCAGGAGATTGGGATTTGGTCCTGTCAAGAGTCATGATGCAGTACAATCGGCTAATTCAAAGAGAAACTGGAAAAGCGCCTGGGGAGTTCTTTGTGTCTGAGGAGGTTACGCCTGATTTGCCCAAGGTAACTGAGAAGGAGAAATTCTGGCGACCTGGAGGTTCCCGCTTCCGGCATTTTGACGTGGGTGATTACGTCTTGCGAAGGATCGTGCATTTGCCCGGGGCTGAACGCCACAAGCTCGCGCCCCGCTTCGAAGGGCCCTACAAAGTGGTGCGATGTTACCCGGATGGAGTGAGCTACCAGCTGAAGATAGAAGGGCCTCGAGCTCGGTATTTGCGGGCCCATGTAGGGCAGTTGAAGCAGTTCCATGGGAAACCGGAGGTTGGTCCGAATGTGGCCGTGCCAGCAAAGGCGCCGCCCTGGCAGGATGCGGCGCCGGCGCGGGGACGCCGGCCGCGGGAGAGGGGCCGACATCTTGTCCTCGGGATCGACTGGGAGCTCTTACGAGGAATCAGGGCAGGAACACAGTGAGGACTAGGGCAGAGAGGGGGGATGACGCCCCCTCTTCGGGCGGGGTGCAACCCGAGGTTTCGGACGGTACGGGGTACCACATGGACGAGAACAGCCCTGACAGCGTGGTGAGTGGGCCTGGGGAGGTAAGTTACCCCGCGTCCGGTTCGAGCTCCTCAGATATTTCGGATTTCTTACACCAATACGACGCAGCGCTGGTCTCGAGGACGTCAACACCGGGTGAGAAAGGTAACAATGTTAAGCCGGACCAAATTGGTAAGAAATATCCGCTCCGGGTGAGACCCAAAGTAAATTACAAAGTGTGACTATGTGAGAAGATGGGTCATTTGAGTACCGAGTTGTTGCGTTCCAGATCATGCTGATTTGTGTCGTGTAATGAACTGATGTGAGTTTGTTTTAATAGAAGTTTTACTTGTAAAGTGCAATAATAGTTTAAGTTATGGGCAAGAAATTGTCCTCTTTTAAAAAGCTGGTCATTACGGAAAGATTTCGAATAAAGATAGGGGGCAGTAGAAGCCTTGTTTTAAATTTGGCACAGAATAAGGAGAGTCCCTCGACGAGGTGCGATGTACTAATACCCCCCTGTCCTCAGAGTCGGGTGCTGCTGCTAGTGGGAGATTCCCGTGCCAGAGATGCGACCTTGGCCGCCCCTCCTGGCTGGAGGCTGCGCCTGTGCGTGTGTCCGGGGGCTACATTGGCCCGGCTAACGGAAACTGCACAGAACGAGCTCAACGCTGGGGAACGGCCGGATATGCTAGTCATGGTGGGTCTCCACTGTGACCTGACGTATCTGGCCACCTACGGCGTGGCGGCAGCTCGGGGCCTCATGAGACTGGCGGAACCGGCCCCGCTACCTGAGATTCGTTTGGCCGTAACCTCGACAGAGCCGGTCGCGGCGGATGAGGGCTACCCTGCGGGCGGTCGGTCTCAGTACCGCGGACCGATGGCCGGGCTACCCCTTTTTGCAGGAGTCGACGCATGGAGGGCGTCGCCAGTAGTCTGGCCAGTGTGTTCATTGTGTTGGGGTTTCCCGTTGGGAGCCCCGAATAGCTTTTAAGGGGGGAGGGGTATAGTAGTGTGCTACTATTTGAATCCTTATTATTGTTAGTTGCGTCTTGTTTATTAGTAGTTGCGTTTTGTATACTCTGGAAAGTGACATCCACGTGCGACCTGTTACGCGTAATAGCGAGAGCATGTGGAGGGTTGCCAAGGATAGGTTAGGAGAGTTCGTTTTTGAAGCCTGTAGAGGTCGGTTTGGCTACTTTTGCACTCCTCCGTGTATACTTTCATCGGTGACTACGTTGTGCGTGATATGGTGGGTCTGAGCAAGGACAAGTAATAAAGGCTAACGTCCGGTGCTAGAAGACTCCGCCATAAGATAGTCGCCAAATGTATGGAGCAGGATTGTATAGTTTCATGTAGCACAGTCATGCCGACCGGTTTTATCGTAAGTGGTATGTTTTAAAGTGTAATATCCTGAATGTGGATACCAATAAACGTAAGTTTCGCATTTTGTTGTTTTCCATGAAGGCCGGATTTAAGAATAGCGCCATAAGTTTGGGTCTAGAAACTAACAGGAAGCTGGTGCGAAGTGGTCCAGAGAAGTTCGGTCGTACTTTGTGCTCGGGTGCGCTTTGGTAAACCTTTTTGTCGGCGACTGTACCGAAGCCTGGGACGTCTTTGGATTTTGCTGGCTGATTCGAGCCTTGGATGCTCCGAAGATAGGTTGATAAAAAGACGGATCCTGGAATGCATTGAAAATAAGGTAGCAGCGCTACGACCCGTGCTTCAAGTTCGTTAGGCTGGTGAAGTGGTGGTCGCGCAGCCCAGTTTATATAAATTCCGCGACCCCGCGGCATCAGAACTACCACACATGGCTAGTGGTGAGTTCTTTGGCGTATCATCCATAAGGAAATACGAATGAGGAATTTTTGTAGCAGACAGGGCGTTTTGGTGCTGCACCAAAAGTTGACACGCACAACCGTAGAGATCCATAAGATGAGTTAGTTTTGAGCCTCCTAACCACAAAATAGTTGTTCCGGAGAGAGGATGGGTGAACGCAATATTTAGTATGGAGTTAAGGGAATGAGGTATCTATGCTGAAGGTATGATCCAAAACAAGAAATTTTACGCATAGAAAAGCAGGTTAAATAGTGAGTTCATAAAACCAGATAAAAGTTGAAGGAGAAAGTAGTGCATGTTCAAAAACAGAAAAGTAGTGAGCCGAAAAAAAGATAGTCCCAAACGATACAAAAATCTTACTCTAATTTAAAAAAGAAAAATCAACCTTACCTTCACCTCGGGACCTTGCATTTTCCCCCTAAGAGCGCTAATTCCCACAGGAAAAATAATTGAATCTCTTTGAGTGGACTATCGTAGCAACTCTCAACAACTGTTCGAAAATTCTCAAGCCCGTGGTTTTTGAAATATCAAAATAACCTACTTGTAAACCTATATTTCACATTCATAAAAAAATGAATTATTTGTTGTAATCAATGCGATTATGCGATGCACTAACCGTGAACTACGTGTTTCGGGATTCGTTGGGACACGAAACAATCCTGGGACAGAAATAGTGATTAAAATGAGAGGGATTTCGGTACAAAATCTCAAGTTTCCTTACACAGTGGGGGGCAAAATAATACAACACTTTGATTAAAGCCAGATTCCACATTTCTACACCACCTACAATTACCAAAATTGGACTATATGTAAACAATATTATAAAAAGTTACTAATATATCTAAAATCAACAAATATTTAATGGTAAAAATATAAAGGAACATGTATAATAAATACGCGAATAGAAGTTTATGATACAATTCAAGATACACATACATTAATACTTCGTTGCATTGTCGTTAGTTTTAATTATGACTTCGAGACGTTTAGAAGAGTTCAATAACAACCATTTACAAGTTTCGGGTGTAATCTTATTCCATTCTTCAACGCAGATTTTTTTGAGTTCCGTGATGTAATTGGGACCTCTCTTCAGAATCTTCAATTTCAATTCCTTCCACAAGTTTTCTATCGGATTCATGTCCGGGATTGACTTGGCCATTCTGAAATCTTTATCATCTTCATCCTCTACCATTACTTGCATTCGTTTGCAGTATGCTTTGGATCGTTGTCGTGTTGGAAGGTTCATCCACGTTTCAATTATAAAAACCGAGTTCTTCTTCCTATATTTCACGGTATTTCTAGCCATTTAAGGTTCTTTCAATGATATGAAGTTTACCTACCCCTGAAGAGCTGAAACATCCCCACACCATGATTGAGCCACCTCCAAACTCAACAGTGGTTATGGTGCACTTTGCCTCTTAACAAGGTTTGTGCTGGTTTCTCCCAAATGGTTCAATTTTGGTTTCATCTGACTACAGTACTGAGTTTTAAAACGCTGCTGGCTTGTCCAAATAGCCGTTGGCATACTTCAGCCTGGCCTTGACGTGAATTTCTGGAGAAGAGGTGTCCTACGAGGGGAGCAAGAGCGAAGACCTTCACGGCGTAGTGTCATGATGATTAGATTAGATTATTAGTTAGTTTAAGCCTCCCTATCCGCAACAAAGGCGATCCAAAGAGAGGAAAGAAGAAGACACCATTTAGTATGGAGTTAAGGGAACGTGGAATCTATGCAGAAAGGGCACAGAAACAGTAAGATGAGAAAGAAGTTCATGAAACAACATCAAAGTTGAAGAAGAAAGTAGGAGGTGCTGAAAATCAGGACAACAGTGAACCGAAAAAAGATGGTCCGTAACAAAATAAAAACCTATTCTATTTCAACAAAAATAAACCCTACCTAACCTTTAGCTCAGGCCCTTACATAGTCCCCCTGGGAGCGCTAATTCCCATAGATCCAATAGTTGTATCCCCCTGAGGGGAGTGTCATGCTGATCATGTTTGCTGGCTTCGACCCCAGGTGCCTTGAGATCATCCTTCAATTCTTCGTAAGTAGTTTGAAGCCTCTGCACTACTGTTCGGAACAATTTTTGAACAGCACGGCGCCGGGATTCTTCCGTGGACGGCCAGTTCGAGGCTTGCTGAGAGTCGTATTTCGGCATTTCCACTTACGTATTATGGTTCCAACCGAGGTGCACATATCTTCCGATATCCCAAACCTTCATTATGGAGCTCCACAATACGTTCGCGAAGGTCTTAGCTGATGTCCTCATTCTTACGACCTTTCAGACGTTATTGGTTGCTATATAGTAGAATACATTAGAACATTCTGGAATAATCCAACAATAATGTTTGTATAATATCGAGAAAAAAAAGCCGGGTATTGTAAACTTTTGTCCACTTATTTATTAAACATGTTCTTATATATATATATATATATATATATATATATATATATATATATATATATATATATATATATATATATATATATATATATATATATATATATATATATTCGTTATTAAATATTTGTGGGTTTTAGATTTATTACTAACCTTTTTATACTGTTGTTTATGCATAGTTCAATTTTCGTAATTGTACGTGGTTTAGAAATGTTGAATCTTGCGATTTAATAGCCAGATCCCACATTTATTTTCTATGTAGCATTTTGCTCCCCGACTGTATCTCGAAGAACGTTGCTACCTCGTTCGGAGGACGAGGAACTCGAAGAATGAACGTTGCTATCTCGTTCACACATAGTTATCGCGTTTGTTTCAAGGTATTTCCAACGTTGTTGGTTAATTGATGTGTAATCTATCGTAAAATTTAATTGATATTTCAAATATTTAGTCGCACTCCCTACTCATTTTCATTAATGCTAAAACACGAACGGCATCAAAATTCTTTGTCGCTTCACAGCGCCGAATATAATCGAGCCAAGATGATTTTCAGCATCATCATAAGCCCTTTATTTCCTATCCTAACACACCATTTACAGGCGCTGCTCTATTTTCTTGATAGCTTTTCCTTTTAAAGGAGATCATCCCAGGCCCCTGCCGGTCCGGGGG
The DNA here is from genome assembly GCA_030386875.1 of Morinoia aosen. Taxonomy (NCBI): domain Eukaryota; kingdom Metazoa; phylum Arthropoda; class Malacostraca; order Amphipoda; family Talitridae; genus Morinoia; species Morinoia aosen. The sequence continues at coordinate 78,624,412 of CM059572.1, read as the reverse complement.
TCATTTCTCATGTTTTTGTTGGAAAAGGACCCTTAGTTGGTACACTATTCGGTCCTAAAATTTTATGGCGCTACGGACAAAATTTTTCATTTTTTCCCGATTTTGACCCCATATAAAAAGAAAACAAATAGGAAATGGAAAAAACCCGAATGTGAGTTCGTTAGAAATGTTCCAAGGATTCTAAAACTGTCTTTTTTTTTGTTCTAGCATCAAAACTGAAGGAGGAGTCCTATTTTAAAATATCAATACCAGTGAAATATCAATACCTAAAAAACCAATATGTCAAATTTTTGCAAAATCTAAGGCCTGAATCAAAAAAATGAATGGAATCAATTGTGTTTCTTTTCAAAGGTTACATATCCATAGTCAAATTTCATACGAATCAGACTGAAAATAAAAAATTTCATATTTTTGGAAAAAGAAAAAAAATGTCTTTTTTTTTGGAAATCACAATTCACAGTGTGAATGTGAAGTTATGTATGGAAATTATCGAAATAAAAATTAAAACTGCATTCAATAACATTAATTGTTCATTATATTACATTTCAACAAAAAATTTCGTTTTGTGCTTATACCCAACACTTCTAACTTTCAACATTCAAAATGGGACTAGTCCTCGAGTTTTGATGCTAGAACAAAACCAACGACAGTGTTAGAATCCTTGAAGCATTTCTAACAAACTCTCATTCGGATTTTTTTCAAATTCGAATTTTTTGAAAAAATATATAGCTCTAAACCCAAAAAATTGTTGCTGATTTTTGAAATTTCAAAAAATTGGAAAAAATAGAGAAAATATGAATTTGAAAAAAGCCGAATGTGAGTTTGTTAGAAATCTTTCATGGATTCTAAAACTGTTTTTGTTTTTGTTCTAGCATCAAAACTGAAGGAGGAGTCCCATTTTGAAATATCAATAAAATATACCAAAAAACACATTTTTCGTCATAAAAAAGGCCTAAATCGAAAAAATGACATGAGTAAAAAAGGTTTACTTGCACAAAAGACATATACTGGCCAATTTTCAAACGAATCGGACGAAAAAAGTTCTCCACGTGGGATGGTCTCAAGTTTTCGAAAGCAATCGGCGCTAAAAGTATCTGCCTCTCGTTCCACGGCACAACCAGGAGGAAGAAATTCGTGCCCCTTTTCGAATCAGAATCATTCGCATTTCTGTGAATGCCACAGAATCACTTGGAGGACATCAATGGGGGGCAATGAGACCGTGTGTAACAAAAACTAGTAATGAGGCTGCTCGTGCAGAAGATGCGAGGGAGGGTTCAAAGTCCAAACGATATGATACTACTGAGCACATAAAGGAAGGTGGAAAACGAACCACGTGAAGGAAAATGCCATGGTATACGGTAACTATAGCCTGTTGTTTAATTGCCAATAGAACATTTTCTGTATTGTTCAACGGAAATTTTTTTCTTCATCGATTAGGTGCGAAACGTCCACAGTTTGATATTTTCGAGGCATTTATCGCCACCAATACAGAAAAATCGTTTATTTCTAACCATGCAACCGTCTTCTTAGATACTTCAATATTCATGTAGAAAAATAAATAGTAAAAATATTTTAATATTTTTTTCCGTACGCAAATGATATCCTTAGGACGATTCTTCACTTCCATTCACGTAGCAAGCGATCAATTTCCACAAATTTACATTGGAACATAGAGAATAAGCGCGGCCTTGTTGATACGAGTCTCCAATTTTGTTCGAATGAACGTACGATTACGTCTCTGACCGAAGTCTGAATGAGTGTCACAACACGAGCGATAACTCCTATCAATGGCAATCTCAACACGAGTTTTCATCAGTTTAAGAACTGTGTATTTGAACACGAGCGACGCACGTTGTGAACGTAAACACAAAACGAGGTAACGTGATGAGAAGCAAAGTAAAAAGTACAAATTTGATAAGTTGGTTCAAGTCTTCTTAATAACAGCAAAGGGATTCCTGAGATGAAGAAGGGAGGCGCCATTTAGTATGGAAGTATGAAGTTGGAGGAACAGAGAATATATGCACGAGGTGTGTTCCTACACACGACACTCAGCACATAGAAAAACCAAGTTAGGAATTAAGAAGGTGAAACAAGGTACAAATTGAATATGCTAGCAGTAAATACTGAAAAACAAGAAAGCAGTAAACAGAAAAAGAGATGCTTTCAAACAAAATATCCTATTTTAACCAAAGTATGACCCAAATAGCCTTCAGCTCTGTATCACACAACTTCCCCGTGCGAGCGTCTATTCCCATAAATACAATGGCTTAGATTCGATATTAGTTTAAGGCTCCCTAACACCAAAAATAGCGTTCCGAGGAGAGGAAGGAGGAAGGCACCATTTAGTATGGATATATATAAGGGAACGCGGAATCCACGCAGAAGGGGCATAGAAACAGAAAGTCGAGAAAGAAGTTTATGAAACAAGATAAAAGTTGAAGGAGAAAGTAGTAGGTGCTGAAAGAAAGGGGAACAGTGAACCGAAAAAGTGTTCTTTAACATAACAAAAAACATTTTCCTTCAATGAAAAGAAGGCTTACCTGACTCTCAGCTCGGGCCCTCACACGTTTTCCCCCTGGGAGTACTAATTCCCATAGATACAATAGTTGTATTCCCCTGAGGGGGAGATACGATGTTTGTATTCCTTTGAGGGGGATAGATGCAAACTAAATTATTAGCTTGAAGCTCCATAACCACAACAAAGGTGTTCTGAAGAGAGGAAGGGAAACATTTAGTATGTAATTAATGGATAGGATAAAGAGGATTCTATATACAAGGTGTGTTCCCACACAGAATTAAATAAATTAGTTTAAGCCTCCCTAACCGCAACAAAGGCGTTCCGTAAGAAAGAAGAAGGAAGGCCCCAATTAGTATGGACTAAAAGAAACGCGGTATCAAGGCACAAGGCGCATAGAAACAGAAAGTCGAAAAAGAAGTTTATCGAACAAGATCAAAGTTGAAGAAAGTAGTAGGTGATGAAAGACAGGAATACAGAGAACCGCAAAAAGACGGTCGATAACATACATGTATTGCACTTCAATCAAAACAGGCCTACCCTCCCCTTTAGCTCGGAACCTCACATCTTACCCTGAGAGTGGAAACTTCCTCCAGATACAATAAACGTATCCCCTCCTGAGGTTACTACGAAGTACAACACAACATTGCATTCAAAATAAAAATGGCGGTGTGATTGCGCGCCCAAACAAAGTCTCGAATGAATGAGTACATTCGCCTACTGTCTGGTAGAAATTTCCACACACATAGATGGTGTCTAGCATAACAGGCCGGCGGTAGATAAGATCTACTTCAGAGCTGACCAGTCCCACAGACACGGTAGACAGACAGACGGACTCTTATCGTCTACTACAGCAGCTTAGTTAGGGCGTGGAGCAGGCATGTGTTCTCACAGAGTATCAACGCAAGTATCAGTTGTGTGCATATATATATTTAGCAACGCGCACACCTCAACCAGAAATGTCCGGTTTGAGCGTGGACTTTGATCTTCATTGGGGTGTCGATGAGCAGCCGAGGGACCCTAGAGAGAGGAATAGGAACGTGAGATTTTCTTCGGAGGCACGTCCGGCAGCTTGTCATTCATACAGAGGAGAAATTGCGACACCAAACCCAACCTGTTTATATTATGCATCATCTGATACTACCACAGCTACAATCTTGGTTCCAAAGTGCATAGTAAACTACAATGCACACAGTTGACGTGATCATCATTCTCAATAAATAGGGCCAGAGGCACATTTAATGAAAAGGCACAGATTTGATTGAATGTTGATTAGAGCCTTCCTAACCTCAACAAAGGCGTTCCAAAGGAAAGGAGGCACCATTTAGTGACTTGAGGGAACGCAGAATCTATATACGAAGTGTGTTCCCACACAAGATCCCATGCGCATAGAAAGAGTAAGTTGGCAAATAAGTTTGTGATACAAGAAAAAATTTAAGAAATCAGTCAGAGGTGTCGAAAAACAGGATAGCAGTGAACCGAAAAAGATGGTGCGTAGATAAACAAAAAAAAAAAAAACTATTCTATTTCAACAAAAGGAAGGCTTTCTCAATTTTTAGCTCAGGACCTCGCAGATTCCTCTTGGGAGTGCTAATTCCCTCAGTTACAATAGTTATAACCTCCTGAGGGATGAAAAGGCACCACAGAAGTCCATCGAAAATTCCTTAAACGATGACAAAACGAGCTGTTGCACTTTCGTCAGAAATGATAACAGCCTTGGGAATAAAAAAAAAGAAGAAAAAACAAAATGAAAACTTCAAAAAGAGTCAACACATAACTGGTAGACATGCACAAAGTAATCCAAGAAGTCTCTGAGCAAGACTTTATTTCCTGCGGCTGACCGCCAAGTTATTTCATCAGTATATCTGTTTTGAGATATTTAAAAATTATTTTGATCATTAGCGAGGTTTTACCGGTGATGATGCCAAAACAGAGTTTCATCAGCACAATTATTTTTTCATACTCATGAAACTTATGCCGTTTTTTCACATTCATGGATACAACATTTCACTTTCTCGTTCAACACACCACGCTGCACTGATAAAAAACGTCTACATAAAAGACGCAAGCATCCCAATGAAATGAAAAGTAGAAATGATAATCAAGTATTAAATGACACACTCGTGTAAGAGGTCGACTGTATGGCACGCTGACTTCAACAGCAAGAGAAAGAAATGACTACCTTACTACATCTAAACCCAGCGCAGACTCCTGCAGCTAGTGCTGCTGATTCTGATTTGTTAGCTACGATGACCACTGATGAACGCTTAGCCCTCCCGAGGTACAATAACGAAGGGAGACTAGCATCATAACTCCCCCTCCTTCGAATGGAGTTCAGGAATTCTACACATCATGGCGGAACGCTGTGTTACGAAAATGCCCTAAGGGACAAACCTCCTTCAGCGCGCCCATTTGGGAAAAAAGGTATTCAGGAACTTATGCTTTCCTTCACTCAAAGCGTCTCTACCTACCACATGAGGCTGAGGCTGGTTAGTATTTAGCTTGTTCAAACAACTGCAATGAGGGCGAATGCCCTAGCCGGATTATTTTGGGGAGTCTCTTGGGCTAGATTTCATTTTGAAACCATAGCGTATTGAATTTATGTGAATGTACAGAAGCGTGAAAAAATGAAATCGTAATGAAAGCCATGAGATCAAGCGGCACGTAATTCGACTTCAACAAGTGTCTCATTAAAAATTTAATCCGGCCTGTTCCAGTGAATTTTCAGCACATGAAGCATTGACTCGCCATACCACGACATATTAGATGTTCAGAGAAAAGTTTATAAACAAGATAAAAGTTGAGAAAGAAGCTGGAAAAAATACAGCAGAAAACCGAAAAAATGTCCCTAAAAAACAAAAAACGTTTCTGTTTCAAAACATTAAGACCTGCTTAACCTTCAGCTAGGGACCTCAAATCTTACCCTCAGATTGCGAAGAAGGCCTGAAAACTGGAAGAAGCCAAGGGAGCACGAACGATAGAAGTCACGAAGGCCTATCTATCGCTGAAGTAACCAACAGCATTTCTCTTAAGACACCAGTCTGCACAGCGTAGGATGGACGAACCAAACTAACCTAAGCCCGTGGCCTATCCTCCGCCCCCTGACGAGTGTGCGAGGAAAAATACCCGAACAGTCCGAAGACCAAAACTGACTGTTGAATCACGACAATGGACATGCATACGCTTCAGTGGAACCCCTGTTTTCAACCAAAAATAATACGACTGCCGTCACACTACCTCCATATTTAGTTTCTTCAGCCCCGTGTGACTTTTCTCTGTTGCCGAAAATTAAAATAATAAAAACGGACGAAGGGCTTCACAGCCTTCAGGAAAAGGGAGTTTTCAGATGATTTCCAAGCGTTGTAAAACGCTGGATTCCTCGTACAGATTCTCAGGCAGACTACTCTGAAGATGGGAGCCGTTAGTGGCCTAGGTAAGCATAAGAACCGTATAAAAACTGGTATAGGAACCTTCTCTCACAGCAGTCGAGACAACATGATAGCAAAATTGAAGCGATTAAAAACACAGTATTCTAGTCCAAATTCAAGAAAAAAACTTTGCATATGTATTGAAGTGGCTCTCCACTGGATAGCACACCGAATATCCGTGAATTTGGCACAAACCATGAACAGGATGAAGAACATTATGTGAACTTGATACATCGGTCCATGGCATTCCTGAGGTGATAAGCATCCGAACGCCTTGAGACGAACGTGCATCACATGATAGCGCTAACCCAGACGCTGCGACGCAATTATTCCAACGAAGTTCACCTCTGCTTGATGAGACAATGCACGCACACTTCGAGTGGTTTGCCTCATCCCCGGCTCATTCTCTTAACAAGATCTGCACAACACTCAGCGGAAAATACATGTTCCTTCATAATGATAACTGTCATTGAGCTAACCCAGTAATGTCAACGAACGACAGAAATTAAAGCGAGAGAAATGCTAACTACAAAAGCATATGAAAATTTATGGGTGAGCTCTAAATTGATGGACGGAAAAAGCTCTCAAATCTTTTTATAATTTGACAATTCAATTTCACTTAGGAACTCGAATGATAAACATCTCATCGTATTTGATTTAAAAAGAACGGATAAATTAACTAAATCTACTAAAATACATGATGCTATTTCACAAGATTGGCTTGTTCTTAATTACCAATTTATAAATAATTACGTAGATTAGATTATAATAATCATGAGTGAACGTATAATGCAAGTGAATTTCAAATGAAATTAAAATGACTAAATCACGAGATGCTACTCCACTGAGTTGAATAACTTAAAATGAGAGAAACAAATCCGTAAGTGAAACTACGAACAGACACGATCAGCTTAACGAAATAATTTAGAAGTAAAAAATAAAATAATTTTTCGCAAAAACGAGGACTAACAGAAATTAAACGTAAAAACTTGACAGAACCGGCATTGCATCATAACAGCGAATTTTTGAACTGTTGCTGGACTGCATCTTGTGCATAATCAATATACAAGCACACATATTGAAACAAAGCGGCTATTAGAACAGATATTTTCACAGAAATCCACCACTTCAACATCCTGCAATGGTTCATCATGTTCAGTGTTGCTTGAAGCAACTCAAAAATCTTCATGAATGTAAAATTGAAGTATTCCCTATTCAACAAAGAATCAGAACCGCCAACATAGATCCAACGTGATATTATTATAACATTATTGATCATGGGATTTCCTAATCGAAAACGTTAGTGTCGTTCCATTAGTGCACCTGAAATTTATACTGTAGTATTTTTTCTTATACACACAGTACACGGGCGGGACATTTCAGGGTCTCGGTTGGCACTGCTTGTTACGCCAGCGACAGAAAGCGCAGACTTTTCGGTGAGACGAAAAGGTGAAATGGGAATACAAAATTATAATGAAAACACTCGTGCAAGGTGTCTCCCTATGGAAAGAAGAACTTCAGAATAAAAAGATAAAGCCAGCCTAACCACAAATCTGAACTCACTCAAAACTCCTGCAACAATCGCGTCTTATTTAGCCGTGAGTAGCTCGGGTTCCCATTGAGGAGCGCTTGTTTATTGCTGACGAGGACAGACGCTATCAGCATATCTCCTGTTTTCGTTCTCTACGTTTTCTCTCGTTTCCACTCTTCGGTCAACGATCAGAGAAACTTTAAAACATTTTATCTTACTTCTGTCAAGACATTTTTCACAAATTTATTTTAAAATGGTGGTAGCTAATATGCACAGAATAGGACCCCTTTCAATTATAAAGATAAAACTCCTGAAGACATACTCTCATGTGTCATTTATAAATATAGGGGTAGGAGGGCTTGACTACTCGAGCCCTCGGTATTCGCGTTGCAGAGCATGCCGAGGAGTTATAGGACCAGCCAGTTTCTTTCCGTACATTCACATTCTTCTGTCCGCTCTCACGCACAGACGCACAGACGTGTGACCATCCAGTTCAGTAAGATGATTTTAAAGTTATATCCTCTGGCGTCAAGAGAAATAAAATTCCTTATTTTAGAATCATTGTACATTTTAAAAGAGAAACCTGTTTTAAACGACATGCAATCAACATTCCCTTCACAACTAGCGTATAATTAGCACTGAACATTTTTTCCTAACTCATTTTTTATCTTTTCTGTATTTTTCTGCTTTTCTCTTCGTATGATTGATAGAATTTTATCTACATTTAAATAGTTTTCTCTCCTGGTTTCAGAGTTGATAATGACCCTGAAAGTAGAAACATTTAAAAAATATATTGTTACTCATTGAATTTCTCCAATAAGATGATTTCACGACATACGTATTTCTTTGCACTGTCATTTCAGATTCATATCCCCTAGAGCGCTTCTCGAGGCAATACTAGATTTCCTCGAGATGCGCTCAGTTCTCCATGATGCACTGAAGGACATTCCTCTTCAGTGCACCCTTCTGACGGGAATACGGTGCAGACATCGAGCTCTTTAGATAAAATAATACAAAGAACAGATGCAGCAAAGAAAGCGACTTTTCACCGCCCAGAATACAAGCCAACTATAAAATATAAAGGCAGTGCCCAGATCTTTTGAACTATTTCAGCTTCGTAAGACTGGTAAATGAGTTGCATGAAATATAACATTAATTAACATGGGATTTCACTACCACAATACAACCAATGAAAACACAGAATGAAAGCCTAAAACCACCGGTACAAAATCTAGGGTTAAGTTGGCAGGTGAGTTTCGAGCCAGAGAATGACACAAATCCAAATCGGGGCTGCACGACTTCGTCCAACATAACTGCAGCTCTGGCGAGTTATTCCATGAGTTCTGACTTAACCTACATTAAAATTAATTTCGAGTATCGACATTTTCGATAAATCACTGGGGTTCAATAATCTTCAAGAAGATCATTTCTGCAGAACCTCGTTTGAATCGTTTGAACTATTAAAAACAACTGCTCAAAACTATAAATATGAAAAGCTATGGCACTGGTAATAAATAATGTCTGTCGCATGTTTCCACCTGTGTGAAAAATTTTGGCTCCCAAATTTAGTAGATATTATAGCTGCATTTGCTAAAGGAAATCTGCTCTTGAGAAAACGAAATTTCAGATTACATTTCATAAAAATAATAACTGCTAATACGGTAAGTGTATAAAAATTGAACTCAAAGAAATAAGTAATAAGAATATTTACAGGTGAACAAGAAAAATTTGGTCGCAAGTTCTATCACTAACAGAATTGAGTTACATCGAGTTAAATTTGCGACGTTAGCTTATCAGGGCTGAGCTACCAGCTCAAGACGCTCGCCGCAGAGACAGGCCATCAAGATAGTGACCGAAGAAGACTGAGAAAACTTAGACGTTTTAAAACATATTAAAATTATAATCCAGGTTAGTCTGATCCCATGACTCACTTGGCTGCGTTGAGTACATTTGAAGTTGATACGGATTACAAAGAGCTTGGAAATGAACGCGTATAATCGAAAGTAGTTGAACGCAAAAAATTACAGTAGAATGGCGAACACTCAAAATCGAAGCACCACATTTTAGACTAGGTGTTAGTTTAAGCCTCCCAAACCACAACAACGGCGTTCCAAAGAGAGGAAAGAGGAAGGCACTAATTAGTATGGATATAAGGGAACGCGGAATCTATGCACAAGGTGCATAGAAACAGTATGTGGAGAAAGAAGTTCGTGTAACAAGATAAAATTGAGGAAGAAAGAAGTAGGTCCTGAAAAACCGGACAGCGGAGAACCGAAAAAAGATGTCCATAACATAACACAAAAACTATTATATTTCAACAAAAGGAAGGCCTGCCTAACTCTTAGCCCGGAACCTCACATTTTTCCTTCTTGGAGAGCTATGTAATTCCCATAAATACAATAGTTGTATTCTCCTGAGGGACGAAGCACCAGAACTGGTTCAAATTTTATCGTAGCAGAAACAGAATTTTTCGATCAAGTTAAAGCTCACACTAGAAGTTCCATTCCTCTACGCAAGAAATAGAGTGAATTCACACGTTAATCAGAAACTGGTTCTGAATCAACTGTTGAATGGCGCAAGATCAGGGCAAAATCTCAACCAGTGTACGTGAACGGCGGATCAGTAGTAACCACTTGTAATAAGAAGTAACAATTCAAGTGTAAAAAATAACATAAATATTATGTTGCTTTCGAATTCAAGAAACATCAGAGTCATGCATACAAAAAGTTGACGAGGAAAATAAAAACATACTTTGTATAGTATGTTTTAACGAGAGAGTAAGCTACATAGAAATTGGTCGACTCGAGTTTGATGAGCATGCACCAGACTGCTGGGCACAATTGAATAAAGAATTAGTCTTAATAAACCGCATATTCTTAAGAAATTTCAGACAGCAGGGAAAATAAGGGGTGTAATACTTGAGCAATGTATTTGTCGCAGGAAGCTCCGCCTTCTCATTGCCGTAAAAACATAAAATGCCACCAGCGAAGGACTGTGCGTAGAGAAGATCTTCGTTATTACCGCTTTATTCGAGCTGTTTGCTGATTAAAATCAGTTAGTTAGATTTTCCATTACCACGACCGATTAGTGTATTAGATTACGTGGTTAGTTGAAGCTCCCTCAACTACAACAAAGGTGAAAGGTGTTACCCAGAGAGAAAAGAGATAGGCATTATTCAGAATAAAGTTGCGGGGACGCAAAATCTATGCGCAAGGTGCGTTTCCACACGTTGCACATAAAAAGAGCAGAATTAGAAAATTTTCATGAAACAAGAATAAAGTAGAAGGAGAAAGTAGAAGGAGAAAGTTATACATTCTTAAAAAAACAGCAGTGAAGCGAAAAAGACAGTTCGTAACGAACTAAGAAATTAATTTTTGTTCTTTTATTCTAAAAAAAAGAAGGCCAACCAAACCACTTGGGGTATAAAATGTTCCTTGCGAGCGCCAACACCCACCGATGCAACATTTGCATCTCACTCTGAGGAGGACGACCTGCGTGCAAGTCTATGGTGTCAAGAGCTTAGTTGTTCTGGAAATTTTTATACTGTGAATCAGGCATGAGTAAGACATGATTAGGTTTGAATAGTATGAACTTCATTCACTACATGCGTTGAAGTATGTTATCGCGCGTTAGATTGATAGTGCTTTCTGGTTCGTCTAACAGCTTTAACAAATATAGCGATAGGTGCGACATGCGCGGTAAGCTGACTGTACTCAAGTCGATAATTGCCACAACTTTCATAACTTTGGACAAACATTTTGCGTTTGTTTTGAAATGAAAACTAGAGTTTAAAGATACAAACAATGATTAACTATTATGCCCTAAGTACAGACGTGATAAACACGTGCGCGCACTACCCCCGTCGAGACGCGGGTAAAATCATCCCGTAATTCAGGTACCACATCCTTGATCAAATGTTTCCTTGTAGACGTGAATAATAATTATTAATGCACACAGCGGTCCCTATGGTACAATTTACTCCCTTCCTCAACATCGTTTTCTGCAGTTCGCCGCGGAAGAAGATATCAAAGGCTACCGAAGGAGTCGAGGGGCAGTTGCATCCCTACAGTTAACAAGTGAACGATTACAGTGTTTTTCTATTTGTGTTAATATCATTCTCCCGGTTCTAGTTTCTAAGGCTAAGCTCAATATCTACATCAGTCGATGATACAAAATTTCTAAATTTGTCCTATTAGTAGTGGTTATGAGATATTGCAAGCCGTAATAATGGAAGTGAACTAATGTTTTTCGTTACGTTCAGATTTACATGCATTCGCGTTTACATACCCAGGTCCCAGTCTATCCCCACAACTATCCTCCACGCCACACGGATAAATCATATTTCACTCAGAATCAACTAGTCACAGCAATTCGACATTGAAGATGTCACAAGTCCCTGCACAAAACGTATTTGCCAAACCTGACAAATTATGGTGTCTTATGAGGGAGGGAACATGAAGCGAGACAGACGCTGTGGCATTCGTGTGCTGGGCGACGTGACACGTGATTGGGGCGTGCTCGCACCCGAGCTGCACTGACGTCTGGCGACACCAAAACTATATCGCGGCGCTGTGGCACACACGAGTATGCTGCTGCGATACGTGTTCGAGGAACATAACAATGTTTACTGCGCATTCCATCTCTCGCGACAGTTGACGCATGTACGGCAAATAATCAAACGACCTTTTTCCCGAACTAAAATTTTTCGACTTAACGCACGTTATGATATAACTATTGCCCTTAGTATACTATAACTTGAAGAGTAGCTCTTACTTTCCGGGTCTTTCAACTTTCCTTATCCGGGTCTTACTTTCCGGATGGCATTAGCAAGTCCTCTTGAGAGAAACTTGCAAGTCCTAGAGTTATCCCTCAAATATTGAGCTCAACTATCCTAGAACGGGAGACGACAAAAACAAGTCGAGTTAACTTCATTGAACTGATCCCCACAACATTCATGCAAGCATACAGTTTAATGTACTCTAAGTTAAATTGTGGTGTAAAGAGGATGAAAATGAGTGAGTAAAACCCTACCCTCTCCAACCACAAAAAAAGGTGATATAAAAAGAGGAACGCTACACAAAATCCTCTGCGCATAAAAACTTGCAGTTTACGAAAGAAGGTAAAAGTTAAAGTTATTATTATTATTATTATTATATAAGAAAGCTTTAGCCTCCCTTAATTGCACGACAAAGATGTTCCAAGAGAGGAAGAACGAAGGCACCATTTAGTATGGAGTTGAGGGAACGCGGAATCTATGCACAAGGTGCACAGAAACGGAAAGCTAAGAAAGAAGTTCATAAAACAAGAAAAAGTTGAAGAAGAAAGTAGTAGGTGCTGAAAAACAGGACAGCAGTGAACCGAAAAAAGATGGTCCGTAACAAAACGAAAACCTATTCTATTTCAACAAGAGGAAGCCTACCTAACCTTTAGCTCAGGCCCTCACATAGTCCCCCTGGGAGCGCTAATTCGCACAGATACAATAACTGTATCCCCCTGAGGGGGGTAAAAGTTAAAGAAGAAGTTACAAATGCTTAAAAACATGTCATTAGTGTACAGCAAAATAATTGACGCAAACAACACAAATAACTTGTTAAATTTCAACAGATCGAAGAGCTACCTAACCTTTAGCTCAGGAACTCACATTTTCCCCCTCGCAATACCTATTCCCATGGGAACAAAAGTTATATCTTCTCAAGGGCGTGTTGAGAGGAATGCTACCTTCTTTATGGATGCTAAATCCTAGAATCTAAAAAAGCCTCGAAGAATAATCTCTAGCACTTCAGTGAATTTATTAATATCATGCATAGTAGCTCCAAGGAACAAAAGTAAAGCTGTACAATAATAGTCAGAATTTACTGCCAGATTATTTACTTCTTATTTCCCTCGAACGAGGCGACCCCCACAACAAACAAACTTGTGCGCAATATCAATGGCACTGGAAATGAGTGAAGTTAAGCAGAAAATCCACGCAGTGATCGGTAGGAGGCATTGCATGAAGACACTGCCAAAGTAAGACACTGTAAAGAGACCGTTCCACTCGCTGAATTAGCCATTATAATACATCCGAAGCGATGGAAACAGCCCGGTGGAAGTCAATACCCTGCTATAAAAATTCAACTTTCTATACATTCCACCCAGCATATCGTGTTCTAGTACGTCACTTAGGTTACTCATAAGGAACAAAAATTTCCTCGCCTCAAACTAAATTATAAAAATTCATACAGCCTCCCCTTTAAAGAACTTTTGAAAGGCCACTCATCATTGGTTGAGAGTAGATCGCAAGTTTAAGTCTCCCTTACCACAATCAGGTGGTGTCAAAAGAGGAAGGATGGAGTCACTATCAAGCGAGGAATCGGAGAAACAGGTTGCAGCCAATTCCTCAGATGGCGCTTTCCACTTGGTCCAGCAGCTGTGACGAATATGAGAACAGGTGCAGTACGCGGGTACACAGGAAAATCATCAAGAAGTGCGGTTGTACGTAGTGTGTCCCCACACCCTACGAATACAAATGGCAAGGTTGAAAGAACCTTATGAAGTTTTTAATAAGAAGTAGAAGTTTCTTGACAAAAGTTGAACAAGAAAGTAATAGGTGATAAAAAAGGACAGTAGTGAACCAAAATAACACAGTCCAGAACGAAAAAAAAATTACTTCAACGAAAGGAAGGCCTGCCTGAACTTAAGTTCGCGGTCTTACGTTTTACCCTTGTAATCGTTCGTCAAACGGGGTACGTAAAATAATCAAGACGCTAAAAATCAGAAATATACACACACAAATAATTAAATACGTTTCACCCTCAAACTCCTTGGTAACCCATCATTTCGTTAGAGACGCGAGAGCAGAGATCTTGTCACTGCATTTCAAATAAGGGAATCCAAAAACTCACTCAGAGACCGACTAATAACAGTTTTCTTTCTTAGGTCACAAATTTATATTAAGCTTATTTAAATAGCTACGTCTCACCAGACATTGTGCTGAAGCAATCCAAATCCATCATTTGATATCAAGTTAAGTTCGCATCAATGGAAAAATCCACACTTATCACTCCGGACAATCACTCACTTGAATGCACGTAACAAGTGAATGCGGAGACAAAAAAACATAATGCATGGAGTTAAACTTGAGAGCAAAGTTGTATTCGTTCAAAAATAGTTCTAAAATGATGTCCAAAAATAATTCTGAAGTATAATATACAGGATTCGTAATTTTCGTAGCGACTTCATTCAAACCTTGGGTATTGGCTCAGTTGAAATCAAGTTCACGTGATCATTCACATTTACATTTTATAGTACTCAATAATTCGGATACTTAGAACCTTCGTTAGTATATCACTACTAGTAGAAGCGTGTGAAATAGTACATAATGAACTAGCGCAAAATGGGTGGCAACTGTTGATCGCAAATAACGGATAAGGGTGATAACTTCATAGCACTATTGAAAACCATTATAAGGCGTTGAGTAGAAATTAGCAATTGGGGGAAATCTTGTGTTTTACATTACGTATACAAGCGTCATCACGAAATCTAAGGGCTGGGACGCTACCGGTCATAGGCAGCGGCGAGACCAATCAAAACTCCTTCGCACCGAAAACCTCAAAAGAGAAGAGGAAGCACACAAGTAAACAATCGTGCTTTAACCGCCGTTATGACATCCCACCCCGCCGAAAGGAGGAGACAATTTAAAAAGAGTTCCACGTCATTTCAAAACTAACACCCGTGGCAGATACTGTCAGTCATTGCCAATTATCAATTTGCTGCAGGTCACTGACGGGAATTCTGTGGACTGTCCTCTATAGGGCTGAACAGTAGTACATACTCTTTTACAACATCCTTTTGAAAGGAGCTAAGGGACCCTGCATATTCCCTCATGGTATTTAAAGGTTCACTGATAGACAACCCCCTTCAGCTCACCTCCCTGATAACAAAGAACTTGGACGATCGATTCCATTTTTCCCGAAGTGATCATTAAATTCTGCTCGACACCTGTGAAAAAAGTATAATACGTACTTCGCTAATGAGCAAAACAAGAGGGAGTAATTTCACCTGAAGAGAAAATGTTATCTGCGGCAGGAGCCAAAACGAAGCGCAGAGCAAGTCCAAAGTATTTGAATGGAAGGACAGATTTAGCTGCAGTGTAAACAAACACAGGGTGGTACAGGACCTCATAGTAGGCACGCGCTAGGCAAGTTGTGATCACGTGCACTATGAAGAAGGAACCGTTCACTGTCCACCGACCAGTCGAGGGCGGAAGGTCGCTTCAAAGGTCAATGTTTAAAACTTTAAAGTCCCAAGCTATCACACTTCACTGGAAGGGATTTGATTTCTCAGAAGTAATATCTACACAATAAAAATGAAAGAGCAAGACAAGCTACTTGAATCATTTAAGGTATATATTCGAATAAAACCTAATTTCAAACGTTTCGGCCACAGGCCATCATCAGTGATTAGAAATCTGAAAAGTACAAAGTAAAAAGTAAGAATAGACAAAAAGACAAATCAAATCTAAGAATGACCATTCTAAAAACAAGCTATAAAATTGCGTTAATTGTGATTATCTGTTTACAATGGCTAAAGGAAAAGAACTCAGAGTGTTATTTAAAGCCGGCCTAAGTTTAAAAATGTACAAGGACTCTAAAATGCGCATATCTGTATATAACTGGGGTTTTGCTAAGATTGAAAATTGATTAATGGAAATTGCACTATCGCACTCGTCCGAATGCTCTCGAACGGCGGAAAAAGGGGGTTTTGCCAAAATTGAGCCTGTTCTAAAGGCAAAACCCCCTTTTTCCGCCGTTCGAGAGCATTCGGACGAGTGCGATAGTGCAATTTCCATTAATCAATTTTCAATCTTAGCAAAACCCCAGTTATATACAGATATGCGCATTTTAGAGTCCTTGTACATTTTTAAACTTAGGCCGGCTTTAAATAACACTCTGAGTTCTTTTCCTTTAGCCATTGTAAACAGATAATCACAATTAACGCAATTTTATAGCTTGTTTTTAGAATGGTCATTCTTAGATTTGATTTGTCTTTTTGTCTATTCTTACTTTTTACTTTGTACTTTTCAGATTTCTAATCACTGATGATGGCCTGTGGCCGAAACGTTTGAAATTAGGTTTTATTCGAATATATACCTTAAATGATTCAAGTAGCTTGTCTTGCTCTTTCATTTTTATTACGATTGCTACGGCTCCCTGATGACTTTTATAATATCTACACTAAATGAATGCACACACCAAAATCGAATGGCAAAATTCAACGAAACTTCAAAACATGACGTCGGATGCATTGAATTGAATTAAATTGAAAGGGTCATCACAAATATCGAAAAGAATACCTCAAAATGTGGTAAAAACAAGAATCATACTTAAGATTTTCAGAGATCATGCAAGTTACTCACGTACGTAATTTTTCCATAAAAATAGAAGCAAGCAGACAATCACAGCTATTGTGATGTTGTGATGTAGTGACTCAAACGAGCTCAGGTCAAACAAAGGAACATGATGTCGCCTCATTGTAAGAGGGTGTAACAGAAGTTCTGCCCAATTTTTGACCTATATGTTTAGGGCACGATTACTTCAATTAAGCTTGTTAATGTTGTGTGCTTATCTATGGCAATTAAAAAAGTATTATTTCTTCTTTCAGGTTGTGTGATAAGTATCGTTATTAATAACTATTTTTAGCCCTAATGTACACTCCAAGTGAAGAGCATATCAGGCATATTTATATTATTATTATTATATAAGAAAGTTTTAGCCCCTTTTAACCCCGACAAAGATGTTCCAAGAGAGGAAAGAGGAAGGCACCATTTAGTATGGAGTTAAGGGGACGGTTCGGGGTAAAAAAAAAGTCTGTAAGTTCTCGGTGGATTTTTCTGAGATATCTACCGTCGATGTAAATTGTTATTAATAACTTTTTTGATTTGTGCGAATTTTTCGTAACCATACGTGAATAAGATTTTTTTTAAAAAACATGAAAAAACATGTGTTGCGGAAAACCCTACTTCTCCTACAATTTTCAACTCACAGAACTCAGAAAATATTCTCTAGATAGAAAATTGTCTTGTCTAGAGATCCGGTGCAAAAGTTTTTCGATTATTTGATTTTTTGAATTTTGAGAACTTTTTTCCCCAAAAATGACCTTTTTCCATTTTTTTGAATAATTTGCTTCTAATTTTCAAGGTGAATTGAAATTTAAAAAAACTTTTGCACCGGATCTATTTTCCTTTTCAATCGCCATTGATTGGTATGCTCGCCATCTCTGTACCTTCAAAACTGTTGGAGGAGTAGGTTTTCAAAAACCAAGAAGGTGAGAAAAACCAGAAAAACCATTTTCCCAAAAAAAAAATTTTTCGTTCCGTACTAATTTTTTAATTGAGTCTTATCAGTGATTCTGTACCTTCTTATGTACCTTCAAAACAGTGGGTAAGGATCCATATCAAAACTCAATAAATATAAGTTTCAGAACAGGGTTAATTTTTTAACCATTTTTTTTTCCAATGCTGACTAAATTTTTTTTCAAAAACCTGTATTGCTTAGTAGCTCTTTTTAAGCCCTTTCGATTGATATAATTGCCATTCCTGTAGCTTCAAAACTCCGGGAGGCGTTTATGTTTACATAGCCAGCTAATTAGCTGATGACTCAGCAGCCGGACTCAAAACAAACACTCAATTACACCATCATAATTTATCACTGAGTGATAGGATGTTTTGTTAGAGTACAAAAGCATTTCAAGTTAGGCCATGAATGAACTCTCTTGCTATTCCAGTAGAAAAACACTCAATACTGGCCCGTAATGGGGGGGGGGGGGGGAAAGAGGGAGGTCACCCATCCATTAGCGCACCCCAAGGTCTCACTAGTGCGCGTCTTTTACCCCGTCCAGAAGACTAACCAATTGACGTACTTGAAAGCCAATTATATCGTTGGATGCGCAAGAAAAATTTTTATAAGAGGAGTTTATAAACTGAAAAATGACCATAATCTGAAAATAAACCCGAACCGTGCCCTTAAGGGAACGCGGAATCTATGCACAAGGTGCACAGAAACAGTAAGCTAGGAAAGAAGTTCATGAAACAAGAAAAAAGTTGAAGAAGAAAGTAGTAGGTGCTGAAAAACAGGACAGCAGTGAACCGAAAAAAGATGGTCCGTAACAAAACAAAAACCTATTTTATTATTTAAAAAGGAAGCCTACCTAACCTTTAGCTCGGGCCCTCACATGGTTCCCCTGGGAGCGCTAATTCCCATAGATACAATAGTTGTATCCCCCTGAGGGGATCAGGCATATTTTACTGTTTTAATTTCATATAGGCAATACGGCAAACTCAGCAGCAAAAACACTCGAAGACACTTAAGGAAATGATGTTGTGAATGAAAAGACCTGCAGAAGATGGTTTTCACGTTTCAAAAAGGATGATGAAAATTCAACCTGCAATACTAGAGAACTGAGCAAAACCCTTAATGTTAGCCATATGACCATATATCGCTAAATGAAAAGACTTGGCGAAGTCTCAAAGGCTGGGAAATGGGTCCCACACGATTTGTCAGAAATCAACAGGTAACAGCGTGTGACCTGTTGTGTTTCACTGCGTTCTCGTGAACTTCAGGCACCTTTTTTTTAGACCGAATCATAACTGGCGACGAGAAGTGGATCCTTTACAACAACGTTAAGCGCAAAAGATAGTAGCTATGTCGTAGTCGAAAGTCAATTCCACAGTCGAGAAGTGGACTGCACCCTGAAAATATTATTTTGTGTGTATGCTGGGATTTGAAGGGAAATGTTTATTATGAACTAATGGATGACAATCAAACAATAACATCGAAAGTTAACTGTCAGCAGCTAACTCGTTTAAAAAAAGTTATACTTAATTCAAAACATGACTCGTATTGTCAGAAAAACGGCCATCTTTGATCAATCGAAAAGGGTGATTCTGCACCATGACAATGCCAGACCCAACACTTCAAAAGCAACCAAAAATCTCATTGAAGAATTTGGCAGGGAAGTCATGCATCACCCACTATATTTTCCTGATCTTGCTCCAATCGATTTTCATCTTTTCAGGAGCTTACAGAATCAATTAATGGGACAAAGGCTTACTTCAGGAGAAGAGGTCGAAATGAATCTAGTTTCTTTTTTTGAGTCCAAACTGGCTAAATTCTATGAAGAAGGAATCAGAAAGCTTATGGCAAGATGGGAAGATGTAATTAATGAAAATGGTGACTATGTTGAAGACTTAATAAATATATTTTTGACAGGATTTTCACTTTATTTCAAATTAAAAAAAATGGACAGAACTTCTGTTACAACCTGATACTTAGGAACACCAGATCAGGAGATTTTCGCTCTCTTCACTAAAACTAAGAGTTCTAGAAAAAGAAGCTTAGTAGTTGAAGTGTTGTAAGCAATTGAAGTGTTTGATGTTAATGATGAAAAATGTTCTCAAAAATGGCGACCTCTTAGCTTTTCAATTGATGATCAAATTCACACTGAAGACATTAAAACTCTACATATTATTTTAAATATGCCTTTCTACACTCAGCTGAAATCATAAAATGAATTCATCATGAATTCATGATTGACTTAGAAGAGAAACTGAGCTGATGCAATGTCGTCGGACACTTAACAAGCGTACACAAGTCTCCGGAATAAGGTATTCATCATTGAACTAACTGGTGCTCGTCGATAGACAAGCACACAAAATTCTTGTCTCCACTAAACCGGGGGAAAAAATTCAGGGACACTTAAAGAGCAAAGAACGCTTATTTCAGAGAAGGAATTATTTATAAATTCACCGAAAAAATTTAATAGATGCGAATAATAAAGACGTTCCGAGTGTTACAATACGGAGGATATTTAACAAATTTCATCACATAGACAGTGAGAGGAAAACATGCATTGCATTCCTACACCGCCAATTTGGTGCACATTTTCCAAGGACTAATTTGACCAGCACCATCTGACCACAAGCATCACGGCCAGCACCAACGTCCTACCCAGATCACGGAACTCTCGGCACGTCCAACGTCGAATCGAGAAATCCTCAGCGCATGATATTATGTAGTTAATGCATCAAGTCGATCAGTAGTTAATAAAGTCGATGAAGGGAACGCGCTCTTTTCATAAGAGCGCGCACGTCGAAACACCAACCAGCCAGCAGGAATCTGATTCTTTCTGATTTTACTTGACAATATTTCATAATGAACCGCCTCGCGAATCAATTCAGTATTTTGTTATTAAAACATGCGTCTCAAAATTGAACCGGACCCAATCATTGGGTCCTTGAACACCTCTCACACAGTAAGTACTTAATCATCCACGACGGAATATTTCGTACTGATATTGATCCGCCAAAATCGCAAGCGTGGAGATTCGATTTCTGCTCCTGTCTGAATGCACTTCAATACAACTCCCATAACATAGGACGAGTAAAAAGTGTGAAAAAACTAGCAAGGTTCGAAAGGAAATAAGCCGCTAATTCGTGAAGCGAAAATATTTGAAATCAATTTCCTAACATGTATTGGAGGCGAAGGATGAGCTAGATTGTTCACATCCAATAACTTGCGTCAAAAGAATTTCTTCTTAGATACATAAAATTGATCTTTTAGGGCCTAGAAGTTTTATATCTTTAACAAATTCAGTATTTCCTGAATGATAAAACAATGCTTATGATGCTCAAACCGAACGATTCTTCAACTTCTTTGCGCTCAATTTAGATGAGAATAAATCCGAGTCTTTAGCCGAGATGCACAATGCCACCTGTCGAGACACTCCCGTCACCCCTTGCAGACCAAGCTCGTCAAAATTTAGCAACAGTTACCACGCGGGCTCTGAACTTCGAGGTCGCCCAAGGGCAAGTTGTCAGTTAGCAACAACAAAAAAGGGAGTAGGTAATACGGTAGCACAGTAATCTATGTCTCTTTCCCAAGTAAGTAAATACAAAATACGGCGTTATCGATGGTTTCCAGCGCTCACATTGCTGAGCTGCGTCAGATGTGCTATTGGAGCACTTATTTACACTCGGCAACAACAGCACTATAATTAAGAGAGCAAAATGAACCATAAAATAAAAACCGCATGCACTGCTGCACTTACCGGAGGATGGACTCACGCTCATGTCCCGTCAGGTGTACTGCATGGCCTAACTCACCCTGGCGCTGTAAACGGACTCTGTAGTCTACTCCACGTAAAACAGCCTGTTGCTCAGAAGGTGCGAAAAGTGCACACTCACCTGCAACAAAACAGATATTTTGTTAGATTAAAATA
This sequence comes from Morinoia aosen, assembly GCA_030386875.1. Lineage (NCBI taxonomy): Eukaryota > Metazoa > Arthropoda > Malacostraca > Amphipoda > Talitridae > Morinoia > Morinoia aosen. The sequence goes on along the minus strand of CM059572.1, from coordinate 78,602,682 downwards.
ATGCCCAGTGAGCAAGCGCACTAATATAAATATGTCAATTGAAACAAAAGCAGAAAGTAACATCATGAAATAAATTCTCCTTATTTGCTTTTCACTCAAACTGTTCTTCAAATACTAGAATAACTATGACCACAAACTAATGTCTGTGATATGTTTTGAGTAATTTTATTCTCGAACTTGAACTTGGAAGCGAGAGCTGAGGGCAATCGGAACTTCAGTACAGGTCAAAAGTTCCCTCAAATGCACACACACATGACAGGGTAACAGCCCCGCGTTTCTCACCTGCGTACCAAACTCGTCAAAAGAAATTACTCAAAGGTTACCCTGGACAACTCAATTCAAGAATCAACCTAGAAATCAGAGGTAAAGTAAGCATGTCATGCACCCCCCCCCCCCCCCACGCATGAGAGGTCATCACAATCTACTCTAGGTGACCGAACGTCAATGCACCGTTACATTGTTCGGGCCTTTAGTGCCTAGTTAGTGTCTGGAGGTCGGGCGGGCACGCAGCGCAAGTGCGAGGCTGTTCCGAGACTGCACAGCTGCGTGGCTCTCTACAACGAATAAAAACGCGTTCAGCTCAAACTCTTCCAGATAACCAAAACCTAGAACTAGAATTATTATTATTATTATATAAGAAAGTTTTAGCCTCCCTTAACCACGACAAAGATGTTCCAAGAGAGGAAAGAGGAAAGCACCATTTAGTATGGAGTTGAGGAAACGCGGAATCTATGCACAAGGTGCACAGAAACAGTAAGCTAGGAAAGAAGTTCATGAAACAAGAAAAAAGTTGAAGAAGAAAGTAGTAGGTGCTGAAAAACAGGACAGCAGTGAACCGAAAAAAGATGGTCCGTAACGAAACAAAAACCTATTTTATTACAACAAAAAGGAAGCCTACCTAACCTTTAGCTCGGGCCCTCACATGGTTCCCCTGGGAGCGCTAATTCCCATAGTTGTATCCCCCTGAGGGGACACCTAGAACTGGAAATAAGCAAATTGAGCAGCGAATGGTGGCTCCGTCATCAGGTACTGTCTTACAAGGCGGCCGACCAACTGAACTTGGGAGAAACATTCAGAGAATACACATGTTAAGCAATATTATTGCAACTGTGTGGCACATTTTACGAAGCATTCTGGAGTGACAATGACGAAAACAGGATAGACGAAACGCTTCTTTCATTTTTACTTATGAACAGAAAGTATTTCATGTTCAACGAAACTCACGCACAAGATCGACCGGACGAAAATATAAACTCGACTAAATACATACTATGAATGCATGTTAAAACAGATACATACGTTCACCGCTGTATCATGAGAATGAAATACCCAAAACGGGTGCTGAAATTACTCCTGGCGATAGTGGACGATAAGGACCAACTTTCCGAGAGTTATCGGCTCAATAGTGACTCGTCAGTAAAATGTTCGCGTATAATGAAACTGCATGTCAGCCCGCAGAGCAGATATCAAAACGGCTCCGCACAAAAACGCTGATTCGGGTAAAAGTCACGTATCACTAATAATCATGCATTTGACATTGCTAACGAAGAAGAAGAAGGTACTTGACATTGATTTGAGACCAGCTAATGTGACCTAGAGTATTAATATAACTCAATGAACACGAATATCACATACAATAATTGTTAAATTTTCACTCCCATTAACCTACATTTGGCGAGCAACATCTCAGTGCTGCTCAAGGGCCTCACATGGTCATGTGAACGCTTGTGTTTCAACCTATACCACACTAGTAAAAGATATCTGGCTAAGAATTTCGTCCTGCACAACTGTTGTATCATCCACTAAGTAAACAAAAATTAGCCCAACGTTGCTAAAGATAACGTAGAACACACAAATTTCCGTTCAATCACATCAGCCTTTAGAATCAAAGTTGACGGTGAAGTGTCATTCACTAGTGCGATAGCTGAAATAAAGAGAATTACGTAAGGAAAATATCTGAGGTAATCAAGTGCTCGAATATATATTATACTCGTAGATGATGGACAAAAAAACGAGATACTCAGTCACAAAATTAAAGAAAATATTTATTGCAAACAGACTATGTACACACTCTTACGATAAGCTGACAAAGGTTCTATCATTGGGCTCTTGCACGTCTTCTGGTCTCCGGTAACAATTTTACGCATGAGACCGATCCATGGTGGAATAAAGCTTGAGGATAGTTGGCCCAGTTCATTAAATTGTCACCATGAGAGAATGGAAATAAAATCAATACAACGGTAATTATGCAAAGCCTAGCAAAAGACACAAGTGGTACAATTGGGGTGCATAGTTATCTTCGGCATCGAGAATCGGAGAAAAAGTTTCCTCGCTACAGACCTGTATAGTAGCACACGACTCCTGTTGAGACACTCGATACATACAATGCTACAAGGGAGGACTGCGTCTGACCAACGAGATTTCCTCACAATGGCTCAAAAAATAACTCGCCCTCACGTGAGAGATGTGTTCTTGTTCGAGAATTCAGCATTTGTGCAATTCCACGATTTCCTCCACGATAACACCAATAACCGCGCCCAGCTTAGGCTAGCGCAACACGGTATTTCTATGCCTTTGCATTTTTAACCACGTAGGACCTTATTCATTCTATAAAGGTTAAATGTAGGATTCAATTTCTTAATGATTAATCAAGATTGTGGGCTTTCACAGCAATTGATAGTTGACCATTTTTCAGGGTGCGTACAGGCTCTGAGGTTCAAAATTCCACTACTTTTTCATGACTTTTTATGCCAACCAAATCACATTTTCACTACCTCTCTCTGCCCAAAATAATGTCACACAAAGTTAAATTGCAGCACAATAAATGTTATTTCAGTCATAAACTTCACAGAACATTCATCATTACTTGCAGGTCTTGTTTTCATAAATGTGTAAATGATCATCACAACACCAAACAGTCATGCTGGACAGTTCAATAGCATCTGCTATGCATTTGCCAGTGCATTAAGTTTGTCATTAATTTCCGCATTCAGCCCCTTGAGTTGTTCTTGCTTGTCTTTGGCTGATTTCCTCAATGCATTTGACTTTGCCAGTAGGCGCAAATCATTCTTGTCCTCTGCCTTCCGTGCAAAGCTGTCAGCATCCTCCACCAGCGCTTGCACTCTCCTCCATCCTCTTCCGTTTTGTCTTCAGGTTCTCCACTTCATCCAGTTCTCTCTTCCTCTTCTCTCCCTTCTTCTGCTTCTCTGCCTCTTCCTTCTTTTGATCCAGGTAGTGTCGATAGCGCTGTCTGCCCTGTGAAGCTGAAAAGAGGAGTTTCTTGGAAATGTCAACCTTGGAGATACCTCCTACATGTTTGATGTGGTCCATGACCACTCTCTGCGCCACGATGGTGTTCTCACCCATGTTGACTTCCATGAGCTGCTTGCTCACAGAAAAGCCCCTTTCCACTGAAGCCTGGCCATGTGACAGGACCAGTAGCATCTTCACAACCAGCTACAGTTTCTTGAGGGAGGATGTGGCCAGCTGGCTGCTCCAGAAGACATCTAGCCAATCAGTGTCTTGCTGAAAACTGTTGAAAGTGCTGATCTTCCTCTGTGCCTCATCAAAGAACTCTGAAAACTGGCTCATCACCTCATCGATGTCACCCTGTGGTAGCCTCTTAGCATCGCTGAGCAGCTGCAGACAGTTTTTCAGCATGGACTTGGTCTTCTCTCTCTTTGTGCGATCCACAAAGACACTTGGCACCAGCCAGCCCATGTTTCGGGCCAACCCGAACTTCAAAGGTGACTTCTCAACAATCTTCTTGATGACAGCAACAAGGAAATTCTTCACATCATCCCTGAAGGAGAAAGCAAGCCTCTCATTCACTTTCTTTGCAGCCATCTGATCTTTCAAAATACTTGCAGCAACAAAGCCAGGGTCAATCTTGCTATTTTGCAGGTAGATGGTCTTGTCATTGAAGTCAAGGGCAGCATACTTAGCTGGTGTGGTCAGTTTTTCCAGCACCTCTGCTTTCACACACCTCTCCAACAGAACCTTCAAAATCTTGATGATGTCATTGCACATGAAAGGCAGGAGTGGCGCGTCTCCTTGAAACTTTTTGAGAAAGGGGTTCAAGATCTTCGCAACTGACAGGAACGCTTGCACCTTGGCCTCGAACTGCTGGCACGGTCTCACTGCTCTCAGTCTGAGCCTCCGAACTGCCCTCAGCAGGCGTCGGAGGATCGGTAGATGGTTGGGAAGTCACGAAAAAATCCCCGATCTTCGGGTTGGCAAGTCTCGTCGTCTGAGCTTTCACGTTTTTGGCATGCTTTGTTCCTTTTGCATGACTCCTCACCGCCGCTATTCCATTGTTGGCGATGTCGAACTCCGACTCGCACGCGGTGCAAACCGCCATTGTTTTCAGTTTGGGATGCGGTGCTATCCATTGTTGAAAGTCTTTGTCTCGCAACCACAAGTTGTTGAAAGAACAACTGCCTGGCATGACGATAATTCCTCAGCTCAGTCTCGGCACCGTAACTCTAGTCACACACACACGGGATGGTCAAGACCGATGATAAAAACTCAGCTCGAAAATGTTCAACAGTGGCGACAGGTCAACAATGGTCCGAGCGAGCGCGTGTCTTCAGTCACACTGAGCGCGTTTGGTTTCACGTGACGCCTGAGAACCAATCAAAATCGCGGACACTAAAGACGTAGCTGTATCAACCAATCAGAGCCCAAGTAACACTCGAAGGTTACTGACAACGCCTCGCTCAACGCGGACCAAACGGAACGAAAATTTCCAACAGTAAAATTTTCTTTTCACGAAAATCCTAAAATTTCATGACTTTCAATGACTATTTTTAAAATTCCACTACTTTCGAGGCCTTGATTTTTATTTTCGAAATTCAACTACTTTCCATGCTTCTCCACGCCTGTACGCACCCTGATTTTTATAACCGTTTGTTCACAGCGACGCGCATTGAGGGTTCAAAAGGGACGAACAAGCAGATTACCCCGAGACATTAGCGCAGGAGGGCGGCCGAACGAGTTCACAAGAGCTGATGTTTCTTTCACAGAGTTCGTCACATTAATCGACGAACACGCACCGTTTTATAATGGCCTGTGACGGTAGAGTGACTTTTGCCTGAGTCGTCTTTTGCCTCGATTATATCGATTAACTTCAGTTCAAAATGAGATCAGCCCGTCCACACATGCAATACCAACGCCAAATGGACTCTTAAGACAAGTCATTATTACTATCATGGGTAATCAGCCTCTCTCTCAACAGCTTTGCGACATATGTATTAGCTGAGAGCGTTCATCAGTTTCTATAGTGAAATAAGTGCTCGTTCATGTTTTAATTTGCCTCGTAAGTTAGGAAGAATGAGAGCGTAGAGTAGAAAAGACGAGACAACTATGTACGATACTGACGATACTGAACATGTACTTACTGATGCCTTCGACAGACGCTTACCGAAGATAATCGTTTGCTAACGAAGACCGAAGTGAATCATTCAATCATATTATTTAGTAAATAATTTATAAAAATGTATCAATCAAGTTCATCTCATTAGAGGCTGGTGGCAGCGGATACCAAATATTCAACTGAAACGATTCCTTAAAAACTTAACCATTTCAGTAGTAAAAATATCAACTCCAAATACGATGCCTCAACAGTGGGATTGGAAAACCACCTAAAATGATCCCTTACAACACTAAAACAAATTTCTTACGAAAACAAAATAACGAATCTACAAAGAACTGAAAAAAGCTAGAACTGCAACGCTCGAAAAATACTCCCCTTTGACTCCCCCCGAAAATTTTCTCTATACTACTTATATCGCAAATCTATAAATAAAGAATGAGACTCGTTTGTTAAAAACATATCCTCGAATTTGGACAGTCGGTCAATCAAATATATTCACTATCTTAAATTAAGCAATTAATATTGGAAAGCATAAAGACAGTGCCCTAGCCACTCGAGGCTCGGGACAGATATCGACACACAAAAAAATGAGAGCTGGAGGAACAGAGAGAGGCCAGCCGAGCGCTGTATCTGGGCATCTGAGAGGGCATCTGGTCCATGGAAGGAGCCTGCGAGAGCGTGGCGGTAGCTCAGAACAAAGTTGAGTTGGTATGAGCGAGTAAGGAGTTGCTGGGAGGACCAGAGGACACAGCTCAAGGTCATCGCTCGAGCATATTAATAGAGCACTGCAATCGCACACAACTGCTCCAACACGACCAGTATTAATATCCGAGACTGAGCTCATCCTCGACATCCTTACAGAAGACGGCGGAGACAGCGCTCGCAACAGCAGAAGTCGAGTACTTGACCGAAATCTTACAGGAGCTATAGCTATAGAAGAGAAAAGTTAGGTGACGTTTTGCTACTGCTTCAGCAACCAGCTCTGAAATTATTAATCGATTAGATTAGGTGCTAGTTTAAGCCTCCCCAGCCGCAACAAAGGCGTTCCTAGGAAAAGAATGAGGAATGCACCATTTTGTATGGAGTTAAGGGAACGCGGAATCTACCTACAAGGTTCATAAAACAGTAAGTTGGGAAAGAAGTATGTGAAACAAAATAAAAGTGTAAGAAAAAAGCAGCAAGTTCTAAAAAACAGCACAACAGAGAACCGAAAAAAGATGGTCCATGAGAAAACAATAAGCTTTGCCCATTTTAATAAAAAGAAAGTCTACCTAACCTTTAGCTCGGGACCTCACATTTCCCCTCTAGGAACGCTAATTCCCTCCAAAATTACCAACACGTTCATCGCGTTTTCGCGGTTGTTACGGTTTGTTTTGTTAGGTCGTAGCAAAAAACGAAATGTCATTCATTTATACCGATTCGTGAATGAACAATTAACCTAGTCGTACACATATGTCCCAATACTCAACGTGTTACTCATTAAATTAATTGTCTCTCTTATCATCTCAAACAGGCTGTCACACACATCGATTAAGTATGTCTCAATTGTAATGAATCTAATTTACAGCAACTACCTGTTTTGCCAATTGGGTAGAATCTTCCGCTGATGAATAACGCTTTGAAGTAAACTCCAACATGCCAACAAACTCTTTTATGATCGTTAAATAATCTGTAAGCTACAAAAATTATCACCATAGCAACCTAATTAGTCAAAAACACGAGTTGTGAAGAAATCTTACCTTAAACAAATTAATGACAAGCTCGGAGGAATCTTCGAAGATCGTTGGGCATAAAATATAAGCAGACTAACGAATTACAATCAAGATGGTAAACAGTGTGACACTCAAGTTGCATCAGCTTCAAAGTTCACCGAGAAGGATCTTCGAATGGCTGGGCTGAGGTGCCGTGTAAAAATTGTACTCGCAACAGTTTGATGAGAGCTAATGTTTGTTTCCTATAGTTACTCTAATCTTCTTGAAATGTGTTACTGTGCTGCTTAGTTCAACTGCACATGAAACAAGTTAGTTCAAAACACTTAAGTAGTAGTAGTAACATAGGTTTGCTAGCAAAAAAAAAAAAAAACACTTAAAGCTTCAAAAAATGTTTGAATGGAAAAATGTGGAAAAATTTCCAAATTATTAAAAATTTCAACATACGAAATTTCATATTCAAATCAATGAATTGGCCAAATTTTAACCTCCTACCTATACAAAACCCTTGATCTTCGTTAGGATTGTGAAAGATTTAACGTTCATAGTCCCATGAAGACAACAGAAATAATACTTCACGTCGCGTACAATTAGCTAGGCCATAAGCATTATACGTTTCTTGTTGAACATGGTAAATTCTGACAACATAAACGAAATAATATGCTTCAACTATTATTTTAAAGAATTAAAAAAACTCTACTCAAATAAATTTTCATTTCGTACTTGCCCTGTTAACTTAACGCAAACTTGACGGGCCTTTTGATAAACAGGTAACGTATTCTATCGTACATAAAAATCGAGAATAAAAAACGTACACGAGGTAAAATGAGGCTTATTATCAGCATCCAGTACGAGTTGCCACGCCCTCAGAACAAGCGAATAGTTTAAATACAAAAATTCTCTGTGCTTGCAACCAAGCCAATATTTAGAGAAGCACACAGAGGAGCCAGGAAGTCCAAACGCTGCTGCCTTACCCTTATGGTGACCCACTGAACTCTTACGGGTGGGTGTGCAATTTCTTGGAAGCATAGGCTTTCGGACACAGGTTTACCAACAAAGGAAAAGAATAATCCAAACCTTGACCACAGATAAGTTCAAGTCTCATAAACCGCAACAAAGGCGTTCCAAAGAGAGGAAGGCACCATTTAATATGGACTTGAAGGGAACGCGGAATCTAGAAACAGTTAGTTGACAAAAGAAGTTCATGAAACAAGATGAAAGTTGAAGAAGAAAGTAGTAGTGACGGAAAAACAGGACAGCAGTGAAACGAAAAAGATGGTCCATAACAAAACAAAAACCTATTTCAACAAAAGGAAGGCCTACCAAACCTTTAGCGTCAGACTAAGAGTGAATTAGCGTAACTTAAATAATTAGATGCTGATTTAAAACTATTCAAATGAAAGCGTGCAACTTTCACACGAGGTAACAAACGAAAGTACGAAAGGCGTAAAAACATGTAATGGGGCTGCATATAGAAAGGTTTAACCCTTAACCTCCCGACGAGACATCCAGTTCCCAGATGGCTAGTGCTTCTACTTTAGGGAAATTGACAAAATTTCAGGGTTATTCAACTAGTGGGGAAATAATTGGAACTAAATGACAAAATTAGAGCAATTTATAGTATTCCTGCAACTATTTTTTTAGACGTTCTAGAAGTTTGGCACGTGCAATTTGCTATTGATATCTATTCAATGTACGCTTCATGGTCTATGCAATACATTTAATACCTTTTTATTTACCTTGAGCGAGTTTTTCATACGTACCTGTATTTACAGATATAATAAAGCAAAAAATAAATAGATATTTTTTCTCTGATTTTTCGACAAATTTTTTTTGCGTCGAAGCATATATTTTTTAAACATAATTTTTCAATTTAAAAAGGAAGAAAGCACTTGCTTACAAAGAAAAAAAAAATATGCTAGGGCATTTTTACTGATATTTCAGGGTAATGACTGCAATTATCTTGGAAAATTTTCCCCTCAATAATTAGAGTATTGGGAAGCTTAGATTAGATTAGTCGTTAGTTTTAGCCTCCCTACCCAGCAACAAATGCGATCCAAAGAGAGGAAGGATTAAGGCACCATTTAGTATGGAGTTAAGGAAACGCGGAATTTCCGCAGAAAGGCATCGAAACGGTAAGTTGTGAAAGAAGATCATGAAACAAGCCCAAAGTTGAAGAGGAAAGTAGTAGGTGCTGATGAACAGGACAGCAGTGAATCGAAAAAAGGGGGTCCTTAACATAACAAAAAACATTTTATTTCAACAAAAAACAAGGCCTACCTAACTCTCAGCTCGGGCCCTGACATTGTCCCCCTGGAAGCGCTGGTTCCCATAGATAAAATAATTGTATCCCCCTGAGGGGATTGGGAAGCAAAGGGTTCATGAATAAATGCAGACAAGAACAACGATCTAACTATTTATAGCATAGAAACTTTTCTAGCATTTTTTATGCTTCATAGACGCTAAAATTTGTAACCATCAGCAGTTAATTCGTAAAATGTAAAATATAAGCAAATGCAACCACCCCATCCATGTTTGAATGCAACGTTCTCGCTCCTGCATCATGAAACAATAGAAGGCGTTCAGAAGACACCCTATGCACTTTCTTCCAAATAACGATGCATTTATAACTTCTGAGCAGAAAGGATACAAATCGGAAATTGACATACATAACAACCGCAGTAGATTTCGAAGGTAAATACAGCCGAAGTACGTACCCAACAGTACTCAAGTGAACACGCTTATGTTGATCGTTAATTCATTATTAAGAATGATCTACCATAGGTATTGACGCGGTAAAAATAAACCAGTCTATAGTGTGAAGCTACAGTTAAGTAAAATCAACAGACCGTATCGCGGAACATCCTCTTCAATCAAGAGGTGCGCGTTTCACGAGCATTCACTACTTGCCAAAGGAGAAAAAGTTAATTTTCAGGTACCCGGTCTAGTTAATAGGTATACGTTAGAACCTAATGCTATAAGTATTACAGTTAACCACATTGTAATTTTTTTTGTGAAATTTTACGCGTCTGAGCTTAAAAAGCAATTTCCACTTGCAGTTCAGAGGATTGCAAAAAATCAAAGAACAGAGGTACATTGAAACAGTCACATTTGCATATTAATCAAGATTCATACACGTTCTACAATGTAAATCCTGGTTATGAACGCACAACATGAACTAAATATCATAAATATGGCAGCGAAATCTATTTTTGGCTTAACAATGAATAATGTTAACAAGAACAACTTGCGCCACCCAAATCTAGTAGTAAGTTTATAAGAATTTCAACCGGCCACATCTTTCTTAATTTTCTTAAATATCATAACTATGGCATCGAAATCTATGACTGGCATTACAATGAATAATGTTAACAAGAACAACTTGCGTCAACCAAATCTAGTAGTAAGTTTATAAGAATTTCAGCCGGCCACATCATTCTTAATTTGCATAAATTCTCCACCCGAGCGTACTCGGCGAACGTACAATTACCCGCCAAAAACTCAACAAGGAAGATCCCGCTGATTTTCATCTCTAGGAGGAGCTGATTGGGCATCAACGTACAAGATTGCGTCAGGCAGCAAATTAGCTTCCTAAAGAGATAGGGATGAGACAGATAAGTGCTATCAGTTCAAGGAGTATGCAGGGTACCGACCTCTGCATGCATTGACAACGTGATCACTTTCTTCACGATCAGAGAGCATGGCTGCCTCAACTACCAGGCCATACACAGGGTTCATTTCTAACGCTCCAGTGTCCTCGGTCACAAGGTTCCTTGATAGGACGTTATGTGGCACTGAATCAATTCGGAAGAATGCCTGATTTCCTCAAACACAACCTGTTGCGCAAGGCAGGCGTTCAACTAATGCGATCTGATTTCGAATTGAATAAAAATGCTCAAAAATTGAAATGCGAAACATATTGCATAATTTTTACATCTTTATTTGCCGGATACAGCGCAGTCTATTTCAAAAACTTCAAAATTATTTCAATGTATACAGTAGTAAGATAAATTCCAAAAATCCAATTCAATTATCTCTTCCATTCCTTCATCAAAATTATTTAAGCATAAATTATTGATTAGAGGATAGAAAAGACATTAATTAGCCCACCTAATAACGGAGAAGGTATTCTCAAGAGAGGAAGGCATCATTAGGCATGAAATTAGAAGATCGGTGAATCAATGCACAAGGTGAGTTCCCATACCCTATGCTTAGAAACAGCAAGATTAAAAGAAGTTAAAAAACAAGCAAAACTTGAAGAAGGAAGTAATGTGTTGAACGAAGAACAGCGGTGAACAGAAAAAAGTCGATAATGAAAAACCAATTCAATTTCAGCAAAAAGGAAGCGTACTTTACATTTTCCTCCATGGGAGCGTTAATTTCCATAGATATAATAGCTGTATGGGAGTATACCCGCGAGGAAAAATTAATTATAAAATACGATGTATTATCCAGAGCAACGCAACAATTAGTTCATCCTGAAGACATGCAATCAAGAAAATGTGAGACGTAGGATGTGAAATGCTCACATGAACATCATAGGGTAAGCGCAAACCGCCTCAGAAGTGTATAAATTGCCTGTCTCCACGCGGCGAGGTGTTATCGCCCTGGGCGAGATACATAGAACATAATTACCCAAAATAGCCGCTCTTGAGATGCGTTGTCGCATCTGCACCAGGTCACATCGCAACTACTCAATTGTTATTTATGTTCGGAGGAAAATGATGAAAATTACGGGGAACATCTACGCTTCAGTTCGTACTCTGTTCCAAGGAGCAAGATGACTTTCGTTAATAACATTATATAAGAATATTTAACCTATTTTCCCTCATTTATTAGGGCTTAAAAATAGTTAAAAAATCCATGCCTTTACAACGGCAACACTAATAACATAATATATTATGGAAATAAAAACAGGAATAAAATCAGAGCTTCAATAAAGCAAGCGAAGCTCGTTGCCTACGAGACTGAATGCAACCGTTAATATTGGAGCAGCTATTAAACACCAAGAAATAATATATTTTGAGACCACAAGGCCCAAATTTCTGACTGAAAACCATTCTTACTACAAACCGTTTTCTTGAGCAATTTCTCAGGCAATCTACGTCAAAATTGGAATTAAGTGATTTACTTCGTTATTCACAATACCCTCCATACTGTACTTTTTTTACAATTTACGGGATTAAACCAAAGAGGAACATTAACCATTAGAAAAGCACGTTTCAGCTATCCTTACCACAACTGAAGTGGTTCAAGGAGAGGATGGATGAAGACACCATTAAGTATGGAGTAATGGGAACGCGGAATCTATGCACAAGTTGTGTTCCAACACAAGCTCCTCAGCTCATAGAAACAGCAATACGAGAAGGGAAGTTCTGAAGCCAAATAAAAGTTGAAGGAGAAAGTCAAAGGTGCTGAAGAACTGGACAGCAAAGAATCGAATAGTATTTAACAAAACAAACAAATATTCTTATTTAAAAAGAGGTTTATTTAACCTTCAGTTAGGTACCTCTCATCTTCCCCCTGGGAGTGCTTACTTCCTGATTCATAAAATAGCTGTAACCCCCCGAGATGATTTATGAAATAAGACGGTATTTGAAAAATAAGTAACACGTACTAAAAAAAGCAGTGAATCGCAAAGAAGATGGTCCGTAACAAAAAAAAATTGTTTTCCACGAACAGACGTCTTACTAGACCTTCAGCTCAGGGACCCAGCAATTACGTAAGAAGGCCAATTCCTATAGATAAAATAGTTGTGTTTATCCCTCTGAGTTTAATAATGAGAGTTCGGTAAAAAATAGTTAAGTCAAAATTCACACTTGCGTTACTGAGAATTGAATACAGCGCACATAAAATATATACTCCAACATCTCATGGTTCTCCTCCAAATTGAAGTATCATTTGGTGATGACGAGAATGAATAGAGCAGTTTCTCAAGGTCCATTTTCTTTTTGCATGTAAGGTAAAGAAAATGCTACTGAAGGAGGTACTAATATAAGTTATTGCAAAGTTTTGTTATACTGAGAAATCTGCCAATATGGTAACAGTGATGTTGAACACATTCATAGCGTATCTGAGGCTGTTAACGGCTGGTTTGGTAAGGTTGTACGTAAGTAACCAGAACAGGGAAATCGACTTACTGCTAGAATACAATTTTATCCTTCCCAAGAAATATGAAAATGCAATCGCACGATAACATTTCACCTCGTATGATAACAGTTATTCATTAAAAAGGTCGCGAAACAGATGAAATGTCATTCACTCATATCAGAACGTGAGTTAGAGATTTACCGATTGGCACACCCAATACGCGATGAACGTGCTAGAGGTGGTCTCCCTCACGCTCAGCAGTCGCCAGGCTTGCCATAGACGACTTCCACATTTTTGGGAAGGCCCGATAGTGTTCCTCAGCAACCAATACGGGCCATTGCTTATTTGATCAGTGATCACCGCTGAATGTCACAAGTGAGGACGCGACGATTCCCAACTTTTTCTATTCCAATCGAACAATCCCCAATATTACGAGAAAATTGTGATTGCATAAAAAATTAATTTAATATCAAAGAAAGATTAAATTTAATTGCGTAGCACACATCGAACACAGAATAACACAGTATCAAGATATACACCATGCTGGGACTGAACGACTGAGTTGAAGCAACGAAAAGTATGCGTATGACACGACATTTTCAACAGCTTATAAAGTTCCATTGCCCAGTTCAAACGCAGAACTAGGGTGCCCAACCTTGCTGTCAAAGAATCAAAGGATCAGGAAATAATTCAACACAACTCCATGGATGATTTAGGCAAGCGGCTTCAAAAGTGAGAACATATTCCCAAATTTTTGAAGCGATAAGGCCTAAATGTCCTTACTTCTGTGTAACTGGAATTTACAGCATGGAAATTTTCTCCTGCTTTAGGGGAGGTTTAGGATGCTTTTCTCCAAATGTGATGTCAACAAAGCAACATGGTAAATACTACATCGGCTAGTGATGTACCGATGTATCGGTATCGGTATCGGCAGTATCGGCCATTTTTAGTGGTATCGGTATCGGCAAAATCCGGCCGATACTTTACCGATACTTTCCAATATTATGTATTTTATCATCAAAATTAAGGTCTTAAATTATGAAAGTAAAAGTATGTAACCTAATAATACCCGTTGTGTTTTTATTTACGATTTGGTGTCCGCTTGTTAATAAACATAGATTGTGTGAGTTTGCGGTATCTTGGATACCGAATTCCTCAGTGTAACATGAAAAGATGGCGTTTCCATGCATTTAAATATTCGACATTTTATCAGGATAGGTTTTGTTAGGATAGGTTAGGTTAGCTTAGATTAGGATAGGCTAGGTTAGCACAGGTTAGGTAATACTGACAGAATTTTTTCTCGGGTCCACCTAGCGTAACAATGACATTTTCCATGGAATTTCTACGGGTCCTGCTACTATCTAATAATACCTTTAGTTTATTTGGATTCCGCTTCTTCCATTTTTTTTGTCACTCTCATAAGGAGAGTTATAGTGACCGTATCTGTGATACGAGTTCCACCAGCGCGCAAGTACAAGAATATTTTTCATTACGGGTGCTGTTAGGATGGATACATTCGTTGGGCACCACATCTGGAATATTTTTTAAAGAAAGTTAGTGAATCCCGTCACTTTTGACGGGCTGTACGTACTTGTAATCAAATAAAGAGCCTATTCATACCTAGTAAATTAGTTAGGTAACTGTTGAATTATAGCATTTAATCAGGCCCGCTAACTGAATTCACTACTATGAATTCCCGATGAGTCACGTACGGTCATAACTGAAAGCTATGTAGCATGAATAGCTATACCCTGTAGCGACATAAAATTATTATACTTTTACGACTAAAACCTAAATAGTTTGACCTAATATCCACTTCTTAAAGTATGTGACAGGCTAACAAAACCAAACCAATTTATTAAAGTTGAAGGTGCATTTGAAAGTTTTTGTGAATTTAATATAAAAGTAGCTTGGCTTGTAAATCGTCATATATTCCGAAGCTAAGAATTTATGTTAATTTAGCAAGTATATCGCCGTTCATAACGAATCTTGTATTTTTCTTCGATGTTAAGATGTTTAAAACATCCACGAACAATCTTATAGTTGAATACATCTGAACGGGTCAGTTGATTGCTTTAATCTCAACTTGATGAGGAATTTGAAAACGAGGGAAATTCCAAGGAACTTAATCATATTTACTGGGAATACGTTTCGGAGTCCAGATCCATCATCAGTTCGTAAAAGTGAAATTCATTATGACTACAATAAAAGAAAATGTTGGGTACAGTCACTAAAGGAAATCACGAAAACAAAGCATAAATCAAAACATGTCCCAGAGAAAATAAAATCGACAAGATTTACTTACAATTTGCACTGGGTAGGAACTGTCAGAATTGTTGAGGGCCGGTTTTCGTTTAACAATATGTAGCGACTCTAAAATTCCGAGGTCACTTGTAGTTTAAGCCGAATCTAAGATTTTGAAGTCCGCAGAGGATATCGGTACGTTGCATTTTACTGCGCGATTACGTACGAATTGTGGGAATTGGTTCCCCGTGCGGAAGCTTCAACCCCGATGTTCTGCCATTTTGATATAAAAATGTTGTGCCGTCATGCCGACGTACGATGATGTGCACTGCATACCACTGTACAACTGTATGAATAAATCAGAAAGGCTCGCTTCTCTATCAAAAGCGTATCCTTGTCTTGTACCGGAATTGCATAATTTTAAGGTTGCTTCTTTTTTCCGGTACAAGGATACGCTTCCGATGGAGATGCGAGCCTCTCTGATTTATTCTTAACAGTTGTACAGTTGTGTGCAGTGCACATCATCGTACGTCGGCATGACGTCACGATATTTTTATAACAGAATGGGCGAACATCGGGGTCGAAGCTTCCGCGCGGGGAACTAATTAGCTTACTCCTCACACTCCGCAGTACGTAATCACGCAGCTAAATACAACGAACCAATATCCTCTGCGGACTTCAAAATCTTATATTCGGCTTCAACTGCATGTGAACTCAGAATTTTAGAAGTTTAGTTTATTAGTTAGTTTAAGCCTCCCTATCCTCAACAATGAGATGTAAAGAGAGGAAGGAAGAAGGCACCATTTAGTATGGAGTTAAGGGAACGTGGAATCTATGCAGAAAGGGCACAGAAACAGAAAGCTAAGAAAGAAGTTCATGAAACAAGAAAAAGTTGAAGAAGAAAGTAGTAGGCGGTGAAAAACAGGACAGCAGTGAACCGAAAAAAGATGGTCCGTAACACAACAAAACCTATTCTATTTTAACAAAAAGAAAGCCTACCTAACCTTTAGCTCGGGCCCTCACATTGTCCCCCTGGGAGCGCTAGTTCCCATAGATACAATAATTGTATCCCCCTGAGGGGAGAATTTTAGAATCGTTACATATTTTTAAACGTAAACCGGCCCTCAACAGTTCTGATAGTTTCTACCCATTATAAATTGTAACTAAATAATAGTTTTGTCGATTTTAGTTTTTCTGGGACATGTTTTAATTTTTTTTTATTTTCTTGATTTCGTTTAATGACTGTATCCAACATTTTGTTTTTTCTTCTACTGCAGACATAATGATTTGTACATTTACGAACTGATGATGGCACTGGACTCCGAAACGTATTCCTAATAAATATGATCAAGTACCTTGAAATTTTCGTTTTTAAATTCCTCATCTTATAGATGGTTGCGTGTTTGCGGATATTTTCGGTTTCGGGGCTTATCGAATTTTACTATTTTTTTTCTTCACCAAAGTATGTACTTGTATTTGGTGTGAATAACACGAAAATGACAAGCCTTTTTTGGAGAAATTATTGTTTCGGTCCACTTTTGGAGCCAGTTGCTATTATTGATAGTCTACATTACGTTGCAATACGATTAGAAACGCATATCTATTGAATGGATTTCATTCTGTTATTTTTCTCAACAATATGGTTAACATAGCATGGGCAGTTTTATTAATCATAATCGGAAACTGCGGTTTTTGTAGGCCCTACACCACTAATGCGTTGTCCACTGTTGCCAATACGTAGAACGGAAAGTCGGGTAGGTTTAAAATTTTAATGCCGAGCACATATGTACAAGAACACACAAAGCTCTCTTGACTCGGAGTTCCCCTCCAGTGACAAATCACCATAACTCAAAAACGATTACTTCGGGCACAGCTATTCTCAAAATTACTATATTTAATTTAATGTCTTTTAATTATTCAATATGGCCTGAAAGCTGCACAAAAGCGACATGGTTAGGAAAAATGGGCAAATTACGGCGATCACAACAACTTATCCAATACTACTAACCTATCCTGATAAAATTTCAAACTTATCAGTGCATGTAGAGACGATCTTTCAATGTTACACTGAGGAATTCGGTATCCATGATACCGCAAACTCAGACATCCTATGTTTCTTAAGAAGCGGACACCGAACAAATACATAAACATACAACGGGTATTATTAGGTTAGATGATTGGAAAAGTATCGGTATCGGTAGTAGTATCGGTCAAAGTATCGGTATTTTCAAGTATCGGAGTATCGGTATCGGCCAAAAAATGGGTATCGGTATCGGCCAAAAAAATGGTATCGGTACATCACTAACATCGGCTTACCCATTTATAAATATTTTGATCACCTCATCAGTACCTCATAATATTAAAAAAATCAATGTTTAAAATAAATTCCTTTTTCATATCACTAAAGAGCGGTATAATCTAAAATACTAAGCCAAAACATTAGCTGGAATGTGTAGGCACAATATTAAATAAATTTCATAGGTTACGAGGCAAGGATGTGTGCGACAACTATTGCTTTACAGGTCAAAGTTCTAGAGCAAGAAGAGAGTATGGGAGCTGAGGTACCAAGATACTATCACCAAAAGCAGTACCACTAAGGCAGTTATTCTACTCCATTTTCAATCGAAAACTGAAAAATGAAGGAAATTTACCATCGACATTTTATGGACACACTTATGGATGCCTAATTAACTGACGAGACGATGAGCAGTATTCAATTCTAATGAAGCAAGCGATCATATGAGTCTCTGGTCAGTCTCAGGTTTGTGAAACCCCTCAAACAAAAAGCTGGATATGAACGAAATTTAAGAAAGGAATGCAAGTTTACAGTTTACAATTGTGATTGTTAGCTCACGCGAAGAAAATCAAGAGATATTAAAACAGCACGTAAAAGCCTTCAGGCTCCGTCACGCTTAACGAGCGCAGCAACATAAAAACACCACACATTTCCCCGCTGGAAACTCGCCACGAGTTTCTCCTCAAGTTCTTACACTACTGCACGATCACAAACACAATCCTTCTCGCCAAAGTTTTCAACAATAGAAGTAAAGGCAACGCGCTCACATTTTAATAATGGTTGACCGACAACGATTCAAGACCCAAGAGGTAACACGGCCTTTATCAGAGGTGATGCATGAATAAGGCAGCTCCAGGTGAGTTTGCTTTACACGAACAAATTATAGTTCTCAGAGGAGTTACGCGCCCATGGCAGAGGATGTCACCAAATGAGGTTAAACGCCATAAAGAGGTAGTTAAAAACACATCAACTTCTACGGGAAAGGCAGAAGGGTGAAAGGCATTTCAACTTGAGAGTTATGACATTCACAGACGCTCAGCCATAAATCTGAGAGGTTCAAGAGAACCCATGGAGTATGCTACATTAGGGTCGAAATACAAGTTGTCACCGTAGGGGAGGGACATAGAACTGTGGAGACTTCTTTTCAGGTTTATGAACAATTTGTACATGGCAGCGAAATAACGAGCGACTTGATCGCCCACAACCTATTGAGAGCAGGAACTGAGGTGCACCCAGCCTCGAAGCTTGAGCAACAATAGAGAAGACGGCGCTGATTTTTTTCCTCACGAACACATCTTTGATCTAAATTCAATTATTTGCAATAGTGCACTAATAAATACTAAATGCACGAAGCTACATACGTGCAGTCTTAAAAATAAAAAGACGCGTTATGTGCAGATGTACACGAGAAAAATGAAGGAACACGAAAATATATAAATGAATACAAATTACATAACGCGTACGCTAACGACTGAAAAGATATAATAGAAACACTAAAGCAATACGTTACACTTTTTAGGCTTCTACATCCTGTAAACCGGCCGCATGAGTTCAGGTTTTAGCATGCTGCAGATAGTTAGAGCGCTGACTTTGCAATGTAAATAAACAAAAACTGAACCAAATAGGAAGTGAGAACATTCTTACCAAATAATCTACGACAAATCGCGAATGACTGTCGCTCGTCCGTTTTATAATTCTTCTCCAAATTTGGAAGCTGAGTGTTACACGTTCCTGTTGAATGCATGACTTCTCTTCAAGGTTGCCAAGCCAAGGCACCACTCATTGCACGTGATAAAGCAAGTAGTACTCACGCAGCACTCTCCTTCATGGCATACCAAAACTTGAACGTATTCAATATAACAGTGGTGAAACTCTCATCACGTTACATTAAAGGTTAATGCGCACCAGAATAAAAATAATTGCTACACGATTTTAAAGAAAAAATGGCGTTTGGTTCTATATTTTTCTGGTAGCTCTAACCTGCAGAGGCCACTTAGTTCTGAAAGGCAGACGTGAAGTCTAGTTCATTGATTAGAGAAATAATACAGATGGTATATTCCATTACGAGGCCAGCCCAAAAAGCTTTTCGTGACCGGGAGGGTGCATCCGGAGGTAGTGCGCGGCGCTACATTCTCCCAAAGAGACTGTTGTGGAGGTTGGAACGTGAGCACTGTGGGAAGTGCGCGCGAGGGACTTCGCATCTTATGAACCTCGTGGCATGTGATTCACTAGATTTGAAATAAGATACTGAACTAAGCAAGAAAGACGTTAGAAAACAATTTCCGTAAATTGAGCACATTTTAAAACTGAACTCTGTGAAAAGAGGTTTTTGGAAAGGTTGTTTCGAAATTATAAAAAAATAAATACCAGCGTACTTAGTCACTGATTTAGATAAACTAAACGCAAAAAAATAGAGCATTTCATTTTGACGTTGTTGAAATTTCCCAAGCCTCAACCATAAGTTGAAAGAGAACGAACTATGTAACATTGCTTAAAATATTTCTCAGGATCAAGGAAGATTGCGTTCGTTTAAAAAAATCAAGAAAGAATTATTCATTACTCAATAAATTATTCAACATAACTAACACCGCCGGAATATTCAACAACCCTAGTGATGAAATGCAACTCATCATGTTGGTAACGGCGCAAAACCATTCAAGATCTACGAAGAACTACTTTCCGCATGGTGGCGCACCAGTTCTTGATTGCATCTCGATGAGGAAAATACGGTGTTCCCTCCCTACTTCGCGATTCAATTACCACGGATTCACGACTTCGTAGAGTTCCTTTTTCCTTAATCATTTTTTAATCTTTATTCAATCTTTACTTTTTAAATCTTACGCGATACTGTACTGTATTACAGGAAAAAGCTAGCCTACCGATTTCATATTGCTTAATAGTTGTCCCTGTTATTTAGAGCGCAGAGGGTGGGTTGTCAACAGTATAGGAAGGGTTTAAAAATGCAGGGTGACCGCACTTCGCGGAAATTCAATCATCGCGGCCGGTCTAGGAACCTATCTTCCGCGATAAACGAGAACTCGCTGCATTACATTCCATAGGTTATGATGCATGAATATCGTCAATTCCCTAACGCAAAAAAAAAAACAGTGATGTCATTGCCGGACAAGCCTTCAGGTAACTCAGCGATAGAACTCAGCCGACGCGTAGGAGTTCCAAACCACCGCCTAGAATACGGAGAAAGGCCATGTCCTTCCGTGTAAATTTGAAAATTTAGTGTAAAAAAATTATTTCGTCTTAACTTGCAGGCCCTTTCATCAAACGAATGGGGATCAAGTCTCTCAACAATATCACGAAAAAAATCAAACAGTTAAATGAACACGCGTCATTTGAGAGGAATTGAAGGTTAATAAAAATTTACATTTTTCATGAAATTCCCCGTCGCAAATCAATAGCGGTTAATGTATGTAAGGAGCAATATTACAGTACCTCGAAAGCCATACATAGGTTAAATTCATAGGTAAAATGTTGCTGTGAAAGAAGTTTCCGTTCTTGTAGAGCAAGTAGAGAAAGTTTCGTTACAGTGATTGCGTAACACATTAACACAAACCAGAGGTCGACGCTCAGGGACTAAATTAGGTTAGAAATTAGTTCAAGCCCTCCCATATCCACAGCTCAAGTGTTCCAAGAGAAGAAGGAGGAAGGCACCATTCAGTATGGAATTTAAACAACAGGAAATTTACGTACAAGTGTGTATTACATCCTGCGCATCGAAACGAAGATTTGAAGAAGTTTATGCAACAAGATTACAAATTGAAAAAGAAAATCATACAAGCTGAAAAAAAGACAGTAGTAAACCGAAAAAGATGGTCCGTAACAAAGCAAGAATCTATTCTATAAAAAAAAAGAAAGCTAACGTAACGTTCAACTGGGGGCCTCATAACGTCTCCCCTGGGAGCATTAATTATATTCCCATAGCGACAAAACAGCATCTCCTTCCTTGAGAGGAGGCCGACGTTCAAACCAGGACTAACAGTTCACGAAGTCAACCTGGAGGACGTCACCAAACGTTAAGCTGGCAGGCATCAGTGGAGGCTCGCACCACACTGATACACAAGCAAGCAAGTATACAGGCGCCTGAAACACCAAACCGTCTTCTCGGTCTGCACGTTCAGAAGCCGAGAGAACACCGTGACTTTCTTCACCAGCGAATTTCTCACGCTCTGGTGTACATCGATCGAAATACCGCTATCTCCTTGTCTGATGACGATGTCCGTTGCAAGCTACGTTTCACTAAACATCTTGTAAGAGAATTAACCGACTTGACATGTTTTGAACTTAGTAAGGAGTGAGCATTAACAATATAACTCCCAAATTACAAAATTAACACCTAATTCCTTTAGGTTTCCCCTTCACGTATTCTTCTCATCAGTTTCATCAATGATGCCTGCCTAGTCAGCTATATCAATATAAATATTTAAGCACCGACAAATTTCGAGTACATCTACAATAGACCAGTCAAAAGACAAACCGCACATCATGGCATTAGCCCATACAGAAAAGATCTAGGCGGAGTTCCATTTACGAAGAACCGACATACATTCAAGGTGAAACCTACAATATTTTTATATTCAGGAGATGTTCGTTCCGAAGTGTTCACTGATGCCACTAATGGATTTTTGGTCAACATTTTTCAAATATTTGTTTACAGACTCGCGGGTTTTTGAAATTTTCTGATCACTTACGGCGATAACCAGAGTAAAGCTCTAAGTTAAATTCTTGGGGAGAATGTGAGGGCAGCAACAACGCGTATCGTGTGTGTTGTAGGCGACAACACAGAGCATCTTGAACCCTCGAAAAAATACTGACGTTGAAACTAATGACACTGGAACCAACACATTAGTTTTGCACGATGCAGATTTCTCCCACGAAAAGAACAGAGAAACAGTTAAATAAGAAAAAATGTAAATAAGGTTAATTTTTGTCTCCCTAACAACAGATTAGATAAGATGTTAGTTTAAGCCTCCCTAACCGCTAAAAATATAAAGCGTTCCGAATAGAGGAAGAAGTAAGGCGCCATTTAGTAACGAAATAAGGGAACGCGGAATCTATGCAGAAAAGGCACAGAAACAGTAAGTTGAGTAAGAAGTTCATAAAATAATATAAAAGCTGAAGAAGAAAGTTATAGGTGCTCAAAAAAACAAAACAGCAGTGAACCGAAAAAAATGGTCCTTAACATAACAAAAACATTTTATTTCGACAAAAAGAAGGCCTACCTCCTCCCACTCGGGCCCTCGCATATTTTTCCCTTGAGAGTACTAATTTCCATAGGTACAATAGTTGTATCCCCCCAGAGACTCGCTACCAACAACAACAAAGGTGTTTGAAAAGAGGATGGATGGAAACACCAATTCGTATGGAGTTGAGGGAACGCAAAATCTACGCACAAGGTGTGTTCCCGCACAATATTCCCAGCGCACAGAAACAGTAAGTTGAGAAGGAAGGTTATGAAACAAGATAAATGTTAAAGAAGATAGTCAGAGGTGCTGAAAACCAGGACAGTAGAGAATAAAAAAAATATGATCTTTGAAAGTAGCAATAAAAAATCTACGCTTTAAGCATACGTCTCAGCTCAGGACCTCACATTTTCCCCAGGAGTGTTAATTATCTCAATTCACACAGACACAATGGTTGTATCTCCCTGAGAGGAAGAGAAAATGCAATCAAGCCTTAGAACCCGAGTTAGAGCGACGAGCAACAGTCACAATGTTTCACTAAGAGTACAAAACTAGAGGGGACCGCTCATCCCCTCAGGTGCACACACGAGGACACCCACCCTTGGCATCTCCCTGCGCGTGGAGCTCGGATATTTCTTTGGGTAGCCAGTTTCTGTGCGAACTAGAGGACTTCTCGCGGAGGTCATCTGCTTTTTGTCTAAAATAGCAAACATAAACTAAGTGGAAATACTTGACATTCTCGAACACGAAGCTATTCAGATGTAAAACCTAATTGAGAAAGTAATATTCCTTGCCGCAAGTTAAACCAATTATTAAACCTACAGATCTAATCCTTATGCTTTTCAGATTATCAAATGCGGTGGAAAAAACAGCACTCATATTTCTCCAACGATCCATCTGCTGCTAAAACAGAATTCGTTGCCACGGTGCACAAGCGATCACTAATTTTTATAGAGCTATGAAATTACGAACATTTTGAATAACAGTAACGAGAATAGTGAGTGGAACTGAAAGAAAGCAAGAACTTATTAGCTGACAAACCAAACGTAAAAGTCCACTTACAAAATAATCACAAGCATAACAGAATAGAATAAAGAGAAGGGACAAAATTAGCTCAATACACGTTGTACAAACTCTGATCCGACTTCTTCTCCCAAGAAATTATTTTCTACGTTAAATTAAACACACCTGACACTTTAAAAAAATCATCACTAATCAATGAGCAAGACAGCATTTATAACAATAACCCAGAATATCCATAAGTAATTTACCAGTCATCAAAACAGAAGCAAGAAAGTTGCAATTATACTAGCCAACTGGAGTGCAGAACAGAGGTTTAGTTCATGCCACTCAGGGCGAGATAAAAAATTTTCAGGAAGGATAACAAAGATCATCCTTGTTCTACCCTTTTTTTCTTTTAAAATCATTCTGATGAAATTGAACGTTTTTGGAATAAGTTGTTAATTATGATACATGTAATAATGTATCATAGTCGTTATCAGGAAATAATTTGATATATGTAGCAAACAAAAATATCGAATGATCGATATTAGAAAAATTTGGTTTGATTGAGATACGTTTATTTGAAAAGTATCACACATTAAATCTAGAAAGGGCCAAGTCGGACGCTGTTAGAGCGAACTATATGGTTTGACAAACAAAAATCAAAACGTACATTACAGAGAGCTGACACCGTGAAACGACCAATGCGTTGCATCTCATGTTTCAACTCCTAATGGATATTTATGAGCATAGTTCCAGACGAAAAAAGGGTTTCAAAACTATGTGGTGCAAGGCTTGCCATTTTGTAGAAACCATTTTTGATAAATTGCAAATATAAGTAATAAAACAAAGGTCAATGGCAAGTACTACAACTGTGTCATGTTACAAAAATGAAACTGTATGAGATCCAGTTGTTCTAAATTCATTTAAATAAAATCGAAAACGTTTAGCGAAATATATTTACATGTCTTTTTTGAGTTGGGAATGGCCAATCCAGCAACGTGAACTAGTCAACTAAATACAAAGCGAGAACTGGCAAACACCTAAAATTCACAAAAACTTTGTCCAAGTTACTTGAATCTTCAGAAGTGCAATAGCGGTTATTTTATTAGCGCAAATATAAGATCTAAAGCAGTAAATAAATGTTATCAGCACTTGCTTAGAGTAAATGACGCAAAATATAAATCTTCACTTCATTCAAACCAGATTTGTTGTAGCAGCCAAAAGTTCTAGCAACACAGCTAATGGCAAAGACTCCACGAGAGTACAGAGAGGAGATAAAGCGACAGAATTGCAACATTTACACATGTTGGCCTTTTTGGATGAAATACATTGGAGCAGGAGTAGTATAACAGCCGCGGTTACCATTGTTCTCTACTTTGGTCAGTGGTAAGAGCGGCAGGCAGAGAAGCGAAGTGCGGGTCAGGGAAAGTGAGGCGTAAAGCCGGCCAAAAATATCTCAGCACGTGGGAGCAACCGAACCCTGGTATCATGCTGCCAACATCAGGGGCCAACAAACACATCACCAACACAAGTGCCGCTTATTCAAACATATCCATGAACGTTACTCGAGTAAAAACAAATTCACTTCATTTAAAATTAACTACGCTACTTCATAAAAATCATGAAATTACCGTAGAATAAAGTATGCAGTTATGAAGGAAAACCGAACTACGCTTGATGCTCTTGAGCAACTCTGGTACAGTTGAGTAAAAATAAATGCTCGATTAACCGCTTCTCATCATCACCGGAGAACATGAAAGAATTCTATAATAAATAAATAAAGAAAGAAAACTACAACGGGCGTTTCCTCTCATTTGAGAAGCAGCCAGTGACTCGACGTACTTGCCTTCTGACATCCCAGGTTGCAAGGAGAGGAACAGAAAAACAGTGACAGCTAAGATACGAAAAAGAAACCAGTGTCATGACTGAGCGGCGTTCATCGCCACTTAACAATGCTAGACCGAAAATTGCATCCTAGTTATTTGCACTTGAGCTAATTTTATAACCAAGCTCAAATTCAAATTTGGATGCAAATATTCAAACTAATTAGCATTTGCTTATAGTACTTAAACTTCCTCAAAGAAAATGAAAATCGATTTTGTAAGTTTTTGATTCAATGCTACTACGCCAACACTTACGCAAGTTGAACTGATATTTCGCCAGAAAAAAAAAATACAACCCTGACTGTAGGCAGCAGAATTTGCCTGACGTGACTCGTACTTTGTGCACTAATTGATTCAGTAATCTTTCATGGCCTCCCTCTGCAGCTAAACGCCTAAGCGTCCGCTTCCAGTTACCAGCAACGCATTGTTGGCCTTGTCGGCAAGCTGGCTATCTCAGCCGAAATTTGACGTTTCCACTCACCGAAACACTGATACGCTAAACGTGGAATGGGAAATAAAGTAATCACCAAGAAAATTAAATGAAGACGCGATCAGCGACAAATTAGTAAGATTGAAGTACTAGTAATAAAGCTAATTCATGACTTATCGAATGCAAGTTTGCACTGATTGGTATTGCTGAAGACGCGTTACGGGCAATTCTAACGTGTTCTTCTAGAGCATGAATAATTGTTTAGCTTTTGTTTTCCAGATCAAGAAGGCGAAATAAAAAAAGTTTTATTAGTGAGTTGCTGTACTGCCAGAAATTTAAAAAACACATTCAAGATTGGAAATCTCATGGCAATTCTCCAACTACACTTTAGCCGCGCTATGCACCGCACGGTGGGGCCTCCAACCCGCATTGTGCACCAGCCTTGGGTAATGCTTCGAAATCGCTACACATTTAAACTGCGAGTGAACGTTATTGAGAATTGAGATCAAATTATACGTACTAAAGTGTTCAAGAGATGAAGAAGGAATCATTTAGTATCAAATTAAGTCAACGGATATGTTTTTGCGCGTATTTCAGCAAAGGACCTCGATTCTTCCCTCCGAGAGCACTAAATCCATAAATACAGTGTTCAGTCTAGTGCGATACGTTAATTCTATCATACTTAATATCAAATTTCCTCAGACAAAGCAGCACTTCGACTCTCAATACGAGTTAGTATCAATTGAAACTCGATGAAGGCAGAGTAGAACTGTCAAATTCAAAGAAGAGAGATGGGTGTTGAAGCGATCCTTGAGAACGGAAAAAGGTTGCCCTTTCATCACATAATACGACGGTAATTACACAAGCGCAGTGAACAGCAATATCTGTAATGCATGCATTTAAACAACTTCTGCTAAAATATGCGCGGTAAAGCACTCGTACAGAACCCATCAATAACTAGATCCCATTACTAGAAAAGTTGGGGTGGACGGAAAAGAAAAAGAGGATCAAGTTGCAAGAGAGAGGAGCTAAGGAAGCAGAAAGGGGAGGCACACAGGAGGAGGGAGTAAGCAGAGCACCACTGAAGGTCATCCAGTTTACAGAGCAGGACAACACGCGGCTGCTCCAGCTGTACACGTCCACGACAAAAGAAACAAGCAACCAGACCAACGTGGTGAATGTTCTCCTAGTACGTCACTAACCTCCAACTTCACACCGGACTGTATTCATGAAGTTGAATCATCATTCCTACACATTTTCATTCACTTAATGAAAGCTCCACGAGAAATAAGGTCTGCATGCGCATTTTTTTATGAGTGCATTTAGATACCATTTATGTACAACTATTTCGCTTACCTTTTGAGTGGTGGATCGTTCATAAAGATCCGAAAAGCTTCTACACAATACAATAAGCCTTTAAAAGGCAAGCTAGAATCAAACCTCCGTTTGCTAAAAAGATATTAGCCATGCTCTCAATATACTACTCACATCAACAGGGACGAAAGTATCAGAGCCGTAAAGGAAATTGGAAAACAAAGCGCTGGCGCAAACAAAAATACAAGACAACAGTGCGATAAGAAATGATTCCAATCTTCTACGATACTTTTCTTAATTTTTACGATGCTTTTCTTAATCTTAATCATAAAACTCTCATAACACACAATATCCTCACTAATGTAAAGCAATCCGATGTGTAAGACGACTCAAAATATATCCCGACCGAGGGAGCGCTTAAATAAATTTTACAGCAATTAATGGTTCGACACATCCTTCCGTAAACTAAGGAGGATTCTAAATTTGTTCACAGATAAGACTAGAAAAAAAAACTTTAATTGCAAAAAACGATGAAAAATTCTAGGATACGCGAGTTCTTCAACTCGGATTTCAAATGAGGTTACCTCGTTTCTCAACGTGGCCCCAACTTGTGAACGCGGGAAAGCTGTTACTACAAAATGAAAAACTCGTCTAAAAATTAAAACTAATTCTAACAAATTCAATAACGATTTAAACTCAGTATAAGGATGAGGTTTGTTGACGCACAGGTTTTAAAAAAGAGCTCGGTAACAAGCAGATTTTTCATCTTTCCTGGAAACGGCCCAGGTCTACAACCTTGAGCTTCGAGACTAGCATCCTCTAGAATCAAACACTGTCTAATTTATGGTCAACGTATCCAGACGATAATCATAACGTAACAATCAGTGAATATTTCAGAGGTACACTCAACATGACCATATGATGTATGGTTTGCCAAGTTCGCGCAGTTACTATGTATCTTACAGTAAATTACATAATTTACCATGATCGTTCTTCAATCTTGAAAATTTATAAATGATTATAAGTTATTTTCAGCCTCCCTTTAACCAAACAAAGAAATTCAAAAAGAGGAAGGCACCTTTTAGTATGGAGTTAAGGGAACACGGAATTTATGCACTAGGTGTGTTCCCGTACAGGATCCCCTGCGCATAGAAACAGTTAGCTAAGAAGGAATGTTGGAAAACAGGATAAAAGTAGAATAAGACCGCAGTGAACTGAAGAAAATGGTCAACATAAACAAACAAACAAAAAATTTATTCAAACAAAAAAGCCTGCCTAAGTCACACATAGGGACCTCACATTTTCCCTACTGGAAGTGATAATTTCCATAGCTACAGCAGTTGTATCCCCTTGCGGAAATATTGAGAAATAAAAGATTATTAGATAACCTGGAAGTTGTCTTATTGCAACAAATATGATGATGAACCTGGAAACTCTTTCAAGTAACTTATGAAAATGATTATAGATAAGATTAGCATTTAGTTCTTTTCGAAACCTCCCAACAACAACAATGGTGTTATCAAGAGAGGACTGAAGAAGGCCCCATTTACTGTGGAATTAAAGGAATCTGTACACAAAGGGTTTGCACACTTCGTAAGCATCACGTTGATGCAAATATTGTCCGAATTTTAGAAAGGATGGGTAAAATTAGATTAGTCAATTATTTACATTCTATTAGAAGTGGAATATATATATCTGTAATTGAACTAAACGATTTTCTTCGGGAGTAAATCTGTTACATTCATTTTTACATAAATATTGGCATCCATGTTCGTCCCATCGGAAGATCACACATGAAATGTTCTACTGTACTGTACTTAAGAAAGCGCGCGGTAACAAACATATTTGGTGGAAATGGCCCAGGTCTACAACCTTAAGCTTCGAGACTAGTATCCTCTAGAATCAATGCCTAGAATCAATTTTTGGTCGACAGGCGTGAATAGCTCATGAAGGTGTTAATACAAGTGCAGCAGTGAAATCTATCCAAACACTTATGGAGGTGATCTAGTGAATGAAAGAAATAAACGGAAATGGGTAATCACCTTGACAATACTTCATTCTACTAGCGCACTCATTGACCAAGCCCAAGGGCTGTATGTGTAGAACAATGGGAATTGAATGCAATATGCTAAGTATTGCGGCAAAGAGACAAGGGCTTATTACATCGACGCATCTACAGAAGTATTGCAGACGCGTCTTAGAATAGAGTAGGAAATTCTATGCGTCCTCATCCGTGGCCTGAAGCAGCTTCTCAGAAGGGGAGACCTTTCATGCCGCCCAGCCCTCAGCAGCGGCCGCCGGCGGGTGGTGGCTGCACCAGTCGCTAGGACGACACATTTGAGCGCTTACTCACATCAATCACGAGTGTGACGACACCATCTTTTGATTTCCTTCTACTTTATATGAACAGAAATACGATCCACAAACAAAATGTATCAAGTTTAAAATCTAACCAAAGTCCAGCATTTGAAATATCAACTCTAGATAAACAGGCAACCATACTAAAAATTTAGGACGGATACGAAACAACGGAAGTACAAGTCTCACTATTTGTTCTTAAAATTAGAAAATACATCACATTCCTGACTATCACAAATCATGAACTTCGTCCTATGGTCTTAGGACGTGAATACATTTAGTAGTCGGCTCTATTCGCTGCGCAAGAAAAAATACTCTGACATTTCTTCAGAAAACAAATTCGACGCTTCAGTATAAAGACAGATTTCTCTCTGTGTAAGTTTAAAGGGAGAAGTATAATACGCTTGCTACAAAACTAAAATTGAAAGCATAAGAGAAGGTGTCCAAGGCACCGCAAGAACACTGGCAATTGGATGACAGGCGTGACATAGCTTCACGCTTTAGGGCAATAGAGATATCTACAAGAAAAATGATTAGCCACCCTCAGAATAAGTGGCCGTTTCATAAGATGAAAATCATTCACATATTATATTAGAAGTTAGTTAAAGCCACCCTAACCGCAAAAAGTGCATTCCAAATAGAAGAGGGAGGAAGGCACCATTTAGCATGGAGTTAAGGGATTCTACACACAAAGTGTATTGACAAAGTTGAGGAAGAAGTTCATGAAACAAGACAAAAGTTGAAGATAATGGTAGGCGCTGAAAAACAGGACAACAGTGAACCGAATAAAGATGGTGCGTAACAAAACAAAAATCTATTTATTTTAACAAAAAGAAGGCCTACCAAATGTATAAAGTCAGGGTATGAAGTCAGATTCATCCCATCTTTGCCGTTAGCATTGCCGAGCGAAAAGAATATATTTAATGTTAAGACTGGATCTTAAATGACACGGGTCGTGAACCAAATGCCGGCTTTCGTGCTATGGTCTTGGGAAA
The DNA here is from genome assembly GCA_030386875.1 of Morinoia aosen. NCBI lineage: Eukaryota > Metazoa > Arthropoda > Malacostraca > Amphipoda > Talitridae > Morinoia > Morinoia aosen. Next base: position 78,571,789 of record CM059572.1, on the reverse strand, counting down.
GATATAAGAGAGACGTTCTCATTACGAAACACGGCCATAGTAAATTTAATAATTGGATGTGCTTGGGCTGCGGCGGTCCCTCCGTCATAAAGACGACTCAGGACTCGTAGAGCGCGACCACGTAGATTGGTCAAGGGCACTATAAGTTATTGGAAATATATAAAACGACGGCCAGCTTCGGTCGCGGGACGACGGGCAGAGCGGGAGGGCAATAAGGGCTGAATACGTCATGGTCGGAGAAAGCGGGGCCCCCACGAGAGCTCACCCCTGCATCCCTTCTCCCCACAAAACCTACCCCCCTTTTTGGGAAGGAGGCGCGAGACCAAGGGAGAGCGGGCTCAGAGAAGAGATTCGGTCGCCGGTCGTGAGTGTGAGCAGTCAAGGGCTCGAGTCGGGAGGGACCCGAGTCGGGTAGAGTAAAGTAAATAAAACACGTCGAGCGGAGTTCGGGCAGTAGAGGCTCCCGTAATTGCAGATCATAACTTAAGAGCGGCGTTTCCATTAGTGTATTTTCAAGACTGTGATTGTGGCAAAGCGTGTGCGCGACGTTCACCTTTGGATCGTGTCCCTTGGATTGTTGTCGAGCGTTTGTGATACGCCACCTTTGGATCGTTTTCCGTGGATTGTTGTCGAGCGTTTGCAGACGTTCATAGGAAGAGTCGAGTTGTGTTCAAATACTTGTTAAATTGTCCGTGATAAGTGTCGAGACTTGCTCCCGTTTAGCGTGTTGTTGGAACAAGCTGATTGTGAAGTCTTGGTAAAGTACTCACGGATCAGGTTAATTACCGCTAGATCTTGGCGTCAATCTCAACTCGTGAATGTGTTCATCCGGCTAGCCTTGACCTAATAAATGATTAAATCGTCAGTCGTCGTCCCTTACCTCTCATCTCTCTCAAAAGGGCATAAGAAACACGTGCCGGCCATAAGCCATCGCTACCAAATTGACAGTCAGAATTGATGTAACAAAATCTCTAATTTTAGTCGAGGCTATTTCTAAGCCTCGTGGTGGCAGCCCTATCATATCATAATCATTAAAAATCATTAATCATTTATCTAACGTAACTTCATGCTGACTGAGTCTGTTCAGAAAAGAAACAGAAAGGAGAATTCGAAAACTCATAAATATAGAGTGCGGAAGAAAAACCCGACTCATTCAGTGGAGCCAGCGGTGTAAGCTTCCCAATCTGAGAGAGAGAGAGAGAGAGAGAGAATATTGTGTTAGCAAGACAGAAGAAGCAACCAGTCCAACAGCTGCAAGCGGGCAGCGGCGTCCAAGATCAACAAAAAACTGTAAGTAAACACCATTTCATTTCATTTCTGCGTATGTCTTCAACTGCAAATTTTTACTTATTTATTGTTTTCTGTTCGATGTGTGTCGTGTGAGTGTAGCCCCTAACAGATATTGCGCATATCGCGGGGCAGCCAGGAAGTGTCATTTTCTGTGAGATTAGAAGCGGACCCAGCCATAAAACCTTACAGCCAGTCCTGGAGCGCGAGAAAGCCAAAAGAAAGTGCATTTCAATTTGGTAGGGATTGCTGCACCTGAGAAGTAGAAGCATCGAAGATTCTTTAGGAATAGTATTTATTTTTTTTTATGTCTTCGGAAGAGACATTTGATTCTCGTGCTCTTTGTGTTGTAAATTAGGTACATATTGGGTGAATATTGTGTTGTGAGCAGGATTGCAAATTTAGGGATTGTTCGTGCAAATCTAGTTTGCAAATAGATATTATTGTGTCATTCTACTCCGTTATTGGGGTAAACCAACGATTCGTCGGTAGAAACATCCATTTAAATGTTCGGATATTCCCTAGGACAGAAATAATACGTACCAATTCCGCATTTTGTTGGTCGCTCTGTATCGGTGTTTGGGGGAGAGAGCAACGCTCCAAATAAAAATTTTGCTGTCGTTCAAAAGAAAATATATAATAATTTGTGTGGCTTGGGCTGAACTAGAGTCAGTTGAAAGGAATATGTATGAGTAATATTGCAAATTGAGGGAACGATTAACGTAAATATTTACGCAAAATTTCGCTGGTATAGGACTCGTTTAATTAACGGTATTTGGTAAGGAGATTCCCTCCGGACGTCTGATTTTGATGCACTACGCAGGAGAGTCCGCATTTCGGTATTTTGCCAGTGGTGCCCTCCTTTTTCCTCTCTTGGATACACCCAAGAAAATTTTTTTTAGTGTGTGTTTATGCTTGGATACCAGTATTTATCGTAAAAATTAGAGGTTCAGTGTAGTGCGTGTGCGTTGCAACTGCAATAGATAGATTGAAAAGAAAAAATGGAGTGATCATCGCTGAGTTTAAGCTGCAAAATGTCTAAGGACGAAGAAAACTATGCTTTGGAGGAGGATTTTCCTCACGCCGCCTTTGCCAGATTGCAAATTGCGTTCGAAAACGCGATGTCAGCAAGCCGACATGCACATGACAAAAATGTGAGATATCAGCGCGTGAGAGATCAAGAACTTAGAGTCGGCGACTGCGTATTCCTACGGAATACAGCAGGAAGAAACAAGGCGATGGGTAAATTCCGACGTAATTGGTTAGGCCCGTACAGAATTCAGGCCCTTCCAACACCGATGAACGTCGTAATACGACAAGTCCACGGCCGCCGGCACGAGATAACGGTCCACAGAAATAGACTTAAGCCCGCGTCATTTCAACCAGAGGAGACAATAGTAATACAAGACGAGCGTCCTCGAAGGAATGGGAGGAGCGTCGAGCACGTCACAAAAGTGCGTCACGAAGAAAGCGATTCGGACAGCAGCGACGACGAAATCTACGTAACAGGGCCGGAAGCACCCTCACCCCTACCCACCCCGGCAGCTAGACGTCCTTACGCTCTAAGATCCGCCGGTCCGGTAGAAGAGTAGAGGAGTAGAGGAGAAGATAACATGAGCAAAACTACTATGTAACAAGTAGAGAGGAGATAAGCCTACTAATTTCATGTTCTCTTTCAGATTGACCTAGTAAATAAGTAGGTAGATAGGCTGACTAATCTAATTTTCTTTTCAGATTAAACCTAGCAAAATAAGTAGTAGATAAGCATTAATCAAATTCCTTTACAGAATAGCTTAGCAACAACTAGGTTGGCAGGAAAATTTCTGAGTAGTCGACTGCTAGGCAAGTAACTTGTAGAAATGCTACCAGCCAGCACGAGCGACTGTGCTCAGAACAGGCACAGGATGAGAGTCATAAAATCGAAAGAGGCATAAAGGAACTCAGCCCGGGCCTGGGAAATACGAGTAGAGACGTGGCATACAAATTATGATAACGCACTAGGAAAAGTGTATCGTGCTGGCTGCGCAATTTTGAATGACGAGAATAAAACTTAGATATAATGACTTCACATCGAAATAGGAATTTGATTGCTGGTCAATTGTTTGAGATGTATAAGGAATGAAGAGGGATTTCGAAGGAAACTAGCCGTCTAGGCAGAGATATAATTAGACAGTATTAAAATATAAGTATAGCACAGCCGCAGCAGAGGTTCCTTCACATAATACGGCCAGTAGTGGGTACGGCTCTTTAGTCCTCTCATAACTAGTAGGTTACAACTGAGAGGACGAAGTTTTTTGAGTAGCCTGAGAAATGACTAGTTATAAGCACTAATAAACCATTGCCTTTCAGGTGTAGGTTTGAAGAGTCAACAACTTGGATGGGAAAGGGATATATCCTTCTCGTAATTGTTTGTTAGCGTGAAAAATTCCCCGTGAAGGAATTTTTCTTGGATCGTCGGAGGGGAAGAAAATTTAAGAAATGAAATTTTTTTATTATTGCGTCTAAATGACGTTTTAAAAAGAGAAACCTGAGCCTGTCATGAGCCGAGTGGAGCCGATAATAAGATCGCGTATAGCAGAACCCTGAGAGTTGGGTAGAATGCTTAGCGAGACAGCAGATTAAATTAAAGATGTCCATTACGGACCTAGCATAAGCTTTAACATTACGGTCTTTAAGAATAACGTAGCTTAGGGTGGAAAGGCAAGTTGGACACGCACTCGCGTGGTGGAGACTCGAGGCGTAAGCCACGAGACAATACGGCCACAGATGGACCATAAAACTTGAGATGCGTTCCACGCTGGAACTCATGTAATATGAGCGGCGACACGCCGGAGATTAGAGAAGGCAGTCTGAGCAGAGAGAAGCGCACAGCGATTCGTGTGCGATGCTAATTACGAGATAGATGGGAGAACAAAATAAATAGAGATGAGCAAAAGGAATATAGATAACAGAGATGGACGGCTCCTGTGCTGAGAAATCAGAGCGTGAACAGCACCGAACCGACGCTAGAGCTGAAATATTTAATGATAAATGTACTAAGGTTATTTTGAAGATTTTCAGGAAGGCGACAGCGAGCGAGGTGCGGGCGTGTGCGCGGTGCTAAACCAGCACCACAGCGGCCTCCAACGGAGACGAACCGGAACTGCGGTCGACGTAAGAGAGAGGGAGAGGCATTCGGCAATGGTAAGATCGGGAAGACCCCTGCGCGTAGGAAACACGTGCGTGAACTGTGGAGGGTGTTATGAATGTCTGGTCTGCTAATGAGCGTGGGAGTGATACTGCGTGAAGCAGGACTGCGAAGATACCAGAGGCATTCCCAGAGGCATGTGCGCAATGCTTGAGGCATCGCAGCTGCACCGATACCATGAGTTATGGAAAATGCGAAAATTAAGTCATGTGCGACTTGTAGATAAAACAGATTGGCATACTAAGGGACGCCTGAGTATTGCAAACGATACGAAATCTAGGCTTGCTTCTCACGAGAGATTAGCAAATGCCATTCAGTAACAAAAAAAACAGTCAGCTGACACGGAAAGAATAGGAAGTAGGAACAATTCTCATCATTTAATCATAAGGACCTGCACCACGAGTGAAAGACAAATGAACAGGAGGTGTGCGTGTTGTCAGAGTATGTGCGGTAACGTGTGCAGGAGTATGTGCTGTATAGTGTGCAGGAGTGTGGGGACTTAGTCATTCAAGTCTGCTAGGACTTGTTAGGTTCATGAATCCCAAAATCATATATCATTCATCATGTAACATACGCGCTCATTATGAGGCGAAGAAAGGAAAATTTTTGAAAATAGGCTCTATATTGATATCTAACCCATGTAACAAAAATTAATGCCCGACCGTGTGCCGTAGGAAACGGCGACGTACATGCATCGAGGGCGGAGACGGAGGCCGAGCGAAGTGGTGCGCCAGCTCGGGACATACGTCGCAGCGCGCAACTACGAGACGTCATTGTGGCTTCCAGACGGGAGTCTGGAGACCGTCTCGGCCGATACGGACTGGGCGCGAGCGGCTGCGACCCTGGCGGGGCACCCGCTCATCGTCCACTTCGTCCCGAGGCCGGGAGTACACCTGGCGGGGACGACCCTCAACGAAGTCATCAGACACCTGGTCGTGCCCCGCGATGATGGAGAAATTGAAGCAAGGACGTCAGGCACGCGGATCTCATCCGCATGGGTGTTCCCCTACTACCTTTGGACAGAACAACTGCGACATCAGGAATTCCGACTGATGATCAGTCGCTAACAACGGTTATAGCGCGGAACACTGTAATGCAAGATTCATGGTTGTAGTAGTTGCGAGTCGCTGGGCGTCACCCACGGCTGTAGTAATGTCTCCGCGAGCTAGGCGAAATACTGCAATACGTGTCCCATGTTAAAGTAGGGTCATTGCAATTTATTGATGTCTTCGTGAAATATTAGGGGCACTCGCGAGTCATATCTTCATTGTCTGTCGTCTTGTTGTTCGGTGTCGTTTCGGGGTGCTTTGTATCAGTGTTCGCCAGTCGGGTAAGAAATGCATTGAGGCCAAGACATAGAAAAAGAAATTATTACATAATTTCTTTTTGCGTTAGTGGGGGAAGGGTGTATAAAGTCAGGGTATGAAGTCAGATTCATCCCATCTTTGCCGTTAGCATTGCCGAGCGAAAAGAATATATTTAATGTTAAGACTGGATCTTAAATGACACGGGTCGTAAACCAAATGCCGGCTTTCGTGCTATGGTCTTGGGAAAGATATAAGAGAGACGTTCTCATTACGAAACACGGCCATAGTAAATTTAATAATTGGATGTGCTTGGGCTGCGGCGGTCCCTCCGTCATAAAGACGACGCAGGACTCGTAGAGCGCGACCACGTAGATTGGTCAAGGGCACTACAAGTTATTGGAAATATATAAAACGACAGCCAGCTTCGGTCGCGGGACGACGGGCAGAGCGGGAGGGCAATAAGGGCTGAATACGTCATGGTCGGAGAAAGCGGGGCCCCCACGAGAGCTCACCCCTGCATCCCTTCTCCCCACAAAACCTAGCCCCCTTTTTGGGAAGGAGGCGCGAGACCAATGGAGAGCGGGCTCAGAGAAGAGATTCGGTCGCCGGTCGTGAGTGTGAGCAGTCAAGGGCTCGAGTCGGGAGGGACCCGAGTCGGGTAGAGTAAAGTAAATAAAACACGTCGAGCGGAGTTCGGGCAGTAGAGGCTCCCGTAATTGCAGATCATAACTTAAGAGCGGCGTTTCCATTAGTGTATTTTCAAGACTGTGATTGTGGCAAAGCGTGTGCGCGACGTTCACCTTTGGATCGTGTCCCTTGGATTGTTGTCGAGCGTTTGTGATACGCCACCTTTGGATCGTTTTCCGTGGATTGTTGTCGAGCGTTTGCAGACGTTCATAGGAAGAGTCGAGTTGTGTTCAAATACTTGTTAAATTGTCCGTGATAAGTGTCGAGACTTGCTCCCGTTTAGCGTGTTGTTGGAACAAGCTGATTGTGAAGTCTTGGTAAAGTACTCACGGATCAGGTTAATTACCGCTAGATCTTGGCGTCAATCTCAACTCGTGAATGTGTTCATCCGGCTAGCCTTGACCTAATAAATGATTAAATCGTCAGTCGTCGTCCCTTACCTCTCATCTCTCTCAAAAGGGCATAAGAAACACGTGCCGGCCATAAGCCATCGCTACCAAATTGACAGTCAGAATTGATGTAACAAAATCTCTAATTTTAGTCGAGGCTATTTCTAAGCCTCGTGGTGGCAGCCCTATCATATCATAATCATTAAATATCATTAATCATTTATCTAACGTAACTTCATGCTGACTGAGTCTGTTCAGAAAAGAAACAGAAAGGAGAATTCGAAAACTCATAAATATAGAGTGCGGAAGAAAAACCCGACTCATACACAAACCTTTAACTCGAAACCTCACACTTTCCCTCTTAGAGTGCTAATTCTCATAGATACAAGGCCATACAAAAATTGTATCCCCCTGAGGAGCTCTTTCCCACTAGAACATATCTCACTGCTAACAGCTACACGTCGCTTGGTGTCGTTGGAATGAAAGAGACAAAATTTATAACTTGAAACCATTAACGAAAACCAGTGTTCAATTCAGGTAGTATTTATCGTCCACGAAATGGCAATTGAATTGTAAATTCGCCAGCGTCGTTGGAAAATGGGTGAAAGATTATTCACATTTGCACTTCCATATTCAACGAGAGGGTCAAAGGAAGTATTGTACATACATAGGACACCATACTTTTAAATTTGTATAGACTTTTCTCAGTAATTTCAGAAGAGACAAGCTTGACATTCAATTGAATAATTTCACACACACAGGGATTTTACACCTGATATTTATTGAACACGAAAATATAGATGTACAGAGCGAGCATTCTCGATTTCGAGAAATAACTTTGTGTTGGCTGTTTTCCAAAATTAGTCCTGTCTGTTTATACTGTGTATTTTATTCTATCATTGAATTTCTATACTTTTGGCCTTCGCTTGATGGACCCGATCAAGCCTAGATAGAACTGGTCGCAACCGGTATCAAGTACAAAGTTTGAGAGTGAATAAAATACTTTTCTGCTAACACAACGGTTTGCACAAATTTTCACAGTACAGAAACATAACCGTGAGCTTTATAGGGTCATTTCATCATGCGTATATTTCCAACACCCCTTAATTTCTTTTCAGCTCCTGTTTTCTGTACTACACAGAAACTGTCATCCTGATCTCCAGACGGCGGCCGCATGTTACAAATTGAATTCCCACGCTCATCCTATGCTCATCGTTATCAACGTAGTTCGAAGACACACGATTTGAACTAAATTTGAGGTCGCACAATTTTTCATCTACTAGCGTTACATGGAGTGTGAAACGACAGCCCAACACATTCTCTGATGCGCCTATCTAACGTTTCTCCGTGAGTGTGCTAAAGCAACTAGATCTATCCAAAACAAGACGGCGATCAGTTAACCCTTTAACGCCCCAGACGACTAAACGGTCCTCTTTCAACTATGTAGCTTCAATATATTGTATTTCTTTTCCAATTTGTTCTCTAATGTGTTCCTAGAAATGCACTGCCGATTGGCAGCTTCTCTCTTATTTTGGTATCGGAGACAATCTTATGCCAGCGCGTTTGTTGACAGTGGTTGTGATAACGGCAATACGAGTACAAAAATGCTGACGTTAAAGGGTTAATACATAAATTTTATTGATTCCTGAACACATAAAATATTAAATATTCAAGCAGGAGACGTATAACGTAAGTGCAACGAAATGGAAATTTATTTATCAAACAGATCCACAGGGTGACTGAATGAGAGCACAATTTCATGATCAAATTCAAAAGATGCTTTGAATAACACAGACGAAACACCTCAGAGTATAATATCAGAAAGCCTCAAACAGTACACCTGGCAGAGGCTGTTGGACAACACATGTCTTCCCTTCATAAATCAGCACAAAATCGATGAACAACGATGAAAACACTGAACACGTTGAGTTTATGAAAGTAAATATAATATTTACACGCAGGAACTGTACGTCTTCACTCTTTTTACCACTTTTCATGGATTCGAACTCAGGAAACTATAATATGTACACTTATTTATGTTTCCAACCAACCTCAGCATCATTACATCCTTCGATTTGACTTCTTAAAATTTCTGCACTTATACGCAATAAACAGAAGAAATTGCTCACGGTCTCTATTTCGCCATGCATTTTCATCAGTCCATTCTTATCATCAGAGAAAACACTGGTGTTAACGTAACAATTCGTTCATTAACCTGATTTTTCTTTCATTTGGTAAGCTTAGAATGAAAACTGTTTTCATGTTTTTTAAATAAATTTTCAGTTTAATGACAACATGAAAGTTTGTCTTCATGAATTCTTTTACCCAACGCACAAAAGAATTCAGCAAACAGAACGTAAATGGTCCCGCTATTACGCACTGGCTGCGCTATTGGCGTCTAATTTGGTGCTGGCGTCAGTTTCCTGGGAACACAGCAATGATGAACCACTGATAACAATGAAAAAAGCCTCACCGTTTCAGAGCTGATGCAATCGTGACGCACTGGCAGTAACCACATACGAACGAAACGTGGAAACATGCTCAGGAAAATATTCATTTAACAGGTATTTTATGGCTAGAAAGTAGTTATCGCTCAGTACGAACTTAATTAAGCCACGTTATCAGTAGAAAAGAAAGATCAGTCCTTTCCTATTTTTATTTGTCTAAATGTTTTACAAAAGAACAAAGAAATAAGGACATACTGTAGCAATATGTTCACTGAAATGCCAACAAATAGACGAAACTTAACGTTAATAAAAACGGAGGCAAATTTGATCTATTTGTAAGGTCTAAAAATTAGGACGGGTGAATATTATATCATTGAAAAGATAGGACCTATAAAGGCCAAAACAATTTACAGTTCAAACAAGGTTACAAGGGTCGTCTCATTTCCTATCAATTTTAGAATACACATTAGTAATGTATCTAAAAGTTAATCCAAGAATTGAAACTAAAATTTTCTATATCGAGGATTCTTTATTGTTAACTTCATGTTCAAGCCTCCAATTCTTTACATGGCAAGATTTATTTTTAACTCACAAACACCGAAATTTATCAACACCAAAAAATTGGCACTCAGTTGCACTCAGTAACTGCAGCTCGGACATCCAAACCTCAAACTTGAGCATTTAAACTCAAATTTAAAAAATTAATTTAAATTTTAAATCAAATATAAAGTCGATCTCAGTATGGACTGAGTATTTGTGGCTAGGCAGCGAGAAGCCTACCAAATCTAAAGGCGAAGTATGAAAATAAACGAATTTGAACGATTAAGCGCGTTTCCTTGTTAAACTATAAGGCACTACCAAAAGAAAGGGAAACAAAAAAAGAAATAGAATTAAATTTTTGATAGGTAAGTTCTAGCCACCTTGATTTTAAGCTCGGGACCTCACATTTCTTTCAATTCAAATCGACAAAAGAGTTTTAATTCTCCGAGAACAGAAAAAACAACAACAATTGAAGTCTACCAACAAACTAGGCTCCCACAATCAATGTCCTAACAATGTTGATCCTCTCTTATCAGGTCACGCCTATGGTGAGCGAAGGGGTTCACGTGCGCTGACGATGAACGACCCTCAGAGCCCTTACTGCCAAGTGGATATTGTTGCTGACACACCCATCGTCAAATGCCAGATTGTTATATGTACGCGACCAAAAATTATCCTTGCCTCCGGTAAGAGTGATCAGCGAACCTTAAATCAGAACTCATTGGATGAGGATGCAGTTCCATCCAAGCAATTCTATTTCAGTTCGAGCAAAGGAAAAAGCAAAAAGGCGCACCAGCAGAGGGACGGAAACGCAATACCTGGACCGCTGTGCCACATGCCTCGCATGACGGCCGAGCTGCCCACGACCACCACCTGTGCTCGCTCCACAGCACAGACAGGAAGTTCAACGAGCTTATGAACTGCACGGCTTCACTTCAGACCATATACTACGGCAACGCTTTTTCTCCCTTGTGCTAAAACAATCGTCATTCAAGAAATTTCGACGTAATATGATATTTGTAAATTTTTATAGCTGCTGTTAATAAATTTTGAAGTGCAGAACGTAATCCAAAAATAATAAAATTATGAAATACCCACTTCTGTTGTGCACTAACGTTAACCCAGGTAGCAAATGTTTTGCATTGAGCATATCAAAAATCACATAATTAACATTCACTCAAGAATCATAGTGTTTTGAAACTCTGAAGCGCATGGCAGTCTAATCGAACAAAACAGCACTCGGCCCTGCCACACACACAGGAAGACACACATCCTTGATATCCCACACCATTTAACCAGAAAAAATGCTGATGCCAGCTGCTCAAGTAAACTTAGCAGGCCTCCACATAAAATCCAAACGCAGGTTAAAAGCAGAGATTCTAAAATGTGAAATAATAAAATAATCCAACTTTCTCCGAACCGTGGACAGATAATATGATAGCATGTATGATTATTAATATCAATGCACACTTGCTTTCACACAGAATTTTAGCACACGGATAAAAGAAATCAAATCGAGGTCAAATGCGAACAAGCCCATAATTTCAAGAAATTAATACCTGCCTCGTTTAATCAGCTGCATTCTGATGCAAGAATCTCGTTAGCAAAACAATATTTTGCACGACTTAAAAGCTATTCTTCTCCGACAATTGTTATTAATGTTTATAAAATGTGTCATGAAAATGCCATAGTCGCGCGCTACTAACTGTTCTATATAAATTCTTTTACAAGGAGCAAAATCACGAAATAAATCTCCTTAATTTTAAAACTATCACCCCCAAAATACTGTCGCCTAGAGAGAGGATAATGAATGCCACGCAGCAAAGAACTTTCACTGCGCTGTCCTGAAGCACACGTAGCGCCCACGTAACAGCTTCATCAATAGAAATAGCCGAGCAGAGTCCCATACACCCCGGCGACGAATGCAGCAGCAGTGGTATTGGGTTTTTAGAGGCGAGGTTGGCCATGAATCTGTGTGCCAGTGAGGACGGGCAGTTCATATTGATTCATAACTCCTCAACGTCTGCCTCTAGCTGACACGCTTTGGATGTCTGTGTACAATGGTACACCGTAATCTTCGAGATAGAAGAAAAAATAAAATCCTTGTAAGAATCATTAAAATTGATCGATTATGATTGATTAGTTAGTTTCAGCCGCCCTTACCACAACAAAGATGTTCGAAGAGAGGAAGGATGAAGGCGCCATTTAGTAAAGAGTTTAGGGAACGCATAATCTAAGTACAAAGTGTTCCGCACAGGATCCTGTGCGCATAGAAACAGTAAGTCATGAAGGAAGGTTGCGAAACAAGATTAAAGTTGAAGAAAGTCAGAGGTGCTGAAAAACAGGACAGCAGTGAACCGAAAAAAAATGTGGTTATTAACATCACAAAAAAACTTTTGTTTCAACAAAAAGAAGGCCTACCAAACTCTTCGCTCGGGACATTAGATTTTCCTCCTGGGAGTGATAATTTCCATAAATACAATAGTTGTTTCCTCCTGAGGGTTTAAATTGAATTTCATGTGTCCTGTCCAGTTAATGCGTAATGTCCCACTACGGCACAGTTTGAAATTGCGTTTCATCCCTGTCAGGTCGAACTCTATCTTCTCCTTACGCATCCTATGCAAAACGAGTACGCTGTAACCACTTTTCCAACTTATCCTATAAACTAACGTAATGCTGCTAAACTGTCGAAAGTTGTGCGGAAAATTTACAGGAACAATACTTGGGCACGCAACAACTTATAAGGACTTGAAACTGCGACGAATAAGAATGGAGAGTGTGAAGGCATTGCAGAGGCATGGCATGAAGGCGAGGCTGACCGACTGGCCAGCCACACAAGTGAACGCTGCGGCCTTGAAGAGGTCGCCTCCGTGCCAACTCGCTATTGCTGAGCTTCACAATACATCACCACCAGCTAAAACGCCCACATTTCTCCAACAGACACCACTCAAATCTCCATCAAACACACCTTATGTAGAGGAGCGCGCAACCACTTTCTTTCTCATGCAAAGGTCTCTAAGAGACTGTAGTTCATATTCCAACGAGATACTAAAGAGCTCACAGTTACTGTTGTTTATTTCATGAATAATAATTTGAAATATTGATATCAGATCACATGACATAAGAGCGCAAACATGACAGATCTCAATTCAGAGGATTTTTATTTTCCAAAATATGAATGATCATTTCTTAACTTTGCTCTCAAATCGAAGCATACGATCATCGAACTCAAGCATCTGATAACACTGTGACCGCAAATGGTTGAACTGAAGTTCAATGTTCAACTCAAATTTAAAGTCTATTGCAGTAGGCAATTTGAAAATAGCAAAAATTAAGAGGACTGGATCATGCTTTCATTTGGCTTTAATTAAGTATTTATGAAAATTGAGTTTGTCACTACTGATCGGTCAGTAGTATTATGAAAATCCCCCATGTGGCCACCTGTGGCGCACGTAGTGGTCACAGTGATAATCGGTAATATCTATATAAATCCAAAAGAAATTATCATTACTGTTGTTATTATTATGGTTGTTGTTATATTGTTTCAAGACACCTAAGCCACAAAATAAGGCGATCTTCTCGAAGAAAAAGGACCATTTAGTATGGCTAGTAGGAAACGGAGAATTTATGCACGAGATATGTTCTAACACAGAATACCCTGAGCATAGAAACAGCAAGCTTGGAATAAAGAAGAAGAAAGACAAAGAAGGCACAAAAACTAAGAAGCGAAGTGAGCACGAACGACTGAATCTAAAGGCATAACTGTAGCTGAAGAACCCAAACAGTAACCTCCTGTGGGCGCCAGCCTCCATAGCATAAGATTGGCCAATCAACCTAACCTAAACCTACTCTCTGACTTATGGCCCCTGAAAGGCTCTTAGGGAAACACATCTGATCCTGAAAGAGTAACACGTCACCATATGAAGCTGTTTTAGCTCTTGTTTCCATTGGCGCGGTGTCGTGACAGGGAACAGAGAGGCGCTGCAACATGCAAATCGCAACTCGAGAGCCTGTAGCCTGCAACTGCAACAATTTACGACTAGGTCCACGGCTCTCTATGAGTACTCTAGCAATGCAATGGTATTTGTTGGGTTATTGGGTCATTGTTGCGAAACACAACGCTTGCTAACTCACATATGTGCCCTTGCTGTATGCATGCAGGACATTACCCAACGGAAAAGAAAATATCAGGACTCAAACACGCGATGAGGCGCAAACTGAAACGCAGTTTGGTTGACGTTCAAGGCACTATTCTACTGTATCGACATTAACTATCAAACAAGCGAACGATGTCACACCAATTTATGCGTCCCTGAGACCAGCTAGTATCGTCATGTTTTTTATGGAAATACCAGTAAGTACATGAAATTTCAAGTAGATAAAATTTCCAGCAGTTTCTGCTGTAGGAAAATGGGTCTAAATATCTTTCCAAATAACGACAGAAAAGTCAAATTTATTAGTTACGGCACTGGTTACGAACAGATTAGAATCGTTCAAAAATTTAAACAGATACTAGAATATAACAGAAGAGTGCAAGATAGGTTTTCTTTACACCTCAAATAAAGATATTTTTTTTTGAAAGAATTGAAAATGCCTCAGGCCCAACAATGATAATTTGAAGTTGCGATTCAATTCTTACCGAATATAATTTCATACCACATGATATGAGGTTTTATAAAAGTCCACAGTTTTCGACACGCAGAAACTATTTCTGCAGAATGAGCAGAGGTTATGAACTTCAAGGCATGCAGTTATTATACTGGCATGAGATACGTGCAAACTACACAGGGAGAATGTTCCATTTATGTTGGCAAACTGAATAATGGAGATATTCCAGGATTAAAAATTACGCATTATTCTCTTGAAATGAGTTCTTTAGACGTAACTAATTATACTCCCCGATCACGGTGCCTGCGTATTATTTTGAACATGTGGAGACATGGGACTAGCGTACGCGAACACATTCTTGTAATTCCACACCTGAGGACAAAACAAGGCTAATCCTATACTACATACGATTATCATCATTATTAACAGCGCTGAAGTAATTTCCCTGTAAATTAAGTCAAAATCACAAATAGACTTCTTCTAGAATTAGTTCAAGAGACACCGAAAGCAAGTTAACTACTTGCGTCTTTGGCGATACAGATCGACCTTACGCAGTACAACGAAACGGCAGCGTGAGCATCTTGGGGATGAAAAAGCGCCACTTGAAAACGCAATAGGAACGAAGACAATTCAGGAGGAGTGTCGAGTGCATCATTCGACCCACTTCACGGGAGAAACCCAGGTAACAAGAAACGTACAAGCTTAAAAATTGGACAACTTCCAATACACCCACTACTGCAAAATCCGCTGTATTGCAACTTGGAATACTACTGAATAGTGCCATTTTCGTAATGTACAGCTCATGAATCTTATGCCCAGAGAAGTGTCAAGTCTTTTAAATCACTAAATGCTCAAGTCTTTCATAGCACCTTTTTTCGTGAGAGTAATAATACACAAAATTCGATTATTCTGCCGCCAGCATCCGTTTAGAAGCAAAGAGTAATAAGCGAGAACTTGCCCTTCGTAATAGAACTTTGCCATGTCCGAGCGATTTTATGGTGAAAACACGTCTCACATCTGTATTTCTATCAAAGGCAAAGAAAATTTTAATATCTGGGCATTTCCAGTACGATCATCGATTTTTTGGGACATAAAATAAACACGGTAAGAAAACAAGAAAACAAAGAGCAATACTAGAACAATGTGACAGAAAAATCGAATATATTCAAAACATATATACCACGAGGTAGACACATTTTCATTGAATTTTATACTCCATTTTCCACACAAAGGATTACGAAGAATATGAGTGGAAAACATCAGTTGATCTTTACAAAAAAAGAATTAAACGCATAAGCGCTAATACCTTTAAACTGAGCCAAGTGAAATGATTTCTGGTTAAAATTCAATCAAATGGTTGAAGTAAAAAGACGAAAGCAGGCGACTTAAAATCCGTAATAAAAACTGTGGCTCCCCCACATAGCGGGACTTGTGTGAAGACGCAAGAAGGTAACTTGAAAATTTCAAAAATAATTCTAGCTCACAATGGGGCATATAGTTCCGCACAGTGATTAAATTTCACTTATTTGTCGCGGTAGACGATTGCCCTCAAAAATTAAAACTTCACTTGTTCTAGCAAATAATGTCGAATAAAAGACTTACTCTAGGCTGTTCAACTAATATATATCTATTCTATTTATCTATTCTCAATTTTAATAGTTACACACGTAATGGCCTACTGTCACTATGAAGTCACGGTCATTTAGAGACCAAAATTGCACTAAAAGAACTGTA
This sequence comes from Morinoia aosen, assembly GCA_030386875.1. Taxonomy (NCBI): domain Eukaryota; kingdom Metazoa; phylum Arthropoda; class Malacostraca; order Amphipoda; family Talitridae; genus Morinoia; species Morinoia aosen. The sequence goes on along the minus strand of CM059572.1, from coordinate 78,555,603 downwards.
CACCCCATTATTTCTGATGATGATCACAGTTCCGTGAATAAGCGCGTAGGCGTAACACGCAGCACGAGCAACTGTTGGGCTCTTTAGAGGGCACGAGAACAAACCCAAGATGAGACATGAAAAAAAAAACGAAGGAAAAATTGTGGTTCATGAAATCATCCAATTAAAAACAGAGCCTCTAGATCAGTGTTATTTAATAATTTTTGCAAGAGAGCCACTTCGGTTCAACGAATTGATTAAGAGAGCCGCAGCTATTGCAAGTTAGCGTATATTATATAAATTAATAAATCAAATTGTATTTAATTAACTTATATATTTTTCGAGAGCCGCGCAATGAATACCACTGCTCTAGATGAAAGAGACGCTCATTAATTCAAATGGAAAAACTATTTTTTCTCAACTACTTTCAGAAATGCATTTACTTAAAACTAATGATTTGCCGCATTTGAGTCTGATCAGGCATACATGAAAGTACTTTAATCTATCTAAATGAAAAAGACCGTGGAAGATTTTTGCGAAACTTCACTCTATCATCGAGAGTAACATGAGATTATATCATTCTTTCAAAGGAGAATCTGGTCAAAAATGAGGCACAACACAGCTTCATACCCAATGAAGGAATCACGCAGGGTTTTCGCACGGGATGGCATGTGAGCGCACCATCAATATGAAGCAGCACCAGCTCATACCTCTAATAGCTCGTGCCGGGGTGCACCCAAGTGATGTGAAGAGCAAGTGAAGGCCGCCGCGCGCTGCACTCACGCAGGCAACATTAGCATAAAGTCAACATTGACTCGTATTTGCTAGCAAGTGATGTTTAACCCATTTTAGAAGAACGAGGGCACAATTAATATTCTGCTACTTTAGGAGAATCTTATCAAAGGAAAATTAAGAAAACCTAACATATTGCTGTTGAAAATCATAATTCTAACTCAATATATAATCCAAGTATCACCTAATCATAAATAATAATTGGGTTGAAATAGAAAGGAGCACCAAATGAATTCACACGGTTATACGCAGGGTGCGTACAGGCTCTGAGGTTCAAAATTCCACTACTTTTTCATGACTTTTTATGCCAACCAAATCAAATTTCCACTACCTCTCTCTGCCCAAAATAATGTCACACAAAGTTAAATTGCAGCACAATAAATGTATTTCAGTCATAAACTTCACAGAACATTCATCATTACTTGCAGGTCTTGTTTTCATAAATGTGTAAATGATCATCACAACACCAAACAGTCATGCTGGACAGTTCAATAGCATCTGCTATGCATTTGCCAGTGCATTAAGTTTGTCATTAATTTCCGCATTCAGCCCCTCGAGTTGTTCTTGCTTGTCTTTGGCTGATTTCCTCAATGCATTTGACTTTGCCAGTAGGCGCAAATCATTCTTGTCCTCTGCCTTCTGTGCAAAGCTGTCAGCATCCTCCACCAGCGCTTGCAGACTCTCCTCCATCCTCTTCCGTTTTGTCTTCAGGTTCTCCACTTCATCCAGTTCTTTCTTCCTCTTCTCTCCCTTCTTCTGCTTCTCTGCCTCTTCCTTCTTTTGATCCAGGTAGTGTTGATAGCGCTGTCTGCCCTGTGAAGTTGAGAAGAGGAGTTTCTTGGAAATGTCAACCTTGGAGATACCTCCTACATGTTTGATGTGGTCCATGACCACTCTCTGCACCACGATGGTGTTCTCACCCATGTTGAGTTCCATGAGCTGCTTGCTCACAGAAAAGCCCCTTTCCACTGAAGCCTGGCCATGTGACAGGACCAGTAGCATCTTCACAACCAGCCACAGTTTCTTGAGGGAGGATGTGGCCAGCTGGCTGCTCCAGAAGACATCTAGCCCATCAGTGTCTTGCTGAAAACTGTTGAAAGTGCTGATCTTCCTCTGTGCCTCATCAAAGAACTTTGAAAACTGGCTCATCACCTCATCGATGTCACCCTGTGGTAGCCTCTTAGCATCGCTGAGCAGCTGCAGACAGTTTTTCAGCATGGACTTGGTCTTCTCTCGCTTTGTGCGATCCACAAAGACACTTGGCACCAGCCAGCCCATGTTTCGGGCCAACCCGAACTTCAAAGGTGACTTCTCAACAATCTTCTTGATGACAGCAACAAGGAAATTCTTCACATCATCCCTGAAGGAGAAAGCAAGCCTCTCATTCACTTTCTTTGCAGCCATCTGATCTTTCAAAATACTTGCAGCAACAAAGCCAGGGTCAATCTTGCTATTTTGCAGGTAGATGGTCTTGTCATTGAAGTCAAGGGCAGCATACTTAGCTGGTTTGGTCAGTTTTTCCAGCACCTCTGCTTTCACACACCTCTCCAACAGAACCTTCAAAATCTTGATGATGTCATTGCACATGAAAGGCAGGAGTGGCGCGTCTCCTTGAAACTTTTTGAGAAAGGGGTTCAAGATCTTCGCAACTGACAGGAACGCTTGCACCTTGGCCTCGAAGAGGGGGTCCAGTGAGAGTCCTTCAATTGTCTTGTACGACTTCCCTTTCGGCTGTGGAATGTTACCAGACTTGACAGCCTGGACAAACTCCTTCAGATGTGGCCACAGTTCCAAACCCCTCTCAGCAACACGAACATTCTCCAGCCATCTGCAAAAAAACAAAAACAAAGTGTGCATGTGTGTGAGTGAGTCAGTGTCTGAGTCTGAGAGAGAGAGAGAGAGAGAGAGAGCTATTTGCCAGGCCTCTATGTTACATCAAGTTAGGATTATATGCTACATTTAGGCTTATATGGTACGGACTCTTTGCTACCAGGGCTCTGTGCTTCATTTTGACAAATGAAGTGAACATGTTATGCAAGATGGCATCTTCTTGCCTACCTGTGGCTGCAGTATTGTAGAGGAAAATCTTCAGCTCCAGTGTACTTCATGAAATCCGCACGTCGAGCAGACGAGTCCTTGAACAGCCAGTGCAAGGAGTTCATCCATTGTTGCAGGTCCCAGCCGGTAGCAGCATGGCCAGTTTTGAAGGCGTTGTGGATGGTGTGCAGACCACAAGAACCGACGTTCAGAAGTGACATGTCATGGTCACGTAGGATCTGTTCCTAAACAGAGCAAAACAAAACTTAGGATTTAAAACTAATAAAATAGTAGGTATGTTTTACTACAGAATATATTTATCGAGAACAGTTACACATACCTACCAGACACACATCACAAAAAATTGTTTTTGTAGTCACATGAGTGCGCATTCTAAACTAAAACACAAAACTACACCAAGAAAGTCCAAAGTTTACCTGCATCATCCCATGCAGCTTGAGGTTGACGTTTGGACCATCCATGGAAATCTGTATAAGCTTTCCGAGTCCAAACTCGTGGCACTGTGGAAGCAGCTCTTCAAACAGGTCCTCTGCCGTTGCATGCCCCATGAAGTGGGAGCTAAAGTAGCGTGTGGAAACCTGTGTAAATAAAAATTAAAAAAAAAATCATTAGAACTCCTAGACCTACACTAACACTGGCTCTGTCTCACGGTCTCTCTCGCAGCAAATTACCAATAGTGAATACAACGTGAATGTCAAACAGAACATAGTTACTGCACACTGGTATAGTAGTATAAGTTTAACAAGAGGGTAACCAACTAGAGTAAAGGATTTATGATACTGATTAGAGAAAATGAACATACCTTGCTGTCGTCCCAAAAACGGACATGAACATCAAGCTGTTTCTTCTGCAGCTCCTCATTCAATGCCTCATCGAAGAGGAGGACGAAACCGTCTGCAGTTTTGGCCCTCTCCTTCAGCACACTTGAGAAATGAGGGGCCAGTCCAAATGTTGTCAGATAGGCGCATTTCTTTTCACTCATGGTGAACTTGCTGGCTGTGGGGGAATCCTCAAACATTGAGGCGAAAAGCCAAGGAGTCTGGTTTGAGCACTTGAAGGACAGGTGCGATGCTATGGTCTTCAACGCCCAAAGCGTCTCGGCCTTCAGGACTTTGTCCCTTTGCACAAAGTCAGTTAGAGCCGTTTTCTTGCGACAGCACTGACAGGTGCAAGTTTTGACTGATGGCGATGAAGTAGAGGTACTAGCAGACTCTGGTACTGATGGCACGGTCTCACTGCTCTTAGTCTGAGCCTCCGAACTGCCCTCAGCAGGCGTCGGAGGATCGGTCGATGGTTGGGAAGTCACGAAAAAATCCCCGATCTTCGGGTTGGCAAGTCTCGTCGTCTGAGCTTTCACGTTCTTGGCATGCTTTGTTCCTTTTGCATGACTCCTCACCGCCGCTATTCCATTGTTGGCGATGTCGAACTCCGACTCGCACGCGGTGCAAACCGCCATTGTTTTCAGTTTGGGATGCGGTGCTATCCATTGTTGAAAGTCTTTGTCTCGCAACCACAAGTTGTTGAAAGAACAACTGCCTGGCATGACGATAATTCCTCAGCTCAGTCTCGGCACCGTAACTCTAGTCACACACACACGGGATGGTCAAGACCGATGATAAAAACTCAGCTCGAAAATGTTCAACAGTGGCGACAGGTCAACCATGGTCCGAGCGAGCGCGTGTCTTCAGTCACACTGAGCGCGTTTGGTTTCACGTGACGCCTGAGAACCAATCAAAATCGCGGACACTAAAGACGTAGCTGTATCAACCAATCAGAGCCCAAGTAACACTCGAAGGTTACTGACAACGCCTCGCTCAACGCGGACCAAACGTGTAATGATCGGTGCTTCTCTCTTTTAACCGACATCACGTTTGTGTCGTGGTCACCATATTTTTCATCGATATCGGCATCTGTTGTTGCGATGCATGATATTTTTCATGTGATATTATTAGTCGTGACATTAAGATTATTCGTCACCTTTCTTTTATTTTCTACTTGTTAATATCAATGTAACTGCCACCAACTCAGAGTAAGTCTGAGTCGTTGGCCGGACGATTATTCGGATCCTTAGCGATGTTCCGTACACAGTTATGCGGAGAAGCATAACACAAACGGAAAGAAAATTTTCAACAGTAAAATTTCAACTTTAGGCATTATAGGCATTTATGGCAAAAGTCCGGGCTTTATTCATGACTTTCAATGACCATTTTTAAAATTCCACTACTTTCGAGGCCTTGAATTTTATTTTCGAAATTCAACTACTTTCCATGTTTCTCCATGCCTGTACGCACCCTGTATACGCGACAATGACAGTTGCACGATATATAATTGCCAGCGCAGTTTTTAAAACTTGATTTCCGTAGTACGAAAAAATGCTCGGGCCAACAGTTTTGTTGCAATACCAAACAAATTAAGCAATAGCAAATAAATAAAACGAAAGAAAATAGCTCATTTCGAACCCGAGAATGATTGTGGGAAAAATTATTTTGAAAAAGGTCTATTCTCAGTTTCAATATGATACTCATGTACGTCAAGAACCACGGTCACTATGAAGTCACGATCATTCTGAGATTGAAATTGCGCTAAAGGAGACCTACATCACATTGTTCACGACCGTTACAGTTCTGTAAATAAGCGTGTAAGTACAATATGTAGCACGAGTAAACCTCTGACATTTGCAAAACGAGCTAAGTCAACGCGTACCAGATTGGCAGAACGCGCAATAATAGACACAGTTCAAGTGATTTACTCATCTAATTGGCTAAATTGCCCAGAGTGATTTCAACGACAACACAGTTAACAAGAGTATGGAAAGCGTGTTCAATTAAGTTCCAGCGACGCACCTTATGAAGCGAACGTGCATAAATCGCCATTGAGGAGAACGTTAATAGTTTAAAATTTAGAACAACGAATGATCGATAGAGAAGTTTATTATCTTATTTTCTGAAGTGTAGATACACTAATTAACCCCACACTTTCCATCAAAATCTTACGTTGAAAACACGTTACGGCAAGCACTTGAAATTTAGAGCATAAAAGCGATTTTGCAAAAATGCAAATAAAAGGAACAAACGAACAAAAAACTAAGTCAAATAAAACCTTACTATCTTCAATAGATGATTATTGAATGAAATTCAGTCGTAGAATAGCAATAATAACATGGGGGTACGAAACATTGATTAGTACAGTGAAGTTACATCAGCAGTTTCTATGGCAATGGCAACTTACAAGGCCAAAACGATCGTAATTCCTAATTACCTACTTGGCTTTGAATGACACGAAACTAAACGTTGCTTAATACGACCTCAAGTTCCAGTGAAACTGACTGAACAGCTGATATACTATTTATAATAGAAAATGCAGTATCAAACGTTCCTGCAATAAACCTATGAAATTTAATTCCGCCAAGGCTCAAGGCACAAAATATGCGAACACTCAACGCAACAGTAATCCGAAACAGAAGTGTAAGGCTTGCTGTACGACTTGAAAGATATCTTTAAACAAGAAACAAAGCAAGAATGGCACAAACAAAGAGCAAGAGCGCCAAGGAACTCTTGGTGAGCAATTAGAGAAGGGAAGGACGTGCCGAGAGCGAAGCATAGATGCACGAGCCGCGTAGGAGGGTCGAGCGAGGAGCCGGGCGTGGCGGTGCGGCCACCAACACACAAGCGCGTCATGAGAGCGCTCCCTCGTCCGCTGACAGGGAGAGACATCACAACTCGTGCTCGCTTGTCATTCTCAAGACCATCCAAACATTGTCTTGCTCGTACAGAACCATGTGACACACACTGCGTGCATGCAACCACGCAACACTTCAGGAGGGCGGGCATCTAAATATGAATCATACGTACCATGTCAGATTTAGTGGAACGCTAGATAGAACTTACCACGCGATACATATTTCTGAGCGAAGAATACCGACAAAATTAACGAGGTTATTAATTTCAACACGGTTTAAAATTTCAATAAACGGATTGTGTTTCTGATTTCGGACAACTGCAGCGAGCAATAAAAATCTGAAAAATGGGTTAGCGAGGTAAAATTTTATTTGAGGCGAAGGTGGAAAATAATCCCTGAATATTGAGCAGAGAAATGTACAAGGCAAATCTTCAATCAGAGAACAAAAGCAAAATAACAAACTGAATAAATACCTGTTGTTTTCTAAGGCGAGGCGAACTTGGACCGCTGCATGAAAATGTTGATAACTCAGCTTGAGGTGGAGAGTCTTCACCACTGTGGGCACGTTGCATCAAATAACGCAATCGCGCTGATGGAGTTATGTCTTGACCATTAGCGCCACGCGTTTCAACTATTCTAAACGTGCCTTTTCTGACCAGTCGAGAAACTGGTTTTTGGTCCCGAACTGGGAGACTGTTCCGCAGCTCCCGGTCTTGTCGAGCCGTTCTGACGGCACCACTGCTGCCCAGCCTCTCATTTAGAGCCCTTGCTCTGTCGTGACACTCGTCGCGGTTGCCATTTGCAATCGAGCCCCTATTATCTGGCCGGGTCCATGGGTCAACGGTCTCTCGAGAGCGGCGGGAGGTTTTTTCATTTCTACTCGTCGTTGTATTAGAAGCGCTTTTGTGTTCTTGACTAGGTTGCTTCCTGACAGGAGACGTAAATTTTGGAGACGGAGCAGGTCGCTTCGAAGAAGCATTCTGTCTTGATGAAGTAGTTACGGATATTTTCTGAGGAATAGGTAGTACCCTGCAAGTAGCAGTGTTATCCATAGGACCGATGGATCCTAAATTGATGCTTATCGTTGTCGCCTTCATAGGTTTCTCATCCTTGCATGGTAGCTTATTGCATAGAAGAGAAGTAGGAATGTTATCTCCACCAAGATGAACACGACTTCGGTGTTTTTTATTTTCTTTGTTACTCCCACTGCTGCTGAGAGTGTTGCTATCCGAAGACAACGTGTTCGAAGCCGTAGATTCTGGAACAGATTTTCGAGGTCGCAAAGAAGATACACGAGAGGAGGCCATTCTTCTTTTGTTGGACGGAAGCGGTAAATCGCGTTGAGACTTGCGTTGTGCTGAGGACCGTTCGGAAAGAACAGGTCCTGCGCCGCCGTAGCTATTCGCTGACTCGCTATCAATATCTGTATTTTGATCGCTGTTTTGGTGCAGGTGACCATGAGGTGAGAATCCCATCCCACTAGCTGCAACTTCAGGTTGATTGTCAGTATAACTGTAAAAATATGGATCATTTGTTATATTTAAACTATCTTGAGAACAACCGCTGATCCCGGATGAGTTCGAATCCAAAGATAATTTCCGGTCTTCCTCATACTGGTGGTACGGATTAACGGGTACATCAATATGAGGTGGTGGGGAATAATTAGACGGTGGAGAGGATCGGTACGGTAATGTTCTTGACACCCCGTTGAGTTTCACTCCAAACGCAGCTAAAACTTCGTCTCGCAGTCGGGAGGAAATGTTTACATGTTCAGCGCGGGGCACGGGTGGTTGAGAAGAACCACGAGGCATCATACGTTGCGTCTCATTTCGTGTTTGAGATCTCGCTGTCCGAGGGTTACGCATAGCTGACTTCGTTTGAGGACACCGTCCTCGTGCAGGCATAATCTGTTCCCGGGGACCACTGGCGTGAGGCAGCCCAGGTGACCTGAAATTCCTGCCAGACTCGGAGGGAATATCAGGGCTACGACTGGAGCTCGGGTCACGAGAACGTGGAGGACGGGGAGAAACACAAGGCGCTCGACGATCCGTTTGTGGACTCGAGATGTTGCGTCTTTGTATATTGGGACTAGGGGGTTGTGAACGGCTGGAGGGTAATTTAGGAGACGCTTGAACTCGAATTACCTGAGTACCATTTTGATGCTGCGAAACGAGAGGTTGCTTGCGGGTCGCCACAGGACTCTGAGGCTGTTCACGTGCTGTCTGACACATGGTGGCCTTTTTCCTAGCCAGTTGTGGCGTAATTGGACTGGGAGGCCGTCCCTTCGCCACTTGAGGATTGACTGGCAGTCTGCGAGGAATCTGAGGGCTCGACAACGGCTTGCGAGGCACCTGTGGACTTTGCACTGACTTACGGCTCAGCTGAGGACTGGGCGGCAGCTTATCTATTTGCGAGCTGGAAGAACCCCGCTTACTCATGCCTGGTCCGGAGGGAGCTTTACTCCTGCTTCGGTTCGGACGAAGAGGAGGCACGGCTTCTTCTCGTTGGTGTGTCATGCTTCTTACATCAATGGGCTGCCACTTTTGGTTAGTATCAATAGTTAAACACACAAGTTCGTTATCCTGATCAGCGTTTGTTTTTTGCGTATTATCAATCAAGTCCTGTCGAAGAGCTTGCAAATCACATGTACTGACGTATGACTTCACGTGTCCTCCACGAGATGCTATCAGCGCTCCCGAGGGTGATGCCACTGCCACTCTGGGGGACCCGTTCAACAAGGCGGATCCCTTCAGGAAAGGCCTGGCACTGCCGCCCGCTGAACGAGTTAAAGTAGCGTGTGACAGAGCTGTGTTACTTGAGTCTCCACTCCACTTGGCCTGAAGCCGTCGCATCAACTGTAGGAGTCTCCTGGAAGGAGTTACACCAGCTAATTCTTTCCAGGCAGTCTTCCAGTTGACGTCTTCTTTAATTTGGCTGATCGCCTCGGCGGTGACTTCGTCAGCTCGAGCAGTTTCGAGTAAGCTGCTACAGCTGCTATTGTTATCACCGAGCGTTTGTGCCGCAAGTTGGGCTAAAATATTACGGTTATACTCATCCAATTCCTTCAACTTCGCACTAGTCAATTCGATAGCAGACGAATTAGACGAGCACTCAGGACTAGATGAAACCGAGAAATTTGTTGTTACTCCAGAGATGTCCTCTTCTCCCAAGGAAGAAGAAATCGAAACACCACTATCTGAGGCTTGACGTCTCAGCAATGATGACGATCGCGAACTTACAACACTCACTCGTTTTCTACTAGGTGTAGCTTTACTGGAGTTATTGTGAGGGACACAAGTGGAGGAGGTAGAATCACTAGCACGGCCCCGCACGGAGGCAGGTGTCGGAGCGGCACTCGCTGAGCTCAGACTGAGTTTGGTGGCAACTCGGAACCTCTGAGGTGACGCCACTGTGCTAGGGGAAGGAGCAGAGGGGGCGTCAGGGGATAATGTTGCCCCCCTAACTCCAGGGCTCGCAGCTCCCCCAGCTCCTCCTCCTCCTTCATACCTTTTCCGCACAGCGGCCACCATGCCTCCAAACACCTGTGGAGGCGAGCCACGGCAGCTCATCCTACTGGTACCGACGATGTCCTGCAATTCAGCCAATGTTCACAAGCAATCCCATTGCACGATGACTCGCCAAACCCACCAAGTTAACGGTGCTGAGGTAATCACACTGCGACGTCATCCAATTTTTTCAAGTTCACTCAAATCAGGAAGCACGATCATCTACGAAATTGTCAGAAGCTTTCCGAACGATACGCTACAATTTGTTCACTGTGAAAACTAGTTAGGCGAACAGACGTCGCCTAATAGCATTCTTAAGCAAGAGATTTACCTAAAAACAATAACCTGAAATATGAAGACGGTAAACATGAATTGGCATACTACAAACAGATATGCATGCAATTTGTACAGGCGCATTGGATATAAATATCTGTGAACACGCTTAATAAACACGCACCGGAATATAAGGAGGGACTCCACCGAAACACCCACGAACTGCTTGAGAATCAGGAGTCTAGGAAGTGAGAAGTCAAAAGCGGCATTAAAGACGCCAGGACACGCCGTGCACGCCCGCCACGTTATGTGACATTAAGGCTCACGCCGCAAAAACGCAGCCCAGCGGGCAACTTCACAGCTCCACATCTCAAATGAAATACGCCATGTGTATATGAAGTAACGGCGTATTGCAATTTTTCGCCATGAAGCTCTAAAAAGAGGACGCAACGCACTAGTTTCAAATAAATTAATCTAATGCCCTACATGAATAAATAAGTACAAATGATGAACAAGTATGCTTCTTTGATACGTTCCATACAAAGCCAAATAAATTAATTGTAAATCAGTAGGAACATGCCCCGTGAATGAATGAACGCTTTCATCGGAAGCTCAAGCTTGTTTTTCAAGCTTTACAATTTTTTACAGGATATGTTCGTAGAATTAAAAGGAAGTTATAAAAATTTCATACTCTGAATAGTGCATAACAAAAAAAGTAGCAGAAGTCGTTCTACAAACCGTCACCGTCATTGGATCACGATGACCAACAACGTAAGCGAATGTCATCCGTCTTTCAAATATTTTAGGTAACATATGAGACATAAAACCAACCTTAAAGAACAGCCCCTACCAATTTAATAAGTCCAAAAGAATACAGAAATTTTAACGAATGAATGACTGCAGAATCCGTCTCTGAACGACTTAATGTGAGGTACGTGTTCATTTACAGTTTCAGAGAGAAACTAGAAAGCAAGTACGTCATTCACTTCACTGCTCATTTTTAACAAAACGATGGTCGACATTTACAACAAAAGTGGCGTGACGCTGGTGACCAGCAACTCGGTCGCGCCACCGCAGCCCGAGACACTGACATGATGAGGCTCACCACAACTTTCCGTGGGGAAAGACCCAGTTAATTGTTGACATATTAGGTACACACCACGTCTTCCAGCCGCTCTCCCTCTCAGGGTCATAGGTTCGATGACACCAGACACGAGAAGTTAATTATGAACAGCGCATCGATAATGATTGATTTTAAGTTAGTTTCATCTTTCCTTAGCGCAACAAAGATATTTAAAGAGAGGAAGGATGAAGATACCATTAAATGGAGAGTAAGAGAACGCGGAATCTATGTACAAGATCCCCTTCACATAAAAAAATTAAGTTGAGAAGGAAGGTTAGAAAACAAGATAAAAGTTGAAGAAGTCAGAGATGCTGCAAAACAGGACAGCAGTGAACCGATAAACGATGGTCCCTAACAAAAAATTACGATTTTAGCAAAAAGAAGATCTGCATAACTCTCAGCTCGGGACCTCACATTTACCCTGGGAGTGCTAATTCCTATAGATGCAATAGTTGTATCTCACTAAGAGGAAACGGATCACTATGACAGCTTTCATATTTGCTGAAGATATTTGATAATGAGGTTTGACAACTGATGAAAGCACGTTCGTAACATTTGATAAAAAAGAGTTCAGAATTTCTGCACCAAAGTACAGTACTATACAGTTCACATAACTTTATTTTTTACTACAAAGATAAATATAGTTTATACCACAGCCACAGCTGTAAAACGAAGTCCTGAGTTTTTTCTCCTCGTTGTCACTCGACACAAAAGACAGTGAGGGTTGAATTACTGCGAGATCAGCGAGAAGCGATGGTCATTGATGGGGCATTCGGTGGCTGGGAGGCATCGTAATTGCAGAGCCATTTTTGGCACCGACGTGATGCGCAGCTTCTCACTCGCTGCACATTCTACAAAGAGCGCCCTTCGTTGCGGCGAGGGCCGCTTAATTCAGGAGAAGCGGAAACTATTTCTTTCATCTTAAGCTATGTTCCCGTTCTAACGAACATACACGCTCAATGATATTTTGATGAAGTTTCAAATAGACCTGAAACGTCTATTCCCTGTGTGACATTTTTAAGTTCTTATCATATTGTCTACACGTACACGTGCAATTTCTGATGCATCAAATGCCTCTCACGGATGTTAAACTCAATTATGCTCAAAATACAAAGATTAGATATCAGTTTAAGCCTATTTAACCGCAACACATGCGTTTCAAAGAGAGAAAGGATGAAGGTCTCATTTAGTTTGGACTTAACCTATCGAGTACAAAAACTCTTAACAGTTTTTGGGAAAAGCATTCAAGAATAAATGTTGTCAGTACTCTAAACTATTAGTGAAATTGCATTAGCGTGGGTTTTTTCCGCATAAGAAGGAAGGTGCCTCTTTTTTAAATTAAAAACCTGAGCTTTAAAAATGTGTGCTTAGTGTGACTAATATTTGACACTAAAAAAAGGCGGAAAGATCGAAGAAAAAATTATAAATTAAGTTTTTGCTCAAACTTATCAGCAAACCAATGGACAAATGGAAAAACTTGCTCAAGTTAAACAAAAAAAGAGGTATTAAATGTGTTACACAGACCATGAAGCTTAAATTGAGTGGAAATCAATAGCACATTGCACGTGCAAGGCTTCTGGAATGTCTGAAACCATAGTTACATGAATGCTTTTAATTGCCCTAATTTTGTCCTTCACTTCAAAATATTTCCCTACTAGCTGAATTACCTAGAAATTTTGTCAATTTCCCTCAACTGGAAGCATTAGCCATCTTGGGCCCTGGAGTTATGTCAGTAGCCAAAGGGTTAACGGAACGTGGAATCTGAGCACAAGAAGCATAGAAACATCAAGTAGAAAAAGAAATTCATGGAACAAAATAAAACTTAAAGAAGTAGTGAGTGCTGGAAAATAGGACAACAGTGAACTGAAAGAAGATGGTCCGTAACAAAACAAAAAACCTGTTCTATATCGACAAAAGAAAGGCCTAGTAAACTTTCATCCCGGGACCTCACATGTTCCCTCTGGGAGTGCTAATTCCCATAGATACAATACCTGTATCCCCCTGAGGGGCAGCATACAGCGACAAAATTTTAACTTAAGTGCATACCTTTGATATTTCTTTCTCTTGAAAAATATAATATCTAAAAAAACATAATCAATTCAACTAGATACAATGAGTGATGGAATGCCGATTATTTTAGATTAGATTGTGAGTTACTTTGAACCTCCCAGAACACAATAAGGGTGTTTTCAAGAGAGGGAGGTAACAAGGTAATATTTATTATGAAATTGCGAAAAGAGAGCATTAATGCATGAGCTGTGTTCCCACACCCTGCGCATAGGTACAGCAATATTGGAAAAAGTTCATGGAATGAAATTAGAAGAAAAAAGTAATAAGACACTGAAAAAGGAAAACCGCGAACCGAGAAAAGACGGTCCTCGACAAGACAAATGACTCTTTTCATTGCACCAAAAGGAAGGAGGCCTTCATAGCCTTGAGCTCGGAATCTCGACCTTTCCCCTGGAAGCACAGTTGTGCCTACACGAGGGGATGGATTTAGCACAACCTCACAAATTTTAATAAATACGGGACAGGTGAAACATATCAAAACCACGAAGTTCACCATCAAGTTGAGCACAATAGTTCGTAATCAAAAACATACGTCAATAACTTTTTACGGTCAAGGTAAATTGCACACACTTAACTGAATATTTAACCATTATTAAATTCAACACAGCATTTCTGATCAAAAATCAACAAACTCTACAAAAGATAAATATTATTATCATTATAGTTCAATACTCTCTAGCGAAAACAAAGGCGATCTCAAGAGAACAAAGAAAAGAGGCCAATTAGTAAAGACTGCAGAAAATGAGGAAAATAAGCACAAGGTGTGCTCCAACGCAAATTACCCTAAGACAGCCAGCTAAGAAGGAATAGGAAGAAAAAACAAAGAAGGGATAGCTAAGAAGACATGAAAAGAGAGAAAAAATGTGCCCCGAAATGAAGATATCCCGAAGGCCTATCTATAGCTAAGGAATCAAGCGGTATCCCTCCTGAGCGTACCAGTCTCCATAGCATGGGAAGAGACTGACCTTAAGAGACAACTAACCTGAAACTACTGCCTATCCTATGCCTTCTCAGGGAGCTCAATAGAAGGGCTCGCGCTCATTTACAAATCCATTTTGCAGTCCTCTGAAGATTACGCAGAACCAACAGAATGTGAGGACGAGTCGCAGTTTTTGTGCTCTTCCCCAACCCCCATGCGATGGGTACGACTAAGGATAAAAGTTTTGTGATTAAGGTGCAATAGTTGAAAACAAATTCAATCGCTACTATATTCACAAAAGGGACGCATGCCTTCTCGAGTGAATGAATTAAATGACTACGCACACAAAAACTAGTCTCATTCTAGCACATCTAAGTGGACAGCGCTGGACCGTGAATCATGTTGATAAGCAGCAATTAGCGCATTTGACCGAGAGCAACATCGAAGCATGGGCGCGATCCAAAGCAGAGTGGCTAATGAGGGACGCAGGCATCGCCGCACACGTGTTCACTAATGAGAGAACACTAACGAGTGCACCGCGACCGCCTCCTGCCTGGCCTTGTCCACCACCGCTGCTGGCGTTTGCAGTTCCTGTAGTTCTGCATCACTGCTCATCATTTTTATTATCCCACACAAAAACTTAGGACACTAAGAACCTTCAACAAATTCTCTCATCGTAAAACGCAAACGCGTCTGGAATGCAAGCTAATCTATATATTAATACGCTAACCTGTGCGTCACGCCCTTCAACATCATTGCGGTATCCATGATACGGGTTGGCTCGCGTCGGGTCGCGTTACATTAGATTGAGAGAGAGGCAGGGAGGGAGAGTGAGGGTGAGAAGGGAGGAAGAGAGAGAGAGAGAGGAGAGGGGTAAGGGGAGATGAAAATAGCGTAATTTTTTCATTTATAATTTTTTTCAATTTTTGAATTTTTTAAATTTTTGAATTTTTCTATTTGTTAGTGTAGGAGAGGTTAGGATTGGATAGGTTAGTATATGTTATGTTAGGATGGGTTAGGTTAGAATATATGTTAAAAATTTTTAGGTAATGTTGACGGAATTTTTGCACGGGTCCACCTAGCTTATTGATGACATTGTCCGTGGAATTTCCACGGGCCCAGCTAGTATTAATACATACTCAAAAATAACATTTGAGAAATGGGACTTCAGGATATATATTGAAAGGATTTCAAAATTTGTGCGCGTTCACAGTCCCAAATCTGGTCAAAATCGTTTCTCCTTGTTACCTCTTCACACATAGGTTTTACTTCCATTCTGTATTTTACGGAACTTTCATATCAAGAGAATACCGATTTTCTAAAAGTTGAACATTTGATACATAGTTAAGTCAAGTTTGTTGATAAAATGAAATTCAACTCAATAGGAAAAATATACTACACTCGAGTAAACAAATATCGCACCTAATAGCTCCTTCGCTTGTTGTTTTAAAAGTAAAAAACAATTTATTAGAACATCTGCAATTCTCCCGTCCATGGGAGTGTCTCCTGAGAGCAAGACAGATGGGTTCGTAATTATCCAAGCTCGAATACTCTTCAACTATCTCAAAATATTGTAAAATTCTTACATAAATTGAGGTGAACTTCAATGGTAGAATTAGTTTGACATAACTTACATTACCGGGTGTTTGTCCATACAGTTCCCATTTCATATATAAAAAGCAACATTTGTCGACTTCATATCTCAATGCTTAGTCATTAAGGCAGTAACACCGAGCAAAGACGCAACTACAAAATATTGACACGCACAGCTCGCAACTTCCATAACTGACGTTCTATGACAGTCCAGTGAGACGGTGAGACTCACTCAAACCACAGGTATGAATCAATGGTTAAAATGAACACACTTCAAGCGTCAAGGATCGTTGGAAATTCGGTGACTGTAGATATTCCGATGAAAAAAGAGTAATGGCCTGATACCTAACTGATAACCAACATCTCTCGAACAATGTTCTATGCTTCCGGTTGAAGTATTTTCATTTGACATTAAAAACTCTTATTGAAAACGAACACAACTGAAGCTTCGGAAAAATAATAGTTTTCCCGTCAAAATATAAGCTATTTTCTATTGAGCGCCTCATAGAAAATGACCAACTGTACTGAGAGAGTGACTACGAAATAAAAACAAAACGGCGCAGGAAATGTCACCACACCCATCAACGTCCAGAAAGTGATTAGGCCATTATTATTATTATTTTTATATAAAAGAGAGTTTTAGCCTCCCTTAACCACGACAAAGATGTTCCAAGAGAGGAAAGAGGAAGGCACCATTTAGTATGGAGTTGAGGCAACACGGAATCTGTGCACAAGGTGCACAGAAACAGTAAGCTAGGAAAAAGTTCATGAAACAAGAAAAAAGTTGAAGAAGAAAGTAGTAGGTGATGAAAAACAGGACAGCAGTGAACCGAAAAAAGATGGTCCGTAACAAAACAAAAACCTATTTCATTACAACAAAAAGGAAGCGAATCAACAATAAAGAAAGCATCGCTACGCCCTCAAACGAATTCACTTTCTGAGAGTTGCCAGGGCATCAAGTGCTCCTATTCAAAATATGAATGGTACAGTTTAGTTTAAAAATTCAAGAAAATAATTAAGAGACGAACACCATACAAAATGACCTTTGAAATGGAAATGAACTATGACCAGAAGCTATCAAATCACACCAAGGTATTGCAATAAGGCCAGGCTTTGACTACAAAATGAAGTCTAAATTCATTCATTCATACATTCGAAGCTAGACAATAGAGTTTCGAAACATAGAAGTGCAACCCCTGAATTGATTGGTCACCAATTTATGTTATGTCAATTCCATAACAAATGGCATAGAAGCAACTAATAGCCAGGAGTTAGATCGGCAAAGACTGAGTTTCGTTGTTTTACACGAGCTCGGCGCTTGGTGTCTCGCAGTCATGAATGATTTCATTAGCTTAAAAAAATCTCAAAATAACCGTTAGCAGCAGGCCGCCTATCCATATTTTGATCGCGAGTTATTAAGCACGAATTGCATAGTTTTGAGCAGTTGTACTAACCGGGTTTCCAACATTCTACGTTAAGCAGAAGCGCTAATTTACCTGTACAAATTCATTCCCTTCATAGAAAATCCGGGATTCACTACACATTTTCATTTTACGAGCATTTGCGCAAAGTTGAATTTCCACAGAGACGAGCAAAAAGTTTTTCGCAGCGGTACCTATAAGAGCGAGCATTTCGCACCACCAAATGTCACCACGGTCACCGGCCACGGACGCAACTTTCGATGACATTCGCTGGATTAAGGTAACTCGGAGCTCTAGCTCACTTACTGCTCAATTCTCAGAGTCCATAAAAAATGCCACAAAATCGTAACCTCTAAGAAACAATCGCAAATAGATAAATAGAATAGGAAATAAAAAAAATGAGGCAACGCAACATTCAATATCAAGGGGAAATATATTAATATGAGGGGGCTTGGATAAAAAAAAGCACCCGAGTCGAGCACACATGGTAATGCCCATAAGCGGAGCATAAGAAGTTGCCACACATAGTAATGAGAAAAAATAAGTTTTCCGACGGATAGCCAAAGCAAAAAAACAAACGAAGCAACGACGACGCCTTCCTTTGTGTCGTGTGTCATTTTATAGATTGAGCGATCCTCTAAAAGGCAAGTAAATTCATTCATTTTGGCTTATTGTTCGGATTCAAAAGCAAAATTTCAAATTAACCATTGAACACCAACAAAGCATACTTCCATGAAGCGCAATATTAAATTAAATTAAATTAGATGTTAGTTTAAGTCTTCCCTGCCGCAACAAATGCGTTCCAAAGAGAGGAAGGATGAGGGCACCATTTAGTATGGAGTTGAGGGAACGAGGAATCTATGCTCAAGGGGCATAGACATAGAAAATTAAGAAAGAAGTTCGTTAAATAAGATTAAAGTTTAAGAAGAAAGCGGTTGGTGATGAAAAAAGGGACAGCTGTAAACCGAAAAAAGATAGTCCGCAATAGAACAAAAAATACATTCAATTTCAACAAAAGGAAGGCCTACCTAAGCTTTAGCTCGGGACCTTACGTGTTCCCCCTTCGAGCGCTAATTTAAAGAGCATGATACACAGAGGGAACAATTTTGATTAAAGTATAAAATTGCCAGTTTTCTTATTTCATTTTTGAGTAAAAACAGATAAGTCATCACGGTACATCACTAATGTGAACTCATTATCTGCAGAAGTCATTCGAAGTAATAATGAAATATGTAGCAAATGTATTATCCCGCCAAACCCCAGAAGTCTTAGGAAAAGAATGGCTAAACACGCTCAATGAATGCGTATTTTTATCGGGGACCACATGCAGCACATGAACTAAACGCGAGGATTCTCACGCGTGAATCAAATTAATTACAAGGAAACAACCACAAAAGGAATAGGATACTGTGGTGATGCGAAGTAATTGAAGTTGACAATACAAAAAGTTACTGCTTATGAAAATCTCTCAAGTTTAATCTCCATGAGCAAGCTTGTAATAACTATCGTGGAAAAAAACGACTGGTCTTGGAGTGGGGTCGAATTGGGCAAACAATTACACGAAAACTCAATTTGACACTTCACAGCAAAATAACGAAAAATAATTGGCAAGGACTACATCAGACACGTGTTAAATGTAATCATACGAAGCAAAAGATGAATCAGTGACACGTAAAAACTTTCATATGAACACGAGTTCCTTCAAAAAAATTCCAAGGAAATTAATTTTTTATGCAACCAAATTCTGTAAGTTACCAAGTTTTGCGCCTACGCCATGCACGGAGATGAAACAATTGTAATCAGCAGACAGAAATCCAAACGGTAAATCGGAAACGGGCTGAGAATTAATCTGCTTTTCCACGATCAATTTACAAAACTATTTCACGGTTTAACCTTCATTTCCATCAAAAATGAACAAAAAAATGAGCATCGCCAACTTATTGTCCATCTGAGAGAAGCTTTTCAACATTTCATCAATATAACAACTAAACGTTTCATCCTGTCAACGACGAACGCTAATATCTATAATTAACTAACAACACTAGCGGGTTCTCCAGTCGTACACATCAGCGGTTGAACGGGAGCGGTTCGATTTGAAAGTTTTGAACACACGAGTGTGTGTGTTAGGAGAGGGGGAGGTAGGAACAGTCAACGCCGGCATTCCCCCGAAGCTAGGCCCTAAGTGCGACTCAGGTAAGCAATCATGAGGCAATCGAACACGGCCGTTACATCAGGACTGCACGGCGAGAAGAGTAAGAGAAAATGCAGTCACGCGAAGCAAGCAAAAGGACTCAAGGCTAAAGCAGCTCGTGTTGTCGGTGCGTAAACAAAGACGTGAGAGCGTGCGTGAGAACTCGTAACCTCGAACTCGCCTCAAGTAGCAGGAGCACCTGCACTGAGGGCAGCCAAAAAATTATGAACAGGGCTCCCTGAAAAAGAAAGTACTCGCTCTTGGCTACGACAGCTTATGCTTTCTCACTCCGATCAAATCTACGACACATCTTCAGCAAGAAAAAAAAAAAAACCTATTTCATGTTGGCCCTAACCATGCATTTCCTAATTTAGAAACCGTGAAATTTGTAATAACTAGAATAATTTTTTCAAAATTCATCATGCTTGCACGACAAACCTGCGCTGAAACTTTCTTTTAATTTTATAATCGATGTGTCAAATCGAATCTTGCTTTTGATGAGATACATTACAAAGAAGCAGAAAAAGTAGGTGCAACTACATTGAATGCCTGGTAAGGAACAAATGGATCATTACTCAAGACGCGTTGACGTTTTCAGAAATCTATTCAAGCTCTCGAAATACTTACGAGAATACTCATTCAAATTCTACCAATAAACAAGAAAAGAAGAATACTAAGAACGATTATTACCTAACAAGAGTATAGCAGTAGGCGACTTATTTAGTTATTTGCATACTACACAAGCTAACCAAAAAAAAATGGTCAGAGAACGCTATCCTTCCAACTGATATTTTATCTATAATCATACTTCGTATTAAAGTGACGGTAAGAGCCTAGTGTATGCAACGTCGACTCGATGGATTGCTCATTTAAAGCAGAGGGTATTAAAGAAACAACACAACGAGGAACATAATACAATAACGAAATGCAAAAGATATTACGAGTATCAAAATAAAAGTTGCACGGACAGAGATTTTTCAAGTTTGAACGCATACTATTATTATTAACATTGTATTTAAGTTATGTCTCCGCACAGTTTACGGAGTGAGGTCCAAGTGACATCTCAAGAGCGCAAAATTAAGGTGTTTCGGCTGGCACAGATCATTGCGCTGACAATAGGTGTCAGTATCTCAACGAGAAATGGAATGAATCAAGACGAAGACATTCGTGAAAGTGGCACGTGGGGCAACACACATCGGTATTTCCAACGTGGGAGAGGTGAAAAATGTAGAATGGAAGAAAAAGGTCTACCTAGCTATGAGTTTGAACTCATGACAGACTCCTGTAAAGAATATAGCAATTTTTGGTGAGCAACAAAAGTCAAAACTCACTATCTACTCAAGACACTATCAACACACTCCCTTCTGACTAGATGAGGAATCCTAAATATTCCTGAGGAGCGCCAAGTCCACCAGATGCTCCAAGGAATAATCCTCTCCTGAATACTTTCAAATTAATAATAAAAAATTTTCACTGATGTGGATAGTTCGATCCCTCACTGAATAATAATAACTCGACGAAAATGAAGAGATACGCCACAACTGCGACTTTACTACAGATGAAAAATTGGTTGATTACAAGATTGTTTCAGCCTCCCTTACCACAACAAAGATGTTCAAAGAGAGTAAGGTGAAACTCAACATTTAGTATGGTGATAAGGAAACGCAGAATCTATGCACAATGTGTGTTCCCGCACAGGATCCGCTGCTCATAGTTAATTGAGAAGGAAGGTTAGGAAAATAAGATGAAAGTTTGAAGAAGAAAATCCGACGTGCTAAAACAGGACAGCAGTAAACCGAAACCGAGGGTTTATAACAAAAAAAATTGTTTCAATAAAAAGGCATACTAACTTTCATCTCGGGACCTCATTTTCCCCCAGAGAGCTCTGATTTCCATAGATATAATAGTTTTTCACCCATGAAGGAACACATGGACAATGTTTTTTTTTCCAAAACGATCATTTAGAGAACACGCAAGCAACTCGGAAGCTATTTTTGTATAAGCCTACAGAACAAAATAATATTAACAAGTCACAAGAAGCACTAAGTACTCGTGGATGGACTTCCCTCTCGAAATTTACAATGAAGTAACACTTCGCAAGCTATCTTCCATTCTCTAGGTCTTCTTACAGGAACATCGCAGCAGGCAAGCATTGAATTTTAGCTCAGTCTCGCGGTCTCACAGGGAGAAAATGTGAGCAAATTACGCAAGAAGAGCGAGCGAGTTAAGAGCGGTGACCAGATGCGGTACTGCGGTGCGCTGAACTCAGAGAAAGAGCTCAGCGCCAGCTGTGCGCGCCTTCGTGCAATTATTACTGTAGTGCTGACAAAAAATTTGCACCAGCACTATTAAACTGAACAAAGTTACTTCCGATTTATCATACTCGGCCTAAAATCCAAAAGGAACACTTAAAAATCACTGAGCAACTTACCAAAACATCAAAGGTCGAACTATTACATAAAAAATTAAATAAGGAAGAGAAGAAATTACAAAATGGTAGCAACGAATTAACCTGAGAAGTCTTACTCTACTTTTACACATACCATCAGATAAGATTAGATATTATTCTAAGCCTCCCTAACCGCAAAAAAAAGCGTTTCGAAGAGAGGAAGGAGAAAGGCGCCATTCAGTATGGAGACATGGGACAGCGGAATCTATGCAGAAGGGGCATAGAAACAGTAAGTTGAGAAAGAAGTTCAGGAAACAATGTAAAAGTTGAAGAAGATAGTAGTAGGTGCTGAAAAACAGGAGAGCAGTGAGCCAAAAAAGGTGGCCCTTAACATAACAAAAAAAAAAAACATTTCATTTCAACAACAACAACACTGCCTACCAAACTCTCAGCTCAGACCTTCACACATTTTCCCCCTGGGAGTGCTTATTCCCACAGAGACAATAGTTGTATCCCCCTGAGGGGTACACCTACCATCTTTTCTTCTCGTTTCAACTGAAAAAAGAAACGCCCAGTAATTTTACTCGGGCTTTGGAGGCGTCCGTCTGAAAAGCCATTAGCAATAATAACTAGGCTAGGCCAATGCTTGGCTTGGAAATAAATTCATAGAATTCATGGACTCAACACTCAAGGCTTATTACAGCAACATGACCAGTTCAATTAATTTCCTCAAAAAATAAAAAAATAAACGGAGAGTTGATAAAAAATTAAGCCAAAAGTATCAACACAAACCAATATGGCCTATTAAAAAGAAATAAAACATGGACGTAAATGATTGGTAAACAGTGAAACACTAGAACCACACAAATTCGTAATCCATACATCATCATGTGCACTTACAACGCAAACATGCTACAGCATCTTGAAACAATGATAAAGTTCACTGCACTGACGCGTTCACTGCAACCCGCTCGACCGAATGAGCTTTCAAAGAGACGGGCAAATTACAGGCTTGCACTCAACGCTAGCGAAGGGTGAGAGGTCGGATGCCGCGCACCTGTACCACCTTAAAATTGAATACACTTCGACCGATCGCAGACACACGGAAGCGAATTTTTTCTTATATTCTTGATTGCAGGCATTTCATAGCCAAAGGCTACGGCAAAGAGGCAGTTTGAAAGTGAGATTGCGTAACTCTTGTCCACTAGTACTTGCAAGAATTAGGAATGAATGGAGAGTTAAAACAATCTAAAATACGCAAACAACGTACGCTAATTAGACAAATTCTGCAATCACAGCAGTCATCGTTTACACATCGTTTCAATTATACTCAAAGGAACGTAAAATTAGAAGTACATCGTAAATTTTCCTAGCATCTTACTTTTGAAAATGATGAGGATTAAATTCGTTTCTACAAGGAACTTGAAACATTCATCCATGAAAACATAAGCAGGACGTCGTCGCTAAAGCCACGGATGGAAATTTCTGGACTGAGGGATCTAACCACAAGGAATTCCAAGCACAATGTCACAACGCTGAGATCCCGAGAAAGAGGAGCGGCAGTTTACAACCACTGATGCAACGACAACAGCGGCTGCTAATGCCACCTATTATTGCACGTCCTGTGTGCCTTGCGACACTGCATGGCAACGCACATACTGCAGCGGCGCCACAAATGAAGTAGTTATTACGCTTAACATTCTTGAGAAAAGTGGGGCATTTATTGGATGAAAAATTAATTTGAGTTGACGAATGCAATACTCACGAATGGAACTTTGAGGCAGGATATTATTTTAATACAGAACAGCTCTCTCAAAGAAACCTTGATCGATAGGAAGAACGGAAGAAACATTGAAAAAACTGCACAAAGTATTCTATTGTAGTGAGAAAGGTTTTGTTTACATTGCTAGGATGTTTTCACACCGAAAAGAAACCATTTAGTATTGACTAAGGAAAACGTGGAATCTATGCACAAGGTGTTTTCCTACACAGGATGCCCTGCACATACACCCAGAAATTTTTTCGCACCTTTGAGCGAGTCAACTTGTCGGAAATTCAGAGAAATCATTGTACACCTGGGTGCATCACCCATGGCCACGTGTTAAAGCGATCGGAAAAGTTAAAGTATTTATTCCCGACTAAAATGGTGAACATTTTTGGTGAAAAATTCCAAAGTCTGAACTTTGAGAATGAAATATATGTAAATCTCGACAGAAGACCTCCAATAGTCGTTTTTTTCGCCAAATTTTCAGGTACCGTCAGCCAATGAGTGCATTCACAGAGTAGTCAGAAGTAGGACATTCTAAAGGAATAGTGCTAACTCATCCTGAATGCGCCTCTGTTGGCTCATTTACACATGTGTCGTATTAGTCAATGATGGCCGAAAGTGTGCAAAAATACTTTGATTGATGCAATTAATTTTATTATAGAATTTCTCTCAGTGCATAAAGAGTAAGTTAGGGAAGAAGAGAAAAAGACTAAGGAGAGTAGCGAAGAAAATGTGAAAACCAATAATGGGGAAGTGGCACGAAAAACAGAAGTCCCGAACGCCTATCTATAACGGTCTCTTCGCTGGGGTACCTATCCTCACAGCGTAGGATAGACGAACCTCAATAACCTACATAAGCTAATTGCCTACCATATGCCCTCTGAGATATGAATAAATTGCAGCTTAAACTGGCTAAACGTTGAACATGAGTTGAAAAAACATACCTAATCTCTGACGCAGCAGATGGTGGCAAGTTGATACTAGATAAAGATGCATAGTACAAGATTATTTTACAATCTACTTGAAAAACGCAATATTAATCCCAGGCTTATGATGCCTGAATGTTTGCATGCTGGAGTGACTCCTATTCTTGCCGTGCTGGAAGTGTACCCAGCTAATTCACCAAAGTTCTTAGTTCAACCTTTCGAACAAAACGCCCCACTTAAAAATGGAAAAATTTGCGTTCATAGATACTACAAATTTCAGGAAACCAACACGCCTTTTTTAACACGTTAAGTGCGACGTGACCCACCGGTGGTCATTTAGGTGATTTTCATAATGCTGCTGGCCGACCAGCAGTCACTGCCTCAATTTTTATAAATACTAAATGAAAGTTAAATGAAGGCATGATCCAGTTAATGTTTGCTATTTTCAAATTTTCTTACTACTATTGACTCTAAATTTGAGCTGGATATTGAACTTCAGTTTAACCCGCCGCACTTAACGCGTTAACACAAATAGGTACACTACTATCTACGCATTGATTGAAGAAAAAAAAACAATATTACGCCAATTTAGTTCAATAATTATGGATCGATCAATGCTACACACCAGTAAGATGTTTCATATTAGAAGACACTGGAAGTTGTTACTATCATTTGACTATAAATAAATGCAATTGAGACTAGTTAAACGAATATTAATTAAACTGTTAATTAAAAACCTAGAATGTAACATCTAAAGCAATACAATACTACTGAACCACAAGAGAGGTGACGGAATCAAACTCTCAAATTCTACACGGAGTTAATGATAGATATAACCACGCTAACCAACCTTCAACATAATGAGAAATGGAGCTAAGATAGAAAGTGATCAATTAGTTCTACTAGCGGAATAGCTTCGTATTGCTTGCCACGCACAAAACATCCACCTTAATCTTTTTTTGTATTCGTTGGTGAACAAAATGAACACATATATTAACATCAAGAAAAATATTTGACAGTTAACACGGAAGAAAGTCGATCTTAGGCGCAATTCTACAAACCCCATGACACCAGGCATGAAAACGTACTGCAAAACAAGGTGAAAGTAGACAAATGAGGAAATCCAAGTCACTCAAAATAGCCCATAAACTAGAGCTACAACTTCTCATCTCCATTTAAAAGAACGCAAAGGAAATGCGCACTCTCATTTATCGACATGTTCAAACAAATAGAAAGAAAAGATGAAAATTGATGGGGATGCAGGAGGCCTGACCAGCCAATATCGAGCAGCAAGAGCGTGGTCATCAACATGGCCAGCGCCAAGGTCGCGTGCGACAGCGGTCTTGACACACTCCATGGAGCCGCCTACGCTGTGTGGGCTTACCAGCAGCAGCGGAAAACTCATCCAAGACAAACAGCTCGGTGACATGCCCTCACTCCTAATACATCAATTCTGTATGCAACCGAGACTCTAAAAACAATATCGACCAACTTTCGGTTTTCGTCGCTATACATTATTGAAATGAAGGACGCTACGGTCACGATCAGTGTCATAACCGTAAACATAAACTTCAATGTAACATTAATACTTATTATATTCTATACTGAAATCAACTGAACACATTTCTCATCCGGATTTTTCATCTGAATCACTACTTAAAAGTTACTAGACTTAATACCTGTGTCATATGTGGTATGTGGTAGGCATGAACCAGATTTCAGACGTAAAATAAGGTAGAGAAAACAAATACAAAACTATCAGTATTCCCTAGCTTTGGGAATAACAACTTTCTATCAATGTTCATAAACAAATAATTTAAATGTTCTTTCTCTAAACTCTAGTGACAGATGTTTCCTCTACCAGTATTGAGATGAAAAAGTATAACTTGAAAATTGTACCGAACAAATGGGAACGTTTTAAGCTCGAAGTTTCACGAAAAAGTTCAATTTATTCATCGAATAGAAAACAAATTTACGCAAACATCGTAGAAATTGAAACTTTACTGGCATGTGAAGTGTAAGAGCTAACTTGTATTTCACTCTCATTCAGACATCCTTTAAAACTTACAAAATGTGAAAAAAACTGTACGGAACTACAACTATCACGGTTCGTAAATAATAGAATTACGATTATGCGGTAATAATTGTGCACAGAATGATAACTGCTACCAGTACAAAATACGTGGTTAGACACGTGAAATTTCTAGAAAATGGATAAACGGTCAGCTTCGCACAGCACTGAAGATGCACAATAGAGCGGGGGTGTAAACCTACTATGCATTTAGGATCAATTAATTTACTCCAGTTAAGACGTCACTGTAATGGGCTAAACTAGCATTCAATATTCAAGGCAAATATAAAATCATTTTTAGTAAGCAAATTTGAAAATAGCTTACGATAACTGGATCGCGCCTTCTTTTTTCTTTCATTAAGTATACATAAAAATTGAGCAAGTGACTGCAGGTCGGTCAGTAGCCTAATGCAAATACCCTCAGTGACCACCGGTGGGTCCATTCGCAGGATACGTATTATTGACATGGGATATCAGGGTGCTTGCTAAAATTTTGAGTTCGGGAAAAACACAGAACGAAAATTACATTTCACTACGGCTAAGCCCCCCCCAAAAAAACAGAATGAAAATGGCCGCACTAATAATTAGTACGCTAGTCTAAATTTGGTCAAAATACTGAAATTAACACGCTGTTAACATAACAAAGTGCAACTAACCCTGTTCTCAATTATTGCACTACAGCGCAAGGAAGATTTAAAAAAAAAATCCAAAAGCAAATCACGATAGAACCTTGTGGAAGCAAGAAATGCAGATATTTATCCAGATCTTGACGAGATATATACACAAATAGTTTCCAATATCTTGGTCCAATAAGACATAAATTAAATCTCCGTTTGAATTGCAACAAAAAACTCACTTCAAAAATAAGCCAAATGATCTTAAGACACTCAAGCCACGGTTTTGGTTTTAACCATTTACCTCCAATGCCTGCTCGTTGCGTTCAAGTGAAGCTTCTGGAAATTCTTCATGTTTTCCTAGAGTTCAGTTCGCATGACCATTTCCTGTTCTGGATTCATCTACCCAGTTGACATTTGCTAAATATGCTGCGCAAATTGAATTTTTCTTCTAACTGTTACTTGGAATGCAGCTAACTTCAAATCAAATCCTTTTTGGAGAAGTAAAATCAATCCTAGGCTTTTAGAAATCCCGTGGGACACTAGTCACAAAACTGATGAAACAATTCAAAGGAGGCAGATGGACAGACTGACAGATGGAATAGAGCTGGAATTGGCATCAAACGACGTGTCAATAGAGTGAAAGGAAGGCCGCAGTGGGCAGAGAAACTGCGAGCTTGCGAGCCTCTTGGCTAGCTGGGAAAGATAATTGAAATTGTGAGGGCTGTTGGCCATGACGCTGGAGTAGGAGGAAACAGCTCTCTCAGTGACAAACATGTTACGAGTAGACCTATAAAGCAAAAACGCAAGACCAAACGAGCCGGCGAACTGTATGTACGTTATGTCAAATTTTCGTCTACTTCTGCCTTACGCCTCTTAATCCGAAAATGCATTTGAATATACATTTAAAAAATGCCAAGGTCCAGAGTTTTCAAACATTTTTTAGCTCGCAAAGTTACGTACGTCCGTATAATTCGTGCGTACGTTCCAGAGTGTGAAGATACTTCAATGATGAAAACTGACAGTATGTTTTTGTACTGGTTCGATTTGTTGAAAATAAAACACTCAGATCTAACGTACTAGTTAGATCATATGCAAGCAGAAACGTACTGATGACCATGGCAGTGCTACGATGAGGTACCAACTGAAGATGATGGAAAGGATAATTTTAGACTGATACAGCATCCACAATTTACACCTGCGATACGGTGGATCGACATTTTACTATGCCTTCCCTTCCTATGAGCGTAACTCACACACAAGAAAAACGTGAAGCCCAAGATTAAGAAGCGACTCAAAGTGCAACATGAGACTTGTTCACCTCGTTCAGCACAAAACCTCGTGTCACCGGCGCCTCTTTGCAACCTTCCCAAACTGGAAAACAACTCAAGGTCGTAGAGCAGCCATTCAGAGAAGCGTAAGCAATCAAATGACAGTGCTCTTTGCGACTGCAAAAAGATGTTAGAATAATTAGCGTGGAATAGTTCCCAATTACCAGTCAAGAAAAAAATTACATTTGAAAGCATTACCGTACAGTAAAGGTATTATTTACCAAGCAAGCTTCGATACCAGGAAGTGCGTCACTGAAACAAACTCAACAGCGACCAACCAATTATAAAAAATCAGAAATTTCGACGGTCAAACAAGAAAAACAGAGCGACTATCCAGGAACACTTCCCGTTTATGGTTCAGTGCCAAATAAGATGCGGTTACTCGACGAGGAATGTCCGCTGCAGAAACAAGTAAGGAATTGACGACCAAGTTTGAGAATCACAAAACACAAGTTGGAGATAGGTCACCAAATAAGAACTGGCAAAAATCTCACACTTAGGTGAAAAAAACTTGAACGCAACGACGTAGCAAATCTCGGGAAACTCACTTAAAGGCAGCGAAAAATAGACAAGTGAAGTGTAATTTAGAACTCGGGGAATAATGTACATTTACAAACGAACAAAACGATAATTCCTACCAACACAGCAAAATTAACCGCGAGTAAAATCCACAATTGAGAGATTAGGTAAGTTAGCTTAAGCTTCCCATCCAATAACTAAACTAAGAAGTTCTCAAAAGAGGATGAAGTAAGGCGCCATTTAATATAAAATTAAGGAAACGGGAAATTTATGCACAAGGTGTGTCCCCACACTCTGCACATGCGCATAAAAAAGTGGTAAGGTTGAAAAAATTTAGGAAATAAGATAAAGATTGGAGAAGAAAGCAATAGGTGCAGAATAAAATGCCATAGTGAAGCAGAAAAAGATGGTTCCAAACAAAATTAAAAACTTGCATTTCAACGAAAGGAGAGCCTATTTACCTTTCGGCTAAGGATCTAACATCTCTCACGAGAGCGCTAGTTCCTATAACTGCAATAGTTGTTTCCTCTCAAGACCCAAAATTTTTGCAAGCAAATATACAAGATGGCTAAAAATGAAACAATATGCCAGAGAAAAACTTTCACTGTCACGTAAACTCTGTCTGTAGTAATGCGTCTCATCTCTGAACAATTTTGAAAAATCTCGAAATATTTCAACAGCAAGGCGCAGAGCGACAACGGCCATCATAAAAAGGCACGACTCGACTTTTGGTCATTGAAGCGTTGTAATGCAAGCAAACTTCCAGGAAAGATCATGCTGCACATAGAGCAGCAAGGAGAAACAAATTAAAGTACAGGCCAACAAAAAATACTCGCATGTGATGCGATCTTACGGTCTCTGATCAGCAGCAGCAGCACAGCATGAAGCGCTAAGTGAATCCAGATTAGATTAGATTATAAGTTAGTTTAAGCCTCCCAAACCGCTACAAAAATAGAGCGTATCGAATAGAGGAAGGAGGAAGGCACTATTTAGTATGGAGATAAGAAAATGAGGAATCTATGCTCAAGAGGCATAGAAGCAGTAAGATGAGAAAGAAGTTCATGAAATAAGATAAAAGTTGAAGAAGAAAGTGAGAGGTGCTGAAAAACAGGACAGCAGTGAACCGAAAAAAAGGTGGTCCTTAACATAACAACAAAAAAAAACTTTTATTTCAACAAAAAGAAGGCCTACCTAACTCTCAGCTTGGGCCCTCACATTTTTCCCCTGGGAGCGCTAATTCCCATAGATACAATAGTTGTATCCCCCTGAGGAGGCTAAGTGAATCCAACAACAAAAACAAAATTATTTAACGATTTCGCAATCCACTAAAAATCAGAACGAAAATGTTAAGAGAGTATGATTTTACACGAACAAGGGTCTGTTTTAAGCTATTGAACACCTCAATAACACCACCCAACTGTTATTCGCAAGAATTTATAAACTTTAAAAATATATTCAAGACAGCGTTCAAACACGGATACGCCGAGTCTTAATTTTTTCATGAGAATACAAACCCAATACAAGAGTCATGAAGGTATGGATCATTACTGACACGCCGCTCTCGAGACATGATCAGCGACCAGTACGCCCATACGACAGACAAGGTTTCGTGCATTGCCTGATAGGGATATGCCAAGTCCAACGCGATGACTATATAATGATGGATCACAATACTCTATGGAAAATATTTGTAGCTTCTCTTCATACACAAGTTATTATTGAAGAAAATGACATCTAACAACGTCTTTGCAGAACTTCTATAAAACGGAGGTTAGTTCGACAACATTATATGAGTGACAACACTGTTATAGGCCACTTCGGGATTCCTCAAAGGATATTATTTCTCCCCAGCCTTTTTCCCTGTGAGACGATGTGCATCCCAACTTTTGTTTATTAGGTGTTCTATCGCTCACTAGACGTACACATGGACACTAAGGGAGGTGTTAAACGTGCGCCTTGAAGTCTTGAGAGACTGCGACAATTGAAAATACCAAGAACAATAAGAGATTAGATAATACCGTCTTTCGATCTCGCAAAATTAGATTATTAAATTAAATTAAATTAAATTAAATTGAAACTAATTAGTTCACGCCTCCTTAACTAGAACAAAAATTTTTAATGAGAGGAAGAAGGAATCATTAAGTATGGAGTTAGGGGAACATGAAATTTGGGCACAAAGTGCATTCCCACACAAGATCCTTCACACAAAGAAATAGTATGTTAAGAAATTAATTTATGAATCAAGAAAAAAAGTAGAAGAAAGAAATAGGCGCTTGAATATAGAACATAAATTAATTGGAAAAAGATGGTCCTTAACAATACAAAATGCCTCTTCTGTTTCAACAGAATTCAACCCTCAACTCGGGACCTCACATTTTCTTCAGGGAGCGCTAATTCTCACAGATGCAATACTTGTTTCCCCTTGAGGGGATCCAAAAATTCCTGACTTAAAGCAGGCTTAATAGGTAAACTTGAAACATCAAAGGTTTTGCAAAAATTGACATAAGAGTATTTTTATTCTATAAAAAGTTGAAGAGCGAATGTCGTACAATCATGTCGACTGTAAGTAAAACAAGAGAAATTGGCGTTAAGAATGATGAAGGTGGCGATATTGAGACCCCAACAGTGAGGTGACAGACCAATTAAGCCAAGTACAATGGTGGATGTGTTGCGCCGGGGGCGCTACAGGAAATTCCACGAGTCCTTCAAACCTCCCAGCAGACATGTTAGAGAACAATGGCATGACAAATAACGCATAATTAAGTATTCACACGGGATTCCATCACATCGTACTATGCAATGAACAGCACTTGAACTGAAGTGCTCTCAAGTAGGGATCAAATTACGATTTATTACTTTCGAGAACTTAACGTCTTCGGCTACCAACACAATTTTTTTTTCCTTTTTTGGCGGTAATCATGAAGAGGTCAGTAATAATCACTACGAATGTTATTTTGATATACTTCATATCTCCACCAGGGCCATAATAAAAATTCCAGAAACATCACTGAGTAAAATCTATACGCTTAACTAAAAAATAAATTAAAATATTCTTAGCAGAACATTGGAAATCGAGACTTATCCGAATACCAAATTGATAAGGTTAGGATTAAGATAAAGTTAATTTAAGCCTCTCTAGCCGCTACAAAAAAAAATGCGTATCGAAGCGAGGAAGGAGGAAGGCACCATTTAGTATGAAGATAAGAAAATGAGAAATCTATGCAGAAGGGGCATAGAAACAGCAAGTTGAGAAAGAAGTTCATGAAATAAGATAAAAGTTGAAGAAGAAAGTCAGAGGTGCCCAAAAAACAGGACAGTAATAAACCGAAAAAAGGTGGTCCTTAACACAAGAAAAAACATTTTATTTCAACAAAAAGAAGGCCTACCTAACTCTCAGCCTTACATATGCCCCTGGGAGCGCTAATTCCCATAGATACAATACTTGCATCCCCCTGAAAGGAATTGATAAGGTACCTAAGCTGTTACCTAGTCTGCAAAAAGCAAGAAACCTGACGATGAATTATGTCCACAAAAAATCCCAACACGAAGTTCACGTAAGACACCGCTATCGGAACAGCATCATGTGGCACGGTGTTAACAACACAGTGTCTTGCCGGGTCAAAAGGCCGCAAAGTAAAACTGCAGCACGTAACAGCTGGACCGGCGTGTTCTTTCAGAGCTGAACAATATACAGCTCGCAATTTTTCAGGCGTCGCATCAAAATTAACGTGAACTAAATAGATTTTCGTTTATACTTTCTTTTCAGTGCCTTTTGCTAACTATTCTCAAACAAATCTATGCCACTTAGATCAATGTTGGAACAAAAATCTCCTGTGTATTATTGCGATGACACAGTGCAAAATTTACGGCAAAAAGTTTCCTTCCTGGTAGTCGCAATGCAATTTGGTGATATAATATATCCACATTCAAAAGCACGCACACGTGACTACTTCAATACTGTAAGTCACTAATAGCTTAATCCTTCAGCTGGAAGGTCTGTCAAATGATGGCAGCACACAGAACTTCACGCAGTACCATAGGTCAGTTCACTTTGAGTGGAACAATAAAACTGAAGGCGTAGCGGGCGCCAGAGCAACACAATACACACAACCAGCACTGGGTCACATGCATCTCCCTGGACCTCCTACGAGACACTGGAGCAGCTGTGCTGTGGACCTGTGGTTGCCCTGCTCTCGGGGCTGGCGTTTGCCTGGCACCCCAGGAGCGGAGCAGAACAGCGGCCCAAGAGTACCTCGCTAGCCAATCCCTTCAGCTGACATCTGCGACACTGCTTGCCAGAAACGAGGTCATTTTCCTTGAACTACAAAATTAAATAAATAGATCAATTCATGAGAACAAATAACTTCTGTTTGTCACGACAGGCACGTAAAATCATGGAAATTGTAAATACATGATGTCTCAATAAAATGTACTCACACTTCAACTGACGCTAACATTGTCCTTTTTTTCTGAATTGCAGGCGTATTCAATACATCACAGCATGGCAGGAAATAAACTAAGGTTAGAAGATAGGAAGTTTCCCCTGAAAGGTTATAGAAAGATCGAAAACGCAATTGAAGTACAGACGATTCAGAAATGAATTCGCAAAACCGCCACCAACGCGTCGGACCACTGCTCGCATCAGAGACAATTTTGAGATGGAACTTCACGCCTATGGACTTATATCTCATAGACCAAGTTTATCGTCACAATTAAGAACAACTGATGCATTCAAATTGGAAATTGAAAAACAATGTCGCGATATTCCTCATGATCTGTTTTGTGACGTTAGTGAATCCCTTGGGACGCGTTATCAGCGTTGCCTGGACAAATATGGTCATCAATTAGAACATCTGCAAACACGATTCTTCAGTTACATTTTTCTTCTGTATTCGAAGCCATTCCATTTGACTCTATGTTCATAAATAATGCTTTTCTCATCATTCAAAGTGTGAGTATATTTCTTTGAGACCCCCTGCATACCAGCAGTATACAAGGCAGGATACTCTTGATTTTGAAATCGCAATCGAAGCAAGGTCTGCACGGAATTCCTCCACAGCACCTCACTACTAAGAATTTCAGAGTGCGACTATACCAGGGCGACAACATACTCAAGTAGAACGAGTTAAGTTGTCAGCAGATACACTGCTTCCAGAAATACGTCAGGTGACCGCGGGGAAGAAAGCTCACAACGGCAGCTGCAGCTTGTGTCCCAGTGTGCAAGAAATCGACGGTCTAAATCGATCCGCACAAAAAAAAAACAAATAGCTATTATAATAAATAAATGTCTAGAAACAAACGTATCAAACATAACATGAACAGCTGTTTGGAGTTTGAAACCCTTTCAATTAAATATCAACACAGAATGACAAAAAACGAACGAAATTAGTCGCTGTGGACGTCCACAAAAGAAACAAGTGTACGAGCAGAAGGGAATGATACGCCTGACAGAATAAGAAATTTCTAGCGGGCGACACATAATCTGAATGCGGACATGCTCCTGTATATTGATTGCGTTAAGAGCTACTTCAACGAACATATTTGAATGACGCTTGCTCACACACACGAGAAGAAAATACAAAAAATACTTACATCGTGTGGCTCCCTAATCGTTCGCTATAGAAATTTAAACGTAAGCCAGTCATGACACATTCCCTCACGTACTTGACGGAAAATTACTCCTAAGTTCGATTAATGTTTGATGAACATAATGCGTTAAAAAGCACATCGTAAGAATTGTTAGAACTTAGAGCTTTTAAACTGACTGCTATTCTTCTTCACATAACTGAGGGTAAATTTCCCTTATTCAACGACACTACAGCAAATTTGACAGCGGTATGAAAAAACTATTTCAGCTTCCGATGGCATTCTCAAAATGATACCGACAGTATAATCAAGTATATACCATCTATTCATCACTGACACAACTTATATTTTCTAATCAAGAGGGACAGACGACTTTACGCAACCCTCAGTTTATTGCTCAATAAAAACATAACCAGTATCTTGAACGTAAATGCTGAGAAATTAATATAAAATGAAAAAGCGTATAAGAAACTTTCAGACACCATTTATTACAATGATAAAATTAAAAATACAAAACGGTGAACGAAAAATACTTTGATAATCGAACACGAAACAAGCATCATAATAAAGCTAATGAAGCACACCGTCAGGTAGAAGCGAAAAGTGAACTCGTGAACACCCACGGTCAGTCGAGCAGAAAATCGCCAATTCGTTCCCAAAGTAAAATGGCACGCTTTCGACCGATCACGAACTGAACCTAACGATACTATAGCTCACCAACATAAGCTTTGAGGGAGTGGAGTGGAGGCTGACAATATGTGGGCCTCATTCACACAAATGATTGATTATAAGTTAGTTTCAGCCTCTTTTACAACGAAAAAGTTTCACGATGAGAGGAAGGATGAAGGCACTATTCAGTGTGGAGTTAAGGGAACGCAGAAACTATGCACAAGGTGTGTTCGCGCACATAAAATCCCGTGCGTTTCGCATCACTAAGAAGTATGGTTAGAAAACAAGATAACAGTTGAAAAAGAAAGTCAGAAGTGCTGAAAAACAGGAAAGCAGTAAACCGAAAAAACATGCTCCTTAAGAAAACAAAAAATGCATTTCAACAAAAAAGAAGGCCTACTTAACTCTTAGCTCGGGACCTTATATTTTCCATCAGAAAGTACCAATTCATCCTTACAAATAGTAAAAAAATAAACAATGGATATTACATTTAAATTGCGCAAACTATATCTATCTTCGCCGAAAAACAACATTATAATAAAAAACAATCTATGCTAAAATCTTGCTAAACGAAGTCAAGTGACCGTCCTATTGGATTACGATACGCTGAAGCATTTAAACGACTAGCACTAACTGCTGCAATGAACTGATGCGAATTGCGGTATAACTCTGATTGAAATTTAACGGAACTCAACTGAAGAACATACCACTCAGCAGCTAACAAGGCTGATAACTTAACAACTAAAAATAATCGTTTCAATGACAAAAATAGGGAAATAGCAAACTCGTCTCGAGCTTTGGCGCGTTTTTCACTATTTGCGTAAATAGTCAAATGCTTTCTTTTAAATTTTTGACCATGGATAAAATTGTGGAAGAACAGGGGTCAAAAGAAAAGATGTGGCATTAACCTATTACGGAAGGGTTGATGCCGATGTACATAAACTCAGCTTGAAATCGGTTGGGGGCACTGCGCTTGAGGCAGGCTGGCCGGCTGCAAGATCTCGAGCCACCCCGTCTGGTCGAGGTCGCCGATATACGTACTGCGGGCTGCTGAGGCGGTGACGCGGCCCTCATACGGTAGTGAGGGCCATAAGAGTGCAGTAGGCCCACTCAGCGCAACCTTAAAAAAACGGGCGACCCAGCGCAGCACACCTGTTCCACACATGTTCATCTTTAACAGCCAATTTTGCAGACGTGGTCTCTGACTGACAGCGCGAGCCGTTATATCTAGGCACACTTTTACTTTCCAGTTCATTTTCGGCAATTCAGTCAGATGAGAAGTTTGACATATAGATGAACATATTTCTAATGATAAAACAGTATTCCAATTTTCAAGTATATTATAATAGTTTTAAAACAAAAGTACACAATTTCAAGGACCTCGCTGAGCCCTGTAACACTCAAATTTTGAACACCTTGAAACAGTAACAGATACTGCTTTAAACATCGACGAAATAGTGCGCACATTTTCTAGGCATGTTCTTTTTACTTCAAGAATAATTCAACTGAACGAGTACCGACAATAAGAAGACTCTTAATGCGCCCCGCCCACAGTTTCAATTACTTTTAGCCTACTTTGCAGCTCTAGAGTAACTCTGAAGCTAAAAGCCCTTTGTTATAGTAGTGCATATGGTATCACAGAATAGCGCAGGGATTTGAAAACACGCTCAAATCTTTGCTGTCGCAACAAAATGCCTTGTAGTAGAAAGCGGAAACAAACAATGGCAGACTAAAAACTATTACTGGCAATGAGTAGAGATAAAACTAGAACGTCCCCCTAGTGACGGAGGAAGTAAAGATGCCGGTGTACGGACTGTGCGGTCGAATAGCTGAAATTGGATTCCTCTCTGGTCAGTTTTAATAATCATCTACTAATGCTACGTATTTGAAGCGACTTGATCCTACGGCGTCTTTTAAGATAAGAGTATTTCAGAGAGCATAGAGAAATAAGAAGGCACTGTTGATCCTGAAGGTAATGTGTGCTTTCTTTTACAATTATAAAATAGGTAAGCCAGATCATTTCTATTTTTCTTACAAAATCAAATAATAATTTCACAATCGTTAGAATTATTCCCAATATGGTAACTGCCCATAATTGCAAGGAAAACGTGAAATGTGTAGCTGAATAAATGAGTCACGGACAAGCACAAACACATCACTTCAACTAATTTACATCATCGTTCATACATTGCGTTATTTTTTATGAAAGCTATCAACGCTTTCAATGAGATTTCATAAAATAACGAAGGATCTTTCAAATACTTGGCGATCCACATGGGAACAACAAGTTTTGATAAGGTCAAATATTTCAACTAGTCTGTCAACGTACAAATATAAGAACAACGAGCTATAACATCCACAAGATTTCGTCACGATATGAACTCAGGCAACTACTAAATAGTTCACAACAAAAGTGAAAACGTAAGATTGTTCAGAAGAAATTTATACACTCATAGCATCATCAAGAGACGGTGAGTAGGTTTTCCTACACAGACGCCATGGACAAGATGTGTTGGAAGCATCACAGAACCCGATGGACCGTGGTGCTCTCTATTCATGGGAGGGCAGGCAGAGGCACGCGGCCGCCGCGCATGACAGGGTCAAGGACGGGATCTAGGCCGAGAGCGCCAGCAGCCTCAGCGCGAGTCGAGAGCTGTGCTACCGAAACGGAAAGCCCACATGCACTGAAAGCCATTTCAGGGCTGATTAAAATTTCTCCAGTCATGATAGAAACAGTGAGAAGTATTGTTTATCTGGATACTGGGGCGCAATAATACTCGGCAAAATTCTCTTATATACATGATAGCCACCCGTCACAATTTTATCTCCTGTGGTGCCTCCTGGAGGATTTTCTTTTCACAGCTACTCTCACTAATGCTAAATACTAAAAGATCACCTCATACACTGAAATTCTAATTTCAATCTCAATTTGATCAGGAAAAATAAAAATTTTCCTAGATGTTAATTTAGTGCTCAACAATAAATCTCAGTAGATGAGAAAAATAAATTGAAATTTGGTAAAAACTTCCCAAACAATTTTAAAATATAAAAATTGATTCCTGACGAAAATACAGCGATAAATAAAGGCAGTAAATGAACTAGCACAGTAAGGTCGAGTGGTACGACTAAGCACATGGTAGACCAGAAGAAGAAGTTCTCCTGTACGGCTTCGGGCGGTGAAGCGCGCATCAGCGAAAGCTACCAAATTATCAGCCTTGGGATTTCACGTTCTTTTGCCCTTATTATTTCGCACAAGGATTGTATTCAGTTTTAGAAAATCCCAAGAAATTAATTAATTTTTTCTGTGGCGAGTAGGCATTGTTCCCATAAAATCTTGATAAAGCTTCCACTTTTTTGACGAGGCATAATAACATTTCAAAACATGAGTTTAGACGGACAAATCGTAGCATGCTTTAGACACGTTCAAAATGCGCATCTGATGATCAATGACGTGTATATACAGAGACGTTCTTGATTACGGTATAACTGAACAGAGACCGATTCAGAAATATATGCGACGTCGTTAAAGCTCGTAGTGCTTGAACGCCGCAACCCTTAGTATTGATACATCTTTGCGTCCAGTTTACTTAGCGGACGCTCACACTACTCTTTGGCACGCATTTGTACGAGTCTTCTGTTTCAACGTATACTTCTTCGAAAGTAATAATAGTTGTAGCAAGCACAGAACATCAATCAAGTGTGAAGGTTGTAGGCCCAAATGTAGGATGAATTGACATCGCAAAAAGCATTCGCACTATCACACCAAAAATAATACGAACAGCATTTTTAGCAAATTTACCCCACGAACAACATGCAATTAATCATGTTCCATGTTTTACTACGGCAAAAGAGGACAACTCGTCTCATTCTAGTAAAGGAAGGACTACAGCAGTCAAACTAGTTTGGACATAAAAAAAACCTGAAATTTCAACGTAATTGTAGGCGTATTTATGCTACATTATTTTCACATTATTATGTCCAATTCATCAGTGTTGAGATGTACATCGATACTCAGTACTACTGTACTGAGATGTACATCGATAAAATTAATTCCGTAACATTCAGCTATTAATTCCCTCCATATTCTAAGACTTATTTAAAGTGATTAGATGTTAGTTTAAGCCTCTCTAACAGCAACATAGGCGTTCCAAAAAGGGGAAGGAAAACATCATTTAGTATCGAGTTTAGAGAACGCGGAATCTATGCAAAAAATACATAGAAACAGTAAGTTGAGAAAGAAGATGATGAAACAAGATAAAAATTGTGCTAAACGACAGCAGTGAACCTAAAAAAGACGGTCTGTAACAATACAAGAAACCTATTTTATTTCAACAAAAGGATGGCCTGCCTAACTTTCAGCTCGGGACCTCGCATATTCCCCTCGGGAGCGCTAATATCCACAGATACAAAAGAAGTATCTTTCTGACTCATATAAAGCAAATCGTTGTATTGTTAAGAAAATAGGGATAGGTAAATCCCGTAATTTAGAACAATTTTGTCCCGTAACTCTGGATAAGGCCACAATCAAGCGCAACAGCAGCATACATGTTACCCTCCCAACTAAAGCTCGCAGCCTGAAGTCTTCCCTTCTCTCGCTCAACAACAATAAATAAGTCATGAATAAAACAAGCATGGTGCAAACTGGAATTAAATATAAATTCGAGTTAACTTTTTACACGGCGGGAATGGATTCAATAGGTTAATCAAGAAATAAAAATCCGCGTTTGGCTGCAGTGCGCGCCACCGACCAGTGAGATCGGCACACAGCACAATTCGCCTTACAGAGGACTGCCGCCAGCGAGACCATGACACGGTTCATCAAGCAAGGAAGTCCTCAGCACTACTGCAGCGAGCTCACGTGTCCCCTGGTGTCATTACTAGTTACCAAGTCAGTAAAATTACTAGGCGAGACTTGTCAAGACGAGGGTGAGCGATTCTACTGCACAGCCTATCGATGAATTGCGATCGTAAACACTAGTCACTCCTTATGCATGGAAAGAGAATGTTCCACAGATAAACACAACAATATAGAGTTGGAGAATTGCTCACAATAACCGATCAAGGAATTGGTCAACATTGTGACTGGAGCTAAAGCAACGGTTAACGAAGGCTCGAAGGTTAACGCTTCATAAGTGAACATCAATGAAAACAATACGCTGCAGCGCATTGTGAGATACTTTGAATATTCCACAAATAATTCAACTATAACTTTCAGGTGTTCAATGAGACGAACATGAAGTTCTCCGCAAGGAACAATTCATCTATTAATCTTTCAATATTAGGCAACCCAGAGACTTATCTCCAATAAAAAAACGGGCATTGAATGCTGTAAAGGTGAAGCCCAGCACAACGGAGGGTATGGTTACGAGAGCACGGCACACAATCAAGGGCACGTGAGCCAATTAAAGCGGACGCTGAGCCCACATCTGTGAACCACGCAACACGGTGAGGAGGCCGGTTGAGATCTAGAAAGTGTTTTGAGGGCACCTGTCAAGCGCAACACTCATCATAGCAAAACACATTCTGTTGAAATGCGTGCTTATCATACGTTCTTATCATAACAAACCACATTTATTCACCTGATACTGGACCCGACTCGCATAATGAACCACAATTAATCAGTCAAAGCGCCCAAATGTCAAAGAACGTCCATATTGCACAGAGCTACGCTATTTTAGGGGCCCCTTTTTTTCCGATGGGTATTTTTCATGTTATTGTTGGAAAAGAAACCTTAGGTGGTGGACTATTCGGTCCTAAAATTTTATGGCGCTAAGGACAATATATCCCCCCCCAGGGGGGGTAAGGGGACCAAAATCTGAACTATTCGAGCACATTTTGACCCTATATAAAAAGAAAACAAAAGGAGAAATGGAAAATTTGCGAATGTACTTTTGTTAGATATGTTCCAAGGATTCTAAAACTGTCTTTTTTTTTATCTAGCACAAAAACTCAATGAGTTCTATTCTTTTGAAATATCAATACCAGTGGACTTAAAACCAATATGTCAAATTTATTCAAAACTAAGGCCTGAATTAAAAAAATGTATAGGGGAAATTGTGTTTGTTTTCAAAAGTTACATATAATAGTCAAATTTCATAAGAATCAGACTGAAAACAAAAATTTCATAATTTTTATGAAATAGGCCTAAGTAAAAAAAATTTTTACTTTTTTTTTAAATTTTAAATTACAATTTACAGTGTGAATATGATCTTATGCATGGAGATTATCGAAATAAAAATGAAAACAGCATTCAATTACATAAATTTTCCATTATATTACACTTCAACAAAATATTTTGTTTTTGGCCTATACTGTAAAGTTACTTATTTTCAAAATTCAAAAGAATAGAAGTCATTGAGTTTTTATGCTAGAAAGAAAACAAAGACAGTTTTAGAATCCTTGGAACATTTCTAACAAACTGACATTCTTCGATTTCCCAATTTGTACTTTTTCTTTTTTTTATGCTAGTTCAAATCCTAAAAATTCGGTATATTTTAGGTAGTGATCAAATATCGCTTATCTATAAAAAATAAAGTTTCAAATAAAAAATTCAGGACTGTCAGTTTGTTTGCAATGTTTCTAGGATTCCAAAACTCTCTTTGTATTTGTTCTAGCATAAAAATTCATTGACTTCTATTCTTTTGAAAACATCCCAAAAATGAACCAAAAACGAGTTTTTTAAAAATAAAAAATAAACTAAGGCCTAAATCAAAAAAGTTACACGAGGACAATATGTTTTTCTTGCAAAAATACATATAGTAGCCAAATTTCAGATCAATCGGATCAAAACTCAGTTTTGACGGGAGGACCTCCTTAAAATAGTCAAGCAGGAAAGGAAGAAAACATTTCTAGAATGCAAATCATCAACAGCAAGTAACTATTGCACCTTACTTTTCGTGAGAAGTTTCCATGTCCAGCACACTATTTAAAATTCACTATCAAAAAATAAACGTCCTAGAAAAGCAAAATACATGATTACCAATTGGTAAGTGAAAACAAATACGGTGTATAGTCCAAACAAAAATTTGATCCAAAAAACTCATTTAAAGGGGGCCCAGTAATACAAGGAATAAAACTATTTGAAGTATCAAATTGTTCTATTCTCTCACACACATAGAAAATGAACCAGCTACAGAAAAAACATTTTTAAACAAATTCGATGGCTGTTTGAAAAAGCTACATGTTAGTCACACAGTTACTAACTAACAAAAATAAGACCAAACCGACAATTTAAGTTCACGTGCTCGATCGAGCTTCACACTATAGAATCACACAGTCGAGCACCATGAATAACGAACAAACTACTCAAAACGTGACTAGCGACGAGCGAAATTAATGCTTCAAACTTGACCGAAAAGTAAGTCAATCAAGTGAGCATAAAACGAAAAGTTCTAACCAATTTTGGAAGTAAAATCTTTCATGAGGGAGAAAGGATGCGGGCTAAAATTATTGCTGTAGAAACAAATTTTTCTCAGTTTAAAGCTAAATGTATGCAATGGTCACCGAGTAGCTATATAGCAACCATTAAAGTAGAATCGAAAAGTTCGGTTAAGTGACGCCAATCGGTGCAAAATATGCGCATTTCAGCTGCTAGTACGGCAGAATCAAAATACTAATTTATCTTAGAAAGTCAAACATCAGTATTCAACATTATAAGAGACCGACTACTACCTGTATTAATACATTAGAACAAAGCTAAAGAAAAAGTCGCACACGTGTGGTAAGCCAACTTAATAATCTCCACGTAGCTAAACCCCCAACCTCCAGTGTCCATGCACTGCCCAACTGCAACATTTATTTATTAAATGAGGGGAAAAACAAAGAATTGGACATGAAAAATTTAGAAGTGTCAAGCAATAACCAGATCATATTCAGATTACGAAATATAATGAAAAAACTCGTGAACTTGTGGTTGGAAATTAAGCCAAAAATGCAAACACCGCTCGAGCTGAAGCAACACTAAAAACCCACTCCATAACACTTAATGCAACGAGCTACTAGTATTCTCGCGCCAGATGGCCGTTCATTACACAAGTAAAATGTGCACAGCCCAACCGCATTGCAGTCTTTTTATTCTTCGTAAATCAAAACATCATGAACAAAATTTACGTATATAAAAAATAAGAGAAATCTGTATTTCAACTTTAAACTATTCTCAACACATTGACAGCGGTGGGTTTAACTAAAGTTCAATATTCAACTCAAATGTTATGTGAATCGTAGTGAGCATTTTTTAAAAATAGCAAACATTAACTGGATCGTGCCTTTATTTAGCCTTGATTAAGTATTTAAAAAATTGAGCTTGTGATTATTGGTCTGTCAGCAGCATTATGAAAATTGCCGCCTTGACCACTGACGACTCACATCGCCAGCAACGTGTTGAAGCCTTAAACTTAAAATGAATACCGGTATACATGCGCAATAGTATACATAGTATCATCAATTAGATTAGTACATTAAATATTAAACTACTACAAAATCGCATTATTCTGTTGGAGCGCAAGTTATCCTCATGAAATCCAATGAGACAACTTGCTCCAAACATGGCAAAGAGAGAAATATTTAGATAAGATAATTTAGTATAAGCTTCCATAACCATAACAAAAGTGTTCCAAAGAGAGGAAGGATGAAGCTATCATTAGGTAGGGAGTTCTGGGAACGGTCACTCAATGCTTAAAGGTATGTTCCCACACGAGATCCCCTGTGCTTAGAAAGAGCAAGTTTTGAAATAAGTTTATAAAACAATATTAAAGTTGATGATAAGCAAGTAAGTGCTGAAATACAGGACAACAAGAAACCGATAAAAGGTGGTCCGTAACAAAATAAAAAACTAATTCAACACGAGGAAAGCTTACCTAACCTTGAGCTGGAGACCTCACAGTTTCATTTGTATGCACTAACTTCCATGGGTAAACAAAGGTTACATCCTCCTGCTGATTGACGGTTTTCATGATAGAAGCACGAACATAGTCAACTCGAAATCAGATTAATGATCTAATTTCTACCAATTAACAAGATACGAATTCAATTCACAAATAAACTTACAAGGGAACATGGTGAACATTACACTTGAAAATGAATATTTTGATAATTCCAATGTCATAAAATACATGATGATTTCACTTATGTAACAATAATTTGAACCAGTCCTAGTAAAATAAAGAATTTGAAGTTTTTACTATTTTATGTTTAGCTCTACACGTAGATACAACAACATACGTAACGAAAAGAACACACATTGCACGAGCTCCCGAAGCTCATAAGCCTGAAAGGTAATTCAGTACGCTCACGCACATTCTCAAACCGGTTTTCAAGGTACGGCAAAAGCCACAAGGTGAAGAAATTGTTCTTTCACAAAGAAATGCGAACTAATTGAATATCACATTTGTGATATTCATTTTTAACTAAAGCAAAATACAACATTGCAAAAACTGATCGAGAAATTAACTAAACTACGCCGTAAACAATGCTCCT
Organism: Morinoia aosen; assembly: GCA_030386875.1. Taxonomy (NCBI): domain Eukaryota; kingdom Metazoa; phylum Arthropoda; class Malacostraca; order Amphipoda; family Talitridae; genus Morinoia; species Morinoia aosen. Next base: position 78,510,653 of record CM059572.1, on the reverse strand, counting down.
AAATTGGCCTCAGATGCGACCTTACGAAAGAGGACTGATGAATTAGTAGTGTCAGCAGAACAAATTGCTCACACCTGTCGGCAAACCGCAATCAAAGAAGTGGGTCTACGGATACTCAATCAACAATGACAAAATAACTGTACTCTTATCAAATTTAGCGTGCTCCATTTCTCACAGAAACTATTGATAATTTTTCAATTGAAAAAACAAAAACGACATTGAGTAAGTTTGTGCTGCGCTGCTACAATCGCCGTAATCCTCGACAGCAATGAAATGAGTATTGCATGTTTTTGTCACGATTATACGATGTGTCTTCTAACAAGCGAAAATTATAATGAAAATGATATATTTGAAATTGGTGATGCAATGAGGATGCACCTTTCCAAACTTGGCACGAAAGCTTATCATGCAATAAGGATGCATCTTTCCAAACGAAAGCTTATCACTTTATACTTGACGTGGTTATCAAGAAACGAATGTTCTTCCTTGTTTGAATTAAGAGGACGGTAATTCCCGAGATGATCAGTAATTGTAGTGCAAGCATGAAACTCAAGTGCCAACATTTGTGAGTATTTTGTTATTCCAAGTGTCCAGAAATATTACTCTCATAAAACATTTTTGGAAATTTTGAGAAATACTCTCGTAAAATACATTTTTGGGGAAACATGCGCGTAAAATGTTTTTTTGGGAAAAGACTTCACTTCATGAAAATGTCAAAAAACCGTTATCACTGGTATTCTTGAGCGTGTGAATATAGCAACGAAAAGTGTACCCGGGTGTAAGGTCAATTCTTCACTGTTCTGTCTAAAACAAGCAGCGATTGTTTTAGCGATATCTCAAGTGCGAGCTCGACACAAGAAAAGCTGAGCTGGAGAAACGTGTGTATAATATTTCACGGCCTCAAGAGCTCAACATTGATAAATGCCAACCTTGCGACCAGCACTTCACCAGACTGAGAGCGCAGACATCGTGAACGACTCAAACACACAACACACATCGAAGCACACACACACACACACACACAAAACAAGCGCACACATCGCACACAGGGCGAGACTTCGGAGGGCAAGAGGCGGACGTGACGTAGGGACAGAGTCCCACACGACCTTAGCCAATCACCGCTCGCCAAAGGAATGACGCGAGAAGGTGTGTCTGAGCACACACCAATGGGAGGCCCAGACGTCAGAACAAACAAGAATTCCGCCAATCAGGATACAGATGATGCCTCTGTAGAATAGAAGCTTCGAGACTAATCTCGAAACAAGGAAGCGAAACGTATATAAGGAGGGTAGATGAAGCCTCGGGAGGATTTTTTGGGAACGCACGTGAGATACTGCGTACGACGTCTGAGAGTGCACCACACCGCAGGTCGGCCTCGCCGACTGGCCTTCTTCTACCAAACTGCAATTTGAAAGTACAAGAAACTATAAACCAGCCTCGCATCGGTGATCGTCATGAATAAACGCGTCGGAGATTCAACCAAGAGCATTCAACATCTGTGCATCGGGGTCGAACTCACAGTCAACTTCAGCGGCAGTCGTCAACATTGCAAATGGCAAACAGTTAAGTTCGTCCACCAACAATGCGAAGAGCAACGCGCAAATCTACAGTGAAGTGGCTTACCATCGAAACCCTTAAGACACTCCAGGCACCACGGCGGTTGTGAACTCGAGTTGGAATGCGGCAGCACGAGGAGGGAGCGGCAGAAGGCACCGCTGCAGCGCGGGCAAGACATCAGCCTACGCCAGCAGCAAGCCTAAGCTGCGACGTGGAACATCAGCAGTGAGCAATAGCATCGGCAGTGAATATCCATCAGTGAATCATTTATTATCAAAAGGGCGAGTGTTTTATAGTTGTGAGAGCTCTTTTAGGTGGTGATTGAAGTTCAATTTCAGATGTAGATCAACACACAGAAAAGTGCTTTTCAAAGTATCGCGAAGAATCATCTAATTTATAGGCAATCGGTTTCCTGTGTTCATTTAGTCGAGGATCGAATTCACGTTGTGAATGGTGCGACGCTTTATATGATTCGACACCTTGTCACAATCACAGGTTAAATCGTGATGTGTCATTATCGTAAATATTATGCTTGTGTTGTTGTGGAGCCCGCGATTGTGTGGATGCGTAATTTGTTGTCAACGAAGGAGTATTGGTAACTTGAATTATCGGTAAGCATCAAATTCATACCATGTCGTGTTTAAAGTTTTATGGCGGTAGAAATGTGCATACTTTCAGTGATGCAGTTGTGCCCTTTCAAATCATTTCGTTTCAATGCCTTGTGTGATTTATCCACGTGTATCCCCCAAATAAATTCATGTAAATCTTCAATCCTTTTATTCTCCATGTCTGGTATGCAGGTGTACGCAAGCATGATGGACAATATTTTAAAATGTGTCCGGGGGTTGAGAGTCCCTCAGCGTATGGGAAGGGGGTCCTAAACCCACCCTCGTCTCCGTATCGCAACACAAGCGTTCTTTCCAAGTCCAACTTTTGTGCCACATTTTTTCTCAGTTGTTTCTAGTTTAGGGCAAAATAAGCACGATGAAACATTTTAATTGTTTTTCTTAATCGTTAAATCTCCAGTAAATTTTTACCATTATAGAATATCAACCGGCAGAGGGCATTCATATGAAAACTTTTTTTAAATGCCATTTACGTAAAAGCTCAAGAACGCACAATACCTGAAATAGGTTTATTTCCTAGCCCTTTCGACACACGTCTCATCAAAATCATTAATGACTAAAGAAGGAAGACGAAAAGCGGTACCGTTCAACCTGGCAGTTCACGGGGAAAGCGGGAATCGCAGCAGTCACGACTTGGACCAGGCACTCATATTAACTCGGAGGTCTCAGACACGTCGAGGAGGTCAAGATCAAACAGTTGACATGAGACATCGTCAATGTCCCTCTCCCCCGAATTCTCATTTCAATAGGCCGGAAATATAAAATGCAGCATTGTAAACAATGAACAATATCTAGTCTCAGTTCAGGTTAAATCGGGTAATGTGGGGAGCAAACCATTAAATATGAATGTCCAGCAGTACGAAATGCTCCCACTAACAAATGGAAAAGTACTGTTTCTGAAGTTCCGTCGCTGGCGTAGCAGGGTCCTACAGTTTCTCTATTGAGATGAAGTCTCAAGCAACGCAGATCAAGGACCTTCATTTTTGTAAAATTGACAACGGTGGCATTCTTCCCCTCCATGACGCGAGTTTCTTGATTGCAGTTCGTGCTGTACGATGAAGTCTAGGACACGTCCTGCCCTTTGCTTAAACAAGGAACGTGTAAGTCACTAGCTCAAAAAAGGCTACTTCTTTCCACACACGCCGGTTTGAAAAGTGTGTGAGGTCAATGGTACTCAAACGCAGATAAGTTAACATTTCGTCAAACATTAATGACTGAAGACAAGATGTGGAACAAAACAGAATTTTTTTTTAAAGAACAAATCATAAAAAATTATAGATCCTCTAACATCTTTCAACAAAATATTAAACAACTGAACTGGAAGTTGTCAATATAGAGAAAATATGATGAGCACAAGTAATTTCCCAATAAAAAACGAATGGGGTTTTCAAACTGCGCTAAGTTACCTGGTTAATATATTATGCTTTGCCAGTAAATTTTTTCCGATAAAACATGAAAACAATGGAATTAGGGCGTGATTTCAGACGACAATGACCCACATCGGCGAGCACCCAGCAGCGACCCAGGAAGAAACGCATATGGTCATGGTAGCGCTCGATACAAGATGAAATTAGCCAGCGCGAGCCTCATCGTTCCCTTCTACGGACCGCACGCAAACTACGCCTGCCGCACTGCCAACACTGCGAGCACGAGTAAAGGCAGAACACTATCAAATCGCTACTTCTAACAACATCAAAGATTAGTCCTAAATATATATATTACATTTGATGAACAGTGAAAATAAATTTCCAATTGATTCAGCGTAGTCTTTTTACAGTTAGATAAAACTAGGCAAGTTAGTAAAAACCTCCCTCACCACAACAAAGGTGTTTCAGAGAAAGGAAGAAGGAGGGCGCCATCCATTATGGCATTAGGAAACGGGAAATTTAACCAAAAATGTGTTCCCCCACAAGATCCCCTGCGCATAGAAACAGCAATTTGGGGAAGGAAGCTTATGACGCAAAATAAAAGTTGAAGAAGAAAGTAATAGGTATTGAAAAACAGGACAGCACTAAACCGACAAAAAAATGATCTGGAACGAAACAAAAAACCGATTCTATTTCAACAAACGGAAGCCCAAACTAGACCTCCAGTTCGGGATTTTACATTTTCCCGCAGAAGCGCTAATCCCCACACCCACCCACAATAGTCGTATCCCTCTACAGTGAAGTTTTACGGTGTGTCACAATTCGTAAACGGCCAACGTTAAAGAATAAATAAGCAAGATAGCCAGGACATTCAAAAATATTAATGAGTGTGAGAACAAGAAACGTAAAGGACTAGATAATGCTTGTTAGATCATTTATGCGGTTTCCTATAAATTCACAAGACTTGGAGTGTTATCGCGACCGATTGTCATGTGAGTCACTCATGCAAGACATCGCCAAGTAGGTTAGCCTATGGAGTTCGGCCCAGTATTTAAGAAGTTTGATTGAATTTAATCTGAACACTAAGTACATAGTACGTTCTGATGAAGAAATGTAACTGTGCATAAAAAATAAGTGTACAAATCAGTGCTCGGACAATCACATTTCTTGACGTAACGAGTTTGACGTAACGAGTTTTATCCCCTGAATGCCCACAGAAAATGTTTGAAATGTTACTCCCTAACTTCAGCGCTGCCCCACATACCTCAACAATCGTATACGAGCTCCTCGAAGTCTGCACTACGAAATTCCACTCATCTTCACAAGGGATGTCTTCCAAGCTGATAGTCTCTCGATTGGGACACTTCGCAGATTCCTTCCAGTCTAATTAGAAATTGTTTGTTTGAAATACTGATTTTAAGTCAAACCCATTATTATATGTTCGATACGATGACATTTATACGATCTCAGCCCATTTCCGTTTTCTACTAATAAACTTGAGAAATTTTTGTCCTTGAATTAATTTTGAAGTGGAATATTTTTCAGTTTCCAGATGTGAAATTGAACGTGATACATAATTTCATACACCGACAAGTGTATACACAAAACAAGCTGATCCTGGACTTGAACACATTTCGATTGGTTTGTTTCCCTGCCGTATAAAAATTAATCAAAATACTGGTTTATAGAGTAATCAAATATAAAAATCGTTTTGAACAGCACTCAACCTACACTGAGTTGGAACGGCTCTAACAGCTTTAGGATGTGATATCCCCCAAAGCTCCCTGAAGACATAAATGTGAGTCAAACCGTCGCCTCGCTTACGAGGTACGTAAAACTTAGTTCATTATTTAGCTCGAATATTATGTTCTACCTTCAGTTCTTTAACCATGATAAAGCTACAACTTGAGCCTATACCTCACGGAGACGCAAATAACCCTGACGGCCATTTGAAGTGCTGTCATATTTGAAGTGCTGTCATATTAGGGACTCTCGACTAGTTGAGTTGCAGACCAGTAGAATTGTACAAAGCTTGCTGTAGTGCTACCGACAGCCTGAACTACGGACAGTTGACAAAATTTAACGGTTTGACCGCATCGTGCGACACCGGTGGCCCCGCAGTTGATTTTCGTAATGCTGCTGATCGACTAGTGGTCACCAACTCAATCCTCATAAATGCTGAATTAAAGTTAAGTAAAGATTAGATTTAGTATATATTTACTATTTTCAAAATTGTTTACCTCAATTGACTTTAAATTTGAATTGAATACAGAACTTGAAATAAATAAATTAATGAATGTGTAATTCATTTTCTATTGATGGCTAACGTGTGTTGCGGAAATCTTGGAAAGAATAATTACATACTTTAAATTTAAAGTTTGTATGCCTTTTATGCACTATTCGCAGTGAAAAAAATCAGGTGATTTTCGAAATAGAAATCGAAAGCTCCAAAATTTAGCAAAACACCATTGTTCATTAAAATTTGATTTATCTTCTCAACAGCAATCATTATATTTTTTATGTGACCATTAGACTTTCCAGATCAGGCGGCGTCGAACATCGCTATTACAATAAGATCTTAAAGCAAGCGCGAAAGGTTGTTGCTCAAGAGCTAATGAGGGATTTAGCCAATTATAGAAATAGATGAATTTTTTCACACTTTCTAATCTTTTTTATCTTTGTAGGAAGGAATTTTTACAGGTTATACATAGTGAAAAAAAAGAAACTAATACAATTGTAAGTTGATTATTCTATTATTATATTCCGCTCTCGGTTTTAATTATCTGTTTAAAGATTACCACGAGCGTTCAAGTGATCCAAGCGAAAAACTACATGAACAGCTTAAGTAAAATTTATTTGACGTAGCCAACCCGCACTTTCTATTGGATACATGTCAATATTTTTTTTCAATATCAAACGGATACAAATAAAATGGATTTCATTAAGTACATTAGGTTAGTTTACGATAAGTTGAATCCGTTCAAGTCCATTTCGTTCATTTACACCATAAAAAAATTTAATTCGAGAATATATATTGAGGTTAAATTTAAAGACTAAATTAAGGACATGGTTAGTATCATGGCAAAATTTTGAATAGGCTTAGGTTAGGGAAAGTTGGGATTGATTTTATGGTTTTATTAGTAGGTTGAATGAATTTTTAAAATTGAAAACAAGATGAATACTGGGCGGAAATCATAAACAGAAACTATGACATTTGGTAAAACCGCATGAAGAGATTAAAATCAAACAAGGCAAAATATCACAGAGCCTGTTTTGGACCCGCACCCGTTTTGGTCTCTCACAGCAAGGTCTCATTATTGACTACTATGACTAAAAATTAGCATGAGCTATAAACTCATGTAAGATGTGAGACCTCGAACATTAATGAGAAATCATTGAGTTTATACCAAGTGAATGGATACCTCTTTAAAAGGATTGCTTACCTTCACGTGGAACATGCATCAACTCAGATTTTAGGGAGAACTGGTACACACACACTCAAATGTCAACTGAAAATTTGAAGAACTTCCTATTTAAATGAAAAGATAGTCCGAGATCACGTTTACGTAGAGAGTATCGAGGCGTCACTGAAGAAAGTCCTGAGAAAATCATGAGATGGGAGAACTCACTGAGAACTAAACTGTTCAAGTTGGTAATAACTCTCAACACATCGCTGAATCAATGGCACAAGTCAGCTCATGTTTGCAAGCGCAGAAGGTTAAGCTCTGGCACTTAGTTCCGCGGGTAGAGTGAAGGACTGCTCAAATGGCAAATTGTGAATCATCAAGATTTTCCCCAAGCATTCCTCGGTGCGTGCGTGTGAATTGAGTACAGGAAATACGCTCATTTATGCCATTTATTGATGTATTTGGAAGCCACATTGCCAATTGAACTTAAAAAAGCGGAGAAAAATTAATTTTTTTTATTGGTCAACAAGCCGGAAACCCTCATGACCAAGATTGAGAAGAAAACTCTTTCTTCCTCGTTAATTATACTTTCATGCGGAACCTTGTTGAGATCATTTGAACCAGTGAAAAATTATGCTAGTGAAAACAAGTCAACTGAAAGTACGTGAGAAAAAGCGAACTAGCAGCTATGAGCTAACTTTATAATTTTTTTAACAATGCATGAGTTCAATGCGCACCTAAACTTGAAAACCGAGAACATTACTTCGGTGTGACAACGAAATACGAAGCAAAAAAAATAGTGTTACAACGAAGCATTCCACATAGCACAGCAATTCACTATTACTTACTACCTGAAGTTAATTCATAGATAATATATACAAATTTACTTTCACTTTAACATTGAATGAAAATTTTACAACTTAGTTTATTTCATATATTAAGCTACTAAACACAAAGCAGTAATAAGCGTGCACTCTAACGAATTTCTCTACATGACAAAAATTCCCGATTGAAGACTTCTACGAATAGAGTGGTACAGCAGCGCTAACAACGTTGAAACTCAACATTTCTTTCAAAGAAGTTGATTACCGGACTATGCGAAAACAATAATTCCTGCTAAGCAAAAGATTCAAAATATTAACATTTAGAGAAGAGTAAAAAACACACGTCGTCAATATTATGGTGCTCGAAGGATTGGAATAAACCTGGGCAAAAACGGAGTTTTGTCCTGTAAACCTATTTGAAACGGGTTACACGAAGTTAACGGTGAGAAACGAGCACTGACACGAGCATCTGACTCATAGAATGCAAACAAATCAGCCGATCTTACCTTCAAATAATATGAAAACGGAATCAGTAACGGAAAGGACTTATGAGCATAATCATTAACGATCCTGTTAGATTTAGCATCTACCGGAATAGGTTTCACACGGCGCTGACGCAAGCAATTTTTTTTTTAGAAATTCTTACTTTTTAAAAGCAATCATTATCCAACGCTGCTAGGCATCTTAAAAAAAAGCAATTAAAATGCACTATTTTCCTATTTTCGCAACTTTTGAACGCAACGACCAAATCAAACCCGTATACTCGAATAAACAGAACCACCGCAAGCAAAACCTCAAAATTCAAACAAGGATGTGGACGAAAAAGAAAACCATTTGCTGAGCAGTTGATTTAGAACTGCAGTACTAATGGCACCGGTCGAGATACAGGGAGCATCGATGACCTGCTGAAGCACTGCATGAAGCTCCACTTGAAGTTCGGGTGAGACATTTGGAGTAAAAACAATTCCTCACAGTGAGCGCAATCAATTTCAAAAGATTCAGTATAAATAAGTTCACATAAAATCCTCTCGCAATTTTTCCGATGTTTATTTCCGTAGTGCACAAATTTTCACAAATAGACGCTCGCTTTGGGAAGGAATCATGGAAAATCCTTAGCATCGGAGTTTAAAAATTTTATAAATAGGCAGTAGAGGTTCAACAAGTCGTTTCATTTTCTACCCAAAAATGGAAAATTTCTACTACTGAGCAGGTTTGTAGTATCATCTATGTTTGTTCGGTAGTGCAAAAATACTAAATTAATAGACGCGTTGAAAAAGACACATGGCAATTACGTTCTTGTCAGAAAAAGAACCACCAGCGTACGCAACAAATTCCACACTGCGAATTTGCCCTCTCACAGCATTAGTAAAATATCTAAATAAAAAAATACAAAGCAATGAAATTCTGCAAGCAAGCACGAGAAAATGTTTTTGAATAAGTTTACCAACATATCAAGAACACAGTACGGTATTAGTTTATTAGTTAGTTTAAGCCTCCCTATCCTCAACAATGAGATGTAAAGAGAGGAAGGAAGAAGGCACCATTTAGTATGGAGTTAAGGGAACGTGGAATCTATGCAGAAAGGGCACAGAAACAGAAAGTTAAGAAAGAAGTTCATGAAACAAGAAAAAGTTGAAGAAGAAAGTCGTAAGTGCTGAAAAACAGGACAGCAGTGAACCGAAAAAAAGATGGTCCGTAACACAAAACCTATTCTATTTTAACAAAAGAAAGCCTACCTAACCTTTAGCTCGGGCCCTCACATTGTCCCCCTGGGAGCGCTAGTTCCCATAGATACAATAATTGTATCCCCCTGAGGGGACAGTACGGTATCACAAAAATTTCATCACGAGAGAAAAATATAGATCTAAAATGTAAGTGTCTATGAACTCAGAAAGAGCCCGCGTTGATAACAGCCCTAGGCAGTACAATGCATGGCGTTACCATGGTGCTTTCACGGTGCCACGGCGGCGTTGAGCTCACCCTGACGGAGAGCATCGTAAGAAGAGCACAATTCCAAGGACATCCAGCTGAGCTCTGCAACTGATCTCGCTGCATGTCTTACACCCAGAAGATCGACCTCAACTCTTTTAAAACCATAAATTTTGGTATCCCACAAGATTGCACCACTTACTTCGCAAGATTACAAGGTCAAGTAATAATACGAACGACAGCAGGATACTAGACTCCACTTCTGCGAGCGAAGAAACGAATTTTTTTTACATGGAATACGTATACGATCCCAGTTAAAGGTGCACTCTACCTTATCTAAAAATAGAACACACGTAAATCGCTGAATTAGTTTCGTAACCATGGAGTTGTGGCTAGATATGCTCCGAAAAATTAACATTATAGAGCACACAAATTTTTCGAAAGTAAAATTGTGAAAATTTTTGAAAAATTAAAAAATACAACTTTAAAGTAGGTTCAATGTCACAACTATGAAAATGCAGTAGTAAATGACTCGCTTCACCAAAACTTTTACCATCAGTAACACAAAGTTAAAAATAATTGAGCTGACATGAAATGTTTCCACATGAACGATGCCTTCGTCTTGGAAGCATGAGATGACAAAGAATTTTTTTCAGTTCTAACTATTTTCAGTCAGTGCACCGCATACTCTTCGAAGCGAGTTAACCTTTAACCGTCAGAATATTTTACTCGTATTACCGGCATTACTACCACCGTTATTAGACTAGCACTCTTATGAGGTTGTCACCAAATCAGAATAGGGGTAGAACAGTATGTCGGCAGTGAATTTCGTGGACACATTAGGGTACGAATTAGATAAAAAATACAATAAAAACTTCTTCTACAGCACTTCACTGAGTGTGCCATGTTTGGCAAATGAGGCAGTTACGGGTTAATAGTTGCGGTGTATACGTCGCAGCTTGACCTGAACACATCACATTGTGAAGAGCATGAGAATTATAACAGGCTTGACACCGATACCAAGAGGCAAAGCGATTTCATATGCTGCCGTCTTCAAAAGTACATTTTCTTTTCTTTCTTTTGGTACAATAAGAGAACTGACTGGTAATTCTTAATTCTAACGTACATCATTGCTTCTACTTATAACGACAGCAAATGGCCAACTAAAATTGATTATGATTATTAATTACAGAAGAATGTAAGCGCAAAAAGTAATTTTTACGAGTATAACGAGTGACACTTATAACTGAGGTCGACACGGTTGCATGCATCTGAAAATAGTGCATTATTACAATCGCCTGCACCGAAGAAATCTAATTTCAAAATATTTACGAATTTTAGGGGTTTGTGCATGCGCTTTTCATCAAACCACATATGAATAACGTTCAATGGAATGAAGAAAAGCATGAAGTAAAATGAGGGTGGATGACAACATCTCGGAAATCTCGCGGAAGCTCTTCTGCGTTTCAGCAGTACTGAGGAAAGTGAAAGTAACTAGAGCAGTTTAATTTCTTATTCTGAAATTACTAGCGGAAGTTTAACTCAAAATTATGAAGGGTAGATAGTTTTGCGAAAAAAATTCAGATTTATTCTGATAGCACGAGAGCAAACAAAAGCAACCAACGAGAGAGTCCCTGATTGTGGCGACATGAAGGCGTGCCGAGTGAGCGTTATGCCGGGGCCACACTACGATTTTTCGTTCGTCAAATGAATGACGGACACTCGTCATGTCAAACGGCCGTTAAGCAAGTCAGGCCACATTACGACTGTGTGTGGCTCTGACCAAGCTCTGTGATGAGCGTCCGACGTTCATCGAATGTAAACAAACCGAAGTACGAGGCCTGTCTAAAAAGTATCCGACTTTTGGCCAGAAAAAATATTTCGAATACCTGACGGAGTTGGGACCCTAATCCCCTTCAAAGTAGGCCCCTTGTGCTTGTACACACTTAGCCCACCGATCCTTCCACTGCTGGAAACACCTGTGGAAGTCTTCTTTTGGAATAGTGTTCAGCTCCGTCGTCGCTTTCTGGTGCGAAGCAAAATCAATCAAGGTGATGCTGACTGTTTTCTTTGATGTCCGTGGAGTTTTGCATCACGAATACGCACCGGAAGGACAAACAGTGACAAAGGAGTACTATCAGGATGTTCTCCGGCGACTTCGTGATGCAGTTCGGCGCAAAAGACCAGACATGTGGACTGCGAACAACTGGCACTTGCATCACGACAACGCGCCCGCACATTCATCCCATTTGATCCGCAATTTCTTGGCCAAACATGGAATTACGACCGTTCGCCAACCTCCCTACTCTCCAGACCTGGCTCCTTGCGACTTCTGGTTGTTTCCAAAATTGAAGACACCACTGAAAGGATCCCGTTTTGAGAGTAGAGAAGAGATAATGCGGAACGCGACGACAGAGCTGAACACCATTCCAAAAGAAGACTTCCAGAGGTGTTTCCGGCAGTGGAAGGATCGGTGGGCTAAGTGTGTGGAAGCACAAGGAGCCTACTTTGAAGGGGATTAGGGTCCCAACCCCGTCAGGTTGTTGAAGTATTTTTTCTGGCCAAAGGTCGGATACTTTTTCGACAGGCCTCGTACGTACGCGATATGGATGAGCAGGACGTGCGAATGTGTGTGAGCTCTAGAAATTTGATGTCGAAGGAACTTTTGTGACCGCAACTTTTTATGAAAGTACAAAAAAAGCGAAACCTAAAAGAAGATGTTGGGTAAAACCATGGCGAAATAGAGCTAACAATCCGAATCGATTGAGAGAAGATCTGCTTGTTGATGTAAACGATTGCAGTTAAGTGAGATTGTTCCTACGGAGAAAATGATTACTTTAGAACGTTTCTTTTAAACGGATCATAAATGATTTTATTTAATTGGAGACTAAAATTTAGAATTTACCGCTGAAAATGGCTTGGTAATATGGCTGAGTTCAGTAATGCTTTTTAATACAAGAATGAAAAGGGGATCCAAGAATGTTACCAGTTTGATGATTTTTGCAGGTGTGCTCAGCAACGCTCAGATAAAGCGAATGGGGAGGGATTGAAGTCATTAAACTGTCAAGGTTTCTCCATTTATGTTTTGCATGTTTGTCTATTGTTATCTGTTAAAATTGTGCAAGTTTTCCTTATTGAAAATGAGCTTAGGGCATGAAACGTTAAAAAAATTGATTCAAGATAAGTCTTCTCCACCGCCTTCGTTGAGAATAATATAATGCTTTCTTCGATATGTAATTTTGGTGTTCGTCATTTATACGTGTTAATACACAAGAATTATGCAAAAGTTTTCTTATTCTTTGCGGAAGGTATAAGACATACTGGGCAAAGTTGGCTCGGTAATCTGCAAGCAAGACACCAAGTTCCAGAAATGCTTCCCTGCTTTTGATCGACTCGGAATTACCCTCTGATACCTCGCTACAATTGATCAAGTATCATGACGCAGGAGTGTTCAATAACTCATCCTTTAGGAAATCATTCGATTCTAACTGCTTGAACATGCCCCATACTCGTGCACTTCTTGTAATCAACGTCCTTTCTCCACATGCCATAGCGGCAGATGATGCGTTCCCATTGCCAACTCGTTTCATGAAGCATTATCCTTGTACTAACCTTTCTCACGACCAAAGAGTTTTCAGCTGGTCTTTCTAGAGCACGAAAAACAGAGACAAACGCATTCGGCTTACTGTCAAGTACGTTCAGAGTTTTCCGTACTGATACAAACATCACAGTCAAGAGAATCCAGTCTACCACTCTAGCAACTTGCGCTCTTTATTATTACCTAAATGATCATAAAGACTTCCGTTACGTCAACCCGCTTGCTCTTGAAAAAAGGACATTATCACTGGATCGTGCACAACCCGCAGTTGGTGGGAAAATACTGGACATCATTCGGTTCGTTGTGTTGAGGCGGTCGATCGGCTGTGGCAGCTACAGCCATCAGAGACCAGCTGAAGAACTACTTCACAAGCGGAGGAGCTGTATGCTTGCTGGATAAAGTGTTGGGACTCCATGCACTAACACTACTGTGGAAATGCATCCTAAAAGTGTTAGAAATATCTGAGAAACATTAGTTCCTCATTATTTTCTGGTATTACTTGTTGGAATGAATGTATTAGGTCAATCAACAAAATAAATTGTTTCAATAACATCATGTATTTTATTCCAGCTTTTCCTCGTTAAATAAAACATTGACAAATCATTATTTGACTTAAGAAGGCTAACTAAAGAACTACATCAACAGGATTTAGGAAATGTAATTACTGCAAACTAGATTACGTGTTAAGGTTAGGAACATCCATAATCTGAATTCACAATCACGCATTGTCGCAAAATCCATGTGCAGAGTTTCAACAAGTATAAAAATCCGATTTTTAATAACAAACAACGTAAACCAATGTTACCAAATAAACAGTTTTGTCCACACTCATGTCTAGTTTAAAAATCTGCCACTAACTGAAATAGTTTCATCCATTTACTCGTATGCCCTACCATCATGCAGATATGGTGCATAGCTATAGTTCGCATCCTCACAAGTTAAATTGAATAGTTCCTTTGTTCACCTTAGATTAAATTATATAACAACTCAACAGCGTATTGAAAAATTTATGCATATGTGTTCTTACAGATGATTACGTGCGCATAGTAACGGCGGATAATAAATTAGATTAGTCGTTAGTTTTAGCCCCCCTACCCAGCAACAAATGCGATCCAAAGAGAGGAAGGAGGAACGTTCCATTTAGTATGGAGTTAAGGAAACGCGGAATCTACGCAGAAAGGCATAGAAACAGTAAGTTGTGAAAGAAGGTCATGAAAAATGATCAAAAAGTTGAAGAAGAAAGTAGTAGGTGTAGAAGAAAAGGACAGCAGTGAACCGAAAAAAGGTGGTCCTTAACATACCAAAAGAACATTTTATTTCAACAAAAAAGAAGGCCTACCTAACTCTCAGCTCGGGCCCTCACGTTGTCCCCCTGGAAGCGCTAGTTCCCATAGATACAATAATTGTATCCCCCTGAGGGGAATAATTACTAGTTACTATTATAATTATTTAGGTTAGTTTAGATCATCTTAGTCACGACAACGACGTGATCAAGAGAGGAATAGTGAAGGGACCATCGAGTACGGACACGTACACCGGAAATCTAAGCACAATGTGTGTCTCACACAGGCCATCCTCGTGTGGTAAAACGAGTGTCTTGCCACACAGGATACAATGCGTATTTAAACAGGAAGTTGGGAAGAAAATTCAAATAAAATAAAAATGCAAGAAGGTAGTAGTAGGTGCTGAAGAAAAGATGGCAATGAGCCGAAAAAACATGATCACTAAAACAAAACCAGAAACACTATTTTAACAAGCTCGTGCCCTCCCATTCTTCTCCTGGAAGCGTTACTTCCCTTAGATACAATAGTTTTTTCTCGTGATAGAGAAACAGAAAATCGGGAGATTCATGAAGTCAGATGAAGGTTAAGGGTGAAGTATTTGGAGTGGAAAAATAAGTCAAAGAGGAGCAAAAATAATAGGATGGTCCGTAACATATTATAGAATAGCATTGTACTGACCCTAGATATGCTATTTTACCACATAAGGTATAACTTAATTGATCCTATCATACATTGAGATAAAAGAAAGGAACAATTTCAGTCAGGCAGGGAAGCAATTTATAGATAAGTTCATGATTATTATTAAAGAGGCCAGTAAATGACATCTAACACTTGTCAATTCTTAGAACAGAGTTTAGCAAGTTTTGACATGAACTTCATTTGTTCTTCACCCGCAAGGCCATTCAGTTCATCAAGCACAAGTTCACAGCAAGTTTGGTAATGTAATTATCATTTCCAGCACTCCTTTTTCATGCTAATGAGCTCTCAACATGAAAAAAATTTTCATGAAATAACTCTACCGTACTAAATTAAAATGCTCTTATCTTTCTTACTCCTTTTACACTTACAAAATCCCCCACTGCCCATGACATCAGTACATGTATCTGCTGCCGGGGAAGGCTTGGTGCAGGCGAGACTATTTTGAGGCTTGGATCCACTACTTACATGAACGATATAGTTATCAATTTCGGCTGAAGTGACCATTAACTGAGTTTCTACAGTATTTTTAAGTTCTTCCTGAAACCAATCTGTCGACCAACACAACAATACTCTGTATAGGGTTCTTTGATTATTTGCCTTTCACTTGAAATGTGGGTAACAAAATCATCACTTGAATTAATATTCATGCTGCTCATGCTACAGTCTGGGGGCCCATAATCCGAAAAAAAGGCCATAAGGTTAGTGCGCATCCAAGCCTTGCTCTCCACAGCTCCAGACCCTGATATTTTCATCCTTTCAGAAGCGAGGAGCCGCAAGAAATAGAAGCGTGGGAGGGATGTCCTCTTCTTTAGGAGGTCTGAAAAAAATAATATCAATTAGAATTATTCTTACACCATTGATATAATAGTCCTCTACATAGTTACTAGTAATATTAATTCTTGCAATAGTGTTTGTGTCAGACTTGATTATTCAAGTGCATAGAACATATTTGTTTGCTCCAGTACATGAGCTTTATTGAAAATAAACATGTTTTGTTAGGGAATAACACAAGAAGTAGAGATATCTGCAGTGAAATG
Organism: Morinoia aosen; assembly: GCA_030386875.1. Classification (NCBI taxonomy): domain Eukaryota; kingdom Metazoa; phylum Arthropoda; class Malacostraca; order Amphipoda; family Talitridae; genus Morinoia; species Morinoia aosen. The sequence goes on along the minus strand of CM059572.1, from coordinate 78,494,326 downwards.
TTTGAAAATTGTATGTTGAAAGAAATATCATTAGGTATTGCTAAAATAATGTTCAGAGTATGCAGTCGCACAATCTGGTACTGACTTTCATCCAACACTGAAAATTATCAGCTAATGAAGGAAAAGTTTTCCATGAGTTTCATTGAGAACTCAAATGAGGAACAATAAAAACCTCCACTTTATGTTACATGAGGGTCACACAAGACTACAAAGATTCATCTATGTCATAATGATAGTTTTCATAAAACCTCAACTGTTTGATCTAAATTAGAAATTGCCCTCCTAGCAAAATGCTCACATTGTTAAGAAAAAAATGCTATCAAGCTATGTTTACTTCGCTGCTAAAACTGTCAGTAACAAGTGCACATTTTTCCACAAGCTTCTCGCCTAAATTCAGAATAATTTGCAGAGAATCTCATCCATTTTCAGAAATCTAACTTTTCTGCCAAATACTTTAAAACAAATGTATCAAACTTAATGCCCAAATTCCACTGACATTCAGAATGGCAATAAGACATCTGTATAATTTTCACATTTGCAAAAAGGTACAAATTTAAGAGTACAACAACATCGAGCAGACTAATTTCATCATAGATGATCATCAGCTTCAGATAAATAGAATATTTATAATTCAATAGATAAAACAACAAATTCGAAATTAAGAGCAAAATTTCAGGATCTAATGTGATACAAAAAAAAATAAATGGCAGTTTAAATAGGTCACCACTAACATTAATACTACTTGTTGTACTCCACAGAACAACAATACCATTACAAACATTATCTAAACTCATAACCTAATGTCAATAATGTTTATCTATCAACTCTGGTAGGTAATAATGGCCCTACTTATCATTATTGTTGTGTTCAACATTGACATGCTCATGCTCATTGTACAGAACTTGAAAGTTAAAAATAATTATCTAACACCATTTGCTTAAACATAAGACTATACAGTAATCCAGAAGGGAAATATATGACTAATGGTAATCACAAAAAACAGTGGATTTTTAAACCTGATCAAGTCATTGTTAGTTGTAACGGTCAATTTTTACTTTAATGTTGTCAACGATTTTCATAATTTTGTTGCCATAGATAGGTAATATAGTCGATTTTAAGACGTTTTACTTGAATGACAATGTGCTCGCAAATGCTTAGTTTTCGAGTTATTCAAGTTTGAAGTTATACGAGCGGCGCTCCTGAATGGCCTTTATTGCGCAATTTCAGAGTTGAAATGGAAGCTATCCCCCTATTACAAACGTAAAGAGGTTAAGTCATGAGGGGTAGCCACAGTTCTTCTAGTTAAAATTATAAATGAAGGTTTCTAGTGACGTCCGTTTACATCCGCTCAAAGATGGCGGCCGCCATCTCGGGTACCGGGTGGCCGTCATTGGAGATGATGTAAATGGACGTCACTAGAAACCTTTATTTATACTTTTCACTAATTAGAAGAATTGTGGCTACCGCTCACGACCCAACCTCTTTACTTTTGTAATTGGGGATTAGCTTCCGTTTTTAATTAAATTATGCTTGGCACACTCGCTTCCCTGGCACGCACTAGCCAACTTCAAAGTTGAATAATTCAAAAACAACGCATCAGTGAGCAGAATGTCATTCATGTAAAACGTTTTTAAATGTGTTCCATTATTGATTATTGGTAACAAAATTATAAAAATCGTTGACAACATTAAAGCAAAAATTGACCATTATAATTTCCGCTTAAAGAAAAAGTGTAACATGAATCAAAAATACTTTAAGATATTTTTCGCTACCATCCGCAATTTCAATTACATTGTTCTTCTCATTATCAATCCCTATTTGATTTCAGCCAATGTTTAACCCTGCATTCTCAAAATGACCTATTTCATTGTTGAATGAAATACCGGTAAATCTGAAGGAGATGACAGTTGTCGATTTTGTAAATTTCGATGCCTTAGCATAGTTAATTAGATCGAAATGAACAAGTTTTCTTCTATGCACTTTTTGTCTCAAATGAGTATTTTATTAGTTATAGCGGTAAATGACTTAGCGCAACTCCAGTCTTTGAAGTGGCAAGAAATTCTTTGATCGAGTTGTATGGCAACACTGCAATGGCGTTTCGCTTCCAGCGCTCTGTCTTGAAAGACGAAACCAAACCTACCGCTATACCTCGTTAAATACTCATTTGACGAAAAAAGTGTATAGAATAAAAGTTGTTTACTTCGATGTTATTACCATGTTTCAAGCAACAAAAATTCGAAAATCGATGAGTAGCTGTTTATTCGAGCGCATTCGTCATCAATGACGAAACTAAACTTACCGCTATAAATCGTAAAATACTCATTTGAGACGAAAAAAGAATAGAAGAAAACTTGTTTATTTTGATTCAAATAATTAGGCTCAGGCACCAAAAAGTGGAAAATCGACAACTGTCATCTCCTTCAGATTTACCGAAATACCTGCTCATTTAGAATATTTACATAATTAACTCACTTTTAACACCTGCAAATAAAAAGAAATGAACTCTTGAGGCATTCTTGCACACCATTCACTTACCTAGAAGTATAAAGCTGATTGGTGGTTCCCAAAAACCTGAATACACTCACGAAGTTTATTAATCAAGATTGTTTTTTAAAGGTCTATATAATTAATGCAAGTTTTAAGCTACCTTCTGGTTGTCTAGGATCTGTAAATCAAAAGACATTAAAATTAGATGGATCTTTTTTTATAGAACACATTAAATAAATTTAACTCTTCAACATGAAATATAATTCTATTCAATTATATTGAAACTTTTATAATTTTTGAAACAATAAATAAATTTTAATAACTGGAAGGAACTGCAATAAAAACGCCTGCAAAACAAGTTGTTTGACACATTTTTCTGTGAATAGCATTCATGAGCAATGCTAAAAAATTAAAAAACCAACAGTTTTTCATTTATTACATAATCATCCATGTAAAACATGTCGACATTGTTGGAAATGAATGCTAAATTTGATTGGTAACAGGCTACTTGCTTTTTCACTAAACTGCAAGACCTAGCACTGAATTTCATTGCTTTACATTTTTATACTACCACGAAAACAGCTAAAAACCATATCTTATATATATCTCCTGCCAAAATTGGCCACAATCATCATTTAAAGTCAACATAACAGCTGCGACACTTGTCAACACTGTCCGCCATCTTTGTTCTTCGTAGTTCATTTGGTGACTGAAAACCTCCGACGACCTTTCACGAAATGACGAGCATCCATTCATCAAATGATGATCGAACGGGCCTTCCAGCGTTCATTTGACATACGGAGTTCATTTGACGAACGGACGTTAGACTAGTGTGGCCCCGGCATTAGGAGAGGGAAATAAGCGGGCGGCAGCTCATCGTCAGGGGGCACGAGTCGCGCAGCTGTTTTATGAATGGTGCGCCATTAAAGGTCATCACTTAGAAGGGCCAGTTCGACGCAGCTGTGGCCTCGCTGGCTGCGAGTAGTCATCCTTAAATAACACATGAATGAAATGATGCGAACTTCATAAAAAATTATTAATAATTGCATAACCAAAGAATCTAAAATATTAAAGAATGATCAGTGATGACAATTAAGCACATGCATCAACTCGTATAATAATTCTTCTCGTCGAACGGTTCAGACGATCGTCAAATTGTAGAAAATGCAACAAAATTGACACTTCATGGCGGGATTTTAAAGCAACGTTTTCTCGTACCAGCGCATGAGCTTTAGCATAGGTAGCATAGGGAGGATGAATCTTTAAAACCAGGCAGAATGTCTGGCAGAAGCAAGCATGCAGAATGCAATAACTAATAACTACGCACGAAAAAATTTTGTCAGACCATATCATATACGTGTACAAGAATTTCGCTGCCAACCACTACATTTGTATCTCTTAAAAACGTGTGATACGCATTGATGAGCAAAATTCATCGCAGTGACACAAAGAACGCAGATGATTTTAAATGTAACTTGTAATGAACTACCACAATGAATTACTGAAGGCAAAACACTGAAAATGGCGGAAGACAAGAATATTTATTTTAGTAAGCAACTACTACCCAAACTTGAAGTGTAACCCAAACTTCAAGACTTATTGTACGTACACACACAAGTATCACACACACATTTTCAACATTTCATTTTTACACTAGACTCTTTGCCGTTTTTCTCGTTTCGCATTACACATCAACAATGTTTTCACATGTGATTGATACGCAATTTTAATAAAGTTTGTAATTTTGAGAGCTTTCTGGAACATTTTTTGAACGAGAATGAGATGACATTTCCCAACGGAAGGTTTTTCTTTTGCAAAATTTGGTCATTAAGCACTGTGCACTTAACATTTCGACTAAGAACAGGACGTGTCTTAAGTGTTCAACAATTGATGGCAGCTTAGCGCAAAGAGTTCAAGAAGTTTCTGGCCTGACACAAAAAACGACGTCAACCTTTACACGGCTCACACGACAGCCACATGGGGTTCCACGTATGGAGGTACGCGTAGGATATCCATGTCTACACTAGCAGCATTTGGCTGGAAGCGACCTGCCCTAATTAGGTATCCACACCCTGTTAGGGTTCACAGAATCCATATCACAGCGTTCAAGGGTTTTGAACGGCGAAATTGTTCAGCTATTAGATTAGATGTTAGTTTAAGCCTCCATAACCGCAACAAAGATGTTCAAAGAGAGGAAGGATGAAGGCACCATTTAGTATGGAGTTAAATGTTAGAAAACAAGATAACAGTTAAAGAAGAAAGTCAGAAGTGATACAAAACAGGACAGCAGTGAACCCTAAAAAACCTTAACAAAACAAAAACCATTTCATTTCAACAAAAAAGAACGCCTACCTACTCTCAGCTCGGGACCTCCTATTTCCCCCCTAGGAGCGCTAATTCCTAGAAATCCAATAATTCTATCCCCTTATGGAATTTCTAATTAAGCGATAATGTTATAAAATTTCACAGTTCGCACTGGTAGGTTGACACATATTTTTTACTCGTAAAATGAAATGCTAAACTTTCCTTTCACCTTTATTCAGATATTTTAGTGGAAACGAGAATAAGTGATTGAAAAGTGACTTGTTGCAGAAGCGATGAGCGAACAACTAAGCATAGCAGAAATTAAGCACACAAATAATTATCAAAGACCCGTTGAATGAATGTTACAAGTTCGATTTGGCCGAAAAATTCCACAAAATTCCAATGAAGTCGAATTATTTGTGTCCATTCACTGAAGAATAATCACAAAATTAGGTTACATATAATTACTACGGAACACAACACAATTCTAACCTGCTAAAACTGTTCTTTCAACCCTGCTTATCCCCTTATCATATTTGTGTTTCCATTTTGAAATACTTCATCTCAACTACTGAACCAATTCCACGTTACATCCATGAATTATCCCAGTAAACGGGCAGACGGGCGTTTGTGATGACAAACAATCCTGCCCCACCAAAAGAGCTGTGGATAAGGCAAAGCTGAAGTTGAACGTTCAAGACATGTTCTGCCGGCGCGGGATTACGCTTGCCTCTATTTCTTCTTAGCGACATCATAACAACAAATACACCTGGTCGGAAACAAGCGAACGTTCGATACCAGTATACAAAAAATAAAATAAAATATACTTGCAACAAAAACGCTCTTGTCAATATAAGAACCCTGTGCAAATTTTTTGAAAAAACTTCAATCGTTGCATCCGAGAAAGATATGGGCGCTAAGCAGCACCTTCAACTGAACTAAAGCTCACTCGCAACTCAAGGACAATATGGCGTAGAGTGAGGTGGCAGGTCGCGGCATTGTCTTGCAGAACTAACAAGGAAGACAGCGAGCAGCGTGAGCGAAGGAACAACACTCAAGTACAAAAAAAAAAAAAATAGAGCATCCGATCTCTGTACTTCTCTAGTCGAACTTCAGCGTGTCACCCAAGTGACAGAGTAAGAAGAATAGCTATCGAGAAACATGACCAGAAAGCGGATGGAATACCTCAGATATGTACAAGTAAAAGATACCAGTATCACCTAAGCACACCCGATACATTATTACGAACATAAGGTAAAACGTAGACTACTCAAATAGTGGATTTCAGAGTTACACCAAGGCTTGCACACCCGCCGAGATCTCGAGTATAACTTTTCATTTTACGAACATTGTACACAGACGCTGTGTCACAAGAGAACAGCAGTATTATCGGTCAACAGTGATGCCAACTTGTGATCGATTTAAAGTCGGTGACATATTCCGTCAAACAACTGTTAAGTAAATTTGAAGTTTTTAATTTTTGGCAATGAGAACGGCAGCGCCTAGGCAGGGCAACGCTACGCGCTATCAAGTTAAATTGTTATTGAGTTACAGCTGGTGCTGACGGTGTTTTATTCAAAATGCATTAGTTCACAAAAATTGAAGGAAGCAGAAATTCTTTGATCCTCCCTAAAATGCAACATAGGTTCTAGGGTAAGTAAGAACTGCTCTAACCGTGTGAATTTACTATCACGCCGATGCTCCTGTGATTCATCGTTTCTAATGCGATCATTGATCAAACAACATACACCAAATTCAACCATCACCTTGAAAAAATAGACATATGTTGAAAAAATTAACACTTTGACTCCGGCAACTAAATATTAAGTTCAACACCAAACTCAAATTTAAAGTTAATTGTAGTAAATATTATGAAAATACCAAACATGAACTGGATCGTGTCTTCGTTTATTTATTAGTTTATTAGTTAGTTTAAGCCTCCCTATCCTCAACAATGAGATGTAAAGAGAGGAAGGAAGAAGGCACCATTTAGTATGGAGTTAAGGGAACGTGGAATCTATGCAGAAAGGGCACAGAAACAGAAAGCTAAGAAAGAAGTTCATGAAACAAGAAAAAGTTGAAGAAGAAAGTAGTAGGCGGTGAAAAACAGGACTGCAGTGAACCGAAAAAAGATGGTCCGTAACACAACAAAACCTATTCTATTTTAACAAAAAGAAAGCCTACCTAACCTTTAGCTCGGGCCCTCACATTGTCCCCCTGGGAGCGCTAGTTCCCATAGATACAATAATTGTATCCCCCTGAGGGGGGATCGTGTCTTCATTTAGCTTTGATTAAATATTTATGAAAATTGAGTTTGTGACTACTGGTCGGTCAGCAGCATTATGAAAATTACCTCCGTGTACCAGCGGTGGCGCACGTCGCAGTCTAAGTGTTAAAATCAAATAACACTGATCAGGTTCATTTACTAAATACGACCTAATATACAATGGCACACGCGAGTTGAAAAATTACAACTTATAGATGGAAACAGGCTTGTATGTGTGAACGGGAAACCTACCTGTCGCCACAAACAAAGCTGGCAGCTCAAAGAATATTACACTGATTCCGACCAGACTAGTAACTAAACACGAATGTTTCACTTCATGCTCGACAGCCATTGTAGTAGAACCGGTGGCTGTAGATTTACATTTTGTGAAGACTTTTTGCTTTCTGAGCATTCATCTGAGAAACATCGACACAAAATTCAATTCCACAAATACAAAGTGCAGAACTAATATCTATAAACTCTAGCACGTGTTAAGGGATATTTAACACTTACCCTGCGAAAGGACCCACCGGTGGTCACTGAGGGAATTTTCACAATGCTGATGACCGACCTGCAGTCACTAACGCAACTTTTATAAATGCCTAATGAAAGCCAATTGAAGTTCCAGTCTACATTTGCGGTTTTAAAAATTGCTTACTACAACTGACTTTAAATTCGAGTTGAATATAGAACTTCTGTTTAGCCCATTGTAGAAAACGTGTTAAGAATTACAAGGATGTATGACAAACTCATTCTAGTACCCTATATGGAAATTCAATAGAAAATTACCCCTAAGTTTGCCAAGGAGCGGAAAAATAAGGTGAAACTTGCCCACTCTCAATTGAGACAAAGATGCAATTTTGCACTGCAATCAACTCACGGGCATGGAACTTCAGCAGCAAATGTGCATTAAAAATTTATGCGTGGAAATTTACAGAAATGGACAATAACAAATGGGAAGACATGGAATTTCACCGTTCAGAACAGATGCGGGACTTTTTATCTGTCGTAAAAGAAATAGTTCTTGAACGTCAGATGAACTGTTAGGCTAAAAGAATTAAGGTTAAAAATCAATGAAAGCACATGCTTATTTTAGTGTCCTATTGCTATGATGGCCATGGTCTTCCTAAAATTATAAAAACTCTCGAAGTTCATGATTAACAAGCTTTTAATTGACTAACTCAAACCTAATCAAGTCAAATATTGCTCTAGCCTTTAGACGTTACAACAGTGTTAAATTAGTCTATTAATTAGTATTAATTAATTAGTCTATTAAACACTAGTCTATTAATTAGTATTTGGAACATGAATTATCTCCACCACCATTTTTGATTCGTAGGTCAGATTTCGCACTGACATTTTGATCGAGCTAATATCTTGTAATTATAACCAGCTTAAAATTCTTACGAGAACGAACAAACAAGAATTTAGAGCAGCAGAGTATGGCATCAGGGCACGTCATAATTTATTTTTTTTTTAAATCTGGAAATGTGAAAAGGCAAATTAAATTTACGCAGATTCAGATTGCACAATTACCCAAATCAAAAAAACATTTCTACACGTTAACGTAGCAGAAATACTGCCGTATTTAAAAGTGTACATCAACGAAGAGGATGGGATCCAAAATTATCCTCATTATTGAGTAACTTGAGTCATACGACAGAAGTTGCAATTATTAACACAAAATACATATATGTGCGAACTAAACGAGTAATTCAAAACGAGAGATTGTTGACATGATGCCAGAATTTACCGAGGCCGTCAAACGATGCCGCGAGTACTTTCCATCAAGGTGCACCAAAATTTATGCTTCTATAACGAGCTAGGTAACAAGGAAATTCAAATATCAATTTGCCATTAACTACGAAAATAATTCAGACAAAGAAGGCCAACCTTGATGGAAAAAATGCCCCGATTCACGAGAACGTCTGCTGTACGTATGAGAGAGGGCCTATAGCTATTGTTCAGGGAGAGTAGCACGATACTTATGTGCATTACCGTTCTCTGTTCACAATCGTTCAATGCTGCACTTATACTGACAGCTGTTATAAACTCTTAAACAACTGAATTACACAAATTCGTAACCTAATATTATAAAGTATCACATCAAGACAAAAGCGTAGGAACGGCCGCTATCTAGCACACCATAGCAATTAACGAGACCTCATTAATTCAAAGGAAGAGAGTCACATTTTTGAAGAATACATGTCATTAAAATAGAATTAAGAATCAGGCCACGAACTAGATTAGATTATTAATGAGGTATTAAAGAATAAATCTGGACGCAAACAAAAGATATAATGCAGCAAAAAATTAATTTTGAGGAGCAGTCTCTCAATGCAAACGAAGGTGGTAAAAAATTTCCAAACACAAAAATTCTCCCTAAGATCGCCTCTTTCCACAGATCAATGAATTTCATTTCTTCTCAGGTTTTCACGCTCACTGATGGCGCACAACAAAAAAATTGTAATGAAATCGTTCGAGAAAAGCTGCCTCAACGTGGCCACTATTTATAGCAAAACAATATGTCGAGTTAACTAGTCTTGAATTAAAGCTTTCAGACGAACCAGAGTTTCTTATGCAGTGCACACTATACAAAGCTCAACAGGCAGGCCGTAATGGCAAGCTGAACAAAAGTAGCAGGCACCAGCGTCCAGGGCAGGTCAAGGATGTATTATGGTCCCAAGGAGGCCAAGCGATGACCATGCAAACGTAGCCGAAACGGAGACATGGGTAGATACAAACACTACATCTATTAAGTCCTCCATCAAAAAAACGCTAAATTTCTTAACAATAAGAAATGGCACTTCTTCCTTGAAAACGAACACCGAATAGCTGTTCTAAGAGGAAAATAAAGAAGCAGCTAGAACAGCTAATATAATTGCATTTAGGATATCAATGACAACCATGAGAAGTTCGAATAAAAATTGCGCTCGCCCGATCGCTGAAGAAGGCTACCACACATTCCAAGCAGCTGCGCAAGACATAAAGAAGGGCGCAAACATGACGCAAGTTGCACGTACCTCAGTTGAAGGCGTAATGAATGGTCACCTGGCATCAGGTCAACGCTCACTCGTATAGCATGCAGATTTAGAATTGAAAAGGTAGCTTTACACTAGTCATGAGCATTGGCCGTAGTTACATTCGTCAACAACGGCAAGAAGCATAGTCTTCAAATTTTTCCAATCAAGCGAAAAAATACTCCCAAGTAAGTAAATAATACAATAAAAACCTACACGAAAATTGGTAAAATGAAGTAATATGTGAAAGAACACACATCAATAATGATCCAATAGCAGAAGAATTTATGAAGTTTAATACCCCTATACCCTTATACTAGTAAATAACCGCACTGTAATGTTGGTTCTTGATATTTCACAAAAAAACGTAATTTTAAAACTAGAGTACCAAAAAAGCAACGACACCCACACGAGAAGCATCCTTGGAAACAAGGACTCGTGATGCTACGAACAATGGTGCAATTACTTCCACCAACGATCAACGCGGGAGCAAAAAAAAGAGGCGGTGTCAGTAAGCTGACGGCGCTCGCACCCACTAGCGAAGGGGCGAGGAAGAATCACGCGCCAAACGTGGGACTCGAGCAGCAACACACAGTAATAAAATTGCGAGGAATTCAATTGACTGGATGGCTCATTAAAAGAATAGAAGCCATCAATAAGATTCAATAAATGCAGGAAATTTAAATGACGAAATTTATTCAAGGAAACTCTTTCCAGTGTTAGACGTTCAGAAACCAATCGGTATATTTTAACTAAAAGTATCATACTTTAATGGAAAGTAGTGGAGAAAAACCGGCATACAAAAATTATGTCAACACTTTGCGAATGTCAGCAGTTTAGCTTTTCAGACCTACAAATCAACGCTTCGACTAGACTGTCCACTGTTTACATATATTCTGAGAAAAAAAAGACTTCTGATTTTTCTCACCGAAATTTAATTACGCAAATCAGCCAACACCAAAGTTTACTTTGTAAACAGAGCAGCAACGTAGAATTCATCAGAAGTTTGAGAGTCTCTTATAAGGAACTTGAAATGTTCACGAGAAATGTAGCAAATAAACGATCGACTCGACAGCAGAAATTATTTCTTTTCACAATGAACGAAGAAATTCCGCCAATTGTGATGACTTGCTCCGCATACGACGGGGTTCATAAGAAAATCGTGAAAATCCAAAAATTAAGCGCGCGCGAGACCCGCCATGCCCTTGAGGGACCAGGATGTAGGAGCGCAGGCTACTGCAGTGCGATTCCTGACAGGCCTACGACCTCCCACTAACACACAGCGAAGCGAGAGATCATCAGGCCTAAGTGACCAACTTGGACCAACCAACTTGGTGGTCAGCCTGCGCAGGCGGTCACGGGTGAAAGCAACGCGGCGGAACAGCGATGCACAGCTGCGCCCGCCACACCTGGACATGGCGCACCTGCGCTTACCTATTTTATCAAACGGCTAGCTAATAAAAGTACGGGTAAAGTAGGGGATAAAATAAATTCACTCACAAAACGAAAGCGCAAGGAAATCACTCCAATTCAAGGGATTTGCGAAACGAGGTCATCCGACTAATTACAGAAGGCCATGCAGCTCGACATACAACGACATGAAAAAATATTCCTAAAATTAGCGATCACAACTGAGCGAGAATTAGGAACTAATAGTACACAAGATTGATCCAAGTTGTGAGAGGCAGAAGGACACGATAACATTAACCAATTACGAGCCTACGTCAGTTCTGTAAGTCAACGAAGTCAGGCTTGCGTTGCGCGAGTTACAATTGCGGGGTGAGGCAGGGGCTGGCGAGCCCAGTGGCCGAGCCAGGCCCGAGAGGCGCAGCGCAGACGTCGTCAAATGACACACACACTCATGCCAGCTGCCTCGCGTCGCGCACATTCAGCTTGTCTCAGAAACGGCTGCCATTGAAGTCCTGCTGCATTCGCGTAACTTTTTAAAGCGTTTCTATTAGGTCAAACTTTACTAGTTTTCACGCCGCAATGACATATACAGATAAAGTTAGTTAATCGTTTTGAAAGAACATCTCACTTTTTAACCTCAACATTTCTTGACACGATCAAAATTTAATACTTGAAATTGTAAACGGTCTTTAAATCAAAACTTCACTTTCTTTCGTATCACAATCATTATTCATACTGCCCGAAGCCATTCAGCTAGTATCCGACAAATGAAATTGTAAAAGAAGCGCTTAAATTTGTATTAACAATCAAAGTATTCACAAGCTCTACGTTCTTGTATTCTACGAGCGTTTATAAAACTGAACTGTTTGTACAATTCTAGAAATATTCTTTTCTCCTTGCGCAAACATTTTATCATTATCTTTTATGGTTATAACTGCACGCTACAGTCGTGGACCATAGAGAATAGTAATAATCGCCATCCATGCAACCAGTAATACGCGGGAGAGCTACAGCTTCAGAAATGCGTAGGCTAGCAACAACTTTTTTAGAGACGATTAACATCGTTCAGTGTCAGATGCGCACACCAGCTTGAAGCGGCACGAAAAGGAGCACAACGGCATAGTGTACGGGCACGTTGTATCTGTCTGGATATCTGGAGTCTGTATTAGCAGTACATAAAAGCCGTTGCTGTCGAGGCTTAGTCGCTCAATCTACCGATTCCCATCCTGCTGTCAACACCTAGTGGAATAAACTCGCCAAGCTCACCATACTTGTTTCTCTGACCGCACATTAAGTGGTGGCCAGTTGCGATTCGAACTCACATTCGCATAAGTGTTACCTGAAGATTTAGTTCTCCGTGAAGGTAGTTTTGAACAGTGTAAATACCAAATGTGTTCCAGCGAAAACAACCAGCTCTGGCGACCTGAAGAAACAGTCATTGTGTTTGGCATCATCGTCCCTAAAGAATTGTTGACGGAAGCTTACTGTAGATTTACAGTATTTCTTAATTTATACTCACCCCTGCGTACGAAAATTTTGGTCTACGAGTGTGAAAACGACACTATCGAACTCGTTTTTCAAGTTAAAATTGCAGCGTTCCCAGCGTCAACCACTGAGTGAATTTTACATCTACAAGAAGTGAATTCAAATCTACAAGTACTAAGAACAATTTAATTTGTGTGAGATAAATTACTACGGTTGCACCAAAAACAGTAGCAGTGACTGTAGCAGTGAAGTGACACGTACTTTCAGTTTACAAGTGTAAATTCTGCAACGTGGTGCACAGTATAAACGCAGTATAATCTTGCTGTACCGGCCGACAGCATCACAGCATCACAGCATCTCATCATTGCTGCAGGAGACGCTGTCATCGTGTTGGCGGTTCAGCGTGTCAGCGTGTTCAGCTGTCTTCAATTTTTTACACAGTTAAGTCTTTTGTGGAAAATTTTTTTTTCTCTCTCTTTGTTTAGTGCTACCTCGCTCTGTCCCCGGGCAGCTAGTCTTTTTTGTTGCATTTCTTGCCGCGGTTTTTTCCCGTGCCCACTTCCTGTGTAGCTCTGTAATCTCAGTAGGCAATACTAGGCATCAGTTGCAATCTGAGCGTTGTAAGAGGCAGCCGTGTGCTACGTATCTGGATTTAGCTGGTCATCAATTTTTTACCTCAATTTGCATCGTAAGTTTCAAATTTTATTTGCCATTTGGATAGGAGTGTTAGTAGAAGTATGTGAATCACCTTGATTTCAATTTTTGAAGCTTTAATGTGATAGAATTTCACGTTCTTTGCTGTGGAGGAGCAATATTTTTTTTAACGCTTTCACGAGCACTCTGCACGTTTTATTGAGAAGTCACGAAGATTTGCACTGATTGTGGTGTTTGAAAGTGCCACTATTTACTGAATTTAATTGGAAGTATTGGTTACGTAATTTTATTAGCGTTATTGATGACTAGAGATTAACGCTATTTCATTTTTATGTAGTTTGTACGTATTAAAAATGTTTTATTGATTCCTAGCTACTATTTGTGATTATTAATTCAAGTGGGATTATTAATTTTTTTTGTGGTCCTTCAAGGTGTGTCTTTAATTAATTTTTGGGTGTTCTAAATGCATTTACGGTGTTTATTATCATTCTAACTGTTTTTAGGGTGTTTATTACCATTCTCGATGTACGATATTAATTTTTAAATGAATTTTAAGTGAAATTTGGTAGTGAATTGTTAATTTTTAGTAGAATAGGATATTTTTCGATGAAAAACGACACATGTCGGATTTTTCTGATTCCTTGGACAGTGAGGACGAAGTAGTACGAACTAAACCTACTGTAACTAAATACGGACGAGTGAGTAACCCAGTAGTTAGCAAGATGACGACTCCTAACGCAGCTGGACCAAGTGCTAGTGCTGGACCTAGTAACGCTGACGCGTCACAACTTGCACGTGACATTGCTGCAAATCTAAATGTTCCCTCTGTCGGAACGATAATGACTAATGCGGAGCTTCCTACGTTCCGTGGAAGACGTCGACTTCATGATGGAGAGTTCCTAGAGAACAAAACATTCTCGACACATATCCAAAATCTTAAGGCTTATTTGAGTTTGTTGCCAGATGCCACTAGTGATGAGCGTAGAAAGGAATTTTTAGTACGATCTGCAAACAAGAACGTCGGCGACTTCAATAGTGTAGTAACTAAGCTCGTTAACGCCGACTTGAATTATTCTTTCGATCAGGTCGTTCAGATACTTGAGGACATTTACGTTTCGAGGGGGGAGAAGAGTATCCATGCATTGGCTTGCGATCTAAACGAGTTAAAATTAGTTAAAAATAATGCACTTGCTGCTCAGATCGTGAACGCGTTTTCGAAAATAAGGAAGCTAACCGAGAGTATTCTTAATTCAAACTCATTAGGGTGGCAGCGGCACAGTTATTTCCAAAACTGCACGACTCAGGCTGAGTTAAAAAAATTTGTAGGCGACAGCATGTCGTACAGTTTGGCCTTATCAATTTTGGGTCCATTATTTGATGAGTCGTTCGCTAGAAAGATTTTTGAAACACAATTTTCAACGGCAGAGGAACTGTTAGCTAAGTTAATTTCCGCAGTGCGTAGTCAAAGCGAGTCTAAGAAAATTCTCGCACAAAAGTATCAGGTCAGACAGGACAGTGAGAGTTATGTAGGTGAAGTGACTAGGGAAGTCGAGGAAGTTTTGGAGGAGCAAGATCAATTCCAGGAGCACGAAGTGTACTACGGAGGCGTCGGAAATTATCGTAGGAATTGTCGATCAGGAATGAGGAGGATTGTTCCTAGACCTTGGCTAAATAGAGGACGAAGTAGAGGCAGAGAGTTTAACAGTTATGTAGGAGATAGAGGACATGGTTCCTTAGAATGTAACTGGGTTAAATCAGATAGCGGTAGTTCTGGAGTTGTAGGAAATTCCGGAGGAAATTCGGGCACGAAAAGGGTTCCCGGGTTCCCGTACTGTACCTCCTGTTCAATGGTAGGGCACTTTGAGTGTCGACCTCAAAGAGGTCAAGTTCAAGGAGGTCAGAGAGGATGTTTTGCCTGCGGTGGAACTCACGTAGTAAAGAACTGTAGAGCGAGCGGTTCGGAAATCCGTAGCTATAGGGCGTATTTACGCGGCAGAGGTAGCACGAACCGTGGCCAAAATGAAGTTCATTGGGCGGAGAGCAAGTCAAGTGATTTTTTAAACTAGGTGAAGGTAGTAAGGAGGATTTGAAACAGATTGAGCCCGAGTTAATTAGCGGTACCAAACTCGTTAAACTGGAGACCGTGGCAATCCCAGATACCACCGAAATAACCAAATCGTATGTTGACCCTGTGTTTAACTGTAAGAATAGATATAGTTTATTACACGAAGAAGAGCTTGAAAATAACCATTGTCAAGGCAAAACGGTGGAATCATATTTTTCTGTGTCCGTTGTAAAGAATGTTGATAAAAATTCTGGGTTAGTGTCATTTAAGGAGTGCAACAAGCCGACTATAATTATTCGCAATAACGATCAGTATTTGAATGCCTTAATTGACAGTGGATCGGAGAAGTGCCTTGTTAGTTACAGACAGATTAAAAATTTGAGTGATGAAGTCAAGCCGAGTAAATTAAGAGTCAAGGGAATAAGCGGAAAAAGCGACGTGACCGGTGAGGTAGAGTTATCCATTAAAATCCCGGGCACAAGTAAAGTAATTAAAACAAATGCACTCATTGTTCGTGAAGCCAAATTTAATTATGATTTAATTCTAGGTCGTGACGTCTTAAAAGACGCCGTAATAAACTTCAGAGAGAAGGAACTTCTTTGGAATAATGTTGCAATTCCTTTTCAAGATCTAAATGTGGAACCTCTGTTAAGTAGAGAGGCGGTAATGCAAAAAATAATGAAGAGTGATTGTCTATTATCAGAGATTGCAGTCGCCAGAAAGACCAAGAGTCAATTAAAAAATGCTGACTGCAGCAGAAACAATGCTGACTGCAGGAGAGAAAATGCTGACTGCAGGACAATGAGAGCTGAGGTAGCTCAGAGGCAGAGCATGAGAGCTGCGGTAGCTCAGGCACAGACAATGAGAACAAAACAATTAATTGTTCATTGTAATCAGGCTGAAGTACCTGGTAATTCGCTTAACGTTGTTTATGGGTTCATTAGGAAACCAATTGTAGGAGAATATATGGTTCTCAAGAGATGTTTTGACAATGGTGCCTTAATAGCTGACTCAATTGTGCAAGTAAATGAAGACGGTGTGGTACCTGTCATGATTCTAAATGCTAACGAGGAGACGTTGTACTTCTCTGAGAACACGATGCTATGCCACGTGGAATTAATAAAATCTGATGATATTGAGAGCGAATTGTATTTAACAAGTGTTGACACAGCGCTCAGAGATGCGTGTGAGGTTGAAGTAAATTTTGTTGCGGGGTCAGATACGATGGAAGTTAAATCGACATGTGGCGGAAGGAATGCCATAGTTGATAGGAAACTTTGTTCGGAAGCTGATGCTCGTGGCAGAGGTGCAATTTCTGTTGATATTGTCGATAATGAGAAGTTAGAATCGAGTGGAGAAGGTGGAGAAAAGGAGTTACGACGTAACTTGACCATAAATGATATTTCCTGTAATGAAGAAGACATTCAATTACCTTTAGTTAATTTGTTAAATAAGTTCCGTGACGTAGTGACTTTGGAAGGAGAAAAAATAGGTGTAACCAATATTTTGAAGCATCATATTCAGTTGAAGACTGATGCGCCTGTGTTAAATTTAGCTCCCTACCGCATACCTCATAAGTACCAAGAAGAGGTAATGAGAATAACTAACGACATGCTCGATCAGGGAATAATAGAGGAATCATCATCTGATTTTAATTTCCCTGTCATTGTAGTTAAAAAGAAGTCAGGCGATTTACGGCCCGTTATCGACTTTCGTGCTTTGAATAAAGTTTTAGTTAAACATTCATATCCCATTCCCCGGATTGATGATATACTAGCAACGTTAGGAGGTAACACGTGGTTCTCTAACCTTGATTTGCGCAGCGCATTCCATCAAATTGAATTAGAAAAAGAAAGTAGGAAGTATACCGCTTTTAGCGTCAATTACCGTAAGTACCAGTTCTGTAGGGTACCGTTCGGACTCTCAACGAGTCCGGGAATATTTCAAAAACTCATGATATCAGCGCTCTCACCCATTTTGGGAAAGCTCGCGTTTGTATTCCTCGATGACATCTTGGTATTTTCTAAAAATAAAACTCAACATTTAACTGATATAGAAATGGTGCATAGAACACTGTTCGATTTCAGCAGGAATATTGCATGTGTTTTGTGGCAATTTACAACAAGAAATAGCAGAAAACTTTTGCCGAATTTAGCTTGCGCGCACTGGTCAGGCCTATGAGACACAACGAGGTTAGCAAAAAATGTGTCCAGCAGCTGGCTGCAAGGCTCCATGACCTGATGAGTAGACTAGGGACTGCACGCGACATGACTCAGCACCACACTATGACTACAGCGATAGGTAAACGGAGCACCCGAGATGCGCTACAAATACGAAGGAGACAAGTTCCGACTACGCCAGAAAGAGGAGGAACAGTCACGCAGCGTATGTGTAGGAGCAAATTTTTTTTTAGCAGAAGCAGATCATGTAACTTTTAAAATGAATATAGAGAAGGATAGCAGCAGACTATGGTGCTAGGGGTATGATGCTTTACTATTATACCATTAACATAAACTAGAGAAATAATCTAACTTAACAACTAAATCGTGAGCTCCATTTCTCATAATATTGCAAATGCATTGAAAGCAAACTTTTCCCAATGAAACAAATGCTCCATCTGACAGCTGCAGAAACTATACAGGACAGCTGTGAATTGAAAAAGTGATTCGTTACAAAAAACTATTCTATTTCAATAAAAAGAAAGCCTACTTAACCTTTAGTTCGAGACTTCACATATTTCTCCTGTGAGAGCTAATTCCCATCGGTATAATAGAAGTATTACCCTGATGACTGCAAAAACTAGTCAACTAAAACCATACGGAATATCAAAAATTGTTCTTGAATTAAGTTGCCGGCTTTTTCTGAGCTTAGGCTCGATTCAAATTTAAAAAAATATATATTTTGACCAATTGCTACATGAAAAGATACAAAATATGGCTTACAAACAATGCGGCAATATTTAACACAAAATTAATGCAGCTATTTTGAGTGATAAAATAGAAATACGACAGTAAGAAAATTTGAAATTCAAACTAGCAGACTTAGCATAACTTCAATATTGGGCGACGTGCACGTCGAGCTCGATGTTCCTGGCAAGAGCCCCACGATAATCAACTCTGAACTGAAACATCGTTCACTTGTAATCATTATAGATTTTCGTAGATCAGTAACGTACGTGGCAACACAATTTAGTGACCCGTAAAGAGTAGGACTTTAAAGTTTTGCAAAAAGTTATCATTTGTATTGCCAACTCACTCCACTCATTAATCTTGTGAGTACTGGAACTAAGTTTTAATGTAAATATTTTTCAATTGATTGCTGACCTACGCCACAGCAAACGACTGGATTGTCTACAGCAAAGGAAAAGGAAAATCCTCAATTCTCTAAAGTACGTCGCTCTACAACGATTAACAACTACCACAAACAATTCTTTAAAACCGATGCATAGAAATAATTTAATTTCAAAGTTATTATTATTATTATATAAGAAAGTTTTAGCCTCCCTTAACCACGACAAAGATGTTCCAAGAGAGGAAAGAGGAAGGCACCATTTAGTATGGAGTTGAGGGAACGCGGAATCTATGCACAAGGTGCACAGAAACAGTAAGCTAGGAAAGAAGTTCATGAAACAAGAAAAAAGTTGAAGAAGAACGTAGTAGGTGCTGAAAAACAGGAAAGCAGTGAACCGAAAAAAGATGATCCGTAACAAAACAAAAACCTATTTTATTACAACAAAAAGGAAGCCTACCTAACCTTTAGCTCGGGCCCTCACATTGTTCCCCTGGGAGCGCTAATTCCCATAGATACAATAGTTGTATCCCCCTGAGGGGTTTAATTTCAAAGTAACAACCAAGTAATTCGTTATCGAAACATAAAAATAAGAAGCCCTTTCTCAGCCAGTTGATCCAAAGGAAACGTGGAATGTAAATAAAAAAAAAAATATAGATACGTAGAACATCCGTGTTGGAAAACAAAAGCGCAGAAAATACCTCACACTCCCTGAGCTTGTTATGCGAGGCCATCCCATCCCTCTGTGGGCAGAGCAAATACTCCAGATTCTGAAGTAATCTCAAAAGCTGGCAAGAAACAGCGGCAGCAGAGACCGTCGAGCCTTTGCAAGCCGATGGTGACACAAGGTCGCGGCCATGCCTGCACTGAGCCCTACAATAGCATTCTTAAACACAAGGCTGGCATTTTAATGGGAAAACTAAATATTATTTAAATTAGGCAAATACTCGTGCATAGTTACCCTACTTTCGACACGTCGAAGTCAAGAGGTACTTCCAGTTGGTAAACCAGTCAATTTCCTAACAAACACACTGCCCGTAATTTCATTTGAAAACAAAGTCACCACAAATCCTTCATCAGAATGTCACACACGCAATAAATATAGTCATTCAGCATTTGATGACGGCGTGATAGTCTTCAATCCTCCAGTACCCCATCCGATGAGCTGTGAGCTACGGACAAGCAGGCATCGCTAATAACAAACCGCTGGAAAAATTATCAGTGTTCAGAAACTCAGAACAACTCTCAGATGTGAATAGTTATATTATTCATATCAATCGAATATTGCATTATATTTGACAGCGATTCCATGCCATTTTTGAGGCCATATTTGATTTGATTAGAAGTGTTATAAGATTAGAAGTATTTTTAAGCCTCCCTAACCGCAACAAAGGCGTTCCAAAGAGAGAAAGGAGAAAGGCACAATTTAGCACGGACTCAAAGAAACGCTAAATCTATGCCCAGTGTGCAGAAACAGTAAATCAAGAATGAAGTTCTTGGAACAAGATTAAAAGTTCAATAAGAAAATAATAGGTGCTGAAACAGTAGCGAACCAAAAAAAAATAGCCCATAACCAAACAAAAAACCAATTCTATTTCAACAAAAAGACGGCTTACCTAACTTTTAATTCAGGACCTCACATATTCTTCTTGGTAGTGCTAATTCCCACAGCTACCATGTTTACACAGCCACATAGTTGTTTCCCTCTGAAGGGATTTTTTTAGTCTATCTTATTCGGACAAATTTTGTGGTCAACGAGGCAGATACTTCGAAGTTCTTACTTTCTTTGTTGTAAATTAGCCGCAAAGACAGCGAATTTTTAACGAAATTTTTATTGAAGATAGGCACGAACTAGGACCCAATTCCCGAGAGATTACTTCAAGCGTGATTTAGCAATAAAGTAGAAGCGTTTTAAGTAAAACTTGCCATACAACGTAAAATCGCAAAGAATATCCTTGAGCTTCATCGAACGTTCGCTATGCGGCGAACAAATCGTTGATGCATGGCCAACACGCTGGCTCAGGCAGGACATGGAAACACCTCGCGCAGTTGAATCACCCTCGCTGGAGTACAGCAAATGCAACCTAAAACGCCCGAAGCTCATCATAAAAAATTCGTCACAATAATGAACAAAATCAACACGCATTAAAAATAAATAAAAACAAGAGATAAATAGCAATTACTGGAAAATCGCATTCGAACAAAGAAGAAAATACTTCTGTTGAACCGAGAATAAGTTTCGTTAGCCCAAATAGCATTTTCCATAAACTGCTAATTCATACGACGATCAATACGCAAAATACGTCTATTAAGATCTTTCACGATCACAAAAAAATTCAACATCATGAGTAAACATCACCAGGAGACGCCAACTTGAAATATTAATAGCCGAACACCGACGCATACTCCGAGCTTGTCATATAACATAAGTCACCATCAAGCATAAAAGAAAGGAAGGCTAAGGAATGCCAATTCTATAAAATTCAATGTAAACTCCGCACAGGATACACATGGTCCGCGGTAGGGAATTGGTAAAAACTTTAAAGAATTAAAGATATACTTTAAATTATTCTGACAAAATCAACACCGAAATTTTCATCTGTTACGAAAAGCTGCAGTAGAGTGGGGAGCCTAACCAGGTACTTACCGAGGGAGAGTCTCAACAGCAGGCAGCGCTTCAAAAACCGCAAGTTACCTACCTGTAAATAGAGAAACTACTCATCAACAACCGCGCGAATAACTTGTAGCAAATAAGCAATTGAAGTAAGAGTTACGAGCTAAAGCACTGTAGTTGAAATGGAATATTTGAATTATTTAACATAAGAGCTGTGACGATACTTGATACACTGCATCGCAACATCTATTGCAAGGTTTGGAAGATGAAGGTTTTACGTGACCAGTAAGCACTAACTGAAGTAGAGCAGACATACTCAGCACTTCGCTCGGAGACGCATTATAGATTGCGGAGCGTTGATTGCGTGAAATTGAAGCGTATCTCCACGCACAAAACTACTCGTATGTAAACAAATTAAGGGGTAAATAATCATTCAGCCTCTTAACGAAAACATCACCGAACTCGCTTCTTCACAGCGAAACACGGCCAAACCATAGGAAACCCTATGAAAAGTTTTTTTTTTGTGTAGCATTTGCTATGCAGCTAATAAGACCTAAATGAGCAAACTGATCCGAAGTAGCAAACTCTAAGTGACCAAAAATGTCCACTAAACGCTGCTTGCCCACAGTAGCCAATATATTCCTAAACTCTAAACTAATAGTCGGTTACACATAACTTCATAGGAATAATCATCATTATTATCGCCTATTGACATTGCAATACTTCAGTTACCACCTGCCGTTTGATTAGATTTCAAAAACATGGGCACACAGCTCTGAAACCAACTCATTTGTCATGGTCTTCGAAGTTATCCTGATGGTGAGAACCAGTACCAGGGCCAACCTTACATCGGTGGTTGTAACAATACACACAGAAAAAAAACTAAAAGAATAAGGAGTTAACTTTCACTAAAAATGGAGTGAAAAACTAAATCTAATGTTCAACGAAGAGAGCAGCGCCACGAGCCCCTCATCACTCCCAACTCGCACACGAGCTTAGACAACGAGATATTATTACCAGGCTCTCGGTCGCAGGCGACATGTTTACCCCGTAAGAATTCTCTTTTATCAGTAGATTTGTGTCCGGGAGGTAAACTGAAAGACCTTGTGTAATTTATTAAGTTGAAATTTATAAAAAAAATTGGACACATTTACACGCAATTTTCACTGAAAGTTTTGAAAGACAAACGATGATACTCATCATGCTTAAAAAAATTGAAAAAATACTTGAAAATTAAACAGAAAAGAAAATTCTAAAGCAAAATTCGTGAAGTGAATTTGTGTATGCACATTTTAAAAGTTGCACACGCAGGAATCTGCCGGTATATCCTTTCTGATGCAATTCAACGAAATGCCTTGGAAGCGAATTCAACATAAGGACCTTGAACGAGTTTTTCTTTTGACAGACCTTTCTCATCTATCGATCAGACCTAGGCTTCTAGAAAACATTTCTACAGAAGAGAATTCTCGGTTTAATGAACCACGTGTTTTTAGTTTCAATGTGTTTCGCTTATGTGTTGCGTGCAAATCTTAGTGAAGGTTTCTCATACTGGGCTTATTGCGTATTTTATAAAAAATTAGTTTTACATTGAGACAGTTTCGGAAATAAAAATAATCCCTGAAGAGTTAGCCACTGTAGAGAATTGCAACTGCTAAGCAACTGTGTGCAACCTTGCCGCGGCGGCAAACATTCTCTTCGTGAAATTGAGAAATTTTGTGCCTGTGCAGCACTAAAATTATTCTTATGAAGAAGCATCAGGTGTATATTACGAGAATCCATCAGGGAGCTAAATGCATAGATGTTTAAACTTTGACAAAAATATTCTAAACAGCTGTCTACATGGACAATCTGCTATGCAGTTCAATAAGAAATGAGTCGTCCCTCAATAGAGCGCAGAGGTGAGCGGTCCACACATTGAGTAGGGAGGCCCCAAGACCCAAAACTAAACACCGCGCGAAAAGAAGCTGAGGTGAGCGAGGCGACGCAGCCGGCAGAAGCCTCACCTTGTGGGGATGCGTAGGGGAAGCAGGCACGGTGATGGTGACGCCTGTGCTGTGGGGGCGCGGTGGCGGAGGAGGAGGCGTGCACGGAGGACGCTTCGCCACCTTAGGTAACCAACGCAGCGTCAGTGTCACCGCAATCGGTTCAATGTCAACAAATGATGCCGAACAATGTTGCAGTGTCATCACCATGATAAAAGTCAGACATCAGTGCCGGTAAGTCACACGTATACAATGAACTTCTTCATCAAACAAGAAATTAAGCACATCTAGTAAAACAGTGTAGGTAAACTAACTGATGCTTAAGAAAGTTAGAAATTTGATTATAAATATTCACAAACGAAAATAGTTGCATTTGCAAGCGGAAATTCTAGCGTCACTTCAACCAGCTTGAAAACTCTTTCGTCTGTATTAAATTAATATTTCCACAATCATAAAAAAAATACGAATATAATGCTCCTAAGGAGAAATATTAAACAAAATTTATGAATATTGAAACACAACTGAAACCTACTTAAGAACTAGAGTCGCCTCTGACAACACGCATGTTCTTTCATTCCAATTCTCGATGGATACCAACACTCGTAGTTTGGATGTGTTAAGAAATTGATATTATTTGAAAAATTGTTAAAAAATTGAAAATACTTAAAATGTCTGACATAACGAATTAGATTACTGATCCCCATTAAAAAACTAAAAATATGACAAACAAATAGTTTGTTCAGATACATGCAAAATTATTTTAAATCATTCAGATTATAAATTTAACATTTAATATCAAACAGAAGAAACAGAACCTAAAAATTTGAAACTTGCATATTACATTATCTAATTATAAACAGATAAATAAATAAAGGAAGGAAGAAATGTAAAACAAAATAACCATATTGTACTTCGAATTGAAAATCTTGGAAGCTGAACAGTTTCCAACATACGCAATAATGAAGGAAAATGAGGACAGAAATCTTTTGAAGAAATAATTTCAAAAGGAGACCCAATACAAATTGTATTTCCCAGAGAAACACAAAATTAAGAAAAGGCATCAACGAAACTTAATTACCATTTGTAAATACCGAAATTCGAGGAAGATACATGCAATTACACAAGATTATATACATTACCATTCGTATATCCCAAGAAAGAAATGATATACAAAATAGAATAGTTACTGGAAGAATATTAAGAAAAATTCTGATACCTACTGCAACATCTGCCAAACCTTTCAGTGAATTCACACAGTTGGTATTATAAAATATGATGCAACAGGAACAGCAAAAAATCGGATTCCACTCATCAGCATAACTTCTCAAAAATGGTACGCTAGTATCACCTACCAATCCTACATTACAGGACCAGCTCACAACGCATATATAGGCTTACTCTCTACTTCAGACACGCTGATTTGCAATTGCGAAACTTTATCTACGATCAAAAATATTCTTAGGATTTTTAGATGAATAGTCACACACTCACCAATCAATTGCTCACGCAACGTTAGCTGAAACGGAATACGACCAATTCAGGGTCTCAATTAAAATCAATTTTCCAAAGAAAGCATGTTTTACAAGTTTCAAAGACTGAATCACTCCAAATATTTATCTGTATACTTATAACATCTATAACCCTGCACTTGTGATGAGAATATAACAAGATTAACAAATGAAATTTTATAGTCAGCGAAATATACAAGAATGCAAAACAAAATGTTAATTTGTAGCAGAGGAATTAATTTGTAAAATGTAAGTTTGTGTACATGAAAAGAGTCAGAACTTGTGGAGTGAGCGACGAACTTATTTGTAAACGCTCCAATATTCAACATTTTTAATTATTTTTCAGAATTTTACGCTCCAATGATGTCAAGCTTTTTTTTAAATTACTAAGGAAACCGAGAAATAGATAAAATAGCATTGAAAAAGGAAATGTTAACTGGATATTCTAATTTTATCACAGATTTTAGATATTATTCAACTCAGGACTTATCGAACTTAGAAATCTAAGATAGATACTTTATTTTTCTAAGACTCAGACGTATACATGAAGTTATTAATTTGATGATACCTAGATCTCACTATTCTACAGCGATAACTCAGGAACTGAATACAGTCTCTCTCTCCTATACTTCCTATACTTCCTATCCTTGTAATAAATTTCATACTATCATTTGAGCTGAATCAGCCTTAATATTTTATGGCTCAAACTACTTCCACTTTTACCTCACGGCAGATTGGTTTCTGTAAGAGAAACCAACTTTCTTGCACCAAATTATATCCGAAAATTTCAATTATTGTCCACAACTCGTTCCACAAAATAATTTTATTTCTCTAAGAGATGGTAGCAATATGACAAAACTCGTGAAGGATCGTCCTTCGTTGACGATTTCGATAGTATTCACATCTATTTAAAACACAATTATTCGAATACTTATCAAGATGGCCAAACTTATCAGATAAGTTTAAATTCGATTTCAACTTATCAGATCAAGTTTAAGTTCGATTATAAGTTTTTGTTATATTCGATTTACAACAAAAATTTTAGGCTTATCCATATTAGCCTGGTAACGTGATTTACGTGTGGTTTTAGGAGACAAGTCAATCAAGTCTTAATGTGCAACTTCATGATAACAGAGATTAGTTGATCTACGTAGACCTTCGAGTCGCGATTGAATCAGTGCCCTAACAGTTAGCTGTCTTGACTCAAGTCGACAACTTTTGGCGTTAAAGTCAACGCTGAACACGTTAGTCTCCCTAACCGTGCCATTAACGTGACAATTATGTTGACACTTTTTGCCACACAAAAAGGTTACATGAAATATTCTCAACAGCTTTACGCGCAAAATGAAAATAAAAATTCATTATCCTTACACCACTGCCTAAATTTAAATCCCTTTTTTTAAATACACTAATATTTTTTCCGTATTTTTTCAGTTCAACCATCTGATTATATAATAAATTAAACTATTCTTCAGTAAACAAAATTTCACATTATTTCTGATGTACGAATTAAGATACAAAAACTTGGCAGCACTTGAGCAATGAATTCGGAAACATGAATAAAACGTTCGAAATAAGTGGGTGTATGAATAACCTCGTTGCTCACTGTGAGTCAGGAAGGAACGTCAAACAGCCGTCAAGCGTGTATCATAGAGAAGCGAATCCTGAGTCCTTGTATCGCGGGTTATGGTGTGCGCTTAGCAACGTCTGCTGCTGGACCATCTTACCATTTCTCTCGTGGCTTCTTCATCATGAAGTACTCGGCCAAAACAAATAAAGAATAGTAAAGGATGTACTGAGCAGGAATATCAAAGAGAGATAATCAAATGCATTCTTATGGCACAGCAGCAAAAGAGAGAACATTTCAAACGGACATGGAGGAGGACAATGCAAGGGTTGCCAGGTTAGCATTTTCTGGTAAAAAAAATCCCAAATTTATTTTAATTGAATTTGACCATAAAGGCTACTTAGTATGGCTGTCAGATGCTGACTGGTCTTCTTGGTCAAATAGTGAATGAAAAAGCCCAACCTTGAGGATGTTAATCCGAAACAAGGCTAATCTTGCGACCATGGACAGTACTGGTGCGTGGGAACTCTAACGCCTTATGTTAATAAGCTTCCCAATCTTACCAAAGAAAGATCAATGAGAAGAGCACACCTAATTTCAATTCATCGTTGAAGAGCGAGATGAATACAACACATGCATCGAAGCAATGAAAATATCAATTGAACAAACGACTAATCAAGGAAACTTCAACCAACACAAGAATGATTGCTTGAAAATGAATACTTACCAAAACATACAAAAAAAATATTTCTGCAATTCAATGATAATGCCAAAAACTCAGTGACGACAGTTCGAGTATCTCAAACAATCACAAAACGCACGCGCAATCGACCCAACTACAAGATGAGTTGACAAAATATTGACACTAACGATTAAAATAATCAAGATTGTAAATTTGAAGGATTAAGGAAGATTCCATAACATTATAACTCAACGCCATGAAAACAACATTTCAAATCTAACGTAACTTTCAGCCCTTGCTAAATGCAACATACAGATGTTGAGGTAACATATTGTAGTCGGTTTATCCACAGGGAACCAACAGCGACTGAAACAGTGATAACGAAAAATCCCAAACTGAGACTACAAGTACTACCAACTAAAAGAGAGAGAGAAAGAAATAGTGGATCATTAGGTAACATCTGAAAAAAGCCACTTTTGACTCATGAATACACTGATAAATAAATGGATGAATGTGACCTTACGCCAGAGGCCAGACCATGGTCATCCAAAAGCACTTGAACGGCAACCAGTTTTGAAACTGCCAGTTTTGAAAGGGACTTGAAAGAAGGAAATTGATTGAAGCTATCTTTGACGTCTTCCTTGAAAACATTCAATAAACAAGCCGTAACGTTCGAGATTATCAAGCAAACCCGGCCTAAAACCACTTGCACATTGCGGTCATTATTTTTCCGAGGAGAATTTTTTGCAGAAGATGGAGAATTTAATACGGCGCATTATCTGTTGAAATGAAAACCTTAATAAAGAAAATGCGGATGATACGCTATATCATTGACAAAGCCAAACATCGCGATTAAGTTTGCATTATGTTTTTATACACGGGATAAGTTTGAGTCGAGGCCCGCTATTGTTGATTTATACATAGCAAAATATGAGTGATTTTGTTCCTGATAATTTTGTTAAGCGAGTACATAGTTACGCCTTATATAAGTGAGTTTATCATTAACGCATTCTCAGACATCGACAGCTGAGAGACTTCACGCGAGGCACTAATAGCACAACTGCTCATATGTGCCATACAGGAGAGTAGCAATTTTTTAGCTTCAATCAATTTATATTACGCATTGAGTTGCATCATTCAATATAAAAGCACGGATTTTTATACCGCAACATCAAAATATGGAATGCAGGTTCGTTATTCCATCTTAAGAATAATCATTCACATTTCAACTCTGTAAGCTATGTACAGAAGCTACCCCCTTTGTCATGGGAAATGGGAACAGTAATAGAAAAATAATAGATTTCACAATACATTTTTTTGTAACACATAAGTGACGAGAGGAGTGAGTTGTAGTTCACTTTTATATCAGGCTTTGAACTGAGCAATGGTTTAATTAAAAAAATAACCGATATGGAACTAGAAATAGTTTTAGACTAAACTTCAGCGCTATGAACCAATTTAGAAACTTTGCACAAGAATACAAATCCCAGAAATTCAATAGGAAGCTCGACTTTTACATAGGTGTATTTACACGACAATAACGCATGAAAAACAAGAGAGTGTGAATCCGTAGAAATAAATTGTAAACTCTTAAAGATGAATTTAAAACTCAAGGACCTGAAACCAAAGCCATAAAAATGGAAACGAAGAAACTGTAGCAGGACAAGAGAAGTCACAAAAACTTTAGCCCCAACTAAGGGAAAAGAGAACACAGGATGACAGCGAAATAACCCAAGGTTACACAAACTTCAACAGTTAACAACCAAGTAACCATCCAATGTGAAACATCATTACTGAATTACATTCAATGAATTTTACCGCTTATATACAAAGAACTCCTCAGAAAGGGAAAGTCGCATTTACAAAGAACAAAAAGACCTTGAGCAAAAGGAAAACGAAAGTATGATAGAAAAAAGGAACACAAGAAAACTTAAATGACAACCTTCGAATTCCGACATATTCTCGAACCAGACCCATAACTGACCAGCAGGAGAACGACCAGATAAGTGTGTCTGATAAAGATAAAGCCTTGAGGCAATGCCGTACCATTCCAAATAAGTTACGAAATAAATTAGATCAGTTCATTACTCCTGGAACACCTCTGTAAATTCCACATACGTAGACAAAAATGTCGGTTTGATAAGAAGCGTGAATGCTGAACTTGTGCGTTTACTTTCAATGATTGACATCTAATGACTTCGTTACCTACATTTATATTGAAAAGTTTCATATTTCCTACTTAGTTCAATAACTCAATACACGTGAACACGAAGAATTCTATCATCAAAAGAATGAACGCATTGGGCACGAGTCGAGCAAAATAGGAGCAACCCGAAAAGGCGGCACATCGTCTATTAATTTGGCGTGACGTCACCGACAGCTGTGTGGCGGGCAGCGACATTCAGGTAACACATGACAGCAAGCTCAGTATCTAGGCATCCAAAAAGCGTGAATGAGGCTGTTGGTTTAGTTTGCTCTCAAGGCTTCACCTCAACTAGAACAAGAGGAGGGAGAGACAAGAGAAGAGCGAGAGTAGCAAGAGAAACGATAGAAGCAAGAAGGAAGGCTGACAACAGTCGGCTACCGGGCATACCTGTACGGTGATGGGGTGCGCAGGGTGAATGTGCGGCTGGCCGGCTGATGGTGTTGAGAGAGAGGGGGAGGTGGTGCTCGGAGCCCCAGTAACCCCACTGGGGTACTGGGGGTGCTGGCACGAGGGGAAAACGCTAGTGGACGGAGGCTGAGAAATATTCACATTATTGAGCACGACGCCTCTGCTGTTACTACTGCTAGGGTGATGATGGTGGTGTGGGTGATGGTGGTGAGGGTAGTGGTTGTTGGCTGTGGCGTTGTTAGCGTCATAATGAGCGGCACCAGAGGGTGAGATGGCGTCGCTCGACGGGTGCAGGCTAGGAGGATAGTGACCAGAGGGAGGTAAGGCCCCCGAGTTCAGTGATGGCTGGGCAGGGTAGGGCTGCCCGTACTGGGCGTGAGGTGATGCAGTGGAGGATGCAAGGGGAGGTGTGGGGTGCTGGTGGTGTTGATGTGGGGGGAAGTGAGAGGAAGGGGGGACGGCGGCGGCAGAGTAAGGTTGTGCGGTGGTACTCGTCTGATGGTATGTCGGATGGTGAAGTAGAGCGTCCGTCATGTGGTAAGTCAGTCCCACTGGCTGCTGCTGCTGGTGAGAGTGATGGGGGTGGTAGAGAGGAGGCTGTTGGTTGTACAAGTGAGGCTGCACCTGCTGGGGAGGAGGAGGCGGCAGAGGGGAGGCTGGGCAGGAGGGCCTGCCATGCACAGAGAGAGGCCGGTGCTCGTGCGACAGCTCCCCCGGCGTGCGCTCGTCCTCCAGGCGCTCCGCCACTGCGCCGCTCAGTTCCAGGGAGGAGAGGTTCGGCACCACGTCTGCAAGTGCACGAGCGGGCCACAGCTGATAATTTCATCCACTAGAATCGCTATGAACACGAAACTAGAAGACTTCCTTACTTTGCATACAGTTCCGATCTTTAAATAGCAATGTCTATCTTCTGGACGTTATTTTTATCACCGAAAATTGAAATTGCAATTTTCGTTAGTCCCATTTCTTGTATTGAACATATTATCATACAAGGCGCATCCTACAAGAAAAATTGAAAAAGTTGTAACTAGGCCTTCTCAGCAAGAATACACGCTAAAAATGGATCAACAATAATTGTCAGTGCTAACCAGCTCACTGCGGTCAATGTTCTACAACGGCAAAAAATGCTGATGTCCTGAGATAACAGTGTATTTTATTTAATTTTCTTTACACTTGTTTTAACGTTCATTTTGAAGACATTCCTTTGCCTGTTTTTCTTCCAGTGAGAAGATAAGCCCACGTGCTCGCCGACTGAGTCAGACTTACGAGTATATAGGTGGCACCAGTTATAGATCCTGGTTTAGGGAATTTTCACGTCGTTTAGACATATCGCTTTCGATAAAATTTCATGTTTAGAAGTCTCTTCAGCAAAATTTGTCCGTTAATTGTTCCAGTACATGAATTCAACACACTTCCGTGCCTTAAAACGTGTGCTCACAGGTACGTCACTATTTGTTTATTTGTATTACAGAATGATTTATCTTCAAAGCATTGCCGGAAAGCAACGTTGCGAAGCTACGCTAATAGTAAGAACAAGACATTACAAGTAACTAAATACTAGTTCATGCCATCAAATTTCCCCTTCAGTGTTTCAAAGCAACTCAATTAACTCCTTAGTCAACTTCTTGATAACGAAATATTACGAAAATATTTGGTCAATTGTCCCTTAGAATTTTTAATTGGAGGGTAGCTTTCAACGAAACATTTGACACATAAGAAAGCTAAAAATTTATGTTTTTTGGAATGGTGATTTTAAAGGTGATGGTGATTCCCTTCAGTGGTGATTCTAAATATTGATGAGCTTTTCAGACACTTGTCAGACTGCCACAACTATTTCGCCAACCCACATGGTGTTCTATTGTTTTAGAACACCATCTTTTTTTTAATAAAAACATCAATTCAAACAGAGGTTTAATCCTCAAAACAGTACATGAAGTAAATCTAGAGCTAAAACAAAAGTAGGCAGCAGTAGCTGACCGTGATGGTGTGAAGGAGATGTGGGTAGAGTGGCGGTGTGCGAGGCAACGGCGGCGCCAGCGGTGGGGAGGTGGTGGTGGTGGGGAGAGGCGCTGGGCAGAGTCGAACTCCCGCTCGGGTACCCGCTCTCCACCGACACAGCGTGCGACGTCACGTCCTGAACACAAGGGGTCAACTTCATGAGGGAAACAGGCGCTACAATGCAAGCGAAGCTCTACATTACACTTCACAATCTAAATTAGAGTCAAACTGTCCCACCCAGAAAATGCAGAAGACGCTTGCGCCTCGTCTTGAGCAATCATGAAGAGCTTTAGGGAAGATAGACACACAGCAAGAAACTCAACACATGAGAATAAAAACGCAAGTATACATTCAAGGAAATTATAAGTTTACTAGCAAGACATACATTAATATACTAAGAAAGAGATGTTATCTAAATTCTGCCTTTTATGAAATAATGATAAAGCAACCATCCGTGCTAGTGTTCTTACATGTTTTAGGTATGAAAGCAATGTATTCATTAGAGAACTCCAAAATAATGGAGCCTATTAAACGCATCAGCTAGAAGAGCAGCAGAAAAAGCAACCCCGCATTGAAGATATTACTCGGCTTCACCTGACTGCCCGGTTGGATGTTCTTTATGAGGCGTCCCCACGCAGCGACGTTGATGTTCATCTGATTGGGGCGCGGCATCTTGTTGTGGCGGAACAGTTTCTTCTGGCGCTGCAGCTTCGGTTTTCGGGATATCATCGGGTTCAGGAACTTGATCTAATGGAGCAAGTAATACAATTAAAATAATGAAATGCACAATTGAACACCAATGTTAATTAGAAGTCGCTCTTAAGCACTTTATCTTAAAAAGTGACAAATAAGTTCCACAGGGAAAGTTCTCGATTAGATATAAGCTGATCAGAGACAACGAAATAACAATCAAAAGCTAAACACTAACGAGGCTTTAAAATTTTTTTCCGAAAACACTTTTGAACATTGGGAGGTTCTAGATGTGTCAAGAAAAAAGAAGTTCATTAGAAGAAGCATCAGGAATAAACGCCGACAACTAACAAACGACCATACGTAAACAAATCCTATTAATTAATAATAATAATAATTTCCATCAAAAAGGGAAGAAAATTATTTTTTCACGACAATTACACAAAGTGCCTATTGAAGAAGATTATTCCGCCAAGAGAGACATACAAAGAAACAAACACCATTGGAGATGACCAACAAGCCACTGGAGTAAGAAGCACCTCAGCAAAGAGGAGGCCTTGAGGCTCGAGCTGCAGAGCCATGCCGCTCCTGACATCATCAATGAACTCCTCGAGGCGCAGGAACTTGACGGCGCACAGCGACCGCCAGTCTCGCCAGTAGATGTCGATCTCGAGGTCTCGGCTGCGCTCCAGTTCAATGGAGAATCTGCAGCGTGTGAAACATCAATTTACTAGTGAACGCGCTTCAAATCTGGCATATTATATTTTTCAAAAAATCAAACAAGTTTGCGACTAACATGACTATGATTTTGCTTTTGAAAAGCTGCACCTTCTCAGACAAAGGTTTCCTAATTGCCAGGCTCCAAAATTAAATCATGATCCACACCAACACTGTACGCTGAATGCTTAATAATTCTGGATCGTAGTCGATGCCATGAACAACCGATACAGGCCAATGGCAGTATAGACTCTGCAATCGGCCACACTTAATAAAAAAAAAACAGATGAAAACTTGACACCTCTAACAGGGGTCATCAACTCTCTTTTTTGTTAACTTTTAAGATAATGTTTGACTAGCTTATCTAAGAATAGTGTGAGGCGACGTTCATTCATAATACGCAACATCCATCCATCAAGACTGAGGTCAGCCAAGAAAGAGATTGTAGGTGTCTCAAGCGCTTGAAGTTAACTTTTAGAAGAACGTAGTAAAATTACATGAAAGTTGCCTGTGAAATTTCCTTACATGAACACAAAGTTATTCATTATAATTTAACGTTAGCATCCTAGGCTAATCTAAGAAAATTACCCTATAAAAGGTCATGAATAAATAATAGCTATTGTATATTCTGCAAATTAGTCCAAATTTAAATTTAAGATTACGCAATAAAAGAACGTAAAAATTTTACCATTTAATTCAATATGAGAGGTAAAGCAATCTATACAATTAGAGAACAGAAGTTCACCTAGCCTGGCGACGCGCTAGCTCTGAACGCTCGCTCTGTTCTGCAATGCTACAGTGGTCTAGAACTGATCATCTCGCATGCTACGCACACAGCAGCTAGAACGAGTAACAAAAGTAGGTGTATCGAAAAAGCCACGTTTGATTAATATAACACATATTATTGTAATGATTTCTCTGAAAGGCGTGATCTTGGTTTCAACCGTATACCTTGATTTCCACTCTAGTTAGGAAGAACGAGAAAAGTACACGAAACAATTTAGATTTAAGCACGCTTTGAACTGTTCGTTTATCTCAGCATGTGTGCAGTGCGTGAGTAAACTCTTCCAGGCCAAAGAGTTCCAAGGCTTTCAATAATGCTAACTCTGAGGTATTGTTTTATGCACGAACATCTTAAGAAACAGAATTATTCACGAGTTTCGACATTCTTTACACACCACCTGTGTACGCAACATACCTTAACACCCCTACAGTCGTATCTTCATTTCTAGAAGTATCTCCTGCAGCAGCTAATCTTCAGCACCCAGAAAAGACGTTCTACCAGCAAAAAGCCACATTTAAATGTACCAAGTTACCTTTGGTCCCAGGCAGATTGGCTGCAAGGCTTCCAACTGGTCTGTCCAACCACTTTATTGTTGTCTAGTTTCAGAACTGCCATCACTTCATCTATGGAAAACAAAAAGGAAAAAATATAGTATATATTTGCACTACCGTTAACTTACGGTATCCAATAAATAACTGAAACAATTTATAGTTTAAAAATGAACAGACGAAGAAATTCGTAAGAACGGGTGTACCAGAAGACAACAGGAATACACATTCAGAATTTAGACTACCCAGTAGAGCATATGGTAAGCGAATTGGATACGTTACGGCAACCCAAATAAGTTCTCACCAAACAATAAGTTCCGTGATCCTCACAACCGACTGGAAATCAACTCAAAGCTCTTCGAAATTTGCTCTCCGTTATACAGTGTAATTATAATAGTAATGAAATAATATTTTGATATTTTCTTTTGAGAGTGAGAGAAACACTCTGAGTTCAAGTTATCACAATGGGTGGTAACCGAAACGTTCCTAATCATAATGATTGATTACTTGTTCATCCTTGCCCTTTTGCTTGCATAAGATTACGAGAGATATACATTAATCGGAAACATGCCAAACGCAATAGAGCGGGTAGTGTTGAGAAATTTGCCGCCAAGCATTGCTATGCTCACCACCAACTAACGCACGTTGCTTCAACGCAGCACGTGCGACTTGACTTCGTGTTAGAGAATATTCATTCGCACCCTCGATTAGCGGATCGCTCTCAGACAACTCTAGCGGTAGGACCGCTGCTCATGCATCCTCTTCTCCGAAATTCATTTTACTTGAGCCCTCAACATTTAGTTCGCATTTATCAAAATAGAACAACGACTCGGCAAAGACACAGAAGGCATCGCAAAAGAAGGTGATGATCAAATTGCCAAGCGTATCGATATGTTAAAAGAAAAACATGAAAGTATATCTAAAAGTAAAAAATACGGAAACAATGATGAAACTTTTGAAAAGGAAAAATATGCTCCAAAAGTAACCGAGACAATGATTAGCATTTGAACACAGTTAATCAAGGAATCGTAAGAAGCGTCCAAGAAATAACCAACGTCACTACATTATTGCAGGAACGTACTTGCAAGGTGCTTCAACATAAATTCCCGAGATCCGTGTGACTCGTGCATTACATATTTAACAACTTGGAAAAAATTGTATAAATACTGACGCCTAATGGCAACAGAAATTTGAGGAACATATCGTAAATAACTAAAATAGAAATGAATCCAATCTAATATTATTTAACGACTTCACTGGGCAGGCGCTGGGAGTAACAGATGGAGCGATCAGAGGAATCTTATCATGAACCTGAATGTGAGGGCCGACAGCAGTCGGTGCCTTTGCTACGGCCTACAATCCCTCTCATACACACCCAACTAATATGATGGTTCCCCCGAGTTTCTTGCCAGTGTGCCACACTCGTCAAAGCGAAGTACTCAAGGATCATCCCGGGCCGTTCCATGTAAAATCAACCAGTAAGGCACTAACACAAGAGCCTCAGCTTGTCATAGGTAAACGCTCAAGGGTTGGTTTTGGGTCATCAGAATCATCTTCAAGTGACTGATTTTTGAAAGTCAGCGTTTTCTATTCCACATACGCACTAAAAAATTCTACTACATCAACAGCAGTCAGTCAAATTGCAGTCTTCATTCAATCTTGCGAAGTACGAGAGTCTCATTGAGAACATCTGGCGAGCAAATGGTTCTTTCCACACTTCTAAAAAACACATACGAATCACTTATTTCTGTTCATACTTGCTACATTCTTCTACTTCTGCAAACGTAACTATATCACAGATATTAAGAGACAGATTCCCATAACAGACGAATTCGATTGCGTCAATACCTAATTAAAATAATGTTAAATACATTTACGACTCCCTGGCCACGATAAAATCAATCTCAAGAACGTAAGAAAAAGGACCATTGAATATTGATTACAAAAAAAACGAAGAGTCCACGCAAAAAATACGTTCCCACCCAGAATATCCTGCAGGAAGAAAAAAAAAAAACACGAGACAGCGAAGAAGGCATGAAAACGAAAAAAGACAAGTGAGCACGAAAAATTGAGGTCCTGAATGCATATTTACGGCTGAAATGCTCATATAGGAAGACTCACTGGAGATGTCGTCTTTTACAGAGTATGACTTGGAGGAACTTTTGCCGGTGACTCCCTTGACGAGTGACATGAGGTCCGTGCCGCCGGAGTGGCTGTCCCGTCGGCAGCGGCCCGGCACGTCTTCTAGCAAGTCTTGGACGCCTATCAATCTGCAACACAGCAAAGCCAATCACGCCGCTGAATAACTAATGCATTATATAGTACACGTAGCTCATTAGCTAAATTCCAGAATAGGGCATTTGAAATCAGACTTAAACCAGACATTAATCTGAAAAAGCGCCCAGTTTCGAATGATGCAAGCAGTACAAAAAATATGAACAGAAATGAAGAATACGAGAAATCCGACCACATACGGAAAAATCCGCAATAGGCCGCTCATACATCGACGAAGTCTAATAAACACCACCAACATCGGTAATTACCACACGAGAGGAAAACTACATGAAGCCAAGTATAAAAATAAGCTATCAGGAGCCACGCAAACCCTGAGTTGAGTTCGGCTACCAGTGATCGCTTAGAACAGAAGTCACTCCTACAAGGGGAAGGGTAAACTCCAATGATAAAGCCAGCTCCAATACGAATAAGAGAAGGCTCAACGGTATATAATAAATGATAATGAGTTCATGAACATCGTCATAATACATGACTACACAATTTATAATATTGATGTTCTCAAGTAATCATTTCTCATCAAGGCCCAAGTTATTTTGAACAAAAATAACAAAATCACAAAATGGAGAGCTGATCACCGAATTATACAGAATCTTAAAGAGACTCCGCTCCCTTCAGCATAGAAATGAAGAAATGGGGAATATCAGGACACGGTGTGTCCCAACATCCTGCGCATGGCAACAGCAAGATTAGAAAAAGTTAATGAAGTATAACAAATTCAATCAAGAAGTAATATGTGTCGCGAAAAAAACGACACATATTACTTTCTTATTGACGTTCCAAAGAGAGAACAACTAAGACGTTCCAAAAAGAGGAAGGAGGAAGGCACCATTTAGTAAATCTATGCACAAGGTGCAAAGAAATAGTAAGTTGAGAACGAAGTCCATGAAACAGGATAAAAGTTTAAGGAGAAAGTAGTCGGTGGTAAAAAAAAAACAGGTAGCAGTGAAACGAAAAATGATGGTCCTTGACAAAACGAACAAAAATTGTTTATTTCCACAAAAAGTATTACCAAGCTCTCAGCTTGGAACCTCGTATATTACCCTTGGGAGCGCTAATTCCAATAAATACAATAGTTGTATCCCGCTGCGGGGCACACCTACCTATAACAACCACGGCTTTACTAATGAGCAAGACCATCTCGGTACGCGTGAGGCAGCAATGAACACCCGAACTGAAGCTCACCTGACTTCGAGTTTTCCTGTGACCGCAGCCCACTTGTTGTGTGCGGAGAGGCGGGAGTGGAGGGGCTCGTGCATGGAAGAGGGATGTGAGTGCAGAGAGGATGGTGGGCACGGCTGCAGGCTAGTGTAGTTGTACGAGCAAGGGGAGGAGCCCGACCTGTTCTCCAGTTCGTGGGAAACCTGTAATCAACCCACACGTTTCTCTTTTATTTTAGCGGAGTAAATCAAATTTCCATCATTCTCGACAAAAGCAGAGCAAAATTTCCCTTGATTACCGTCACTTTACTTACACACACAGACTATCTGAATCACGCTCAAATCACAAGAAAAGCAATCCAGATGGCTAAAGCTAACCATATCAGCCTGAAGAAGAAATGTCAGCCACAGGTACATACACCTACAGGTATTTGTTCTCCGTGCAGAGTCCTGAGCGGTAAATTTTACAAATATTCATGAATTTGTTAGTCATTGTGGATTCCATAACCGGACGTAACCCATTTTTTCGTAAATTGAGTTCTCATGACAGAAATTGTTTTAAGTCAATTTTTTTTCAAACCTTTTGACTGGACACAGCCTCCAAGGCTGAGATTTTGTCAACAAATATTGATCATACATAAAAATAAACAGAGAATATAACAGGGACGTAAACCGTAAATAAATTGATAAATAAATATTTATTGCACACAAAAATCAGCTGATGAAAAAATATATACTAATAAAAAGACCGAAATGAGCTCCAAAAAAAGTCACAACTTTAGTAGATCATCAACATTTGATAAATTTATGAAAACTCACAAAACAGGAACTGTTCCCCGCAGAGTGAATTTGCAAGCAGATATGAAATGAAATTACCTCGATGACATGTCGCACACAAGCTGATGCTCGTCACACAAACTGACGCTCCCCAAGCACGGAGGCAAGAAAACGTAGCACGGCACGGAACACAAAATACGCTTCAATCAATGTGAATTCAGCCAGCGTTAGCCATACTACACACACCACCACAAAGTTTAGAATATTGCGAAGCTGAAGCAGTGCAGCAAGCACCTGATACTCATGACGAACCTCAACACTTGACCACGGGCAGGCAGTGACTCGCGTCACGAGCACGCACACCACGACGCACCGAGCGAGAAGAGCCGCAGGTATTCGCACCAGAAAGCGGGACACAACAGTGCAGTGATCCCAAGCTAAACACTTCTACATTGCGTGCCACTCCGTTCACATATTTGCTTCTCTTTCTGTTTTTAGTTATTCAAATTCCAGCAAGCCGCTCACAAAAGAACACTCATTACCAGTTTAGTATATTACAGTAAATAATAGATCACTGAAATTACACACTTAAACAAGAAAATTTTGCTTGAAAGGTTTTTGGAAAATTTCAAATATGTAAGCAGCAAAATTTAACTAAAAGATAAGCTAAATAAGCTATTGGGCTCATACCCCACTAATGAATATTTCTCTTTTAAAATAAAGTGCCTGATAAAAAGGACCACTTTGATATGGTGTTTATGTAAAATTACCTTTATTTTTAAAGAAAGTAGTTTATAAGAACATTTATTTTGCAGATAAAAAGAATGTAGTTTATAAACATTTTTCGGACTGCGGTCAGGTTGTCTTATCTTAATCTCAAGTGAAAATATATCCACTTCAATAGCAGTTTTTCATTTCAAGTTTATACAATCTTTTCGCTTATTCCTAAAGTAAACTACTACCATGATTGTTACCATTCCGATGCTACAAGAAATTTCCCCGGCACTAGCAGTCGCGGGAACAATTCAATACGTGAAGGATAACTGGCCGCAGCAGGCCACCAAAATACCGTGTTCTTTCACCCACGTGTACCATGACCACTCAATACGCAACTTCCAACATCTGTGCTTTTCATCAGTTAATTATGCCCTACTTGCGTTGAAAGAATATTTACGGAACTAACTCATAATGCTGAGATAATGTTTAATATGTCCATTATCATCCTTTAGTACATTCAGTATGAACAATTTTATTAAAAATTTGTCATTAAATTCCGCTGAAAATTTAAGCCAAGATTTCACTCGATAGTCTATGACACAAATGTCAGAAATACGACACATACTTATTCAATTATTTGAAAAGTACTGACATGAGATTTATTACGAAGTTACTTCAGCCGACAGTAAAGGAAGTCTTAGAATTCGAGGGAATGATGATGTTAGTATCAATGGTAATTTGCCAGTTTTTCATGAACAGAGATAATCTAAAGTATATAACCTTGAAAAAGATACCATACTACAGAAAGCACAACGTTACAGGTCACTGTCCTATTTAAATTGATCTTAAGCTTCCTACAAGGCTGGTGCAGTAAATGGGTCTCCAAGATTACCGCGTCGGATTTGGCATAACGACAGCGCTATGGCACTCAACCTCACTTCACACTCGCTACGCTGCCAATGTCCCCAAACAAACACAAACACAGATAAGATCTAAGCATCGCGTTGACCATGGAATTACTGTACCTGACTACATATCTAAGACGTTGACATGCCGCCATATATACAACTGCATGCTCGTCGATCACGCCCCAAGTCTCAACAGCAGCTGCACTTCACAATAATCACACACACACCGTCAAATGAAATGAAGCAAAAATAGAAACGAAGACAATACGCACACGCGGCCCCTTTACGCCAGAGGTAGCGCCGCAAGCTTCAGCGTCGATCTGTCAGAACATGCAAAAAAAAACAAGAAAAAACAAATTGAAAATCTACCTGCAAACGAGGTAAGAAAAACAAGATAGAAGTATAAAAACTGTTAGTGGTCAAACATAAAAAAAACATTAATCGAAATCGAGCTTGATAACCGAGTTAATAACGATTTTTATTCTGTTTTCTGACTTTATTTCTGGGAAATACAATTCAAAAGCAGACTATTGTTGGAAAAGCAAACGAGGGCAAGCATTCCATAACTCATTCGGTTTTGTGAGAGGAAGGAACAGAGGAAAGGGTAAGAAATACCAAGTAGTAAAATATTCTGTGATTATATATTTATATCAACCCGGCACCCGAAGTTAAAAGGCATTAAGAAGTTCCATGCAACGAAAAATAAGATATTCATCGAGCAGAAGTTCAATAAAGTTCGAAGCCAAGAATATAATTTCAGGGACAACTTAAAACGAAAGAAGATTCAATGAGTCACGGATGAAAAAAAACGTGAATACTTGAATATACACGCTAGCTGTGAATACTTGAATATCTCCAAGAGACGAGAACGAAATGTGACACAAAACATCCGGCACGAGTAGTATAGCCCACTGATCTCCGTAACTACAAAAACACAATGACAAAAAAATTTGAGATAAGGTCTATCTCACTGTAAACCTTACCCACTAGAGCTTCACCTTCACGAATGCTATTGGCTCTGCGGTGAGGAGTTGGGGCTACCTGCTATGCGGGCAAGAACTAAATACACTCACCATTGATCGATACTCAACCTAAAATAATAATACAAAACTACTCGCGTGAACTTTTCTCTCATAATTTGAAGTCCCTAACAATATCAAAGAACCTAAGATGGAGAATGAAAGATTAGAATTACATCACCACTCTCGAAAGAAGTCGTTTCAGTCACCCTAAATCCGCAGTTAGAGCACAGATGAGCTGCAATCTGTTCTTAGCAACTGCCGCACAGACCTCTGAAAATAGCTGACTACCCAGTGACAAAATATCTATTCCAATGCAGTACGTCCAACGAAGACAGTCGCCTACCAAATTACGAACTGTTCAAGAGTAAGAATGACGTTAAGTTTAATTTATTTTAAATAACTTGATTCAGACGGACGCTTTAGAATGATTCAAAATATTAGCGGAGCTTGAAATGATTCCCAGATATGACATGATTCCCTGATACCTCACTGCAGTACGATTGCGCGCTAAAACTGAGAAGGTAACATGGAAACGATTCGAAGCCACTAATACATAATGGAAATTAATCGAGTGAGATAAACCTGCCGAGATAAAGAAAACAAAAATCAACAGAAAACAGACGACAATCAACAGAAAAAAAGACGACAAT
Source organism: Morinoia aosen (assembly GCA_030386875.1). Classification (NCBI taxonomy): domain Eukaryota; kingdom Metazoa; phylum Arthropoda; class Malacostraca; order Amphipoda; family Talitridae; genus Morinoia; species Morinoia aosen. The sequence goes on along the minus strand of CM059572.1, from coordinate 78,452,117 downwards.
CAACAGAAAAAAAGACGACAATCAACAGAAAAAGACGACAATCAACAGAAAAAGACGACAATCAACAGAAAAAAATACGACAATCAACAGAAAAAAAGATCACAACCAACAGAAAATAAGATAACAATTAACAGAAAAGAGGTGACAATCAACAGAAAAGAGGTGACAATCAACAGAAAAGAGACAACAAGCAACAGAAAAGAGATGACAATCAACAGAAAAGAGATGACAATCAACAGAAAAAAGACGACAATCAACAGAAAAAATGACAAAAAAAGAGAAACACATCAACACAAGAAGACGCACATCAACAGATAAAAGAAGACGCACATCAACAGATTAAAGACGCACATAAACATGAAAGACGACGCACATCTATAGCAAAAAACGCACATCAGCGGAAAAAGACTCACGCCAACAGCTAATGGCATGACCACAAAATAAGAAAAAGGCACGTCGCGAGGGAAGAAAAGGCACGTCGTGAGGGAAGAAAAGCACGTCGTGAGGGAAGAAAAGGCACGTCGCGTGGGAAGAAAAAGGCACGTCGCGTGGGAAGAAACAGGCACGTCGCGTGGGAAGAAACAGGCACGTCGCGAGGGAAGAAAAAGGCACGTCGCGAGGGAAGAAAAAGGCACGTCGCGAGGGAAGAAAAAGGCACGTCGCGAGGGAAGAAAAAGGCACGTCGCGAGGGAAGAAAAAGGCACGTCGCGAGGGAAGAAAAAGGCACGTCGCGAGGGAAGAAAAAGGCACGTCGCGAGGGAAGAAAAAGGCACGTCGCGAGGGAAGAAAAAGGCACGTCGAGTAGGAAGAAACAGGCACGTCGCGAGGGAATAAAAAGGCACGTCGCGAGGGAAGAAAAAGGCACGTCGCGAGGGAAGAAAAAGGCACGTCGCGAGGGAAGAAAAAGGCACGTCGCGAGGGAAGAAAAAGGCACGTCGAGTGGGAAGAAACAGGCACGTCGCGAGGGAAGAAATAGGCACGTCGCGAGGGAAGAAATAGGCACGTCGCGAGGGAAGAAAAAGGCACGTCGCGTGGGAAGAAAAAAGCACGTCGCGTGGGAAGAAAAAGGCACGTCGCGAGGGAAGAAAAAGGCACGTCGCGAGGGAAGAAAAAGGCACGTCGTGAGGGAAGAAAAAGGCACGTCGCGAGGGAAGAAAAAGGTACGTCGTGAGGGAAGAAAAGGCACGTCGTGAGGGAAGAAAAGGCAAGTCGTGTGAGAAGAAAAAGACACGTCGCGAGGGAAGAAAAGGCACGTCGCGAGAGAAGAAAAAGGCACGTCGCGAGGGAAGAAAAGCACGTCGTGAGGGAAGAAAAGCACGTCGTGAGGGAAGAAAAGCACGTCGCGTGGGAAGAAAAAGGCACGTCGCGAGGGAAGAAAAGGCACGTCGCGAGGGAAGAAAAGGCACGTCGCGAGGGAAGAAAAAGGCACGTCGCGAGGGAAGAAAAGGCACGTCGCGAGGGAAGAAAAAGGCACGTCGCGAGGGAAGAAAAAGGCACGTCGCGAGGGAAGAAAAAGGCACGTCGCGAGGGAAGAAAAAGGCACGTCGCAACGAAAGAGAGACGCACGTCGCATGAAAAGAGACGCATGTCCAGAGGAAAAGAAGACGCAAGTTCAGAGGAAAAGAAGACGCAAGTTCAGAGGAAAAGAAGACGCAAGTTCAGAGCAAAGAAAGACGCGCGTTTAGAGCGCTATGGCACTTAACCTCACTTCACACTCACTACGTGAAGGAAGACGCACGATTGAAGAAAGAAAGACGTACGTCCAGAGGAGACTGATCTGATCACACTCTCTAAAAATAAAGAAAGACTGTGGTCCAGATCAGAATACCAAACACACATTATTAATATGAAAACTAACTTATTTGAAGAAATTTGACAAAATGAAAGCTTTCAAAGAATAAAGTCTTGCTGATAAACAAAGAAGTTCTAAGGTACGAAGAGACAAATGACAGAACGATCGAAGACAAAAACACTTAACGTGAAAAAGAGTTAATGAAAAATCGGCACCAGGCGTGAGTTCTGAAGATCTAGAGACGTGTTATTTGAAGAAGACATAAAACGAGGGAGTAGCGGAGGGCAGCGCACTGACCTCAGCGGCAACAGCAGAGTCCGTAGAGCTGAGGTCGCCCCTCAGGGTCTCCAGCGACTGGCGGATGAGGTCGAGCTTAGCGCTGCTCTCCTCCAGACGCTGCTGCGCCTGCAACGTCCAACCAACACATTTACTTCATTAAGGTCTCGGTTCCCATGTCTCCTAAATAACAAGGCGTCAGACATATCCCTAACTACAAAGGTATACCGCGTCATCGTTGTTGCACCGCGCACCTGCAGTACCACAACGCGGTGATACTAACTCTAACGCCGTGTCAAAATACACATGAATAAAATGGAAAATAAAGCACCCTCTCCAGCACGGGAACCCTGCAAATGGAAATTACCTTAGTATTAAAATTGGCAAATCTAATGATCAGAGGACGGATTAATCATAATTGATAAGGAGATACACGAACGCAAACTCTTGTTTTATCCGAAGAAGGGGCTAACTCATTTCGTACACGTCATGAAAAGCAAGCAACGATAGTTCATGGGAAAAAACGGACACTGCATTTTCATTCAATGTACACTGTCCTGAAAATTGAGAAAATATGTGATGTCATTTGTCAAAATGCATACTCTGAAAATAATTTTTTCGAAGATTTGGGTCATTATATGTTTCTAGCATAATGGTTGGAGCATGAGAGATAACTTAAATCATGCCACCAATTATGGAAACGCAGACCTCAACGAGCAGTAGTGGTCTGTTGAGCCCTGATTTTGAATGCTTGGAACAACAAAAGGAATTAGTTCGTTGAGCGGTCGGTTCCAAGTATCGAAAAGACGAATAAAAATAGGACAGACATAAGAAAACAACGTTTCATATGTTTGAATAAAATTTAACCTTTAAAATTATACATATAAGAGGTAAACGAAAGTGTGTTGAGATAACAGTTCAAAAATAAAACTAAGTGGACTGACATCGAACTCGTGCTGAGTAGCTCGGCTATCAAGTGATATATTAATACATATATTAAGACTTCACAAAAAGGAAGTCCACATTTCTTTCTGATACAAGAAAATTTCCCTAATAAAAATTACTCGAAAACTTGAAATATTTTTTCATAATACATCGAAACTAGTAAAACACCTTTTCCAGTGCAAGAGATCTTAGCACTGCCATAGAGGGGGAAAGACATAATAGTACAATTTAAAGATAACTATACAGGGTGTTTCAGAGCAAGAGGAACTAAACTGCACACGAAGTAGAAAATGGCCAAATGAACACTTTTTCTTCTATAAAATTTCCCAAAAATTCGGGTATTTGAGATATTAGCCGTTTATTGTTTTAATGGATGAAATTTACGACACAATTACTCACAATATTTATTTTTAATTTGCGTTACTAACACTTCTATTCCACAAGAGTTTGCAATAATAAAATTTAGTTTTAGAGATATTTGGTAAAAAAGTTGGGGACACATGAAGAGCCTACACCCATTGAATCTGAGGACGATCTCCTGGCTAGAATTGCAGTGGCTGCTGATGAGATTTCTGAAATGTCAGACGTGTTTCCTAACAGCCGGCAGTCGTTCAGGTTAAGATTTTAAAAGTGCACTGATGTAAGTAAAACACATTTTGAACAATTTTTGTAAAGAAAATTCAAAATGGATATGCGAGTAATTGTCATTAAATTTCATCCTTTCAAACAATGAACAGCAAATATCTCATTAACTCGAATTTTTTTCGGAAAGTTTCATGGAAGGAAAAGTCCATTTTCTACTTGGCGTTCAATTTTGTACCTCTTGTTCTGAAATACCCCGTATATATATTTTCACGATGTACCTAGCCTAGTAAAAAGACCCAGATCATCACACACGGCCAGAAATAACAATCGAGGATAAAAAAGTTGCGGTTGCACCGCAGTGACAGATACTTTCTTAAAGTTACAGATCTGTCGTCTCACGACAAGATACGAGAAAAATATGAAGGCCTGGCTAATCCTCAAACGTGAGCGCAACGAGCGTACAAGAGTTTGCTACGCGTAACTGGTCTACACGAGGCTGCTGCAGATATCAAGGAGCAGTGACAGCTCAATCAACGCTCTTAATGACTGAAGCCCGCATTCCAACCCCCAAAAGCGCTGTTACCACCCATACAGCCACCGAAAAATTCCACGCAGCACTGTGGCAACCGATACATCTGAAGCAAAGGTTAAGCAGTTTTTTCTGAACATAGAAGGATTCGAGTGGATGTTAGTTTAAGCCTCCCTAACCGCAACAAAGGCGTTTCAAAGAGAGAAAGCCATTTAGCATGGAATTCAGGAAACACAGAATTTATGCACAAGGTGCATAGAAACAGTATGCTGAGAAAGAAGATTCTGAAACAAAGTAAAAGTTGAAGAAGAAAGTAGTCAAAGCTGAAGAACAGGACAGCATTGAACCGAAAAAAGATGGTCCGTAACAAAACAAAACCTATTCTATTTCAACAAAAAGAAAGCCTACCTAACCTTTAGCTCGGGCCTTCACATAATCCCCCTGGGAAGATCGAAAGAGTTCGTGAAACAACATGAACGTAGAACATAAAAATTAGTGGTGAAGAAAGGACAGCAGTGAAAATAAAAAACGTAATCCGTACGGATTGAAATTACTCTATTTTAGCATAACTACCTAACTCTCAACTCGGGACCTAACATTTTCTGCCAGGGGGTATTAATTCCAATAGATGCAATTGTTGGAGCCCCTCGAGAGAGGTCTACGAATTTTATCGAACTTAATCTCAAGTACCTGCATACAAACTGTATGGTGGGGCGTGCATTTCAACGTTTCGTAAACTGTTACAAGCCTTACACACAAACCCCGAGGCTTAATTCAATTACAATAATCTGCATGCAACTGATGGACGTTGCACGGAAAAAAAGTAGATTTATAACAATGACGGCGTATTCGGTTAATGTTAAGGAGATGCAACTAATCGATTTTCGAAATTTTGTTGCCTGCATCATGGTAATTATATCGAAATGAATAACTTTTCATCTATGCACTTTTTGAGGCAAATGAGTATTTAACGAGTTATAGCGGTAAATTACTGACCGCAACTCTAGTGTTTGAAGCGGCAAGTAATTCATCGAGTGCGTCGGATGGCAACACTACAATGGACTCTCCCTTTCGTTGCGCTCGAATGATCGAGCGTATTCCCGCCATCTAAGACGACAATGAACATACCGCTATAATTCGTAATTTTTGGGTGATAATTTCTATTTTTCTACTAACTAAAAGATCCTAGAAGTGGGTTTAGGCTCCGCGGGGCCGGCAAATAATAAATTACCAAGTACCCAAACGTACTCTACCCAAACTAAACCTACCGCCATAACTCGTTAAATACTCGCCCAAAAAAGTGCATAGAAGAAAAGTTGCTTATTTCGATGTAATTACCATGATACAGGCAAGAAAATTTCGAAAACCGATAAGTTGCATCTCCTTAACATTAAACGCGAATTCTAACGGGATAGCTACCGTTTTGAAAAAGATAGCTATATCGTAGAGCTCTCGTCCTACACTCATGGTTAGGTAGATAATTCTCATCGAAAAACTCACCATGAGACCACAGCTGCCTCCTATTAAGAAGATGGAACCAGGAATCGAGCATTTACCAAAAAAATGGAGATTGCTGCAATTGATTGCATTGCTGCAAGCACTACTGGTCTCAAGGCCTTTGAGCTGCACAATGGCAACAAAGAATTTTCGTTTTCTCTCGCACATATTGTTTATTGTTGGGCGACAGGCATATGACTCAATGAATTTCTTTTGAAAGTGTTCATTACTCGCCTGAGGGGAGTATCTGTCCTCATCGTTAAGTAATTTCTCTACTTTTGCACTAAAGCTAGGAATGCAATTATCAAGTCAATACGAGGCCCAAAAGAGCAGGAACATATGTTGACCAATAAGATGTGTAGCTAATGCCTTCTGTGCATTCCCGACAATACAACCTACACCTCTTCATACTAAACTTGACATTAAAAATTTTGTTGCAGCAATGGCATATGATTTTGCTGGAATCTGCTCTTTCAAACATAAACTCGGCGCAAAAAAATAAAAGATGCTAAAAACTTGACGCAGGCATTTTTGTAGGACTGGAAATTACAGAATCGATTCGTGACAGCGAATTCAGCAATAAACTGAAAGGCAGCATGAGCCTCATTTGTCTATGTAGTGAAGAGCTTTCATGGTAACCACAAGGCTGATTACATGAACTCGTAGATAATATCCTAAAACCCATCAAGCTATGGGATGTCGGATGTTTCTGAAGATTCATTTCTTGCATTCTCACAAAGTTGACATCTAACATGGGCGATATCAGCGAAGAACGTGAAAAAAAAATCCACCAAGATGTCACGAAGATGGAAAGCAAGTATCAAGAACGCTTGAACGAAAACATGTTGGGTGACAGTTGCTGGTTCCTGCAGAAAGAACACTGTAACTACTTACAGCACACGTGCTTAAGTCTTAAATATTCTGAGGACGTAGTTATGCAAGTACTACCTCCTATATGCAATAAAAATCTTATCTGGCTCCGCAAAAGGATGAACATAATGTCAAATAAGGCATCCCGATCGAAACCTTTGTTCAGAAACGCCTCACTTAACTTGAAACTCGTAATAAATTTAACCTACATTCATAATTAGCTTTAATAACCTTACTACGACAAATTTGAGCACAGATTTGAAATCGGTGCACCAAAATTAGATAGTTGCCATAGGATTTCCTCTCAAGTATCGTGGACAAAGTTAAAATTTGTCGGCTTGTGTAATCTGAACAGTCGTTGGAACAACGTTGGGCTTATAAGCGATATCAGGGATCTACGTCAATAAGCCTTCAATTTTACTTTTTCTTTCTCTGTTATATATATATATATATATATATATATGTATATATATATATATATGTATATCTATATCTATATATCTATATATATATATCTATATATCTATATATATATATCTATATATCTATATATATATATCTATATATCTATATATATATATATTGCTTGACTTTCTAAGAGAACTTAATGTAGAATGTTATTAGTGAGTTTTCAATTTTTCATGTGTTTGCGAGGAGCTGAATATAAATTAAATGTCGGTTGTCGCAAACCGAACTTGCCCAGGAACAGCGTTCTGTCAGCATCCAAGTGAGGGACATTTGAGCTCCCAACGCATCACTAGAAACAATGTTCTTAAGAGATTTAATCCCTTTCATGACCATATTTGCCGCTATGAACCTTGCGTTGTGAACTACTCAATATCGAACTCTTGTCTACCATATATGATACAGCTTAAGCCGCATAAACTACAAAAAATGAATTCCAAATAGAGGAAGGATGAAAGCACTAAGTGATTTGGAGTCAAGGGAATAGGAATCTATGTAGAAGGTATGTTCCACCACATGATCTCCAGCGCAAAATAACAGTATGTTACGAAATAAGTTCATGAATCAAGATAAAAGTTGAAGAAAATAATAGGAGCTGAAGAACATGACATGACGTAGTGAAATGAAAAAAGATTGTCCGTAACAAAGCAAAATGCCGATTTCGTACAACGAAAGGCCTACCAAACCCTCAGCTTGGGGCATTCAATTCATCCCTTGTGAACGCTAATTCTCTTAAATACAATAATTAGATATTTTTGTAACCCATCACTGTGCAATTCCTTAAACGATGTTGTGTAATGAAATCAGGTCAGTCACAAAGATTAGTTCCACGAAGATAAGATGATGAGGTTACCACAGTATAGGAATTCTTAAGATGTAAAACAAAAATTTCTAGATACTTGCACAGAAACATTGACTTGAGAGGACCATGGACACATTTTACGAAGTACGAGAAGACAATATAACGCACTGTAATTGCAGTTGCGTTCACCGGAAGGCTCAACACCAAGTGTGAACGTTATGGATTGAAGTTGGAAACCCATTTTTTGGCAAAGCTAAACAAATGCACTTGCACGATACATATTATTTCGACATATAATTCCTGAAACACACGAACGCAATGAAACCTCGTGACTATCACCTAAAAATCATGGCTTTCCCAACAAGGCAACACGGTAGGCAGGCACGCGATGTAAAATACTTCTTTATTTGCAAATACGAGCACAAGGTTTTCCACAGCACTAATAGCCATTAATGCCCCAGTTCTAGCATCAGAAAAATGGAGAATTCTTCTTTCAGAAAAAAAATATTAAATAAAAAATTTGCACCCAAATGGACACCAACACAAGAAATGTGCAACGTAGTCGAATAACGTAAGCAAAAAATACAGCTATAAAAAAATATATTAGACTAGTCAAATTTGAGAAAACAAACCCATGCAAGACAATTGAGCTGTAGTGCAGAGGAAAAAACAGCTAAAACGCGTAACACTGGCAACAGGAAGTAGCTTATTCCGGAAACTATCACGAGAGTTAAACAGAAGCATGTAGGTAGTAGGAAAAACAGCTTTACGGGTACAGACGTTTGCAATCGAAGGGCAAGCCAAAGGGCTTACCTAAATGGGGGAGTGCCGAGATGTCGCTTGCGGTAGAATTTAGAATCAAAGACGGAGAGGTGATGCGAGGCAAACCAGACGCAGAAGCTCCATTACAGATATCGGACATTGACCAGGTTCTAAAACTAACAGGCTCGAGCCCTGCAGTAGCCGACTTGGTCATTTGAGCAACAGCGCTTCGACAACTCTCACACGAGCACTGAGGGTTTCGAGGAGGACCAAAATGGAAGGGTCTGCGCGTGTGACTTCTCAGCACCTCCCCAAAAATTTGCGGCCGCACAAACAAGCGTTCAAGACGCTGCCGATTGAGCATTCCATAAGGCGGAAAGGAAGATGAGGGATCAGGGACTGTTTGGCTCTCTAACGGGAACCTTTGCAGGTTACGAAAAACGCCAACATTAACCAGTCGCTCTCGTGCTACAACAGGCATCCTTGGTGCTGAACTACGAGTACACGAAGGGAGGGAGGATGCAGCAGGTCTTTCAAGCTCACTTACTAAATCATCCACCTCGTCAGGAATGTTCTGCAGAGATTTGGACAAAGAGGAAGTTACGTTTGAGGTCCTAGCAATTTCCTCAAGTTCATCTTCCACTGAATGAATTGGAATTGGTCTCGATCGAGAGGAGCTTCTAGATGAGTGACGACTGCTCAAAGAAACCGATCTTCTCACAGGAGAAGGAGATACTTTGAAACCAGAAGCGTTCTTCCCATTGCGATGAGAAAGGTTCCGTTCTTGAGATGGCGATACAGATGGATCCTTTGACTCAGAACAGGATGTCATACGCTCCAACAGCTTCAATGACTCTTCCCTCTCTATAGCACGAAAAGAGCTGCGAGATTCACCAGATCTGTCTGAATCTCGTTTATTTAGTGACTTGGAAATCACTTCAAGCTCTTTATTGGAAAAATTCTTGAATACTGATAGTTTTGACAATGCATCAACATCCGAAGGAACTTTAGTAGTTTCTTCTATTTTCTGCACTCGTCTTTTAACAGCTTCTCTGTATCGTTCTTCTTGGTCTCTCTGAATGTACTTTTTTCGTTCCAAGTGAGGAGACCGCCAGAGCTTTGAAGTGCTAGTATTACTTTCCACCTCCGTGCCTTCCGAGTCACCCTCGTAAAAAACCTCAGATCGTGAAGGCACAATCAGAGTACCATCCGCTTCGTAGTCGCTAGGAGGCTGTGAGGCAGAAGCATCGAACTCACTCCCTCGCCAAGACAGAACAGAGGACGGGATGTCTTGATCCACGTCCCACGCACTGGGATCTACAGGACTGCTAACGTATGACAGACTGGAGTCTCGGCGCCTGGGCAACTGACTGCCTGGTGACGGACTCGCTAGAGACGAGAGCATCAACGTCGTCGGTCGCGCAGGCGGAGTTTCGATCTCAACTTTGGTCAAAGATTTACCAGCCTCTTTCCGAGGTGATAAAATTTTGGTTGCGTCAGATGCAATGCTGGTGTCTGCTCCAGATGCTGGTGTGTGAGGTCGAGAACCCGATCCTCGTGAAGGGGATGAACTCATTGCATGAGGCAAATCTGTTATGAAAGCAGACTGCCTTGGACTTCGGGCGTGGTGTTTCTCCAAAAAAGGTAAATCGATACTTGGTGGAACAACGGGAGGAGGCAGTTTGTTATCTTTCACTGATCGCGTTTTCAAGTTTACTTGATTTTTCTTGTTATGTTTGGAACCGAGCTCAACGAGGGTTCGTAGGTCCGTGGGGTTAGGACTGTCGTCAGAAGAGTTCGGTCCCGCAGTGTCGTCATCCGAAGAAGTACTACAGTAGACATCGATGTGAATAGTTCGAGGTCGAGCCTTGCTTTTACTGCGAGAGGTATCGCGTCTTCGTTCGTCCTGCACATTCATAACCATTGCCCAAGATTTGGAACATATGCCAAATAAAGAAAACGCAACATAAGAAATTCAGAAAACCTATCTAAAGACCCGTTATCGACTGATCTAAAACATAGCGCTCCGCATATCTTCATGTTTCCAGTACAAATATTACAAGTAACATTCAAACAGAGCAACAAAATTCTCATTCCACGAAAAAAACGCTAACAAAATGAAGAAATCAAATGATAAACACGAGAAATTAAGAGAACCTAGTAGAGTAAAATTATATTACAGATACGAAAAAGTCACCATTCGGCAAGCCAAATGAATTGCATTACTACTAGGGACAAGCTTCTCAATTTGAAAATATCAAAGACCTTCACTAATACCTGCTGAGGTGGGTAAGTCACGCCAACACGAGGCAACCGAGGGCCCGTCTCTTTGCGATCATCTGGTACAGGCCGCTCTTGGAATGATTTCTGGTATCGGGAAGAAGGCGACGGACGAGGGCTTTTTCCGGAGTCGGAACGACTTCGCCGAGGTGACCTGCCCCTATTCTGACCGTTGTATGATCTGTGTGAATTGAAAGTAGCGGAGTCCTGGCAGTGTCCGGTGGGCCGATCTGGTGACCGGTAGTGATGGTGTGGGGTCCGGTAACAGTGGGACTGCGCATCGGAGTGGCACGCTATGTGATGCTGCATGTGGTGGCACAAATGCATGCATGATCGACAAGTACACGGTAAGGAGTTGACGAGGTGAGCCGTGCAATGATGGCAGGAACAGCAAGCCACGTTTGCATGAATAGAATGAAGCGAATGACAGGTGTCACATTCGTGAACTTTGGGTAATGGTGAACTGAAATGATTACCATAAGGTGTTTTCTTGGAAGAATTCACGCAGCATCTTGTTTCGTGCAGGGTCTTCGGTTTGGCGTAGTCGCGCTTAGGTAGCGAATGAAATTCATTAGGAGCGTCTTTTGATGCATCACTCTGCTTAAGCACTATGTGGGCGGTACTCTTACAACGCCGACCGTACTGTTTCTGGGCAGGTCGAGTCGACTTATTGGCGCCGCTGAACGTCAGAGATCGAAGGGGTAACTCAGATTTATTGGAATTCACTTCCTCTGCGTGTACCGTAGTTACGGGCAGAGGTGAAGTATAGGACATGTTTCTGACAATCTCAGACGCCTTAGGAGTTCTGTTATACGCTACAGAAACGCCGTCTTCAGCGCACGCCATGGAACAGTGGCTGCCATCCTCGGCCCTCCAGCAGAAGTGTTTACCTTTGACACCGCTGCCATCCATGTGCCTGTGGCAAAGAGCACTTGAGGAGACAGGCGGCACAACGGTGTGTGGGCCTCCAACAGTCTGAGCTCCGAATGAGAAGTGTGCTTGGAGGGACATCTCCCGGGAGAAGATGGGAGTAAGGCGAGACAACAGATCGTCTCCATCTTTTGGAACGCCAACGCCCAAATCGGATTTACTCATGACTGATTTTAATTACGGATGAATGCGGTGAGAATGTTACATCACCACTTATTTTCAGAGTAGTATAGCACACTCAGTAACTGCATTAAGATACATCCACCACTGGCCCACAGACACCAACACTGATTAATTAAGGATAACTTCGTCATACAATTGCACTTAAAAAGGGCGTAATGCATGGCTGAACAAAACGATATTTACTGATTCAATCTTGCTTTTTTTGCTATGCTGTGATGGAATTTTCACTGCCTGAAATTAACTACATCTTGAGTAGATGCGCAGACTAGACCTCAACGCCATCTTCTAGATCTTGTTAAACTGCACGCGACCGTTTGGCTACACTGTACTGTATTAAATACAAATATTCAAGTAAGCAAAGTAATACCACTATATTTTTCGATTTCAATAATCACAGAAAAAACTATTATACGCATGCCAAGAGAAGAGCATTATGCTTTAACCTATTCGTTTCGTATTCCGAAAAGTAAAACGATCCACACAAACGGGAAGACTGAGCAATAGGTCCACCACTACTATTAGAAATAAGCAAGGAAACAATCAACAGAAGTCGAGATGGCAGATTCTAGTTACGATGCAAAAACTAAACGGAAATTTTATACGTATAATACGAAATTAAGTAACAAGCCATTTCACTCTTTCTTTGCAGCGTCAATGTTGTGTAGATACAATGGAAGTACACAGAAAATGTGTGTATGTGTGTACTACACTTAGTCCTAGAGTTGTCAAAATACTGAGCGGATATAGATTCAAATTCGCCCGATTTCAAGTCACCCACCCCCACAATAAACAACAATCCATGCCTCTCACAGAGAGCGAAAAACAGTATGGTGAGAAAGAGCGAGTTTCGTTCGAAAGGAACGGTAAAATACAAGCCGTACGCCATCAATTGTACAAAATTTTGCTTTAATAGGAAGCGAAACGATGATATCAATATATTTACTTAAAAATATAAATGAAATAAAGGAACGCTCATGATTAGATTAGAATTAAAACAAGAAAATGATCCTTCCATTCTACATCAATGCTTTTCCTTGAAGCATCTTTCACCAATGGATTTTTTTACCCTAGAATACTCTATGTATAGGGTTCGCAGAGAAGATGATATTCACTCCACGACGATGCTCTGTCTGTGCCGAGTCTCGGCTTGATTCTTGAGTTGTCAATTTTTGACTAAGCCTGTTGAACTGAGTCGGCATCCTGAAAATATAATTCTCCCGCTAGATCAAGTACGTCTATTTCCGTGAAAACAATAGTTCCTGCCAATTGATCAAGACAAGGTAAAATCGAGACTTAGTAGCATTGAACATAACCGCTTGGCCTTGTGTTGAGGTCGAGGATCTTTGCCCATGTCCTTTTGTTCCGAGATGGCGTGCATCAATTCATCTCATTTCATTCAAGTATGTCTTCATTAATAATAATAGTTAACTGTACGCTCTCGTTCCTTCCTTGAAATCGCTGAAAATTTTTAGGGACTAAAATATTAAATATTATAGAGTTAAAATAACGTTGTTTCCAGAATGCCACATGAACCATGTCAACTTGAAATTACGATAGTTCTGTTCAATCGCTTATTCAACCAACCGGTTGCTGAATATGGATTTGATAAAAATTACACTTTACTTCATTTTACAGCTATTTTCAGGAGTAGTCTCGTATCGTACATAAAATTGAAACCATCATGAACTAGTGAAGCAGTAAGAAGACGCTCCAACTCGCCACGACCGTACGCATCTGAGCCGCAGGAGCTTCACATTCCTTGTCGTGAAGACTCCGGAACGAGCGGCCACACCTCACCAACGATGCCAGACGCTGACGCCGAGATAGGTTCTTTTGTGATAATCTTGTCCCATAATTTGATTAATATCTCAGATAAAGTAGGTTAGATGGTATCATCTACTCGATTAATGTATACAGATTTTCATTGTAAATAGGATTTCAACAGTTTTCAAACGACATTGCTTGCTCGTGGGATTAGATTGTAACCGTAGCATGGGTCTGGTGCTTGCAGGCGCGACCCGCTTTTGAGAAGCCAGGCATGCTGGGCACTACAGTAACTGACGGAGGTGGTTGGCATCCTCCGCCTGCCCTTTCGGGCTTGGGCAGGGAATCTTCTTGATAGTCATATGAAAATTTATGTGATGTGCTTAACAACTTAAAATCATTTTCAGACCCTATTCGAATCACCATCCTGGAACCCATGATCAATATAAGTACCGAAGCCATGGAGCTATATCTTTCACGTGAGCCGTATTCCCGTAAATTAATTAAGGTTGACTGACGATTGCCTTAAAGGTGTGTAGTGTTATTTTTGTACGTAGGATTATCTAAGATGAGTTAAATCCAATTTTATTTATTCGCCAATTCTCTGTTGGTTATATAATTCTGTATTTCTTTCGTCTAGGCTATAAATCTCTATAATATAATATAATCTCGAGGCTATATAAACTTTGGATGTGAGGTTGAATGGGGAAGTTTTAGAGGAGGTAGAGCATTTTAGGTACCTCGGGTCGGATGTGACTGTTAAGGATAGTATGGAAGTAGAAGTGAAGCATCGAGTGAGTGAAGGTTGTAAGACATTGGGTGCAACGAGGAAAGTTTTTGAATGCAGGAGTTTGAGTATGAATGCTAAGAGGGGACTGTATGAAAGTTTGATTGTGCCATTTTTGTTGTATGGAGCAGAGTCCTGGGGGTTGAGAGCAGCTGAGAGGAGGAAGTTGGATGTGTTTGAGATGAAGTGTTTGAGGAGCATGTATGGAGTAACTAGAAGAGATAGGATCAGGAATGAGTTGGTTAGGGAGCACACGGGTGTTATCAAAAAGTTAAGCAGGCGAGTGGATGAAAGAGTGCTTGGATGGTTTGGGCATCCCTATTGAAAATCGAGGACGGTGCACCGGTGGAATATGGTTGACAGGGCTTATTATCCGCGATTTATTGGTCATTCGGCCATCCGACCGATAAAACAACGGTACACTGCCCAATTTACGAGCATGTTATGATTGGCACTGCCATCCGTGGCCTCCCGTCCATACACCGTCTTTAATTCGCGGCATCTAGTAGCGATTCGAGGTTGACTTGGCCAAGGACGGCCATCTGGCTCAGAATCGCTGATACCGTGTTTTTCTGACACTTGTTTCTCATGCCCTCTCCCATTCAATAATTACTGCTCTGCATTTGTGGTTAATTCTCAATTGCATAAATTAATCCTTATCGCAGATCGTCAGTAGCTGCAGCAACTGGTTCTAAATGTGCACCCAAACCAAATACGGTAAATATGACTCATGCCAATAGTTTACTTCTCGTTTTAAAATATGATCAACTCTATGGTCGAGTGAAAGTGCATCAAATTGCCGAGGTGTATTGTGGAACGTTTCAATTATATTTAACTTGTTGGGATATAAATGCACAGGCGTAGCCAAATACATTTCAACAATATCATAAAATTATTATTTATGTAACGGAGGTGAATACTGTATTTCATGCTATGATAATACATGATGGGGTTCAACAATACATGGAGAAATATTAATTCTAAACACTTCAAATGTTTGTCGTTTCATTTAAAATGATAAACATACCCAGGTAGCAAGAAATTATTAGGTCAATATTGGGTTGATAATTATTTATTGGCCTGATATTGGAATCTTGGATTACAATAATAGGCTAATAGTAAGACAATATCAAAAAAAGATATATTTATTTATAATATCAACTTGTAATTGGGACAATGTAGTAAATAGTTTTATTTCTAATAATGAACTAACAGTGTATGTATCTATGTACGATATTCACATAAGTGGAAACTATCTCATATGAATTAAAATATCGTAATTTAATAAAATTTGTAAAAATATAAATTATCATTGCCCAAACATTGGGTTGATATCGTACGCCAAGAAAACGGAGTAATTTGCATAAAATGTACCAATTAAGTTAATGAATAGTTATTTCAGTCATTAATGAGTGCAGATATATATGACAGATATCAAGAAATATGAATACGTTACAATAATATGTATATTCAGAATTACTGTATTCGCAGGTTCACAGTTCTAGTTTTTTCAGTCGTTCAATGAGTTTCGAAGGGCTAGTTTTTACAAAAAAAAATGCTAACATCGTTTGTCATATGTTACTATAGCAATAAATGTCTATATGTATATTGAATTAAGAGGATATAAAGATATAAAGTTATTTATAAAGTTATTTATATAGATGATAGAAATGACTTAATTTCGTAATGATGGTATTGAGTAGGCCTATTCCTACCATATAACCCATTTGGCATGCATCATTCTTTGAGCAATTTTTCAAGCACGCATATACAGTATCTGCTGCTCAGATGAACGTAGCGTGTGTGGTTGTTTAGTCTGATTTCACAATCCGGTATTGACATCAATCAACTGAAAGAAATCACAAATTATAGTTTTATTCAGCAAAAATAATTCAGTTGTGTGAAAAACCTATTTAAATTGTCAAAAACACATATAAAACTATTTTTGAGGGGTAATTTTAACGACAAATCGATCTATTGCTGATGCAGGATGCAGCCCTTGAGTCGGACGTCTTGTGTGCGATACGTTAAGCTCGGCCGCAGCCACGGTGCAGCATGAGTCAGGCGTGCATCGCGGTAGTTTGAATTTTGTGACTGTCTGAAGTGAAGTAGTAGCTGTGCTCTTCATGTTTAGGACATTCATTGCTTAGCTATCAACAGCAAGAGGGCAGTTAATGTGAATTTGAATACATTTAAGTAACTGAAGCAAACGTGTTACCATTTTTTTGTTTCATTAGGTTTTGAACAACTATATTTTTGAAACGAAAACGTTCCCTGCGTTTCAAATTTAACCGAACTACGCGTAGATAAACAGCCTCCATACTCCGAACACATAGAGTAGTCATAATTTGTGGTACAACTCATTGTAATTCAGTTGTTCGTGAATTAATGTTCCATAGAAATCTATATTAAGCATTCGTAATATTCGAGTTACTTAGCAGTGAAGGGCATGAATAATAGACGTGACAAACCTTGTTCTAAACGTTTTGATGACAATGGTAACCTGACACGATTGGTACAATTGCAAGTGTGGGAAGCATTGAAGAATTTATTTTTTCCAATTATTGATGTAAATGAAGTTATAAATATCGTTTATCCAGCAAGACATGGAAAATATTTGTGAAACGATTTTTTTTCCAACATGACAAAAGTTTTACAAGGGTGACAAAAAAAGTAGTATTTGCTTGGAAGGCTTCTCATTTAAAGTGTATTTTATTGAAAGTTTTCAATTTTACAATGTGTGTAAATAACTGAAATAGTGATAGCTTTTTGAGTGATGCAGTGTGATCTCAGCGCACATATGTGAGTTCTGACTATTACGTTATTTTGAGAAAACATCAATATTATTTCTTTAATTTTCTTATTTCATTAGCTAATTGATACAAGTTTTTTCAATTCTTACAAATTTTTTGATATAATAGCTTTATGTATTATACATATGTATTCTTAATTGTTGATGATAAGTGATATTAATGTTTTTCAACTATTATTCTCTATATTTTTAACAGTACTTCTATTTTCTTTTTTATTGTCCAGAACAGCTGATTAACGGTTTATTCATTAAAATACTGCGCAAATACTACAAAAATGAAAAATAATTAATATGTCTTTCACAGAATTGTGAAGGAAAGATATACATCCAAGCTAGCAGTGCCTGTTAGTGAATGGCATGTATGGTACCATATTAAATTTGGAACCATAAGTTATTCATTAAGGAAGTCAGCCACAATGAGTGGGCCATGGCACCCATGATACCCTTCCGTAATACTCATTTGCAAGTGACAAAACTTTATTTGCTTACGTTCAATGAATTATATTTGCATGAACATATTGCTCTTTACAGCACTTTTCAATGTAAAAATTAAATTCTTGCAAATGGGGGGGACTGACATTCAGATATCTACCCATTGGATAAGGTTGCGCAATAGATTCATATATCCAAAATAAGGGTATATGATATTTAATATTGGTGTGCGGTTAGCATGGTATGTTAATATTGTTGCTTCTTCACCCTAGCAAAATCAGAATCACAGGTGATCTCTGTACGATGGATAAGAAACGCTCCCAGCTGCCAGTGTATGACGTCACAACCATATGTATATATGCTCGTGACGTCATACACTGGCAGCTGGGAGCGTTTTTTAAGCGATTGCGTAGAGGTGGCCACCCGTGATTTGGAGTTGATTAAGGTTGCGAAGCGAGCGATTCATTGGATGTAGAGTTGGGTTGAGGTTGATTTGAAGCTGTTCACCGACCAAAGTTGGTCGCAGTATGGGCGTATTGAGGGCGCGGTATGGTCGCGAAGACTGGACATTTGACCCTCAAATAGACGGTAAACCAACCTCAAATCGTCCATGTTTCCACTCATATTCCACCGGTGCACCGCCCTCGATTTTCAATAGGGATGTAGAAAGAATGAATGTTGAGCGGCTGGTGAAAAAGATTTATATGTCGGAAGTGAGTGGTCTTCGAGCGCGAGGTAGACCACGGATGAGTTGGATGGATGGGGTGCGACGTGCTTTGTATGAGAGGGGTCTGACTGTGGACGTGGCGAGAGGGATGGCTGCGGACAGAAGTGAGTGGGGGCAGTGTATAAGGAGGTAATTTTATTTTTGACGTGTTACTGGAAGCTGCTCGCGTGTGATGGGGTTGACCTGTCATGTGCGGGGGAGGGGCTGCACTCAATGAAGCGGTCGGGGTAAACCAGCTGTTGCTGTCGGGCCTGACTGTGTCATGCACCCTCTATGTAACGGCGCGCCATACACGAACGACGTTTGCGCCAGCGAGAGAGAGAGCTCTGTACCCAGTGCACTAGAGACGGTTGCAAGGTTCTGCGTATCTCAGCAAAAGCTACCTCAGCAGCTAGGCGACGCCTGCCTGGCAGCAACGGGGGCCATACCAGAAAAGTCACGAAAAGTGGATCTCACGGCCGTTGATGATGCCAACCGCCATGGGGATTATTAGATTATAAGTTAGTTTAAGCCTCCCTAACCGCTGCAAAATTAGAGCGTATCGAAGAGAGAAAGAAGGAAGGCACCATTTAGTATGGAGATAAGAAAATGAGGAATCAATGCAGAAAGGGCATAGAAACAGTAAGATGGGAAAGAAGTTCATGAAATAAGATAAAAGTTGAAGAAGAAAGTCAGAGGTGCTGAAAAACAGGGACAGTAGTGAACCGAAAAAGGTGGTCCTTAACATAACAAAAAGCGTTTTATTTCAACAAAAAGAAGGCCTGCCTAACTCTCAGCTCGGGCCCTCACATTTTTCCCCTGGGAGCGCTAATTCCCATAGATACAATAATTGTATCCCCCTGAGGGGACTGACCAATATGCCAAGAATATTGTCTAGTCACATTTGATTGATCAGTAGTAAAACATAGGAAAGTGGCAAGGAAAAGGTTACGATGACGAAGATCAAAATATGGCATACATGAAATTATTCCGATAGTGTGGCATATTATCACAATGTGACATTGGTAGGATATGTAGGTCCTACCATTACTTCCTTAATCTTATTTTTTAGAAATTATAATAATTTAATACGATTTGAAAACCAGGTCATTGTTGAACAATATTCAGTTTTGACTCGATTGAAAATGAATTGAAACCACACGACATGGAGATAATGACTAACAAAAAGATATGCTTGGCTGAAGAACAAAATTGAGCGCGAAAATAGGTAGGGTCACGACAACTGATGACGCAACAGTGGCATAAAATAACGTGAAGAAACACGAGGTAACACAATACTTTCATCAACCAATTTCTGTCAAGCACGCAAAAATCTATTTCTGAAGAAATCATACTGGCGACTCGTGAATTTTAATTACACTCATTTTAGAAACCTTTAATTTCAGGATAACACATAGGCTTACGTTCAAATCTCAGCGCGCACTTTATGAAAGCGTACTCGACAGTAACGTCGATGCTCCGATAAAAGTCAAACGTGAAAAATATGATTTTCCAATGTATTTCTAGTTTCATTTTACACTTGAGATTTTATACTCGTTGACATTTCATTCTGTTTTTCTACTTATAAAACTGACGCATGTACATACTTTCACATGCCACAGCTCCAGACAATAGGAAGTAACCTAACCTAGAGCCAGACTTCTCTAACAAAAGTGATCGAGGATGAATTAGGTTGAATTGCACTGAACAGCAAGCCGCAATTAAAGGCCTTCGCCTTCAGATATTACGCTAGGAAATGTGGAGGACCAACCTCCAGGGCTCACTGACGACGGACGCTCATCACATTTCAGGACACTATACATGGAATCGTCTCATCATCAAAAAGTGTTCTCTGTTCCCGGGAGTAGCCTTCCTCTTCGCCTCTCACTCAAAAAAAAATAATTACGGGGTTTCAAGCATTTCCGGACGATAACTGTTTATGGGACGGTTAATCCTCGGCATCTTCCATTGGCAAGGATACACTTTTGAAGATCTGCATTTGCTTCAATGCTACATGAAGACATGAAAATTTACCACGCAAACCACGTATGTTAATTGATTTACAAAATTATCGGCTTCAGGCCCTTATGAAGTAACTATCAAAATGAAAAAGGTCTCTCAACACACAAAGTAAGAATTGCAGTAATGAAAAACAGCAGCCTTCTGAATTATCACGTCAGGTCGATTTGATCGACCATACCACTCATATTAAATATATTTCTTCTCCGACGACGCCCATGGATTAGATCAGATAAGCTAGTTAAAATCTTTCAACTACACCAAAGGTGTCTCAAAAATTGGAAAAGAATTAAGCACAATTTAGTACAGCATTTTAAAAATACGAGGAATCTATGCCACAGGCGCGTCCCCACACCATGCGCATAGAACCGCAAAGTTGAAAAAAAGATGATAAGGCTAGATAAATTAGTTGACACATTCTTAACCACTACAACGGCGCTTGAAAGAGAGGAAAGAACGGAGCTTCAAACAAAAGGAAGGAGGAACGCAGAATTCATGGTTAAATGAAAATGTGGCGAGCTAATATTATACTTCCAATTTTTGTATTACGGTGAGCCCATGTTAGTGTTGATAAATAGTTTCTGGGGTCTTCATTATTTAGTCATACTATGTTGCGCGTTCATTTATGGCTATTATTAACTCATGCGTTTACCTTAAATAAAATAGCTGAATTTTTCAGCAAGTCATTATCCCCATGTTGATCAAACAAATGCAGTTTAGATACCTCTCTTCGTATCTCATTTCTCTCATTTTCTATGTTATCTTTTCTATTTAATTTCCTGAATTTATTCTCTCCCCTTATCGAGGGATTGATCAAATCTCGTTGCACCAGTGAGGAGGTCGAAGGTGCCCAGACAACTCCAGTGACGGCACTTGCCACGAACGTTATACACGTAGCCATGATTTGGACGTCTTGTTTACGAATCGAGGATTGGAATGTAACATGTACATCGTAATTTTCAAAAAATGAAGGTCATGATTAATTACTATCACTCAAGAACTTTAGTCATCAACTATAACGAATATTTTAAATAGAAAAAATATACGAATTAAATTTTTCACGGAAAGATCTGTAATAACATTCTATGCCATTTTCGTCTGTGTGTGAACGAAATGAACGGAAAATAAAGTGAAGAACAGAAAAGTTTGTCGACTACAATTCACATTCTGTACTTCAACAAACAAACTGCCGAAACCGCTTGTTTGCGGACGGAAGGGAAAACGGTGCCAATAAAGGAGGACAACACAATCCAACTCGTGTTTACGTGCAGCAAAGAACAATACGCAAGTCTGCGAGTGACAAGTGTCCGTCTCGCCAAGAACTAAATTAGGCATCGCGCCTACTCTACCAGCACTACTTGAGGCGCGAGCAGCCCCACGTCTGGCGAGGCCACGAGGGAGAGTTTCACCGCATGCCCGCAATACCAAGACGTGCATCGGGCTTATATTTCACTTCAACGCATGAAAATGGGGAACGTTACTAAATATTATTGACTGCAAAAAGAAAAACGTCTGTGAAGACAGTGAAAAGAAGAAAAACAAAGAATCAGCGGCCACCTTCTTTGCCCGGACAAAAAAATTTTTATCTACTACAACGAAATTGTTTTCGACGAAAATGACCAATATTAAGAGTAAATGTCCAACTGTATTTTAACAGTGCTGATCAGTTCAAGCTCATCGTGTACTAATAAATTCTTTGTTAACTCGGCGATTTCTCACTTCAATTACAGCGCGAGCACTTCGCCACCAGACCCTAGAGCCAAAAAACCGTAGCTAAAAATTAAATTCATGCGCATTGGAGAGACGACGTAGAGGAACGGACTGAGAAAATTCCTGCGTAAATGGTAAGTGGACGAGTGGAGCAGAGTACTGCACTCGTTCGTGAATGAGGTGGCATGCCAAACTGCGAGCAGTAAGGCCACTGCAAACGGTTCAAATTTCCGTTGCAAGGCCCTTCTTATTCTGCCTGTTCGTATTCTAACTTGTACAACTACAAAATGATGAATTTTAACCCCCCCCCCCCCTTTACTGAGGAAAATATATTAGCGAACGAGACAGCGCAAATTTGAATTAGTTCATACACCTGATTCAATACAATGTGTTTGAATGTTGAATTTACGAAACTGCACTAATCCTAAATTACTCGACAGAGATTTTGTGACAGCTTCATCGAGTACACTCATAATTACACAAACCTAAAATACCAAAAACGTCGACAAAAACGCTCATTTCACCCGAAACTCGCACAATGGCTACAAATTTTCACGCAATACTTCTTTCACTATTCAACTTTGAATAATGTTGCTCAATTTCCAGCGGCAAAATTCATTCAGCAAGCCGAACGACCAGATATATGAAAACCCTCACTACGGGACCTCAGGTAATTAATTACATTAATTTCATTAATAGAAAGTGATACCAAATAATTTTCACCAGTAGCGGTGACTGCATAAGAGGTTCAGTACAGATGCATAGGGGGCTCAGCATCTTCCGAGCTGAGCCCCCTATGATGAGCCCCCGAGCTAGGGGGGGCTCAGCATCTTCCGTTTCTAAGAGCTGCCGAAAAGTTCGCACTGTTAAAGCATCGGTACTTTTACGACATTGACACTGGCTATATTTTCGCTATCGGGAATGTTTACTCCGTCGCTCTGCAGGCATCGGTAATTAACCGCCTAGAACATTCTACGGTTGACACAGAATCGAGAAATTTACTCAAGACTTGATTTCGGGACATCCCTTCCAATTACTCTAATTTTATTAAACTCCTCTCGTGTCTAGCCAAAAAAGCTTACTGCAACGAGATCACAACGCGGTACTATGTGGAACACAGAAAAGCACATTTGCTAAACACCACCTCCGTTATTTAGGTCAAGAACTCATTTCCCTGCAGTGATAAAGAAAGCTTGAATGAGCCCGCCAGAAGCACGAGAAAGACACGAAAAAACAAATTGATTGAGCATAAGTTAGTTTTAGCCTCTCTTAACAGAAAAAGATGTTCAAAAACAGGAATGATGATGATGATGACGCCATTAAGGATGGAATTCAGGGAACACGGAATTGCACAAGGTATGTTCTCGCATAGGATCCCCTGCGCATGGAAACATTATGTTGAGAAGGAAGGTTAGGAAACAAAATTTAAGTTGAGGAAGAAAGTCAAGATGCTGAAAAATAAAATAACAGTGAACCGAAGCAAATGGTTCGTAGCAAAATAAACAAAAACATCTTATTTCAACAAAAAGGTCTACCTGCGATGGTCTCAGCTAAGGACATCACGTTTTCCCCTAGGCAGCTAATTCCCATAGATAGAATAGTTGTAACCCCCTGCGGGAAACCAGGAAGCAAAACGAAGATCTGAAGAGTATATCATTTAAAAGGCTCGGCAGTTACTCCTAAAGAGTGGAGGGAAGGTTCAACTTAAATGGCTCGAACTTAGTGAATAGAAACAAGCACAAGAACTGTTAGAAGGAAATTGTCACGTAATCATCTCATCTGTAGCACAGCTTTCTCAGAGATTTCCTTGACTCTTTACAGACCAAACCCTTTGGTAGAGTTTCCTTCTTGCTGATAGTATGAGCATAGAACCAGATTATGAATCACGCGTAAGTTAGATTTCTCGCTCACAGAAACGAAGTGAAGAAAAATTGCGACATAAAGTGGGCCGGAGACTAGAATACAAGTGCTATCACCGGACGCAACAAGTCTGATCGGAGCAAATTAAAAAACGACCATCTCGACTAACTTGGTAATAATCGTTGTATATCATTGGCACTATTCAACATAGCTTCATAAATATCAGGGAAACAAACTCTGATCGAAAATGTGAGTCGTATAGAGCTCAGGCAGGTTGTCACCAACAAAAAAAAAAGCTAGTACCCATGTGTGTCTCATTCAGAGTTTTGCGACGACCACGAAGAGCGTCAGATTAAATTATAAGTTAGTTGAAGCCTCCCTAAGCACAACAAAGGTATTCCTAAAAGAGGAAAGAAGAAGGCACCATTTAGTATGAAATTGAGGGACTATGGAATGCACGTATAAGGCATATCCTCACACAAGATCCTCAGAGCATACAAACAGTAAATTTAGGAAGAAATTGATGAAACAATTTAAAAGTTGAAGACAAAGACAACAGGGGCCGCAAAAAAAAGCAGCGACCGAAAAAAAATACAACGAAACAAAAAACCTGTTTTATTTCAAGTAAAAGAAGACCAACTCTACCTTCAGCTCGGGTCCTATTATCTTTTTCCTGGGAGCCCTAGCTCGCAAAATACAGATCCCCAAGAATACGCACTATACATACAGTGAGATCCTGAGGGCCACACTTCCATTGAGCGTAGTTACATACATAATGGTTACCAGTGATCCCGAACATAGTTACAGAACAAGGAACGAACGCACACTATTAAACTATAGGTTGCAACACTATCCCATCAAGACACATCTTCTCAGTGCTGAGGCGATCACGACAGTGAAACATAGAGCAAATTTAGATCAAGTACCACCGAACAAGAGAAAATTTCCGCATTCCAGTCGGCACAACCCGGCTAATTCAGAGGGCAGCGTATCTCGACAAGCGAGAAGGGGTAGCGAAAAGAACTGAAACATCAGCATTCTGTTAAGTTGGTGAGCTAAAGGAACACGACCTTCACAATGGGAAAGAGAAAACGGAGATAACCGAAGCTAAAACTTACGAATTGAAGTTATAGCCGATTCTTGCAATAAGTTCAGCGGTTTAAAACATAAGAAGCTAATGATAATACCGAACAAGCCACGCTGTTGCTACAGCAAGGCTGTTATACGAAAATTCAGCTCAGGCAAAATTCAGCTGTACGTCGCAGATTAGATCAGACGTTAGTTTAAGCCTCCCTATCCGCAACAAGGGCGATCCAAAGAGAGAAAGGAGGAAAGCACCATTTAGTATGGAGATAAGGGAACGCGGAATCTATGCACAAGATGCACAGAAAGAGTAAGTTGAGAAAGAAGTTCATGAAATAAGATAAAAGTTGACGAAGAATTAGTAGGTACTGAAAGACAGGACAGCAGTGAATCGAAAAAGAGATGATTCTTAACACAACAAAAACATTATATTTCAACAAAGAGAAAGCCTACCTAACTCTCAGCTTGGGACCTCATATTTTCCCACCGGGAATCCTAATTCACATAGATACAATAGCTGTAACCCCCGAGGGGGTGTACGTCGCAATATTCGTCGGAACCTAAAATATAAAAATATTACAATAAAATTAAAACAAACGAATACTATACTAAGACACTGATTTCCAAAAAAAAATTTCATCAATAACATATTTAGCCGCCAGTTCCACAGAAGTATATTTTGGGCCGTCCGCATAAAAGGCTGATAAAAATGTTCGCTCTTAGCAATGACTGGATATTCCGTATCATGCGAGGTTCATTTATTCTGAGTTACGGCACATAATCGACGTTTCCGAGAACACATCGAATGCAAAAACGTCAAATCTCAGAGAAAAATTTTCAGTATTTTTATTGAACTGTGTACACTGATGATTATTATTTTCATACACCTGAATGCTACCGCCAGCAGACACGCTACATGCAACTTGGAACACAAAATTATACGCTCTACGTGCCACTTGGTGATTTCAGACATGACTTTTCCTGTCTTTCAAGCTCATACACATAGCTGTCCAAATTGAACACAAAATCGACGTTGAGCGAATTTAGCCTTCTTTCGCGCATAGACTTGAGGGCGGTTTTTTACGGCGATACCAATACGAGGGGAGTTGAGAGCAACACGGCAGTGGCACTAGCACTGCGAGATGACAGCAGTTGGCACCCACACCACCGCCTGACATCGTGCCAGCTTCAGCACCGGGAATCCGCGACTCTCTATGCTTGCTAACAGTAGAGCTAAGGCAGCAGCAATGCGTGCTCTCATCTATGCAACGAACGGAGTCTCGCACTACACACAAAGAAAGCAGTAACCTCCAACAACGGTACTGAATTAAGTAAGCGCCATTTAGTCAGTAATTAGGTGATGAGGACATACTAAGGCTACTACAGAGCGAGTGTACATTAGATCTCTGCCATCGGTGATCAATGTAGCACGAGCAGAGAGTCCTGCAAACACCGATGCGCACAGGCAAGACGGGCTGAGTTGTACTAGCTTCGGCTGAAATAGATAGGAGAGAACTGAGCGAAAACTTATTGGACACACCCGCACCCGCACGATCTCACGACAATAAGCATAGTTGTTGCGTTGAGAGAATCGTCTCAGTGGCAATTTGGCGAAATGCTCCTCGCCAAAATTGTACGGAATGGCTTCAACTCCGCGTCTGACTGCGGTCTTTCATGAAACTCTCAAGTGTCGACATGTGTGACATGGTATTCTATAACTTTGTCCCAACTACTATTGGAATACACTTGACGATGATAAAAAGCGACTGCAAGGGCTCATAGCATAATCTCGTTAAAAAAATTCCACTAATAACTTACATCAAATAATTTCATGCAAATCCCGACTATTCCTCAACTGACGCTCTACATAGTTCGACGATTTGAACCATGAGAATTTCCGCCTAAAGAGTAAAATGAAGCACTATCCCTTGCAAGTGTGAGCAGTGCATTCTGAATTTTGAAAAGATATGTTTATTAGTAACTCCAAAAAAAGAACTTTTCACGCACACCTCAGCTAAATTAGTACTAATTTGAGACGCATATCAAGCCATAAAGAAGTTTTAATACAAAGTATTGAGCATAAACGCAACAAATCGTTTAGTGTAGAGAGATAGCACTGTGAGTGCTATGGAGATGAAAATTACATTACAGCCGTGACTAATGTTCTTTGTCGCCATTACAACATAGCCCACGTACTCATATAGAATGATTGTCAGAATACTTCTCTAGATGCTGGGGACGAGAGTTTACAAAAGAAGAAGACGAAGGCTGCGAGAAAACATTCTCAAGTCGACGTCAAGCCTATCACCAAAACTTGCGCTGAAAACGGCTTAGTCAACACAGCAATGGAATCACTACAGCTGGAGGTAAAACTGATTCACACTTATGACTTACTAAATTTAAACAATGCAACCAGTTAAGATAACACCAAATATAAACCGCACATCCATGAACCGCTCATCAGTGTGAGTACCTTCTATCAGCTAAGGTCGCAGCATTTATGGAGGCATAGAACATAAAAGAGTTAAGACTACATCGTTAATGAGAAAGCTCACAATACGCATCACAAATATAACTTGAGATGAACGAAGGTCATACGGATAACCTAAGTTTGATAATGATTCATTATATGGAAGTTTTACCCTCCCTTTACCACAACAAAGATGTTCAAGGAGAGGAAGGATGAGGGCACCATTTAGTATGGAGTTTAGGGAACGCGGAATCTACGCACAAGGTACATAAAAACAGTAAGTTTGGAAAGAAGTTCATGTAAAAAGATAAAAGTTGAAGAAGGGAGTAGTAGGTGCTGAAAAACAGGACAGCAGTGAGCCAAAAAAAAGATGGGCCGTAACAGATTAGATTATAAGTTAGTTTAAGCCTCCCTAACCGCTGCAAAAATGAAGCGTATCGAAGAGAGGAAGAAGGAAGGCACCATTTAGTATGGAGATAAGAAAATGAGGAATCTATGCAGAAAGGGCATAGAAACAGTAAGATGGGAAAGAAGTTCATGAAATAAGATAAAAGTTGAAGAAGAAAGTCAGAGGTGCTGAAAAACAGGACAGTAGTGAACCGAAAAAAGGTGGTCCTTAACATAACAAAAAATATTTTATTTCAAAAAAAAAAAAGAAGGCCTACCTAACTCTCAGCTCGGGCCCTCACATTCCCATAGATACAATAGTTGTTTCCCCCTGAAGGGTGGGCCGTAACAAAACAAAAAAAAGTTTTTCTATGTAAACAAAAAGAAGGCCTACCTGACTTATAGCTAGGACCTCCCATAATCCCCCTGGGTGCGCTTATTCCCACAGATACAATAGTCGTATCCCCTGAGGGGACGGACAACCCAAGTAACGACACCGTCCCCCAAGTATGCTCACAAGAATCGAGATGTCAAGTTTGATCATCTCCTAGGAGCTGCTCGCATTAGTGGACTTTAAAGGAGCTTTTTATCGGCCAAAGAGAAACAACTGTGATGAAACATGATACTGAAAAGCGTCTGTTAGATCAGATTAGATGTTAGTTTAATCCTCCAAACTGTTACAAAAGCGTTCCAAAGAGAAAATGGAGGAAGGCACCATTAAGGTGGAGTTGAGAGAACGCGGAATCTATGAACAAGGCACATAGAAACAGTAAATTGGCAAAATAGTTCATGAAACAAAATAAAAGTTAAAAAAGAAAGTAAGGAGGTACGGAAAACAAGGCAGCAGTAAATCAAGAAAAGATGATGCGTAAGAAAAAATATATTTTATTTCAACAAAAGGAAAACCTACCTAACCTTTAGCTCGGGAGCTCATATACCCGCCTGGGAGTACTTATTCCCTTAGATACAATCGTTGTGTCCCTTTTGAGGGAAAGTTTTCATGTTATGTATTTTAACGCTGAGTCTACTAGTAAGCCGCGCTACCGAAAACGAAGGATTGGTACTTAACTTAGCTCACGATAAGCATTCAAGATTAAGAAATAAAGTTGAAGAGACGAAGAATTAACAACTATTGATATACTATTAATTCTAATCGTGAAGTAAAACACTAATTATCAAACAGAAAATTATTTTAAAAATTTCAACAAAACGATATTCGATATTCTAACTGCACAACGTATCGAGTTTTTGACAAGGTCATTTTTAATTTTATTCTACCATTTTGAAATCCCATTTTGCAATACGTACTCATGAAATCAGAACTCACCAGACTACTGGGAGCGGCAAAATAAGGCGTGTATCCTTCTAAGTGGTGCCAGCACGAATGACGACTCGAAAGCAACAACAAAAGCGTTAATTTTGTCTATTTTATGCGAGAAGTAGGCAGCGATGTTCGAAAACAAACATCTATAAGGAGCAACTCGAACAAACTTTTATTTAGGCTGATAGGAGCAACTTTCAACGTTGTTCAAAGTCATCATTTATATTGGCTTCCTACACTTCAAAATGAAACAAGCCCGTATATATGGAAGTTAGTTTATTAGTTTATTAGTTAGTTTAAGCCTCCCTATCCTCAACAATGAGATGTAAAGAGAGGAAGGAAGAAGGCACCATTTAGTATGGAGTTAAGGGAACGTGGAATCTATGCAGAAAGGGCACAGAAACAGAAAGCTAAGAAAGAAGTTCATGAAACAAGAAAAAGTTGAAGAAGAAAGTGGTAGGCGGTGAAAAACAGGACAGCAGTGAACCGAAAAAAAGATGGTCCGTAACACAACAAAACCTATTCTATTTTAACAAAAGAAAGCCTACCTAACCTTTAGCTCGAGCCCTCACATTGTCCCCCTGGGAGCGCTAGTTCCCATAGATACAATAATTGTATCCCCCTGAGGGGCCGTATATATGGAAAGTGTGGCGATTCCAAATACTCAGTATTAGTGTAAGCGAATGTCCAGTCAGCTCAAATTGATCAAGCTAGCAATATTCATAAGGCAATATTTGAGTCATCGGGACGTGTAACAACCATGGAATTCCAGACGTAAAATGAGCAATGAAATATAAGAGGTCACAAGAAGCAAGCAAGAAGCAATGTGCGGTGAGAATGTGGTGCAAGGTACGACGCTCGAGACCCCTGCAACGTGAATGAGCCCGTATTCACATAAAATAGACAAGAAAATGCGAGTAGAAAACTGCACTTATGTCGCAAAAAAAATTGACATGTCCATAAATAGCATTTTCCCTAAAGTCCTAACTTTCTCGGAAACTCTTACCTCCTTTCCGAGGAAGACACTTCAGACCCAGCTATTGAACTAAATATCGTATTTTACATTCTTTTCTAAATCAATATCAAGAAATTACAAAATAAATTAATATATCAAATTGAGACACTTGAATTACCCTTCAATAGTCGGATAATTGGTCAGTTCGAACAAGTACGTGAGAACGATATCGCAAAACTATTTTTAGAGAGCAGCACACGGATGGCAAATCCGAACTAAAAATAAATATAAATGTTCATGCTTCAGGGGCATTAGAAGACAGCGAGACTCCATGGAGCCTCACACTTCTCTATGCATTAGAAGTTCGGCCACGGTGATGAGAGAAGTCAACTGCGTTAGTGGCATGCGACAAGCTAGAAGCTGCGTAGAGATGCGAGCGCGACCTCGTGGCAGAAATATTTACGAGGCCCATTGCGGGCTGCGGTGTCGAGTGTTGAACGCCGCTCAGTACGCGCGCAATGCGGCCCCTAGTATCGCCTCCACTAAAACACCCAATAATTAACGTGCTACTCGCATCGAGCCAACCGACCCATGTAAACACGCCACCACGCCAGTCTCAGGCTAAGAACAACTTCACTCTACATCAATCTAACGGCTCAGCGATGATGTATTTATTGCGAACTGTTTAAAAAATAACAACAGCACCCAGCCAACTGATGTAATACAATAGTCGAACATTATACACCACTATAATATTTGTAAAATTGATCGTGTAACACTGAATTTTAATGAAGATTTGTAGGAATTTATGTTTTTATTTTTTTGAAGTGGCAAGCAGCACAAAGCAGTAGCAGTACGTAGAGCGAAAGAACGATCTACGTACTTCAGTATTATGCCGAGATAATGCACAACTTTGAATTTTGTTTCAACGAGATACATGAAGAACGTTGGGACGACAGAACTTGTTCTCTTTCTGGTGATAACTAACACGATAAAATACTGAAATGTTTTTATGAAATTATAATAAAAATCAGCCCCACAGAGAGCCATCTTATTCTAAATGCATACGTTCGAAGTCACCATACAAGGTCAAGAATATCAACGGCCACGATTCTATGCATTTAATGAGTATTTTATTTTGATTTCTCTTGATGAGTTATAAGAAATATACAATCATTTTAGTTTGTCTTCACGATTTTGAAACGTAAATGCACCGCCGCATAAAGTGAGCTGTATGTTTTCTCTAACTTGGTTTCTTACGTGATAACAGAAACAAATTGCAATAAAAACAAAGAAGGAAAGCTAAACGATGTATACATGAAAAATTTCCACTCCAGTCTCAAAACTTTCTCGGTTTGGATTGAAGAAGGGTTAGAGGCTGCGCAATATATATTAGATTGCAGAAGTTAGTTAAAGCCTCCCTATCAACAACAAAGGGGTTCCAAAGAGAGGAAGGATGGAAATACCAATTGGTGTGGAGTCAAGCGAACGCGGAATCAATGCACTATGTGTGTTCCCTCACAAAACCGTCTGCACACCGAAACGGTAGGTCAAGAAGTTTATGAATCAAAATAAAAGTGGGAGACAAACAGCACCATAGTAAAACGAAAAAATATAGTACGTACCAGAATCAAAAATTTCGAATATTTCAACAAAATGAAGGCCTTTCTAAGCTTCAGCTAGAGAAGAAAGTAGAAGGCGCTCTGGGTATTATGAACACAAAGTGGTCTTCATGCCCTTGGAATCGCTCATGCCCTCAGCCGCAATAGTTCCCTCTCTCTAATGTAAGTTAACCTTAGATGATTATGCAGTGTTGCACCTAACTTCTGGTATTCCTTCGAACCGTTGGCTTGTTTTCAAACGAATAAATGCTAATTAGGTTTAATTAGATATTAGTTTAATTTTCCCTATTTACAACACAGGTGTTCCAAAGATAAGAAGGAGGAAGGCACCATTTAGTTTAGAGTTCAGTGAAACGCCAATTCCCATAAATTCACTAGTTGTACCAACGCCAATTCCGATAAATTCACTAGTTGTACTAACGCCAATTCCGATAAATTCACTAGTTGTCCCAACGCCAATTCCGATAAATTCACTAGTTGTCCCAACGCCAATTCCGATAAATTCACTAGTTGTCCCAACGCCAATTCCGATAAATTCACTAGTTGTACCAACGCCAATTCCGATAAATTCACTAGTTGTACCAACGCCAATTCCCATAAATTCACTAGTTGCACCAACGCCAATTCCCATAAATTCACTAGTTGTACCAACGCCAATTCCCATAAATTCACTAGTTGCACCAACGCCAATTCCCATAAATTCACTAGTTGCACCAACGCCAATTCCCATAAATTCACTAGTTGTACCAACGCTAATTCCCATAAATTCACTAGTTGCACCAACGCCAATTCCCATAAATTCACTAGTTGCACCAACGCCAATTCCCATAAATTCACTAGTTGTACCAACGCCAATTCCCATAAATTCACTAGTTGTACCAACGCCAATTCCCATAAATTCACAAGTTGCACCAACGCCAATTCCCATAAATTCACTAGTTGTACCAACGCCAATTCTCATAAATTCACTAGTTGCACCAACGCCAATTCCCATAAATTCACTAGTTGCACCAACGCCAATTCCCATAAATTCACTAGTTGTACCAACGCCAATTCCCATAAATTCACTAGTTGCACCAACGCCAATTCCCATAAATTCACTAGTTGTACCAACGCCAATTCCCATAAATTCACTAGTTGCACCAACGCCAATTCCCATAAATTCACTAGTTGCACCAACGCCAATTCCCATAAATTCACTAGTTGCACCAACGCCAATTCCCATAAATTCACTAGTTGTACCAACGCCAATTCCCATAAATTCACTAGTTGCACCAACGCCAATTCCCATAAATTCACAAGTTGTACCAACGCCAATTCCCATAAATTCACTAGTTGCACCAACGCCAATTCCCATAAATTCACTAGTTGCACCAACGCCAATTCCCATAAATTCACTAGTTGTACCAACGCCAATTCCCATAAATTCACTAGTTGCACCAACGCCAATTCCCATAAATTCACTAGTTGCACCAACGCCAATTCCCATAAATTCACTAGGTGTACCAACGCCAATTCCCATAAATTCACTAGTTGTACCAACGCCAATTCCCATAAATTCACTAGTTGCACCAACGCCAATTCCCATAAATTCACTAGTTGCACCAACGCCAATTCCCATAAATTCACTAGTTGCACCAACGCCAATTCCCATAAATTCACTAGTTGCACCAACGCCAATTCCCATAAATTCACTAGTTGCACCAACGCCAATTCCCATAAATTCACTAGTTGCACCAACGCCAATTCCCATAAATTCACTAGTTGCACCAACGCCAATTCCCATAAATTCACTAGTTGTACCAACGCCAATTCCCATAAATTCACTAGTTGTACCAACGCCAATTCCCATAAATTCACTAGTTGCACCAACGCCAATTCCCATAAATTCACTAGTTGTACCAACGCCAATTCCCATAAATTCACTAGTTGCACCAACGCCAATTCCCATAAATTCACTAGTTGTAGAGAGGAATGAATGCATGCTTTAAAATTGAAAAATAGGCTTCCAGGCTTCATCTTCAGCACAAAAAGAAACGAGTATGTGTGAAAATACCTTTGACACAACACCCCGACCGATACTTCTTTCACAAGCTCAATACAAGTTACAAGTAACACAAAAAGTCAACTCTTGAGAAAACTGGAAATTAACGGTGTTACTACGAAGAGGTTTAACTATTCCTCTCAGTAGAACAGGCAAGAAAACCAAATGCTCTTCATGGTAATTCAGATTTATTCTCGGGTAAAAGCACTTAGATCTGGGAAAATATTCAAGACGAGGTTAAATCATCTACCAAATTCTATTTTAATTGAATTTTATAGCTTGTCTTCATAGAATTTAGCTCCGTGAGCTAAGCCACCTAACCATTTGATTCTTTATCGCTTCCTTCATTTCATAGCTGCTCAAAAGCGTACACTGGTTTGTATTATCTTCCAGTAAAAATACGTTGCTCGTAACGTAGCGCACGCATAAGAACATAAAAAATAAAGAAAATATCAAAACATTAATCCGCTATGCCCTGTTCTAATATCTAAACAAACAGTGAATTCTGTGCTCTCATTTCAAATGTGACCAACCAGCACATCCAGCCATAGCCGGTAATTCTCAATCCCGCCCAAGTACGAACCAGACCTTTAGAGAGCACGACTTTAATTCAAAGCTTTCAGGGACCGGCAACTATGGGCGACATAGTCCCCGACTGTTGGTTACCACGCCTACTGGGAAGCTCCCTCTAAAGTTTGGACTTTTTCAGCTTGGGTTAAACGGGTAGGATCAGATCTTAGAATTTCCAGTAATTACTTTTGACTGATAATAAATCATAGTAAATCTATAGAGATTTTCACTCCTTCCGAAACAGCCGACTAAGCACGACTGCACAATGTGCACATCCTCCACACTGATTGATGACTGTAAAAACACTATAGACAATAAAATAATCATGAAAATATGCAAACGAAGCAAATATTTTGACGCAGGCATTCAAGTGCGATAAATTCTATGAAGAGCTAAAGCATATTGATACATCCGGAACAAGACAGGTCAGACACTTCAGTCAAAGAAACCTGAACATGAGTCTCTTTTTAAAAATTCTGGTCACTATCCACCTTCTACGAGATATAAGCTCAAAATATACGATACAAAAAATGCACGGACCAATGAACGTGATGTTGGTGCATAAGAAACCCTATGCAATAACGTTAATTACTAATAATTAAACCGATAGAAATACGCCTCTCGATCCAATTCACAATCGCTACGACTCTAACCTTGATTGCGAATCATTTTCTCAACAGTAAAATTACATGTTCATGAATACATTGCCTATTCATTCTTTATAATTTTTCTGAATTGAAACATCAAGTTCTTTAATGACAGCCACAAAGATAAAAAAAAAACAGCGTAAACATGAAGCTGATTAGCGGTTCAAAGCCAGTACATCCAGTGATTAGCGGTTCCAATGTGGATGGACGGATAGGGAGATTGAAAGAAATCAGGGTGAACACAATTCAAGACAAGGCACAAGCTTGACGAATGTAAATGAGTAGAACGTGCACACTTGTTGACGGGAGACAGCGCGCGCGTGGCAAGATGAAGCATGCGTGAGACTGACATCCCTGCGGCGACCTCAACACACACGCGAGGCTCCGACCCAAAATTAAGGGATTAAATATTAGGAGTCCTTTCAGAACCGAGGCAAATTCTGGTATAACTTGACTGGTAATATGTACATTCCTCAACAGTCCATGGCAGTGAGTGCTGTAGGATGCAATTTTTGTATTTAACGTCACCAAACATGAACGCTTAAATCCTTCACTCACAGAGGAAGTTACGTCCACATAGAGGGCGTAACACAGACGACGTGCACATTAATGATGAACTGAACGTACTTCTTTGTAGCATGTGCACTAAACTATTCAGATGGCAAGTGCACAACGACGCGAAGTATGAGATTTTCATTTCCGTTGGTACGATAACACGTGCGATGACTGCACCGAGTTGGCTTCCATTGAAAGCTCTGCCTTTCCTAAGAATTACATACTCTCACCAATACAAATCACAGAAAGCATGGGCCCAACGCGTACATCAACGGCCACCCACCTGCTGTACGAACTTGTACTGATTTTAGGAGATGAAATGATGTCTATTAGAAAAATTGTGCTGGGTCACACGTACAAAAACACACGAAACTTGAATCACAGAAAACAATTAGTGCAGAAAGGCTCGCCTGACATACCCTCCATAAGATGACCTTACTTCACAACGAACTGCGAAACAATAGCCCAAACACCTCCTCTACCGATGTAGGAGGCCGTGGTGGCACTGAGGGAATGAAGACAATAATGCAGGCGCACTGCACAACGAGGGAGTACTCACCTCCTGCTGGTACTTCTTGTCGACGGCCATCTTCTTGTTCTCGAGGGTACGGACGGCGTTCCTGGCGCCCTCCATGACCCGGCGCTCGACGTGCAGGCGGTGCAGCAGCTGCTCCACGCGCACCTCCACGGGCAGCGTCAGGTTGTACGTGCTGTCCTGATTGCCTGCACCACCGCATTGCAAGCGTTAGCCACCGTGAACAAGAATTACGCAGAAATGCGAGCCATAGCCCGTAAGACGCAGGCATCTCGAGCAATTAACTAATTTTCTTTCTGAAACACAGCACAGCAAAATTGTTCCAGACCAAGACTTCGGCTGAATTTGCTGCAGTCATCGTTGAGAACAAGCGTTTATTTTTCAAACCCTCTAGTGGTACAAGCGCGCATCTACTCGTGGCATACAAAACAATTTTTTACATCTGCAATTACACAAACTAGCAGGACCCGCGGAAATTCCACGTAGAATGTCATCAATAAGCTAGGTGGACACGTGAAAAATATTCCGGTCAACATTACTTATTAAATTTTATTACAACATATTCTA
Organism: Morinoia aosen; assembly: GCA_030386875.1. Classification (NCBI taxonomy): domain Eukaryota; kingdom Metazoa; phylum Arthropoda; class Malacostraca; order Amphipoda; family Talitridae; genus Morinoia; species Morinoia aosen. The sequence goes on along the minus strand of CM059572.1, from coordinate 78,415,355 downwards.
AAATAACCTATCTTAACCTAACATATTCTAACCTATCTTGTCCTAACCTATGCTAACCAAATCTATCCTAACCTAACATATCTAAACCTATCCTAACCTAACATATCTAAACCTATCCTAACCAAACATATCCTATCCTAACCTATCCTAACTTTAACCAATGTCATCAATAAGTTAGATGGACCCATGAAAAAATCTAACACACCCTAACCTAACCTATCCTATCCTAATCTAACTTTAACCAATATTATCGTTAGGCTAGGTGGACCCGTGAAAAAATTCGGTCAACATTACTTAACAAATTCAAACATAACATTCTAACCTAATCCTCCTAAAATAACATATACTAAACTGTCTTATCAAATCCTAACAAATTTTAAAAATTCAAAAATCCCCAAAATTTTGAAAAATTCAACAATTTTTATCTCCCCTCCTCTCCCTTCCTTCTCGCCCTCACACTGTCTCTGATGTAACGCGACCCGACGCGAGCCAACCCGTATCATAGATACCGCAATGATGTTGAAGGGTGTGACGCACAGGTTAGCGTATTAATATATAGATGTTACATCATGAGCATTCATTGAGTAAATCATGAATTCATGGCGGAAAATAAAGAGAGCGAACAATGTTATCGAGTGCTTTTGACGCTTTAAAAAGCGTGCTTCAAAATTTTTCCAGTATATTAATTCGTAACAATGAATAAAAGAGTGAAGAGAAGTGTTTTTAAGTTCATCATATGTCATCGAAAGTCACTTAGTAATTTGATCGTCAGAAATGATATCTGTAAGCGCTTAATTTGGAGTTGTTAAAACAAAAATAAAAGACTATAATTCAATCAATTAACTAATGTGTACTTTATTTTTTCTAAACTTTCTGCTCGTGAACATAAGTCAACTACCACGTAAGTCGTCAAAAATGAAGAATCAATTTTGAGGCTAGTCACCTTCGCTCTGACATTTCCTATCTGCTGCTATCGTCTGCTCATTTCGGCTCGCGTTTCTTTAGTTTTCTTTTCAGTTCTATTTTGTACCAGTTGCCTCGGAATCTAATATCTACCTCAAGACTTCCAAATAAGCCTCGATCCTCGCATAGTATTCTTCTAGCAGCCCTTCCCTGTATCCCTCTCTTCTCTCACACATAATCGTTTTTTAACAGCTAACAAAACTTATCTTGACAAGCAGTCATTTGTTCAAATGCATCTTGTGATAGCCTTGCTCCAGCTGGTTTTTTGGGAAATGTTCTACTGTTTTCGTTTCAGACGTTCGTTTACTAGTCTTGATCATCTTTTTCGTTTTTTTAAAAAAAAGTTTTAATTATTGAATGAAGTTTGGGGAAGTTATGCGATATGAGATATCGAGTAAAGCGAAGAAATTTAAACTAAAATCTTAGATGTTCAGTAAAATAAAGGTTACCTCGGAAAATTAGACACGACTGGCAAAACGCAAATTTACTGTATAATTATTAGGACTAACAGGACCCGAGGAAATTCCACGGTCAATATCATTGTAAAGCAAGGTGGACCCGTGAAATCATCCCAACATAACCTATCCTAACCCCACGTAACCAATCCTAACCCCACGTAACCAATCCTAACCCCACGTAACCAATCCTAACCCCACGTAACCAATCCTAACCCCACGTAACCAATCCTAACCCCACGTAACCAATCCTAACCCCACGTAACCAATCCTAACCCCACGTAACCAATCCTAACCCCACGTAACCAATCCTAACCCCACGTAACCAATCCTAACCCCACGTAACCAATCCTAACCCCACGTAACCAATCCTAACCCCACGTAACCAATCCTAACCCCACGTAACCAATCCTGACCCCACGTAACCAATCCTAACCCCACGTAACCAATCCTAACCCCACGTAACCAATCCTGACCCCACGTAACCAATCCTGACCCCACGTAACCAATCCTGACCCCACGTAACCAATCCTGACCCCACGTAACCAATCCTGACCCCACGTAACCAATCCTGACCCCACGTAACCAATCCTAACCCCACGTAACCAATCCTAACCCCACGTAACCAATCCTAACCCCAGGTAACCAATCATAACCCCAGGTAACCAATCCTAACCCCAGGTAACCAATCCTAACCCCAGGTAACCAATCCTAACCCCACGTAACCAATCCTAACCCCACGTAACCAATCCTAACCCCACGTAACCAATCCTAACCCCACGTAACCAATCCTAACTCCACGTAACCAACCCTAACTCACCTAAAAACACCTAACCCTAAGCCAAAACACCTAACCCTAACCCAAAATACCTAATCCTAACCCAAAATACCTAATCCTAACCCAAAATACCTAATCCTAACCCAAAATACCTAATCCTAAACCAAAATACCTAATCCTAAACCAAAATACCTAATCCTAACCCAAAATACCTAATCCTAACCCAAAATACCTAATCCTAAGCCAAAATACCTAATCCTAAGCCAAAATACCTAATCCTAAGCCAAAACACCTAATCCTAAGCCAAAACACCTAATCCTAAGCCAAAACACCTAATCCTAAGCCAGAACACCTAATCCTAAACCAAAACACCTAATCCTAAACCAAAACACCTAATCCTAAACCAAAACACCTAATCCTAAGCCAAAACACCTAATCCTAAGCCAAAATACCTAATCCTAAGCCAAAATACCTAATCCTAAGCCAAAATACCTAATCCTAAGCCAAAATACCTAATCCTAAGCCAAAATACCTAATCCTAAGCCAAAATACCTAATCCTAACCCAACATCACCTATCCTAACCCAACATCACCTATCCTAACCCAACATCACCTATCCTAACCCAACATCACCTATCCTAACCCAACATCACCTATCCTAACCCAACATCACCTATCCTAACCCAACATCACCTATCCTAACCCAACACCACGTATCCTAACCCAACACCACGTATCCTAACCCAACACCACGTATCCTAAAATACCTAATCCTAAGCCAAAATACCTAATCCTAAGCCAAAATACCTAATCCTAACCCAACATCACCTATCCTAACCCAACATCACCTATCCTAACCCAACATCACCTATCCTAACCCAACATCACCTATCCTAACCCAACATCACCTATCCTAACCCAACATCACCTATCCTAACCCAACATCACCTATCCTAACCCAACACCACGTATCCTAACCCAACACCACGTATCCTAACCCAACACCACGTATCCTAACCCAACATCACCTATCCTAACCCAACATCACCTATCCTAACCCAACATCACCTATCCTAACCCAACATCACCTATCCTAACCCAACATCACCTATCCTAACCCAACATCACCTATCCTAACCCAACATCACCTATCCTAACCCAACATCACCTATCCTAACCCAACATCACCTATCCTAACCCAACATCACCTATCCTAACCCAACATCACCTATCCTAACCCAACATCACCTATCCTAACCCAACATCACCTATCCTAACCCAACATCACCTATCCTAACCCAACATCACCTATCCTAACCAACATCACCTATCCTAACCCAACATCACCTATCCTAACCCAACATCACCTATCCTAACCCAACATCACCTATCCTAACCCAACATCACCTATCCTAACCCAACATCACCTATCCTAACCCAACATCACCTATCCTAACCCAACATCACCTATCCTAACCCAACATCACCTATCCTAACCAACATCACCTATCCTAACCCAACATCACCTATCCTAACCCAACATCACCTATCCTAACCCAACATCACCTATCCTAACCCAACATCACCTATCCTAACCCAACATCACCTATCCTAACCCAACATCACCTATCCTAACCCAACATCACCTATCCTAACCCAACACAACCTACCCTAACCCAACATCACCTATCCTAACCCAACATCACCTATCCTAACCCAACATCACCTATCCTAACCCAACATCACCTATCCTAACCCAACATCACCTATCCTAACCCAACACAACCTACTCTAACCCAACATTACCTATCCTAACCCCACATCACCTATCCTAACCCCACATCACCTATCCTAACCCAACATCACCTATCCTAACCCAAACATCACCTATCCTAACCCAACATAACCTATCCTAACCCAACACAACCTACCCTAACCTAACATAATCCTAGCCTCGCCTGTACCAACTTAATCTATCCTAACGAATCTTAACCTAACTTATTTGAACCTAATGTTCTAATCTCCTTGCATTACCTATCCTAGCCTACCGTTACACAACCTACCTTAATATTTCACACCATTTGGAGAAACTAAAACAACAACGCCTTGCGTATCCGAACTCAATTCAGTCATCCATAACCTATACATGTCAATCCTCACCCAACCTATGTTAACCTTACTATTACATGCACATCCTAACATAACAAGAAATTTTTAACGTACCTTACTACGGCTGATCGGTAACGACATTCTACTGAAGCTACGATAGCGCTTGAAGCTCCAAGTGTAACGTAGGCTAAGCCAAGCGATGTATTATTTGAGAACAAAAGTTTATGATCAAGCTGTACCATAGATACTGCAATGACCTTTGTATTAACTGATGAAGAGTGTGACATTCATAGATACATAGTTACAAGCGTATTAACATATACTATCATGAAGAATGCTTCAATAGCATTTGCTCGATGGGAAACTTCTGTATGTCTACCACTTATACCGATATAATGTAAATTTTTCTTCATTTTAGCGATGCCATTGCCATGTAGTGAACATTACACCTAATTACCATCGTTTTTCTCCTCACCGACATCCATAAACAGAAGCGCGATAAAAAAACAGATAAAAATACAAATACCTCAATATGTAATGAGAATTGTTAGTTAGAATTGATGGAAAAGGAACAATTTCATACTAGAAAAGTAATAAAATGCAACACTATTTTTTTCTTTTCAATTCACCAACCATTCAAATTTTGTAGAAAAACTACTTAAAATAAACCATTTGAAACTTTCTGTATGACTGTCCAGTTGTTTGTATTTTCTTTTTAAAACAATCGAGCTCAAATCGATAAAATAAAGGGAAATTATAGGGTTGTGCCGCGCTTACCCGGCTTAATTCGATTTTTTACAGATCTGACTTAGTGCATTACCGTTATCGATACCCGTAATAAAAATAACATATTTTGGCTGGAGTAATTACGTGGAGGAAAATATGGAGCGCCTTACCTTTGTTGGACTCGTTATTGCCGTTCTCGACTTGTTTGAGCTTGTTGATCCTCATTTTGATGTACTCTATCTTGGCGCGGGAGTCGGCCAGCATCTGCTGCGCCGAGGCGGCCAGCTTCTTGTCACGCAGCCGCCCCGAGCTGTACATCTGGATCATGTTCTCCGCGCCCTGCTTCACCTGCACACCACCAGCATATCATGAGCGCACCCTTCCACACCAATGCCGCAAATTTTACTCTTTATCACCATGATCTTCGTATAGAGCTAGTCTCTTTGCATCGCACCTGTACTAGATAGCATATCAGGAAAATGTTCAACATTACATAGTAGGAATAAGAACATTGGAATACTAGGGAGGTAAACTGTAAACCAGTAAAACAGCAGAAAATATTTAAATGCTAATGAATGCAAAATCAATTTTTTTTAAGTTTTCAGGTGAAAAACTGCATTGAAGCTGAATTCAACAGATTAAATTACGTATTTGTTTGAGCCTCCCTATTCGCAACAGACGATCCAAGGAGTGAAAGGCACCATTTTGTATGGAGATACGGGAAAGCAGAATCTATGCACAAGGGGAATAGAAACAATAAGTTGAAAAGAAGTTCATGAAACAAGATAAAAGTTTAAGAAGAAAGTAGAAGGTGCTGGAAAACAGGACAGCGGCGACCCGAAAAAAATGGTCCTAAACACAACAAAAAAAAATTTATTTCAACAAAAAAAAAGGCCTCCCTCACTCTCAGCTCGGTCCCTCATATTTCCCCCTAGCAGTGCTAATTCCCATAGATACAATAGTTGTATCCCCCAAACCGAGAGAGCTGAATTCAACATAAATTATACAAAATTATAAAGAAGATTGAATCGGAGGCACAATGTACTTTCTTGAAACAAATGAAAATACTCGGGAAAAGTGAAAGCATTCTTTTTACGGGCATCGAGACAATAAGAAGCAACTGCCGAAAAGTCGCATACATGGATAACAACAGTTCCTGGTTGTTTTCATTTCTGAAGCGGAGGGAAACTGACCTTGGTTTCAATGATGAGCTGTTTCTCGAGCGTTCTGAGCTGAGAGTCGTACATGCTGGAGTACGGGGAAGGGTCGAGCGAGGGGCTGTCCGCGTGGTCCGGCCCCCCGTCTGACGAGCTCATCACTTGGGGCGACATTGGAGGGTCTGCTCACACAAACACGGCGGCGCACTTCAGTCAACAGCGCACAATTTGTCCCCATAACAAAGTCTCAGTTAAACGTCTTTGCCCGAAGAAATATTTACTGAAATGTTGTTTACTTTCTCCCAAATTTTTGAATGTATGACACTAACGGTCTAGCATTGAAACAACGGTCTGTGAAATCAAATTAAATAATAACTATGACAAAGCCAGAGCAGACATCTTGGTTTACGAACGTTGAGGATTTTAGGCTTTAGCACAGACGACTTCCAACGCTGAGAGACGCACAGTACCCCCCAAAACATTAATTCCGTAATTAAGACTGGACATAACGCGAGATGGACCCTACACATACAGCCCGCCAAATACACGCGTACACTGAGGCTCTTGAGACTTCACCACTACAAAGACGGCAAATTGACCGCAGCGTATCCCTCACTTCAGAATCACTGCTCTGGCATTGAAACAAAAAAAGGTTATTCAAGAAAGATGAGAGAGGAGACAAAACTAATGGCATCGTCGCTGTTACAAAACTACAGAACTACTAGTAGCGAGACAGAAGCTTATCGCCTTCACCAATATTAACTATTACGGCTAGAGCACGTTGGTGGACTTCGAGCAGATTTGAGCCTCATAATTCACACGCAACAAAGAATTCAGTAATTTCTCGACAATGTAAAAATTCAAAGCGAGAAGTTACAAAGAAAAGCGGGAAAGAAGGGTAAGAGGTAAACTGACGTTCCGTAACTTGACCCGTCTCATAATCTTCAGCAAGGGAATCAGCAAGGGATAGTTGTAGTTCCCAGCATTCTGCCATGTTAGGTTACAAGGATTTCCACGCAAAGGCAACCGTTGTCGCCAGAACCACACCAAATATCGGGCACCGTACAGTTAAGAGCTAAGAAGACAAACAAAATACAAAACGTGGATGCTAGATTCAGGGTGATGAACTCCAAGAAGTAAAAATGCAAGATGCCAAAAAAAAACTAAAATGACGGTGCGCCCTACTGGACGCAAGCTCTAAGAATTGAACTCTGTATCAAGACATAATGAAGAACGACCTGTTAGAACTCAATATTATAGTGTAACTCAAATTGACCTTGCAAAAGTCATTACTGAGTAACGTTCAAACATTTTCTGAAAATATGGGATACAAACGTGACCATCACAAGTGCAACAATAGTGCGCGAGATTTTACTTTCAAATTAAAAAATAAAACCCCACGAATTGTGAAGTAGGGAGCTAAACAAAATCATTAAAAGTAGTTAAATGCTACACACTACAAAGATGTCTTACCTTGACATTATTACATTCAATGACACGACTATCAGGTAACTCGGAGATCTCACGCTGCCATTAATGACAAGCGTATCATGAAAAAAATTACCTGGACCACTACCCAGATAATTTTACAGGACATATAATATAAATAAAGTAGAAGAAAATCTTCACAGAAACATTTCTAGCGGTACAAAAACGCCAACTCTAACAGATGAAAAGCATTTCAAGATTTATTATAATACATTAACGATATTTTCAATATCTACTGCCGGAAGGAACTGAGAAGAATGACATTTAAATCTGTACAGCAATTTAAATTCTTTAAGGATACATAAAAGCACAACAATTACAAACACAAGGCGACAAATAACTTTTAATACCTTTAGCAATTTGTGTTAAGCAAATTTTTCTACAGCACTAATATCCAAACAAAGAATCCTAGTGTCTTCTCTAAAATCCATATCAATATTCGAGGCCAACGATAACACCAGTAACATCATCCAGAAACTATGATATACCACATAAAGGAGCTCGTAAACAACTTTCAACTCAAAACCCTTCACTACACACTACAACAAAGCATTGAAAAGGACAAGGCCGAAAACCTATTTGGTGGTTGCAGGGAAAGCAAATCTTCTCAACTATTCTTCATTTCCAATAGTTTACCTCATATTACGTTTCAGTATATGAGAACTTTTGAATGAGCATAAGAAGTAATCTTGTCAACAATAAAGTGTGTCGCCTTCAGTGATGGAGCATGAGCTGAGTTGTGGCAAGAGAGTTAAGGTCAAGACAGTTTGCTCTCAGTTCACCATGTCAAATCTGAACAATTAAATTAGCAAATAAAAACGTAATACCAAAAAAGTATGAAAACACATACAATTAGATTTGAACTAATGCTGGAGAAGGGTCAAATCCCCTTTTTGCATTCGCATAGGCCGCGCGTAGGACAAACGTCCTGGTCAAGAAAGCGAAAAGAGCAGCTACCCAGTCTCTACTCATCAGCGCAATGAATTGTGGCACTGAGATGCTGTGAGACGCTGTACAGTAGATGAGAACATAAAGCGAGAATCGCTCTGATGTGTTCTTAAGCAAGCGCGCTCCAGCTGAGAACAGAGCTGTGCTGCTAGCAAGGAAGTGCGCTACAGGTCGACTTACACTAACGACGTTTAGATGAGCAACGATTTTTACCTGAGAGTTTCTTCAAATATAACTTGTGGATATGATAAACGCTCGCCAAGCAGCAAAAACCTGGACAACACGGGAACAATCATTAAAATACTCACTAGTTCTTGTGGACTACCATCAAAAAATTGTAACTTCAGTTTCAACGAAGTAATCTTGGGTTTAGTTAAGGGAAGCAGAATTAATCATTAGGTAAAAAATAACCTCATTAATGAATTCCCAACGGAGATATGCTAGTTTTACGAGTTGATGGTTACAGTGGAGAACATCAGTACAACGTTTTTCTCAATGCAATAACATGCTTCCACGTACTATAAAGTCAGCAATTCAAACTGAAAATGATAAATAAATACTCAAAAGCACGTATTTCAACGTATACTGTGCGGGAAAAAAGTAGTGATAGTCAATACATGGTCAGACTCGCCAAGCTAGCATAGCTTCGGTTTAGAATATTGCATTGAATTACAAGTTAGTTTAAGCATCCATAACCCTAACAAAGGTGTTCAACAAAGAGATCAAAGATGAAGTCACCATTTAGAATGGAGCTAAAGGAACAATAAATCTATGCAAAAGGTGTGCTCCCGTACAATATCCACCGCGCAGATTTACAGTTTGTTAGGAAGCAAGTTGATAAAAGAAGTTGAAATTTAATCAAGGAAGTAATAGGTGCTAAAAACCTGAGAGCAGTGAACCAAAAAGATGGCTCGTAACAAAGCAAAAAACATCCTCTGTTTCAACAAAAAGAAGGCCTATCTAATCCTCAGCTCGGGGCCTCGTCTTTTTCCTCTGGGATGCACTAATTCACATTGATACAATAGTTATACCCCCCTGTAATCTTTTGGTTGTAGCATAATTTCACTTACAAGCCCCTAACGTTTAAGTAACATATACCTGATCATTACGCAAAGAGGTTTTACCACGCGGACTAATTGACAAACTTTTCTGAATGTATGTGCGTAGCGAGTTTTCAAAAATACAGTTAATAAGTTTTTCACAATTAGTGGAGGATTAGTTAATTCAAACGGTAAATATGAAAGCCCAGCAGGTGTTATAAAACATAAGGAGCCGGAATTTGTTTCTCGTGCGCCCCTGAAAGGGTGATGAGTGTTTTACATAATTTAATCCCACAGCAGCAACGCTAGATTTGGCACGAAGCTATTATTTGGTTCAGTCGTAAGTCAACGCTTGAAGAAAATGACAGCATAAATTACTGTGGCTCTAATTTTGGACAAGGAATTTAGATTATCTAACGAGAACTAATGCTATAATGGGAGAGGCCGGCGTCAGCACCCAAGCTACCAAGAAGAACACACACAGGCTCGGAAATGAGACAGCATTTAGGCCCAAATATTGTTAAGAGTATGCCCAGATATGGTTTGCTTATACAAAATCTTATTATAAGAATTTGATGATTATATTCTTGTCTAGATCCAATTTAGGGATATAATGAATGGGAAACCTAACAATAGAAAATGAATGCACCTAATCACAGCACACCTTACACGTACTATCAAAATAGAGCATGACGTGTCACGGGGGCAGGTTTCAAATAGTAAAACAGCGATGGAACACGAAATTATTGTCACTTATGTCTCAGTTACTCGTATCTTAAGATGGAAAATAGCCAGTAACTATGAAAAGACAATCGAAAGCAAATCGAAGGTTTTGCACTCTAAATGTTACCTTGCAGCAAGTTCTGAATCATAAACTTTATTTTATAAACTGAACAACACTTGGCGAAGCGATAAACCTAAGCTAATTTTGACAGAGAAAAATTACTCCGACCACTATTAAGACCATGCAATTAATCAAACTAGAAAGCTTGAAACCAGTACGTCAACAGTTAGGATCTTCATGAAACCAAGCACCATCAGAGAGCCGTACAAGATAAAGCAATTGATTTCTTACTCGCAGCGTGTCATTTATCACGGCAGAGCATAAATAGCGTTCAAAAACCACCGCGAGAAAGTTTTCCAAGTGCTACATCCATCCCGCACCCAACATCTCAAAAATAAGCTTTCCAACAACGAAGAATGGTAGGATATTGATGTTGAGGAAGAAGAAGTGCATTTCATGCATAGGTAGTTTACAACCGAATGAGAAGAAGTAACAAATGATGCGATTGCACACAATGTTAACACTTCGACTGCGTTACTAAATATTAAGTTCAACACCAAACTCAAATTCAATGTCAATTGTAGTAAGTTATTTGGAAAATACCAAACATGAACTGGATCGTCCCTTCATTTAGCTTTGATTAAATATTTATGAAAATAGAGTTTGCGACTACTGGCCAGGTCAGTAGCATTATGAAAATTACCTCCGTGTACCACCGGTGGCGCACGTCTCAGTCAAAGTGTTAAAGAAACATGAACCAGAGACACAGTCACACTTGCGGGAGGAAAGCGATTGCGGCCAGTGCACTGACCGACTGCCGTAAAGTCCTCTACGCTAGGGAGCGCTCCACCCTGCCCCTGCGTCAGCAGGATCTGGGAGTCCACCTCGGCCAGGTCTTGCTGCAGCCGCGACAGCTTCCCGTTCGCCTCCTTGACCATGTGCGCCACGTCCGACTGCGTACGGCGGTCTGGAACACCCAAACGATTCAGTCACGAGCTTAAAAAAATACAGAGCAATACGAAAAGCACTCCCTCCTAAAATTACGCGACGACTACTAATTCTTCAGCTGGCAAAGAATGAACTTTATATCTGAGTGAGTAAACAACTCTGAATAACGCTGATTCGATACGAATTAAAACTAATCAACGAACATCTTTCACAGACAAGATCCCATAACATTTTTCCCAACAGGACTTGACGAATATTTCGAGCAAAATTATGAAGGTCTCAAAACCATACACATTACCACCTGCTGCTCTACAACTTTGCTCCAGGACGGCCCCTTAATAAGTTATGCTGCTTTCCATCACACATCAGAAGTTTAGAAGAACACACATCAGAAGTTTAGGACAGTTGAAAAGACAAAAAAAAATACTTCTTTGCGTGGATAGACTTACAGATTTTTCTACATAAAGTTTACTCATTGGTAAAGATAAAGAATACAGAAGACAAATCGTTCTCATCAATCTAATTTAAAAATCATTTTTCACGGAACTGAGCTACTTGCCAGTTGATCACGAACTTAAGACCAGTAAATCATAGTAGAACTCCTTACAACGAAATTAAACCTAAGAAGGTATTTTACAAATGAGTCATGCCTCTATTCTGGTAGGTAACTCAAAAATTCTTTGCAGTAAGCTTGAAATGAGGGTCTCCAATAGTGTTGGGGGAAGATTACTCGAAAAGGTGAAGATAACATAACAAAAATCAATTACAATCTCAAACTTGTGTCCATTCCCTACGATTCATCTCTTAACGTCCTCTATTGGATTCAAATCTAAAGAACAAGCAGAATGACGAAAAAGGCTAAAACTTTTCTCCTTAGAGAAAGTCTTCCTCAGACGACCATTGTGGATAGTCGCATTACTCGGTTGGAAAAAACATTTTTCACCACATAAACGAAGGTCCCCCGTCATGATTGACACTCTGTAACTCGTCAACATAATCAGTTATAGTTTGGCGTCCCTGCACAGCTAGAAGTTCCATTGCGCCTCTGGAGAAAAACTATGGCAGAACCTCCGCAAGTATGCCACGTAGAGAACGTTTCAATGGGCAACTCTACGTCGTGTCAGTAAAATTGGAAGCCATCGCCACAGCCCACGGTTAAATTTTTTTTCTCATCACAGAACAAAGCTCTCATCCATTTTTTGGAGCCCTATGTTTGGTGCTCCCATGCAAACTCGTTGAGTAGACGCGTACAAGGCCATTGCAGACGCAGACACTATATTTTTCGAACCCTTTTTCCTCATGTGTTTATTGAACTGCAATCGGCAACAGTGAAAGCTTCCCTACGTTTCGAAGATCGCCCCCAATCTTGAAGGAGCCTCACAGGTAACTGATAGAGAAAATGATGATTTATTTGGCTTACAAATATATCTCGCTATTCTACGAGTATAATTGTCAGAGTCTTTCAGCAATTTACAAGCCATTGCTCTACTGCGTTCAACATCCGCTGCGATTGCACACAGTGTCGAACTTTGCTTATGCAACTCAACGATCTGACCCTAGTTCAAAGGAGGATGGTTCGCTGGCCTTGGGCGTTTGAACTCAACATTGTGAGTGACACCCTGTAGCTGAGGTGAGATATCTACGAGTCTCCCGATATTTAGACTTCAGTGCGACCTGGTCTTGAGTATTTGATTCACTAGCAAGTATTTCACTTACTTGCAAGGTGATTAGCTAATTAAAATAATTAAACAGATTTGTTTGTATTTTTAACGTTTATCTTCATCAATTACCAGACTTTAGTTAGTAAATTTTTGAAACCTAACAATACAAAAAGTATTTTTACAGTTTTTCAACTCGTGCTAAATTTTTGATTGGCAGCGTATAAATAACGAAAGGTATCTTGTAAAAATGAACAGACACAAAAAAAAATAAATTGAAGAGATGAAACAAAGTAATCCCGAACACCAACGCAAGATGGAGTTCAAGGTCTCGACAGGTTCTCAATGCGAGAACCACAAAAGTTGAAGGATAATAGATCTGTCCAAAAAAGAACTTGATATAATGACCGGGGGGAACTAATTCTAAGGTACAGAGAAACAAAAGAACCTCGATCCCGAAATTACGATAGCGAGAACGGAAACATTTAGAGTAAGCATCTCAAAGAAGAAAATAAGTATTATGCCGAACTTCATTTACAGTCAGGGGTTAAAGAAACCGCAGGACTGCCATGTTCGGTGCATTACACAATATCACTTGAGGTTTGTTTTCTTCTTTCATCTCTAGTGAAGCATTAACTTGTAACCGTGAACAATTATAGCTCATTTTCACATATCAAATTTATGATTCCCTCTCTACCCGTAGTCCAGAAAGTGTCACCTTTACCAATAAAAAATTATATAAAATTGATAACACCAATAGCCCAATACTCAGGTTTTCGTTTTATCACAAAAATAATAAACGCTGAACAGCTTAGATCAAAGTAGATAAATTGGTTCAAGCCTCCCTAGCCGCAACAAAGGCGTTCTAAAGCGAAGGAGGAAGGCATCATTTATACGGAGTCAAGAGAACGCGAAATCTTTGCACAAGGTGCATAGAAACTTCAAGTTGAGGAAGAAGTGTATGAAACAAGAAAAAAGTTGAAGAAGAAAGTAGTAGGTGGTGAAAAACGGGCCAGCAGGAAACCAAAAAATAAGACCTGTAACAACGAAAAACATTTCAACGAAACACGGGTTTAGATAAAGACATGAGAACTTAAAACCTAGAGAAAATCCGACATTCTGCCTGATACTTGGAAGCAATAATTTTTCGAAAATTAAGCATTGAATGAAAAAAGGCATACCTTGTCAATAGGCTATATAAAAAAACATCGTTCTTAAATGATTGTAATAATCAATCCATAAATAAGATAGTACTTACAAGAGACATGCAACAAGGACCCACATTCGGGCCCACACAACACAGGTTGCACTAACCATTGGTAGCCTTCCTGAGGTTCTCGGCCCCCTCCTTGATCTTGAGCTCCTTGCGTATTTGGCGCCTGATGTGCTCCCGCAGCTCGCCCAGACGCAGGCTGATGGCGTTGCTGGCGTCCGCGCCCAGCAGCTCCAGCGCGCCGTTGCCCGACAGCCCGTAGCGGTGGCTCAGCTCGTGGACCACTGGCACCACCTGAGGCAGGACGCGGCCCGTTACCAAACATATCAGGCGCACACTCAAATACTCAACAAATTCAGTGGCTAGCGTACTCAAATATGACGAACCTTGTCACAGAAAAACATGACAATGCATGAATGACAAATAATTTTATGGATAGAAAATTTAAGAAGTTCAAATTGAACAAATTAGAAACAAACATAGTATTAACATTGACGTTGCTAGACGCACAGATGAAAAAACACCGAAATGAACAGCGATCAACTAAAAATAAGAATAGAGAAAAAGATTCTATTAGACTATGAAGTAGTTTAAGCCCCTCATACCACAACAAAGATGTTCTCAGCAGAGAAAAAATTATGGCATCGATTAATAAAGATTCGAGAAATCGGCTGATTTACGAACAAGGTGTGTCCCCACACACTGTACACAAAAACAGAAAGATTTAAAGACGTTTATGGGGCAAAGTAAAAGTTAAACAAGAGAATAATTAGGGGCTTGAAAAAAAGTCACTAGTGGAGCAAACAAGACGGTCAGTAGCGAGTTAAAATCCTTCCCACTTCAACAAAGTACTTACGAGTACATAACCTTTAGCTTTGAAAATCACAGTTTACCCCTGGAAGCTTTCATTTCTACAGATACAATGGTAATATCCGCAAAATCACAGTTTACCCCTGGAAGCTTTCATTTCTACAGATACAATGGTAATATCCGCATGTGAGAGGAAAAATATAAAAGTGAAGCCTTAACCGTAAGTTGGTAAAAACGTCTCACTATCTCAGCGTTTATCAGATCAAAAAACGAGAGGAAAACCGCTGGTAAACAACAAGGGAGTACAAAACCTATTAAACCTGCTGAAAACAAAACTTAATCGAAAATATAATAAAATTAAGAGTGCGTACCATGCAATGTCGAGCGCATTTTAATTTATCCTATATAAAGCATCGCCTGTGTACAGCTGCGAAAAACATGCGTTCACATCACCTTTGTGTAAGCATAAAAATGATGAACAAGTATCTAAATTTCTATGAAAGGACAAAAACACCCTCTAACGGACCGGACAACACAACCGTTACTTTGAAAGCAACCTTGAAGCGATCAATTCACGTTACTATGGCTTCTGAAGAGAAATGCTCGTCGTTAAGGTATTTTATACATGCTTAATTAGATAATTAACATAACGACATCCACCGTTGCTAATGACGATCAGCATACAGCAATTGAACATTAATAAGCACTCATACGAATCATTTTTTTACGCAACAGCTAGTGAGGAAAAGGTAGAAGAATAAACTGCGAGTAAAATCTTCAGAGCACTTACAAGACAGTGAGCATTGTGTTTAGAGGGCATGAAACGTATAATACCTTATGCAGCATTTGCCAGCCACACCGTGCTGCCTGACAGCGACTTCAAGCAAACAAGCACAGTAAAGCGACTCGATCACCGACCCCAAGTGGAAGAACGTCACAGCTCGGATGCACTCAAATTAAGCTTCGTTGCATTCACGCGGACAAGTCGAGCATAACGTCAGCCATTGAGTCAGCGATGGTCTAAAGGAACTACTTGATAACAACACATCACACTTGACTGGTTTAAATGTGCGCCGCAGCAAAACTGAAGCAATAAGTCTAACCCAAGTCATTTTCACGCATCGTTTCAGCAAATTCAAAATTTTTGTATCTCTTAGAACAAACAGTGGAACACAAAATAAACACAGAACAGTTTACGCGACCGAATCTTTAAGCGAAGTAAACGTAACATTTTCACAAGGTTGCTCATAACCTTTTGGTATACACTACATAGTATTCACTGAACGCCTTGTGTGCATTCAACTGGCAACTACTAGAATACAGCACTAATTTCAAAAGTCCACTTAATTTCTCTACACTACCATTCGCTTGACCTGTCATCAGCGATGAAGTTTTTCTCAAAAACCGAACCGCTCAGTGAATAACCGTTGCGTTTGATTCAATGTATGCACTTTATCACGCATAAGTCGCTCTACAAAACCAGTATTATAAACTTGGAAAAAATTATACATCATTTAGTGACTACGGTGATTTCAAGAGAGTGAAAAGAAGAGACTATTTGAATATAGAGTGTAGAAAACGGAATCTATTCACTTAGTGTGTTCCCACACAGGAAACCCTGCGTATAAACACGCCAAGTTGAGATGAAAGATATAATAGACACAGAAAAATAGCATAGAAGGCATCAAAACAGCAGCACGAAAGACGTCACGAAGGCATGTATATAGATATAACTTGAAAAACCTAACAGGATTCCTCCTTGGGGTGCAAATCCCCCAAAACACAGGAAAGGTAAATCTAACGTAAACCTTCTGATCATTCTATGCCTATGAAGGATATTTTGCTCCATCAGGTACGACAATTATCTACAATATCGACCGAGAGGTTTTCCAAGCTAAAATGCTGTTATTGACATTATACCGTTTCCTATTCCCAGAAAAATTTAACATGCTCGCCCGGAGAGCAACAATAAGAAATCAACAAATAGAAACAGTTCCTCATTCACGAAATGTACGATCACAAAAATTCCAGTGCTACAGATAATCGTTCATATACATATTTCTCCGCACGTTGCAGTGCGAGCGCATCGAGAATTATTTTTAATCCATCTTCATTTCTTCGCCTCACGATCTTGAGTTATCAACATTTCACACAATTTCAAAATCAGAATTTTTCACAGACTAAGTATTCTCGCATAGCAAATATCTTCAGTAATTAACTTCCTTCTCACAAAATACACAACCAACCAAACGGTAAAATGAAAATTCACCGTCGTCTTCAGCTCGGGACCTCGCATCTTCCTCCTGGGAACGCTAATTCTTAAAAACAATAGTTGTATCCCTCTGAGTTGCCTAATACGACATTAGCAGAAGAAAATCCTAAGAAATATCAGATCGCAATACTCAATAGGAGGATGTTACAGCATTGCCAATGATGCAGAGCATATCTGCCAAAAACATTTAATCTCGAAAACCAGTAATCGATGGCACACGCATTACAAACATCTTCCACGGCGAATTGGCCTAAAACTACTGCCAGGAAAGAGAATTATAAAGCAAGTCGTCTTTACACACTGCGAAGCTGCAAATAAACGCCTCACCATGAATGATACACCATGATACTTGAAAAAATATCTTATCATAGCCTGATTAGCTAGTTGTGATGGGTGAAACAGGCCCGAGAAATAGAAGTGAGGAGCAGTGAAGGGCCAAGTGAGGAGAGCAAAGACGTGCTGGCGCATGGCGGGAGGCGGCCAATTAGCGCGGGACAACAAGCCACTCTTGTCTGGCGAGCCTGAGGGCAGCGGAGGGCGAGGGCACGCAGCAGCACCTCGTCAGCTGGACGCCTCCAACACCAAGTGCTCACTTTAAGGCAAACTAAATACAAGCGCGCTCTATTCAATACATCAAGGGAGAGGCACTTGCATAGTGCACGTCTCATGAATGCACCCCTTAATTACGGCTATTGTTTTGCCGACTCGAACACAAATGTTGAACCAGATAAATGTTATCTAGTTGAAGAATTATTTGAGTAAATCAATCATGAAAAAAAACGTACAGCGACAGCAGAGCGAGCAAATCTCAAAATACAACTGCTGCAATCCTATCGAAACTGTATTTGATCAATAATAGATTTAGATACCTGTGGAGTCCCCTGCATGGAAAGATTGTAAACTTGACTCTTTGCAACATTACGAAAATTTCATAAATAATATGTTGCGAAAATGACCATTTCACAAGAGTGCAAGCATTAATTCACACTTTTTATAGAATTCATTGTAAACATTTTGAAAAATATCCGCAACTGAGATTTGGGTGACAGCTTTAAACCCTCAATAGAAATATGTTCTCACTCTCTCGCGTGCTGTTAGTAAAAAGTGTAAAAATTCAGTAATGTATTGATTCAAAAATTGTCGGCAGCACAAGGACGCATCATACTCGAATCATAACCTGAAATTAAAGACTACCCAAATACACACAACTCAGAAGGTTCCATTACAACCCCCGTAGACATGTCCGCACACGAAAAATTAAGGTAACTGGTTTTTGCTTGGATAATTAGCCTTTCCGTGTGTACGTGTGAGAACATCAACTCCGATCATGGGCTTTTGGTCCAACCACAAATTGTGAAGTAAATCTTGTATCTTTGCTTTTCATAATTGTAAAAAAATACAGTTTTTCACGTGTGAGACTACAAACGGTTCATTTATAACACGAATAACGGAAATATAGTTTCAGTAAATCAACAAACGAAAATAAGTGAATTATTCGTCATACGCCTTCCCGCCACAACATGTTAGAGAATCCCGCCCGAAGCGGATGCACCAACTCACCGGGTTGATGCTGTACAAAAAGAGAAGTGTGGAGGCCGTGGGGGCAATACTGCACACAAGGCAGTCGGGAACACTAAAGTGCTGGAGAACTTCACTCGCTTCCTTGGTGATGTTGGGGTACCAGGCGGTCGCGGGAGCGATCCCGGTGCCTGCGTTCTCCCACAACATGGCTAATGCGCAGATCTAGTGCTTTCTAACACTCGGTAACTAAAATCGTTTTCAATCTTTATCACCTTGCTATTTTGTTCAGTTTCACTCTTGACACCTGATTCTGTGTAGTTCTTCTGTTTCTCTGTGCTTTACACACAGAGTGTAGGCAAGTTTCTATCTAGAGAGTTTCTTACACTTGAAACCACTATCGAATAAAATGACTACACCGGTTTTTTAGTATTACAATCACAACACTCGTAAGAATAATATACTCTCTTAGAAATTATATGATATAAATATAGCGACCAGCAACCGTATAAAGACTAGGTAAGAGAACACCACTAACGAGGATTCGCCAAGTTTTATCCAACTCCACTGGTGACATTCGCACTTTTTCCAGTGCGCTGAGCACTCGAGGGAACACTAGCCTCAATTAACAACACTTGCAATGACTCGGAAGTTGTGCTACACACGCAAGACAGCTTGAGAACAGTGGAAAGCCTAGGATCCCCGAGGCTTGAGGGTACACGGCAACTGAGACAGGGACAGGCGGTTGCTGGGCAGCTGAGAGCACTTAAGCGCCACTCGTGAGGTGCCATGAACACCATGCTACTGAAGGACGCGCACTGTTGTGCACAGCCACACAAAACTCATGTCACATGACTACATGCATCCACAAATTGAATCACAAAGGAAATTTACTGCTAAGTCCGTCAGCTCGATGTATTCAATTTACTGAAAAACATATCGCGATCTCCTGTAGGTTGAAAAAACGGTTAAAAAAAGGGTGGTCGAGTAGAGAGGAAACAATCTGCGAGCAACAAAACAAAATGAACAATAATATAATTCAAGCAATGGATACCATATACACCCAAATATTTTTCCAGCTATTATAGCTAACAATTTACAATTTGGATGAATTAATAATAGAAATTAATGTGGTAAATAGTATATGCAGTAATTGCGAGAAAGCAGTAAGCAACGAGTGAAGACAGACATCAGATGACGCGAGAACAAGCGTCAAACGCAGGAATTAAAGACGCTTTCTTTCCAGCGCGTGAGCTGCGTAAGTCTGGTCGCTGCGCGCAGATCTGCTCCGCGGCTAACATTGACCTACAGCGCTTGAGCGAGGGATTTTCCGGATATTGGTCTCGTAGGACAGCACTCCTCTGACTTAATCGGAAGAAATTTGAGTAGGAAATCTTAAATTGTAATAAATGAGTGATAGTAAATTAGTTTCACACCAGTTTCGGCCATTATTGTAGGTAGTATAATATGAATTGTTTAGATGTACGAAGACCAGAAATGTATGCAATACATGTATTTTAAAATTCAAAAAATATGTGTACTAACTCATGTCTCACGACAGGCACTGTGCATAACTTTCACGATTGACGTAAGGTAAACGAGCCTTATTTGAAGACAAGAGCATTTCAAATGGAGGTAACCGCAGCGCGAATATGCGTTGAAGACTGAGTTTCTTGGCTAATATGGTGAATTGATTGTGAAAGCGCGAGGGTCGCCGCAATGGCACACCGCACGTACACGCAACGAGCGAAGCGCGAGACCGGACCCACGCTACAGGCCTGCGCTTGGGTTAGTGCAGAATATTTCTAAATCCTACTGTGGCAAATAAAGAAATATGACACCAGGCAAACCTGTTCACTTCAGTATTCTTATATAGTAAAGATTAAAGTGTCTGAGCACTTCGTAATTTTTACAATGTTATTTACAAGTACTTCTCCGACTGAAAAACTGACGACTGCAAATATTTCTATATCCTGGCAATTTTCAGATTGAAAAGTTGACTGTATTCACTCACAACAACCATCAAATTTGAAAGATTAGAGAACAAATAAATTAACTTCGTACCCCAGGAGTATCGCCTTGTGAACACTTTCCTATAAAGGAGAAAAATTCCGTACGACTCGAATAGCAACAACAACAACAACAAAAATTCCAAACCCTTACTCAGTTAAGAGAGTTGCAGTCAACGAAAAAAAAACATATAAATATTTCCGCTGAAGAGTTCAACAACACATTCAGTCTCAGCAATTAGCAACGAATTCACATCAAAACACATTTGTCTAGTAAAAAGTTGGAGCCAATTTTTAATTGAGACAAAATGTAAGTAAAACTGGCTTGGCTACCTACTTACACGAAACCGTAATATCAAGGAGAAATGTATAACATCACCCAAACAGGACTAAGGTGACAGTAGGACTCAGAAACCGAACAACTCCCAATGTATCAGTGACAGACATCCTCTCACTCTCTAGGCACTATTTAAATAAACTGTCTTAACTCCTTTATTTTCAATTTCCGGTTCAAAACAACTATATTGAAATGAGAAAAATCACTGAAGTACCACCCAGCTGGGCATCCGGGCTAGTTCACGCAAGAATGAATACGAGCATAAGAACCTCTCAATATTTTGCCTAACAGATAGATGGTTGGTGAAAATATCACTGAAGGAGAACTCACCGGGTCTCCAGCTCCAAGAGTCATTCATTTCAGGTACAACACCGTCGTAACCAAGTTTCTACTCATCGGCCTTTCGTGTCATCGATATTTGACACATAGGGAGACCAAGACAATTTACAATCCGCGCAGCAACCGCAACACAATTTTTGACAGCACCACTGACTAACAGAGTTGCGAGACTGACACAGTCTAGCAAGTGAGGCTTGAACGAGAGAGAACGGAACACGACAACCAAATAATGCACGTCGGCCCGGCTACCTCGCAGAAACAGCTACCACGGGAGAGAAACGAGCGGCGGTCAAGGTAGCGGCTCAGAAGGGAGAGTAAAGAGTAATCACTGGATCGTGAAACCCTAAATGATAAAAAGTAATGACTATCCCTCGCTCTAGTTATATTAGAATAGTTTTTGAAAACGTTCCCTCGAACGTCTCAAAGACGAGAAATACCAAGAAGTATAAAAATTCCGGTGACTAAACGACATAAAAAAATTTATATTTTAGGAAACTACAGAAAGACCAAGGAAAAGTTCATGAAGTGTTAAAAGGGAATGAATTATAGGTTTATGATGTTAACTATTTCAGTTTTTGTAGGGCCTAATAAAAAATGAAGCTAATTAGATAAAAAATAACATGTACAGCATGACGGAATCCCAACACTCCACAGAATAGAACCCCGAAATAGCACTGCCTAAGTACCAACATTTCTGTCGTGGAACGGAACGAGGAATGCGTCGCATACAGCCTTAGAGCGAGTGGAGTGAGTGAAATTGCAGAAAAAACGAGTCCTGAGATTTTGCTGCGGCCTTGGCACAGGCAGCGCTTGCAGTTTTATGAAATGAAAACATGACCTCGGGAGAGAGAGAGAGAACCGAGCAGCATCTGCTTCTGCAATACATTGATCTCTTCTCAACCCTAGGGTACACGGCAAAACAGCATGTGTAGGGATCTGCATTATGCATAGTAATAGGTTTATTGCACGAACTCGATAGTTTTAATGGCAACTATAGGTTCCTTTTTAGCGTTTAATTGCTTTAATTTTCGCTGTTCAATACGAATGGCCAAGTAATGGTGTGCACATAGACTGGAGCGAGCGCAAGGATTATTCAGAGATCCTCTGCTGATTTCACAATCTTTTGGGATAACTCAAATTCGCAGGACGACAAAATTCCTAAAAGGTCGTTGACCTTTTTTATAGAATTAATTAAAATTTCATCCCAAAGTAATATTCCGAAGTACAAAAATAACTTTCAGAATAAGAAAATTCAAAAAAAAAACTTGACGTATTTAAAGCACAAAAATACACACTTGAAATACACACAAAAAGCACTTAAACACTTGAAAGCAAAGAACGATTCGCACTCAAAATAGCTAGAACTATAAATGAGAAATATGCTGAAAATGTAAATTAAGATAAACTTGAGAAGTAATATGATTTTCAAGAATTCAAGAGATACTTATGTAAAATAGTTAGAGAGCTGATTAGATTAGATTAGATTATTAATTAGTTTAAGCCTCCCTATCCTCAACAAATGAGATCCAAAAAGAGGAAGGAAAAAGGCATCATTTAGTATGGAGTTTAGGAAACGCGGAATCTATGCAGAAAGGGCATAAAAACAATAAGGTGAGACAGAAGTTCATGAAACAAGATCAAAGTTGAAGAAGAAAGTAGTAGGTGCTGAAAAAACAGGACAGCAGTGAACCAAAAAAAGATGGTCTGTAATAAAACAAAAACCTATGTTATTTTAACAAAAAAGAAAGCCTACCTAACCTATAGCTCAGGTCCTCACACTGTCCCCATGGGAGCGCTAATTCCCATAGATACAATAGTTGTATCCCCCTGAGGAGAGTTTGAGAGCTGAATAACTCTTAAAAATACATCTATTCAAATACAGATCTTCACGCGAAGATTTGGTTGAGGCATTCGGTGACTTTTTTCAGAAATGGTGCACAGTAGGCCTTCCCTCGCAGGAGAAACTGTTGGAAATAACTGCCATGTTCCAATGATTTAATGGGAAGTGTTATGAGTACGATGGATAGAGCGTACAAAGCATGTAGCAATTACGCCTGCTTTCAATCCAAATTACTTGAATTTAAACAATCACTAATGAACAGTAATTTATGTAATATTTTGATCGATAAAAAATAAAATAATTCTTAAATCGAACCCCACATGGCGACAATACTACTGGTTCGAACATCCGTAATATCAAAAGTATTAAATATTACATGTTAATGTTATGCATCCACGCAAGAAGCTGGATGAAACCATATATAATAAGAAAAAATAAGGTCTAACAAACTGAAGGAGGTTCGAGACTCATATGCTGCAATTTCTACAAAAAATCGCACACATAATGACCGAGTAAAAAATTAATCGATCACAACTCACAATAAATACTCTACTGATCGGAGCTGATGTGATTGATAAATTTAACTGCACAACTAGAGAATGTAAATTTCTCGATTGTTACCTTGGTTTCACAAGAATAGCTCTTAAACAACGATGAAATGCTCATAAGTATGTGAACCTTTTTCGTCTATATGAACCTTTTTCGTTTGCATCGTCATTTAAAATCTTTTAATGATGAGCTTCACATGAATGCTCTGATGTGCTGTCAAGTCATAAAAAATGAACTTTTTCAAATTATCGAAGCTCTGTGCACCTGCAAACACAGGCCTATTCTTAATGAAAACGCTTAATTTATCTGTTCTCAAATAATTTAACAGAACTAACAGTTTAAACATCGAAAATTGCAAACTCTATTCATTTCATTGTAATCGACATTCTGAGCATGTATTTAATTCACTTTCTTAACACATTGATGGCGACGGGTTAACTGAAGTTCAATATAAATCTCAAATTCAAAGCCAAAAGTTGTTAAAAAAAATTACAAATAGCAAACATAAATTGGGTAAAATAAGTACCATTAATTTAAAAAGGCTTAAAAAATTTCAAACGACCCATTGATGGGTCGTTTTACAGCTAAAAAACTTAAGCACAACCCACAGGCGGATAACATCGCCATGAATGTGATGACTACTATGGACGCGAACCAATTCGAATATCTGAATGTTTTCAAGTCTTTTGTCATTTTTGACCGTGAGAAGAATGTTTTCTGGAACTGCCTCAGGGATAGTGATGCAAAAAAAACGGTTTTATTTGATTGCGTTTTTTTTTTTTCAAAAAAAACATGTTTTTTATGTTTTTTTTTTTTCGTTTTTTTTGCACACTTAAATTTCGTTAAGTATATGTCTGGGGTTTTTTTGACACCTAAAATATATTAATATCCATGTTTTTTAGTCATTTTTTTGTAATGAAAACATGAAAAATAAACCATACAGTAAAAGTGGTGGCAGATAACCCACAACTGCCTAGAGGCGTCTAAGAGGAACAGCAGGAGCCACAGAACTTATATTGTTGGCAGTCAAAATTCAGAGCTTACTATCTCTACTATGTCTGATTTTATTTATATGTGACCAAAAAAATCAGACTTTGCAGAGATAATAAGCTCTGAATTTTGACTCCATCAATATAAGTTCTGTGGTAAGTTCTGTGGCTCTTGCTGTACCTCTTAGACTCCTCTAGGTAATTGTGGGTTATCTGCCACCACTTTTACTGTATGGATTATTTTTCATGTTTTCATTACAAAAAAATGACTAAAAACCATAGATATTAATATATTTTAGATGACCAAACAAATATGCTGTTTTTTTTAACATGTTTTTTTACAAAAAATTCTGACTAATAAAAATGAATATTAATATATTTTCTGGTACCAAATATAACCATGCTTTTTTTACAAAGAATCATGACTAAAAAACAATATATTTTAGGTGACCTAAAAATCCCCATGCAGTTTTTTTTAAAAAAAAACATGTTTTTTACTAAAAAATCATGACTGGAAAAACATGATTAATATATTTATGAGACCAGAAAAATGTTTTTGTACTAAAAAATCCTGACTAAAAAACATGAATATATATATGCGACCTAAAAAACCCCATGCTGTTTTTTAAAAAATATGTTTTTTAAAAACAATGATGTATAAGAAAACCTGGATATGAATATAGGGTAATGTTCGAATGGCCGTACGGTTCGAATCGTCGGTCATGCTAAGTCAATTTTCAATTTTGAAAAACGATAGCAATCCAAAAAATGTAAGATGCGTAGCAGATTACACCACTACAGGCCTTGTGGGTTGAGTTTTTAGATAGCTACCGAGCGCAAAAGTTTAAAATTAACTAAGAATGACCGACGATTCGAACCGTCCGACCTTTCGAACATTACCCTATTTTATGCGACCAAAAAACCATGCTGTTTTATTTTATGTATTTTTCATAAAAATTCGTGTCTTAAACCATGGATATTAACATATTTTATGTTACCAAAAAAATCATTGTTTTTTTAAAACATGTTTTTTTATTAAAGTTATTATTCATTTTTTATTCACGACTTCTTTGTAAAAAAAAACACGCCCCCAGGGGGGATACAATTATTGTATCTATGGGAACTAGCGCTCCCAGGGGGACAATGTGAGGGCCCAAGCTGCGAGTTAGGTAGGCCTCCATTTTTTTGAAATAAAATATTTTTGTTATGTTGAGGACTGCTTTGGTTTTGGTTCACTGCTGTCCTGTTTTTCAACACCTACTACTGTCTTCTTCAACTTTGATCTTGTTTCATAATCTTCCTTCCTCTCTTTGGATTGCATTTGTTGCTGAGTAGGGAGGCTAAAACTAATGACTAATCTAATCTGTAAAAAAACATGGATATTAATTTATTTTATGTGACCAAAAAACCATGCTTTTTGAAAGAATTTTTTTTACAAAAAATGTGTTATTAAATTTCATCTGACCAAAAAACATGACCTTTTAAAAACCATGTTTTTTCACAAAAAGTCATTAATATCCATGTTTTTTAGTCATGATTTTTTTGGTAAAGAAAACATGGTTTAAAAAAACCAGCAAGGTTTTTTTTTGGCACATAAAATATATTAATATCCACATTTTTTGATCATGATTTCTGTAAAAAAGATGTTTTTCAAAAAAACAGCATGGTTGTTTATGGTAAAATAAAGTATATTAATATCCGTGTTTTTTAGTCATGACTTTTTTGTAACAAAAACATTCAAAAAACAGCATGAATTTTTTGGTCACACAAGATATATTAATATCCATTAGAACCGTACCAGGTCTTAGAATAAAATATCTACAAAGAATCTATTCACTTTATAAAACCTTTCGGAGACTAGCTCCATCCTCAGTAAGTCATTCAGTCAAATGTTTTTCAAAGGAACAGTGAAAATTCATTATCCATTTCACCAAATTTTACTGAATGACTGAGGATGGAGCTGGTCTCCGAAAGGTTTTATGGAGTGAATAGATTCTTTGTAGATATTTTATTCTAAGACCTAGTACAGTTCTATTAAACATGATTTCAATATTAACAGCATTCTTTATTTATAAGTTTCTAAAGACAATTCGATTAAAGAAAAATAACTTTCCTGATATTTATATCCGTGTTTTGTTAGTCATGATTTTTTTTAAATGTTTTTTAAATAAAAAAATATTTTGGTCCCATAAAATATAATAGCCATGTTTTTTAGTCAAGATTTTTCTGTTAAACAGCATTGTAAAAAAAACAGCATTGGATTTTTAAAGTCACAAATATATTAATATCCATGGCTTTTATTCATAATTTTGTATAAATAACATGTTTTTCTTTTAAAAAAACAGCATGGTTTTTTAGTCACATCTCTATGAATGACCATAAGTAAAGATATGTTATTATAACACCATTTTGGGAGTTGAAGGTCATTCACATGTATTGTAAAATAAATGAAATATCAAAGCCTGAAACCGCAGAAAATGAAAAATTTCATAAAACCATGGAAAACCATCAATTAAGAAGTATGCTGTTTTATTTCGTAATTTGACATGAAAACAAATAATGTAATGTGGTTCTTTTTCTTGATGAGTTATTTTCAGACAAAATATTTAAAAAAAAAAATATCCACTTTTTTGGCCACGTTTTTTTTTGTAAAAAAAATGTGTTTTTTTTTTACGGCATGGTTTTTTTTTTTGAGCCACATCTCTACTCAGGGAGGCAATGATTTTTGTACAACGCAACGTTGCACTGTACGAAATTCAAATTCTATTTTGAAAAATGATCAATTCCCTCAGGAATTTAAACACACCACGATCTCCAACCATTATTAAGAAAATTAATAACATCTGTTTTCTCGTTTCTTCCAACTCCCATCCGGCAATACTGCAGCACCTTCACATACACCAGACTTTTTTCGACCTTCAACAGGCAGAACGATTTCGCAACTACACCTATAGTTTCTCACACCTTGCAACGCAACCAGTGGTAGTTGCACTAATCACCTTAGTTACTCGGGGGATATAAACTAAACAAATATTCAATAGAGAGAGATAACAAAACATAAATTCTAATGCATCCTCTACGAGTTGAATATAACCGGCACGAAACACATTATAGAATTATACAACTGGCAAGTGGTAATCAAGAACATGTGATCAATATAAGATACTAAAATTAAAATGGCGTTTTTTTCGAAATCTAATACGTAAAATGAACGCGGAATCTATGCAGAAGGGGCATAGACACAGTAGTTGAGAGAGAAGATTATGAAACAAGATAAAAGTTAAAGAAGAAAGTAGTAGGTGCTGAAGGACAGGACAGCGGTGAACCGAAAAGAAGGTGGTCCTAAATATAACAAAACACATTTTCTTTCAACAAAAAGAAGGCCTACCTAACTCTAGGCTCGGGCCCTCACACATGTTCCTCCTGGGAGCGCTAATTCCCACAGATACAATAGTTATAAACTTCTGAGGGGAGTATTTATTGCAAAAAAATGTTTGACAGAAATTCTCTTAAAAAAAGCAATGCAATGTTACACACTTATTGAATCGAGACGTTATAAGCATCAAAAACTGATCGAAGACATACGTACAACAAAAATGAATATCAGAAGACCGATACACACCTATCTTCCAGCATCAAGAGCAACGCATTCCCTTCCAAGAGCTGAGGCAGAAAATAGACCCAGCAACTAACACCCAGCGAGGCTACGAGCTAGCTAGAGAATCAGGTAGATCACGAGCAAGGCACACGACCCAGCTCATGAGGGCGAGGTCCTCGAGCGATGGAGCGCGACGGAGAACAAGAAGAAAGTCAGACACCTCGGAGCGGCGATAACAGCTGCTCGTGGCGCATGAATGAAACAACGCTGACCTTTGCACGAGTGAAAACAGCGGCGGGGCAGACGGACCATATACCGCCAGGCCTCTACGCGCATCGCTGCCCACGCACTCTAAACATCGCACGAGTAACTTCGTATCAATCCATATTAATAGCGTAAAACTAAAATGTTCTAGTCGCTCAAATTTTCAGATTTACACATCTATCACGAGTAACAAGAACACAAAGTATTCAAGATGATACAGCTTTCATTACCAATAACCTAATGCAAGCACTGCCAATCACAAGTCTAATGAATGTATAATTAAGGCGAGTCCCTAATAAAGTAATCGCGCTAACCAGGAGTCAAATGTTATTGATATATTAGGCAGCACTAAGACTCGTAACATATTCACTACATTTTGGAACATTTGTAACACTAGATAAATAGCTCATTTACGTACCAGTATCAATGACTACCATCTCACTGATTCCATTACCTTTACTTAAATTCGACTCTGGCGTACAAGTTAAAAGGTTATCGTGCAAATATATTTTTCCGTTTGTCAGAAAGGATAAGACTGTAATCAAGCAATAAAGATGCTTTCCAACTCGGCTTCTTCCAACCTAACCAAACCGACCGTAGCAAGTGCGGAAACGTAGAGAACGTGTTAAAGTATTATTTCAATCCATTAAGAATAATTCATAACATCAATAAGCGTTCACGCTGAATAAAATTCTTCAGAATATTTTCTCAGTGGTAGACGAACAAATAAAAACATTTTTACAAGGTGAGTACTGACGCTACTAAAGCAAATCAAATACCTTTATGTGCGCACCAATGGTGGATCTAAATATCAACTTACGACTACACAAATGGTCGTGTTCTACAAGAATCCAATTTTTAACCAGGTACCGACCGAAATTCCTGGGCGCTGCATCAGCTCACAATGAGGTTTTGGTGCAGGCGGAAAATAGACCTTCAGTGCTGACCTAAAAGCGTAATGCACAGAGTGAAGCCTCGCACTGCGCAGCGAACAGGGCAGGAAGGGCTGTCGATTGCAGCAGTCGCCGGTGTCGCGCCGCTGGCATTTCCGGCCACCCGGCAACGTCCAAATTGGCACCAATGAAAACCTCAACAAAAGACCCAACCAGCCGTGAACTGCATAGCATCACGCTAGCACACCTTCAGATCAGTCCATGCTAACTCAAGCCTGAAGCTGGTGAACACAAGTTGCTGGAAATAAGTGTAAATAGAAATGCGCACTTGGCTCGGCCGCGTCACCGAACTCAAAACTTGCACACCGCGGCTTACAAAATAACTCTCTCGACGACAATTAACAGCCTACACGTTTAATTCGATTGCCTCCATTTGTGATTATTTAAGATAAGCTCACATTAGATATTACTTTAAGCCTCCCTAACAGCAACAAAGGCACTCCAAAGAGAGGAAGGAGGAAGACATCATTTAGTATGGACTTATCACTTTGATCGCAATTGGTTTAACTAAAGTTCAATATTCAACTCAAATTTCAAGTCAATTGAAGCAAGAAATTTTAAAAATAACATGTTAACCGGACCGGGCCTTTATTTAGCTTAAGTGTTAATGAAAATTTAGTTTGTGACTCCTGGTCGGTCGGCAAAAACATGAGAATCCTATCCGAGGCAATCAGTGATGCACATTGCGGTCAAAGTGTTCGGGGAACGCGGAATCTATGCAAAGGATACATATAAACAGTAAGTTGAGAAAGAATTTCAAGAAACAAGATAAAAGTTGAAGAAGAACGAAGTAGGTGCTGAGAAACAGGATAACAGTGAACCGAAAAGAGAGCCCGAAACAAAACAAGAAATTTATTCGATTTCAACATACTCGTAAAGAAGGCCAACCCAACCTAACTTTAGCTCAGGACTTCGCATATTCCCCTGGGAGCGCTAATTCTCATAGATAAAATAGTCATCATGTTTAAAAATAAACACAAAAAATTATGACTAAATACATTTTTACACTACAAAATAAAATGTCGTTTTTTACACTGAAGTCAACTTTAATGAATAAAATTAATTTCAAAATGCGTGCATGCCAATTCGATTTCGTTGGCCTTTTACATTAGTTCCTCTTAAATAGGTGCAATGTGAGCTTTCCGAACAAGAAAGCTACGACACACAAGGAATAATTAAATGAACAAAACTTTGACACATAACAGCATTGTTTGCTCGAAATTTAAGGTACATCAAACGTGTAAAGAACATCAATTTAAACAAGACAAATTTCAAATAATGGTAAATAAATTTCATCGAAACATTATTTCATTCTCTGACGAGTTACAAAACTAAATAAAAATGAGGATTAGAAAAAGAACGCATCGACCACTGATGCTACGCAAGTCAAATCCATGCGATCTTTTAGCGTCACCATATATAAACGTTAATACACATGCAACTCGAACGATAACAACAATACATTTTATATCTTTCACCAACTATCACCTAAGTTTCGCACAGATATGAAATAAAAAAATGATGTTACGCCGCAGAAGCAATCACAAACTGCCATCCGAAGTGAGGTGAACAAACGAATTGGCAGTTGTCGTCTGGCCTCCACAAAGATGCGTCCCCAAATGCCACTTCTTTATATAGTCAAGACTTGAGCGCTGCGAAGGGAAACTTTGCCTTCATTTTGCATGACACAAAGAATAACATTGCTCTCACGGTCATGACTCACTCCCAGTAACCTTCTGAACGAGTTTCTGAATAATTAAGGTAAATCTTCATATTATGGCTCTTATAAAACAAAAGAACCACAGCATTTATATTGAACAATTGATATTGAATCAACAGTATAAGTAAGAGTATATGGAAGGTAATACAATTTGTAAGGTTGTTTTCCTAAATGACATGCCCAAGGCTACAATACACAGAGCATTCGATGTTCTCGCACTGCCTGTAATGATGTACTGATATTTTACCCGCAAAGAACAATCGTAAATCACTGTTGTGAAGCGTCCCTCAACTTGATTACTTAGAAAGTTAAAACGGGCACAAACACATCCACTTAAGCGAAGGTTCAACACGAAAAGCAGAGTGTGAGAATTGAGACGAGAAAATAGACATGTATGCGGGCGTAACTGTACGGCGAAGCACCAGCTCATAACGGTGCTTATTCCTGCTTTAGGGTCTTCTTGGTGTTCATTGGTATTGTTTAGACTTCTAGGCACAACATCACGTCAAAACACCCGTTCCTTCTAATTAATACGGTTATTTCAGCTAGCATTAATCCACGGGTTTCTCAGTGGTTGATGACACGGTTTTTATTTTAACCCTTTTCTGTTGAGTTTCAGCGCACATATGCGAAATTATAAATTAACTAAGAATTTCAAAGAACCCTCGGCAGTAGGCCTAAAGAAAACAATATCTCATCAGATATAATTCAGTTTGATAACACAATCAAGATAGTGAGGAAGAAAATTTGCACCATCTTGGAGAAGTAATCATATTAACCTAATAATGTCAGATATGATCAACTAAGCGTACATAAATCCGCTGCGTTAAGTCAGTATTTCTGAGAAGTTTCCCCGCCACCTACATTTTTCATGACTCCCAGTAATTACCAACCCACCAGTTCAAAATTTGATACGATGTCTGCATTAATGACCCAATACTCGCACCAGCATTTGAATTCAACTTTTACAACTGCACGAAGTGTTTTTAAGCTTTACATAGCACATAAATTTAGCTACATTTTCGCTAGAATATAAAGCACACGCAATAATAAGAACCTGGCATGAAGGTCGGGAACTAAACACTTAAGAGAGAGAGACGGAAGAAAGCCACTAACTCAGTATGGTATCGGCAGGGGTCGGCGGCACTGGCGGCGAGCGGATGCACGTCCAAGCAATAAAGAGGAACAAGGAGCGAGAATAAGGGGGATGGAAAGTGGGGAGGAGGAGACTGCGGCAAGCACAGGGCGTCACGCATGCACCGTGTAGACGAACCCCACCACATCGAACTAGCGGACGCAAAAAACGAAAATCACAGCCAACGCAGAACAAAGCAATTGCTGTTCCAGGATGTACACAGCAAAAACAACAGTGCCGACAGTGACATCAAACAGAATAGAGGCTAGAAAAATACGAAACCAGAAACAATGAAAGCAATGAAAATTGCAAGAACAAATTGAAATTATCTACCGTTACAGCCGAAGAAAAATTTGTAGCCTAAAAACAAGACAAATTTCAAACAATGGTAAATAAATTTCATCGAAAAATTATTTCATTTTTTGACTAAATGAAAATGAGGATTAGATTAAGTTAGTTTGAGCTTCTTTACGCACAAAAAAGTGTTTTGAAGAGAAGAAAGTACCATTAAATTTAGAGTCGAGAGAACGGGAATTTATGCACAAGGTGTGTTCCTGCACAAGATTTCGTATACATAGAACCAATTAGTTAGGAATAATGAAACAAGGTATAAGTCGAAGAAGAAAGTATTAGGTGCCGAAAAACAGGACAGCCGTTAAACTACAACAGGCAGTCACTGACTAAAAAAAGAACCTACCATTTCAACAAAAAATATGTAACTCTCAGCTCGTGACCTCACACTTTCTCCGTATGGGTGCTAATTGCTACACATACAATAGTTGTACCACTCGAAGAAGCGTAACTGAAAATGAAACACACCAAGTTAGAACGCAAAATATCTTGCAGCCGAGTGAACATAACATTTTAGTTTCTGTAACAATACAACAAATTTCGCCTTCACACGGAAAATGAACAAGAAATTTGGCAAAGTACAAAGAAATAGAGCAAATAATAGAAAAACAAGACAATGATGGTCATTATATTACAAGATAATAGACAGCATTGGTAATATAACCGATTCCGGCGACTAACAACTTCAATGGCATGAAATAAATAGGGTCAGAAAAAAAAAGATCTAATCTTTCAAATGAAAATTGGAATCAACCTCATAATCACCAGTTCTAAATTTACTCCATGATGCACACTTCCAACAGGTCTTACAATCCAACATTGCACAGACGTAACAAAATACAAATGAATTAACTAGATGAAAGACCCCGCGGCAAGACAAAAAATTACCACACTAGGCAACCTTCTTCAGCACACCACCTTGGGTCTATTAAAGGCGAAAGAACTGATAAACAGCCTCCAGAGGTAGAAATTAAATAATTTAAAAATCGTCATACACTTGAATCTTTCCACTGAGCTACCGACTCAATATCGCAAAAGGCATTATAGTCAGAGACGCATGAAGCAGCGACTGGAGGAAATAGAAAATTCAGTCTCTACAGCCACTTCTTATCAACGATAAGACCTGGTACGTTCGAATAACTCTGTAAAACAAAAACCTGTCATTTATCCACATTTGCTTCAATTTTGAGAGCGATTTTCAGGCCCCAGAATGATTGAGAGCTGGCGATGGACTCTTTGGAAAGTGGCAGGCAGCAAAGAGCGAAAGAGGTCGACGGCCATCGCCATCGCCGTCTGAAGGGCGACTCCCACGCTCAAATTTCTTAACAACGGCACCTTCACATCCACCGCCCAATCTTATGCCTTTCCAACTCCTCTGAAACTACTTCAGCTTAGGGTAACAATCAACAAAAGTGCCTTCTTTTATCCAGATTTTGACAAGCTACAAGTACAAGCATTGACTAACTTCAAGACCAGAAAAATTGACTTTTTTGCTTTCCGGTAAGCAGTTTTATGCTACGTGCAATAAATCAAGGCCTAAAACGGCAACAGTTATACTCATATTTCTCGCTATACATCTAAATGGGCCTATTTCTTTTTATTAATAGTATGCAATTCGCTGCATGTTACTACTACGCTTCTTGCCAGGTTCTGATAAAAATGAACAAGCATTGATTCACACTTTTGTTAAGATCGGACACTGGTTAACTTTAGACATAATAACATGCTGGACGCGCCCCTTAACCTCGATTTACCTTTTCAAGCACCATTCTGAACACACGTGAACAAAGCTGCTCTGAGTTCTTCAGACGACTGGCAGAAGTGAACTCGTTCAACCCTAACAGCGCATGAAATCTTGCAACTATCCAGCTTTATGTAAGCGTTATAGTTCAAGTCCGTTTTTTTCGTTATAGCTCACATTACTTCAGGCATGAATGTAAGGAAAAATTAAATTGACAGATTAAATTGTTAGATTATTAGTTAGTTTACGCCTCCCTATCCGCCACAAAGGCGATCCAAAGAGAGGAAGGAGGAAGGCACCATTTAGGATGGAGTTAAGGAAACGCGGAATCTATGCAGAAAGGGCACAGAAACAGTAAATTGAGAAAGAAGATTAAGAAATAAGATCAAAATCGAAGAAGAAAGTGGTAGGTGCTAGAAAATAGGACAACAGTGAACCGAAAAAAAGATGGTCCTTAACATAACAAATCCATTTTATTTCAACAAGAAGAAGGCCTACGTAACTTTCAACTCGGGCCCTTACATTTTCGCTCTGGGAGTGTTGATTCCTATAGATACAATAGTTGTATCTCCCTAAGAGGTATGAAATCGAAAACATTATCCAAGAGTCGTAGCACTTGTTGCGAATACTTGAAATAATATGAAATAATGCACAAAGTTATTAAAATCAGTTTTCAACTGGTACCAAACAGAACATTGTGCCAGCAAATATCAAGTATTTCGTCTATTCTTAGTAACCTTGGCACGAAAAATACAACTAAGGGGAAGCACACATACTAATCCGATCGAGAATCATTCAACTTATATAAAAACATAAGCGTAGTTTGACTAATCCATGAAGCTTCGCACAACATTTGAACAACGAACTGAACAGGATGTTAATCGAGTCCAAATTAGTATCAACAGCGCATAACGTTTACCCGACCACAAAATGAGCATAAAGCGTAGAACTGCAGGAAAACCTCGCTGGAATTTAGTAAAAGAAACTTGCTGTGAATAAAATCCTCTCTAAGCTCTAGAATTATTAGCTACGAACACACTATGAAAGAAGAAAATGAACGATACCATAAATATAATATATAGACACTGAAGTACATATTGTAAAACTAAAAGAAACGAACGGCTGATGCATTTCGTCAAGGGCTTGCCAAATTTCGTTGCATGGAACATCAACAAAATAATTGTCACGATGCGCTTCTTATAATTACGAACATGAACAACTGATGTATGAGACCGTTTTATGCCGTCATACAGAACGCCTGCAAATGCTATCGAAAATGAACACGAAAGTAATTCGCATTAGCATATTCTAGATTACAGTGTTTTATTGCATCACCCATTTTTCATTCAGAACCGAGCAAATGTACAGGCAACTTCCGGGAGGATGCGGGAGTTATGAGGTTGATGAACAAGGTTTGGTGGTTCCGAAGCGATCTTGAATGCGCATCGCATCCTCACATACACGTCGGACCGACAATTACTTTTTGTAGTAGTGCTGATTTAAACTCGAAAAATACAGAAGAATTGGAGCCCGCATTATACTACATATTTTCACAATTGGTTTACGAGCTACTTTGTGAATTTGTTTCACTTAACTAAGAAAATCGCAGAACGGACTACCTTGGGTTGAACGATATGGACCTAGAACATAATCACGCTCAAGTTCAACCAAGTGTTAATTGAACATTCACTTACAACCTACACAAAATGTAGTAAGACCCAGCAGAATCCATGTTCCAAACTAGTCAAAACACAAAAATCACAAATTAAACAGCACGTTAAAACTCAATTTCCATGAAGAAGTTCTTCAACGTAACATGCAAGCCCTATAGCATAGAGTAACAAGATATTGTTGTCCTTTCAGAGCAGTGAAACTTAGAACTGTACCACTTCCACGAGGAACTTATACGAAACAATAAATGCCTGAAATAAATTTCTGATCTGCAACGCTATAATTATCTCTACCTCGTTGCTTGAGGCTGAATTCGACTAATCCTACAGTTTTCCTTAAATGAATTGTCGCTACAGCCGGATAATGAACATTATTATCAGAATTCTTCATCTCAGTTAATGCGAAGCTTCACTTATGAGTATTCGCTTCATATTTTCCACCTGGTCGCGCCACGCATAGCAGCAATGTGAGTGAATAGCAAATGAGGCCCCTTAAACGCTGTATTTGAAAGTATGAAAGTATGATAAAATTTGAAGCTGACGTCAGGAGTAAACAGTAGATCAGATTAGATACGTTATTTTAAGTCTCCCTAACAACAGCAAAGTTGTTCCAAAGAGAAAAAGGCCATATTAAGTAAGAAATTAATACATAGG
Organism: Morinoia aosen; assembly: GCA_030386875.1. Classification (NCBI taxonomy): domain Eukaryota; kingdom Metazoa; phylum Arthropoda; class Malacostraca; order Amphipoda; family Talitridae; genus Morinoia; species Morinoia aosen. Next base: position 78,378,339 of record CM059572.1, on the reverse strand, counting down.
AAAATACACGCATTAGGTATGTTCTCACACAACATTCCTTGCACATAGAAATATAGTTAGGAAGTTTAAAAAACAACATGAAAGTTGAAGAAGATAGTAAGTACTGGGAAACAAGACAGCGGTGAACCGAATGAAATAGGGTCCATAATTAGATAACTATTTTATTACAACAAAAGAAAAACCTACCTAACCTTTAGCTCAGGACTTGACACCTTCCCCAGGAGCGTTAATTCCCTAAGGTACAAAAGTTACACATCTTAAGAGAAGTAAACAACAGAACATCGACCTAAGTAACAATGTTCAACACAAAAATAAAGATAAAATCTTTCGGAAGTTATCAAAGTTAAAATATAATAAGAAAGGATGACGGGAGTCTACAGTTTTCCAATTAATAAACAGTACCAGATTCGTGTACCGCAGTTTTAGAGAAGCAATTATAGGATAATCATTTCTGAGTCAGAAACGACTCGGTAAAAATTATTAAAATGAAGTCATTTACCGGCATTGATGATTTACGTTTTATTTACGTAGCAACTCCGACACTCAAACGTTTCTCAATCATGGCCTACTATGTTAACATGCCAGACCGCACGAATTTTTTGTGTGAAGAAATTCAAAAAGCAACGATTGCTGTTAAATACGAAGACTGTCTAGCCATATATACATTGGAGCAGTTTGTTACCTTTAAACATTTGATGACAGCGTGAGCATTCTCGTTATCATTAAATTGTGAGCAGTCCTGAGCAGTAATAAACAGTCTCGAGTTGTTAACTAAACAACCCGCGCGTTGGATCCACGACGTCGCCACATATGAACACTCACGGCTCATTTCCAACACAGCGCAAAATTTCTACGGACGACTCAACTGGAGAGTCAACAATGGTGAATTGCGATAATCGTTAGTATATCAGCAAAGTCAATTTGCTGACAACAAGCACGGTCAACAATGGAATGCTCAAAAAATTCAGATGGGGTCAACATGAGAAAAGCAAACCAAAAGAAAGCTGCCAACAATGCAGGGAAGCACTGAAGTCCCATGGGAAACCCAAGAGGCAGGGACAGGCGAAGTTACATCACGAGCGCCGTAACCTAAACCGACCGGCGGGTGCGAGAGAAAGCTCCTCGCTTATAAACAGGATGGCCACTGAAGAAGAAAGTGATCCTGAGAGCCTCTGCTCAGACGCACCCAGCCAATATTTCGTTTGTAGCACATTAAATTTGCCCAAAATATGTGAACATGAGGAACCAAGAAGCATTTCAATGAGATATTTAAGGATCGAAAAATAATAAAATTGAACTTGGACCAAACCAAACAACTAAAATATAGACAACAGCTAATTGAGTCTTAATAGGGTATAGAATTCTTTCAATCAACTATAACTGAAACGCTCACGATAGAAATTAAACGTTTTTAAAATTTGGCTCCTTCAAGCAAGAATAATTGAAATGAACACTTAGCGTCGAGGAAGAATTACTCAATGACCACAGTATTCGCTCAGCAAAGACTATCAGCAGCAGAGAAAATTTAAAATAGTGTAAGATCGAAAAACTAATGAAGAGTGCCGTTTAAAATAGCGTAAAGAACCGCTAATCGGAAGGCCAGCCCCTCTCACAATGAAAAAATTCAAAATTAAATTACAATCCGCACATACAAACAAGGCCCCGAAAAGCCTCAGGGAACAAGTGTTCCTGATGTTGCGGCGATAAACTTCATTTGCTTACATGACAGAAACTATAAATACAATCTTAGGAAAATTTCTCACTGTTCCTACACTCGGTCCGAAGAACGCGACTAGTAAGTCTTGCTGAGAAACAATCCCCTTCACCAACCACAGCTAACACCTGATAAATTATTGACATAAAAAAAGAATAAATTTCTCGTCAAAGCACAATATTAAATTACAAGTTACCTCAAGCCTTCCTAATCAAAACGAGAGTGTACAGAAAAGAGGAGCAAAAAAGGAACTATTGAGAAAAGAATCTACGAAAAATAGACAGGAAATCTATGCACAAGATGTGTCCCCACACTCTACGTATAAAAACCGCGAGATAGGAAGAATTAGGAAAGAAGATATAGGTCAAAGTTATTAATGTGTGCTAAAAAAACCGCAATGAAAGGAAAAAACAGCAATGAAAAGAAAAAGATCATCCGCACACGAAACAAAAATCTTTTCCATTTAAAAAAGGTAGGCCTGTCTAACCTTCAGCTCAGTATCTCACATGTTTCTCTTGGGAGCAAAGTACAATCAGTATGAAAATAATATATATAAATGCACGAACAAGATAAAACACCTATGATTACTTGAAATGTACACAAGAATTTTATAACCATAACAGAAAACCCAGTCAATGGGAAAAGTATTATCATCGAGATAATGATTACAGTAAAGGTTCAGCACCCGTTCAAGCTCCGTTTAGCGATAACCACAAATAAATCTCGTAAAATTTTTAGCGCGATTAAAACCACAAAAATGCAAACTTTAGTGTCTAGGTCGGCACAACTACCTGCTCTAACAAAATAAGGGGTATCTCAAAGAGACGATGAAGATAAATTATAGGTAAAGAATAAAAGACGATGTCATCGGGGCAAGAGGTTGGTCGCCTGGCATGCCGGCCGCCCTCACAAGAGAGGGAAAGAAAGGTATAGCGCAGCTAACAATTAATCTGAACTCACAACAGACCCCTGCAACAAAGAGTAGAAGATTTGCGGAACATAGTTAAGGTTACCGCTGAGAGCTAGTTTTGCATGGCGCTCTGACGAGGATGGACAGCATCATCATAACCATGGGTGAAGCTTAGGTAACTTCCCCGTAAAATGCCAAGTTTCCCTGAGGCCGGGTGCAAAAAGACAATCCTCTTCAGCCTCCCCCTCATGCCGCAGGAAGGAGTGAATTTTTAATACCGTATCGCACTTGAGCTAATGTTGGTGCTTCAGAAGAAAATAACCCTAGAAGAAATGAATATGCTAGATTGTATACACGACGCCACACTTCATTTCCCAAAATTGTAGACATAAAGTGATTACCCAGGAGGTTACAAGGTAGACGTACAGAAAACACCACACCAGCAAGGCCGATGAGCGATTTCTTAACCGATACCTCCATTCTCAACCGGTTCCGAAGCCACCAAAGTGGTCAACACCGATACATGTGCCCATTTCTAATACTTGGACGCACAAGCGCTATTTCTTTGGATGGCAATAACACTGAGTAAAAAGTGACCTACATGCAAGGCTACAAAAACATCACAGTTATACCAGCACCAAGTAGGTTTAGAAATCAATAAATCGTTCGTACATTTAGTGAAAGACAAAATTACGGAAGAGCCGCGAAAATTTAATGTGAAATTTAAGTAAATAGTGCACTTAGATATTGCAATAGAAAACAAACAAAATGGGTAAAAATTCAAAAATGCAGTTCCATTCGATCTTAACGCACTATAGAAAATAGAAATCATATTAGATGATAGTTTAACACGTCCACTACGTATTGGGACACATGTGTACCAGAAGGTGAATTTCTCATTTGCGTATTGGAATCAATGCACAGCATTTCAATTATTTCACTACATTTTCTTTAGAATAAATTTTAGTGTACGAGGTAAAGCATCATCGCGCTATTACATTTTTCATACTTTTTAGGAAGACTAAAGTGTATTCAAGCAATAACGTCGGTTTTTCAACAATGCTACTAAGAAACTAACTTAAATCACTGTATAGCAAAATTTGCTACAACGAAGGCGTTCCAAAGAAAGGGAGGAGAAAGGCCTCATTTAACATGGAGTTAAGAAAATGTAGAATCTATTGCACAGGGGCATGGAAACCGCGAGTTGAGAAAAAAGTACACGACACAAGTTAAAGTTGCAAAAGAAAGTAGTAGGTGCTAAAAAACAAGACAGTTGTGAACTGAAAAAGATGGTCCTCGACAAAACAGAATACCTTTTTTAATTCAACAAAAGGTCTTTCAGCTCAGGACCTCACATATTTCTCCTGGGAGCACCAATCCCCATCGATGCAATAGTTGTATGCCCCAGAAAGGACGCACTATACATAGAGTAAATGATGGTAATCACTCCCGGATTGTTGACAGGATTAACGTTAGAAACGACCGAAGTTAAAACATTGCAACACAAAATGTTGCCAGAAATGCAAATTTGAGGTAAAAAACACAGGAAACAAATACAAAATAAAGAGATTCTACGAGACAAAAGGGTTAAGGCTTCAAACAAGAAGACTTAAGAATTGAATGAAATCATGAATAAAATGAGCAGCACGCCTGTGAGAAAAGCGCTACATAACATGAACACCGTGAACACCACCACCCGCAGCACAGCACCAGTACACCACCACCAGTGCAGCACCAGCACAGCACCACATAGCACCAGCACAGAACAGCACCAATACAGTACCAGCACAGCACTACATAGCACCAGCACAGCACTACATAGCACCAGCACAGCACCATCACAGCACCAGCACAGCACCAGCACAGCACCAGCACAGCACCATCACAGCACCATCACAGCACAGCAGCCAGGCGGCTGTCCACAGGAGAAAGTGCCGGTCAGCAGCCATGGACTGCCAAAAAAAATAGACAGGAAGGCCGAGGTAAATCTGCACACGACGTTTCTTCAACTTTTCTACATTAAAAATGATGAGTTACCGTTTCCAATAACAGCTTCAGCTTCGTTCTGTGAAGATGAAAGTGCGAAGTTCTTTAATAATTCGCGCTCTATTTTGTCTTACAGCTAACTGCTGGTGGCGTGAGCAGCCGTGGAGTAAGTGTTCCAGCCTTTCATGCAATGTTTGCAATATGAAGCAGTTCGATTTTCTATTTCTAAGGGAAAGACATTACCTAAACAAGACGATGTGTCGCTGATACCAGAACGAAGAAAGAGTTAACATTCCAATGCATCAATTCTAACGCGAGTCTTCTACTCACACATACATACACTACAGAATTTAAATACATACATAATTATACATAAGAAAGTTTTAGCCTCCCTTAACCCCGACAAAGATGTTCTACGAGAGGAAGGAGGAAGGCACCATTTAGTATGGAGTTGAGGGAACACAGAATCTATGCACAAGATGCACAGAAACAGTAAGCTAAGAAAGAAGTTCATGAAACAAGAAACAGTTGAAGAAGTAGTAGGTGCTGAAAAACAGGACAACAGTAAACCGAAAAAAGACGGTCCGTAACAAAACAAAAACCTATTCTATTTCAACAAAAAGGAAGCTTACCTAACCTTTAGCTCGGGCCCTCACATAGTACAGGATTTAAAATTCTACAATAAATGTTAAGAATACAGCGAAATATTTTGACATCAACCGCTTCTCTGACTGTGAGAGAAAAACAACAGCCATCAAAATGAAGTGAAAAATATTACAAACGTAGAACAAAAAAGAAAAACAGATAAATTACCAAAGGAAGTAACGGTGTTTCCTTCCTAAATCAAAGTGCTGGCATGGTTCATGGTCTTCAGAAGCAGTCGCAGGAGTTACACATCTTTCAGTGAGCTCGCTTGGTCAAATCGTGCTCAACACTCCTCCAACGTATAATTTGAAGAACAATTTAAACACCAATTATACAACCAATCACGTATAAATTAACTAAAAATGTTTCAATGTATCCCAAAAGTATTGATCTGAAGTATGCATGTTGAATACTAAAATTATTCACGTCATACTCGTAGGAAAACTAATAAATACACACGTAAACCCAAAATATTTAGTAAAAGAAACTGTGAAGTATTGCTTTCTCCACAACATATCAAAAAATGATAAGAAACAAGATGAAAATTCACAAAACTGAAGGAAAGAGTACAGCGCAACTTCCCTTGGCTCAGAAACAAGAGAAACACTAGAGGATGGGTTGGCCCTACAGAACAAAATGATCAAGGTTCTTCCACACACGTCCAAAAGTCGTGGAAACAAAAGGTACTGAGGAGACCAGCTAGTCGCGACGCACCGCCTGCAAGCACGGAAGGGCGATGCCGGCCCCGACAACGCGCCGCGTGTCTCCAGCCGGCACTGCGCCGTGCGAGTGAAAGGGGGCAACGCTCAACAGCCAGACAGCCTGGTTACCTCTCCACCTATCCCTTTACCGTAAAAAATTACTCTTACCCACAGCGAAATAATTGTTAACTATGACTCAACCTTAATTCATGCTAACGATAGACTAAACTTAAACATAAGGGAATCCAAGCGCACAAATATAAATAGATTTATTCAATATCCATACTTGCACAAACGAACGTGAAAGACTCCAGTCTACTGACAGCTCCAGGTTATCAGCTCAGTTGGGCTCATGGCAGATTTTTCACAAAAAGCCTTCAGTTGGTCTTCTTAAGACGTTAAACTGCTTGCGATACGACCCATCGATGGGTCGTTTGAAAAAATTTAACAATCTTTGAAAACTAATGGTATTTAATGGACCCAGTTAATGTTTGGCATTAATTAAATTGCCATCAACTTGCCATCAAACGCAACCACTCTAAGAATTTATACTTTAAAGAAAACACGAACTATAAATAACTTCTGGATTTTATAATTATAGGTATCAAACTTGTTTTCGGATGAAAGAGTCGGAGAGGCACATGTGCACGCCGCCGAATACTACACACGCCGTTTACAACCAGCCGATTTTTCGCTCGCAACTTGATATATTTAACATACACCGCAGTACATTTTCAAGTTCAATACTTTAATATATATAAAAAATAAACTAAACAGATGAACTTTAGCCCACTAGGTTCCGAAGACCTTGCTCAAAAATCTTCTTGAAAATCTAAACATCACTGGTCGGCGAAAAGAACATGCGAAAAGAGCATGCAAAAACACACACATATAATTAAATATTATGTTTCCAATTATTGGTCGATTTTTAGGGAACCTCACGCGCAAGATGAAATAATTTCACTACTCTGTGTACAACCAACAACGAACAGGATCTTCGCATTTTAGAATCTTTATTCATATCTACTCATAGACCTGACTTAAATAAAGACTTGAATGCTGTCAAACTAAACATTGCGTCAACCTACTGACATATTTCTGTGTGTGTATGTGGAGTGTGTTTGCGCGCGTCTGTTTGTCAGGTTCCTATGTATAAATGTATGTGCTTGTGAAAGTGTGGGTAGGTGAGCCAATGAGAATGACCGTTTTTACTGCAGTTGAATGAGAAATAGGATTGAAGTTTTATAGATGTTTGTTTACTTATTTTTCGTCATTTTTTAACTTTTCGGTATTCTAATATTTTTGAACTCGGTATGTTTTTCAGCACTGAAGATGGAATTTTAGCATTCCGAAAAGTTTGCCTAAAAAAGAAACAAAAATAAATGTATATTTTCACGTTGGTTATCTTTTTTATCTTTCACATACATACGAATATATAAACCAAAACGCTAGCGCTGGAGAATTTCAACAACATAAATAATATACAGGATCAAACAACACTATTTAAATAGAACATAAGAAATAAATTAATTGTATAGTTACTTAGTATTGCAGCACAATCAGGATGTTCTCCTCTACTGAGGCCTTCCATTACAGCTGACAACTGCAGCATGAAAATATGCCCAGCGAAACAGGCAACGGCTTCCATATTCTACGACCTTGTAGAGCAGGTACAGCGTATAAGGCCAAAGCCTAGGGTTTTTGGGAGAGTTTTAGAGTCGTTGTTTTTCCAGTGTCCCAGGAGACAAAATTGTTTTCAATTCCATTTTAATTTTTTGGAGGAAACACAAAAAATGTATAAGGAAATTTTCAGCGTAGAATAGAAGTTATGTTGCCTTATTCCTTGTGGTAATAGATTAAATAGCAGAAATAGGGAGATAAGAACATGAAATTATGATTCCGTATATCGTCAGAGGGAGTCGAATAGGATAAAATTTCGATAACACAAATTAATCTCCTTTGTGATGGCAATGTTTCATATTCCAGGTAGACTGAGACGAGCGGTCGCCATCGTCCGTTACATTAAAAACACGCCATAATAAATTTTTTGTGTGCTGTTATGATTCAAATCATATCAAAATTTGAAGTCTATTACAATCAATAAAAAAATACAGGTTCAATTATTCATAAGTTGGTGCACCTAAAAATAACTTGCACTCGCGTTCAAGTCGAATAACTAGTTTTTTTTCAATGAGTTGAAAACGCATCGTACTGGAAATATCTCGGTCTCCCAACACGTCAAGAATTTAAACGCATATATTTATCTTCGTAAAAATTGCTCAAATTCATTTCCCTCGCAAGCACTTATCTAGAGGCGATTATTCGGGGATATTTTTAGGCTCAACAACCTCGTTACTGGCTGTGGCATTCAGTAAAACTTATCCCAAACTGAACATTGAAGGTGTGTAGCCCATCCGCAGTCTCAACTAAGTGACGGATAATGAGCTACGGGGCTCTGAATGGCAGCCGCATGATGCATCCCGCTCCTCGCCAAGTGAGAAGCACGCTCTAGCTGTTCCTCAAGGTCCATAGGGCACAAACATCTTTTCCTATTTCAATGGGCACACTGGCATACCATGGAGGTCAGCTGTGCACAACGTTTCCATGCAGGGGACCCGCATATAATATTAAGGGGCAACGTAATAACGCTAAGTTGTAACAGATGAAATGGCGATAACAGGAATAACGGCAAAAACAATTATCCAAACGAAGTTGTGTCTAAGCTGTGCTTCCTGACAACCAGTAACCAGAGGAAGAAACATCCCTGAAATAAAACACTCCTTTAAGCACGGTAAAAACAATGCATGGTGAATGAATTTGTATATTTTCCCCGTATATAAGGGCAAACTGACAGCACCGCATTACATACATTCTAATTGCTGGCCACGTCACGCTCAGGTATATCAAGATGTACACTGCAACATTTTGGGTGCAGCCTCCAAGTCGCTGAATTTGTTTAGTCATGCAACATTCATTCGCGTATTTCAACTCTGCAAAACTCTACAAAAACGATTTCATTTCAGCGTATAAATACATGTATTTCATTATTGAAAAACTAAATCGATAACTCAAGGACACTGAGTGGAGGGTGTAGTTTCGTAGCACGTCGAAGGCACTAAACATGTTACTGAACGAGCTTGCTAACCGCAAGAACAGTCTACCGATGACATCAGCTACCAAACAAGTGTGTTACAATACTGAACAACTGCGTCTATCACGGCTTTCCTCTACAAATCCAAAGCTAACCCAAGCTTTGAAAAGTCTAAAAAAAACACCTAATTTAATAAATATTTAGTCAGAACGTTAATTCCCGGACAAGCTGGGAAAATATGTTTTACTCTAGACCTTAGTTAAAATTGGGCACAATTTCTAAAGGAGAAAAAAATTTACCTTCGCATTTCTGACGTACAGTTCGAACCAATGATAGGGGAACCAATGATAGAGGACTCACAGGGTACGCTATAGAAAGAAATTCTGAGCTCTCACTTCGACAAGTGGAGTGAACTTGAACTGAAGAAATGCATGAGCACTCTCGACCGTACTAGTAAAATAACGTGAATGTTTTGGAGCGCTCAGGTTGAGATACTGAGCGCAATATTTAGTTTTTGTAAGCAGTGCGAGAAGAAGAGCAAGGAAGTGAGCACAAGAAGGCCCGGTGGGGCGGAGGACACGGCGGCAGTGACCAGGTAACACAGAGCTGAAGGGCAGACCAGCAGGTACACACTACGGCGGCACAAGAACAGCACGCAGCGCACGGGCCGCTCTGCAGGCCGCACCACAGTTACGCGGCGCCAGGTGCGGGGCTCCCCACAGCACCCACTGCAACCGCAGCCCTTCCTTGCTTCGGGCTCTTAACGGGTCGTGTTCCTGTCGAACTTACCCTCGAACTGCCTAGGTGACTCGCTAATATGAAATTAATCTCATGCCGGTCAAAAGTGCTAAATTAATATCTTGTTAGGTGAATAATTCACACGAGTACATACATAGGTATTTCAATATCACGGATGCATATTATAATCCTTTCTGTAATGAAAAATAAGAACGCTCGTGGCTTTATTGCATTTGCTTATGCGGTGAGAGTCTGAAAGTAAAGCGGAAATTTCTATTTGTTCCTCAAAGTTAGAAACTACTGATGTTTCCCGAATCCAATCTGTTCAGAAATTCATATCTTGGCGACGAAAAATGGCATTGCAACAACAATGTCATTCTTGAATTAACGCTTCAACAAAAACGACTTTCGATTCTTGAAAAGTGACACAAAAGATTATCAAATTTAAGAATAGCTAAATATCGCAGAACAATTACACGCTAACAATAAATCTATATTGTAAAGCTAAAAATTAAGACCCAGTTTAATCTTTTTCTGTCGAGGTAAATTTTAAAACCTATGTCCTTGAATGGCTGTATTTTATTACTGATCAAATTTACAGTATTCTGTACCCATATATATTTACCAAAGTTCACTCCTTAGTGGCAGTTCCCATCCAATTTTGATGTGGGAGACAACCTGATGAAAGTCTCAGCCTTATAACAGAAGTATTAACGACGTAAGCCTGTAGGAAGAACAAAACTTGTGATGTTAAAATAAACTTTTTAAATCGATTTTTCGGATGAAATCAACACTACAATGCTGCAAAAAACAAGGTGTGTTCCAGAGAACAGGAGAAATGATTCAGAACACAACACCGGAACATTGAAAAGTTTCTACATGCCTCTAGACACTTGAGAGCAAAGAGCAAGCTTACGCATCGACCGTCCACATCGATGAAGAAGAACAATCCGCTCCTTTTGTTTTGCAATGTCACAATTGCCTGGTGTTTAAGGCACGTTTCAAAAGCGCTCCAGCCGCGCCAGTCATGCCGTTACGTGTTCTTATTCAGCTTCGCGCAAACCAGAGCACGGAGAAGCAGTGAAAAAAATGGGAAAAAGTTGTCTACATCTCCTTGGAAGCAGACTCCCTTTTTCTTGCATAAACCCTGCAGCAGAAACCGAACTTGATCTAAAGCGAGGAATATTTTTTATTATATTCTAAGTTTCACCTCTGCTTCTGCTAAATCACATTAAAACACACAGGAATTCAATACAATCTTACCCTTTGTGTTCCAAAACTCTAATACTTTAGGGTAAAGTTTCCAGTGATAATTGTTGTCGCGACCCTAAAATATTAGTAAAATTTACATGGGAAGGATTTTTTACGCTTAAGCAAGCAAGCGCCTAATTTACAGTTTTATATAAGAAAATTATGCTATTTTAAAAACGCATGCTCAACGAGAAAAATATTCGATACCAATACATAAGTTTATTAATTTCAAAATCATCAACTAAGTTTTTGCTCAAACATATTACCGAACGAATGAAAGTCTGAAAAAACTTACTCAAGTTAAATAAAAAACGTTAATAAATGTGTTGCAAAAACCATGAGGCTCAAACTTAGTGGAAATCGGTAACAAATTGCACTTGCAAGGCTTCTTTAATTTCAGAAAATAGTTTCAAGAATGTTATTAATTACACTAATATCGTTATTTATTTCAAAATATTCCCACATAAGGAAAATTACTTCAAAATTTTGTTAGTGGCTCTAAACTGGAAACACTAGCAAACTTGGCACCGGAGTCACCGTAAGTAGACAGAGGGTTAACTAAGGGCTTGGGTGTCTCAAACTTTGCGCTCTTGTGGAGCTGGTACAGCACGTTACAGTGGCATATGAAGGCGTAAACACCTAGATGAAACGTTAAGGCGACATGAAAAAAGGAAACAAAAGACGAAGACGCTCGTGTAGGAGATCGGTCGCACAGTACGTAGGCCCCTCAGCAAGAGAGACAAACTAGGAAAGAAAGAAAAATAAGGCGTACCTACCTACAAATCTAAACCCCAAAACATTTTCGAGGTAAGTCCTGCTGATTTTGTGGTTGGTAGCTACAGTTATACGGTTACAGCTTAGGAGACATAGTTCTCCAAAGTAAATTTGGGATAACAGACACTACCCCCAATGTAGTTCTGATATTCTACATATCCCCGAGGAGCGCTGGGGCTCCACGATGGACTGAAGGACTATCCCTTCAGCGCCACTTTAAGACGTTACGCGAGAGACACACATGAAGCAATGAAACATAATTAAATGATGGAAGGAAATACCTGAGTTATAAAATGAAGTTCGCGGAATAAGACTGCATCGTCGGAGAAGTTAAAGCAACTTGAAGACAGAAAATACAAAGAAAACTAAATACTAAAATTATTTGCTTTCCACTGTTCTTTTTGTAAACACATAACAGACATAACATTCGAGAAAACTTCCCTAGTATAAAATTACTGACAAATAGAGACAATAATTCAAGTTCAATAGCGAAATTTCAGGAAATCCCAAGGAATAAGACAGTGCATAAATTTAAGCAGCTGAAGATGCATCCAGTCCGCACTATGAAGACAACGCATTAATAAAATGAAAGTTATAAAACTATGCCCCAGAAGTAAGCGCCCTACTGAATAAATGGGATATAACGAAAGTCATTGAGAATGTGACTTCCGAAGAAAACGGCCGGACGCAGCGAAACAATGGCACATTCGAGTAAATCTCACCGGAGACATTAATTTGTGGGAAAGAGAGTCAAGTGGCAGGCTTCAAGACGCAAGAAAGTGGGTTGAACATGTCGCGAAGACTCCCTCAGACACGCCGGTACGTGAGAACCGCTTTTTGATAAAGGAAAGTGTTGAGCTTTTCTGTAATTACAGCGCAGACAACCGCAAGTTGAAGTGTGATCTCGAGTTAAATTATTGTTTATTTCTGCACTAGGGAGCATGGATACTTTCATAAAATGAGCGAACGTGCTCGCTCGCTAATATACGCAGCAGTTTGCATGCACGGTCGATAAACACACAGTCTACCGACAAATCAAGTCAGTAGTAGAACTTAAATGAGAACTTCAAGACAAAGAAGCTTGTAAGCATTGCAGACGGGAAAATCTGCCGAAGCAGTCTAGCAGGGCAGAACTGGCTTCTTCACGCGATGTGGCACAAGTTGAGCAGAAGGAGTGATCAGGAGGCATGCAGTCACGCAGCAGCCATGACCCGGCACCCGAGATGAACTGGACAATTACGGGCGCCACAGAGGTAACGTGCGGCCGGGAGCTCAGTGAGCTGAATGATCCCAGTTCGAGGCAGTCTGAAGCTGCAGCCAGGCAAAGTAAAATACCCAAGCGTTCGATTAAGCCCCCACATTTCGCAGTGACATGTATTAGCTCAAAAACTCGGACATCGAAAGGGTGGAACACTTGTTATTCGAATTACAGTTGTTAAATAGGTCCACGTTAAAAAATAGATTCCGGTTATTCACCCCTTTAGTGTACATTGCGAAATTTCTTTTCTTCTCACAAGCAATGCCTTGAATCATGCTGGAAATAAGAACGAAACAATCCAAGATCTTTAACGGGTCACAGAAGGGACAGTGAGTTTCAGAGAGATAATCCTTCTTTTCAGCGAAAGATACTTTTGAACAAAACTGCAACGAAAAGATTAAGGAATATATAGCAAAGAAGAATTTAAAAAGGCAATATGATGTAAATTATAAAAATTTACGAAATTTACCGGTTGATGGGCTTCCGCATACCTACAATGATATGAAGCATCGCAGAGTGTACAACTTAAATTGAATATAAGCGAGTGAGGAACATGTTATGGAACAACCTTCATAGGAACCTCAACAGTTCATAGGAACAACCACAGGTGCACATCCCACAACATGCACGGAAAGCTACAGAGAAGTCAGTTTGGCCCGAATTTGGCTTGTGATGCTTCGTCCTCGCCATAATTCCCAAGGAAGAATAAACACAACTGAACAGGAATTTGTAACACTATATTGCATATCAGTTGAAGTTCATCACGTGATAAAGTTCGAAGAAATTCACTCAACATTTTTATTGGAACACTGTCAATCGTTAAAAAGTACTACCTATGAAACCTATAAAACGCAACGTTTCGATGTACAAACATCATCATCAGGCTGAAAATGTACAGAAAAATTGATCAGTCACATTGGTAAAATGTAATTCTAATTCTTAAGCTATATGAGACTAGAATGGAAGATGAAATCACAGCACAAAAACATTTTTACAAGTGACTAGATATAAAGTTTGTACTACAAAAATATGTATACACGAAATCAGGTACAGTAATAGTATATATATATATATTGCACACTATAGATGTTCACTGGACGAGCGATAGGGGCGAAATGACACTAGCAGTTGCTTCGGACTATCAAGATGCAGTTTTAGTAAATAATTTTAGAGCAAAAAAGTCATTAGTGTTTTCGTTGAGGACAGGTTTACATTTATGGATGTGTAACGCTTCTATAATTTGAATATGCTCTTTTTTAGCCACGCTATATAAGATTTTTGTGTTAGGGTATAGATCTTCATTTGATGGTTTGCAACTATGGTCAATGCGAAAATGGTTGAAAATGGAACCTTGGTATTTATGGGCGGTTAACCTTTGCCTCAGGGTCATCCTGGTCAAGCCAATGTAACATTTATTAAGAGACTTACATTCTCTTCTATTACACATAAATTGGTAAATTACATTGGCCCTGTCCAGATCGACAACGCTAGATGCTGACATGTTATTTTTCACTAAGAGGTCACTGATTTTGCGATTTTTATAATATACACAGACTTTAATTGACATATCCGGATCTGTTGGTTTAACAAAAGTTTTAACAATGTTCTTAAAGACTCGTTCATCAATTTTGTAATTCTTGTGCATTTGGTTTTCATAAAAGATATTAACATTGCGAGGAACGAGTTCAGGATTATTTTTATTGCCCAAGGTTCGGTTCAAAAAATTACCAATGGTTCTATCAATGAGAGTATTAGGAAAATTGTTGTTAACCAACAACCGCTTAATTCTAAGCACTTCTGAATGAAAATTTGACCAGCTGCTACACACCTTATACGCTCTATTTATTAAAGTATGTATAACACCCTCTTTGTACGTTTGTGGAGCATCACAGTCATAATTTATAGTTTCACCTGCATTAGATACATACTTTAATAAATAGAGCGTATAAGGTGTGTAGCAGCTGGTCAAATTTTCATTCAGAAGTGCTTAGAATTAAGCGGTTGTTGGTTAACAACAATTTTCCTAATACTCTCATTGATAGAACCATTGGTAATTTTTTGAACCGAACCTTGGGCAATAAAAATAATCCTGAACTCGTTCCTCGCAATGTTAATATCTTTTATGAAAACCAAATGCACAAGAATTACAAAATTGATGAACGAGTCTTTAAGAACATTGTTAAAACTTTTGTTAAACCAACAGATCCGGATATGTCAATTAAAGTCTGTGTATATTATAAAAATCGCAAAATCAGTGACCTCTTAGTGAAAAATAACATGTCAGCATCTAGCGTTGTCGATCTGGACAGGGCCAATGTAATTTACCAATTTATGTGTAATAGAAGAGAATGTAAGTCTCTTAATAAATGTTACATTGGCTTGACCAGGATGACCCTGAGGCAAAGGTTAACCGCCCATAAATACCAAGGTTCCATTTTCAACCATTTTCGCATTGACCATAGTTGCAAACCATCAAATGAAGATCTATACCCTAACACAAAAATCTTATATAGCGTGGCTAAAAAAGAGCATATTCAAATTATAGAAGCGTTACACATCCATAAATGTAAACCTGTCCTCAACGAAAACACTAATGACTTTTTTGCTCTAAAATTATTTACTAAAACTGCATCTTGATAGTCCGAAGCAACTGCTAGTGTCATTTCGCCCCTATCGCTCGTCCAGTGAACATCTATAGTGTGCAATATATATATATACTATTACTGTACCTGATTTCGTGTATACATATTTTTGTAGTACAAACTTTATATCTAGTCACTTGTAAAAATGTTTTTGTGCTGTGATTTCATCTTCCATTCTAGTCTCATATAGCTTAAGAATTAGAATTACATTTTACCAATGTGACTGATCAATTTTTCTGTACATTTTCAGCCTGATGATGATGTTTGTACATCGAAACGTTGCGTTTTATAGGTTTCATAGGTAGTACTTTTTAACGATTGACAGTGTTCCAATAAAAATGTTGAGTGAATTTCTTCGAACTTTATCACGTGATGAACTTCAACTGTTTCGCAAAGTCGAGAAATTAGAAAGGAAATATATTGCATATCCTTGGCCTCACTATCGGTTGTGTTCAATTTAGATAATCAACTAGACGAATTACGAAAATATTTAGTCCATGGAGCATCGCAAGAGCGTAGATTAGATTAGATTAGATTATTAGTTAGTTTAAGCCTCCCTATCCGCAACAAAGGCGATCCAAAGAGAGGAAAGAAGAAGGCACCATTTAGTATGGAGTTAAGGGAACGTGGAATCTATGCAGAAAGGGCACAGAAACAGTAAGATGAGAAAGAAGTTCATGAAACAAGATCAAAGTTGAAGAAGAAAGTAGGAGGTGCTGAAAAACAGGACAGCAGTGAACCGAAAAAAGATGGTCCGTAACAAAATAAAAACTTATTCTAGATTAGATTAGTCGTTAGTTTTAGCCTCCCTACCCAGCAACAATTGCGATCCAAAGAGAGGAAGGAGGAAGGCACCATTTAGTATGGAGTTAAGGAAACGCGGAATCTACGCAGAAAGGCATAGAAACAGTTAGTTGTGAAAGAAGATTATGAAACAAGACCAAAGTTGAAGAAGACAGTAGTAGGTGCTGAAAAACAGGACAGCGGTGAACCGAAAAAAGGTGGTCCTTAACATAACAAAAACATTTTATTTCAACAAAAATTAAGCCTACCTAACATTTAGCTCAGGCCCATACATAGTCCCCCTGGGAGCGCTAATTCCCATAGATACAATAGTTGTATCCCCCTGAGGGCATCGCAAGAGCGTAAAAAAAAACTAAAAGAAAACCAAATATTAACACTCCCACAAGTGTCAGTACCGTAATAAGTCGACATCGTTTCAAGATGGCAGAGGGAAAAATAGAAATGAAGGATGACAACAAAATTTGACTCAGAACCTATAAACTTTTAATTGTAATGCTTAACTCAGCACCCAACAACCTCGAAGAGTTGCCAGTTGCAGAGTTATTTTTGTGGTCAAATTCTTATGAAAAAGCCTTAACTTGAGGATTTTAGCCACAAAAAGACCCGTTACCATAGACAACTTCGCTGAGGACAGGCACCATCAGTTCAGTAAACCTACCAGCGAGGTTTGCACTCCCACATGTTCCTCTAGCTGTATTCAGGCCCTGGACAGAGCTCAGGGCAAATATTCTCAATGAACTATCATATACCTATTATCACGCAATGGAAGTGAACAGCTTGATAAAAAATTATCACAGACCAAGAGAAACACAAATTATACCGATATAACTTATGACTGGGCAGATAAGTAAAACGCTGCATGAATACGGAGCGACAGCCGGTACACAATTATACAGCGAAATCAAATATTGTTTCGCTGTAACAACCTCCAACTACTACCACCCACGAAAAATTACTTTAAAGTGAGTTAATTTGACCCTACACAGTGGTAGCACTCGACAGCTAACGAGAGACCCGTGATAAAAACATCCGAGTTCGGGCACACGGTGAAGTACATACACAACCATTTTATGGCCATAGTTCGTTATGAAGCACCAAAACTTCAGAGCATCAACTCTCTGGTAGGAGGGTGACCTCAATAGACAAGCCTTAAGGCCTCCCTCTACCACCATGGATCCAGCAATGCACGCAACCTCGGTTGAAGTTCCCTTGACAGCAACAAGACTTCTGCGGTTGAAAAGATGGTCGGCCATTCGGTGCCGTGACGCAATGCACACTATATACCAAAGTTTGAAGCAATTACAGACACCAATGTAAAGAGGCTTCGCCGAAAACAAGCTCCAAGTATAACCAACCAAATCGAGTACAACGTAGAAAATTGAACCACAGTGCTCTAAAATATACAAGTATCGAAACTGCGACGCAACTGAACCACACATGTACTAATGAAATACAACTAATGCATTAATATTTAAAACTTTAGTGATATTTTCAACCTATAGTTTTTCCACTTCCACAAACGATGTTATTTAACGAGAGCAGTGTGCAAGTTCCATTTCAGAAGGCCTTGCAATTTAGGCTAACTAAACTGAGCGTTCAAGCAGAAACCCTAAAATTCTCAGCGCAGCCATTCATCTGTACGAAACTCATTTGTACCAGAAAAACAACTTTGCGTCATATTAAATAACCTAATGTAACTAATTCATATTATTGCTGCTATTATTATGATAATAGCTTAGGACTCCCCCCAACAAAGGCGATCCTCAAGAGACCAAAGAGAAGGGACCATTCATTATGGAGAGTTAAAAAAACGGGGAATCTTTGTACAAGGTACCTGTCCCCCCACACAGGAGACACTGCGCATAGACCCCACAGGAGACACTGCGACCAAGTTAGGATGAAAACACTAATATATAGATGAGAAGGCTTGAAAACTTGAAGGAAGCACAGAAGCCAGAAATGCCGAATGCCTATTTACAGGTGAGGGAACTTTTTCATCAATTCACAAAAAACCGGCGAATTTTATCATTTTAAAAACTGTTATATGTTATCAAACGAACCAGCAAATACATGATTGCTGAACGACTTTCCTCCGTAATGGGTGCACCTTAGTGAAGAATTCTTGTTTGATAAAAACTGTTTTCCTTAACAGAGTTGGAGTTCGTTTCTATCCGAAAAAAAAACTTGAGAAAATTTTAGACCAGAAATTTGTTCCCTCAATCAGTCACTGGCATTATCGCCATTTATCGTCAACATGGGCGCCTCGTCTGTGAGCCCCACACAAGAAATTACGATGAGATATACTGGACTTACTGGTGTTACTTCCAAAATCTAAAATCACACTTATGTCTGATTGTGAAGCAAACCCATGATTTTTCAGATTAAATTCGGTTTTAAGTTAGTTTGATCTTTTCTAACTAACTCAAATGAGTTCTCAAGAGAGAATGAAGGCACCATTTAGTATGAAATAAGGATCTATGCACAAATGTGTTCCCACATAGGTTCACTCGCGCATAAAAACAGCGGGAGTGAGAGAAGTTCATGAGACAGGATACGATAAAAATTGAAGATAAAAATAAAAGGTGCTAACGAAGCACAGAGGTGAACGAAACAAATATGGTCCGTAACGAGCCAAAAAAGCCGTTCTATTTCAACGAAAGCCCTACCTAAGCTTTAGCTCGAGACTGACCTCACATCTACTCCCTCTGAGCGCTAATTCCCATACGCCCAATAGTAATTTGCCCCTGAGACATCCATTGTTTTTTTTTCAAAATGAAGAATGCATGTTGCTGTCGAGTATAGTTGGCGCGCAGTGCATGGAGGAAGTGCGTCAGGACTCAAGACGACCAGGCGTACTCCTCTCATTCGAGCGGCGGAGCACAGGCATATTTGTGTCCTGACACGTGCCCCATTCCCCTACAACTTTTTCAGCAGCGTATGATCATACAGATTTCATGATTGTGTGCCTGATTTACGTTTATATAAAAAAATTATATGAAGTTCCCATTCGATATTAGAATCGTAGTTTTTCACATTCGAACTATCACTAACTGAATTCTTGCCCTCATACTGTTTTTCAGTCTTAGTGTTTTAGATTTTTTTTCACTTCACAAGGAATTAACTTAAAAGATACACGACCTCGAGCAAAGCCGTTTTACGCGAACCGGTTACATTGTGCAACAGGACTGACCTGAGAGCAGCATGTCGGTCCTGACAGCAACAAACGAATGGGTGGTACCCATGGAATGGGCAGACAATGCGCGCTCCGAATGTGTCGAACTAAACGCGTACAACGCGCCAATCCTTTTTCAAAATTGTTCCGCAATAAAATGAGCGACTAAGACAAACAAGAAAAAGAACTCGACACATAAACTCATTTCAAAGACGAGGGCGTCGTTAGAATGTGGGTGGACACGAGAAGCGGACAGCAGCACAATGTCGTAGACAATGTGTCACGCGCAAACTGCTACCTGGGCCACGATTGGGTGCAGGGACCATGATGGTAAACAATGAAACAATGAATATGCTTCATTACACTATCAGAAGCATAAGCTCCACGTCGAATGTTAAAATCGCCTCGATGTGCAAATATATCGCGAGCGCCCAAATTTTGCAAGATGAGCTCACGCA
This sequence comes from Morinoia aosen, assembly GCA_030386875.1. Classification (NCBI taxonomy): domain Eukaryota; kingdom Metazoa; phylum Arthropoda; class Malacostraca; order Amphipoda; family Talitridae; genus Morinoia; species Morinoia aosen. The sequence goes on along the minus strand of CM059572.1, from coordinate 78,358,195 downwards.
GGGGAGTAATACAAGGCTAGGGAGACCATCAGTATAACATTGCCTAAGCTAACAACACGAGAAATGTTAAAACGTTTTGCTAAAACGCTTCTTCAACGCGTACACACAACAGGAACAATATTTATCGACCTACTATCACGTACATCATGCATGCAGGCTCACTATGATTTTATGACAATCATCATAACCAAATTTCAAAAAGGATCCACAATTATTCACTTATTTTTACATAGCTGAACTAAAATGTTACGAGCTGTTCCTTTACCCTCAAGGCTGCAAAGCAAGAGCACAGTTATTCATTGCGTGCAGTATGGCAAGTAACTTAATAAGTTATATATTCGGTGCATCACAGCAATACGTTAGAATGTATCCGTACGTATTCCATTACCCCGATTTTCGGAACAGAATCTACTTACATTCAATTACTGAGATTCAGAATCAGAAGAAGTGTCTTACGTACGAGTAGGTATTAAGATTCATGCAAGTTTCCCACCCAGCACGAAGATGTGAATGAAAACGCTCCCGTTGTCTCATTATCATGTATTTTCGTACCAGCCACACAGTCTCGGAAAATGAGAGGTTCAACTTCCCGACACGCAGCGCAAACGTCTGCTGCTGAACACGAGGCTACTAGTATTACACCCTAATAGAAAATTTTGAAATCCTTAAAAACAGAAGAAGAACTTGAAAGAATGAATTTGGAACTAAGGTTATTCCAAGTTAGCACATGTCCACGATCCAGTCCGGACTCAAAAGAGGCTGGACGATTTAGGAAACATTTTGCCGGAGAAGTAGCCGATCCTCAGAAAGCAAAGATGCTTTTACGTACCTCCACAATATGGAACGCAATTAAGACAATGAAAAGCATCGCTACAGGTACAAAATGACAAACAAATGTTCTAAATATGGTTGAGATATTTATTTATTGAATTTTAAGAGGTCATCAACACGATTTGAAATTCAAAAATTGTTGAAATTCAATTTGTCCCTCAAGCACGACACGATTTCATTCCCTTCTCGGACAAATTTTCACTATAAAACAGACAGGTAAATGGCTTCAAGCATCGATGATATTTCACCAGAAGTGGAAAGGACTTCCCCAAGATGAAATTCGTTGTTCACAGCTTACCGCTTGAGGTTGCCCGTATACCAGCAAATGTGCGCCACACTTCACCCCATCTCCCTCGCTTAAACTCAATGCCACTAAAAATGAGTACTTGGAGTGCAAGAAAAGCATACAATGCTCCGACTCCAGAACATGTCAAAGGGAAATTTCAATTGGTGCTATCACACTGAGTCGCATCATAACTCAATTAAAGTTCAAGAGCGGTAAAGTTGTGCTTTCTCACCTCACTTGTGTTGGGCATGAAAATATGTCCGACTATATTTCACTAACTCACCTTACATACGGCCTAGTCCAATTTTTGATAATCAAAACCATACTCTCGAAAACGTCAAATTTTGGGGGTACCTTATCAATACACAAACATCTATACCCTCAAAATTAGCGTAGGCAAATCAACCCTACCTAATAAAGGAGTTGAAAAAACATCAAAAAGACAACCGATGCCTCCAATGATATTAAATAATAAGATAGTTTACGCACCCCTAACCACAACAAAGGTGTTCCAAAGGAAGAATAACAGCACCATTAGGAAGGAGTTGAGGGCACGGGTCTCAATTCATAAAGCGTGTTCGCACGCAAGATCCTCTGCGCATAAAAGCAATAAGTTTAGAAACAAGTTTATTGAAAAAAACTAAAGTTGAAAAATAAACTATTCGGTGCTGATAAACATTACAGCAATGAACCAAAAAAATTGTTCGCAACAAAACAGAAGACATTGCATTTCAACAAAAAGAACGTCTACCTAGCCTTCAACTCGTGACCTCTCCAATAGAATGAATGGAGAACATTTGATGAGATGTTAGTGTCAGCCTCCCTGACCGCAGAAAAAAAACGTTCCAAAGAGAGAAAGGAGGAAGGCATCATTTAGTTTTGAGATAAGGGAACGTGGAATTTACGCACAAGGTGCATAAAACCAGTAAGCTAAGAAAGAAGTTAATGAAACAAGATCAAAGTTGAAGAAGAAAGTAGTAGGTGCTGAAAAACAGGACAGCAGTGAACCGAAAAAAGATTGACCGTAACAAAACAAAAAACTTATTTCAACCAAAAGAAGGCCTATCTAACTCTCAACTCGGGCCCTCACATATTTCCACCGGGGAGTGCTAATTCTCACAGATACAATGAGTTGTATCCCCCGGAGGGAAACAGTAAGTTGAGAAAAAAGTATATGAAACAAGATAAAAGTCGAAGAAGAAAGTAGTAGGTGCTGATAGACTGGACGGTAGCGAACCAGGGTTGGCACATAAAAAACCCACCCATAAAAAAACACCCAAAAAAGCCCAAAAAAACCCACACTAAAAAACCCACTAAATAGTGGGGTTTTTTTGGGTTTTATTATTGTTATGTAAATTTTATTTGTTTTCAAGCTTATAGAATAAAATGCGCTAAATATTAATCTTGTCAAAATAAGTATCTAAGTCATGTGCATGACTATGACAAGAAAACATTGAAAAACAAAACAGCAACCCTATACAAATCAAAATAGAAAAACCTTAATCACAAAAAACTCGAGAGAGTAATACTCGTATATTTTCATGAATTCCATTTCCAAAGTAAAAAACAAAAATTTAGGAACAAATGCAGTTTGACTACTCAATATAGAGACTTCTGAATTTTCCCTGTCTTCTAGACTAGACTGCTACTACAATACTCCCCTCAGGGGGATACAACTATTGTATCTATGGGAATTAGCGCTCCCAGGGGGACTATGTGAGGGCCTGAGCTAAAGGTTAGGTAGGCTTCCTTTTTGTTGTAATAAAATATGTTTTGTTTTGTTACGGACCATCTTTTTTCGGTTCACTGCTGTCCTGTTTTTCAGCACCTACTACTTTCTTCTTCAACTTTTTTCTTGTTTCATGAACTTCTTTCCTAGCTTACTGTTTCTGTGCACTTTGTGTATAGATTCCGCGTTCCCTCAACTCCATACTAAATGGTGCCTTCCTCTTTCCTCTCTTGGAACATCTTTGTCGTGGTTAAGGGAGGCTAAAACTTTCTTATATAATAATAATAATAATAATAATAATAATAATAATAATAATAATAATAATAATACAATACTACTGTTTCTCTTTCTACATCCACTGCCATTTCATCGTTGTCATCCACATCATCATCATTTGTGAGGTGGCGATACACTGAGACCAATTTCTATGCGCGTTCTGATCCTAATCTATTTCTCAATTTATTCCACATAATTCAAAATGTTGAGAAAATTCTCTCAATGGATCCTGAACTTGCGGGGCAAGAATGAAGATTGCTTATAAACTTGCAGAAACCCTCTGCCAGTGTTTTTTCATGAATCTGCATTTTCTGCTGTTTCATGTCTTGAATATCCCACCATCAACGAGGAGTCATTGTCTTAGTGATATTCTCATTGAACATGTGTTTTGGGAAGATGTTGGAGTCCTTCAATTTATAGGAATAAAGCGCACCGATGAACTCCGGATTGTACTCAGCCAACCACTCTTCAATATCAGTCTCCTGTGAGAGCTTTGCCTTAAATGTTGTAAAATGAATCATCAATATCGAGTTCATTATCTTGTTGATCAGTCTAACGTGAAACTAAGCTAAGTGAATTAGGTTAAACATTATTGTACAGCCTAGAATTATGTAATTGTAGGGTGCCCTAGAAGTCACTGAACTTATTCGGGCCCACAGGTAGCTATACTCAAATATTTGACCATTATATTAGACTTAAACATTCTACCTCTGTATCACCTGTGGTAAATAAATTGTTTAAATTGAAACAAGTCTAACAATTATAGTCAGATGGAGCAAGACATGACCGCAGCCATCATGGGGTGAGAAAGTAAAGAAACGACTGGCCTATGGTGAGCATTCAAGCTGCACGGGAACAAATTTGACGATGGAATCTGTTAGAGCATTTACTTCCAATCATTTTAGTGTTTGTTGCTATCCTGTACTGCGAAAAGTGATTTTTTTGGCAATATAAAAAAAAATTTGGCATGTCACTACATGTTGTAACATGTAACAGTGTGGTTGACTGACTTGACTTGCGCTGCTAAGCACTCCATCTCACACAATGCACATGTTAAGTTGTTAACAGCATGACTGTTAAGTGATGTGCAGCTGTCTTGCTTCAAGTTGCTTGTGGTGGTTACTTATGATCTGCATGGTGCTTCCCTCTCACATAACTTGCGCCTGTCTGCTGCTAAAACAACTTACTATGAATTTACGAGCATAGCAATTCTCTTTGCACATCTTATATCTTTACAGACTGCAGAGCTATGTCTCTATGCATATGGTAATTGGTGAATGGTAATCGTGATGGACAAACTTAATTCATATATTGCTCATATAATGTAATAATTCATATAATAATGTAATATAATGTTGGAAATAAAGTAATCAAATAACAATATTTACTCAATAAGTGTATATATATAAATCTGAAATAGGGGCAACGGGAGTTGTGTGAATAACTCTTTTAAACAAAAACAGGTATTACAAAAAACCCAATAAAGCCCAAAAAAACCAATAAAACCCATAAAACCCAATTTAACCCAAAAAAACCCAGGTGGGTTGGGTTTTTTTAAAAAACCCAGGGTTTTTTCCATCCCTGTAGCGAACCGAAAAAAAAGGTGGTCCTTAACATAAAAAACATATTTTTCAACAAAAACAAGGCCTACCTGACTCTCAACTCGAGTCTTCATACATTTTCCCCCGAGAGTGCCAATTCCCATAGATACAATTGTATCCCCCTGGGGGGATGAATGGGGAAAAAAGTTAAGGACTAAATGTGTCCCCCCAGGAGTAGCACAATATGCAGACAAGTCAGGACAGCTGAACTGACGCATATCCTGTAAAGGATAAATACGATCAGCGTCCGTTAGGAGGGAAACTCAGGCCAGGAATCATCCCTACCATCCGAGGTGCGCTTAGTTTTTAAAAAACTAGAAGTAATTTTCTGAACACCTGCACTTGGAAAGCCGCCTTTCAAACGATCATGTGAACACTTTGAAAAAATAAGCTAAGAAAATGTGAAATCAGAACGGCCACAATCGGGAGTCGGTTTGAGCACATCAACAAAGAAAGTTACGCAGATTAATGAATTAAAAGGAAAAGAAATAATTCAAATAAAATAACATATTCCTTATCACGAATCGTGAATAATCTTACTATGAGACTAGTCTAATTGAAAGTTGGCACAATTCCTATCTCGTGCTAAAAAAAACATGCATGTCGTTCATATTCTTAGAAAGAAAATAACTCCCGAGAAAAAGAAATTGGATGTTTTCAACGACGAACGAAGATTACCGACACCGACACTTTGCGATGTATAAGGTTCAAATGAAAGATTGAAACGCTGCAGCTATAGACTGCAAACCTCTTGTTTCAATTAATTTCAACACGAAGGTTATCCAATATGCGATACAAAAAGCTCACGTTTGTGAAGTCTCAAGTCGACAATTCACCAAAAAATACTTCTGTCATCAGCATCAGTCATGAAAAATATTTCACCAGTTTTTTCAGTGCATTGGAAAGCTTGAAATTGATCAACTTTTGAATTTATTCATCCAATACGAACAAAAAATGACACGGTGCCCACACATTGAAGCAACAGAAATTCAGAAACTCGCAGGACAAAAAATGCTCTATATCCAAGTTCAGAGCACAGATGGAACACAAGAAAAAAGAGGGAGAAACTGGTGGCATGGTGGGCCCACGGCACGAGCGGCCACACCGCTCGCTAGCACTGCGCACTGACACTAAAGTGGACCGCAGTGGCAGACAGTTAGCAACCCGCACTGCCACCCACACCTTCCCTCCTCACTGACTGCCTGCCTCGCCAGCTTACGCCATTCCAGCTCGAGGCAGTCCTCTTCCAGTTCCATGATCCAGCTCACTTTCCACATGACTTTCAGTTGTGAAACCGTTTGACTGCAAGTCCATGACTAGATCTCACTGCAAGCTAAGAATTGATTTTCAGCCAGCACGTCTTCCGCCCGTTCTACAACACATTCGGATACCATTGCACTTTCGAGACAAGCTCACCTGACTGGCCATTCATTTCCCTGCACGGTTCAGGACTCCTTGTTCCTATCCAGAACTGATCCACAAATAAGAACAGCTCACCCTCAACCACTAGAGCACGGATGGTTCGAGCTAAGCATATAAAGGCACCAACTGTTTTTTTTCTATTTTGCAAACATGTACAAGTTCATACGACGATCGATGCTCGACGAGACAAAAAATCTCTTCTATACCACCTCCTTTCACGTTTCCGACTTCACCTGCACAGGCATGTTACCAAGTTCGCAAGGGGACTTCATGTGATAGAGAATTAACGAGCTACCACGAGCACCTTAATAGCCAGAATAAAGCACCACTTCATCACCCTGGCCAGTTTATGCATTCATCTGGAATGCAAGATCAAAATTTCAGGCAAGTCAAGAAGAAAAAATGCGAACATCTCATAATTTGGAAGATTGATTGAGCAGATGCAGGTACATTGTTGCAAGTGAGACAAGAAATATACTTAATATCCAGCAGACAACACAATTAGCAATAGGGGCCAAATAAGTAACGATGGTTTCTATAGCAACCAATATAGACATGATCAAACTTAACAGTAAACTTCTGTTTAAATGTCGAGTTGAAGTACGAACACTGTGTTTCCATGTCCGGGCAGGCCTGAACATGTACGAAGCTCTGTGCCGAAGCAATGCCTCCAGGGCCAGGGATTTAGCTTGACAATGTTAGTTCAAACCTCTAAGCACAAAAAATACTCGTAAGAAATGAAAGAATTATTATTATTATTTCTGGGTTTTCCCGCCGTTTTCGATACTTTGTCGAAATCACAGCGCAATTTAGTAGCGGTGCTACATTTAGGTCTCATAAGAAATGAAAGAAGAAGGCACCATTTAATTTGGAATAAAAAAGAGCAGGGAATTCATGCAGGAGGTGTGTCCCCACACCTTGCACTTAGAAACAGCATGATTGAAAGAAATCCATGAAACATGATATAAGCTTTAAAAAAGTGTAGGGCACTAGTGAAAACGACTGCAGTGAATCGAAAAGCCGTAACAAATCAAAAGCCCATTTTGTTTTAACAAAGGGCCTAACTAAACTACAGTTCGAGACCTTACATCTTCCTCCTAAAAAAGCAATGCCGCGTCTCAGTGAAACAAAATAATTGATTGATTATAAGCAGTGATGTACCGATGTATCGGTATCGGCAATATCGGTCATTTTTACTGGTATCGGTATCGGCAAAATTCGGCCGATACTTTACCGATACTTTCCAATAATACGTATTTTATCATGAAAATGAAGGTCATAAAACGTGAAAGCAAAAGTATCTAACCTAATTATACACGTTGTGTGTTCATTTATATATTTGTTCGGTGTCCGGTTTTTAAGGGGGTCCTCCGGAATGAAAATTTTTTTGATCCGATTGGTCTGAAACTTGGTGAGTATATGTAGTTTTGCAAGACAAACATATTTGAACTTGAAATTTTTCGATTTAGGCCTTAGTTTTTCCGAAAAATTTGAAAAATAGGTTTTTTGGGTCATTTATCTGCATATTTCAAAGGAATAGAAGTCACTGAGTTTTTTTGCTAGAACAAATTCAAAGACAGTTTTGGAATCCTTGAAACATTTCTAACAAAGATATATTCGGGGATTTTGCATTTTTCTTTTTAATTTTTTTTATATGCGAAAATTTACCAATAAATAAAAAAAACGAAATTTTTGGATTTGAACCATTATAAAAAAAAATGAAATGTAAAAATGGAAAAAAATGGAACATAACTTTGTTAGAAATGTTCCAAGGATTCCAAAACTGTCTTTGAATTTGTTCTAGCATAAAAACTCAATGACTTCTATTCTTTTGAATTTTGAAAGTAAGTAACTTTACAGTAGAGGCCAAAAACTAAATTTTTTGTTTTAGTGTGATATAATGGAAAATTTATGTAATTGAATGCTGTTTTCATTTTTATTTCGATTATCTCCATGCATAACATCATATACACACTGTGAATTGTTATTTCCAAAAAAGGAAATGAATTAAAAAATTTTTACTTATATCATAAAAATTATGAAATTTTTTGTTTTTAGTTTGATTCTTATGAAATTTGACTATATTATGTAACTTTTGAAAAGAAACACAATTTCCTCTATACATTTTTTTGATTCAGGTCTTAGTTTTTGAAAAAAATTGACATATTGGTTTTTAGTCCACTGGTATTGATATTTCAAAAGAATAGAACTCATTGAGTTTTCAGGCTAGAACAAAACCAAAGACAGTTTTAGAATCCTTGAAACACATCTAACAAAAGTACACTCGCAAATTTCCTATTTCTTCTTTTGTTTTCTTTTTATATGGGGTCGAAATGGGCTCGAAAATTTAAGATTTTGGTCCCCCTTACCCCCCCCCCCCCCCTGGGGAGGGATCTATTGTCCGTAGCGCCATAAAATTTTAGGACCGAATAGTCCACCACCTAAGGGTTCTTTTCCAACAATAAAATGAAAAATGACCATCGGAGAGAAAAGGGGCCCCGGAGGACCCCCTTAAGAAACATGGGATGTCTGAGTGTGCGGTATCATGGATACCGAACATCTCAGGGTAACATTAAAAGATGGCCCTTACATGCAATGATATGTTTGATATTTCATCAGGATAGCTTCGGTGAGGATGGGTTAAGGACAGGAGAGGTTGAGTAATGTTGACGGAATTTTTTCACGGGTCCACCTATCTTAACGATGACATTGTTTATAGAATTTCCACGGGTCCTGCTACTCCCTAAAAATACCCTTAGTTTATTTGTTTGGAGTCCGCTTCTTCTATTTATCTGTCACGCTCATAAATGTAGCCATAATGACCGTATCTGTGATACGAGTTTCACCAGTGCGCAAGTACAATAATATTTTTTATCACGGGTACTGTTATGATAAATATATCCCTTTACTGCCCAACTGGACTATTTCGTCCTCTTTCAAAAATAACAATAACATATCGTATTTCTTATTCAATTTGTTCACTAATGTGTCCTTTGAACTGCACTGCCGAGTGGCAGTTCCTTCCCCATCTTGATAACAGTGACTACCTAATGCCAGGGTCGGTTTAGTAATAGTGGTTGTCATAACGGTAATATGAGTATAAAAATGTGGGCGTTAAAGGGATATTTGTTAGTCATCCACGTCTGGATAATTTGTTCAAGAAAGGTATTGAATCCCGTCATTTTTGGCGGGCAGTGCACACTAGTTATCAAATAAAGAGCCTATTCATACCTAGTAAATTAGTTAGCCAACTGTTGAATTACGGCGTTTAATCAGGCCCGCTAACTGAATTTACTACTTTTAATTCCCGATGAGTCACGTACGGTCAGTGAGTGAAGGCTATGTAGCATGAATAGTTAAATACAGTAAAACACAGTAGCGACATAAAATCATTATACTTTTGCAACTAAAACTTATATAGTTTGACCCAATTTCCATTTCTTTACGTATGAGACAGGCTAACAAAAAACAAGCCAAATAAATAAAGTTGAAGGCGCATTTCAAAGTTTTTGTAAATTTAATATAGAAGTAGCTGAAAGTTCTATTTTGATTTAGCATATAAATTGCCGTAAATTACGAATCTTGCATTTTTAAAAAATTCACGAACAATCTTATAGTTGGTTGCGTATTTGTGAATCTTTTCGATTTGGGGGCCTACCAAATTTTAATGTTTTTTTTCGCCAAATTGTGTATTTTGGTGTGAAAAACACGAAAATAACCATTTTGTGGAGAAATTATTCAGCAAGTGTTACTAACCTAACCTAACCAACCTAATTTCAAACACCTCACTGTTATTCATGGTAAAAACTTCATGGACCCTGCAACAGGTACACACACTCAAATGATTGAAAGAACATGGCTTAGTCTAAAAATAAACATAAAAACGTCAGGGAAGCACTCACCGACTAATGATGGACTCGTATCTGTGTGAATTTACGTGGCGAAAACATACCAAGAAACCGCAGTATTTTCATAAAATAGTAATGGCTATTAGCAAATTTCAGGCTTAATAAATAATTTCTCCACAAAAAGGATTTCATTTTCGTGTTTTTCACACCAAAATACAAACTTTGGTGAAAAGAAAATAATAAAATTCGATAGGCCCCCAAACCGAAAAGAGCCGTGTTTGCTTCTGCGCGCTATGTGTGTTAGTACATCCGTATACTACTTGCGTTCACGCTGCTAGTTCTGACACTAAATGCTACATTATACTACTAGTTTACGCCTGTAAATGGAGAAAAAATTTTAATTAACTTAGTCGGATAATAACCTCAGTTGGAAAATAAAGATTGCTAAACAGTGAATACTTGTTTGTTCATACATGCTGATAACGAAATAAAGCTGAAAGATGACGCAATTAAAAAACTTTGTGCGGGAAACGAATCAAACGATATAGTTACCATAGCAAGAGTAGTTTTATCATTCCTAATCGAAAACATTGTCAATAATGTTATATTATTAGATATATTAGTGAATAATTATTTATAACACCCATGTAGGGCTTATAATGATTTTATTTTAATATAATTGTAAAAGTATCGGTATCGGTAGTAGTATCGGTATCGGCAAAAAAATGGGTATCGGTATCGGCCAAAAAAAATGGTACCGGTACATCACTAATTATAAGTTAGTTTTAGCCCCCTTCCCACAAAAAACGATCACAGAGAGAGAGGAAGGATGAAGGCACCATTTAGTATGGAGTTATGGGAGCGTGGAATCTCTGCACGGATTTTCTCAGGATTCCGATCGCAAAGACACAGCAAGTTAAGAGGGAAGGTTACGAAACAAGATAAAAGTTGAAGAAGTAAGTCATAGTGCTGAAAAACAGGACAGCAGTGAACCGAAAAAGATGGTCTTTAGCAGGACAAAAAAAATTCAACTCAACAAAAAAAAGGCCGACCTAACTCTCAGCTCAGGACCACACATTTCCCCCGGGAAGCAATAATTTCTGTAGATATCATAGTAGGATCTCCATAGGGGTGAAACAAAACAAAATTAGTAATACCCCTCTTGATCAGTAAAATTTCTGGAAAAATTGCATCATTGTTAATTTCAAAATGACATACAAAAGACTATCAGCAATACCAAAGAACAAAAAATATCTGGTTACATACTACTAACATTCTCATAGATTCAATATGATAGGGCTTATCATGAAGTTCGCTTCAATGCTTTCACAGCCAACCTAAATCTTGTGAAGTAGGCGTATAATTGAACAAATGGGGAACAATTGGTAACATCTGAAAAGCAGTACCCCCACTGACGACCCGTGGGATCTTCCCAAGCGTGCACAGATGCCCGCACACGAGGCACGAGCGGCCCACACGGCGCCGCACACACGCCTGCTGCTGTGGCGCGCGACGCTCCTGCGACATAGGTAGGACCTGATCACAGCCACGAAGTTACCTCAATCAAAAATACGCTCTAAATTTATTCATTTAAAAGTGTGAAAGTAGGAGAAAATGTTTCATTTCCCCAAGGTTCCTTAATTTTCAATCAACTTTAGCGAAAGGGGCAAATAATAAATCACATACACATTATTTAAATGCGCGACCATGTTTGAAATTGACAAATTAAATTGGTGAAAGCGAAAGAATGAATAATGAACTAATTACAGTATGTTCAGGTGAGCGAGCATATTCCACATGAGAATACAAGATTTTTTCATGAACACGTTGTACTGTGCACACTTCACTAACATTCCGTCAACAGGCTGAAACTACTTAGCCCTCCATTTATTCTACAAGTGAAAATAAAAATCTTTTTTAAAGCTCAGAATAAGAAAGTGAAAGCACATTCATTCAGCGTGCATGAAGGTCGCCTACAAGCAAGGACCACGTGACACCGAACAGCGAGATAACCTTTGCTAGCTCGGCTATAAAAATGAGCCGTCACTCAGAACTTGCGAGGCTCCACTCTCAGGCGCCGCTCAGCGCGTACACATCGGCCTCCACAATGAGCTGAGAGAGCCGCTCAGGGGGATACAACTATTGTATTTATGGGAATTAGCGCTCCCAGGGGAACCATGTGAGGGCCCGAGCTAAAGGTTAGGTAGGCTTCCTTTTGGTTGTAATGAAATAGGTTTTTGTTTTGTTATGGACCATCTTTTTTCGGTTCACTGCTGTCCTGTTTTTCAGCACCTACTACTTTCTTCTTCAACTTTTTTCTTGTTTCATGGACTTCTTTCCTTGCTTACTGTTTCTGTGCACCTTGTGCATAGATTCCGCGTTCCCTCAACTCCATACTAAATGGTGCCTTCCTCTTTCCTCTCTTGGAACATCTTTGTCGTGGTGAAGGGAGGCTAAAACTTTCTCATATAATAAAAATAATAATAATAAAAATAATAATAATAATAATAATAATGAGCTGAGAGAGTTATCGATCAATGTCATATCAGCGGTACAGAACGATGAAGACCATAACCAAGATGGGACCGAGGAAAGTAATCAAGAGAGCAAATAATACGGTTAACTGCAGAGCTCAATTGAGTTCTCGCATTGCATCAGCGACTCAACAAGCGCACTACAGATGTACTCGCACTCATTACATCAATACGGTCTCGCGAACACTTAAGCTCTAAAACTTCTTGGCATGGATGTTCTATCTCGAAGGTGTGATCTCTACTCGGCTGTACGAATAATTTTACGCGAAATTTTCAAGTCAGAAACCCGACCTCATTCAAACCATAGCAGCACAATCACAAGTCATACCATGCCCACCCAACACCTTGATCGAAGCCAGTATCATACATGAAAACGATATGAGCGCATGTAGCTCATTCTTGATAACAGTGTGTTGCAAAAGGAGCTCTTTATTAAGCGAAGTAACTAAGACAATACATGAAACATACCAAGATTGAATCAAAACTGAGAACGCTTTTTTTACGAAAAGAAAGATGAGCCAATTTTCACAACAAATACAAGCCAAAAATAGAAATTCAAAACCCTGAACAACTTCTTGCAAAAAAGGTTATAACACTAGATATTACATACATTGATGGGACCTCTATCGCGCGCGTAATGGTTGAACTAAAGAACAGGCACACCGAGCGACTAGCTGCGAATGGGTGAAATGCAACTACCTTGGATCATACACCCATTATAGTGAGGGTCAACCACTGTACACAATCGATCGAGTGGTAGAATTAAATTTGTATTGACGCCCAATTGAGATGATGTATATCATGATGGATGTGCGCTTCCATTAGAATGCAAAAAAGGATGTACAATAAAATGAAGTTTCTCCAAACAATGACATATGACATCGTTGAAACTAGCAGACCGCGAACTTAACTGTTAAGATTTTAAGAATTTAAAGCTTGGAGAAAATATGATTTTATGTCTAAGGTAATAAATATTAGGTTAGTATTAGTAGATTCCTCTGATATTACGATGCAATACAAACAACTCTAGAAAAAAAAATGATGTTCCCGTAAAAACTCTATCCGACATACTGTGGAAGGTGCGATAGCATGACTTCGTAACAAATTGTGCATGTACTAATTATAAATCCATCAGTTTTGCAAGAAAAGTACTTATTGTTTTCTCCGTACAATACCTAACTAAAAGTGGTTTTAGTACCTTGAATGATTAAATACCGGAGCAACGAATATGACTGCAAATCAGTGAAATAATATATTTCACACAGAAGTTGAGTTAAATAGTGTCTGATTAGATTAGATGTTGGTTTGAGCCTCCCTTACCGCAGCAAAGGTGTTCCTACAGGAGAAGAAGAAGGAGGGTTCTATCAAGTATGCAGTAAAGGGAACGCAGAATCTATGCTCAAAGTACATAGAAACAGTAAGTTGAGAATGAAGTTCATGAAACAAGATAAAAGTTGAAGAAGAGAGTAGTAGGTGCTGAAAAACAGGACAACAGTGAATAAAAAAATAATGGTCCTTAACAAAATAAAAAAATATTCTATTTCCACAAAAGGAATGCCTACCGAACGTTTAGCAAGAGACCTCACATATTTCCCCAGGAAGCGCCAATTCCCACAGATGTAATAGCTAAATCCCCCTGAGGGATGTAATGCCTGAAATACAATCCCTCCAGCGTAAGCCTGAAGCCACAAGGATCTCACTCGACTAACTTCAGTTGGCTTATCTAAAGGTGGGCTGAGATCATTCTCTGCACTTTGCACCTTCTTTTTATGGAACAGATGGAACTACATATTTCGATGCACTAATACGTCCATTCATTAACACATTCATTGCGGTATGACCCACCGGTGGGTCGTAGTTAGGTTTTTCCTGCTGCGAAACGACCCATCGATGGGTCGTTTGGAAAAATTCTAACAACCTTTCTAAATTACTGGTATTTAACAGGCCCAGTTAATGTTTGGTATTTACAAATTTGCTTATCACTTTTGACTTTAAAATTAAGTTGAATTTTGAACTTCAGTTTAACCCATCGCAACTAACGTGTTAATACCTACAACTTTTATGCTCCATTGTGTATATGTTTTCAGACTTTATTGGCTACTTATTCACGAGATGTACCAAAAGTATTCTACTACTCTACTTTAATTTTAGTACCAAAAAATACACTCTGCCCCTCCCCCCTTGAGAACGGTAAAATTGAAAATAGTTAATGAAATAAGATAAAGGGGATGAAATAAACCGAGGCTGAAAAAAACAGCAACGGGCCGAAAAAAGGTTCACAACAAGGAGTCCCTGAGCATACCAACACGAAGTTATGAAAGAAGTTTATGAAATAATACGAAAATTTAGGAATAATGTAGAGGTACTGAAAAAGGGGCAGCAAGGAACCAAAAAATGGTATGTGACAAAACATAAAAATCTACTTCGACAAGAAAGGCCTACCTAACCTTCGAAACGGAACCCCGCACCTTACCCGAGGTTGCGTTAATTATCGCACATTTAATAGCATTGTCCAATTGAGGGCGACGCTCTGTTCTTTAAAAATGAAAAACGCATGAACTCGTCGAAAATTTCTGACTTGAATGATTATAAGAAAGTTCTGACCTCCCTTACCAGAACAAAGATGTTCAAAAAGAAGAAGGAAGGTCCTATTTAGTACGGAGATAAGGGAACTTGGAAACTATGCACGTGCGCGTAGAAACAGTAAGATAAGAAGGAAGGTTATGAAACAAGATGAAAGTTGCAGGAGAAAGTCCATAGGTGCTGAAAAACAGGACAGCAGTGGACCGAAAAAAGTATCCTTAAAAAATAAAAAGTATTTTAGTGCAGCAAAAAGAAGGCCTACCTTACTCTCAGCTCAAGAACTCACATTTTCCCCCTTGGAGCGTTAATTTCCATAGATGCAATAGTTGTATCCTCCAGAGGGGAAATTTCGAACTCATAAAAACGCAAAATAACTCGTGAAAAAACTTTGTAGAAGTGTTTTGAGCAATTAAAATGCAAGAAAAAGTGACCTCCCACCTAATGAACCCACAGCCAAAGTTCGTTAGACAGCTCCATGAAAATAACGAAGATTTAAGTTTGGACGAGGTACCCATCCTTAACACGCACAAATATTACCACTGCATCATATTTGCAATTATTTCCATTTCTGCAGATATCCATTTAGGGCAAAATATTCGATACCGAGCAAGAGTGAGAAAGGTCGTCTGTCGGACAACCTGACGGTAAGTCGCGTGAGAGAGACAGCAGGTCTGTAAATGCTGCGCTACCACCAACTCCAGTGACTCGACAACGTAGCACTGCCGACCTCGGGGCTGTCAGATGCACACCGAGATCACAACCAATGTTCCTCAAAATACATACCACGAGGTACAACGAGAGCAGCTCAGGTCATTCCCCCAAACTCCAACGATTTACAGTAAAAAAAAGGCTTCTCTACGATAGCTCAAATACCATATGTGTTTAAACGAAGAGAAAAATTTAATTTAATTCGAGCACTACATTAGAGTTATGAAACGACCTAACTCCTCCGCGTGACATACTCGTCAATTGCGAGTCAGGCAAAGCGCCACGATAGCAGGAATGGTCATGCAGTGGCCAGCTGCTGCAGGCGGTGCCCTCAACCAGCGCAGCGCGAAATGCCCAATTTCTTGCGATCTTATGACTCAACAGCGTATTTTTTAAGAATATTACATTAGATTTCGCTCAGCTCAGTTAGCTTCAAGAAGTTCGAAATTGCATCGCACACAGAAACTTAAACCAAAACTAAATGAACAAAATAAGATTTGATTTTATTCTCAATGTCCATCAACCTTGTCCTTTAAAAAAATGCATCATGTACAAATTTGAACAAAAACAGGCGTTAGTAAGAGCTGAGGCGTGAGAAAAGTTTGCAGAAAAATTTCAACATTCCATCATCAATCTCTTGAGTCGATGTTGCTACGGCTAGGGACACGAAATGCAAATGAAGAAGGGAGAAATAAGCTTGCTCTCGAGGGTCGCAGCCGCCCCAAGAAGATAAAGGTTGCCTGCAACACGCCAAAGCGCGCGCGCGCACGGTCACACAAGAGGCGACGGCAGGAGCCACTCTCTCTTTTGGTCGTATCCAGGATACATTATGTGCGTGAATGAATGAATAATAGAACATAAGCACGGCAGGCGCACGCACAAACAAGAGAATGAAAGAGAAAGAAGAAGTAGACAAGGCCGGCCGGGCTGGCAACGGAGATTATCTACTATTCGGATGGGGTGAACGGTGACCTACCGAGAAGGTGCGTGGGAAAGCATAGTCGGACCCGTAGACGAGTTCACACTTTCGTTGACTTGACTGACATTGAATTAACAACTGCGGCCACACGACATTAAAGCAAGACGCCAAAAAAATATCAACTGAATTCACTAATGAAAGAATCAGAATGACGCAATCAAGGGTCAAGGTGACGAGCGATGCAGAAGATGGTGACACAGGGTACACATTTCGCAGTAATACAATCATGATAAGATGCAAGATGCGTGCACGTACGGCCGCATCCAACTTACGAGACAAGCCTCATGAACCCTCACCCACGAATGCACAACCACCTAAACTTCAGACTGGTGTCTTTACCCAACTTAGTAGCAGATTCATTAATTGCAATTCATAGTCGAAAACCCAACTAACTAAAATTATGTCTAACAATCAAATTATGTATTAGTCTAAGACTTCTTCACCGTAACAATAACCGAGGATGAAGCGAGGATCGTAATAAGCGAAGAAGAATGAAAGCACCACGTACCGTAGAGTTAAGGGAACGCGGAATGTATGTACTAGGTATGTTCCCACACAAAATTACCTGAGCGTAGAAACAGTAAGATACGAAAAAGTTTATGAAACAAGGTAAAGTTTGGAAACGAAAAGAGTAGGTGCTGAAAACAGAACAGCAGTGAAGCGAAAAAAGATGGTTCTCAACAAAACAAAATAAAAACATTCTATTTCAACAAAAAGTAGGCATACCTAACCTCAATTGAGCTTGGGACATCAAATTTTTCCCCTGAGAGACTAACTTGGCCTCGTAAGTGGAGAAAAATGCTCCCCCAATTATAAGCAACTCCTCTCCAAATTAACGAAGAGAAAAAATCTGATCATCTTTTTCCCAATCATGCCAATGTGGTTGGCAACCATCCGCATCATCCAAATTACGAATCTTTCATCACAAGAAAATGGCATTACTCCATTTTTCATCAGTCCCAGTGGATTTTTCTTTCACTAACTTCCCTCTCTGACTTTTTTGTAAACAGGTACCTATTTCTGTTTTTGCAGATAAAATTCTTTGAATTATGTAAACTCCTACGTAGTTTCCTTGATGTATCGTTCCCCTCAGGGGGACACAACTATTGTATCTATGGGAATTAGCGCTCCCAAGGGGAAAATGTGTGAGGGCCCGAGCTGAGAGTTAGGTAGACCTTCTTTTTGTTGAAGTAAAATGTTGTTATGTCATGTTAAGGACCACCTTTCTCGGGTTACTGCGGTCCTGTTTTTCAGCACCTACTACTTTTTTATTCAACTTTTATCTTGTTTCATAAACTTCTTTCTCAATTTACTGTTTCTATGCCCCTTCTGCATAGATTCCGCGATCCCTCGTCTCCATACTAAATGGTGCCTTCTCCTTCCTCTATTCGGAACGTTTTTTTAGCGGTTAGGAAAGCACAAACTAACATCTAATCTAATCATGATGAATCATTCAAGTTTAGTGAAATTCTGTTTTATTCTCAACTTTTGTCACCCATACGAGCCTCTCTAAATACCATGCGACGGGCTATTGTTGACAATTTCGGTAAACGATTTGCGCGCCTACGGTTGTCATACTCTTCAGTATTCAGGAAAAAGTTTTTCAACAACTGGCCTCGACATTTAAATTTTCATAGCAATCGAAGTTAAGTAATGTCTGAATTCTCTGAACGCGAGCAAAAAAAAAGTTACCCTCTTTCAAGTACTGAAAAATGCATATTCTTGCCAATACATGTACAAAAATTGTAAACGTCCATATTAAAACACGTAATTCATGGGTTTATTTCCATTGCAGATTTGACCATTTTTCTTCCAATGTGTCTCCAGTAACTAGAAATCAGTGGAAATACACTTTTTCTCAGTTGTCCTGAAGTAATTTGCACCTGAGAAATTTGAATTTTGACACCAACATTCGCATAGCCTGGTAGAAACAAGATGTTAGCATTTGTACTTTTAATATTACAATATCTGATTCAAGAAATATTCAACTAAATTTAAAAAGCGGAACAAAAAACACATTTAGACTAATACGCGTGCCCTAAACTTGTTTCCCTCAGTTAATTAGGTGACTGACCCACCGCGCTGCAAGGTACCTAGGATTTCACTTCGAATCAATCACCGACCTGCCGACAGAGTGAGCTCCATGTGCCGCTATGCCGACATCTCACATTAATTTCAGCTCCTAAAGAAGTAACTTTCTACGTTAAAACTAATGAAAGCAGAAAATTAATTCCTCCAAAAAATTGTCAACAGCTCAATGAATGAAATACAAAACAAACACACTTTAAAAAGTGTTTTACTACACTAAATTGAATTTTGCGTCTACTGCTAGGCCTACTTCGTAAACATTCAACTCTTCAATGATAGACAACTAAATTGAAAAAAATAAACTATACAAGGATTTCAACAAAAAAACATCAAGTTCATAGATTTATCAATCCTAAGTACGCAAAACACACAAATCTGGTACAGCTTTTTGAAGAAACCCGCAATCGAATTGCGAACTATTACTTGAATTGCATTAACGTGTCGCCAGTTGAGAAGCGCGCCCTAGCGCTTTCGTCGTGAAAATAAATGTGTTAGCTAATTCAACGAATCTCGATGTTTACGTGAAACCTTATGCACTCAATGGACATAGAAATTTTTATCTTTATTCCCCTTCGCATCATATGCTCTCTTCTTTTTATCCTGGCCATCATTTGCATTCAGGAGATAATGAAGAATTTGTGACATTGAAATGCTATAAAATATTTCAAAAAGTTATCAATCTTCATTTTATTTAGATTTACATGTCAGCGGAAAGTAACAAAATACACTATAAAATATATCATAACATGAAACATGAATGTATCGTCCCTCTCGACTTGAAATTATCAGGAAATTTTCCCGCTCGAACCACGGGACTCTTTACATGGATAATTCCAAGGTCAAAATATAAAACTCAACACAAAATTCTGAATAATTATTCCATCGAATACAAAATTAACAGACGACAAAAAGAAAAGGTTATATTTGTCGCTGACTCATAGAGTACCAGCCACACACTTGGAGTTATTACCAAACGGCTGGCTTTCGTTCGAAACAACGAACGACCTTCTCAGGGCTAATGCAAAAATTTGCTCGGTTCAATTTACTGCTAAGCATAGAAGCGAAACTAAAGGCAATTTGCGCACAGCAAGTGCATGATGTCAGCCGGCAACCCTGAGCCAACTTGACGTATTCAACATACAGACAACGCAAAGAAGATTGTGCCAGCATTGCGATACGCTTGGTTGCGCTCGCTACCATATGGTCATAAGCCATTATTTTGGCCACTAGCGTACAGCACTGGACGTAACACGCACATGCTAAAAGCTTACTTGAGTAACTTGCTCACAATTTAGCTCACAGAAATTTCCCTCGCGCTAAAAATTTCCCTCCGCCAAATTCAGGAGATATATCGCGAAAACACTCATCGATGTTCGTCTAGAAATAACCAAAAGAATTCAAGTCTGATAAAATTCATTAACAAAACCACATACAAAAATGTTACGGAATTCGTTAGACAACGCTGTAGTAGGAAGAGGCTTTTTGTCTGTCGCACTGAATTCGTCACTAAAAATAGCTCATAAAATCTAAGAATCGAATTCTTCATGTTGGTTCATCGAATTCCTTAATGTGGGTTTGATATAACGAATTGAATATTAAATAAAAAGTTTTCACACAGCGATCAAAGACGCGAGGCTTTTGGTCACAGCTTTACTAATGCTCAAATTGAAATATAAATGCACAAATCTGGCGTCAAAAAATAATTTTTTTTTTAATTTTCAAGAAAATGGCCATCAAGCAAATCCACAATAATAATGTGTTACGTAGAAATAAAAACCTACATTTGTATTCCAAGCAAAATTTCGACTCGGAGCAACATGGTTAACCAAGAATGTTCTCACTTTCTTTCATGGAAAGTTAGGTAATATTTCTAGCTCACGCCCAGCAAGAATAAGCTGGGGAGGTTGACTTCATTTCGAAAGAATTGTCCCGCGCACTAAACCGCAAGAGCTTCTTCAGTGCAATTCAGGTGAGTAACTTAATAAAATCATATGGTGAGCCGAGAAATTTTGACACGATGAGAGTTTCAACCCACCGGTCAACTCAGAAAAACTGAAGCAAACACGAATACCTTGAACACAGTTGAATTCCATTAATTTATTTTCGCTAACAGTTTGTAAGGCACTTTCATGCCAAGATTCATGAAAAGCTAAACCCAAACATAATCCTATTCTAAAAAATGGGAATTTGCATCACTTTGCTGAAATTCAACCCGACACTGTGAACTAAGAGTATGGAAATGAAAGGTTTTCTATCAAAATTAGGGCTCCAATCAACAATCACAGAAACCAATGACCTAGCCAAGACTCAATATTTCACCAAAAACTGACCTAGTTCCCATCTGTTAGTGTACGTGAGAAAGTGGGTACCAAGAGAAAAGTCAAAAAATAAATGGCAACTCAAGGGAAGTGCAAAACAATTCGGGCAAGATTACCACAGAACAGCTCTAGGGGAACTACCACAAAACCCAATTCAAGTAAAAATAGTGATAATTATAATCCATGTGGGTTAGCGTAGAACACAACATAAGTAGTTTGTATGAAACAACCCAAGTGAGGTTCTTAGAAAACACAATTAAAGTGAAGTTACTACCGAGCGTCTGGAAAGTTGGAGCGCTGACAGTATTTTGGGTATTACTGACTTGACAGTATTACTGACAGTATTTTGGGACCACACACTAGCATCAAAAATTAACTTCACAACTTGGGGAAACAGCAATTTTTTATGGAAAAATAATCTTCACTACATAAAAGTCTGAATTATATACAGCTGCTTCAAGCCGAAAATACGTTATTTTCTCGATTTCTTTGTACAATTGTGCAGTAAGACTTCCAAGGTGTTAAGCCCTTAAGCGTTTGTCGAGCACTATTAAAATAGATTCATGACAAGATATACCAAATTAGAGGAATTGGAACGCGTTTCTCTACAACCACAAACCACTCAAGAATGCATCTCCTACCGTCTAATAAAGCTGGGATGTGAAGTTTCGATAGCCCCATCTTAATCCGGCCCCAAAACAGAATTAAACGTCTGAAATATATTGTCCATAAACCCTTCAGAAATTCCCGACAAATAGTTGTCCTTGCGGTATGCGAGGCAAATGAGAACTATATGCACAGTAGCTATAACTTCAGAAAACTAAACCGCTAGTAAATTTCCTTCAACTGTATGATTTAAACCATTCATAAAACACTGCGTTAAAACTGGTTGCTTCTCGAACATTTTTGTTTGTTAAAGTACTGGCAGCACGTTATTTATTATTCCCCAGCAATACGTAAACTCTACGATATAAAAATTAGAGCCAGCGCGTTTGACAATTTGCGCGGTAGAACTAGATCAACCTCGACCTGTGAAATGATGTAGCAAAAGTTGATAAAATAAACAAGTAGGATATGAAAGCTCTTGCATCGGCCAAATTCCCGAGCAAATTTAGCAGAGCGTGGCTAAGAAAGGACAAAAGTTCGGACAGCGGCAATTTGAGCGCTGGAGCTGCCACGGCCGCACAATTTGGGATTGCTGCTGGAGGCTGAGACGAGCATCGGTGATGCCGCAGCGGCCGGCCATCCTTGGCCCATTCCGCCCACCTCCGCCGCCTCAGAGACTCGCACGATGAATTAGTGTCATCTCTACCAGCTCGAACTGCACCAGCTCAAATGCTAACAGCAACGCTATCATTTATCCAGCAAGAAACGTACGTTATCAGACATGATCACCGCCGTCCGAACATATGCAACACTGATTGATTAGATTGGAGAGCGTGTAAGTTTCACCAGTTAAAGCATAAACGAAGTAAGCAACAGACATCGTGCAGAAGGGAAGGTCAAACGGTGTCCCGTACCATAAGAAATACAATGAATTGAAGATGAAGACACTAAGCAGTTTTTGACGTACACAAATCAACACGCATATCAAATTATTACGTAACCATGCCGGACTTCATGAAAGATGTTTCGCTCCGTAACTATATAGGGCGGAAAAATTCTAGGCGCATGTATACATCTCTCTTCCAACAACTGGACGGAATGAAACATCAAAACATAAAGTGGAAAAAATATGATCATAACGCGGATCCGTAGTGTCTACACTAATGCGATTCGTTCTCGTTCCAAAGACAAAACCCAGGTGAGATTTAAATGTGAAACATAGGTAGGCATATCATGGACAATCAGACAATAAGTTAAAAAAAACTATCACAAACGCTTTAGCTATAATATGAGACAAGCCAAGACGTAGTTGAATAATGACCATAATGAGACTCATTAAGTAAAATTTTAAGGCTTCACAACTTTCAAGACATTTCATTTGACGCAATGGTTGGCTACACTTTCATCCAGGGCTGAAGCTACCGCAGCAGTGCACACGCCTGAGGTAGCAACTGAATAAATAATAATGGCAGACTGCGGTACCTGTTGGAAGCAGCTAATGCATAACATAAAAAGAGAGCGATCATTTTTTCAGTAGAGGTCATTCGAAGATTCAGTGCTGATTTAAAATTAATTTTTTACCAAATAATTCAAGCCGTATTATAAGTTTTACACAGACACTATGATTGATTCATCACTTACGACCAATGACCCCACAAAAAAGATGGAAAACACACAGAAGAGCCAGCAATAATTTCCTTTCTAGGATTTTATTCTCAAGTTGAAACATTCTGCTTTGAACACCATCGCGTAACTTGTCTTGCTGTAAAAAAATCTACGTCAATTTTAACAATGGAACTAAGAATTTCACGATTCTACAGTGCAAAAATTAGCGAATTCACTCCACCGGTCTTTCTGATATAATAGGAATATCTTCCAAGTCCCCAGTTTGAATGGATGTTCGACGTTTGTGTATATGGGATGCTTCACAGCGTCGTGGAGCGACGCTTCAGTATACACAGAAATAAGAAGTCGGACGCGAGAAGTGAATCACTTGTTCAGCAAGTAATGCATCTAATTTTTTAAATGGCTCCTCTCTGCGCTGGATTTCGGTATGAAAGGAAAAATGATCGTGTATGTACGTAATTTCCACACTATTACTATGAGACCTCGTAACTCAATAAAATAGCTCTCTAATTTCGAGTTTTCTACAGCTAGCACGGGGATGTTGCTGGCAAGAGCTTCCCCACATCCTATGCGATGGTTTTCGTTAATAATTTCAGACTAACTTTAAATTTAACTTGACTGATATTTACGTGTGAGATTCCAGTCCCCGGAAATATGACAATGATCTTGTAGTATGGAATACTACTCTTGTAATAACGGTGCTATTTCTATGTTGCGTAATCATTACGCTATTTCACTTCTGTAACCTACACAAACGCTTCAGAACTGTAACACGGATGCTTCAAGGGACTTCAGAGGTGAGATATTCTGCAACATGTCTTGGTCGCCTCAACACAGTGCAAGTATCATCCTCGATATGTACTATATGAGCCTTAAATGTTACGGTACGAGGGGACACGAACAGCCACTACAGTTATTAGTGTCATGAAGTGTACTCTAGACGCAGTATGCACACTGCTCGCGCTGACCAGCAATTAAGCTCTTATCTGCTCTATCGTAATTTTTTGTAGTCTACCGACAGCGCTCCCGCAGCTATAATCGGTCTCATGCAATAATCGGTCAGCACACGAACTTGCCCGTGCTAGTATCAGTAATGCTGCACTGCTTGCATAAACCCAGAGACAATACCTATGGGAATCTCTTGAAACCTCCGTTAAGAAGCTAACTATAATCTTTAATTAATACATCAACTCTCTTTTCATTCAATAAGTAGTTATTTCACATACTCTTAACAATATTTCACTCAAAACCAGTAGAGAGAACGTGGAATTGAATATACTAGACATTATCGAAACCTTATTTACTCCTGAATGAAACATTTCCCATTCCCAAAGAATTTAACGAACACAAGGCGGTAAGTCCATCAGGCTACGTATTTCACTGGAACTAAGATAGCTACAGTACTCAAATCTCGACAAGCTCTCCAACATCAAAATCGAGCGAGAGATGGAGTTCTAAAGCCAACAGTGCAGTAAAAATGCTGAACCATTCAATAGAAACGCAAGGCTAAAAACCAATAAGAAACAGCATAGAACCAGATCAAATTAGATTTGATTACATCGGTTATTTCGAAGTTTGAGCCTCCCTAATCACAAGAGATGTTACCAAGCGAAGAAAGAACTGAGCACCATTTAGCATGAAATTAAGAAAACGAGTACGGTGCACAAGCTGTGTTCTCACACCCTGCACACAAGAACAGCACGATTGAAAAACTCCACAAAATAAGGTAAAAGTTGAAAATAAGAAAATAACCGAATAAACGATGATCCATAACAAATCAACAAATAGTGTTCTTTTTTAACAAAAGGAAGGCCTAACTAGCCTTTAGCTTGGAACTTCACACCTTCCCCTAAGGGACCGTTAACTGGTATAGATACAATAGTGGTATCCAGCCGAGGGGAGAGTCAATTATAAATATACATCCAGTGCAACCTTAGAAAATAACGCGCAAAATGCAAAAATTTAAAATCGATCTGGTTCAATTTTGAAGGGAACAAGCTGGCTGAAATAACGTCAAAATATTTTGAAATCAGATTTGGATGATCGTAAGGTCAGGTCACGGTGAACACGACGGTGAAGCACATCTGACACAGTTCCCCCGCCGTTGCGAAACCAACGCGGCGAGAGCAAACTGATAATGCCGAAAGCATAACGGGGTGATGGCTGGAGCGTGACTTGGCGGCCGACGATGCTATCCACAGCGGTGAAATTGAAATTTCAATCAAAATTAGATTATTATTATTAGATCATAAGTTAGTCCACGTCTCCCTAATAAAAAAAAAGACATTCCCAAGAGATGAAGGAGGAAAGTCACATTTAGTAAGGAAGTGAGAGTGTTATGCTTCTCCGCATAACTGTGTAAGGAATATCGCTAAGGATCCGAATAATCGTCCGGCCAACGACTTATTCATAAAGGATTCAAAAGACCGAATGTTAAGCCTGATTTCTGCGAGAAAGCATCACATCGTTGAATTCTAGAACAATCGACTCTTCAGGAGCAACGTTCGAACGTCGCCGATACAAGTAGCGAACGATCACGCCAGCCGAAGATGCCAAGAACCTCAACGGATGTCTTCATTTGCTTTAATTAATATGTATAACATTGTTTGTGGGGATTTTTATATAGTAATGAGGGTAAGGTTAATGATGTATGTTTTCTATTCGATAGTAGGGATGTATCACGTTCTTATTGGTAACCTTGTTAGGTTGTTATTCAAACTTGGCACCTCAAGGGGACGCCAGGTGCGGGTGCCTGAAGGAGAGCGGGCAGTAGAGGCTGGGACACGATCACAAACAGCCGCACACGAGTTTGTTCCTCTACCTTGGTCCAGTTGGGCCGAGGTCTTGCCTCTTAAATTTACTACTCAAAGCCATCCTAGAATATCGGTGCCCTCATTCGCTCGAAAGTGATTAGCTTCAAGAATACTCAACTGCAGTGCTAGCATAACGTAAATTAGAGATTATCAATCTAGATTGCTATCGGCATAGCCCCAGCCATCAACCCGGTTTCTCTGCCCTCAACCAAAGATGGCGATCTTGCTTCAGCGCGCCAGCCAGGCGACACTCAAACGGCGAGACCAATCTCCAAATCTCAAGATAAGTTTCCCTCTGATTTCATGTCAAACCCCAGTCCCCACTCAAGCTTCTGAGTATATTAGGATGTGAATGCGTAGGTCGCGTGCGCCCAATTTAGTTTGCGTAATTTCGATGATTAATGTCTCAATATTTTCCGGTGTCTAATAGCGAATTTCTTTAATGTCCTTGTGTTCTCCATATCCTTCAAATAGATAGGAAGAGATGAGGTAGATTGATTTGGAAAGAAAAGATAATGTTTGTAGCCAGGAAACACGGCTAAAATGCACGATTAATTCATGGCCTTAAGCCGGTCGCTACGCTCACCGAAGATTGAATTAAATATTTACTCAGACTTACTCTGAGTTGGTGGCAGCTACTTTGATATTACCAAGTAGAAAATATATGAATGTGACGAATAATCTTAATGTCACGACTAATAATATCACAAGAAAATATCATGCATCGCAACAAAGAATGACGGCAGAAGAAAATGAAGACCGTGACCTCAGCGAGACAAAATAAAGAGGGTCACGACAAGAGAAAACGGAGAATCGGGATACATGTGTGTTCAAATTTAAGGTAAGTTGAGCATAGTGACTGTAAGATTAAAAGAAGTCCACAACGCAAAATGAAAGTTGAAAAAAGTAGAATAATAGTAGCTGAAAAAAGGACATCAGTGAACTGAAAATAGCCTATAACAGAACAAAACCTATTCAATTTCACCATGAAGAAAGCCTGCCTTACCTTCAGCTCAGGGTCTCAGAAGGCTAGGTTTGGTTAAGATAGGTTAGGTTACGATACGATAATTTAAAATGATAAGGGTTGGGATAAATTAGGTTAATTTAACACCATCAATTTTTTCATGGCATGACGGTACTGACAATTCTCAAATCTTCGGAAAAATAACTGCACCTTGAGAGAAAGGTGACACTTGATTGATTCAAAGGATAAGCCATCGTTATTCATACATTTTTCTGATCAGCCCTGCTAATGTGCATGTCCTTGAAAAAAACGTTCACATATGAGGCGATCCAATAAGCCAGTTTTTGACATCTTCGTAATTTTGCAGTGTTACTGGGAAAGTGCGTGAGACGTCGATGAAAAAAAGTAGAAATCCTAACGCTCAAGTTTCTTAGGTAAGGTGAGCGAGGTAACAACTCCAACCCAAGTACAGAAATGGCGTCTCTGACGTCGTTTGCTGTGTGTTATGAGGCGTGGTTTTGCTGCTAAATCCATTTTCCGTGTCTTTTTCTAATCTGCACGTTTTTCAACCAATGCATGGTTCAAATTCATCAGTTGTTCTCTATGGTGAACGGTATTCACTGTTTCATGTGGTTTCACAAGTCCATGGAACCACGTCTCCTCATCCCACCAAATGCACATCATCGTCCTCCTTCCGAAGCTATTCGGGTTTGCGGTCGATGTAGATGGTTGTCCTAGGTCAACCCATTACTTCAGTACTTCAACGTTTTGGGTTCTCGAAGTAGATGTTCTGGTCTCGAGTCACTAACTGGTGTAAAGAAGTAATTCACCCCGAGAAAGTAACACTTCATACACCGTGTCACATTTGCTCCTTATTTAATATGGAACTTAACACGTTCACCACACAAACTAGAATTCGGTTGCACATCAACGGCATTTTTAAAGGCCTTATCCTAGTAAAAATGAAAGACTGTGAACCAACCTTTCATTGCTTCCAGCGTCTTCTAGTAAAGAAACTGAAAATTAACCAGAACAATTGGTACACAATTTACACAACAAATTAAAAATAATTAAAGTAATACTGTACAGTGATTCCTGCTCCTTCCCAACTTCTCGAGAGTGATGCTGCTATAGTCGTGGCTTGAGCTTTCTACTAGGCTCACACTTCGTTTCACCACAACTGCAGACGTCTCATCATAACTACGCTGAGAACTTATTGGCCCAATTAATTGTCATGATTGTTCACAACGAAGAAGGTTGCATACTCTAGTAACTCAGAGCCCGATTTCGCAGCTTCCTCTCTTGATACGAGGCGTACGTGACTGCCTCTGGATTCAGCTTCTTGGCTACAAATCATCAACCATTCAAATCTGACAGTTGAACTAATCGGAAGCTGATCATTGAACTCATAGAAATCTGACAACTCTCTCGCAATATGAAAATTTGGTGTTAATTAAGCGATAAGATAATAAAATAAGTATGCGTTCGTCCAACCCACGTCTGCACTCATTAGGGGGAGGGGAGGGGGGGGGAGGGCATGTGGGTTGAGTTAAGTCTGTTCAATAGAGCTGCCCACCACTCAATAGGTATTCCCCTGAAATCAGAATAAATACACTAATTCTAATTGAAGTGACGTTACCGTACCAATGATCTTTTCTGGGATACATTTAACCACATACGAGTATCTTGATCATTAAGCGTTCACTTGAGAGCAGAAATTAGTATAATGCACAAAACTCGAGCACTCGGAAATCCCAACACGCAACAAAAAATGTAACGCTATTCTATTAGCATGGGTCGGGGGCGTTATTTACAAACGCAGGATGCATTCTATAACTATGGAAATTTCTCGAGTTATCGTAAAAATTAGGTTCACGTTCGTCTTTTTAATTTCCATCTCTTGAATTGTGAAGTTATTAAAAAATAATACCATAACTAACAACGATCAGATTTCAAATGAAGCGCCTCAAAAAACTCATGGAACATACCTTTCACAGGAAGTTCTCAATTCATAGTCAAGTCAACGTGAATAAAACGAAAGACATTGTCCAAAGCAATAAGGAACAGCACACAGCACTCACCCGCTGAGGATCATCGCAGCTCAGCGCGCGCGAGACCTGCCGGCTCGTCATCATGCTACCGCGTCATGTCTTACCTGCACACCAAAAATCAATTAATTCAGGATTACGGTACAGAAAAAATATAGGAAAATTACTGACAACATAATGAATTCACTGCTGAGATTCAATACTTGAAAGAATTCATTTTAAATTTCATTACAATAGAACATCTTTCAAGTTGAATAAATGTGTTCCAAACACGACGCTCTCATAAGAAGCGAACGACCAACTGCCGTCGGCGCGTCTTCTCTTCGCTCCCCAGAACCTCGCAGTAAACATACCATAAAATACGAGAACAGGGACGGGCTAAGTCCCATGCAATCCAACACCTACCACGTACAGACATAAAAATGTAATGAGTTGAATTACCAAAGAACCACTGTATTATTACAACCCGCCGACACCATTACGAACACGAATTTCTCACCCTATACTTTACAGGGGATACAATACAAGCAATGAGACTCAGTTATCTGACTCTAAGCACAGGCACCACATTATGATTTTTTCCAATACGAGAAAGCAGCCGCCAGATCATGCAGCTGAATGACCCTAGGAATAACCCTACAAGCGAATAATCACAGTCTTTCGCTCAAGTAATAACTGCAGAATCGACTGAATGAATCACTATAAGATAGTTTCAGCCTCCTTTACCACAACAAAGATATTCAAAGGAAGGATGAAAGCCCCATTTAGTATAGAGTTGAAGGAACGCGAAATCCCTGCTGCAAAAGGTGTGTTCCGGCACCGGATCCCGTGCGTAAAGAAACAACAAGTTGAGAAAAAAACTTAGGAAACAAGATAAAAGTTGAAGAAGAAAGTCAGAGGTGCTAAAAAATAAGACAGTGGTGAATCGAGAAAAGATGGTCTTTTACAAAGAAAAAAGAACTTATTACAACAAAAATAAGCCCTACCTAACTCTCAGCTCAGAAATCCATATTTCCCCCTAGAAGTGCAAATTCCCATGGATACATTAGTTGTTTCCCCTGAAGGGGTCGTAGAAGTGACACAGTCACTTTTTATAACAAATTAAAAGTCAATTCAAACCTCCCTAAGCACAACAAAGGTGTTCCAAGAGAAGGAGGGACGCATCATTTAGTTTGGAAATAAGGGAACGTGGGATCTTTGCACAAGATGTGTTCCCACACAAGATATCTTCCATATAGAAATAGTAAATTGAGAAAGAAGTATATGAAGCAAGATAAAAGTTCATGAAAAAATCAGAGGCGCAGAAAAAGACAGCAGTGAACTTAAGAAGATGGTCCGTAACAAAGTAAAAATTTTATTTGAAGAAAAGAAAACCTACCTTACCTTGAGCTCGGCACCTCATAGCTCCCTTGAGAACGATAATTCCCATTAACACAGTAGTTCTAACCCTTCGAGGTGTGTTCCCTGCTCCAGTTGTTCCAGCGGCGCTTCTTGCAGAAGAGGCACTACCACGAGTGCAACAAATTGGTACGAAAAGACATGTCAAGACAGATCCTGATACAAATGTCCAGACAATAACGTTGTAAGCTACTCACACGTGTTTTTTTTCATGATACTTTTCTGAAATTTCTGTTAGACACCAATTAAGAACTTCAAAATACTCGAGTATTTTCTACCTACCATGTCATACCGTGAGTTATGTTCGAAATGTATCATTTATAATTCTAATTACATTCGGCCCATTTTTAAAACGACAAATGGTTCTGATTCTCATACAAATTTAGGAACCTTTATATAATGAAATTTTTCATAATACCATAATTTAACTAGCTCCTCAACAATGAAATAGTCAATAGAGCATTTGAGGCAGAGATGCTTTCGAGTTAAAAGAAAAAGAAACTCTGCAGCCGAAGTAACTAGGAGTATGCACTTTGCCCATATAGACAAACGCCTGAATGTAAGAATTCGCTGAATATGCTTTATAAAATTCTCAAGTAAAAATTTTAGCTTTAACCCTTTGAGTACAGCAATTCAAATGGTTCAGGGAAAATTTTTAAGGAAAAAAGTTGTCAGTACCTTAAAATATCAGTGAAATTACCCTAAAGTGGGTGTTTTTCGCTTAAGCAAGCGCCTAATTATATTAATTAAAAATCTTTAAACTTTTAGATTTACGAGAGGAACTTTCGACATTGAAAATAAAGCTTTTGAATCTACGAAAAAATCATAAATTATTTATAAGTTTTTGCCCGAACTTCTGAAATGAACGAAGACTAGAAAAAGCTCACTCAAGATAAATAGCAGGGTTATTGAATATGTTGCTCAGACCCAGTAGCGTGAACTTAGGAAGCCATCAATGGTAATTCATGAAAGCAGGCCTCTGGAATGTCTAAAAAATAGTTATATGAATGCTTTTAATCTCCATAATTTTGTCATTTACTTCAAAATATTCCCTTACTAGTTGAATAACTTTAAAATTGTGTTTGATGCCCTAAACTGGAAGCACTAGCCATCTCGGACACTAGAACCGTCAGTAATCAAAGGGTTAAAGAAGAAAACCCAATAGGAAGTCGAGCAGTTTAAATTAGACAAGTTCATTTCAGTCTCCCTAACCACAACAAAGGTGCAGCAAAGAAAGGAAGGATGAAAAATCACTTAGAAAGGAAATAAGGGAACGCAGAATTTAAGCACAAGGTGTATTCCCACACAAGATCTCCTGTGCATGGAAAAAGTAATTTAGTAAGTTTACATAGATAAAAGATAACATAAAATTTAGAAAGTAGCAGGTGTGAAACAACAGGACAGCAGTGAACCGAAAGACAAGCCTAAGTAAACAAAATGTATTTAAATAAAAACCGATTATTAGTTAGTTTAAGCCTCCCTATCCGCAACAAATGCGATCTAAACAGAGAGAAAGGAGGAAGGCACCATTTAGCATGGAGTGAAAGGAACACGGAATCTATGCAGAAAAGGCATAGAAACAGTAAGATGAGAAAGAAGTTCATGAAAAAAGATCTAAGTTGAAGGAGAAAATAGTAGGTGCTGAAAAAACAGGATAGCAGTGAACCGAGAAAGATGGTCCGTGACAAAACAAAAACCTTTTCTATTTTAACAAAAAGAAAGCCTACCTAACCTTTAGCTCGGGCCCTCACATTGTCCCCCTAGGAGCGCTGATTCCCATTGATACAATAGCTGTATCCCCCAGAGGGGAATTTAAATAAAAAAGCCCACCTAACTCTTAGCTCGGGACCTCACACTTTTCTCTAGGAGCGCTAATTCACACATATGCAATAGTTGTACCCCCTGAGGGGATAGGACAGACAAAACAACTAGCCTAAAACTATAATACATCCCATGTTCCCCGGGGTAACTACTAATATCGTCTAAGCAATCGTATTCCTTTGTAATTTTCCTATTGTTTTTAGCTGTGTATTCGAACTTTCATTCTGTCATGCTCGATCTTTTGCATGAAGTTCGCTACTCTGTTTTAACCAGGCTCAGTGATCTCCGCGATGTCTAATCGGAGAATTGACCGCATTACTGCGACAAAACTATCAAAAGTAGTACATTCCTCAAAGTTTTGCGATGAGCGAAGCCCAGATTTAAAACGGGCTACTTGCTACTACTGAAAATTAGGATACTGATAGCTGGATAATGAAAAAATTTCCTCGTACTAAAGCACAAAATAAATTGTAAATTGAAGTGACAAGAACGTAGACACTCACGCTCATAAAGCTGAAACTGACTGACACTCGTAAGTTTATTCCAACGTGCCTTCAACTCCAAAATCATTTTTCATGTGATTCAACAGCATATGTTGTAGGTTAGTAAAGAGTAGAAATTCGACGTATTTAAAATCGGGAAATAATTAAATTCATATCTAACACCTATGTAACAATTATTTTGGGTTGCATTAGACCCGACCTTAATCTTCTGAAATTTTTTTCAGTATAACTTACTGTGGCCCGACCTCCTGAGATGGTTTTCTACTTCCAATACCCTGATCGTGTATTTCAATATGCCAAGTGAATAATATTTCCGTCATTTTGATCAGGTATTCCAAGTAAATAGCATCCCACCTATATTTCAATGAAGTATGTGAAGTTAAAAGCAAAAATTAGCAAGCGGCCAGGAAACGTTCTTTGGTTGGTTGAAAAACGAGCAGTTCGACAGAGCCAAGGATTTGTGTGAGCACCGCGCTCGGCAGTCATTGCAGGAATCGACACACAAAGAAAACTGGCAACACAGCGCAGACCCAAACATTCCAAGAGCCAATGGTCAACACGAGAACTGCCGAGCAGGGAGAGGAGAAGCATATCATTTCCAGAGATCGGGTCCAACATTCACGCACGAGTAGCACCTGTGATGTACATTTCAAGGTCCAGGGCCTGGTGTTCCCTGCGCGGCATCACAGCTGCACCCGCGCCTCGTCAACCAGGAAAGATAAACTACACACAGTAAAAAATTTGTAGAAGCTCAATTAAATAAACACAAAAATAAATATATGGATAGGCACATTTCCAAGTATGACACCATGAAATCACCGGTATACAAGGAAGAGGTCTACTGTAATAATTTAAAATTATGTACGTAAATTAAGGGCTCCTCATAAGTGTCTGTCAAAGTGAACGTAGCAGACTGTTTTTTTTAGATGAGTGAATACCAACGACACAAGGTACATCGGACACGGGCGACCCTACAGAGCGGACAATAAAGTTTCGGGTAAAACTTTCACGGCAGACAGGAGTTTATAGAGGGTTCAATGTTTTATCATTGCTTCACTTCCATAAATATGCACGTTCGGTCTTGTGAAAGATTTGAATGGTAAATTTTTCAACTCTTTCAATTCACAGAAATGAATAATCTGGTATGATGTTACTTATTGCACAAGGTACTTTTATGACAGCTCGATTTTTTTATTGGTTATCAAGAGATTTTTGAGTCATTGAATACATTTCGGAGTGTTCACCTGAAGAAAATCAGACAAATAGAGAGAGATGATCATATGACCTACGAAAGGCCAGGTGCAGAATTAAATTAAGGGCGAACATTTACTCGAACATTAGCATCTTCTGTAATTTCGCTCCTAATTCATCAAGTGCAGGGTCAGTTGCACTGCTGAAGGTCAATTCAATATGTCAGTCCAAAGCGCTCTAAACTGGTAAAGTAAGGTGTAAGCATTTCAAAGAGACCAAAATTAACCCTTTAACGCCCGAGAGGACACCAGTGTCCTGTTTCAAAAATACCCTCAATATGTTGTATTTCTCGTTAAATTAGCTCCCTAACGTGTTCTTTGAAGTTCACTGCCGGGTGACAGTTAATTCTCATCCTAATATCGGTGACTGCCTGATGTCAGCGCCAGTTCAGTGACGGTGGTTGTGTTAACGGTAATATAAGCACAAAAATTCTGATGTTAAAGGGGTAAAAAAACTGAAGATTTTTTTCTTGCAAGAAGTCAGGTCCACCGTACGCCAGCCTCCTTGACGAAAGCGACCGTGAAGTCAAGAACAAAAAATAAGGTCTGCCTGAAAATAAATCTAAACTCACAACAGTCTCCCGCAACCAACAAGTTTTCGTAATTCAGTGATGAGCTCGTACAACAAAGCAGATATTTTCGATCTGCGATAACTACCGTTTTAGTCGTATTAACCCTTTAACGCCCCAGAGGACACCAGTGTCCTCTTTCAAAATTCCCCTTCAATATATTTTATTTCTTATTCAATTAGTTCCCTAATGTGTTCTTTGAAGTTCTCTGCCGAGTGGCAGTTCTTATCCCATCCTGACATCGGTGACTGCCAGATGCCAGCGCCAGTTTAGTGACGGTGGTTGTGTTAACGGTAATATGAGTACAAAAATTCGGACGTTAAAGGGTTAAAGAATCAACCTTTCAATGAGATCCGATTGTAAACTGAATTTTCCCACCGGTTCCGTTCACCTACGCCTCCAGCTTTCCTCTCAATAAGGAGTTAACGTACCAAGACCCCTGAGTAATGAACGAATTTCTCAGATCATACCTGTCAAAAATTACCGAAAACTCGAAAATACATAACAAAGAATTTGAACATTAGAACGTCACATAAAATTTATCTGCAGGATGACATCTGTTTGGTACTTCATCAAACATTTTACAATCCATACGTAAGTTCAAGCATCCCTAACCACAACAAAGGTGTTCTTAATAGAGGAAGGATGAAGGCACCATTTGACATTGAGTTTAGCAAACAAGGAACCTACGCACAAAGTCTGTTACCGCACAAGATCCGGTGCATTAGATAACATAAGATTTTACTTCAAGTCTCCTTAACCGCAACAAAGGCGTTCCAAAAAGAGGAAGAAGGAAGGTACAATTTAGGACAGACTTGAATGAACGCGGAACCTATGCACAAGGTGCATAGAAACAGTAAGCAGAGAATGAAGTTCATGAAACAAGATAAAAGTTGAAGAAGAAAATAGTAGGTGCCGAAAAACAGGACAGCAGTGAACCGGAAAAAGATGGTCCGTAACAAAACAAAAGTCTATTCTATTTCAACAAACGGTCGACCAACTTTCAGCTCAGACCCTCACACCTTCCTACTCGCGGGCACCACTTCCCATCGATACAACGGCAGCATCTCCCTCACGAGAGATACGTACGTTGACTGTTTTAGGATGAGATACACAAAGTTAATCATAAGCATACAGATACCGATGTTGCCCAATATATCACGCACTTGATATGTTCATATTTCTAGATTTTCCGCTTTCACATTTACGCTTAGTTTTATTCTCTAGAAAATTGCTGTACTTCCTGCAGTTTTCGTTGACACTTTTTGAACACATTAATTAGGCCAGCAAGAGCGATATTCTCTGATAGCTAGTTCCAAATTTTCACAAATATAGTTGAAAGAAGTTTGTGGCACGAGGTTACTGTTTTCTGAAGGTGTTTGTCCTGATTCCACGTCTGCATCCTGAAAATTTTGTCCACATTTCTAATACTCTTATGGAATTGCAGGTCGTGCTTGAGACCTTCGATGATAGCGATACAAAAATCTCTTCGTAGCTTCAATTAGAACATCATTCATTGTACACGTGGTGATTGTTAGTTATGAAGTGCATAACTGAGCATTGTCGAAGTTGAATCCGATTTGCCATGTTTCGGTCGTTTGAAAATGTCACTGAAGTCTGTTTGAATGGTAACTTCGTCTCGTTCGATGAACACCCACTGGCAGACTTTAGCGTCATCTATAAACTTTTCAAGCGTACTGACGATTCTGTACGTGGTCAGAGTCGTTGATATATATAGAAAGGAGCGGGCTTAAAATGCTTCCTTGAGGGCACCCTGATGTTACTTTAGTCACTCAATAGCTCATGAATCTTCATTAAAGTACTTATGAATTGTTATTCTATGTTCGATATGTGAGCAAGTTTTGTAGTAATTTCCATGTAGTGTCAGCAGCCACTTAGGACATTAGCCTTTAGTGGGGAACTTAATCGAAGGCTTTCTGTAGGCACCTCGCTTGTCTTCAAGTTATCGCGCGTCAGTAAATTCTGTAATGGTAATGACTGAACATTAATTCACTGCGTCTCTACCCCGTTCATGATATATATCAGAATGAGAAATTATTCTAGGTAGCCAAGTTGACATCACCCGAATATCTACACTCCGCTTACTGATATCAGTGAAGTCATATCAGTGAAGTCATGATGAAAACTAAAATATTTATAGGCGGTGGCGGTCGGGGTGGTGGTAATTATACGATGAACAAAAAATAAGACATTTCTTAATCGCAGACTCGCCAACTCCAACTTAAATGGCATCCAAGATGATGAAAATGCCTCTGGCAGCCGAAACAAGCCCCACTTGAAAAATCCTTGCATATCTGACGAAAACAACGGTATAACAAACGAAAGTAAGCCGTATTATTTTTTTCCACCTTTACTAATACCCAAAAAACACCAACTATCCCATAATAAGAAGCAAGATACATAACTCCGAATTAAAATTAAACAAAATGTGAGCTCATCCACCTCAGTAAGATGAGCAAAACCCATCACATCACTCAGCAATTGTAATGTACTGTATGTGATGAACAAACTCGCTACACACAGTTCACTCGGCGTTCAAAATTATTCGATCATTGAATGATCAAGCTCAACTTGAAGCAAAGGATGCTGTGCAACTGAGTAGCCAAAAGGCAGGTAAAAATCCCGCTTTCCGATCACTACTTTTCAACTGCAGCCTCAGTAGATGATGGAGAAAGAAACGCCCAGAAAAGTAAATTTACCAACAATTACCTGCACAGTTGAGGTACTTGATGAAGTATCCAACCCATACATTTAGAAGAGATCTGTGGAGCCACTGAAATATATTCTGTCGCACAGCACGACGTTCACTCACTGGCAGCCAAATAATTGGCCCAGCACAAGCATGCAACAACAGGCATAGCATGACTTATCACAAATCTTAACACTGCGATCCCATGATAACGAGAGACAACGACTGGTGCGGACTACATGCGTTATCTGAGCTCACGTCTGACCCATCATAAAACGCGAGGTGATTATATGGACATTTCAAGTGAAGATCGACACATAAAACATGGCAGGAACTGACACTTTGCATTGTTACATAGGCAGACATAAAAATCTAGTGAATTTAACTGATCGCATGTTTTGGCTATTCAATTCGCCACTGATACTAAAATCTCTTCGATACAAGTACTGGAATCAATACCTTATGACTGATTATAAGAAAGTTTTAGCCTCCCTTTACCACAACGAAGATGTTCAAAGAGAGGAAAGAGGAAGGCACCTTTTAGTTTGGAGTTAAGGTAACGTAGAATCTATGCACAAGGGGCATAGAAACAGTAAGCTAAGAAAGAAGTTCATGAAACAAGGAAAAAGTTGAAGAAGAAAGCAGTAGGTGCTGAAAAACAGGACAGCAGTGAACCGAAAAAAGATGGTCCGTAACAAAACAAAAACCTATTCTATTTCAACAAAAAGAAGGCCTACCTAACTCTCAGCTCAGACCCTCACACATTTTACCCCTGGGAGCGCTAATTCCAATGGAAACAATAGTTGTCTCCTCCTGAGGGGGGATCAGTACCTTTTTATTTTCATCATTTTATTATAATTACGATTACTCATTAATTATACAGTTAAAGATTCCCTAACCACAATAAATGCGATATCAAGGGAGCGAAAAGGGACCATTTAGTATTGACTGTAGAAAACGGAGAAACAATACACAAAGTGTGTTCCCTAACAGGATACCTTGCGCATAGGAACAACAAATCAGGAAGGCTAAGGAAGAAAAACACAGAAGAGATAGCGACGAAGGTATGGAAACTCAGAGGAGCAAAGTGGACACGAAAGACAGAAACCCTGAAGTCGTACCTGTAGCTAAAGATACCAGCATCAGCCTCAGGGGCGCCAGTCCCCAGAGCAAAGGATAGACAAGCCTAAGTAACCAAAGCCTATGGCCCATACTATGCCTCCTGTGATCCGTTTGTAATTCATGTAATTATTCAAGGTATAACATCCGTTTCCTTTCAGGTAAGCGAAAATAACAAAGAACTCAATACGGTTCAAATTCAAGTGGCAACACAAGGGTGCAAAGTTTAAAGTCACGGTTGGTTCAGCCCACTTTACTGGCAAACGAAGGCGTTACCTTCTCAATAAAACGAAAAGGTTAAAAGAGATGAAATAAAAAAGACATTTACCAAGATAGTCAGTTGCACGGTACACCGGCCTCATTCGAAGGCCCGAGTAAAGTATAATATATATATGAAAGGTCACAAAATTAGCAACGTCCTCAAAATGTGAGGAAAACTAAAAAGGCAAAACAAGAGTTACTGCTTAACTTCTACATAACAGAATTTCTATTCTTTTTTTTAATGCGCAGCTAAGGATGGCTCTGCTTCAGGTCATACGCCCACAGTAAGCAAAGGAAAGTAAAACTTGCACTTCCAAGGAGGCATCATGCTCACCTCACTCGCAAAAGTTCAACAAATCTGAGTTTAAAATATCTGAAATGGAATAAAATCCAGCAAGATTACATCGCAAACAAAAACATTCGAACGAGAATGCATCCTGCATTACCGATCAAGACGGGGACCGCTGGTAAAAACAACACAGTAGCGGTTCCTCGGCAAAGAGGGAGCCCCACCAGGATATTGAAGATGAGACGGAGAATAAATTGCCGGAACAGAGGCAGGCGCAAGTGAAGCCAGTCATTAACGGGAGTGATGAGGACTGTAATGAGGGCGTGGCACAGCGCGGGGGCCAGCACGAGCTCCTGCCTGCCTGCCCTGCGGCAGGATGCTGCGCTTCGACCAGTAGCAATTCATACAAAATTTGGTCATGCTGCGCGCCGCAATTGAACAAGTCACGCACCTGTCACGCCGAGCAAGTAGAATATTCGCACTCAGGAATTACGAGGGTTTTTCCAGATATTAAGCGAAATGCTCAAAATGGTACAACAGCTTTAGTGGTCACTTTACAGAGACGAAAAGGAATTTTTTCCTCCATATTTAAACCAAAAGTTCAATAATTATTCAGACCAATTTTCCGGAAAATTAAACCAATTAATTCAATGTGAATTGAACAAAATAAAACCAATGAACGCCAAACAATTTAACTAAAAGTTATTTTTCAGTTCATCGCGTGTTGAAAAAGAATAAACCGCCCATCATGTTTACTGAAAGACTGTCAACCCAAAAAAATTTATACCATTGTTTATTTATGAAAAACAACGTTCCAATGTTTTTCGCTCATCTTCTTCACGCTGAAAATACACAGAAACAATTTTAGTCACACTGAAAGAAATGTGAAACAAATAATTACCCTAAATCAGACGAAATAAAATTACAGAAAGGGGTATTTTCACACATTTATTGTTTAATTTTTTTTATTGTGTCTAATTTTGCTCGAGTATGGAATTCACATTTTTTATCAATGTGACAGAGAAATTTTATCTGCATATTTCCAGCCTGAAAATGACATTAGTAACATCGAAACGATGTCTTTTATAAATAAACAATGATACAATATGTTATGGATTAATGGTGTTTCAGTCTTAATAAAAACTAATTTTACTCGTCTTTTAACACGATATGAACAGGAAAAATTCCACAAGATTTAAAAGTTAGAAAAACAACACAAATAATTTAAATTAGAATTATGGAGAACCACAAACGAGGCTGGCATAAAGAAAATCAGGGAATAAATTTTTCCCAACCAAAGTCCTTCCAGAGTAACTGTCGCAACATTGCTTTCCCACATGGCTCTAAAATCAGTACTAATATTTACTTTTCTAACCAGAATCCTAATATTTTTTATTAACTTGCGATCTTTTTCAACGATGGTGAACTCTGTGAATTTCCTTAATTATAAATTCATTTCACTTTCACGCAGATTTTACTTTATAATTTTTTTTTCAACACGTTCCCCGCGTAATGGGCCACATGTGTACCAAATGGTAAATTGCCTATTCACGTACCGGTATAAATGAATGACATTTCGTCCGTTTCGCGACCTTTTTAATAAAATTATTGCAATCATACGAGGTGAAATGTATCGTGCAGTTGCATTTTTATATTTCTTAGGAAGGGTAAAAATGTATATGAGCAGTAGAGTCGATTTCCTTATTCTGCTACTTACAACCTAACCAAACCAGCCGTTAACAGCCTCGGATTACTCAGGGAGCATGTTAACGTTCAATCTCTGTTCCGCTCAGCGATTTTTCATGCAGAGAACCTCAGTGATAATCACCTTCGAGGGCCCCCACCAGGCAAAAATTGGAGAGTTTCGGTTCTCACAGTTCGCTACGCAGACGAAAGAAGCCGTACGCATTTCGATGAAGGCAAAAATGTGATGTAAATAGAAATTAAAACCATGCAATTCGATCAGTTTCGCGTTACGCTAGCCTCCCAATCGCGAGTGAGACTGAGAAGTAAAGAATGTAGGTGGTAACGCTAACCTAAATACAAATCTAGACCCACAACTGACTCCTGTAAGTTAACATACTATAACATCATCATTAACATTTTAGTTTGTGCGAAACTCTCCAGTTACGAAAAGGAGATCTCAAGAGAGCCAAGCGAAGGAACCGTTTAATGTGGTGTATAAAACTGGGAATGCAAGGTGCGTTCCCACACAGGATACCCTGGGCAACAAAACAGCAAGTTGAGAAGGAAGAGGAAGAAAATACAAAGAAAAGGTAGAGAAGAAGGCATAAAAACTGGAAAAAAAGCAAAGTGGTCATGAAAAACAGAAGTCCAGAAGGGCTGCCAATATCTGAGGTAACAATATTCTCGTGCGGGCGCCAGTCTCCATAGCGTAAGACAGAAAAACCCAACTAACCAATACTAGTTCTCAACGTACACTGACGAGAACAGGCACTATCAGCAAAGCATCTGCGTGTAGCTCAGGACTTCCAACACATCCTCGAAGAGCGTACGGCTGTAAGCGAGACACGCTGAAGCACATTCCCTTTTAGCGCAGCCCCCTGACGGTAATAGAATTTTTTGCGCTGAAAACCCTGACGCCAGTGGAAGTATAACACAACAATATTTTTTTTATTTTAGTACTTAATTGGAGATTTTTAAAAATAATTAACATTTCGAAAATAGTTTACTAGCGTGAATTTTAAAATAGTTCTCGTAAACAATTAGCTATGGATCGTTGCAAAATTTTGAGAACAAACTTCCTCCTAAAATGGATGATACTCGGGTTCATAAGTTTATTTGTGTACGTTGAGCAACAGGCTACACTGGATACACACTCCGCTCTCTTTGATCTCGAATCTGAGCCCATTTTCAAGTAGTTTTAGATCAGGCACACTTTTGAACAAAGAGTTTCTGTTGTCTGAGAACTTTTTGATCATCGCAATAATCTAAAGTCAACTGATCAGTGTTTGATTGTAGGAAAATCACGGTTTTCCATTACCATGCACATCCTACAGCTGTTGTATACATTAAACTTGAACTGATTTTAAACAAGTCTCAGCTATTTTCTCTTGTAATAAGAGAATAAATAATTGCATTTAGTATTTATTTTATAAGATCATACAAAAACAGTATACTTTTATTCGTTTCTTTACAAATTTTCCACATTCATAATTAAAGATAAGCCTAGACCCGAAACATCTGATGCTAGGTTTCATTTGGACAATAAGATAAATATCTGACGTAACTTGCCTTGGCTCTTACGTTCAATTACTTGAGCATTTCGGTTGTGATCATTTTCATAGTTCAAATAACCAAAATTAACGGTTAAATTAATCCACTGTGCTTATAACTCCAGCAAGAAGGCGGAGGCAAGGCACACATTCCGGAGCGACGTTACGCAAGTCCCCGACACAGAGCGAGCGGCTGGCGACACTCCATGAGCGGGCATCAGAAGCAGACGAGGCAGACGCGGCAGCCTCGAGCTCGGCCCAGCAATTAGCCGTGATGTCACAGCAACTCCTGCCCACAGGAGAGGCCCTCATACTCACGGTCACTCGGCGGGCAGCCTTCAACTTCGCGGCTCCACGCGCGCTCTGTACCACCAGCTACACACGCCTGAATTAGCCATGGTCTCGCAATTAAATTAGCCATTATCTGTAGGGCATGTTACTA
This sequence comes from Morinoia aosen, assembly GCA_030386875.1. Taxonomy (NCBI): domain Eukaryota; kingdom Metazoa; phylum Arthropoda; class Malacostraca; order Amphipoda; family Talitridae; genus Morinoia; species Morinoia aosen. The sequence goes on along the minus strand of CM059572.1, from coordinate 78,315,337 downwards.
CAACATGCCCTACATTAAGGAGCTTTAATGGAATGGAGGCGGCATCAGCGCTCTAAAGTGAAGCCAATTTTCGGTAGCTGTAGGGTATACGGGCACACACCAGGGCTGCCACTGATGGGGGATTTCCCCTAAATCTGGGGGAAACGGTGGTCGTCTGGGGGAATGGGGGAAACTCTCGTGAAATCGACTAAATTTAGGGGAATTTAGCTAGATATTATTTTTCATTAAAATATTGTGAAACCTGAATAAGTTACGCAGACGTATGGTTATTCGAATGAAGATATCATGATGCAGAACGGAAAATACCTCCTTAGCAACAAATGAGAGGCTATTTCACGAAGTTTGAACGTGGATCGAACTTGTTAGACTTACAACGAGATTCACATCGGTACAGTGAACAGTCTCAACTCAAAACTCAGGCTCGAGAATCAAAGAGTTCGCTCAATTAGAGGAATAAAAAGGCTCTCAGTGACCATGTGACTGTTGCTATAGCTTCCTTTTACTGAGCGAATACTCCTCAGTCAACACTTCCTTCATTAACTTAAATTGTGCGTTAAAAGTGTGGTAATTTGTCTTATATTGTATAAAATATCCTTTCAAAAATATAAATTTCCTAAAATTAATTTAAGTAAATAAGACTTGGGTGTCTGATTGCGTTCTGTCGATAGCATACATGTCGCAACCTATAATAGCGAGACCAACGTGTAGTCGGCTCGCACTGTTCAATGGTCGTCAGACACCTCGCTAACCCAACCGTGCTCACACGTCTCAGCTCTTTTATACAATTCAGCCTGTCATCGCCACCATGACGTACAACCTCATCCGTGGGACCATGAAGTGCCAACCAGGCATGTGTTGCTAGTTTCCCTACGTGCCTCGCCGGCTGGGGGGAGCGTTCGCTGGAGGGCGCTGGAGCCGGTCGTCGGCATCTCGCAATGTCTTCGGGAAGCTCTTCTCCGGCACCTGGGACGTCGACGCTCCGCTGCTCTACATACGAGCCCAAGGGATGTATCGGACGCGGTGAGTGTGCTGTCGGTAGGGGCGCTTTCGTCAGACACCCTGGTCCGTAGGTCCAAGGAATTCTTCCTTGATAAACATCCCGTTTCTCGGTCCTAGTATCAAAAATTAACGCAGCCTAACTGATTTTCTACTACTTGAGCTTGCTCGTTATTAAACTTGTACTTGAGCTTGCTCGTTATTAAACTTGTACTTGAGCTTGCTCGTTATTAAACTTGTACTTGAGCTTGCTCGTTATTAAACTTGTACTTGAGCTTGCTCGTTATTAAACTTGTACTTGAGCTTGCTCGTTATTAAACTTGTACTTGAGCTTGCTCGTTATTAAACTTGTACTTGAGCTTGCTCGTTATTAAACTTGTACTTGAGCTTGCTCGTTATTAAACTTGTACTTGAGCTTGTTCGTTATTAAACTTCAACTTAAACTTGAGCTTGCTTGTTATTAAACTTCAACTTAAACTTGAGCTTGCTTGTTATTAAACTTCAAATTAAACTTGAGCTTGCTTGTTATTAAACTTCAACTTAAACTTGAGCTTGCTCGGTAATTAAACTTCAACTTAAACTTGAGCTTGCTTGTTATTAAACTTCAACTTAAACTTGAGCTTGCTTGTTATTAAACTTCAAATTAAACTTGAGCTTGCTTGTTATTAAACTTCAACTTAAACTTGAGCTTGCTCGGTAATTAAACTTCAACTTAAACTTGAGCTTGCTTGTTATTAAACTTCAACTTAAACTTGAGCTTGCTTGTTATTAAACTTCAACTTAAACTTGAGCTTGCTTGTTATTAAACTTCAAATTAAACTTGAGCTTGCTCGGTAATTAAACTTCAACTTAAACTTGAGCTTGCTCGGTAATTAAAGCTCAACTGAAACTTGAGCTTGCTCGTTATTAAACTTGTACTTGAGCTTGCTCGTTATTAAACTTGTACTTGAGCTTGCTCGTTATTAAACTTGTACTTGAGCTTGCTCGTTATTAAACTTGTACTTGAGCTTGCTCGTTATTAAACTTGTACTTGAGCTTGCTCGTTATTAAACTTGTACTTGAGCTTGCTCGTTATTAAACTTGTACTTGAGCTTGCTCGTTATTAAACTTGTACTTGAGCTTGCTCGTTATTAAACTTGTACTTGAGCTTGCTCGTTATTAAACTTGTACTTGAGCTTGCTCGTTATTAAACTTGTACTTGAGCTTGCTCGTTATTAAACTTGTACTTGAGCTTGCTCGTTATTAAACTTGTACTTGAGCTTGCTCGTTATTAAACTTGTACTAGAGCTTGCTCGTTATTAAACTTGTACTTGAGCTTGCTCGTTATTAAACTTGTACTTGAGCTTGCTCGTTATTAAACTTGTACTTGAGCTTGCTCGTTATTAAACTTGTACTTGAGCTTGCTCGTTATTAAACTTGTACTTGAGCTTGCTCGTTATTAAACTTGTACTTGAGCTTGCTCGTTATTAAACTTGTACTTGAGCTTGCTCGTTATTAAACTTGTACTTGAGCTTGCTCGTTATTAAACTTGTACTTGAGCTTGTTCGTTATTAAACTTCAACTTAAACTTGAGCTTGCTTGTTATTAAACTTCAACTTAAACTTGAGCTTGCTTGTTATTAAACTTCAAATTAAACTTGAGCTTGCTTGTTATTAAACTTCAACTTAAACTTGAGCTTGCTTGTTATTAAACTTCAAATTAAACTTGAGCTTGCTTGTTATTAAACTTCAACTTAAACTTGAGCTTGCTCGGTAATTAAACTTCAACTTAAACTTGAGCTTGCTTGTTATTAAACTTCAACTTAAACTTGAGCTTGCTTGTTATTAAACTTCAACTTAAACTTGAGCTTGCTTGTTATTAAACTTCAAATTAAACTTGAGCTTGCTCGGTAATTAAACTTCAACTTAAACTTGAGCTTGCTCGGTAATTAAAGCTCAACTGAAACTTGAGCTTGCTCGTTATTAAACTTGTACTTGAGCTTGCTCGTTATTAAACTTGTACTTGAGCTTGCTCGTTATTAAACTTGTACTTGAGCTTGCTCGTTATTAAACTTGTACTTGAGCTTGCTCGTTATTAAATTTGTACTTGAGCTTGCTCGTTATTAAACTTGTACTTGAGCTTGCTCGTTATTAAACTTGTACTTGAGCTTGCTCGTTATTAAACTTGTACTTGAGCTTGCTCGTTATTAAACTTGTACTTGAGCTTGCTCGTTATTAAACTTGTACTTGAGCTTGCTCGTTATCAAACTTGTACTTGAGCTTGCTCGTTATTAAACTTGTACTTGAGCTTGCTCGTTATTAAACTTGTACTTGAGCTTGCTCGATATTAAACTTGTACTTGAGCCTGCTCGGTAATAAAACTTAAACTTGAGCTTGCTCGTTAAACTCAAACCTAAAAACTTAAAATTGAATTCTTTCTTACGCTCTCGTAATCTTCAGATGGCTGCTATTGTGGAGGCCGTATGTGGGCTGCCGCCGGAAGCGCCGCGCCCGGCGTGTTGCGTCTCAGCAAGCTAAATCCGCCGGCTTTTCTACGAACCCTAAATCTCCTAGCTTATAGCCAATCAGCAAACGTCACTTAACTTCTTTGCTGTATTTGTTTATGTATTATCACCCGTAACAAATTACCTTCATTTTCATACGGGTTAAGGAATAAATTGAATAAATTAAAATGTTATATTTTCCCCACTCGGTTTCTTCAATATATATATTAAATTGTGAATTCTGATAATTTTTAACGTGTTTTCTTAGGCAAAGGAAGCAGAACGCAGATGTGTTTTTGAAGATAAGCTACTTGGATGCTTTAAATTCAAGAGACGCTAAACATGTGCGGCAGGCCTAGTTTTTATATCTTATAACGTGGTGACTTATTAATCAGTGGTTTTATACTTTAAGACTCGCATATGCAAATTTGGAGCGTCTTGTTTGAGATATTCCTGAGATTTACTTTGTTTCTCTCTAGTCTTGCTATGCTATCGTTTGTGCATCCAACATTCATGATTGCATTGTTCCAAAGTAACTATAATTATTATTATCTTTCTTTATCTGCATTGCCATAATTGATTTGCGTTACAGAAGCAAACTCTGTAACATGCTGCTACGCAATCAGTATTTTTCTAATTTGAATATTTACTTTGCGTTTTAGCAGCCGAAGTTTTAGAGCGATGACAACTAAGTTTATTTTATTGGTAAATGAGACTTATATAAATATTTTGTTATTTTGCAGTTTTTTTTTTGCTTCTGAATGCTGATACTCTACCCCTAATGAATGACCAAACCAAATCATCTTCTATGTATAAAACGGAAGTTCTATGCACAATCAGATGGAGATGACTCGCTCAGTGTAGCCGAATTGAAAACTTTCTTGAAATGAAATAATAATCCCAACTGCAGTTATTGTATGTGCTGTAATATTTATTTGACAAATCATTATATATCTATGCTTCGTGCAACATTCAGTGGAACATAAGAGAAATATAAATGTTGTAGATACCAGCGCTGATATCGTACACTTTATGGTAAGAGAGCCGTCCAAGGAATCCGATGAAATTGCCGTAAGCGAAATACTCTTGCAGCATACTTTGCCCAACTCGATATTCCATTCTGACGTGTTGATCATTTCTTATCGATGGGTAAAACAAATTTCCCTGGCCGCAAAATAGCATACAAGCTGTCAATAAAAGGGACAAAATCACATTTGGACTAAATATACAGCAAGTAACGTAAGTTTCTAGTTAACATATACGATATGTTTTACCTAAATTTTGGGGGATTTTTGCTGGAAATGGGGGAATTTTTACAGCAAATCTGGGGGAAAGAGAAAAACTTCAGTGGCAGCCCTGGCACACACACGGAGATATGGCCCAGTAGCAGCATGGAGCTAGGATATATGGAGGGAGCATAGCTGATTCCAATCGGGTTCAAATTAGCTGCAAAAGTTGGGAGACTGGGGCATTGGCAAGGCCCCATACGTGAGCCAACCACAGACGCTTGGCTGAAGTTGGCTCCTCCTCACCTCCTCTACAACTCGCCCTCCCTGGCCTCCCATTTGCCAAAGCAAGATTAGTACCGCTCCACAAATCGAAGGATGAGGTGCGCGTGCAAGTCGCTCTCTAATTTGTTATAATCAAGGGCCTGTAATCTTTACAGTTTTCAACTCTTAATGTATCTTTGCTAGTAATTTTGATATTATTAAGTGTCCTCGAGTGAGGAAACACAATTTATTATCTTTCGGATTCGTAGAATCCCAAATTAATGATTACGATAAACTCAACAGCTGGAAGAGCAATCAGCGAGCATGTGCGCACCCTAGCGTAGTTAGTAGGTAACTGACTTCCGTGCTGACGTCACACTTGCGAGACGGCTATTGGTGACCACAGGCATAGGAGAAATCTCAAAAACTTGTTCTCTTCACAGACGGCTATGCTCCCTCCATATATACTCCCTCCACGTAGCAGTGCGTGTCAGACACTCAGCGTGGTAGGGCGCCGCTTATCCAAGCTGCGGTCAAGTACAAGTTTTTTTCAATATGACGCGTTTCAAGGGCGTAATTGAAATACATGCCTAAGAAAAAAACGTATAGCACAAAGTAGCGCAAGTCTGCCATTTAACAGCGCGGTCTTCAGTCGCTGATGATAGAGGTGGTGCTACCCCTCCACTACAACACCACCTCCACACTGGGACCCAATGCCGGGTGGGCGGGACTTGGGTCGGCAAAAGTGGCTTCACTCGCTCAACTGGCAAAAGATAGCGATGCCGCCTCCATTCCATTAAAGCTCCTTGCCCTACATAATCTTACTACACTTCACGAGGATCCGCTGCTCCATTATCAACTCTACAGCTAAGCTCATTACGATGATCTAAACAGCGCGCATTCTGTTTCGAGCACTTCGAGCTCTGAGGGCGCGCAATTTCCTGTTTTTACCGCAGAAATAAATCGCAGTTTTCAAATTTTCTTAGGGTGACGCGCTGATTAATTATCCTAAATTCGTCACAACCGCTCATAGTTCAACTGATCAACCGAAGAATTTACGGTTTCGGAATAGAAAATACTAGCAGAAACGGCACTGCTGAAGAATGGAGCAAAACTACATCTGACCAAAGGACTTGGGGTTGAGGCTCAATAAATGAGAAACTGAAAGTGGCACTCCAACTTTTAGTCAGTACACGCTCGACATAGTATGGTCTACATTTCCGAAATATTCAATGGTCGTGAAACAGATTATTATTATTATTATCATATAAGAAAGTTTTAGCCTCCCTTAACCACGACAAAGATGTTCCAAGAGAGGAAAGAGGAAGGCACCATTTTGTATGGAGTTGAGGGAACGCGGAATCTATGCACAAGGTGCACAAAAACAGTAAGCTAGGAAAGAAGTTCATGTAACAAGAAAAAAGTTGAAGAAGAAAGTAGTAGGTGCTGAAAAACAGGACAGCAGTGGACCGAAAAAAGATGGTCCGTAACAAAACAAAAACCTATTTTATTACAACATAAGGAAGCCTCCCTAACCTTTAGCTCAGGCCCTCACATGGTCCCCCTGGGAGCGCTAATTCCCATAGATACAATACCTGTATCCCCCCTGAGGGGAGTCGTGAAACAGAAATTGTACGCCTTTACTAAGGAGGTAGTTTAGAATGGTGTCGAATAGTCCACCCCTGAACACTGCAACGAGTATGCCTTTAAAGCTTTCAGCTTCAAAGCCTTCCATACCACAGATTCAGCAATCGAAGCCAAAGCCGAACTCGTAAACACATCGCCTTTAGTTTCCCCAACTGCTGAACCACAGCCCGCCACCTTCCACTGTTCATGTTTGCGACTCCATCGAATAGGTCGAACTTTTCATATTCCCTAAAATTCTATCTAACTTTTCATGGAAAACATCCAACAGTTCAGTATTATTGTTTCACCAGTTTTACTTTTCAATTCTTGCGAATACGTGAAAGAAATTTTATTCATAATATACGCCATTAGTTGTATTCAATTCTAAGAAAACAAAAAACTAGAAACAATAACACTGACGTCTCCCAAAGTTACATCAGATAAGCTATGTTCAAGCCTCTCTAACTACCAAGTACGATGGGAAGTTTCACCAAGACGGAGGCACCTTACGGGATGGAATTTGAAGAACGAGGGATCTATGCACAAGGCGTGTTCCCACACAACACCCATTAGATCATAGAAACAGCAAGTTAGGCAGGAAGTTTATCAAACAAGATGAAAGGCCAAGAAGAAAATCAGAGGTGCTGAAAAAGGACAGCAATTAACCGATGAAAGATGATCCGTAATAAAACAAAAATCTATTCTATTCCCTACAAGAAGCCCTAACTAAACTTCAACCCAGGACCTCACATCGTCCCCTAGATGCATTAATTCCCATAGATACAATAGTTGTAGCCCCATGGGGGACATCTCCCAAAGACTACAGAAACGGCGAAAAGGCACTTCAGTTTGGTACTCCCGTAGCACGCAACGGACGACAAAATATTTTAACAGTCAATCTGAAGATAAAACTATTTAACGAAGTGCGTAGCATACATCTGTGAGCCTTAACAAAAAATATGAAGGCCATACTTTTACGTCACATAAGAACTGAATTATACATATTCACAGAAATGGCTTATCACAGGTATTAGATAAACAGTTGATCTTTATATGATATTAAAAATATTTAACTGAGAAAGAATGAACTCGAAACCGCATGACTTGAAACAATCCACGGCATTCTAAACAAACCATGGTACTTTACCACATCACAGCATTTCAATCAGATGTTTCTTGCATACAATTAACTATACAAAATATCAAACGTATATAGGAGCGTAGAGCAGTGAAATGTGAAATGACATGAAAATTTGAAAAGCTAAGAAATATCCCAACTCTTAAGTGATTTTTCCTTTTCATCCCTGCTCCCAGTAATTTTTCCTTTTCATCCCTGCTTCCAGTAATTTTTCCTTTTCATCCCTGCTCCCAGTAATTTTTCCTTTTCATCCCTGCTCCCACACACACCTCTTACTCCAATAGCGTGGGCTGGCCATTGAGCTTGATCAGAGCAGCACGTAAACTCACAAACTCTACTGTAATCACACACCTTAGTTTTTTGAAGAGAATCACTTCACCATGAAACGCTCGCTGCAGGTCCCATTAAAGACCACCTCACCCATGAAACGCTCGCTGCAGGTCCCATTAAAGAACACAACTCCACCCATGAAACGCTCGCTGCAGGTCCCATTAAGAACACCACTATAGTATACCCATGAAACTCTCGTTGCAGGTTCCATTGAAAATTACCACGCTGCCAATTGCAATATAATCCCCATCGTCTCTAAAAACCTCTTTCACTCAGGCACTTCTCTTGATGCGACGTGCAGGGGTTGAACAAAAATGCGATAACACCTAAAAAAAATGTAGGGAACAGTTCGCATTCTAAACAGTTAGATATCTTCTCGAAATGAATACATACAGGTCCTTTTCAGTTTCCACTGGAATCTCATACTATTCTTTCTGCGAAATAGAGGCAAGTTCAGACAATGATGATGAAGGCGGACTGCGATCACGCACCTTCCTCGCCTAAGTAAGCCTCAATGATGTTGAGATCTGGTGACTGTGGTGCCCAGGGAAAATGCAACAAATCACATCACTCTCATGCTCACTTAACCAGTCCTGGACGATCTGAGATGTGTGAACAGGTGTGTTATAGTCATGGAACACAGCATCACCATTAGGAAACAAGCATTGTACCATGGGATGGACAAGTTCGAACAAAATGGGCACATAATCCTTGTTAGTGACGCGAATAAGCGCAGAGTAATCACGGGGCCTATGGAATACCACAACAAGGCGCCCAAATAGTAATCGAAACTCTGCCATGTTTTACTCATGGGAGTAAGGAGTCCGCATCGTAGGCTTGGATCGACGTTCGCCAAACACAAACTCGGCCAGAAGTTGCAGACAGCGTGAAAGTTCAAACAATACTCATCCGACTGAATGACTTTCTTCCATTGCTTCATAGCCCAGATTTTACAGCTTTAGAACATGTTCTTTCTACACACAACTGCATTACCGAAAATGGTTTTGAAATTCCAGCTTGCTATGAAAATGACTGCTTATGGAGCTCTTTTATTATTGTTTTGGAGATGAAAGGCTTTGTGAGCCCGACATAGAGTTCAACAGTGACTTTTGCAGTGACCGTTTTTCGATTTTTTTTCTTACGAGCCTCTTCAATGACCATCGCGTCACGATCATCCAACACAGATTCGTCTGCGTAGCGACTTTGTAAATGTTTTTTTCGGATTTCCTAAACTGAAGGTGAATTCTCGATATGGTGCTCTTATAATATCAAACACTTCGGTTACTTTGGTAACGGCCGCCCTACCATATGAGCTCCAACAATTTGCACACATAAGAATTCATTCAGCTGACACACTGCATTCACATCTACGAAGAACACCGTTTCTTACAAGGTACTGATGACATTGTACAGGTCACGTCTGCTGGCAAGTGCATCAGCCTCACTTACAGGCTTGGCTAGAGCCAACATTCACGTTCAAACAGGAATTTCAATGTTTCTTAATTTTTGTCCTATTCCAGTATTTTTAAGAAACAAGAGGTGGGAGACCAGATTTCAATCATACAATTACACTGACAAAAATTAGCTTGAATTCAATGAGCATTCTACTCAATCTTTTACATCATCTATAGACATATTTCTCGAACTTATCCAATAATATTCCAACACACATTATTTGACCCTAACTGGCAAACCATGCATTACTACTAGACCTCTCCTCACCCTCATACTGCCATTTCAACCCTTATCTCACAATATTTTCTTTTAGCACTTCTACTACTTCTTATTGCCATCCTGTCAGACCTATATAGAACATATCTGATCTTTAAATCTGTACAACATACTTGAACTACTTCATGATACAACTATGCTTCAGTCCTTGGGCTTGCTGTAACACAGATCAGATTTTCAGAAGATAACTTTTCACTCCAGCTTCACTGAGTATACCATTCAATTATTTCAAAATACTTTCCTTTGAGTTCATCATTTTCTTGAAAAAGTTAATTTGTTAAAAACCTATCAGAATGATTACAAATTCCATCCCAATTCTTAAGTGATTTTTCTTTTTCATTCCTGCTCCCAGTAATTTTTCCTTTTCATCCCTGCTCCCAGTAATTTTTCCTTTTCATCCCTGCTCCCAGTAATTTTTCCTTTTCATCCCTGCTCCCAGTAGTTTTTCCTTTTCATCCCTGCTTCCAGTAATTTTTCCTTTTCATCCCTGCTCCCAGTAGTTTTTCCTTTTCATCCCTGCTTCCAGTAATTTTTCCTTTTCATCCCTGCTTCCAGTAATTTTTCCTTTTCATCCCTGCTCCCAGTAATTTTTCCTTTTCATCCCTGCTCCCAGTAATTTTTCTTTTATCCCTGCTCCCAGTAATTTTTCCTTTTCATCCCTGCTCCCAGTAATTTTTCCTTTTCATCCCTGCTCCCAGTAATTTTTCCTTTTCATCCCTGCTTCCAGTAATTTTTCCTTTTCATCCCTGCTCCCAGTAGTTTTTCCTTTTCATCCCTGCTTCCAGTAATTTTTCCTTTTCATCCCTGCTTCCAGTAATTTTTCCGTTTCATCCCTGCTCCCAGTAATTTTTCTTTTTCATCCCTGCTCCCAGTAATTTTTCTTTTTCATCCCTGCTCCCAGTAATTTTTCCTTTTCATCCCTGCTCCCAGTAATTTTTCCTTTTCATCCCTGCTTCCAGTAATTTTTCCTTTTCATCCCTGCTCCCAGTAATTTTTCCTTTTCATCCCTGCTCCCAGTAATTTTTCCTTTTCATCCCTGCTCCCAGTAATTTTTCCTTTTCATCCCTGCTCCCAGTAATTTTTCCTTTTCATCCCTGCTCCCAGTAATTTTTCCTTTTGATCCCTGCTTCCAGTAATTTTTCCTTTTCATCCCTGCTCCCAGTAATTTTTCCTTTTCATCCCTGCTTCCAGTAATTTTTCCTTTTCATCCCTGCTCCCAGTAATTTTTCCTTTTCATCCCTGCTTCCAGTAATTTTTCCTTTTCATCCCTGCTCCCAGTAATTTTTCCTTTTCATCCCTGCTCCCAATAACTTTTCCTTTTCATCCCTGCTCCCAGTAATTTTTCCTTTTCATCCCTGCTCCCAGTAATTTTTCCTTTTCATCCCTGCTCCCAATAACTTTTCCTTTTCATCCCTGCTCCCAGTAATTTTTCCTTTTCATCCCTGCTCCCAGTAATTTTTCCTTTTCATCCCTGCTCCCAATAACTTTTCCTTTTCATCCCTGCTCCCAATAACTTTTCCTTTTCATCCCTGCTCCCAATAACTTTTCCTTTTCATCCCTGCTCCCAATAACTTTTCCTTTTCATCCCTGCTCCCAGTAATTTTTCCTTTTCATCCCTGCTCCCAGTAATTTTTCCTTTTCATCCCTGCTCCCAGTAATTTTTCCTTTTCATCCCTGCTCCCAATAACTTTTCTTTTTCATCAAGTCAATCAGATTTTAAAGTTGAATCCTCAGTTGAAACACAATAGAGCAAAATCTCCAAATCTGTACAATTGACAATAATAACAGCACCAGAAACACCAACATTTTAGTTATTAATACACAACATGCAATAGATATTTTGGTCAACTAATACAAAAAAATATAACACAAGTCGAAATTGAAACTTTTTTCCAAGTCCAACAATGAATTTATTAATTTCTTTGACAAAATTTTCATAGCCTTTATGACCTCAAAACTACCCATTTTGTTCATGCAAAACCCCAGGAATTTTCCTCATAATTCGGTCTATTGTAACAGAGCTCCTTGCTTGACAGCGCCGAACAAAGAGGCCTGGCAAGTAAGGAGAGTAGATACTTGGATGGATATTCAGTGTGTATGTAACAAAATTGTGTAACCACTATAATGCCAAGTCAAAGTGCTTCAGAATTTAAATGGTTCAGAATTCAATGCATAGTCCAGAATTCTCCTACACTCACAGCTTCCAATGTCCTGCTTATATAATTAGAACAACAACACCTAATTTTGAATCAAGATGATTGCTATCCTACATGCAATTCATAACATTATTCACACACATATATATAAAACACAATATTACTTATTTCTTAAAATTTATTCGTGTAACTTCTCTCTTTTTATTTGTCATAAAGGAAATAGTTGGAATATAAAACATGTCAAGGTTTGTCAAGCCTTTCACCCTGATAGTTTAAATTAAGCTATATGTTAATGTTTGCTCAATCATTCAACTTCTACACTCATGACCCGGCCAAATTAAATTAATTTAACACTTCCTATCCAGAATACAGTATAGGTAATTCCCAGCCGCCAAAGCCAGGAGAAGGGGCTGTGTAATATAGCCAGCAGAAAATAAGGAATCTTTAACAGGATGTTCTGTACATCCTATACAGAATATCCAGCACATCAAAACATGAAAATAGAAAGGAAGAAATGGCAAAGAAATAGCAAAAAATATTTGGAAACTGGTGGAAGCTAAGTGAGCAGAAATCTAAGATACTACAAAGGCCTATTTAGAGCTGAGGTCACCTAACAGTAACCTCCAAGGCAATGCCACTCCCCATAGTAAAGAAGAGACTGACTTAACCTAAATCTGCCTTATCAAAAATGCCTTTTGAGAAGTACTAACCAAATTTTAAATTATTCAGACAGGCAATCATCAATGAGCAAAAGATATACTGCATTACTTAAAGGATTCACTCTTGTTGCCTCCTAACCTAATTAAATACATGCCAGATTTTATGGTCCTTAACTTCAACAAACCTCCCAAAGTGGCATCTGGCAACACTACAGCATTGCCAGATACTATTTAACAAGCATTTACACTCAAGAGATACTGAAACTTACATTGCTGATATATTCATCCCTTCCACTTGTTGCAGATAAAAAATTTCAAGCTTTAAAGACACAAATTATGGATGGAGTATTTCAACACACAACTGCTATCATTACTACTTATCAATATGTTCTTCACTTTGAATTTGAAGTTACAATACTGTACATACATTTCTGAATAAAATTCCAGAAAAAAATTCATAATTCATGTATGCAGCATGAAGACAATAAGCCCTGAGAAATAATATTTTCTTTCCAATCCAGAACATCACTTTCTTAACAGTGGACCATTTTCTTCATTATTTAATAAGATACTAATTGACAGAGATTTGAAAGGATGGCAAATATAATTTAACACAAAATACCAATTTTCATGTAACATAACCAAAAACTTACAATCCTAAATGAAACATGTGTAGCCATTTACCACAAGTAAAAGATTTTTTAAATCACAACACAAGCAACATTCAGCTCATATTGCAAGCAGTATAATTAAAAAATATTCAGTTTCAATTTACATGTCATGCAATTATCTCAAAAGAAAAATTTTCAGTTCTACAAGAGATGACAGTGATACAAACACTTAAAAAGGCCTGCAGCAGTCATCAATGGTGACTGCTGCACAGCAATGTAAGTGTTGAGACTCACAGTTTAAAACCACATGCCACAAAAACCTTAACCAAGGTTGGAAAAACCTATTTTTAAAAAACAACCGGCCTGGTTTTTTGGGGGAGAGTTTTATTAGGTTGTATTTTTTTTCATTGGATTATGATATCCTAAATTCTTCTCAGAAGTAATTTTTTGATGCACCCATTAATGATTTGTGTGTGCAGTGTGAACACAGCTTAAAGCTACTCCAGTCAAAAACAGTGGCTCCCAACCATCAGGAATATGATTTGGTAACCTATAAGTTTCTAATTTTCAAGATCTCTCAGTCTTGCTGTTGGTGTCATCAAGTGTAACGTGAAACTGTAGGCTGGGCAGCTGCATTAGCTTGTTAGCCCTACTAGTTTCCTGTCTACAATATAAGATAGCAGGATCTGCACCTGCCCTAACTTGTGAGGCCTACTGGCTTCCTGTCTGCAAGAGATGGTGACACTTGGAATGGAAGGCAGTTAGTTGTATTCCACCGCTCATAAGTGTTGGACGTGTAAATGAGTGCAACTGTTTACTGATCAGTTTCTTTTAAGGGCCTTCATAATTCCTATTATTGAATAATAATAATTAACTACTCTACAAACTAAGCCAATATTTTGATATGACTGATTAATTATGCATGCTTTCTCACTTTTAACTGAATTCAAACTAAAAGAAATCATTTTTTTTCTACTTAATACTTTGACTGTGACAACTAAATATTAATTTCAATGCCAAAATTAAATTTGAAGTCAATTGTTGTAAACTATTTTGAAAATACCAAACATGAACTGGATTGTGCCTTCATTTACCTTGGATTTAACCCTTTAACGCCCACATTTTTATACTCATATTACCGTTATAACGGAACCACTATCACTAAACCGACACTGGCATTAGGTAGTCACTGTTATCAAAATGGGGAAGGAACTGCCACTTGGCAGTCAAGTTCAAAGGACATATTAGTGAACAAATTGAATAAGAAGTACAATATATTATTGTTATTTTTGAAAGAGGACCGTGCAGTCCAATTGGACGTTAAAGGGTAAAGTATGTATTTATGGAAATTAAATTTGCGACTACTGGTCTGCCAGCAGCATTATGAAAATTACCTCCGTGTACCACCGGTGGTGCACGTCACAGTCAAAGTGTTAAATTATTATTTTCCAAGAAAGGTATAGATAATAAAATACTGTCTTTTCTACCCAAAATACTTAATATTTTAGACCGTTCTATACAAAAGAAAATAAGCCAATACATTACCTTATAACTTGTGTTGAAAATTTCAAAATTGCATTTTGTTGGAATAAAATGTTAAACATAGCAAATTTTGTCAACATGCAGTTTAATGCGCTTACTGAAATCAAAAATTCCGTTCCAAAGAATCACTAAAGGAACACATTTAAAAATGTTTTACAAGAATGGCATTCTGCTCGCTGACGCGTTATTTTTTTGAGTTATTCAGCTTTGAAATTTTTGTGTTCCAAAGCAGTTCCAGTCAGCTGCACGCTTGAGCTGGAGCTGTTTGAGTATGTTAGGGTACTTGTAATTTATTATTAGCCAACCCTGCGGAGCCTGAACCCACTTTTAGAATGTTTTAGTTAATAACAAAATAAACGTTATCACCCAAAAATACTAGCGGGGCTGGGAAAGTGAATACTTTAATCTACAGTATTCACTCTTACGCTTTTGCCAATGTTTTACGGTGGCCGCCATATTGAAACTGATGTCAACTGCATTTCGATTTCAGTATTCACTACCCCAGTCATGCTAATATTTTTGGATGATAACCTTTATTGTTTTATTAACTAAAACATCCTAAAAGTGGGTTCAGGCTCCGCAGGGTCAGCTAATAATAAATTACAAAGTACCCACGCGTACTCTAACGGCTCATGCGCGCAACCCAACTGCCATGGAAGACAAAATTTCAAAACTTGAATATAATGCATCAGTGAGCAGAATGTCATTCATGTAAAAGGTTTTTAAATGTGTTCCTTTATTGATTATTTGGAGCGGAATTTTTAATTTCCCGTGAGAGCATTAAACTGCATATTGACCGCAAATTTTAGTCATCACCAATTGTTGATATAAAATTTTCTATCAATAATGTTATTTACAGACATAAAACAAAACCTTTATTTTTAGCATAAGTAATAATACCCTTTCATCCAGAAAATTAAAAATCATTTCTCAAAGTCATTCATAAGTTGGTAAATCTGAAGGATATGACAGTTATCGATTTTGTGAATTTTGATGCCTAAGCATAGTTAATTAAATCGAAATAAACAAATTTTCTTCTATGCACTTTCCGTCTCAAATGAGTATTTTATTAGTTATGGCGGTAAATGACTTACCGCAACTCCAGTGTTTGCAGCGGCAAGTAATTCAAGGAGCAATTTGGACAGCAACACTGCAATGCGCACTTGCTTCCAGCGCGATCGTCATCAAAGACAAAACCAAACCTACCACTATACCTCGTTAAATACTCATTTGACAAAAAAAGTGTATAGGAGAAAAGTTGTTTATTTCGATGTTATTACCATGATTCAAGCAATAAAAATTCAATAATCGATGAGTAGCTGTTTATTCGAGCGCATTCGTCATCAAAGACAAAACTAAACATGCCGCTATAAATCGTAAAATACTCATTTGAGACGGAAAGTGCATAGAAGAAAACTTGTTTATTTTGATTCAATTAATTAGGTTCAGGCACCAAACAGTGGAAAATTGATAACTGTCATATCCTTCAGATTTACCCGAAAGTTCAACCACTTTTATCTTCATATCCAAAAGAAGAGGATAGTAATCACAAAACCAAGGCCACCAAGCAATTTCCTAGCCCCTAGCAGCAGGTCAGAATGCTATTTATGCTCATCAACTAAGACTCAAACATCTTCAAGCCTTACAATATCAAGGAGGAAAAACCTTTAACCAAACAACATAAAAAAATAACAAAACTTTGTTAGTCACTTCTGATTTTACAGGCACTTCAACATTTAGTCTGTAGAATATGTCCTTTTCTATGAAAATCTTTGGAATTAGCTTTTAACAGGAAAAAAACTTGCCATCTTAGCTCTAAATTACAAGATTCTCTGTAATATTCTATGCAACAAAGAAATAATGGTCAATATTGATTTTAGGTGCCTCACGGACATTAAGAATTCCGTTTCAAACAATCACTACAGGAAAACATTTAAAAGCGTTCTACAAGAATGTCATTCAGCTTGCAGGTGCATTATTTTTGAATTATTCAACTTTGAAGTTGCTTTCCCGTGCCAAAGAATAGGATGTTCCAACAACGCAGCAAGCATGCCAAGCAGAATTTAATTAATAACGGAAGCTAATCCCCTATTACAAACGTAAACAGGTTCGGTCGTGAGGGGGAGCCACAGTTCAAGTAAAAATTTTAAATAAAAGGGTAAATCTGAAGGAGATGACAGTTGTCGATTTTGAAAATTTTGATGCCTTAGCATAGTTAATTAGATCGAAATAAACAAGTTTTCTTCTATGCACTTTTTGTCTCAAATGAGTATTTTATTAGTTATAGCGGTAAATGACTTACCGCAACTCCAGTCTTTGAAGCGGAAAGAAATTCTTTGATCGAGTTGTATGGCAATATTGCAATGGCGTCTCGCTTCCAGCGCTCTGTCTTGAAAGACGAAACCAAACCTACCGCTATACCTCGTTAAATACTCATTTGACGAAAAAAGTGTATAGAATAAAAGTTGTTTATTTCGATGTTATTATGAAGTTTCAAGCAACAAAAATTCGAAAATCGATGAGTAGCTGTTTATTCGAGCGCATTCGTCATCAATGACGAAACTAAACTTACCGCTATAAATCGTAAAATACTCGTTTGAGACGAAAAAAGAATAGAAGAAAACTTGTTTATTTTGATTCAATTAATTAGGTTCAGGCACCAAAAAGTGGAAAATCGACAACTGTCATCTCCTTCAGATTTACCAATAAAAGTTCTAACCCAACCATTAGGGTGACGTCCGCAATTGTGTTTACATCAGCTCCAAGAGGGCGGCCACCCGGTACGGTTGCCGCTATCTTGGAGCTGATCACCTAATGGGTGGTTTAGAACCTTTATTTATAATTTTTACTAGAAGAACTGTGGCTCCCCCTCACGACCCAACCTGTTTACGTTTGTAATAGCTTCCGTTATTAATAAAATTCTGCTTGGTGCGCTTGCTTCCTTTGGCAAGCAAAAGCCAACTTCAAAGTTGAATAACTCAAAAATAACACAGCAGCGAACAGAATGACATTTGTGTAAAACGCTTTTAAATGTGTTTCTTTAGTGATTGTTTGGAACAAAATTCTTAATTTCTGAGAGGCCCCTGAAATCAATATTGACCAAAACAATTCAATAAATGAATAAGTAACCAAAATGTTAAGCCATTTAATGGTGAGAAAAGAATTCAATTTATATTAGACTATGACAATAAATCTAATTCTAATCATTGAACTTAAGCATTTGCAAGCATAGTTAGCTTTACTTAGCTAACTAGAACTATTTCCAATATTTGTGCACAATTGTATTTTGTACCATGCTTTGGTTTTCAGATAGAGCAATAGATGATTATCAACATTATTACTTTCTACATTAAAACTGACCAGGCTATCAAAG
The DNA here is from genome assembly GCA_030386875.1 of Morinoia aosen. Taxonomy (NCBI): domain Eukaryota; kingdom Metazoa; phylum Arthropoda; class Malacostraca; order Amphipoda; family Talitridae; genus Morinoia; species Morinoia aosen. Next base: position 78,297,203 of record CM059572.1, on the reverse strand, counting down.
ACAGGTTTGAGGTAGGGTAATTCATCAAATATCGAACTGAACTGATTATCGAACAACTTTGAAAATATGCGCGTAATAAATTTCGTAAGCATCCAAACTTGCACAGTGCCGGTGATCTTACATCTAAAACTCCTATTTTAGTGATAAGAACTCATTTATGTGAGCTGCAAACTGCTACCAGCTGTTACGAACACATTTTCTGTACGACCCTTACAAATTGGTCATATTTTTTCACTTGAAAAATCTTACGCACCTCGGGAAAATTGCGACGGTTTAACTGTTGTTGTGCCAAAGTCAACCTCCCGTCATAACTAGAGAGTAGTGTTGCCAAATGATATTCTGTTGCTGTATTTTTTTCTTTCCCGATAAAAACATGATAATTATTCCATGTTCGACATTCAGTTCCTATTTCATGTCAGTATTAAATACTGAACAAAGGTGTTCGAATCAAAATTCCTTAAAAACCATGAATTTATGCCTCGAACAAGGCTTTTCGATTCTTAATTCTTTTAAATAACTGAATCGATTTATTGAACGCCTGTTTCATTTCCTTAAAATGTTGTATTAACGCTTGATTATAACATTGAATAGTTGAAGATGGCGACCAATCAGCTGCTGGTGTTCCAAGGCCCTCAAGATCATCAATGATTCGTCTGGCTACATTTACTGATGATCATGATCAATCCCTTGCCAAGAAAACTGATGCAAGCATCAATAATAATTCATTGACGAGTGCTCTACACTCTACTCCAAAAAAGGTCACACAGGTTGATGATCACAATGATGGTTCAACAAACACTGCAAATGAAACATCGACATCATTTTCAAATTTTGATAACTCTCCATTCAAATGCTTCCTGAAAATAAGTAATGAGACAGTTATTTCAAACAAACAAACAAAACAAACATTGGCATCTTTGGGATGCTTTATTTCCAATCAAGCCTGATACAAATGATCTTAAGCATTGGTTTTTCAAATGTCTTATAACTAACACTATACATAGGACACCATGACGGTTCCCCCGTAAAGCCGGTACCCATTTCCGACACCTGGGTCGAGTGGGGTATTGTGCTTGAGCTTTCCATTATACCCAACAGGGAAAATCGCAGCGCCAGCGCCGGGATACGAACCCGCGACTCCTACATACAAGTCCGATCCCTTAACCGCTGTGCCACCGTGAGCACTTCCAAGAAAATCCAGTGCACCAAAGAAAAAAAAAGAAAGAAAAACGTTTATTTTCCAAGTGGCCACATGAGATACAGGTCAACATATTTTGTTTTGAAAAGTTTCTTAATATAGGACGTCCTAAAACAAAAGTTCCATACGAAAAGTACTAATTGACAAACCATCAGAGGTGTACAAATAGAAAAGCCATACAAGGCGTAATAATTGACAAACTATACGAGGCGTGCTAATAGATAAACTATCAGAGGTGTACAAATAGATAGACCATACGAGGCATATTAATGGACAAAATATACGAGGCGTGCTAATACTCTCACAAAAGTTCCATACGAGGAGAACTAATTGACAAACCATCCTGTTCAGATCAAAATTCTTGTTCGATTCATGTTCGATATTGATGAAATTATGTTATTAAAGAATTCGATTTTTAGAACAATAAATAAATTCCAACAATCTACGTTGTCTTTAAAGCGACATCACAGAACAAGAAAGCAACTGTTCAAGAATAATCTTGAGGCCCGCAACAGTTATTCAGAGCAAAAGTTACCTATTTATGAAGGTTGTTTCTAGACACTCGTGGTTTCTGTTCGATATTTGATGAATTATCCTATATTAGATTGAACTACAAAGGTTTGATTTGATGAAGTCAGTTTTGCTTTATTAGGAGATGTCAAAACACAAACAAGTACATTAGTGCAAAAATAACAGAGTGCACCTGCTATGCTTGGTTCCCTGCCTGTTAACACATGCAACAAATTTTGCATCACAAACTTATATCACATTTTGTATTACAACAATATTCATCATTGCTTGTTAAATGCAAGGAATATTGAGACAGTTGAAATCTTGCCCATGAACTTGAGGCAGAGAGAATTTTACCCAACATTCTTGCAACACCCATTTAAATTTGCATCCATATATATCAATAGGCATAATATGCCTCATAAGAAAATATAGTAACTCGATAGCTATCTAGTTAAAATGAAAAATTTACAACCAATGCAATTCAAACCATCAACTAGCTCACTTATGCTACATTTGGATTTACTCGGCGCTTGCTTAGTTAGCTAATTATGTAGTTGGTTACTGGCGCCGGTGCGCTAGTTGGCGTCAGTAAAATCAACAACAATCAAACCGAGACAAAGAACCAGTCGAAATTCGTGACGATATGAGCTCAAAATAGGGGAGTGCACGTATAGGACGATCATAGATCATGAAGAAAAATCTTAGTTGCAACTTACCTGAGCCAAAATATTGTTGAGATCGGCCATCTTGAAGTGGTCACCTCTAATTTAATCTCAGCACGATATTCTTGAACCTAGTATGCTCAAATCATCATCAAAATAGTTACGCTTAAATTAAATCCACATGAGCATTATACATCACCAAAAAAAAATCACCAACACAATGCCAAGAGGTAACAATTTCGTTTGTTGTGAAGACAGCAACACAGGCGAAACTAAAATGCGGAATAGAATGAGAACGGTGGAGAACTATTTAACTTCTCTACACAAAGAATGATATGAACTCGTATAGCAAGCATATATAACTTTTAATTTCATGTTTTATTTTCGACCCAGCTACATTTTCATAAGTGAAAATAAAGGTCTATAATTGTATTCAAGATTTTGTTTTTCAACACTACATTGTTACTGTCTTTTGCTCAGCTGCCGACCAATGAACAGCAACAAATTTCGTTTTCTAATTTTTTAAACTGTTTTCTCTCATGAGCAGAAAACTTTTTTATCCCTAACTGATTTTTAAATGTCGTGCGTCGCCCAATTCAAAATTGAAAATATACTGTCGTTTTACGGAACACTAACTCTTCATAACTGTATTTTGTGGGAAATTTAATTTTTAACATAATACATTTAATGTATCGAATAGCAAAGTTTGCCTTAAAGTTGAATAAATAAATTTGGGGACAGTTTATTCATTCATTAATTCATTGCTCTCCGTGGCACAGCGGTTAAGGGATCGGACTTGTATGCTGGAAGTCGCGGGTTCGTTCCCAGCGCTGGCGCGGAGATTTTCCCCGTTGGGTATAAGGGAAAGCTCAAGCACAATACCCCACTCAACCCAGGTGTCGGAAATGGGTACCGGCATTACGGGGGAACCGTCATGGTGTCCTATATATAGGCTTAGTTATAAGACATTTGAAAAACCAATGCTAAGATCATATGTATCAGGCTTGATTGGAAATAAAGCATCCCAAAGATGCCGATGTTAACCTTACCTTTTTTTTTTACTGGACTGAATTAGGTTTTTACTCTGTGAGATAGATGAGCTAATTTCAAAAATATTTCAAATTTTTATAAATTTAATTTCAGAATATTTCTCTATGTTATAATTCTGAGAAATTGTAAAGTAATTATTTAATGTTTGCATATTTCTATTGCAATTCCTTTCAATGCTTTCACTTCTCTTTCTCAGTCAATGGGAAGATGTACTCCTTTGGGTGTTGTAAAATTGTAGGAAGAAACTTACCATTTACTTTATTTTTGCAATCTTAAGCAGAGTTGTATCAAAGTAAAAAATCTTACAAGATGAAGCTTGTTTTTACTGAAGGCTCTTCTTTATGCTTTTTAAAAAATATAACTCGAGCATGGTGATAAAATGTTTTGTGCTCGCCGCTTAACCAATGAGCTCGCCGTGACACAGTGGTTAAGGCATCGCCCTTCCATGAAGGTGCCGAGGGTTTGAATCCCGGCGCTGCGCGGCGATTTCCCCGTTGGGTATAAGGGAAAACTCAAGCACAATACCCCACTCAACCCAGGTGTCGGAAATGGGTACCGGCTTAGTGCTCTCTGTGGCACAGCGGTTAAGGGATCGGACTTGCATGCTGGAAGTCGCGGGTTCGTATCCCGGCGCTGGCGCAGAGATTTTCCCCGTTGGGTATAAGGGAAAGCTCCTGCACAATACCCCACTCAACCCAGGTGTCGGAAATGGGTACCGGCTTTACGGGGGAACCGTCATGGTGTCCTATATATAGGGTTAGTTGTAAGACATTTGAAAAACCAATGCTAAGATCATATGTATCAGGCTTGATTGGAAATAAAGCATCCCAAAGATGCCGATGATGTTAACCTAACCTTTACGGGGGAAACCGTCATGGTGTCCTATATGTAGTGTTAGTTATAAGACATTTGAAAAACCAATACACAAGATGATATGTATCAGGCTTGATTGGAAATAAAGCATCCTTAGATGCCGATGATAGTTTTTTGTTTGTTTATTCCCGACTACCTTTGAATTGGCATTTGTGGACATCGCTGTAAATTTGCGGACACTAGTCTAAGTCGTGCTCCAGATAGATATGTTTTTTCAAATGCATTTTTTTGGGGGCAAGGGTACGAGTTTTATCATGTCTTTTTATGTATCGAACGCACTATATTTCCGTGCTGTTAAGTCTCTTGAATAACTGCAACCCATTTATTCAAACATTAGTAGCTGTAAATTCTTTCTTTAAAGTTTTGTAACTTTTTTTGAGCGTTACTTTTGGAGGTAACATATTTCATTGTTATTGTTATGAATCAACCTATCGAATTACCACTTATTTCCAATAGAAACTTAGATCACTTTATTTTTTAATTTCAGCATACTGCTCCAGGTGTGTTATTACTAATGTACGCTAAGCTCTGACATTATTGACAATGTTACCCATGCTGAAAGAAAATACTGGTTATGTTAATTCCTTCTTTTCTACACTACTATTCTAAATTTCAAATGAATTGTACAGCTCGTAGAACAACATAAATGCAGAGGAATTTTTCTCAGAGGAGAAAATACCTTCCAAATTTGTTATAACTCTAAAACTACATGCAAAAGTGGAAACAGAGTCAAATTTGCGAAAACCTGAGATGAAGAAAGAAAAACAGTTTATTTCCAATAGAAGATAAGTAGATCCAAGAAGATAAGTAAATCCAAGGTCTGCAACATCATTAAGACGTTTAGACAACTGACAGTAGCAGCCTCAAAAACCAAATGTTCACGTGCTTTGAGAGGTCAATGGGCTACTTTTTCAATTTCTATTTTTTTATTCTGTGATATCCTATGTTAGAATGCGTAGTCTCAATCATCTCAAAATCTTATATATTTTGTTTAGTCCCAATCGTATTCACAGTTGATTGCAGAAAACTGGTTGTTTACGAGAAGATAGGAATTCAATGACGATCATTTTTGGCTTCCACGCTTTTACGAGGAGCACATAGATAATTTTCAACCATTACATTTGGGCAGCGATGTTCAAATTTGCTTTGAGATATGCTCGTGGTTTGAGCATGGCATGGCTCAATTTTCACTCAGTTGTAAAAATTAGTTTTATGCTAAATTTTCACTACTCGATAATTGTCGAGGCATATATTTATCCATCATACAGTACGGTAGGTATACTTTTAAAACCATTTTGCATATTCATAAGTAAAGTACAGTTTATAAAAATTTGTTACTTTTGATGTATATTTTACCACGAAATCATTCAAATAGTATGAATATGAAAAAACAACGCTTCATTTAATTTATCTCTTATCTCTATCAAGGGAAAAGTATAGAGCCCATATCAAATCAAAATTAAACATCAATAAATTACAATGTGTATGTAAACTGTACGTCAAATTAGCACCAATCTCTCTGTGTGGACTTAGAACTACTTTATCCATTCACTACACATATTTGGTTTACTCATTCGTGTACCTGGAACTGTTTCTCTATTTTTGGAAAATAGAATGAAAATAGTTTTGTTCCACGTAAATGAAGATTCAAATCATAAGCTCATTGCTATTTAACGTATCCTACAAAATACCTAAAAACGAAACCATTTATTCATTTATTCATTGCTCAATTGGTGACGATTAATAATCGTGCCAATTTCCACAAGGGATCACCAGTTTATTTGTTACTCCAGCCAGTCACTACGTAAGGGGTGTTTACACTAGGGGACATTTCGGCTGAGAGGCGCGACTCGTGTAGACGAAGCTCACCACTGAGGCTCATATTTGTGTGTGTGAGCCCGAAGTTCCCGATTCACTTTGATTGAATCCGTGGAGCGGCTGCACTTGTGAGCGGCGCTGCTCTGGACCGGTCAGTGTGCAGTTGATAGTCATCAAGTGAGGTAGCGCCATGGAGCTAGGATATACTGGAGGGAGCATAGCCGTTTCCAATCGGGTTCAAATTAGCTGCAAAAGTTGGAAGACGGGGACATTGGCAAGGCCCCACACGTGAGCCAACCACAGACGCTTGGCTGAAGTTGGCTCCTCCTCGCCTCCTCACCTCCTCTACGATTCACCCTCCCATTTTCCAAAGCAAGATTAGTATCGCTCCACAAATCGAAGGATGAGGTGCGCGTGCAAGTCGCTCTCTAATTTTTTATATTAAAGGGCCTGTAATCTTATAGTTTTCAACTCTAAATGTATCTTTGCTAGTAATTTTGATATTATTAAGTGTCCTCAAGTGAGGAAACACAATTTATTATCTTTCGGAGTCTTAGAATCCGAAATTAATTATTGACGATTAACTCAACAGCTGAAAGAGCATTCAGCGAGCGTGTGCGCATCCCAGCGTAGTCAGGAGGTAACTGGCTTCCGTGCTGACGTCACACTTGCGAGACGGCTATTGGTTACCACAGGCATAGGAGAAATCTCAAAAACTGGCTCTCTTCACAGACGGCTATGCTCCCTCCATATATCCTAGCTCCATGGGTAGCGCCTCTTGCTCACCCGTAATGGCTGACTCAACACTGCCGCGAGAAACTACACCGCTTCTAATTGAAATGTACTAAGCCCATCAATGCCTTTGGCAGACTAAAAGCTGCTAATATAAGGAGGCTGCTTTCCATTTTATTTTAATGAAAATGAACGAATATAGTAACATTTCACCCATGCAAATAAAAAAGAGATTAAGTAGCTTTACGATGCAGCAACAATATTCACACAAGCTCGTCTACAGCAATCCATATTTGATAGCAGCAGGCTACACTGACTGGTTTTGTGCTGCATGGATACCACTTTTGTTTGACCAAAAAAATCTTGTGTGACCTCAAAAAATATCGAGAAACATCTAGATTTAAAAATAAAACATCCAAAAATATATCTAGAAATAAATTAATTATCTACTATAATAAATTAGTTGAACAATAGCATATAAGGATATTTATATCATAAATTGCTTTATATTAGGCAATTTATCTTTATATGAATTATCTAGTATCCTGGTATTTACCCTAATAAAGCTTGGTATCCAAATATTCTTCAATTCCACACGTGTTGCGAGTAGAAAGGTCAGTCTCTATTGCGTTGCAAATTATCAATGCTCAGATTCCTACTTATCAACAATTGTTTTAAGGCTTTCACACCGCTATCTTCATCACTTTTAATAATTTTGTAATTGCTAAGTAAGTTGATTCTACTTTATTAGATGCATTACTTTAGAATATAACTGAAACACCAAGTAGTTTCATGATAGAAATATCATTGCTTCCATCCAACAATAAACTGAACTCATTGTTACCAATATCATTGGTCAGTCTTTCGTCAAAATGAGGCCACAATACATTCTTGATAATGTATGTGCATTTTATTCCATGATTTTTTATATCATCGCTAGTTTTGCAATTGGAGATAGTGTGCTTTAGCTTATGAACCGTGAAATAGCCGTCTTGGTGTCGTTCATAATCTGAACATAAAATGATCAGAATATGGTTGCTTCACTATTGAGACAATTAGCTCAAGTAAATTAACAAATATAATAAGAATGAAGTAGTAACCAACCATTATGGTGAATTCTTAATTCGAATTTACAGTAACCTATCATATACATAGCTTAATTATAATTCTAGCTAGAAAATTTCTAGCATGCTGAAAAAACTATATAGGTTTTATAGCTAATATCTAGGTTCGAAATTTTACATCTAGGCTTCAGCAAAAACATCTAGATCTAGCTATATAATATCTAGAGTGGCAGCCCTGTTGAGCAGCGCGCGCTCCATGGCTCGCTCCAATGGTTTCTAGTCTAAACGCGCATGGCAATTGTGAAGCTCCACACGAGGCGTCTAGACGTGAGCCTGCAGCAAAATGTAGACCAGTGTAAACGGCCCTTAAAGTCAACTTGTGTTCCGTCATTCAACAATTAACATTACCGCAAAGCTGGTGGAAAATGAAGCATTGAATATGCACTAACGTGTTGGCAAAAGAATAACTTAATTTATTTAACTGCAGTGTTGAAATATCTAAAAAGTGATGCATCTTAGGACACCGTTCATGACTAACGTTTCAAACCCTGGTCGATCCCAGAAAATGAATCTTCTAAAATAAGGTACGTTTCGAGGTCAAATAAGGTCAAAAACGTTTTCAGTGGTGCAGTGAAAACCGTTGTCGTTTCCCACAGGTAATTTGTAAGTTTAAGTACACATTTATGTTCCATAACTGTGACACTCGAGAAGTGTTACTTGATGTACACGTGTACTGAATGTTTCAAGAAACATGTAACTTTTCAATTAAATCGAGTTCCAAAATTAAAGACAGCAGCACATTTTTCACAGTCGACTCACAGGGATACCATAAGAAATGATGTTGAGAGACAGACATCAAAGAACGCACGAAGGAAGCAAATTCAAGATCAGACGCTAATCGAGTACGGAAGAACTCCAAAGACTTCACAAGGCTAATCAACTTAATTAGTGACCCCAGCCGAATGCATAGGGTAGCATTTCGTAGCTACTACACTTCAGTTGTATTTTATGGACATCTCAACTTCTCAAAAATTAAAAATCCACCAGTAAAAGTACAATTATGAATGCTTTCTCGACACACGTGACCGTAGCTACATAAGTTATTCTTGTCTAAGCAGGGTTGCACTGAATAAAATCCGGGAGCAAACAACGATAATTTGAACGGAGAACTATGACCAAATACTAGCACTCCCGTACAACGGACAATCGCGTACACAGCGGACAAAGCAGAGCACCTTTCTTGCCATTCACACCAGCCGATGTCCGGCCGTTAACTGCTGCAGCAGTGCTGCTGTTGTTACAAGAACAGGACACGAGACGCGCGTAGTCTGCGTTAGGTTGAAAAACGTAGCAATTTATTTTCTGCAACAATGGTTGAGACTACATCTGTTCTACAGAACTAAATTCATGATAAATTTATTGTACATAATTTAATTATGTCTTCTTATCTAAAATTTTAATGACATCACTTTTAATTTGTCACTGCAACTCACATGTTCGCCCTTTTTAGAAATACGCTTGCTGTGTTTTATATCGATATTACTTCGCGTGTACAACAAAAATAAAAAATAAAATATTTAGATTGCTCCTATCGATGATACAGGGTTTGAAAATAGCTGTACTAGGTGACATTTCCAAAACATTTTAGAACACAGAAAATTGCAACAAGCCATTATTATGCATGAATCATTCATCTGGAGAACCACCAAAAGAAGTCAATGTAACCAATGGTGCCTATCTATTACAGGATGAAAATGATTCAATAGGTTTTCAGAAAGGTTTCAGTGGTTTAAAATAGAGCGTTTAATGTTTAACCACAAAACGTCATGCACACTCCTGTTAGAAACACAGCTTTTCGAGGGTCAGTTTCTGAAGCTTACAGACCGTGTGACCTACAGCAAGTGACTTCATTTAGCAATGATCATGTTGAGTGCATGGTAATATCTTCGAAATATAGTCCACTTTAAACTGTTACACATGATTCAAGTAATAATGCTCGCCATAGCCGTGGGGTTCTCGCCATAGCTGTGGGGCTAGAGGTTTCTGCCGCCGTGTGGCAGACCCGGGATCGAATCTCGGCGCTGGTGGTGGCGATTGTCTCTGTTGGGTATAGGAGAAAAATTCCAAGCACAATACCCCACTCTACCCAGGTGTCTGAAATGGGTACCGGTCTTGACCGGGGGAAAGCGTCCTGGCGTCCTGGCGTTAGATATAAGACATTTGAAAATCCAATGTAGAAGGAGATATGTATCAGGCTTGATTGGAAATAAAGCATCCGTAGATGCCTTCATTATAAAAAAATAACTGTTAATAACTTCTGAAATTGGCTTCGCCGTATCAGAGCTGATTTGGTCCAAACACGACCCTATTTACTCGTACGTGACAGATATTGCTATGTATTCTATCACTGTAGAGGCTACACTCTCTCAACTTGGTGTTTAAAAGAGATCTGAAAAGAGATCAGTTCAGAGATATCCCTTCTTCATTCATATGAACCTGACTTTACTCTGTCAAATTATCATCACCTATTCTCACGTCAGTTAATTAAACCAGCCAGCAGTGCGATTAGGCTGGAAATGAAATGAACTCGAGTTGACAGCAGAAAAATTGTTCCAATAAAGCTCATAAACTTGTTCACAGGTAGACAAATCCCATATTCATTGTGTGCTATAGCAATTATTGAATGTTTTCATCGGATTACAATTCCTTATTCTCAGTGAGGGACATAAAATCGAAAAAGCTCTGACTAAAAATTGAGATTAGAAGTGGAACATTACTGTAAAAGTGAAGCAAATTTTCAACTAAATGTTAATTCCGTTCACCTAATCACCAAGTGTTACTGAAGATGGAGGAAAATTAAAAGTTTGAGACCAAAAGATTTTCTTATACTAAGTGCGTTTGTCGGAGATAGATGCTGTGAAAATTTTCGTTTAACATCAATAAGAACAGCCTTGAGAGAGGAGGCATAGGGTTTTGTTATGACATTTAAAGCTTCTTCTCAACGCACAAATAAACTTAATTTTTGTGTTACAAGTTTAGTTGATGTCAATTGAAAGACATTCTTGACCAAATTTTTTAAATTTTGCTATAATATAATGTATAATGTAATAATATTTTAGAGTCTGCAATAAATATACGAGTGTGAACTGGTCCATTTAGCAGTTTCCTCAATTGATGAAAGATATCATTTAACCATCATTGGGATGGCGAAATAATTGAGAGTACCCCAACTGCAACGCGCAGGTCAGGTTCAACAAATGGAGATGGCCCTCAGAACACCCGACAAAGAGGCCGCATGAGCACACCCTGCGCATCCGGCACTGCCGCTACCGCAGCCCTGCGCGCGGTTGGTCGCCTCTCATCTGAATGTTTGCTCGCATTCTCTCACTCCTGCTAACTGTTCGCCTCTAAATAAACCAGTACTTTTCTGGCTCTCGCTTCATGCGTTTCAGCACTGGCAGCATCAGTCAGTCGCTAGCCCAGTTTTATTCTTCCACGACACCGCACTTCCGGACACGAGGCCGGGATGGGCATATTGTCAGCGGTACAATCGAGACGTGCTTGATTGCTGGAAAACTTTAGAAAAATTAGTGTATCTTCATTGCATTGCATGAATTATTTGGAAAAATTGTTCAGGTATTAACTGGACCGCAACTGGAATTCACAAAATAATAAACAATAACAGTACTTAGATATTTAGTTGTAACTGAATCACGCCTCTCTGGTTCTGTGAACATTTCTCATCGGTTGGCCTATCACTGATGCCAGCCGTCTTTAGGATCCTGTTGGAATGACTTCCATTAGAACTGTGCTGTTGACGGAACGAGGGGATAATCCCTTCAGACGTAAGACTTTCAGAGACGAAAATATTAGCAACCCACTGAATTGCTTCCATGGATGGACACACTTGTTCATATCATTTTTGTTAGTCGAAATATTCTTCAATCATTTCTTGAATTTCTCATTTTTGCGGTATGTGACTGCTTTTAATCGTAGCGGAGAAAAAAATAACTTTTGATTCATGGTAGAACAATCAGCAGCAATTACTGTTCCACAGTAAAACGTGCTGTAACAGCGAATTTATTGTTGTTTCATGTTGTTTAATTATGGTTCATTTGTAACCTAACTGGGTCCATGCCGTCAAAAATCGAGGGTGGAATAAGCTGTAACCTGTAAATGCTGTGTTTCGGTCGAAAAAAACGGAAATAATGAAACAAATAATAATCGAATGACGTTGAAATGTAAAATAGTTTTATGTTCATTGTCTTTGGAATTGAAGAGTTGAGAAACATAGGCGGCCTACGGCTCATACACGTCATCAAGAGAGAACGCACAGTCGGCGGACAGTTAGACGCGCTGCTGTCCGACATTTGCTCTGTAGAGGGATCATTTTTGTCGGTGACCGCATCGCTCCTGAGCCTCACTCGCTCAGCTGCTGCTGCTGCTCCTCTGGTCACTGCGAGGCAGGACCCGTTTCCAGGATCGATCAAAAATGTTGTCATTTAATTGGTAGTGCAGTAAAGTTCAATATTTGACACATACCATGAATGCTTGCTTAAGATAACAATTTTAATTTCCTCAAGCACGTTGTGGTCACAAAATATGAGATCATTTTTCAATTCCTGAACAACTATTTTTCAAGCATCTTGCAGAGTTTGATTGCGTTCGTCAGCAGTTGTATTGGCATCAAATTGTTGCACGCATTTCTGATTCAGCAATGTAGCTATTGACCAAAATTTTCTTAGTTTTTCATTTTACAGGAAATTGATAACACCAACCCGTCACTTGCAGAAATTGCATACAATTTTTTTTAGCTTTGTTCTCATTCTTTTATCTAGCATCATTGTTTTGTAGCATACCATTACTAAATAACAACATCACATGTTCAGATATGAGAAATTAGTAATTTTCTGTTGAAAAGTAAGTAGAAAGTAATATACTTGCAGCTTTTGCGTTGTTTAATCACGTACACTGCTAAGCGGCTGGATAGCTTCAAGCACCCCTCCAATGCATCAGTACCAAAAAGGCGCCAGATGAAAATATTTCCATTGTTAAAAGTAATCGAGAACACATTTTATTGAAATTTACTTCATATTTTTAGTATAGGTCATAAAATGTTTTAGACGTCCTCCACTATTATAGTAAAACATATGTTCTCAAAATGGTTCTGTTCATTATTTAAACATTCATAAAGTACGGAGTTAGATATAATAATGGATTATTTGATATTTTTTTACCGATAATATGAAATTTTATTAAGCTGTCGTTGTTGATGTCCTGGCAATCATTTCTATGTTGAATGAGATAATTTTACAAAATGGTCCTGTTTTTACTTCTATGATTCATATTTGTTCAGAAAATTTATTAAAAAGCGTAATTTAGCTGATTTTTTTTATCAAAGAGGTGAAATTGATGGCGTGGGAAAAATTTCCCCACTACCGCTTGGGCGTCTCTGAGGCGGCGTTGCTCTCTCAGCCTTTCCGCGTAGGTGCCGTGTCGCCGCTCGCTGGTCGGTGTCCAGATGTTTCGGTAAGGTCGCAGGTGAGGTGGTAGGTACGTGATTTTCAATAGCAGACTTGTTTTTGATCTGGCTTAGAGCAGGAGTTGACGTAATTTTGGAGTTGCCATTGAATTGATGTCGACTTGATGGGTATTTTATCAGTCTGTTTATGCCTCTACAAGGGCGTTCTGTAGCGTGTTGCAGTGTTGGCCTACGTTACGGTGATGTGGCTCGCGGCTAGTTCCGTTGGACCGAGTTCAGACTAAGAACCTCTACCCTCTTACTGACTGCTGTTTCTCTGTTTATAATTTTGTGCGCCTGTGCTATTATTTCATTACATTTATTTTGTAGATTATCGTATCAAGTTCCCTACGGTGTTTCAAGCAAGTAAATTAAAATTAAGAAATTAACATCGAAACTTAAATGTATTAATAATTAACTAGTCCTTGGGATGTTAATTACTACAGAAGTCTTTCGTCTTCTTGATGGGCTAAGAAGCCTGGATCAGAACGATCTTCGAACTTTACCTTCTTTCTCGAGTATCGAAATCTCTTAACTATCCTTACTATTTTTCCGCTTGAAGCACTTGTCTCCCACTGATTTAATTTAATTTCCTTAATTAACCTTCCGTCTGAACGTATCGTCACTGAGTGCATTAAAAACTCAGGTTTGTCGTGTTCTAGTAATCGCATTGTCATCGTCATTGTCATTGGTGTTGGTTCGTAGTGAAATATTATGATTATCAGATTCATAGTTAAATAGGGGTCTAAGGCTGTAAGTTTATTTTATAGTATATACTCCGGAGGAGGCTTCTGCTAGTGCTGACGCAGTTGTAGCCGTGTTCCTGCTGTTCTATCTAATTGCTAACAGGCTAGCTTTTGCGTTGCGTTCCCCTCAGGGGGATACAGGTATTGTATCTATGGGAATTAGCGCTCCCAGGGGGACTATGTGAGGGCCTGAGCTAAAGGTTAGGTAGGCTTCCTTTTGTTGAAATGGAATAGGTCTTTGTTTTGTTACGGACCATCTTTTTTCGGTTCACTGCTGTCCTGTTTTTCAGCACCTACTACTTTCTTCTTCAACTTTTTTCTTGTTTAATGAACTTCTTTCCTAGCTTACTGTTTCTGTGCACCTTGTGCATAGATTCCACGTTCCCTCAACTCCATACTAAATGGTGCCTTCCTCTTTCCTCTCTTGGAACATCTTTGTCGTGTTTAAGGGAGGCTAAAACTTTCTTATATAATAATAATAATAATAATAATAATTTGCGTTGCGTTAAGGTATCTATCTTCAAAATCTAAAAGATTAGGCAGGGTTTTGCGTAATACAATGGAAATTGCATAGTAAGTAGTCGAATCGTTGTTTCGTCTTTACTCTCTGGTTTTACCTATTCATAGCAGTTAATTAAGGGGTGGAGCGAGTGACAGTGTTGAAGCGTAGTGATACCGAATTGTCCAGCACTTCAGTGCAACTCGGTGTTGCTCGCCCTCTGTCAGCCACTGCTCGAGGGGCCACCCGGCAACGGAACTGGGTCTACGAGTTCTCGCTCCTGAATTTCGGTTTTTGACTGGAGCCGATTGTGTCAACTAACTATTACTGCCTGCGCCTGTCAACACCTCGAGCTCGCCACGTCTGCGCCCTGGACTGCGGTCTCGGGCGGCACCTGCTAACGTTTTAACGCCCACGGGGTAAATGGTCATTTTAACTGTCCCTAACTTTTAACGTGAACTTAATAAAGTGAATTTTAATAGAAAAGCAACTATCCGGATAGCGACGGCTAACCGTTACCTTGAAATTCTTGTTAAATTTAAATATTAAGAGTTTGCGATCGTTGTGTTGAATCGCTCCTGATAAGAGCGTGATTTAAATTAATTAAAACCTTAACAACTTAACCTTGCTTCTGTTTCCCTTATCCTTCTTTAACAAACGATTGTATGGGAATTATTTCCCATAATGGTGTTGGGATAGCGGGCGTTACTGTCACGTAAACAACTCCTGGTGGGTGCATGAAGAGAACACAGTCTCGAAAGTGATGATAGATGTGAAAAATAAGGAAAAACGTATTCCTCAAAACACACCACAGACTATATTAAAACGAATTAGTTTCTAATTTCAAAGTGTTTCTGCCATTGATTCCGCCTCCAGTATCTACTGCATTTATAACTTCTCAAACCTCCATTGGGTTCCAACGCCCTGAAAGAATCAAGCGTCGTAAGTAATCAAGCCTCTGCCTTCAAATCTTTCCAAAATCAGTGATATTTATTCCCATCATTCTGTTGCATTAGTCTTTGAATTCAAGTAATCCTATGTTGATATCAATATTATATATTCGCGTCATGAGCAATATGTTTGTATTCAAAACTACGTTATAGTTATATTGTTAAGTGAGATACAAGAGCTGAAAAAGATTTGGCTCAGTTCAGTTATCTACGATCGCTCGAAATCATACAAACAATTGTAATATGAAGTTTTTATTTATAATTATTTTTCAAGGGGCTACACTCTGAAGAGTCCCTCCACAACAACACTCGCAAAATTATTCTACCGGTTTGAATTTTGGTGCACGAACAGTGCACTCATTCAGTAGTGAATATAGCTATGTTTCAATCTGTCTATTTTGAGTTGTAATGACTCCTCAGTACACTCTTATATCGAATTGTCAAAAATGTTCTACCTATGTGGAATAGATGAGTGAGCGGAAAATAGAATGATTGTCAATTTTTTACAGAAATTGGTTAAAATAAATCGTAAGATAAGTTTCCCTCGCATCAAGTGGGACGATCATATTGTTGCGGACAATTCATGTATAGTGTCAAAACCCTTCCACTCATGCGTAGAGATGTTGAGTTATCAGAATCACTTTCATTACGCTCGTTCCATTCAAGGTTCAAAGTATAATAAAATGCTATTCATGTATACAACCAATATAGAATCCAAATCTTGTTAACACTGTCTGCTTCCCCAACAAAGGCCACATTAATTTCCATTTGATAATTTCAAACCTGAGAGCTTAATTTTCTTTTGCTTTCTTAACTTTCTCGAAATTCAAGTGAAGGTTGTGGTAGGAAAACTTTCTGGAAGGTACACCGATGCTTTTCGTTCATTCGCCAATGTCAGTCATGGTTATTCACGATGATGTTCCTCCACCTTATCGTTACTGGCTTGATGATATCCTTGCGTTTTTGGATCTTTTCCAGATGAGCCTCGCCACTAATGCAACACGTAAGTTCACCCACTTGTAACTTTCGAAATAATGCATCTATCGGCTTCAAATTACTCCCAAACGAAAGATTAAAACATTCTTTCTTTCCGCATCGTTGACGGTAATTACGCTCATTCCATTCAAGGCTAAAAGTGTAAGATTTACGTAATTATGCTCGTAATTACGCTCGCTCCTCCCTTTCCGTACCGTAGACGTACGGAAACGGTTTTCTGTAAACTACATAAATTTCTGGATATACCTAACCGACTCGCGCGCCGTCATAACACGTAAGTTCACCCACTTGTAACTTTCGAAATAATGCACCTATCGACTTCAAATTACCCACAAATGAAAGATTAAGACATTCTTTGGTTTGAGAGAAAGTTGAAGTCGATAGAAGCAGTATTTCGAAAGTTACAAGTGGGTGACTTTATGTGTAGCATTAGTGGTGGGGCTTATTACCTGGAGAAGACCCGCGTTAGTCTCCTGATTATTCTTTCTAAGCAATAAAATAAAACCGAAATTGTCAATTCCTAAGCCATCGTGTCTAAGCCTAAGCCATTCAACATCGTTCCATCTCAGCCAAAGCGCGGAGTTATGTAACTCTTGGTCCTGATCAACAATGATGTCTAAATCGTAGGTCCATTGCCTTCTCATTCTGGGCAACCAAGAAGCCACAAAGGACTGAATCTCTGAACTCCTTCTCTGTGGTTAGTTGTGAAGGAAATGTTTCGTTTTCAGACCATTTTGATACTGCTTTTAATGGTATTTTTCGCGTTGAATGGGTAAATAATTTGGTCCGTTTCGAATATGTTGCATGACATTTTATTTTGAGAACTCTATTTTTGGAACAAACGAAAAATTTGTTTTCCTTTCCATTGATTGCAATTTGTCTTATTTTATTATCAAAAGCAACGGAAGATGACGCACTTATTTTACTTTTTTATACTTCTTATTTAAATTTACAAACCTAGAAGCAAGTGCGAATAGAACAGTCTACTTTTTATTTATCGTATTATCATTGAATCTTACTTTCTCTGGTAATCTACGAATGATCATTTGGTACGATATTTTTTTAAATATGGTGTTCAGCATTCGAATATATTCGTTGTCAGCAAAGGATAGCTCTGAATCGATGCATAAACTTCTCTGATACATTGGTTTTGGACAAGTGAACGCATAACACTTTGGAAACAACAAATTAAGTGAAGGCGAGTTAACTCGTCCCTGCAGGTCCACTAGTGTATGAAATATCTCGCGTACAATTAGAGAGGAGGTCGCCGACTTCTGTGACCGAAATTCACTTGAGTCTGAACCAGAGACTGAGTCAACAATGTAATAAAATATGCAAATAAACTTTAAAGCTCTCGAAAGTAAGCCTTGTGCAGTACCATTTGTAACAAAACCTAATCTCCTCAGTTTTCTTCATAATTTCTTCATCACTTCAATAATAGTTTCCCTGATACACTGATAAAACTATTGTAAACTTCAATTAGACCGAATTTTGGGCAGTAAGGATAATCCTAGATTTAATTTACGCCATTTAAAATATATTTTATAAAACCCAATTGCACAAGAATTATAAAATTGAGGAACGAGTCTTCAAGAAGATTGTCTGAACATTTGCTAAGCCAAAAGGTCCGGATACGTCAATTAAAGTCTGCAAGTATTATAAAAATCGTAAAATCAGTGACCTCTTAGTGAAAAATAATATTTCCGCATACAGGGTTAATGATCTAGAGTCTAGACAAAGCCAGTGTGATATATCAGTTCAAAGGTGACAGGAGAGAACGCGAGTCTCTTAATAAATGTTACACTGGCTTGACTAGAATGACCCTGAAACAATGATTTACTGCTCACAAATACCTAGGATTTATTTTCAATCGTTTCCACATTGACCATAGCTGCAAGCCTTCAAATGAAGATATATACTCTAACACACAGATTTTATATAATGTTGTTAAAATAGAGCATATATATTCACTTAAAAAAAACCTATCACACCTATCACATTAAAAATTTAAAGCTGCTCTCAACGAAAACACTAATGACTTTTTGCTCTAAAATCATTTACTAGAACTGCTGCTTAGAAGCTTGATGTAACCGCTCGATCGTTCATCTTGTCACTATAGATATGTACTCGTATATCGCTCGTGCCGTTGACATCTATACAGTTAAGCAATACTGTTACCTAGTCTTGAAAGTACGAGTACATATTCTTGTGGTACAAATTTTGTCTCAAGTCATTTTGATGTGCTGTGATTTTCAACATTCTTACTTTGTCTGATGTAGCTTTAAGTATGTATTAGATTTGCATTTTATCAGTGCGACTAAAAAAAATTTCTGTGTATTTTCAGCCCGAAGATGATGTTTATACATCGAACCGTCGCTTTTTATAGACTATAGAGTTAGTGATTTTTTCAACGATTGACGGTGTTTTAATAATAAATGTTGGGTGAATTATTTTTACATTAAGAAGGGATGAACTTGAACGATTTCGATAAAGCCATAAATCAAAATCAAAATAATCAAAAAACGTATCACAATAATCAAAACGTATCACAATAATCAAAACGTATCACAATAATCAAAACGTATCACAACAATAAAAACGTATCACAATAATCAAAACGTATCACAATAATCAAAACGTATCACAATAATCAAAACGTATCACAATAATCAAAACGTATCACAATAATCAAAACGTCTCACAATAATCAAAACGTATCACAATAATCAAAACGTATCACAATAATCAAAACGTATCACAATAATCAAAACGTATCACAATAAACGAAACGTATCACAATAATCAAAACGTATCACAATAAACGAAACGTATCACAATAATCAAAACGTATCACAATAATCAAAACTTTTCACAATAATCAAAACGTATCACAATAATCAAAACGTATCACAATAAACGAAACGTATCACAATAATCAAAACGTGTCACAATAATCAAAACGTATCACAATAAACGAAACGTATCACAATAATCAAAACGTATCACAATAATCAAAACTTTTCACAATAATCAAAACGTATCACAATAATCAAAACGTATCACAATAAACAAAACGTATCACAATAATCAAAACGTGTCACAATAATCAAAACGTATCACAATAATCAAAACGTATCACAATAAGCAAAACGTATCACAATAAACGAAATGTATCACAATAATCAAAACGTATCACAATAAACGAAACGTATCACAATAATCAAAACGTATCACAATAATCAAAACTTTTCACAATAATCAAAACGTATCACAATAATCAAAACGTATCACAATAAACGAAACGTATCACAATAATCAAAACGTGTCACAATAATCAAAACGTATCACAATAAACGAAACGTATCACAATAATCAAAACGTATCACAATAATCAAAACTTTTCACAATAATCAAAACGTATCACAATAATCAAAACGTATCACAATAAACGAAACGTATCACAATAATCAAAACGTGTCACAATAATCAAAACGTATCACAATAATCAAAACGTATCACAATAATCAAAACGTATCACAATAAACGAAACGTATCACAATAATCAAAACGTATCACAATAATCAAAACGTATCACAATAAACGAAACGTATCACAATACGATCATTTAGCGCATGCAGTTTGAATCCGACGTGTGGCAAATTAACAGTCTCTTCCTATCATATTTTAATTCCAATATTTCCCTATGTAAATCTTGAAGAGTTTGACTGAGAGACGGACTGGCCGGCCAACAAAGCGAGAAGCCAATTGTTTATTATTATTTAGTGGATTTTAGATAACAATTTTTTTTGTATGAGTTTGAAAATACTAAACAGAATTGTTCTTTCATAGATTTCTATTAAAATCCAGTGGGAGAACTAGCGCTATCTATAAATTTTCACCAATCCAGGTACATCTTGAATAGAAATACATCTGAAGCGTGAATTTGAAAAGTTGAAAAGAAATGAACTTGAACTAAGATTGGCCCTTACGCGTTATGATCATGTGAGGTAGAAGGTAAAGGTAGCAAGTTTATAATAACTTATCTTGATATACCTGACAACCAAAGCACATTTTAAAATTAATAGTCAATTAAATTACCATACCCTTGAATAGCGATTAATGGTAATGTATTTACTTGATTACCTGAGATAGATAATGATGTTTTACCTGCAGGTGTAACACCGAAGAACTACTAATAAATTTAAGTTTGTCTATTGTTCTATGTATAGTGGTGAAAGCCATACATATATGTGTATGCATATATATATATATATATATATATATATATATATCAATAGCATACATAAGGGAATTATACATAAGGGAATTATAGGTGGACGGAATGTGGACGGAAGAGCCCGCTTTCGCCGTGCCATGCATTGCTTCCGTTGTGCATCGATCACCTTTTTAGGGTGATTGGTGGCGCAGTCGGTAGCGTGCTGGCGCGGTAACTTATAAGTCACGAGTTCGATTCCATGAGCTCCCTGTACATTTATATATATATATATATATATATGTATATATTCATGTAAATATGTAGTAAGTTAACACTCAAGAGGTATTCGCTTCATGTATAGCAGTATAAGGGGCTGCTTAAAAGGAGTGGATAGTTTTATGCCCCAATTTTATTCAACTAATTAATTTACTAAAGGTTTACGACGGATTGGCTTAAATTTTCATTTTCATTTTTTAAAAGAGGCTTTCATATTCAATTTTAAATACTAAAAGTATCATTAAAAAAGGATAAATGACTAAAAAAACTCGGAGCGAAATACAGCCAACTGATGTAGCACGAAATTAGATACTATTTCATAGGCCCTAAATTTTTCGAGTAATTCATGTACAAAAAGTTTTCGCCCAATTTGCCTCCATTTTAAGTAGGATTTCTCAAAAAAATTCAATGTTCTACTACTTCAATTTAAGAAATGTGCCCGAAAATTTAAAAATATCTGAAACATCGAGGCGTATAAAACAATCAGCAGGCGTCATGATGATATTACATGTGACTTCATCTTATCAAAAATGGTCCATGAAACGTTTAATGAATCAGTGTAGGCTAGGTTGGGTTAGATTAGGTTGATAAAGCTTAGGTCAGGGCCCTTTTTTTCGATGAAAAGTGTGTGCCAAAAAATTCTAAGCAGTATAACTTTAGGCCTTTAATTCCTTGAGCACTACCCTCATTTCCCAAAGGCCCCCGTTAATGAAATATCCGTGAAATATTCATTTTTTGGGGGGGGGGATTAATTAATAAATATCTTGATGAACAATACGCAAATCATGCTGCAGATGACCTCATCCCTCAGATAATTTCTAACTTGACAAGAATACGAATTCACGATTGGGACAATAATTCGAAAGACAATAATTCCTGCCATATCAAGTACTCTCAAAGATTTTTGCTGCGGTTTCAATTTACAAGAAACACGACCACCACAGTGCATTTTTTAAAACTACAACGCTGAAATCATTATGCGCCCATAGCGACTTTGAGATTAGATAACATAAAAAGCTCCCACGTGTGACTGATATCACAACCAGCAAGCTGAGCAACATTAAATCGAAGGTCGACACAGAGTGTTCCCAACAACATCACAAATGGGCTACCTCAAACAAACGCCTTCTATAAATATGAATCGTATGAAATTAAAGCATATTTTTGATTGTAGTTTCAGCAATAAAATGAATGATATCAACTGGATGTTGCTCACTGAAGATACTTTGTTTGATGCGTGTCTGAAACATGTGTCGATTCAGGAATCGAAAGTTTATATTTCTTTATAACACTACTCATTGCATCTTTAATGTGTCGCGAGTAAAAGGGTTATCTGTTTTTGCTTTTTGAATTAAATCGTCTTCTTAACATCCCAATTTTTAACGAAAGAAAAATATGTAGACATATATGAGCTTGGCTTAATATTCACGTAAAAACAAACACAAGTCTTTAATTATCGGCATTCTTTGCACACTACCATCAGCACCTTCACGTCCAACAGAGGAAGTCATTGAGAATGCGTTTAAATTGGTTTTTAGTAGTCAATTTTTTTCACGTTTTCAGTGCGTTTAACGTAGTTCAAAAGAAAATGAAATTAATCCGCCAAAAAAAAATATTTTAAAGTCTTAGTCTGCCGCAAATGGTTCAAGAACCGACACGCATTACTAAAACTCTAAAATTCTTTTGAATCTTCGGTAGAATGTCTAATCAATAATGCAAAAGCGAAGATAAAATTTCGTCGAATAATTAAGCGTATAAAAATAACTTTTCACTTGAACTATTGCACGAAAAATTACTTAGCGGGTAGAACTAGCTTCAAAGCATGGGACACACAGATGATGGCAATCTGCAAGCTTCAGTTTTCAACTACAATTTCTTAAAAGCACTGGGAAATAATGCGGTTAGTCTTCAGTATGATTATGTAAATTTAATTGTTACAGCACTACTGGTTTGTTTGGTAATAAAGGTTGAAAACTTAAAAATTTTAATTCTTCAACGCTCAATTCGAGCCACAGTTGTTCTCCGATGGAGGTCATCTTTAATGCATCACCCAGAACAACCTGAGTACAATAATATGTTGCAGTACATTTTTTGCTAAATTAAGTAAAAATATTTTTGTATGAATTTTTTATGAAAAAATTGTGAACATTTTTTCATACATGGTAAAAAATTTGTAAACATTTTTTTTTAAGCTAAATCGAAAAACAGTCCGCAACATTTTGACAGCTGTTTATTGTGAATCTAACAGAAACAAACCATTCATCTCTATCTGCATTATTGACTGAGAAATTGACTTTTGAAGGAATTTATTTTGAGCCGGGGTTGGGGGTGGGGGGGGGGGATTTTTAGGCAAATTCCGAAAACTTTCTAGGCCATACCTGTCTATTCAAATGCTACAAACATGCTCTGAGTACCTCAAAGCTTATTTCAATCTGGAAGTATTTCATTTTTATTTTTGAAAAATAATAGAAAACTGGCGTTCGCTCTCCATAAGGAATAACATATCAGCTCGCAACTTACATAGGTGAATCACATTTACTTCATCCACATTAATTGCTCAGAGCAGGAAGATGCTGAAGATGCTTCACTTAACACATTCATTGCGGTGTGACCCACGAGTGAGTCGTGCTTCATTTTCAGTTGCAAAACGATCCGGCAGTGTTTGAAATTTTTTCAACAATCTTTTTAAATTAATGGTATTTATTTAACACAGTTAATGTTTCCTATTCATAATATTTTTTACAACTTTTGATTTTAAATTTGAGTTGGATACTGAACTTCAGTTTAACCCGCCGCCGTCAATGTGCTAAGCTGGCAGAAAACGGTACTTTGATAATCACCAAAAAATATCACTTTCTTACTCGTGCTTCATCTTTAAATCGAATTAGATGGCGTAGAGCGTAAGAGAATTTTTCAGAAAATCTCAAACTCAGGAACATTCACAGTGGTTCAGAAGCGATCGACCAAACTGCTCTCATTTAGCAAGATGACACCATTTAATCCAAATAATTTTTGCGCTCCTCGAGGATTAATTCTTGGCCCACTCCTATTTTCATTAATAATTTACCTTCAATGCCCCCAAACACAAAAATCTCCACGTATGCTGAAGATGTCCAAATCGCGATGACAATTTCAATAGCTCAATTACCAGTTACATAAATGAGCCCTGAAAACATCTTAAAGAACGTGAAACCTTGGTATGACCAATATAGCGTCAAACTAAACGCGAATAAATCGCCATACATTATTTTTGGATCTAACTCTGCGATCAGAAAATAGCCGAAACTAACTCTGACGTCTGAAAATAATACAATCGAGCCCGCAAATAAAAAAAACCTAGACCTATGGTGAACAAAAATATTGCCTTCAAATCTCATTGGGGAAATCCCAGTGCGTTGGAGAAAGGAAAT
Organism: Morinoia aosen; assembly: GCA_030386875.1. Classification (NCBI taxonomy): domain Eukaryota; kingdom Metazoa; phylum Arthropoda; class Malacostraca; order Amphipoda; family Talitridae; genus Morinoia; species Morinoia aosen. The sequence goes on along the minus strand of CM059572.1, from coordinate 78,272,679 downwards.
TAAAATTTTAACCTCGAATCAAGTGCTCCAAATAGCGCATTCCAAAACTCAAATTTTAAAATATCAGTTCATGTAGATAGAGTCGCATGTCGTTATGCATACACAGCGCGCGGCAGTCAATCCTGCATTTTTGGCTTCCACAGGCTTCTCGAAAATGAAGGATTGATTGTTACACCCTGTACATGAAGAATCGTCGCTTATTCACAAAACCAATTAAGTTCATTTGTAATCTCTTCGCAGAATTTTTGTAGCTTTTGTACGTTTACTTTTAAACTAAATCAATCGGTCACAATATTTTCGTTTTATTTCTTATCTCAATGTCTGTATGCTACAATTGAGAATCAGAAGGTAATGAGAAACCTAGAAAGTTGTTTGCGTTTCGTATGCCACTTTTCCGGTAATTCCTAGAGGAAATTATAAGCGATATAATTTTCAATTTTTAAGTTAAGGCCTCCCTTTCTTAAGTACATTAGCAGTACAGTCATCAGTTTTAGGAAGCAGAAAGAAATTTTTTGGAAAAATACATAAGAACTATGACAATTGCACTCATAAAGTTCTCTGCGTCAAGCAAACATTAAATTAGTAATAAGAAATAAGATAGGCATTTCGGTCTGTAAATTATTACATTCATTCAGTGCTTCATAAAGAAATTTATCTCCTGAGGACTTTATATGTTTCTGTATCCCAGAACATGGATAAATACTGTAAATAACGTCCAACTTATTGTAGGGCTTGGGATTTACAAGCCATTTACCTCATCTATTCTCATACGTTGTATTATGTAAAAGCCGTAAAATTTATTTCAGCTTAAATGTTTGTTCATTTGTTTAAGACGTAGGGTAATTCATCAAATATCGAACTGAACTGATTATCGACCAAACTTTGGTAATATGCGCGTAATAAATTTAGTAAGCATCCAAACTTGCTCAGTGCCGGTGATCTTACATCTTAAACTCCTATTTTAGTGATAAGAACTCATTTCTGTGAGCTGCAAACTGCTACCAGCTGTTGCGAACGCATTTTCTGTACGACCCTTACAAATTGGTCATATTTTTTCACTTGAAAAATCTTACGCACCTCGGGAAAATTGCGACGGTTTAATTGTTGTTGGGTCACCATCAACCTCCAGTCATAACTAGAGAGTAGTGTTGTCATATGATGTTCTGTTGCTGTATTTTTTTCTTTCCCGCCAAAACATTGATAATTATTCCATGTTCGACATTCAGTTCCTTTTTCATGTCAGTATTAATTAGTGAACAAAGGTGTTCGAATCAAAATTCCTTATAAATCATGAATATATGCCTCGAACAAGCCTTTTCGATTCTTAATTCTTTTAAATAACTGAATCGATCTATTGAACGCCTGTTTCATTTCCTTAAAATATTGTATATACATAGCAATTGTGTGTTTCGCATTCATCTATATATTGTTCTATGTTTATTTCAGGCGATTGATAGTACAAACTAACCTTTAGATGAGAAAAACAAGTGTTTACAGAGATGGCTCCAACTCGCAAGGAATACAGCGAAGAGAACCTATTACGTGCTATTGCAGAGGTTAAAAATGGATCCTCAACATACCGAGCTGCGTCAGTAAAATATGGCATTCCAATTGCAACAATCACTATTTTACGTTCTCGTTACTTCTTGAGATTACTGGCCTCAGTAATCTAAACAATAAACCCATTTCTCAGACTGATTTGTTACTATCCCTTACCGGGCCTTAAACCCCATGATAGACTCGAGGGAGGTGCTACAAAAAATTAGCAGCCTTCCACAAGCCTATGGCAATATATACGGACGGGCTTAACATTACAAAGTGTATTATACGGGTAAAAGCTCAATAAAAAGTCAATTTAATTACTGAAGAATATATTTGTGGGAGGAACGCCTTGTTCGTTGTACAGAGGGTCCGTTGTGCAGGGTGGGGGGGGAATACCCCCCTCGGCACAATTGATAATCCCCTCTGCACAACGAACTTTCATCAGTTTTCTCTGTTGTGCTCGTCGTAGCCGTGCGGCTATCGAACCCGCCTCCGTGTAGGCAGACCCTGGTTCGAGTCCCGGCGATGGTGGCGATTTTCTCTGTTGGGTATAGGGGAAAAATTCCAAGCACAATACCCCACTCTACCCAGGTGTCTGAAATGGGTACCGGTCTTGACTGGGGGAAAGCGTAATGGCGTCCTGGCGTTAGTTATAAGGCATTTGAAAATCCAAAGTACAAGGTGATATGTATCAGGCTTGATTGGAAATAAAGCATCCGTAGATGCCTTCATTATTTATTTATTTGTGCGGAAGTCCGTTGTGCGGGGTGTTTACTGTAAGTATAATTGGCTAGGTATAGTCTTGAGACATATCTAGTTGCGCGGAAGTCCATTGAGTTAAAAAGGAATTTATTTCGTGTCGATTAGCCTATGGCAATATATACGGACGTGCTTAACATTACAAAGTGTATTATACGGGTCAAAGGTCAATAAAAAGTCAATTTAATTACTGAAGAATATATTTGTTACAAAAATAAGTAAAATATAATAATATCTCCGTCTTAAAAGCTCGGTCCACCTTTCCAGACGATATAGGCTACGTTGCAGTACTTAGCCATAATCGTAAATCTAAGATCTAGAAAATGTACTGTAGTATAAAGAAGAAGGCGCTCCTTGAATATATTGATATAGGGTATCTCACAGCCTTTTTCCCCTAATCCTAGATAGGCCTACATAGTTTTTAGTAAGTTGTGTTCGGATTCAAAATTCGAACAAAAAACCTGTTTGGATCAAAATTCTTGTTCGATTCATGTTCGATATTGATGAAATTATGTTATTAAAGAGTTCGATTTTTAGAACAATGAATAAATTCCAACAATATACGTTGTCTTTAAAGCGACATCACAGAACAAGAAAGCAACTGTTCAAGAATAATCTTGAGGCCCGCAACAGTTATTCAGAGCAAAAGTTACCGATTTATGAAGGTTGTTTCTAGACGCACGTGGTTTCTGTTCGATATTTGATAAATTACCCTACGTGCTGTAGAACACTTTTTATAAGTTATTTTAATCACTTCGATCGATAAGTTTATGCCAAATTCTTAAGAACAAATTGTTGAACAGACGAGTTCTGTTTTAATAGTAGCATCATTTATTTTCACGTATGATACTTTCAACAACGTCGATCACTGTCAGGGATGGGGTTTTTGATATGTCCCCAAACTCACTGAACAAGGGGAAGTGCGGACCGTTTAGCAGTTTTGGCTGTAGTTGGATCAGCTCTTGCGGCTAATTTTTGAGAACCTCTGAAGGTTGTATCACCTCTCCAGCCTTGATTCGGATGTAATAATTTTCAGATCAACGCTCGTCGGCCGAAGGTAAGGTTTTCAATAAGATACTCGTATTGGAGCGTTAGTTTAATTATCTTCACGGAGATTTTACATTTAAAAGCGCAAATTACCAGAGATTCAATTGGAGAATTCTCTCCAATCTTTCCAGCGCGAATCACCGGACAGATAAGGCGCCTGGTGTTGTGGATACCTAGTCTTTATAACACCGATTTAGATAATTTACATTCTCTGGCAAAATATAAATAGAGTACAACTATTGCATAAGTAGGATGTTTTGCTCGCTACACAGAAATCTGACACACACATCACTCATATTTTATAATTCTTAAACTACTCAAAATTAGTCATCTCGAACACGGAACATCTAAGCGCTGGGTGACCCGCTATTGTGCCATCGGTCACGTTCAAGTATCAATTGTTAAAATAAAGGACGTCTTGGTAGTGAAGTTTCCATTTTTTCAAAATTTTGGGATCAGCAAAGACAAATTTAATTTTTTGACCCAAGCTTTCGGCTAGATTAGCTCTAGCCGTCATCAGGGGAACGATGTATTTTTAAACAAAACCTCTTATGGTATCTGCGGGTATCTAGTATACAAACATTTTTTTAAATTTTTACATGCAAGCCGAAAATCATTGATCAAGGGCGACTGATGAGCATAGGAAGAAACTGCGGGGGGACATCAAGATGACGATTAATTTTGTTAGGTTCCTAAACACTGTACATTGCTTCGACAATTTTTCGAGCGCATTAATTTTTAACATTTTATAATATACATACATTTGCAAAATCAAAAGAATGGTTATCTTCTTCGGAATGCTAATAGACAAGGGATAACCTATTCTTCCTCTGCACATTCTTCGCATGCTCATCAATTCGTTGTTAAAGATTTCTACCCGTTTCCCCAATCTAACATGCTTCACAATTTTTACATTATAATTTATATATAAGATTACTTTTTTCAGAATTCTATCGTTTATCTTTAAGTCTGATTAGGCTGTTTTTTATCGTATTCGAAGATTTGAAAGCCAATTTAACATTGAATGGTTTTAAGATTCGCTGGACTCTTTCAGAACAACCTTTAATATACGGGACGCTTATATATTTCAGGGGGCGTTAGGAATTTTCGTTGCTTTATCGAAGTATGGGGAGGTTTTGATTATTTCCACCAATCATTAGTCGGTTGCTATTACGTAGTTACGGAGGAAAATTATTCTATTTCAATAATTAATCCACTGTTGAAAGTTCTTACTTCAAATTTTGCTCACTACAAATATTAACTGCTCTCTGATAAAGGGATTTCGCTACACTCCTCCTCTGTGATAAGGGATGATAACTGAAATAGTCTAAGTACCTGCCTGTGTTTGTTGGTTTCCGGTAGACCCGGAATTATAATCTATTATTGCTTAACCGATTAATTAATATATCTAAGTACGGGATGCATCCATTAATTTCTAATTCCATAGTAAATTATATGTTGGCGTTGAACCCATTGATATGCTGGAGGAATGTATCAGGCATATCTTCTGGTAGTGCAGTCAATATATCGTCAACGTAACGTTTCCAAAACAGTGGCTGGCACGGGGGTGTTGATAGGAATTAATCCTCCATTGCTTGCATTGTTATCTCGGCCAACGCGACAGAGATAGGGGAACCCATCGGTGTTCCTTCTACTTGTTGATAAATTTTGTGATTCCATTAAAAATGATTAGATTCCAGGCATAGGTTGAGGAGCCGCAAAATAGCTTCAGTTGAAATCGGAGTTACTTGAAGAGGTGAGTTGAAGTTCTGCAATTTTTCGGCGACACATTACTGAGCAAAATTTTGAGGTATACAAGTGAACAAACTCTTCACATCATAAGAAACTAGGATATAATTGTCCGGAACGTTGATTTCTTGCAAAAATTACTTGACTTGAAAGCTATTTTTTAGTTTTTACGATGCCTCGTTTGTAAAGTAACAATTTGAAAAATAACGTCTTAAAGAAAAGTATGATCAACTATCTCAATAGCAAAACCCTACCTTTTAAATGAATTGCGTAAAAAACTTGTCAAGCAAACATCTAACCGAAGATTAGAAAAAAATTTTGATGAAAGGGTCAAGTCAAGTAATTTTTGCAAGAAATCAACGTTCCGGACAATTATATCCTAGTTTCTTATGATGTGAAGAGTTTGTTCACTTGTATACCTCAAAATTTTGCTCAGTAATGTGTCGCCGAAAAATTGCAGAACTTCAACTCACCTCTTCAAGTAACTCCGATTTCAACTGAAGCTATTTTGCGGCTCCTCAACCTATGCCTGGAATCTAATCATTTTTAATGGAATCACAAAATTTATCAACAAGTAGAAGGAACACCGATGGGTTCCCCTATCTCTGTCGCGTTGGCCGAGATAACAATGCAAGCAATGGAGGATTAATTCCTATCAACACCCCCGTGCCAGCCACTGTTTTGGAAACGTTACGTTGACGATATATTGACTGCACTACCAGAAGATATGCCTGATACATTCCTCCAGCATATCAATGGGTTCAACGCCAACATATAATTTACTATGGAATTAGAAATTAATGGATGCATCCCGTACTTAGATATATTAATTAATCGGTTAAGCAATAATAGATTATAATTCCGGGTCTACCGGAAACCAACAAACACAGGCAGGTACTTAGACTATTTCAGATATCATCCCTTATCACAGAGGAGGAGTGTAGCGAAATCCCTTTATCAGAGAGCAGTTAATATTTGTAGTGAGCAAAATTTGAAGTAAGAACTTTCAACAGTGGATTAATTATTGAAATAGAATAATTTTCCTCCGTAACTACGTAATAGCAACCGACTAATGATTGGTGGAAATAATCAAAACCTCCCCATACTTCGATAAAGCAACGAAAATTCCTAACGCCCCCTGAAATATATAAGCGTCCCGTATATTAAAGGTTGTTCTGAAAGAGTCCAGCGAATCTTAAAACCATTCAATGTTAAATTGGCTTTCAAATCTTCGAATACGATAAAAAACAGCCTAATCAGACTTAAAGATAAACGATAGAATTCTGAAAAAAGTAATCTTATATATAAATTATAATGTAAAAATTGTGAAGCATGTTACATTGGGGAAACGGGTAGAAATCTTTAACAACGAATTGATGAGCATGCGAAGAATGTGCAGAGGAAGAATAGGTTATCCCTTGTCTATTAGCATTCCGAAGAAGATAACCATTCTTTTGATTTTGAAAATGTATGTATATTATAAAATGTTAAAAATTAATACGCTCGAAAAATTGTCGAAGCAATGTACAGTGTTTAGGAACCTAACAAAATTAATCGTCATCTTGATGTCCCCCCGCAGTTTCTTCCTATGCTCATCAGTCGCCCTTGATCAATGATTTTCGGCTTGCATGTAAAAATTTAAAAAAATGTTTTGTATACTAGATACCCGCAGATACCATAAGAGGTTTTGTTTAAAAATATATCGTTCCCCTGATGACTGCTAGAGCTAATCTAGCCGAAAGCTTGGGTCAAAAAATTATATTTGTCTTTGCTGATCCCAAAATTTTGAAAAAATGGAAACGTTCAAGTATCTATGCCAAGGCTATGTTCTTGAAGGTGTTTCTCATGGTTTTCTTTTTTGAAAGTCAGTAAAGGGATTTAGGTCTTTTTATATCATTTTTTTCTATCCTATAGCACACCAAGAGAGTACATTTTCACTGCTTTGCTCTTAGTTGATTCAGCCACTGCCATAGATATTAGAATACTATTGCGGTATTTCCACCGAGGACCTTTATATCAAGAACTTTTTAAAGCTCAATGCGTTGACATTTTGTATAAACTTTTTCAAATACACTGTTTTTTAATTAACCTTTTTGCAGGTAAATGTAGATTTATCTTGTTGGAACCAGGATATTCAGGTTGGTTCTTGTAGGAACCATCAGCCTACAACGGTTTGCATCAACAGTCACTGCATTGCCTCCAGCATTTTGGTAAAATACTGGCTAATGATACATGAAGATGTTATCAGACTACATACTGTTACTTCAGCTGGGTAAAGTGGATACTGAATTTTTGGGGGGATTTCCAATTGCTCATAATCGCTAATTTTGCTTATTAAGGGGAAAATAAGTTTCATCAGGCGTGATTATGTTCTATACGGAATTGTTATCAATAAAGACCACGCGTTTGTTTGAACAATAAGGGTTTTCATCAAAATATATTCTACTTTATATTTAACATATAAATTGAAATCCAAATTCTCCTTTATGGTTTTGAGTCATCCCAACCTCCTATATTTCACAATTTTCTTTCTATCGATTTCTAAAAAGAGTGAATTATCTTTTGGCCTACCTGAATCTGTGCATAAATTGTTTTTGGTCAACCATCGAATATTTTCAACGGTAAGCCATGAAATACTTATTGAGCGTTTCTGTGATGCAGATTTTCCCAACGCACGGATAGAAATCTATACTATAATAAGAGCCGCGTCCGTCCGTCTCTCTGTCTGTCCGAAGCCAGCCTGCAGTGTGTGATGAGCGTATCTGTGATACAAGCTCCAGCCCTAATATAATATTTTGACGGGCCGTGTGCACTCGGCCTCATCAACTCTCGAGAGATTGATTTCTTTTGATTTCTCAAAGCCTTTCTTTCCTTTCGTCTTCTTTCTTATTTCAAATATAAGGGGTGGACTACACCTTTTTCACTTCAAATTAATCTAAGTCAAGTTCAATTTAATCCAAGTGAAGTTCAAATTAATCCAAGTCAAGTTCAATTTAATCCAAGTCAAGTTCAAATTAATTCAAGTCAAGTTCAAATTAATCCGAGTCAAGTTCAAATTAATCCAAGTCAAGTTCAATTTAATCCAAGTCAAGTTCAATTTAATCCAAGTCAAGTTCAAATTAATTCAAGTCAAGTTCAAATTAATCCGAGTCAAGTTCAAATTAATCCGAGTCAAGTTCAAATTAATCCGAGTCAAGTTCAAATTAATCCGAGTCAAGTTCAAATTAATCCGAGTCAAGTTCAAATCAATCCGAGTCAAGTTCAAATTAATCCAAGTCAAGTTCAAATCAATCCGAGTCAAGTTCAAATTAATCCGAGTCAAGTTCAAATTAATCCGAGTCAAGTTCAAATCAATCCGAGTCAAGTTTAAATTAATCCAAGTCAAGTTCAAATTAATCCGAGTCAAGTTCAAATTAATCCGAGTCAAGTTCAAATCAATCCGAGTCAAGTTCAAATTAATCCAAGTCAAGTTCAAATTAATCCGAGTCAAGTTCAAATTAATCCGAGTCAAGTTCAAATTAATCCGAGTCAAGTTCAAATTAATCCGAGTCAAGTTCAAATTAATCCGAGTCAAGTTCAAATTAATCCGAGTCAAGTTCAAATTAATCCGAGTCAAGTTCAAATTAATCCGGGAAAAGTTCAAATTAATCCAAGGCAAGTTCAAATTAATCCGAGTCAAGTTCAAATTAATCCGAGTCAAGTTCAAATTAATCCGAGTCAAGTTCAAATTAATCCGAGTCAAGTTCAATTTAATCCAAGTCAAGTTCAAATTAATCCGAGTCAAGTTCAAATTAATCCGAGTCAAGTTCAAATTAATCCGAGTCAAGTTCAAATTAATCCGAGTCAAGTTCAAATTAATTCGAGTCAAGTTCAAATTAATCCGAGTCAAGTTCAAATTAATCCGAGTCAAGTTCAAATTAATCCGAGTCAAGTTCAAATTAATCCGAGTCAAGTTCAAATTAATTCGAGTCAAGTTCAAATTAATCCGAGTCAAGTTCAAATTAATCCGAGTCAAGTTCAAATTAATTCGAGTCAAGTTCAAAATAATCCGAGTCAAGTTCAAATTAATCCGAGTCAAGTTCAAATTAATCCGAGTCAAGTTCAAATTATTCCGAGTCAAGTTCAAATTAATCCGAGTCCAGTTCAAATTAATCCAACCCTCAGATGGGTTATAAAATGACTTAATAATTTGTTAATATGAGTTTTTGCGTTGAATATGTATCTATTGGATATTATAAGCAAGAATGGTTTCGAGGATTTAATTACGCTCACGATACGATATTAGCCACAATGAAATTGAAAAACATTGAACCCTTTTGCAGCTCATTCTTTACGTTCTCTGTTATTAAAATTGAATTTTAATTTGGAAGAGCCCCAGACAGCGTGTTGTCGTCGACAACAATAATAAATTTGAAAAATGAAGTAAATTTGACTATATCGTTAGTAAAGATCAAAAAGAGGAGAGGCCCAAGGACCGACTCTTGTGGTACTCCATGGCTGATTCTCAGTAGTTCCGATTGTGCATAGTCGATGCCAACATATTGCTTCCGATTCGTTTAAGTTTGATTTGAACCAATCATGTGCAATTCCTCTAATGACATAACAGTGTAGTTTCAATAGTAAAATGATATTGTCCACGCAATCGAATGCTTTTCGGAAGTCAAGAAACACGAAGAAAACAAGCTACCCATCATATACATTCGAGTAAAGGTATTGTAAATGATTTTATACAACATGTGTTGTCGATTTTTTAGAACGAAACCGTATTGTTTCTCGCAAAGACAATAATTTTGTTCAAAATAAGAAGCACTTTTTATACAGAATTTTCTCAAATATTCTGCTAACAATTGGTAGTACAGAGACAGGTCTATGAGTATCAATGCGAGTTTTAACATTTTTTAAAATAGGGGTCACTCTGGCACTTTTGTGAGAGTCCGGGAAAATACACAGGAAAAGTGATTGGTTGATAATATTAAATACACACGGTGCTATTATCTCAGCTATAGCCTTAATAACTTTAGCCGAGAACGTCTTAAATCCACTTGATTTATTTTTAAAATTTTTAATGCACGTAATTACATAGGAAAAATTAGTTGGAGTGAAAAAAAAAGAGTTGTGTTCAAGGACATGGCCCATGTATTCCAAGTGGTCTCTAGGTTCACTTGAAATACTTTCAGCTATATTTTTGCTTATGTTTACAAAAAGTACACACTGTTGCAGTATCTTTTAACTCGTGGTATTTTACATTATATTGAACAACGTTCTCAATTGTTTTCGTAGTATTAACATTCAGTGTATAGCATGAATTAAGCAGGTGCGAAGTTTTTTAATATCAGTTTTGTATTCAGTAAATTTGAGCGTAAAGTAGCTTTATTTTCGCTGTTCGTATTTGATTTGTCATTTGATTTATGAATTAGTAATACATTTCTTTGGATTTGCTTCTTCGTAGAGTAAAGCTATACATAGGTACGCTTGACGTTATTTTATACTGATCACGATGTCTTCAGTAATCCACGGCTTCTGTCTATTTTAGGTATAATTGTACGAGTGATGATTGGGCAACACTGGTCATATGCGGTCATTATAATTTCAGTTAAATTTAGTATTGCTTCATCAATGTCAATCGCATCATTGTCCTGTTGATAGATGTCCAATAATTCCCAAATGATTCCCAATGATTCCGTGTTTTTCCCAATTTATATTCGTTTACACAAAGATATGAGTACGTAAGTTTTTGCCTGTGGGTTGGTACAAGTAGTATGGAGATTTTTCTTGATGAGAAGTACCGGGAAAGGGTCAGATAAGTCAGGAGCTGTTATTCCGGTACGAGAATTAGTTCTATCTACCATGAAAATAAAAAGCAAGGCGAAAATCGCTACACGTCAAGTCATTTTTATTAAAAATGATCAAATAAAACTGAACGTTTCGGACTAACTGTCCATCTTCTGCGAGGAAAATTTCTGTAAAACGAAACCAAAGGAAGAAGAATTAAAGCACTACAGTAGTATCTATAAAAAATATAAACTTTGAAAAAACACAAACAACAGTAAAAAAATATGTAAAAGATAAAGGGAAAACTGAGTAACTAAATTACGTGTTGGCAACATGAAGCGGAAAGCACTTTGGGTGTCACTGAGAGCAGGTTTCATTTTGTAAATATACAAAGATTCGAGAAGGCGCAGATCAGTGCTGTAAGAGGACCGGCCAAGATTATAAAATCATTTAGGGAGACCGGAACATTTCACTCTTCCGCATGAGATCTAACAGAGGACGGTGGGGAAGACCAGTTCTGCAACTACGCCCATCATGTTCGAAAACTCTAGTCTTCAGGGTACTAGAGACTAGAGACTTGAGTTTTCGAGTATGCAAAAACGTTTCACCCCACTGTGTTCATCCTGTTATTTATTTCATTACATTCATTAATGAACTTCAAACTCAGAATAACTTACTGTGAGAATATATTTTTTTCTATTTTTCTCTTTGTCTATAGGACTAGCGATAATATCTGCTGTTCAGACACCCATATATTTTGATTATTTTTAAATATATTTATATTTGATTATATTTATTTATATATATATTTAGACACCCTTTATATTTTGACGTTTAAAAAACTCTTCAATTCATTTTATGTATAAATTTCATACGACACTTTATCGAGTCTTTTACTATTATTTTTTTTCATTTCGTATAATGTTATTGTTGGCTTTGTGTTGCAATTTCTCGTTTCTGACGCTCATGAGTACATTGTGAAAGCACTATTTTGGTAGTTAATTTCACGAAGTGCTGCAATTATATTATAAAATGTTTTTGGTTAACGTTATACAACGATTCCTTTTCATTTTTCTGAGTTCGGAAGGAATCGAGTTCTGAGTTGTGCCCGCATTAATTGTGTTGGAAATATCATAAATTTGCGTCGTGACAAAATGTTTTCTTTTCTTCGAGCCTTTTATTTGGCATAGTAGTGGATACTTTAGAGTGAAACAATGGTTTCGAGTTTCGACCTCATAGTCTCAGACGCAGAATTATTTAAATCCACTCATTTTACTCCCAAAATGAATCCCTGATATCGCAAATTCCTAAGCTCGTATTTTAATCTCAGTGCACACTAGCAGGAGCGTATTTATCAATGCTTCACTGGTGTTATATTATTTTTTGTTTTTATCTCTTGTATATTATCAAACTTAGATTAACGCAACGAAGGAATACATTTTTTCTTGCTCTCAATCATTTGTTTCGACAACTGACATGGGTATTACGATACCCGTGTGTGTGATCCTTCGATCAACGAAGGATCTTAATGTTAAGGCACTTAAAAAAACGATATTATAGATTTCATGTTTGGCATTATTGGAAATGAACTGTTTTTCTTTTTTATGAACATTGCGAGAGATACTCCACGCTTTGGCGGACAAATGTTGTTTAAACTGACGCGTGTGTGTTCTTCATTTACAACCTATACTGATGTGTAGCTCATGTTGCAGGGAAATAGTGCCTAATCTGGAGGAACGCAGGTCGTATTCAGAATCAGAAAATTTTTTCACTCCGAAACAGGTCTTACGTGATATGTACTTTTTTGAACCTGAAATTTGTTTCAGGGTGTAATTCGGTCTGTGTGTTGGTGTTGTACAGAGGATTTTGACTTCGTCATTTTACACGACCCAATCAGAGTCCTCTCGTACCATCTCCTACTGGTCGTGATGCTATAATTATGCATTGTCCCATAGAAATTTGTTATCGACAATCATCGCCACGTTCATGTGGATGACACTGCCAGCGAGACCAAAAAAGTGTCCACTTGACCGCAGTAGCTGCCTTCAGCTCAAGTATCCTCCCTGATCGTAACCACTGTCGTGCGTCTGCGCTGCCGTCTGCTGCGACGGAGTAACCTCACAACGACGTAACCTTACTGCGCTTATTAGCACACCGGCCCGGCGACGATTTTTAACCGGGTGGGAACCGTGGTAACTTTTAATAATTTTTATAGCGTTATTTCTTAAAAGAGATGCGACTTTCAAAACCTTATTTTCCAGAAGAAGTAAAGCGTGGACCCAACATTTCATACTCCAGTAACATTAGTAGCTCTTGAAATTTGCTGATTCTTGGTCAGCTTATATATCGCAGTCATGTTGGACTGTCACCAATTTTATTCTAACATGTTCTCGAGAAAGGTGAAGTAAGTGAAATTTCTTCATGCGAATAAACTACGGCAATGCAACAAATGAAACTATCAGCGGTTAGACTGTCTCACATGGTGAGCGTGATGGTGAACGAAAGTTAATTCTGTTGACGTGAACTGAGTGAGGCCTATAGCCATCTCCACTTGCTGCTAGTCCACCTCTCGTTCTGTCGTAAAATTTGCCTCGCAAGTCTATAATTCATGAAATTCGGAATAATTAGGCATTGATTTTAATTTAAAAATACATAGAATGTTTTAAATTTATTAAGATTTAAATAATACGCATCTAAACTTGAATGGAAACATCATAGTCATGATGGTCCCCCCTCCCCTTCCCGGGAAAATAGAACACGTGTGTGATGCAGCTTATCCTCGGTTGGACTAGGCACCGGTTTAATTAGGCCGAGAGTTCGTAACCTGAATCTTACTCGATAAAATTCTAATGATTTCTTCATATTATTTTCAGACAAAGCTACACACACGAAGTAAGCCATCGAGTAACAACTTGATTTTGTGTTTACTGATCACCTTCCGAATCTGCGAATGTAATGTTACATGTGCCTAACGGTGGGGCTTGGTGCGCAAGTGTAGTTTGAGTAGCCATTGAGTTGGGCGGCGTGCTTCTTAGAAATTGGGTTGAAGTGAGAACCAACTCGATATCTTAAGAATCATCGGGTGTAACTTCAGTTATCAGTTGGCCAGATGTCACTTGGGTCTTGTGAGAGTGTATGGGGTATTTTAGACATGTGTGTGATGCCCACAAAATTACTCATTTGGAAGATTTCGCTATTGCAACAGCATCTCTATCTCACGCAGGAAATTCATAACCTACTGTCATGTGCGCCCTTACGCGTTGTCATTCTTGCGTTGTGGCGCAATGTGCCGCCGAGTCTGAGTTGCATCACAGGACGCGAAGAACTTCTGATTGTTTGATTTATGTTGCTGAACTTTCAACTCCAATTTCATTGGCAGAACTTTCAATTCTGTACGTTGCAGAATATAAAAGTCGCCGGTATTTTACGAACAGGACGAGATTTGTAGCAGGCTACAGCTCACTTTTTGTTTAAGCCCTGCACAAGACGTAGCATATTCATTAGTTAAGGATTTTCACTACCACCTTTCAAGTTCATACCACATCTGTTTCACACGTATAACTTAAAAACACCTTGCCCCAGGTGAGGCTCGAACTCACAACCTCGGCATCGCTCTAATACTGACATATAAGTACCGCGCGCTAACCGATTGCGCCACTGGGGCTCGCTACTAAATGTGACACTTTGTAAAGCAAATTGAATTTTTAAAAAAGTCAGTGACAAAAAAACGAGCAGGTAAGTACTCAGGTGAGGACAGTGTTGCCATTTGTCACTCGACTCAGTTGACTGGAGCCACTGCTCAGCATGCGCCGTTATCATGAGTTGCGGTGCGCGAGAGTTTTCTGTAAAAGCATTGGAGGGCGAACTGAGATATATTTCATATATGAGAACAGGAGTTGTTACAATGAGGCAAATAATGATTTTACCGTGACTCTGAAGCGACAGTGTATCAAATTTGAAAGTAAACTTTTTTCATTGACTACACTGCATCATCGAACCAAGCTAGCGACTCTCATGTGATGACAGCTCGCTTTGCCGCCCGTTCAGCTTATGATGGGAAGGAGGCTTCAACTTTGCGGACTCCATAATGTTTCCGTGACGAGAGCGTGCTGCTACGATGCTGCTGCAGTTGCTGTGCAACAAGACCTCAGCCCGTCGCAAGGCGGATAAATATGGCTTTTCCTCATCAAAACTCACAATTTTTGCCTTTCTATTACATTATCTGGCTTAGAAGGGCATTCAGCATCGCTCACTTTCTTCTTTTTCTTCCCAGGACGCTCTGTGGCTAACTCATATTATTTTTAAATCTCTTCTCCTTTACACGGTGGGGCTGCGGTTGCTTTTGAGCAAGGGTTCACGCGTGTTGGTGTCGCCGCTGTTGTGTAGGCAGCTCGCGTATCCCCGCTACCGCGGCCGCATGACGCTGCCGTGACCAACCCGACTCCGCACTTCTGACATTACCGTGACCGCCATGGCGTAGCACTCCTGCCAGTACTTCACTCATTACGATTTTCAAATTTTGTCTCATTAAGATTGTAGCTATAGTTATGCCAGAGGAAGAATGAAATCTGCCGCTAAATATTCTAGAATTGCGCGCTCAACTACAGAGTCATGCGGACCAAGTTGACGTCAGTAAGGTAGCCACCGGTGAGTCTCTAGCTCATATGGATCTATATGCTAATTAGCTGCTGTGACCTCACATTTCTCTCGGGACTCTCTTTATACGTCCGTCGATGAAGCGGTCCTTTTAAGGAACTTGAAAATGCCTGTCGCTTGCAATTTTCAGATTTCTAATACGGGGATTTAATAACATCCTACGCACATCATGTGAGTAATGTTATTATACGTCGATTTAACAACATCCTACGAGCCTCTTGTCAACATTGTTCATTCGCGCCGTGCCACTGTCGGCTAAGGTATTCGTACCCTTAGCTAGGTAGCGGCGAATGGGTTGAAAGTTTAGTATTTATCTACTGACTTTACTTGACTAATTTAAAAATAAATAGAAGAACCAAAGTTTTAGAGATCATTTATTGGTGGAAATGTTTCGGAGTATTGTTATTCCAACTTCGGTGCTGAAAGAAATAAGAATGTTTTAACAGTCATGAATAAAATATTTAAAGTCTGAACAAAAATACAAAGCAAAAAAGAGAGATGAAAAAGATGAATTTCTAACGCCTAAAGCTCCGTACGCAAACACATAGACCACACACACAGTACATGCAGCCGTATACAACCATACAAACACCCGCACACATACGCGTTATTATAAACACACACAACACGCACACTCCAGCATACCGCAATTTATGAAGTAGGAGCCACAAATAATTTAGTCATACTGAAATCGTTATTAGGTGATGGTTTATTCGTGAATATGCGAAAAGATTCTTGAATACGGACGTCTTGTTCATTACAGGCTTTGAATAGGAAAGAGAAATTGGATGCTTGGAAGTGGTGATTGTAACTATTACAACGGTTTCTAATTGCGGACTGGGGGGTCAGGCAAATGGGTGGCCAGTTATGTGAGAAAATCCTGAATGTTGCCTTTCACTAATAAATAGTTAGAGGGTAGTGCTGACCAAAGATGCGCCAAATATTACAGAAAGAATTAGAATGTCTGCAGAAAATTTTCACGCTTTACAATTATTCAATATATCTTCTTTATCAAATAGTCAGGAAATTTCTCGATAGCAAAATTTCCCCCCTCTTGTAACTTTGATCGTACCGAAACAGAAAATATTCATTGGCCTTCCGTTCTTAGGTTACCTGAGCAGTGATTGTATGGTCTAATTTGCACCTACCTGGGGAGAGTATCGAAATCAAAATTTCTCCTGGCCATGCGACGTCACATCTTCCGTGCTCTATGACCTAGTAACAAGAGAGTACATTTTAATGTTTCTCTTTCAATTAACTCTTGACATTGCTAACATGTCAACTATCATGGCATATACCAGGGGGCGGCTAAGTGGTCGATATCGTCCCCTGGGGTTGGGGACAGAACTCAAGAGGTCGATAGATCATTTAGATAGTTACCCCAACAATGTCCTTCCTGCCCACAAACAAGCAGGGATTTATTGTAAAGAGCATGGTTTGCAACTGACCGCCTCGCTCAAATTACAGGTAGCATTACATGACCTACATGTTGCACAGGCTACAGAAACGTTTTCAATTTTCTTGTGGTGCAAATACGGGGGGCCCTTTGAATAATGGTTTGATATTTTTTCAGCTATTTGTATGTGTGTGCATGAGGGGGGGGGGGGGGGTCGATGTAAATAAAAATATATTTTGAAGGGGTCGATGGGTGAAAAATTTTGAAAAACCTTTATATTAGTATTAATTAAAAACATAGTTACATAACATTTTATGCATGAAATTCCTTACACATATATTGTTTTCTTTCTTCATTTACTTCTTTCTTTCCTTCTTTCTTCTGTCCATAGAGACCACGTACTGCGCCCCAGTCCAAGGCAGCATCGCCCCACCAAACATTGCAGGCAGGACTCGAACAATTGCACGTGCTCCGTTTGCTCGAATGTTCGACAAGATAAGGAGTGGTGACAGAATTAGTAGACGCGACGACATGTACCAACAATAACTGTGTCCCAACTGTGTTCTTCAACTGCGCCAACAATAATTGTGTCTCAACAAAGGCTAGAATAACTTTATTTAATACTGCAGTTAGGACTTCCAACAGCAACGCCCTTCTAACACAATTGGCACAAGATTTACATATTTTTATTTGAAGGACTACACTAATTTATTCACAAAAAGTGCTGAGCACATCAACGAACTACATCTACTCGCGCCCCGCTGGTCCTGACAGCATGACGCACCCCACTCTAGCCTTGGCCTGCACCTGATGACGTCGACGTCAAGTATCGTAGCGCTTGCTATGCCAGAGGCCGCAGTAAGGACGTGTAACTGCTTTTTGTTAACTTAAAGCGCCACGGGCTTGCTGGTCAGGGCTTTCTAGAAGTTTTCACACTGTATTATTCTGAAGAATACGGGGGTTGGACAAAACAATCCAAACACCTTTGAAAACCAACAAAATATATTTTGATATCGTGTAGGTAGGTGCCGCCATAGCCATAGATGGTTCGGCTAGAGGGTTCTGCCGCCGTGTGGGAGACCAGGGATCGAATCTCGGCGCTGGCGGTGGCGATTTTCTCTGTTGGGTATAGGAGAAAAATTCCAAGCACAATATCCCACTCTACCCAGGTGTCTGAAATGGGTACCGGTCTTGACCGGGGGGGAAAGCGTCATGGCGTCCTGGCGTTAGTTATAAGGCATTTGAAAATCCTATGTACAAGGTGATATGTATCAGGCTTGATTGGAAATAAAGCATCCGTAGATGCCTTCATTATTATTTAGGTCAACATTTTGAGGCAATTACAGCATCAATTCTCCGAGGTATTGAGTCATATAAATTGTGAATCGTTTCCAAGGGAATTTTAGCCCATTCTTCAGTTAAAACTCCCTCCAGTTCTTTTAGAGATTATGGTGGCAGAAATCGACTTCTTGAATCTCTAAAACTGACCACAAATGCTCAATAATGTTGAGGTCAGGGGATTGTGGACGCCAATTGAAATGCCATTTTTTAACAATTCTAGCTGTATGGATTGGGGCATTATCATCTTGATAGATGGCGTTATCCTCTGGAAACAGTGCTTGAACCATAAGATGAACATGGTCTCCTAAAATTCTTAAATAGTCTCGGGTGTTAATTCTTCCATGAAGAGAAGTCATTGGCCTGGCGGATTTCCAAGAAATAGCACCCCAGATCATCACAGAACCCTGGCCATGTTTTACGGTTGGGGGAGGGCAGTCTGGGTTAAAGGCTTCTTTCGGCTGTCTCCAAACGTACACTCATCCGGAGGTCGGAAATAAGGTAAACGATCGATGATTCGTCAGAGAAAATCACATTTTTTTACTGCTCGACGGACGGATTCTGGTGGCTTCTACGCCACTCTAAGCACTTCGATGTAACAAACATCTTCTGGCTGAAAATTTGGGTAATTTTTCTTTTAGTCACGTTTATGAAAATGTGAATGTAATACATCAGGCAATAAGAATCTTGAAAATCACAAAAAAAATTGTTAGATAAAATTTGGACCCCAGGAATATACACTTGCAGGACTGGTAACATCTATAGATGTGCAACCCTGTAACCTAGTTTTATCATGCAAATGCATATTCTTGTGGTGCAAATTTGTCTCTCATATTATTTTTTGTGATTTTCAACATTCTTACTGATGAAGCTCAAATATTAGATTTGCATTTTAAATCCATACGACTGAAAAATAAGATTCTCTATATTTTCAGCCTGAAGGTGACGTTTGTTATACAAAACGTCACTTTTCATAGACTACAGAGATGTCGAATTTCTAACACTTGACACTGTTTCAGCAAAAATTTTGAGTGGATTTTTTCCTTAAAACGTGATGAACCCGAACTATTTCATGAAGTCAAAAAGTTGAAAAACAAAAGAAGAGATTGAAAAAGAGTGTAATTTGGATTTTGGTCCTGCAAAATTTTACAAGCGAGGAATTTAAAAGCGTACTGAAAGGTGGAATGAGGTCATTGAAAGCAATGGAGAGCATGTTGATGAATAAATATTTCCACGGGCATGGGCTTATTCAATTTTACTCACGACCTTTAAATCTAATCTTACTTTTGCACCAACCTGATATTTCTATATTTTCCCAAGTATTGATACAGTAGTCGTCTAATGCCGCCTGGTTGATTGGAATGCCCCAAGGGCCCCAACTTTACCGAGGTGCGCCTCACAGATGCATCAAGCGGCCCATGTGTGCTCGGGCATAATGGGTGCTGGTGCACCTCCATACGGACGTTAGCTCTCTCACGTGACATCGCACAGTGACAGCGAAATTGACCCAAGTAAAGTGTCTCCGAGTCACTTTGTCACGTTCTGAAACATGATGAACTCGAGCTTTAACTGTCATCAACTATCTATGAAAATTATCCTATCGTTACATAAAAAATAAAGTACCTCAGCTGACAAACAACGGGATAATTTGTTTGCGCTGATGGTATATATTTTCCATTCAATTTACTCGAGGGAATAACCTCTCGCCCGATATTAGTCATTCAAATTAAGACACAACATTCTGACTTATAATAAACAAAAATCTGAGAAATATTGATTGAAAATAAACGTAAATCATCTGATTATACAAATTATTGCATAACTGTATTACCACATATTTGATTATTTCAAGTTCTTGTTATGGAGCCTTTCTCGATGTCATTCTTTCTTTCTATTCATCTTTTTAGCTCTCTTTTGACGGGCGTGATTGATGATCACTTTATTTTATTTTAGGTTAACGTAGATAAACTGGGACTTTTCAACGTCCACGAATTTAATTAATGAATGAGCGGCAAATTAAATGAGCGACAAATTGGTAGCGTGGAATAAGTATAAATTGGTAGCATGGAATATTTCTCTCCGCAGATAATGATAACTCATCTTCCTAACCAGCAGGAAATTATACACAGTGGCACATCGACATTTATTCCCTAATCTCGTCACAAAAGGTTATCATTCTAAAGTAAAGAAAGTCTAACGCACGAAATTACACTTCGATTGATATTGAAGACAAAACATAAGATATGCTGAAGGCATGAAGATATAAATGAATGCTTAAGGCATAATACCGATAATCCTACGCCCAGAAGGGAGGCAATGAGGATGTTTCCTAAGGGACATATGACATGGTGGACTTATCTTTGTTTCGAAATCCGGAAGATAGCTATATCGTGTGTACGCCGAGACATTTATCAATTACTTTAATTTAACAGGTATGAGGAATCACTAGTAGTACACATTTCAAAGGAGAAACAATGCCTAGCCCGAAGGCAGGCGTTCAAGATGTGTTAAGGCGTTCTTTCTCTGAGGGAAGTCTCGGACGTACTGACCCTTCTCGTCTGCGCGGAGCGCTCACCCTCCAGATCGTCTGCTCTCACGCCCACTTCGAACGATAGCTTAACATTGCAATCTCAATATAGATTATTCCTCGACCAAGCGGTTGTGTATGACTCTAGCGTATTAAATTATATGATAAAAGGGAAACATTAATTCTCGCTAATCGTACAAATGATCCAATTAACATGGGCTATTGAATAATGACAGAAATAACAGTGAAGAATCTCTCTTGTGTCGGCATTCGGCAGCTCCTTCAGTCCGTTGACGTCTTTGCTTCTTCCGCGATCTCGGAGTCGACGTAGAGGAGATATAAAGGGGAAGAAGAATAACTACTTAGAACGATTCGCGAAGTCTGATAACCGTTTCTGCGGCATACGACGTCCCTCTCTCTAACTGCTTTTGGATCATTCGAATAGTGGAGCGTCCTCCTTCGAAAGATCCTTACGTTGTGGTAGAGTCACAACATTCTGAATTTCTGATTTGTCCTAAAATCTGATGACGTCGCTACCACGGCCCTATACCCGAACGAAGGAAATAAACTTGAGTGAAATTAAATATTTCTTCGATGAAACGAAGTTAAACCGTGCACCTGAGCTACTGACAATAACATTACCGAATCTTTTCCATACACTGATACCTCTGATAATTATAATTCGACAGCAGTGGGAGCTCAGTACGCATCGTTAAACTTAGTTTTAAATTAGAATATTTCATCGTCACTTTGCATTATTTAAACATCTCGTTCGTTAACGAGCATCTAAGTTCCACAGGTCTAACATTTTCCACGATTTGTAAAGATTTGAATAGAAGAAAACCTAAGTAGAGCTGCGTAAGATCAACAAATCATGATCATCAATTTTTATATTCTTAAAGCGAACAGAATGTTTATTCAGAGAACATTAAAACGAATCAAAAAGACTCGAAAAGGAAGGAATTTGCCTAGGGCAGGTTATTTTTGAACTGCCAGAATATCAATCAAAGAGAATCTTTGGAGGAGAGGAAAGAAAGCCTTCGGAATTCTAGATTAAGTGGCGATGTGTCCATTAACTGAGACCATGTCCGCAATACTTCGCAAAGACTCGAAGACCACCTCAAATGTTACTGGGTACAGTTGTTATCTCTGGGAGCAGTGGACGCACGCCTGGCCAGAGCTGAAACTCCGCTGTCTCACACCCAGCGGAGCACACTCCTCGACATTGCCTTCACCAACGAAAATAAATATTACACGCAGCAAAAGGTAATCCTCGTAATTTTCAATTTTACGGAAATAAATCATAATAATGTTATTCTTTCAAATAAAACAAAGTTTTCCTTTTATTAACAAATAAAAATGGTGAGTTACTTCTGCCTCACCCTGTACATATATCGGTCAGTGGATTCATTTTTCAGGACACCCTGTACATTTGTTTGGTGTCCACTTATTTTATCTCTGTCACGCTCATAAAGATCTTTAATGATCGTATCTGTGATTCGACTTTCTCAAGTTCTCAAGCTGAAGTATAAGAATAGTTTTATCGCATGTTCTATTAATTAGGGTGGATATGTTTGTTTGTCATCCATGTGGGTAAAATTTATTCAAGGTATTCTTCGTCACGAACTTCTGCTTATCGTACTTATGTATACTTTTTATTCTGATAAATGTGAACACCCTGTATACTCGATACGACGCAGCAAATACAAACTTCCTATCATTTAATTTGTAATTGTTGTATTTGGGCTTGCAGTTTGCAGTTAAAAAGTATTCAACGCTTGGGCTGTTCTGTTCATGTATTTAATGATACAATCATTCCATCGAAATCAATCTATACTATAATAAGAGGGGAGTCCGTCCGTCTGTCTGTCCGAAGCCAGCCGAAAGTGTGTGATGAGCGTATTTGTGATATAAGCTTCATCAACTCAACAATTTCCAGTGTATTAATCCATCAGATCGGAGTAGGAGTGAATATCACGTGAATTCTTTTAAAACTACATAGTGTGCACGGCCCGCCAAAAATGACAGGAGTCAGTACCTTTCTTGTGCCAACTTTCCAGACGTGGATGACTAACAAATATATTTATCCTAACAGTACCCGTGATAAAAAATATTATTGTAAATGCGCTGTGGTGAAACTCGTATCACAGATACCGTCATTGTGGCTATCTTTATGTGCATGACAGAGAAATGGAAGAAGCGGACTCAAACAAATAAACTATGGGTATTGTTAGGTAGCTGCAGGACCCGTGGAAATTCCTCGGTGGACCCGTGTAAAAATTTTGTCAATATAACCTAACCTATGCTAACCAATCCTATCCTAATCTAACCAAACCTATCCTAAACGAACACATCCTGTTACAATTCAAACATATCAATGCGTGTAAAGGCCATCTTTTAATGTTACTAGTGCACACGTGCTGGTCGGCATTAGTCTGAATAATTTCACCCCTTCTTTCTTGCGTTGAATTCTCTCGTGACACTCGATGTTGTCCAGCAGTAGTGAAACCAGGTTTCTAGCGCTTCAGTAACAAAGACTATAACGCTCGGTGTTGTCCAGCGCTATGCCGAAGAATTTCCTCGCTTCTTTCATGTGTTTAGCTCTCTCTAGCTACTCGGTGTTGCTCTGCATTATTCCCTAGAATTTCCAAATGCCGTTCAGGGTCAATTTAGATCTAGCTTTTCGTTGGCGAGCAGCATTGCTTCGTCTTGCCATTTCGCGTTGTTCATCCGATCGTCTTCGGCGTTTTTCTTGCTGTCGAAGTCTTGCCACTTCTCTCTTGCGGTTGGACACATTTCTATCCATGGTGGCCTCTTTTGCGTGAATTTTATTCTGAAATGTCGTCTATTATCTCATCGAAGCTTTATACTAAGTGGTAGCCAGGTTACTGGTCAAACGAATTTAAAACATTTCTATTCGCATTATCAATTAAAAATATCAAAGTGACATGATGAATTTCAACAGAGAAAGCTCCATAGAAAATTTCTATTCTTAAAAATAAGCCGATTGCGTATTGTGGATACCATAATCAAGAGCGGGTCACACGGACGGAGGGACGGACGCGGCTACTTTTATAATAGTGATACTAAGAAATTCGGTATCCTTGATACTGCAAACTCAGACATCCTATGTTTCTTAAGAAGCGAACACCAAACAAATATATAAATAAATATGTAAATAAACACACAACGGGTATTATTAGGTTATTAGATAGGAACGTGTGTCATGTGATTTGTCGAACATTTTTGACGGGCAGTGCGCACGGGACGTGATCAACTCTCCAGAGATTGCCTTTTTTTATTTCTTACGGCATTTCTTTCATTTCGCTTTTTTTCTCATTCCAAATAAAGAGGGGTGGACTACAGCTTTTTAACTTTAATTTAAAAAAGCTCAAGTTTAACTTAAAAAAACTCAAGTTCAATTTAAAAAAGGTCAAGTTTAATTTAAAAAAGGTCAAATTCAATTTAAAAAAGTTTAAGGTCAACTTAAAAGAGCTCAAGTTTAATTTGAAAAAGATCAAGTTTAATTCAAAAAGTCTCAAGTAGGCTATATATAAAAAAAGATGAATTCCAAGTTTGAAACGCTTATGTTTCTAAAATTTCATACTTATGTATTAATAATATAAGTAAAGTTTATTTGTGAGAAGGCTAATTTATTTTAAAAATACTGGCCCTAAAAATAGAGTAAATCGAATAGCACACAAACAAAGCTGCTGTGATTTTGTATTTAAATTTGACGTTCTTTAAGTTTTACCTATGAATCATTTGCTAAATCATTTGCAAAACAGATCATCGGTACTTATATCTGTTGACAAAAATGATGCGAATAAACTTTATGTAATAATTAACTGTGTGACAATTAGCAAACTGCACTGACTGAAAAATTGAACATTACTGAGCTTCAACTTTTCAGTCACTGCAGTTTGCTAATTGTCCCACAGTTACTTATTACATAAAGTTTATTCGCATCATTTATGTCAATAGATATAAATACCGATGATCTGTTTAGCAAATGATTCATAGGTAAAACTTGAATGTCAAATTGAGTACAAAATCACAGCAGCTTGCTTTGTCTGATATTCGGTTTACTCAATTATCAGTGTCAGTACTTTTAAATAAATATGCATTCACACAAATAAACTTTACGTATGCAATTTTAGAAATATAAGCTTCCCAAAATTGAACTTGACCTTTTTTTTATGTATAGCCTACTTGAGACTTTTTTAATTCAATTTGATCTTTTTTAAATTAAACTTGATCTTTTTTATGTATAGACTACTTGAGACTTTTTTAATTCAATTTGATCTTTTTTAAATTAAACTTGATCTTTTTTTATATATAGCCTACTTGAGACTTTTTTAATTCAATTTGATCTTTTTTAAATTAAACTTGATCTTTTTTATGTATAGCCTACTTGAGACTTTTTTAATTCAATTTGATCTTTTTTAAATTAAACTTGATCTTTTTTTACATATAGCCTACTTGAGACTTTTTTAATTCAATTTGATCTTTTTTAAATTAAACTTGATCTTTTATATATATAACCTATTTGAGACTTTTTTAATTCAATTTGATTTTTTTTAAATTAAACTTGATCTTTTTCAAATTGACCTTGAAATTTTTTAAATTAAACTTGAACTTTTTAAAATAAAACTTAACCTTTTTTAAATTGAACTTGACTTTTTTAAATTAAACTTGAGCTTTTTAAAATTGAACTTGAGCTTTTTTGAATTGAGCTTGAGCTTTTCAAATTAAAGTTAAAAAGCTGTAGTTTATAAATAAGAGTTATGGGTTTAGGAAGGGCATTTTCATTTTTCGGTTTTATTAATTTCTACTTAATCTTACTGGCTTATTGATTTTATTCACACTCTGAAAGGTATAAAAAATTGGTTGTACGCCTCCCTGACATCTTTTGACATAAGGGATGCTAAAACATTTAAGGGAAGGTATAGGATTTTGTCGTACATCGCTGGCTTGTTGGGGTTGATGACAGGAAGGAGGGCTTGCATCACGTGGGTTTCGAAATTATGAGAAGTTGTTCTATTCCAGTAATAAATCAAGTTAGTTCTTCTTCCAAGTGCTTCAGACTGCCAATATTAGTTCCTTTGATTGTGCGATTTTACTACGCGCCTTTTTACTACATTCATGACATCGGATTTTACTTGGACAAATCAAAGTAGCCAAAGTATACCAATTATTAAAGTGTGTTCGTAGGCTTACGATTCACTTCAAACGACGAGCTGCCCTCAATTGCTAGACAAACCAAACATCCAGGTATGGGAAGCACGCTATACTTGCTTATTCCATGGTGAACAGGTTGTCTCCATTGAAGCTTTTAATTTGTTGAAACACGTGTTTATGCAACTTCATGTTATATTAAATTGCAAATATTGTTCTGGGTTTACTTTCTTATTCTTCTTTCGCTTTTTTACTTACAGTGAAGGACTTCCAAGGCGTTCTCTAGCAGTATTTATAAGTTTTCAATCATCTTAGCATGCATCAAATGCGTGCGTTCAGCGTACAGTAGCACTGAACTTTCAAATCAGAAATAACTCTAAATTTCAGTAATTAAAATTATTAGTCTGGAACACTAACCTACGTTTACGTTACAAAATTGTGTAAATATTTACTACTCAGAAGTGATGTCCGACCTCAACAGTATTCCATTTTTTCCCATAAACCCATGTCCGTATAATGTTGACGACAATACCGATAGGATGAGAAACCCGTTTTTTAATAAATTGTTGTTGCTCTGACTGCAGCGTGATTTCTCTTATAATTCTATTAGAAAATTAGAAACTAATTCAGTTTTACGTTTTTGTAGTATTTTTTCCTTTGGTTATTGTTCTTTTTACGTAACTATTCGTTTATTTTTTTTTCAAATAATTTCTTACGATTACAATGAGGTCGACTGACATTTTCGAGTAGTAGGAGTAAGGTTGTCTATTTTTTTCTTATATTCATTTTCAATACTTATATACATTAATATGTGTGTGAGTGCATAATGTATATTTATATATGTACAGTTGTACACATGCACATGCATGGATATATCTGTGTGTACATATGTGGGTATTTGGATATCTACATAAATGTATAAATGTTTCTACTTTCATTTTTTGCGTGAAAACAATCCAGTAAATGAATTTACTGCACTTGCTAAATGATTCACAAATAGATCTATCACTACCTCAGAGAGCGTTTCTGTAAATAGAAAAAATGAAAAATATAAACAGACAAATGAAATAAAGCGCAACTTGAGCATATAACTTGTTGAAAAATTCTTTTTCTAAGCGCATATTGAACTGTGAATAACACACACTGCAGGTTCAAGTTTTTTATTTTATTGCGCTAGGCAAACAGATAAATGAAGAGGAACGAAGCTTTAAGAAAATCGTGCATAGGCACGATACAACTCTCCAGTGAGAGTAGGTTTTAAGGTTGCGCAGATTGTTGCGCTAATTCGAAGATAAGCGCTCTCGCGCTCCTGTGTCATTCGGCCAGCAAGGGTTGGAAAGAGGTATTCCAGGTGTCCTGACTCTGGTTTCGAGCAAAGGTAGGAGAGAGGTGCAGCGGTTTACTGCAAGAGAAAGAAAAGTTGAGACAATTAGTTTGTCAAATTAATACGTTAACTGCGACGGGTTAAACTGAAGTTCGATATTTAATTCAAATTTAAAGTCTATTGTGGTAATCAACTTTGAAAATAGCAAACATTTGCATCATTATTTAACTTTAACAAACATTAAGGATCGGGCCTTCATAGAGCTTTCATTGAGTATTAATAAAAAATGAGTTAGTGACTGCAGGTGGGTCAGCAGCACTATGAAAATCACCTGAATGACCACCGGTGGGTCACTTCGCAGGAAATGTGTTTACTGGATGAAAGTAAATAGTAGGTTTAATGAGCAAAATTATAGAAATCTGAGATAAGCACTCTTACCCGCTCAACGCTCTGCATTTGATGCAGAATGCTTGGGTTACGTGACAAAACGGGAGCTTCAGGAACAAAAGTAAGGTGCCTCGGTAATGAAGTGAAGTTATACTGTAAAGGAAAGTTTAATGGTAAAAATAGGGTTACAAGCGAGTTGGAGCGTATAACTCACTATGATTCAGAAACTAATTTAATTTACAGGTTGGTCGAAACTAACCTAAGGAATCTATCCTCAGTGAGGTTTTTCCTCGTTTAGTGGCAAGTAAGTTGAAAGGCTCCAGTGGAGTAATTGAACACAGGAAAGATAATACCGAAGGCCTTAATAATACCTTAAAGTAATTAATACTACCTAAGTTACGGGTCGCCTCTTAAGGGGGCCGACAAAAGTAAGTTAAGGGGCGCCTCTCAAGGAGGACAACAAAGGTAAGTTAAGGGTCGCCTCTCAAGGAGGACAACAAAGGTAAGTTAAGGGTCGCCTCTCAAGGAGGACAACAAAGGTAAGTTAAGGGTCGCCTCTCAAAGAGGACGACAAAGGTAAGTTAAGGGTCGTCTCTCAAGGAGGACAACAAAGGTAAGGTAAGGGTCGCCTCTCAAGGAGGACGATAAAGTTAAGTTAATAAATGCTAGGTTTAAACATTAATAATTAAGGACACTCAAGTAAAAAGTAACGTGGAAGATATAAGTGCAAATTGGAGGAGAAAGAGGACAGCACAAGATGAACAGAAATGTTCGTCCTCCTGCCGCGGTCCTTGATGGCAGCCCCGGCGGAACTTCACTTCACTCGTCCGTTTGCACAGAGTAACTTCCGCAGGCACAGGTTACACTGGGTAACTTTCTGAAGCGATGTTCAAGATTATAATGGGAATAACAGTAGCAATAATTATTTTAATAATAATCGTAATGATAATAAAATTAGGGACCAGTTCACGATCTGCCCTCCGTTCGTGCTCCATACCTCAAGTGTGATGAAACGAAGTCTAGACTGCTTTGTGAGCGCGAGGACTGCGGAGGTGAGCGCGCTGTATTTCTTATAGAACAAGCCATAAATTTCATTTTGCACGTAAATTTGTTTACGCGTTTCTAGATGGGCGTGTTGTGTTGCGCGATGTTCTTTATAAATTACTATGTGACTAACCTTTTCTTAATACTTGATAGTCATTTACAGCGGTGGTTCAATCTGCTTCGGTAAAGCGTTTTTTGTCTTTTTTTACTTCGTTTGAACTAATTATTTAGGAATTCCAAAGAATTCTCTAGCAGTATTCATATTATTTATAAGTTGTCAGCCATCTCTTGAAGTATAAAATATCCAAGAGGTGATATTTTTGATTTTGATTTAATTAGCCCTTGACAGAGTATAATCTATTAGCACGCCTCGTATAGTTTGTCTATTTTTACACCTCGGATAGTTTGTCTAGTATAGTACACCGTGTAGTGTTTGTCTTTAGTACGCCTCGTTTGGCACGTTTGTCTGAAGACATCTTAAATTAAGAAATTTTTAAAATCCAATCTGTTGTCATGCATCTCATGTGTCAACTTTTTTTAAATGAACGGGTTTCCTTTCTTTCTTTCTTCTTTATGAATCCCATGTAGTAAATTCTTTATGAATTAGAAAGGATCAAAATTTACTCATAGATATTCAAAATCTCAGTGTACAACTACTGTTGAATACCTAACTTATTCCATGAAAATATCAGTACTTGAAATAATTTTTGCTTGGATTAAACATGTTATTAGTAGATAATCTCATTATGTATCGAACTTGTATGATAATTGAACTAAGACGAACATAAAGATAAAATACAAGCTCTGAACTCGAATGCTGCCCTGAAGCAATTTAAAACTATCTCCCCTTTTCCGTTATCTGTTAAAATTGATAAAATTCACTAGACTCTTTTTTAGAGACAAAATTACGATTCATTAGCTCTCAAATAATCTGGTGAGAAACGTGGGAAGTCAAATACCTCAGTAAATGTATGAAATGGACTAAACCAGGGCTCAAATACTTGTAACAGGTAGGATTGAACTCGAAAATTATACTTCAAAATTGATTATATAACATGCAAATTATCATTCTGAACACCATACAGCGATGTACAGGGCTTAATGTCTACAACGATGAATTATCCAATGTCCTTTTCGTCCAACTCAAGTTTGCAGTGACGTCACCAGGCGGTATAATTTTCGAGGCAATCAGGTTGTGTTGTTCATCCGAAGTAAATTACATCCAGTGTCATCAGGCATTGGTTCTAAGGAGGTCAGAAGTTCTGATCTAGGTAAGGCTATTCTGCTCTTGATCTCACTTACGTTCACTGAACAGGTAAGCTAGAAGAGATGTGATGACTTAGTGTACTGGAGCTTACCTCGCTCCACTCATCACAAGTCACCACGCTTGTGTGAGCTGGCTGGGCTTGGTCAGAAGGGACTTCCTGTGCACTACTCATCTGTGCTCGATTTTGTAGTTTCTGACGAACTTTAGCGGCTTGTAACTCATCTTATGGTCATCGTGACGAACTTCCAGTGCAAGAGGAGACGCAGGCCTCACCCAGCTGCTGCAAGGAATGTTGGTGATGCGTGCGACACGAGACAAGGATGCTCATTTTCGACGTGATAAAATCCACTCTGCTTCTTCTCGAAACTTTCCATGAAATAAATCTTGGTCTCAGACACCTAAGGAGATTTTATTCACTCTGCCCGCACTGACAAGACATTCAATCAAGAAGAATACGCATGATTTCGTTAACATCGCTGAAGGAACAGTCCAACATATATTTCAATGTGTCACTGTAAACGGAAACTGTGCGCTCCAAGGTGTTTCATCAACGTCTCATCGTCTTTCTTTTGGTCATCAGTATTTGTAAGCCTTGTGAAACTTGAGATGAATAAACAATGGAAATGCGTTTTTTACTTTTTTCTCTCATTTTTTTTGAAGATATAAAACCTACCATTGAAACGTACCTACCATTGCTAATATGAAACCTACCATTGAATTTCTATATAGTCCAATTTCCTCACGTGTAAGTTGGTTCAAGAATGCTCCAAGCATTTTTATACTAAAACACAGCAATTGATTGAAATCTATACTTCTGTCTAATTATAAAATGCAACGTTTCGACGTATCTCACATCATCCTCAAGCTGGAAAAAAAATGCAGAATAATTTTCAGTCACATTGGAAAAACGCAAAAACTAATACTTAAGTAATATAGACTAGATATGTGGATCACAAAAGACGAAAGCGACTATACAAAGGATAAATTTTTTATCACAGAAATAGTAAGCATGACTAGACATATTGTGCAAAAACCTCGATGTTCATCACACGAGAGACAAGAGCAAAATGGTCGAGCAGCTTCGTCGCACCTAGCAAGCTCAAGTTCTGCTAAACAGTTTAAGAGCGAAAAAATCATAAGTGTTTTCATTTAGGGAAGGTTTAAGTTCATGAATGTGTAATGCTTCAATAATATGAATATGATCTTTTTTAATAACACCATAAATAATTTTGGTGTTAGGGAACAGATCTTCATTGGATGGTTTGCTACTAAGGTCAACACGGAAATGATTGAAGATGGAACCTTGATATTTATGAGCTGTTAATCTTTGCTTCAGGGTCAGTCTGGTCATGCCAATGTAACGTTTATCAAGAGACTTGTATTTCTACAAATTAGCAATCTTTATGGTAAAAATTTTTGGAAAGCAATGTTGCAATACATTTTGTGCATCAACTCTATTGAAAATAAGTGGTTTTTCTTTTCAACTGAAAAATAATTTCAGATTGGCGGATCGATGTGTCACCAAAAAATCTTTACTCACCTAATTAATCCATGAAAAAGAAACCGCATGATATAGACTGAAGAAATTCCTTGAAGTATTGGACATCAGAGGAGTGGTGAAAAGTGATACTAAGTTACGATGGCATGTTCAGGTTGATCAGTGAAAGCTCTTAAGTCATTTTTCGCTCCTGTATGTCATAGGTCCAGGTGTGTCTCTCGCAGCTCGGCTGACGCGAGGTCACACCCAGACAGTGTGATGGTGTGGGGTGACGTCTGTGGTGACGAAGAGAAGGGTAAAATTGATTTCCATTGTTTTAGAAACTAAGTGAATGGATAGTGATGGACTTTTTCTAAGTTTTATCGTCTGACAGTCTTAGTGTATAATTAAGTTTTTTCACCCTAAATCCTACATGACAGTATGTACCACGTACGACTGCAATGTACTCGCGTAAGGTCCGTTTTAATAACAGCCATTTTTATTTTAGAGCGACATTACACGAATCTACGATGGTAACAATGTCTTCAGTTTTTATTTAACTTTTTATTTAAAAACTCCATAAGCTCCAAACTCCTTCACCCTCAAAAGTCAAATTTAGATTTAAAAAAAGTCAGAGAAAATAAGATGATGTTTTTCAATTCCGAAACCGCCACCCTTACAGATTGCGAAGCTCCCCTGTCGTTCACTCAATTACATGAAGATTCTGTAAAATCTTAGTTAAATTTAAATCAAATCACGTTAGAACTTTCTTATAATACATTCAGTCATGAGAACAAGCTAGACTGACACAACTAACGTCATTGTTATCTAAACACAAATTTAGCTCCGCTGAGGCTCGTACTTTTCTTTTTCATTAAGATTTACCAGCGTTAGAATATTAAAAAAAATTACAGGTAGATATTAAAATCCAACGATGAAATTCCATCTGAAATAGTACAGTGTCGCTCATTCTGTCCAACGATTTGACTCGAGTGTGTACTCGTAGCCGCTCTCCAGACTATTTGGTGTCGAGCTTAAAGTTGCGATAATTACATATAGTTTATGATAAAACGTTGGTGGTTAATAGCTTATAGCATAAAAGTATCAGGAAAATAAAGAAAGTCCAGTAAAAGTGTGTGAAGCTGGCTAGGAAACAGGGGATGGTGGAAAGTAGAACTCACTCCATCAATTAAATAATGAGTTCAATTGCTGTTGGTAGGATCAAATATTAGGAATATCTTTTCTGCTAAGCAGTTTAATTATGAAGGTAATAGGAAAGAAAAACTTTAAAATAATTTTATGCGTAATTAATTAAAGTTTTCTATACAACACGAATAATTTTTGTACAACAAGAATATTGATCACCAGACGACTAGTTAATATTGCACAACATCTATATAAGGTCATGGCACCAGAGACAAGGGCAAAATGGACGATGGAGAGTGTGTTTCAAACTTCTATTGAATAGTGTTAGAGCTTAAAATCATAATATTTTCATCGAGAGCAGATTTAAGTTAGTGAATATGTAATGCTTCTATTATTTGAAATGATTTATTTTTAACATCATGAGATAAAATTTTTGCATTTGAATATAATTATTCAGCGAATGAAGACCTGTATTCAAATACAATGCTGTTGTTAGGATTATCTTTTCTGCTAAGCAGTTTAACTATGAAGGTAATAGCAATGATGAAATTTAAGATCATTTAAATAAAACGTATCAGCTCATCATCACTCATAATCTGAAAAAGAAGAATACATACATGCGTTGAATAGAAAAACGTGACAAATTTACAAAGTTGCTCTACAAGTATTCAAATGAGGATCTAAATAAAACAAAGACGTGACGTAAAAAACCTTAAAAAAATTGAAAATCAGTAACTCCACCACCCAATATCGTGAATGAGAGCTAAAGTGGAAAAAATATACATACATGAATACAACTAAAATGTAGAACGGTCATAGGGAGATATAATTTATTTCATTCTTTTGAAGCGAGATATATTTTGTTTTATTGCGTGCTTTCTCACTGCACATTCAGCTATTATTGTCAGTATTTGTTGATGTATATTCGAGTAGAATATCGCTATCTTGCAATATAACGTTTGGAAAAAATTCCTTTGCTCTTCTGATATTTTTTTCGAGGCGTCGGTCATTAATAAGATGCGAAAGTTTGAGCAGTGCTAGCATTGCGTGGTGTCTCGCTGTACTTGTGTGACTCCATTAAATAGTCGTAAATATGAGGCAATAGTGCATGACTCTCGTGTTCGTCGCCCCAACGTATCAGTTCAACCTTTAATGTTCATTGCTAAAATAGAGGTTACACAAGTGCTTGCATAAATTAAAGAACTTGTGAGGTGAGCACAAAAATTGTTCGGTAATGAGGTGTTGAGCCACTATCTGTTGCTAAGCGTATCAACGCTGCGCGGGGCATATTCATAAAGTATCTGTCCAGTTTTCTTGAAATATTGTGGACGTAAATCCTCTAATATTTGATATTGAGAGATCAGAGGGGTACTTTCTACTGCCAAAATTCAGGAGAGGCTCACAGGAAGTGTGCTGTAATTAACTCAAAATAACGATACCGCGATTTCAAACAGCATTTTCGCGCTGAAAATTTTTTTACCTCTCTGTTGGCTTGAGAGAAAGTCTTCAAAACTCAAAAACAACCCTTATCAATATGGTACAGCTGGGTATAGCATGATAATATAAACAAATTAAGTTTTTCACCTTCCGCATGCTATATGTCTGTGAAATAATTGTTTATGGCAATTATAAGCTACAATTTAAATACTCGTACGTTAACTTATGGGTAAAAATATATTTAGTAATAAAAGGGCCCAGTTAGTTACCTTTTCTGTGTTACAAATCTATTTTCAATAACAACACGCAACCTGAACGCTCACTAGATTGACCAAACAAAGGTTTTATGCTGCAAATAAAAAATGAAAATTAAATGAGCCATATCATCGATCTGTCAAACGAAAAAAGCCCGCTCTACAGTAAAGTTAGTATTAATTAAAATGAAAAATAACTGACCTATAATTTTAAATCATCGAAAAAAGAAAAGAAAATTTTAAACTCAAAGTTCTTTTTTCTGACTTCAATAAAACCTAGATAAGAAATAATATCCCAGATTATTTTCAATTCACTGATCGGATCAAGTCTGAAGCTTCGATTCCAGTACGGTAGAAACTAGAGCGTGACATTATGTATGTATCGAGGAAATGCTTTTTACTGCAACTGCACGAAAAATTGACGAAAATATATGAAAATTGATCAACATGATTTTAAAGTAACAGAGATCACATGCAAAAAACTCATTCAGCAAATCCAATTTTCTTTTTCATAACATTCATCAATCTATCAGTTACTGACTTCCTAGGGGCACCCAAGAACTCCGTCGATATAAATTGGCCCATTAATGTTCAAATACCTCTTTAAGACGGATCAAATAGGGTATTCAACAAGCATTTCTCTCCAAAACAGACCAGACGTGGAAGCCAACGGGATTCCGATCAGGGCTAGAAGAAAGTTATCCATCATTGGATAGAAAGTTTGAGCTCCATCTTGATGAAAGAGAAACGGCTATCCTTTGAACAGTATGTGACAAA
The DNA here is from genome assembly GCA_030386875.1 of Morinoia aosen. Taxonomy (NCBI): domain Eukaryota; kingdom Metazoa; phylum Arthropoda; class Malacostraca; order Amphipoda; family Talitridae; genus Morinoia; species Morinoia aosen. The sequence goes on along the minus strand of CM059572.1, from coordinate 78,237,602 downwards.
TTCTTCATTTTATTTTTTTTACATAACTTTAGACATCATTTTCCCTCCCTTTGGAGCAAAAATAAGAGGATTTTCCCGCTTTTAGACATTCTTCCCCAGACCATGACAGAGGCAAGTTTTTGAGCGCGACGAACATTTCTGTTTTTTCACCATTGCTAAAACACTCTATGCAAGAAATCAATCACTTTGATGATTGAAAGCTTGTTCAGAAGTAAAAATTTTTCCTCTGTGAATTCAACGGAACCAAGACCTTGAACTATGAGCCGGTGTAGCAAAGCACCACTCTCGTGCACCCTTTTTCCTTTGTCAAACAATGGATTTTACTGGATTTAAAAAAAGAGAGCCGTAAATATCATTCGCAACCTCTCTCCTAAATAAACACGGGTAGACTCCAATTCAAGAAAGATTCCACATCCGTAAAGCCCAATACGTATTTTCCTCTTTATATCTCCCTCAGCGCAATGCTGATACTATCCAATTCCATCCTCCCGCTGTAACCAACCAAAAACCGAATTGGAGAAATTATGCCTTGGTCAAATACCGTTCATTTAACATAGGGATGAAAGCGCTCTGTCAATATCAGGCGCCTTATTATGGAACAAACTTCCACAGAGTATCAAAGTCCTTCAAACAATAGAATAATTTAATACTAAAATAGCATATTGTTTTGCATCTCAATGATAATTGCATACTGCAGTTATACTAAAAAAGCAGTTACGAATTTCTTTCGCTCATCACCCTACCTTTCAATACATTTCATTACATTTCACTACATTTTTACAATGTGCGCATGCGATGTGATTCTTTTAATGCTAGTATTTACGTACGTACATGTATGTACGCTCAGCACTTACTACAAAACAGCTAATATATAGCGAGTTGCATTTATGCTATGAATACTTTTTCTTTTTTCATTAACAATAACCTTGCCACGTTACTAAACACGTAATTTCCTTACATCATCGTCAAACATTTATGTGGGAAATATCATATGTTTGATGTGTGGTTCAGAGCATGTTTTTAGGAAATAATTAAATTATTTCTATTTGGTTATGTTTGCATGGAAAAAGATTTTTGAATTTTTGCCATTTCAACCCTTCAGTTCTGAGTATAAATTATCTACCAACTCTGCCAACATTTCTCCCTGACGTCACAAAAGCCAAAGCTCGTATGTCAATGTACGAGGAGACTGTCGATAGCGTTCCACCCCACAGAGTTCATCTTTATATTTCTTTTATTATATTCATTAAAAAACATCATAAAATTAAAAAAATCTTGTATTGGGATATATTTTTATGCTTTTCTCAGTATTTAGTACAAAAGCATTGACATATACTGTCATGGCACCCCTATATGTTAATCAACTGAGGACCTTTATATTAAGACAATTTAGAAAGCGATGTAATATCATCCCATATAATAACTCTGTAGAACATAAGTGTTTCTTTTTTTATTGATATCCCAAAGTGTACTTGTTAGCCTTCTGTGGCAATTTGTTCTTTCTTACACTCGTTAGTATATTGCGAAAGCGTTTTTAGGTAGTTAATCTCGCGTATTGCTCCAATTATGTTGTAAATGTATTGGGTAGCGTTCTACGACAATTCTTTTCTTGTTTCTGACACCGGTGAACTCTTGCACTAGTATTATTAGTGTAGGAAATATCATAAATTAAAATACTTCATTTTCTGCGAGCTCGTAAATTGGCATACTAGTTGATACGAATGAGTGAAAAGTTATGATAGTTCCGAATAAGTCAACCGGTTTAAGACAATGTGTGAAAATATAAAATTATTTGATTCCCCCGGTTTGACGGTTAACAATAATAATAATTTATGACATCAGGGCTGCAGAGTCGGAGGAATAAATTTACGACTCCTACTTCGACTTCGACTCCGACTCCGACTCCACCTTTCCAGAATTTTGCGACCCCATCACCGACACCACCTATTCACCCATTTGTGACTCCAACTCCACCTATTCACAATTTATTAGATGAATATTTTATTTCTTAATGGGTGCAGGTGTTTCTAACCTGTACATATGTTTATTTTATTCTTTATTTACGAACAACTTTTTAAATTGGCAGCAGAAGGTTAAAATCAAGTTTTACTATTAAATATATTTACTAGTGTAAATGATCCGTCAAAAATGACGGGATTCTATAGTTTCATTTAAAAAAGTCTCAAGATATAGATAATAAACAAATAGATCCATCTTAAAAGTACCCGCGATTAAAATATTCTTGTACTTGTGCACTGGTGAAACTTGCATCCCAGATACGGTCATTAAGCATCCTTAAAAGCGTCACAGACTCACATACTAACCAAGCAAGCAACAACTGTGTATTACAATTTAAATTATTATTAACCAAGAACTTCTGAAAAAAATTACCATACCTTTTTATCGAGATAAGCTGCATTTTCTTAATCATAAATTCAATTTTCATGCAATATTTTTACTCATAAATAAAAGTGAGCAGATGCGAGGGTTTTCATATTATTTGAATGGTATTTGTGATACCAGCCAAGGAAGCAGATTCCCATTGTAATCACATAGGAGAAGATCATTAAGTTCAAAGTATGCACAAAAACATATTTTTATATATAAATAGATAGAGACACCTGCCGTTTTATTATACAGTGTTGATTGTTCTTATACAATAAAATGCCAAGTGTCTCCTTAAATCAATAAGTTAGTTGATTTAGGTATTTCCTGTGCATGATTTCTCTTATGGTATTACAATGTAAATTTCATTGAACAAATAAAATTGGTTGGTCTGTCACCCTTTCACACGCTTAAAGAATGCTTAATGGTCATATATCTGTGATACGGGTTTCACCAGTGCATAAGTACAAGAATATTTTAATCGCAGGTACTATTAGGATGGATTTATTTTTTATAATCCACTTCTGGAAGATTTGTACAAAGACAATATCGTCTCCCGTCATTTGTGACGGGTAATTTACACTAATATAAAAAGGGTGTTGGAAAATTCAGTTCAAATATTTTATCCATAAGTGAAGTCATAATAGCAGTGCACTGTGGTGCATTTTTTAAGCAAAATTCAGTGTTTTAAAAAAGTTACAGCGTTTTTGATTTTCATTCTGATCAACAATTTTCGCAGTAAAAAGTTCATTTTTCAACCGATTTTGATGAAAATTGGTCACATACTAAATATTTCAGTGTTCCATGCATACATGTTGTCAAAACTTGAAAAACTTCTAAAATAAGTAAGAAAATAACGGCCAAATTCAAAATAGGCTACACAAATTATTGGTCTCAATTGTAAAAAACGATGTCGCCGGTGAATGGCGACTGCGGATCGAGGTTAGTGAAACGCTGGGCAGAAGACGGAGCTTCACTGGAGGTTACTTCTGGTGCGGTCAGAGGGAGGGAGACGTGTAAAATGCGCCACTAAGAACGCGGCGTACTTATTTATCACTTTGACTGCGACTATTAAATATTAAGTTCATCACCAAACTCAAATCTAATGTCAATTGTAGTAAGCTATCTGGAAAATACCAAGCGTGAACTGGATCGTGCCTTCATTTAGCTTCGATTAAATATTTGTGAAAATTGAGTTTGCGACTACTGACCGGTCAGCAGCATTTTGAAAATTACCTCCGTGTACCGCCGTTGGCGCACGTCGCAGTCAAAGTGTTAAAGTCGGGGTAAGTAGGTCAAAACGCACCGAAACGCGCTGACAACTAGATGCCTACGATGAATGCCTATTTCAAGACCTTTTGGGCGATGTGCATGAGATTAAGTGCATGAAAAAAATATTCAGATTAAGTGCATTTGTCAGGAGGAAAACTGTTATTAGTTCACCAGTATTGACGCGCACCCACATGTTGACCTCTCACTGCACCAGACGGGCATCGCTACACGCACGTGAGCGTTGCGGTAAGTGGGTTTTACTACGTTTGATGAGAATGTTTGGATGAAACACAAGTTGTACTATTTAGAGTTATTAAGCATGGTGAAATTTACAAACGTTACGTATGTAGATTAAAATTAAATGATTAGAAAACCACAGCTTAAATATTGTTTAGGTACGTATTCTCTTATTTCGTCACTGCATTGGGTAATCACGGCTTTAAAACCCTAATAAGGCTCGTTGCATTTGCAACCGTGTCACTAACATTCTTAAGTAAATGAAGATACGAAAAAAAAGTTTCTAGAAAGAAATTGTGAGAGTAATTTCACGCGATAAAATTTAAACTTTTAAAGTTTAATGACTGCAACAAATTTTTAGCCTCGAAGAAAGTTTTTCTGCTAGACGATTGGTTGCTTACCATTTCGTTTCTGGACTTCATTGCGTTAAGAGTAACACTGCCAACTGCCCAGGCATGCAACGATTTTCAAATGAAGAAATGGCTGACATTCTTTTGACTTACGGAGGAGCACAAGGAAAGTCAGGGCAAGCAGCAATTCTATACAGAAGTAAGTTCCCGAACAGAAATGTGCCAAATCTCAGGACCTTCACTACTATTCAAAGGAGGCTTCGAGAAACTGGTTCTTTTGAGGTGACGCGACCTGACGCAGGGAGAGAAAGATTAAATCTTGAACTGGAGCGAGAGTTTCTAGAGTACATTCAGGATCATCCTAATGCAAGTTGTCGTTGTGTTGCTGCTGCACTGGGGATCAGAGATCATGCTGAAGTGCGAAACGTTTTGCGCGTGAGCGATCTTCATCCCTACAGATATGAAAGAGTTCAAGGATTGCTACCAGCAGATTACTAACCTTGTCTTTTCAAGAAGGTGTCTTAATAAGCTACGCTACAATTTTTTTACAGATGAAGCAAATTTTTCAAGAGAGGGTGTTTTTAACCATTAAAACTGGTACCTCTGCGCAGAAGAAAATCCTCACAACATTATTGAACACAAACATCAACGAGTAGGTATTGTAGTGAATCGCTTGATCGGTCCATACATTTTTCCTGCTACACTCACAATAGATAATTACAATGTTTTCCTGCAAAGAACTATTCTCGTATTACTTGAAAATGTTCCTTTTCATGTTCGCGGCAGAATGTTGTTTCAATAAGATGGTTCCCCGCCTCATTTTTCAAGAGCACCGAGACACACTGATCATTAAGTTCCCAGACATGATAGGACGTAGAGGACCAGTTAACTGTCCTCTAGGTCTCCTGATCTGAACCCATTAAACTTTTTCTGTGGAGACATAAACAACCTCTTGCATGAGACGCCCGTGGAATGAGAGGAAGATTTGATAGCTAGGATTGCGGTGGCTGCTGGAGACATAGCAGAAAAGAGAGGAGTGTTCAAACGAGTACGGTAGTCTTCGGAAAATCGGTGCAGGTTGTGCATAGAAGAAACTGGGAAACGTTTTGAACATCTTGAATGATGATGTAACTTGAATCTTAATCCTGAATGATGATACATCGTGTACTAAAGTAACTTAACGTGCTATGAGCTTCAGTAGCTAGATAAATTTGTAGTGTAAAATTGAACTTCAGTTATTTTTTTCACATCTACGCTCATGGGAACCTGTTTTTCATTTACGTTTAAGCTAAAATAATGAGATTCAACATGTTCACAGTACCATAGTCAATATCATAAAGCAGATTAAAGGTGTTAAATTCAAATCGTTTTTCCAGCATTCTCCTCAAACGTAGAAAAACCCACTTACCGCAGCACGGAGGTTTGTTTAGCCATGCCTAGTTGGTGCAGTGACAGGGCAACATGTGGGTGCGCATCAATACTGGTATCTTATATCAGTTTTCCTCCTAGCAAATGTACTTACTCTCATTATTTTTTCTCTTGCATTGCTTCATCTAAAAGGTCTTGATATAGGCTTTCATCGCAGGCTTTTCGTTTTTTACAATTGTGACTATAAATTTGTGTAGCCAATTTTGAATTTACACTTCATTTTCCTAGTTATTTTACACTTCCTACAAATTTTACCAACATTTGCGTATAGAGCATTGAAAGATTCACATTGTGAGTAATTTTCATCAAAATCGGTTAGAAAATGTTTTTTTTACAGAGAAAATTGTTTTATGGAATAAAAATTAAAAACACTGTAACTTCTGAAAAAAATTGAATTTTGCCCAAAAAAATTACACCACATTGTACGGCTATGATGACTTAACTTGTGGTTAAAATATTTGCACTAAATTTTCCAACGCCCTGGATATATTATTGACAGGTGTCTTCTGAGAAGCAAAGTAGGCAGTGCCTGCCTTGAAAAGCATAGAAAAGTATCAACAGTTTGTTTCTATTACTGAGAATGCATCAATTAAAAGAAATTATAATAGTTGATTTCTTTACTATGCTCAAATCCCAAAAATAATGATATACTTGTAGATGAGGTAGGTAAATTGGCACACAGCCTTTTCTTCTCTGTATATACACTATGCATTGTAACAATGCAGAAAAGGTCACATATTACTGCTCAATACTCCGTTATATCTCGGCAATAATACGCAAAAGTTGTTGTGCTTTCGTCACAGAAGCCTGACGTTTTCGTAACGTTTTCTTTAAGAATAAAAGCCACTTTTTGCTTTCTGTGTATAATATGATCCTGTCTTTTATTCTCGTCTGACTATTTATTCTGTATTTCACACATTCATATTTTAATATACGCCCACGTTCTTTTCATTTTCTATTTTTGGTGCAATATGGAACGTTTTCAGCGAGAAAATTCCTACCATCGCATAACTGCAACAATCATTGCCGCTGAGATAGTGCATTGCTTTCAGTTACAATTTGTGTGTGACTAAGTGAAGTTTTCTCTAGTGTTGTGTGATTATTTTTACTGCAGCTCGTTTACAGTGTATTTAATTTGTTATTTGTCCCAATACCGGTATTGTTTACCTTACAACATTTCCAAATTTTCCTTAAGGAGAAGTAATTAATTATATAATGCCGAGAAACAGATACTATTTCAGTTTTTAAAATTTCAAAAACATAATTATAAAAATCTCCATTTCAGCGTATGCTTACTTAAAAACTGGGGAGTGATCAGCAGATAAAAATTGAAAATGATAGTGATATAGGAAAATACAATGTAAATCTTAAAGAACCAAACAACATTCAAGTAATAACTTTAGAAATGAGCATAAATTTTCATTATTAATACATGCTGACTAGACCTAAAGACAAGGAAGTAAACCAAACAAAAAGATCAATTTGAAGTACATAGGCACTACACATTGCTGAAAAAAATCAACTAATATTCCAGTTATTAACATCAGAATAAGCTAAGTAAATTTTCTTTATCAATAGTGATAACATAACTTGAAAACTAGAAGTCTTTATGTGTCAGATCATACAGATTTTGGCAGAGATTAATCATTATCAATGTATCATAGCCTAAAGACTAGAATTATTTTGATCACAACATTTCTTTAGGATTTTGTAAAGAATAACGATTATCAATCGATACATCAAAGCATAACCAAAAGAATAGAAAAGATCGTTGTAAGGAACCACTGGTATAAAATACAGACACATTAAGAGCTACAGAGTTACCACTCTTTATGTGAGTACAATGTATTGCATCAGCTGAGCAGTTTTGCAAGTAACTTGCAACACATTTACTAGTTTCTACTTCCTATGTATTAACTGAAGAGAAAATGAACGAACGAGAAATAAATAGAATGAATTTGCGATCCTTTCAATTATTAATTCCTGCTTTTTATCTGTGTAAAATATGCATTATTGCTCCAGCTCGAAAATTTATTTCGCACTCGTAGGTATCACATACAGTATATAGGTGTGCGAACCCACAATGACTGGACGACAGTGTTAGGTAATAAGTATAAATACGCTGTTTCGGACTTCGAACAATATAATCAACAAAAACATTGCGTATTTTTTACCCTTCCAAGAAAGTATTTTAACTCTGTTTTGTTTTGTTTACTTTTGGTTTTAAACAATCATAAATAATATTTAGCAAAATTAGAATCGCAAACACCAAAAAATAGCGACTCCAATCTCGACTCCACCACATCCGAATGAACGACTCCGACTCCGACTCCATCACATTCGGAAAAGCAACTCCGACTCCACCACACTTCAGAGAAGCGACTCCGACTCCACCACACTGCAGAGAAGCGACTCCGACTCCGACTCCACCACACTTCAGAGAAACGACTCAGACACCACCCTAAAACATGCGACTCCTGCGACTCTGACTCCCGACTCCGACTCCGCAACCCTGCCTGACATCACAAGGTCCTATCTCGTATTTCAACTTTAGTGCGCACTAATAACAGTGTTTCCAACAATGCATCGTCACTGCCATTATGTTTTTTTCCAAGTTGTATTTACATGCATTGTCAAACTATATTGCCCAACAAAGAGAATGCATTTTTCCATGCTTTTCTCTCAATCATTGGTTTAAACGATACCAAGGTGTGCATATCAACTAAGGATCTTTGTGTTAGGACATTTTAAAGTCCGATGATGTAATTTGTATAATCTTTATTGGGAATAAATTGTTTTTCTATCTTTTTTCCTTCTTCCCTTTCAAGTCCCATTTCCCAACTCTACGAACAGACTCTCTTGATATCACCAGACCTGAAGTAACTTTCCTCAAGACTAGCGAGGATTCCTCCCAATCCAAGAAGCAATCTTTTCATTGATGTTCTGCGTCATTACACTTTTTGGACGACCATTTCTTGTACGATCTTCAACACTGACAGTATTCATATATTGATGTTTTCCCTGTAGACAAATTCCACCTCAATTTTGAAGTTTTGAGCATTTTTGAGACTTCACTTGAAGACTGTCCTGCCAGGTGAAGCTTCCCGGTTGCGCTTTTTCGATTTTTCATTCAGATACCATGAATATTAAACTAGATTTCTACTTGCAACAGAGGATAACTTATCCCTACAATAATAGAGTTTAAAATTTGTAAATGTGAGAATTAATGAAAAATAAATTCACTTGATAATCAGGAACTTTCTCATAATTTTTGAGTCACATTGTTAATTGAAATCGAGTGTTGAAACAGCGAGGGAGTATAAACTTACATCGGTTTATGGACAAATGATCATGATAGCCAGTTTGAGCTGTTACCAATTGTTCAAGATCTTTACAGCATCATTTTTGATCGGTTTATACAAGAAGTATTCTCTTACTTTTGCTGCCCAAGCAGTAATCAAATTATTACCATGTGTGAAAAACGCAATGGTAAGCATACTACCGCTACAGCGCCTAGCGAATGTAAATCAGGTTTCTGAGCCTTGGAATGTTGAACAGGATGCCGTGACGAATCATACTCCCTGTTTAAAACAGTATAGCGTGCGTTCTAATATCAATTCCAAGAAGAACGGCTATGTCATCGGCCCATCCCAACGTCTCTAATTATATCCTTGGCTGTTAATTCTACAGGTTAGGACTGCTCAGCTTTCGACTTAGTGTTAAATCCCAGAATGTAAAATCAGCATTGCATGGGATACATTACGTACTGCTCATAGAAACATATCGCACTGCTAGCCAGTATATGTCTGTATAATACCTGAGGTGTTATGAATTAAAGTAAAACTCTTCGATTGTTGTGAAGAAGTGCATTTAAAATTATTGTATCTGTAATTTGTTAGGTAGGAGCTCGAGAAATTAAACGTAGAGGAATACTGGACATAGTGTCGCATTGGGCCATCGAATATATTTCCTTCCGTCATCCAACATCTTTCAACACTCGGAGTTGTGCCATCATCGTGTCACTTGTTCGCAGCGATGCGTTGTGCGTTTTGTTATTGAGTCATCAAAATGAATCCCAAACTGGAAACCTCTTGACTTTCGTCTTGCCAAAACTAGAGTTGCTCAAGTGCGTTTGAAGTTCGAGCTAGCTGTCACCACATCGATTTTCGCAATACGTGTCATCGTTCATCAACGTCGATATGTGCCTTTGTCCCTTCGCTGAGCTGGCGATGTTTCGTCAAGTTCACTACACGCTGCCGTCAAGGCATCATTGCTGCACAGGCATAACTGTATTTCATATTGACTTGCACGATCCGTAGAAATTCCACTGTCAAAATCATTGTAAAGTTAGTTGGACCTGGGAAATGATTCCAGCATAACTTATCCTAACCCAACATAACCCATCCTAACCAGACATAACCTAATCTAACCCAACATAACCTATCCTAACCCAACATAACCTATCCTAACCCGACATAACCTAATCTAACCCAACATAACCTATCCTACTCCAACATAACTTATCATGACCTACCATAGCCTATCTCAGCCTCACCTATCCTTTCCAAACGTATTTTAACATGACCTATTTGAACCTAATGTTCTAATATCCTAGCCTAACCTAAACTAACACTACATATCATACCCTAATCTATCACATCATTACCTAGCCTAACGTATCCTAGTCGGACCCGTAAAAATTCTACGGTCAATTTCATCGTAAAGCTAGGTCGACCCGTGAAAAAATTCAACATAACCTATTCTAACATAACCTATTCTAACCTAACCTAACCTATCCTAACACAATAATTTTGATAGCAGGACCTGCAAATAATTCATGGTTAGTTTTGTACGTTTCTAATTTCATTTTAATGGGATTCATGTGTTTGAATTTTTGGGGTTTAGGCCTATGTACTGAATAAATTAACAATCATTGGTTTTCATTCAATAACTTTGATGCCATCCTAGAAAATTATATGAAACTACTATAATGTAATGAATCACCTGTTTGTACTTTGTGAGTATATACGCTCTTTTGCTACTTCTCTTTCTCTCTTCTTCTCTGGATCATTGTTTTAGATGGGCAGACCGGTTCAACATCTATTAATCGGATGTAAAATGGTAAATCAAATTTCCTATGTTAATAAGGGATGTAAGCTTTATGAGTGAAAGTTTATGATCAAACTGTAGCATAGATACCGCAATGATCTTTGTACTCATTGATGAAGAGTGTGAAACTCATAGATACTAGTTACAAGTGTATTAATATACAAATATTGAAGCATACTCTGTCTTGCAAATACTGTGCTGGATGAAAAACTGAAATTTCTGAGTACTGAAGCGTAGAAGAAAATAGTCAATAGTAGTACTTACAGGGCGATTCTTATGGAATCTTATTTTTAAAATTAAAAGAAGGACCAACGTTATAGAGAACATTTATTGGATTAGAGCAAACGTTTCGGAGTATTATTAATCCAAATTCAGTGCTGAAAGAAATAAAAATAACAGTTATGAATCCGATGTTTATGGTCTGAACTAAAATACAAAACAATAAAAAAGACAAAAATACATTAATCTCTACCGACTAAAGCTTCGTACGCTAGCCCAGAGACAACACACACAGTACATACCGCCGTATACAACCAACCATACACACGCACACATACTCATTTCATATACACCCACGACACGCACACCCCAGCATGCCGCAAGTTAGAAGTAGGGAACACAGATAATTTAGTCGCGCTGAAATCATTATTTAGTGATGGCATATTCGTGAATACACGAAAAGATTCTATAATACGGACATCTTGTTCATTACAGGCTTTGCATAGGATGGAGAAATTAGACATTTTGAAACGGTGCTTGTAACTATTGGAATAGTTTCTAATGGCGGACTGAGGGGTCAGGCAAATGGGCGGCCAGTTATGTGAGAAAATCCTGAATGTTGGCTGTGACGGATAAATAGTTGGAGGTTAGTGCTTCCAGCGTACGATTGCTGGCAGCAAACACAAACATATACACATACACAACAACTTTCCAGGCACTCATACTGTTGCTCTTTCCTGTAAAAAAATGCGCTATCTTAAAGGTATTCCTATAATAAACATGCATGTACGTAAAAAAGGTTCGCACATGTAAACATGTAGAAAAGGTTCGCACAAGGACTAAAAACTCTTTGTAAATCACTGTAGCCGCAGTTCTGTCCGTCATAGACACAGCAGCGCGACCCCTTATGATCTAGTTAGTTTTATTTCCTTGCCTTTTGGCCTTTCCGCGTCACTTCATAATAATAATAAATTTAGGGATAAGTTCCCACCAGGGTCACCAGCAATTTGAAACTATGGACCCCCCTAGCTTAAACTAGGTAATCCAGCAGCCTTCCCTCTCTTTGGCCGAGCGTCTTACCCGTGCTGGAACCCCCTCATAAGATGAGAGTGGTAGCACAGAGCGCCCGGCCGCTTACTTGGAATATTCTCTGGTACTGTGATGCTGATCTTTCACGAACGCACGTCGGTTATAGGGCATCCAGGGAACTCTTTCATAGTATGGGATTTGTGGTGAGCGTAACCGTTGATTACGGCAGATGGTTCAAGGCATAAATGCTTTGCAAGAAGTTGGTTAAACGATTTATACGAGATCGTATGCGTTGATTTTCCGGAGATATTCTGGGAGTTCAGCAATAGGGGCTTCGTACTCCAACACTTCCTTGATAGAAGGAGGTGGGCGACTGTTATCCGCGAATAGGCTGATGTGGCGACGTCTTGCGTGATGTGAGGCTGGACAGTCCATGATTACATGACGCACGGTAAGGCGGCAACGTAGGCAGAGAGGGCAGCCGGGTGGAGGCTCTCGTACTGCGTTGTTGGTATCCATGGGGAGATGTGTGTGGCCACATCTGAGACGGTTCAGAATGACTTCATTTCTTCGAGTTGGTTATTTTTGTGGGGATACGGGTCAGGTCGGATGTTCTGTAAAAAGTTTCCCTCTTTTTGCCAGTTTTCTTTCCACCGGACATTGATTTTGCGAGCTATGATTGTGTAGTAGTCTCGATGAAAGATCGTTACACTTTCTGCCGGGTGAAGTGAGGCAGTTTTAGCGAGCCTGTCGACTGACTCGTTTCCATCTATATCCACATGACTCGGAATCCAGCACAATTTAACAGTTTTGCGATCTTTGATTATGTCGTCAATTTGGGGTTTGGGGATCCGTACAAGAGGATGGGAAGTACGTGCGTTTCTCAGTGATGTCAGGGCACTTGGGGAGTCTGAATAGATCACAAACTGATCCTCACTGTGGTCGCGAATAATTTTCAATGCCAGTTCAAGTGCGTGTAGTTCCGCAGTGAATATTGATGTAGCGCTGGGGAGAGATATTGTCCTTCTTGTTCCACCACACTCCGCCGCAGCGCCGACTCGATCGTCGTATTTAGAGCCGTCCGTAAATATCGGTATGTAACCTCAGTATTCCTACCGTCGCAGCCGCTGGTATTCCTGGACGTACAATGCTGGGTGGGTAAATTCTTTCTTGTAGAAGGTTAGTTCCTGGTTCACGTTTGATGGGATAGTCTTCCATGTGGGTACATCAACATTCTGAAATCGGTACGAGAACGAGGGCTTTATCCGCCGTTGGTCAAGCTGGAGGTTTTCAATTAATTCGTGCGTGCGAACAGCGAAAGACGGCGTGAACTGCTTGTTCACAAACAGTCTCCTGTTGGTAGGTGGTATAGCTAGATTGCGGGCTGGGTTGGACAAGTGGCTTCTTATTTTCAAATTGTATTTCAGCGAAAGTTGCTGTCTTCGTAGCTGGAGGGGCATTTCGCCGGAGATGACTTTAGACTGGGAAGAATAGGTGTTGATTTGAATGCTCCGGTTGCAAATGGTAGGCAATCGTTTACAATGGGGTCCAGGAGTTTGAGTGTTGATGCTGCAGCGGAGTTGTACACGATACAGCCATAGTCCAGCTTGGATCGGACGAATACTCTGTACAAGTGGAGTAGAGTTTCCTGGTCTCCACCCCAGTCGTGGGAAGAGATTGATTTAATTACGTTGAAGTTTTTCTTGCAGCTTGATTTGATGTTATTGATATGGGTTCTCCAGATCAATTTTCTGTCCCAGCGCGTCACTTCAAATCGGTTAGGCAGGGGCCTCAGGGCTCGGTTGCCTCTGCCGATGTTGGACATGCTTGCACCTCGGTTACGGTCTGTGTCGCTTCGTGACAGGTATTATTAAATCTCTTTACTATTTGTCTATTGTTTGCATATCGCGAATTCAGTTGTGTCAACTTGATAATTATAGGTGTCCCTTTCCAGATCAATGTTTATGACCTGTTTGTGGTAGCAATAAACTCATTGCTGACATTCGTGTATCATAAACGTTCTAGAAATTAACTTAATTCATACTCTTGATGAAGGCGATGGCGGTTAAACTTTCATAAAAACACCTTGGAGAGCATGTCTTCTATTTGTTGTGACAAGGGTAGTGAGCAGGGAGAAAGATCGTGCATGCTAAGCAAAACGGCCATTTGCTCAGAAATTTGAAAGTGACTCATCATACACACTTTTGAGCAAGTGCATAGTAACTAGCTAGAAGCCTTGCACATATGCTTTCAATTAAAAATGTGGCTCAGTACACAAACTTTCAATTACATGGGCACCTTTCCATCTCATTAACTTCGGGATATGTCCGCTTGGGCGTCTATTATGAAGTCGTGCTTAATTGGCGCTCATCTCACATATAAGGCGCATCATGATAGGTGTGTGGTGCACATGTTTCCGCAGCTATATATAGAAGCCTATTGAGTGCCTAAACCCTGTATGAAACCGCTCCTAATACAACAGTCGCCTAACAGGTCAACGCCGGCGAAGCTCTCACTTCTGTAAAGTATACGACGAACGGCGACCATAATTCATTAAAAAGTTTGAGGGCGCGTAACTTTACCGGCGATGTCGCTCACAATTTCTTACCGGGTGATACTTGCCAAAATGTGGAAAGATAACTTGGCATGAAAGGAACAGCTACAATTTAAAGAATGGAAACAACATTTGGTAATCTTTAAGGAAGAAATAAAAAGCGAACAACCAACAGATGCATTGGAGTTTCAAGACGACATCGTTGTTCAATGAAGTCGGTTACCATTTAGAGATCATTTAAGTTAACTTGTTCAGTGAAAGGAACGACTTCTCCCGGAATGAAAAGACGAGAACTAAGTACAAATCAACCAAGCTAACAGAAAGTTACTATGTTTCAGTTATAGGCACGTTGCTTTGTTCATGAACAGGAATCTCCCTCTGCTCACCCAAAAGGTAACGAAGGCTTATACACAGTATAACCAGCCGACACGCCAACGTTGGGCCTCCATTACCCGCAAGGAAAGTTATACCAAGCGCCACCGAAGAGGTAGCGATGCACCGCGTATTCTTATCTGAACAATGTTCTGGTTCAATGTTACGTTTTACTAGGATACGTTAATATTAAGTATTCGACTAATACAAGAAAGGTATAACAATATGATCAATATAATAATTTCATTACAACAGCCTAGTTTACGTACCTATTTGTCACCTTCAAAAGGGACCATAAACAAGAGCCTCTGTAAAGCTTTTAGAAAGAGAAAAATAGAGTCAGAAGTAGTTCCACTCTATTATACCAAGTAGAAAGTTAATTTGTTAGGAATCATGCAAAACAAGCATGGCTTAATTTTAATTAGTTAATTTAAGGACATCGCCTCGATTAAGGTTAAGTTAACTCTGCTTTCAAGCAGCAAATACATGACGTTTAATTTTAAGGTTTAATTCTGCGTATCGCAGCCGATAAGGTAATCTGCCACACGTGCAGTCAGGGGGTCACGGTCAACTCCTCTATTTATAGTTTAATTTTATTAATTCGAGTTTAATGCGAAAGATTAAAACCGGCATTAAGCCAAACTCACGAACAAACTAAAGAGTAGAACAAAGGAGGCGCAAACGTGCAAAATTATAACTCAATATAGTACAACGAAATCCCAGTCAGAAACTAAGCATTAAAGCGGAAAAGAAGAAACTTTGCGAAAATTAACTTAATATGCGAACAAACGGGCTCTCGAAACGAATCTGCCACAGACTGCGCAAGAACCGCCTATCACACCTCCAATTGCAGGTGTAAACAATTGACTGCATTCAAGCGCACGCTGAATTTTCTAACTCAATTCTGAAGGTCACGGTTTAAGAATAAAATTTTCAATAAACAACCACCCTTAATACTTCATTGCTCGAAAAGTATAGCCCGAATTTTAGGAAAATTTTCACCCCAAATAAATGTAATCGTTATGCAGAAAGTATTAAAATAATAACAGGTTTCCATGTATATATATTTAAATATTTAATTTTGAAAGCATGTATGGGCATTTTTGCACGACCAAAAGCTTACGAGCAGAGATAAGTTTAAAATTATTCCTGGGCAATTATTGTGTATTGTATCATTCGAGCCACGCACAGCGTCAGGCAAAATGGGAGCATCAACACGTGAAACTCTGTCTCTCAATGAAAAATAATTCGTTTCCGGTAATCCCAAGAAAAGTAAATTCCATAAACTACTTGTGTGCTTCGTAGGACAAAATGTGTTGAGCATTTCTTAATACCTAGATGAAACTCGCTCTATAAGACACGAGATTAAAAACTGTGCGCTGGCCAACCTCCAAAAGCTTGAAAATTGGAAGATAAAAAATGGTTACAATGTGCTCAAATGGAATGACCGTTTCGATAGCGGTGAAGGAATTTATCGTACTTGCACATATTGCATATTATAAAAGATGTTAAACTAATGGTGTACACGGACAAACTACATACCCTTTAAACTGCGTACAAGTAAAGGAGAAAATCAATACACTGCGTAATGGGACGAAATGAAATGTAAATACCAGAGAGCAGCATCCTGAGGCTAGAAGACTGTCCGTCACAGTATCGGCCCGTTTTTTATCAGAGGTATATTGATGACACATTTGTTCTTTCTCGAAATCATTTGCATGCTTCTCGGTTTTTACAATATTTGAACTCTCGACATCCATCCATCAAATTTACTATGGAATGTGAAAATGATGGCAAACTTTCTATTTTGGACTCTCTTGTCACTCAGGAAAACGGCAAATTGGAAACGTCGGTTTACCGATAAACGTGTTTCTCTGGTTTGGGATCCAGTTTTTTTCAGTTTTTGTCCTTTTCAGTTTAAAGTTAACGGCATTAGAATCATTTTGCTCAGAGTGTACAATATTTGCTCTTCTTTGAAATCACTTTTTCCGAATTTGAATTTTAACGCAATTTTTTCAAAGCTAATGGTTTCCCTCTTATGCTAATCAGTGCTAGAACAGGGAATTTTTTAAACGAGAAATATGAATGTTCTCTACCTACCCTAACAGCTGATAAACTTAAAATGTTCGTTCATACTCCGTATTTTGGTGACCAGTCAGAGCAATTAAAACGGGAACTTATGTCACTGATGTCGTCCTTTTACCCTCATGTGTCTTTTAGAGTTGTCCTAGTCAACACATCTACGATTAATACTTTTTTTGGTATAAAGACAAAATTCCTTCGCGTCTCCGTTCTAGTCTTGCCTATAAATAAAGTTGTGCACATTGTACATCTACGTATGTCGGTTCAAAAACACGTACATTGCGTGTCAGACAGGAGGAACACGTCGGAATAATTTCCAGCACTGGGGCTCGGTTTTGTCACCCTCTACACTCTGCCATAAGATCTCATGCAGAGGAACAGAGCGACGTTATAATATCAGATTCCGATTTCTCAATTTTAGGGTCTGTTCGTAATGCAACTAAACTTAGAATTATTGACTCTCTTTAAATCAATACAAACAAACCCAAATAAATAATATGCCAAGTGCACATCCCCTGCTTTTGGTTGGGCAGCTGTAGCTTGAGGGTTCTCTTTGATATTTACATTTTATTTGTCCCCTTATGCAGTGCATTCATTTTCTCCTTTACTTGTACGCAGCTTATAGGGTATGTAGTTAGTCCGTGATCCCCAGTATTTTAATATTTCTAGTAATAAATAATTTATCGTAAATTTAGTGTATGATAACTACTTCTCACATCTTGCACAAAGAAGGATTTCTTGCTCGAGTTCGAGCAACGAAGCCTCTGATTTTCAAAAAAAGCTAGCCTAAGTTTTTCGAGAGAACATATTGCTTAGAAAGGCAAACAATGGGATGAAGCTTCTTTCATGATTTATTTCATCACAAAAACTCTACTTGTTTGGATCTGGTGATACTATACACAAGGTTATTTTGGTGCAAACATGGTGACTGGACAGACTCCTACGACACCTGAATCGCCATTCATAACTTGGTCGTTCGTATGGGTACATTTTGCAGTCCTATAGGTGAATGTAACCCTATGGCGAATACAAGGTTTACTACGGTAACTTCCTTTCAGCTCTTCAGCATGCGACGTCAAAATTGTTTTTCGAAGCCTTTACTAGAAGATCGGAGACTGCCTTAACCACTCTGTTTCACCTATCGGTCGTCAGCTATCAAAATTTTGTTCCATGTAAGCGAGTTACAGTAAAAAATATACCCCTAGCATACAGTTCATCCCGAATTATTTTTAAAATTAGCGTGTTTATTGTACGAGCGGTTAAATAAAATTCGCAGGTCTAAAATATCCAAACAGAGCAGAGAAGTGCTCCTCCAAGCCCCCAAAAAGCAAAAGTCCAACAATTTGTTACTGCGCAAAATTGAATTCTCTGTCAAGAAAAGAAAAGAAAAACTCAATATCAATCAATGGTTCTGCAATGTTCGGCTGAGGGAAACAATTCATTATACAGTTTTGATTAATTTACTAGTTCATGGTAGGAATTGTATCACATTATTAGAAATAGAAACAAAGAAGCGAAAGTGTGGCATACAAGAGCACCCAAGAATTTATTAACTAAATAATGAAACGAAAAAATTTAGAGGAGCATTTTAAAGCACGTATCTTATTAAATTTATTTGTGAGATTTCTAGTTCATCCTCCACTCTAGTAAATATTCCGCGACGCGGGTGCTCGGATTGATTAGTCCGTGAGTTTCATTGTAAATTTCATTTCGTCAGAATTAATTTTTTAAGAGATGCAAGCTTTATTTTTTCGCTCCAAAAACATAGGAATCGGCCTTTCTAGCGTCGAATGTTTTGTTATCTATCTAGGAGGACGAGAAAGCTTGCCTAATATTTAGCACAGAGGTGAAAATATGGGTAACTGCTTTCGCAGAAGTGTAAATATGACGGGAAAAGATTACGTTACTTAGTTGCTATATAGATTATTTCATTCATATTTCATTAACAAACCGAGAGCCTTGTCAACACTCACAGGCATTAGATAGTTTCGTGTCGAGAGCGTTTAAGATCAATCAATATATCATTCCCCTAGAAATACACGTGTGTACAAAGGATATTGCTGCTTGTAGGTTACGGTTGCAGTGTTTTCCTTGCAAATGTGGGCATGCGGGCGTGATGATGAATACGAAGCTGTACTCTGATGTAAAGTTATGCACGGACGTGAAGGAACCGATAGTTCAGCTCAGAAGATAAAAAAATGGGATATTTTTTATATAATTCTGTTTCGCAAGAGATAAAATTCTTCGAACCTGCAACCTCGGGTGCAGCACAAGTTGCTGTGCTTGAGAGTGAGTCTGTAGCCACATGAGTGAGTCTGTAGCCACATGAGTGAGACTGTTGCCACATGAGTGAGTCTGTAGCCACATGAGTGAGTCTGAAGCCACATGAGTGAGTCTGTAGCCACAAGAGTGAGTCTGTAGCCACACGAGTGAGTCTGTAGCCACATGAGTGAGTCTGTAGCCACATGAGTGAGTCTGTAGCCACAAGAGTGAGTCTGTAGCCACATGAGTGAGTCTGTAGCCACATGAGTGAGTCTGTAGCCAAAAGAGTGAGTCTGTAGCCACATGAGTGAGTCTGTAGCCAAAAGAGTGAGTCTGTAGCCACACGAGTGAGTCTGTAGCCACATGAGTGAGTCTCTAGCCACATGAGTGAGTCTGTAGCCACATGAGTGAGTCTGTAGCCACATGAGTGAGTCTGTAGCCACATGAGTGAGTCTGTAGCCACAAGGGTGAGTCTGTAGCCACATGAGTGAGTCTGTAGCCACATGAGTGAGTCTGTGGCCACTTAAGTGAGTCTGTTGCCACATGAGTGAGTCAGTAGCCACGTGAGTGAGTCTGTTACCACATGAGTGAGTCTGTTGCCACATGAGTGAGTCTGTTGCCACATGAGTGAGTCTTTAGCCGCATGAATGAGTCTGTTGCCACATGAGTGAGTCTGTAGCCACATGAGTGGGTCTGTTGCCACAAGAGTGAGTCTCTAGCCACATGAGTGAGTCTGTGGCCACTTGAGTGAGTCTGTTGCCACAAGAGTGAGTCTGTAGCCACATGAGTGAGTCTGTAGCCACATGAGTGAGCCTGTAGCCACATGAGTGAGTCTGTGGCCACTTGAGTGAGTCTGTTGCCACATGAGTGAGTCAGTAGCCACATGAGTGAGTCTGTAGCCGCAAGAGTGAGTCTGTTGCCACATGACTGAGTCTGTAGCCACATGAGTGAGTCTGTGGCCACTTGAGTGAGTCTGTTGCCACATGAGTGAGTCAGTAGCCACTTGAGTGAGTCTGTTGCCACATGAGTGAGTCAGTAGCCACATGAGTGAGTCTGTTGCCACATGAGTGAGTCTGTTGCCACATGAGTGAGTCTGTTGCCACATTAGTGAGTGTGTAGCCGCATGAGTGAGTCTGTTGCCATATGAGTGAGTCTGTAGCCACATGAGTGAGTCTGTAGCCACAAGAGTGAGTGTGTAGCCACATGAGTGAGTCTGTAGCCACTTGAGTGAGTCTGTATCCACATGAGTGAGTCTGTTGCCACAAGAGTGAGTCTGTAGCCACATGAGTGAGTCTGTAGCCACTTGAGTGAGTCTGTAGCCACATGAGTGAGTCTGTTGCCACATGAGTAAGTTAGTTGCCCAATGAGTGAGTCTGTTGCCACATGAGCGAGTCTGTTGCCACATGAGTAAGTCTGTTGCCACATGAGTGAGTCTGTTGCCACAAGAGTGAGTCTGTAGCCGCATGAGTGAGTATGTTGCCACATGAGTAAGTCTGTTGCCACATGAATGAGTCAGTTGCCAGAAGAGTGAGTCTGTAGCCGCATGAGTGAGTCTGTTGCCACATCAGTAAGTCTCTTGCCACATGAGTGAGTCTGTTGCCTCTGAAGTGAGTCTGTAGCCACATGAGTGAGTCTGTTGCCACAAGAGTGAGTCTGTAGCCACAAGAGTGAGTCTGTAGCCACAAGAGTGAGTCTGTCGCCACAAGAGTGAGTCTGTGGCCACAAGAGTAAGTCTGTAGCCACAAGAGTGAGTCTGTGGCCACAAGAGTAAGTCTGTGACCACAAGAGTAAGTCTGTGGCCACAAGAGTAAGTCTGTGGCCACAAGAGTAAGTCTGTGGCCACAAGAGAGAGTCTGTGGCCACAAGAGTAAGTCTGTGGCCACAAGAGTAAGTCTGTGGCCACAAGAGTGAGTCTGTGGCCACAAGAGTAAGTCTGTGGCCACAAGAGTGAGTTTGTGGCCACAAGAGTAAGTCTGTGGCCACAAGAGTAAGTCTGTGGCCACAAGAGTAAGTCTGTGGCCACAAGAGTGAGTCTGTGGCCACAAGAGTGAGTTTGTGGCCACAAGAGTAAGTCTGTGGCCACAAGAGTAAGTCTGTGGCCACAAGAGTAAGTCTGTGGCCACAAGAGTAAGTCTGTGGCCACAAGAGTAAGTCTGTGGCCACAAGAGTGAGTCTGTGGCCACAAGAGTAAGTCTGTGGCCACAAGAGTAAGTCTGTGGCCACAAGAGTAAGTCTGTGGCCACAAGAGTAAGTCTGTGGCCACAAGAGTGAGTCTGTGGCCACAAGAGTGAGTTTGTGGCCACAAGAGTAAGTCTGTGGCCACAAGAGTAAGTCTGTGGCCACAAGAGTAAGTCTGTGGCCACAAGAGTAAGTCTGTGGCCACAAGAGTAAGTCTGTGGCCACAAGAGTGAGTCTGTGGCCACAAGAGTAAGTCTGTGGCCACAAGAGTAAGTCTGTGGCCACAAGAGTAAGTCTGTGGCCACAAGAGTGAGTCTGTGGCCACAAGAGTAAGTCTGTGGCCACAAGAGTGAGTCTGTGGCCACAAGAGTGAGTCTGTGGCCACAAGAGTAAGTCTGTGGCCACAAGAGTGAGTCTGTGGCCACAAGAGTAAGTCTGTGGCCACAAGAGTGAGTCTGTGGCCACAAGAGTGAGTCTGTGGCCACAAGAGTAAGTCTGTGGCCACAAGAGTAAGTCTGTGGCCACAAGAGTAAGTCTGTGGCCACAAGAGTGAGTCTGTGGCCACAAGAGTAAGTCTGTGGCCACAAGAGTAAGTCTGTGGCCACAAGAGTAAGTCTGTGGCCACAAGAGTAAGTCTGTGGCCACAAGAGTAAGTCTGTGGCCACAAGAGTAAGTCTGTGGCCACAAGAGTGAGTCTGTGGCCACAAGAGTGAGTCTGTGGCCACAAGAGTAAGTCTGTGGCCACAAGAGTAAGTCTGTGGCCACAAGAGTAAGTCTGTGGCCACAAGAGTAAGTCTGTGGCCACAAGAGTAAGTCTGTGGCCACAAGAGTGAGTCTGTGGCCACAAGAGTAAGTCTGTGGCCACAAGAGTGAGTCTGTGGCCACAAGAGTAAGTCTGTGGCCACAAGAGTAAGTCTGTGGCCACAAGAGTAAGTCTGTGGCCACAAGAGTAAGTCTGTGGCCACAAGAGTAAGTCTGTGGCCACAAGAGTAAGTCTGTGGCCACAAGAGTAAGTCTGTGGCCACAAGAGTGAGTCTGTGGCCACAAGAGTAAGTCTGTGGCCACAAGAGTAAGTCTGTGGCCACAAGAGTAAGTCTGTGGCCACAAGAGTAAGTCTGTGGCCACAAGAGTAAGTCTGTGGCCACAAGAGTAAGTCTGTGGCCACAAGAGTAAGTCTGTGGCCACAAGAGTAAGTCTGTGGCCACAAGAGTAAGTCTGTGGCCACAAGAGTAAGTCTGTGGCCACAAGAGTAAGTCTGTGGCCACAAGAGTAAGTCTGTTGCCACAAGAGTAAGTCTGTGGCCACAAGAGTAAGTCTGTGGCCACAAGAGTAAGTCTGTGGCCACAAGAGTAAGTCTGTGGCCACAAGAGTAAGTCTGTGGCCACAAGAGTAAGTCTGTGACCACAAGAGTGAGTCTGTGGCCACAAGAGTGAGTCTGTGGCCACAAGAGTAAGTCTGTGGCCACAAGAGTAAGTCTGTGGCCACAAGAGTTACTCTGTGGCCACAAGAGTAAGTCTGTGGCCACAAGAGTAAGTCTGTGGCCACAAGAGTTACTCTGTGGCCACAAGAGTTACTCTGTGGCCACAAGAGTAAGTCTGTGGCCACAAGAGTTACTCTGTGGCCACAAGAGTAAGTCTGTGGCCACTAGAGTAAGTCTGTGGCCACAAGAGTTACTCTGTGGCCACAAGAGTAAGTCTGTGGCCACAAGAGTAAGTCTGTGGCCACAAGAGTAAGTCTGTGGCCACAAGAGTAAGTCTGTGGCCACAAGAGTGAGTCTGTAGCCACAAGAGTGAGTCTGTGGCCACTTGAGTGAGTCTGTTGCCACATGAGTGAGTCTGTTGCCACATGAGTGAGTCTGTAGCCACATGAGTGAGTCTGTAGCCGCATGAATGAGTCTGTTGCCACATGAGTGAGTCTGTAGCCACTTGAGTGAGTCTGTTGCCACATGAGTGAGTCTGTAGCCACATGAGTGAGCCTGTAGCCACATGAGTGAGTCTGTGGCCACTTGTGTGAGTCTGTTGCCACATGAGTGAGTCAGTAGCCACATGAGTGAGTCTGTGGCCACTTGAGTGAGTCTGTAGCCACATGAGTGAGTCAGTAGCCACATGAGTGAGTCTGTTGCCTCATGAGTGAGTCTGTTGCCACATGAGTGAGTCTGTTGCCACATGAGTGAGTCTGTTGCCACATGAGTGAGTCTGAAGCCACATGAGTGAGTCTGTTGCCACATGACTGAGTCTGTAGCCCCATGAGTGAGTCTGTGGCCACTTGAGTGAGTCTGTTGCCACATGAATGAGTCAGAAGCCACATGAGTGAGTCTGTTGCCACATGAGTGAGTCTGTTGCCACATGAGTGAGTCTGTTGCCACATGAGTGAGTCTGTAGCCGCATGAGTGAGTCTGTTGCCACATGAGTGAGTCTGTAGCCACATGAGTGAGTCTGTTGCCACAAGAGTGAGTCTGTAGCCACATGAGTGAGTCTGTAGCCACTTGAGTGAGTCTGTAACCACATGAGTGAGTCTGTTGCCACAAGAGTGAGTCTGTAGCCACATGAGTGAGTCTGTAGCCACTTGAGTGAGTCTGTAGCCACATGAGTGTCTGTTGCCACATGAGTAAGTCAGTTGCCCCATGAGTGAGTCTGTTGCCACATGAGCGAGGCTGTTGCCACATGAGTAAGTCTGTTGCCACATGAGTGAGTCTGTTGCCACAAGAGTGAGTCTGTAGTAGCATGAGTGAGTATGTTGCCACATGAGTAAGTCTGTTGCCACATGAGTGAGTCTGTTGCCACAAGAGTGAGTCTGTAGCCGCATGAGTTAGTCTGTTGCCACATGAGTAAGTCTGTTGCCACATCAGTGAGTCTGTTGCCTCTGGAGTGAGTCTGTAGCCACATGAGTGAGTCTGTTGCCAAAAGAGTGAGTCTGTAGCCACAAGAGTGAGTCTGTAGCCACAAGAGTGAGTCTGTCGCCACAAGAGTGAGTCTGTGGCCACAAGAGTAAGTCTGTGGCCACAAGAGTAAGTCTGTGGCCACAAGAATAAGTCTGTGGCCACAAGAGTTAGTCTGTGGCCACAAGAGTAAGTCTGTGGCCACAAGAGTAAGTCTGTGGCCATAAGAGTAAGTCTGTGGCCACAAGAGTAAGTCTGTGGCCACAAGAGTAAGTCTGGTGCCACAAGAGTAAGTCTGTGGCCACAAGAGTAAGTCTGTGGCCACAAGAGTAAGTCTGTGGCCACAAGAGTAAGTCTGTGGCCACAAGAGTAAGTCTGTGGCCACAAGAGTAAGTCTGTGGCCACAAGAGTGAGTCTGTGGCCACAAGAGTAAGTCTGTGGCCACAGGAGTAAGTCTGTGGCCACAAGAGTAAGTCTGTGGCCACAAGAGTAAGTCTGTGGCCACAAGAGTAAGTCTGTGGCCACAAGAGTAAGTCTGTGGCCACAAGAGTAAGTCTGTGGCCACAAGAGTAAGTCTGTGGCCACAAGAGTAAGTCTGTGGCCACAAGAGTAAGTCTGTGGCCACAAGAGTGAGTCTGTGGCCACAAGAGTGAGTATCTGGCCACAAGAGTAAGTCTGTGGCCACAAGAGTAAGTCTGTGGCCACAAGAGTAAGTCTGTGGCCACTAGAGTAAGTCTGTGGCCACAAGAGTAAGTCTGTGGCCACAAGAGTAAGTCTGTGGCCACAAGAGTAAGTCTGTGGCCACTAGAGTAAGTCTGTGGCCACAAGAGTAAGTCTGTGGCCACAAGAGTAAGTCTGTGGCCACAAGAGTGAGTCTGTAGCCACACGAGGGAGTCTGTAGCTACAAGAGTTACTCTGTGGCCACAAGAGTAAGTCTGTGGCCACAAGAGTAAGTCTGTGGCCACAAGAGTAAGTCTGTGGCCACAAGAGTAAGTCTGTGGCCACAAGAGTAAGTCTGTGGCCACAAGAGTAAGTCTGTGGCCACAAGAGTAAGTCTGTGGCCACAAGAGTAAGTCTGTGGCCACAAGAGTAAGTCTGTGGCCACAAGAGTAAGTCTGTGGCCACAAGAGTAAGTCTGTGGCCACAAGAGTGAGTCTGTGGCCACAAGAGTGAGTATCTGGCCACAAGAGTAAGTCTGTGGCCACAAGAGTAAGTCTGTGGCCACAAGAGTAAGTCTGTGGCCACAAGAGTAAGTGTGTGGCTACAAGAGTAAGTCTGTGGCCACAAGAGTAAGTCTGTGGCCACAAGAGTAAGTCTGTAGCCACAAGAGTGAGTTTGTGGCCACAAGAGTGAGTCTGTTGCCACAAGAGTGAGTCTGTAGCCACAAGAGTGAGTCTGTAGCCACAAGAGTGAGTCTGTCGCCACAAGAGTGAGTCTGTGGCCACAAGAGTAAGTCTGTGGCCACTAGAGTAAGTCTGTGGCCACAAGAGTAAGTCTGTGGCCACAAGAGTAAGTCTGTGGCCACAAGAGTAAGTCTGTGGCCACATGAGTAAGTCTGTAGCCACACGAGGGAGTCTGTAGCTACAAGAGTTACTCTGTGGCCACAAGAGTAAGTCTGTGGCCACAAGAGTAAGTCTGTGGCCACAAGAAGTGCGCCCTATGAACACCAGTGGCCAAGAAGGACGTCGCTGTACGGACTCAAACACGCCAAAAATAGCGATAGAAGTCTCAAGTTACATAACGTGCAATTTCGTTCCTGTTCATTCAACTAATGTTCATCACGTCGCCTTAGTCATGGTGCCTTCATATGAGCACTGAGAGCCAAAGCATATCAACATGGATGTCGAGATGCGCGGGCTCGTATACGTACCAAAAGCATAGAAAAAATTTGATAGAATATCGACTTATGGTCCGTCTGCGCTATAGTACCGTTATTTATTTCTACGCCCTTAATAAAATGGTGAGACAAAATATTTTACTTAAAAATTACGGCTGGCTGTCACTTTCCCGGGAGTTTCGCGTCGACTTAAGGGAGCGAAAACGAACGTGATCGATTGAATGAAGAAAAGCCATATGTTTCCGTGGGTAAAGGACGCATGAAACTAAGTAAGAACACAATACATTTAATCACTTTTTAAATCTTACTTGCTTTTGAATAATAGGTTGCTTCAAGACGCATCGCTCTGAGCCTGATATGAGGTTGCCACTCAATCATACATTACAAGTGCACCTTTTGATTATCTTGATCCACAGTCCGCTCGCCTAAAGAAACGCGTAAAAAAGCAAACATCGGCATCTTTGGGATGCTTTATTTCCAATCAAGCCTGATACATATGATCTTGAGCATTGGTTTTTCAAATGTCTTATAGCTAACACTATATATAGGACACCACGACGGTTCCCCCGTAAAGCCGGTACCCATTTCCGACACCTGGGTTGAGTGGGGTATTGTGATTGAGCTTTCCCTTATACCCAACGGGGAAAATCGCCGCGCCAGCGCCGGGATACGAACCCTCGTCTCCAGCATACAAGGCCGATCCCTTAACCACTGTGCCACGGAGAGCAAGAGTGAGTGGGTTTAAGCAAACCCAAGGTCTCACATTTTGGAGCCAATAATTATGTGTAGGATTTGAAACGACCTACACTGGAGTACCATTGAAATTGGACATTCACGAAAATGAGGACATTAAATAAACTTCATTTTCGAATTTATAAACTCAAAAATACTATCCCGTTTAGTTCGCTACGTACTTTACAAGAAAAAAAGCACAATTCTATTGATCGCTACTTTGGTTACTTGTGTGAAAACTTTCAGTGTAACATAATCGTCAAATTCGTGCTCTGTGATAGTTTATGTGAACTGGACAAAAAATTTCCCTGACTATGGGATAGCTATTTATTTCAAATACAGATTAAATTAGATAAGTTAGATTGAGCCTCCCTAACCGTAACAAAAGCATTCCAAAGAGAGGAAAGATGCAGGCACCAATTGGTATGGGGTTCAAAGAACGAGGAATCAATACAAAAAGCGAGTCTCATACAAAATCTGCGCACAGAAACAGTAAGTTAAGGAGGAAGGCTACGAAACAACATAAAAGGAGAAGAAAGTTAGAGGTTCTGAAAAATAAGAAAGCAGTGAACAGAAAGAAAAACAGTCCTCAATAAAATAAAAGACATATTTTGTAATAACTAAAAAGATGACGTACTCAAGTCTCAGCTCGGGACCTTACATTTTCCCCCTGGGAGTGCGATTCCCATATATAACATAGTTATACCCTCCAATGGGGCTATTTCGAATACATATGTTCTTAATTCCCAGCTTGTATAACAATTTCATGCTATGCTGTCAAAACTAATGATATTGAACAATTCTTACTGATTTAATAATATTTCATCTCACTGTAGAAAAGATCGTTGGGGACGCGGTGACTGTAAGGAATGCTGGATCCCGGGGTTGTATTGTCGCTCTTCTACAGCACAGCCTTCATGTCTCCTTAAGACAAACCATTTTGCTTTATTTTTGTTCTCTTTTTGATAACAGCTTAACTTTTTATGTTTCTATTATCTTCGCTTTTGTTTATAGATTTAAGTTTACTACTAGGCCTTAGTAGCGAGCCCAAAATAATCTCAAGTAATCCTTAGTTGCTCTGTCAAGTGAGTTTTTCAGTTTTCTCTCCTGAGGTCCTCGGTAGTTATTTTGTGATACTGTGTTATTTGCTTCTTCTTTTTTTACTCATTTAGTTGATATTTGGCTTTTAAATCCTTTTGAGGGATTTGTGCTGGATTTTATTTGGTGTTTTGAGCTCATGTCTGACTTTTTTGTTATAAAATTGAATTTACTTTTTTCCATTAAAATTAAGGACGTTGAAAAATGTTTTCTTTCAGTTCCGCAATTCCATTTGGAGGTACCGTATTTTCATCTTATTTTTGGAAACATAATTTATAGATAGTTTTCCCATCTTTCTCAAGACTACAGATTAAGCTGGTCTAGTTTCATATATTTATGTTTGCATCGTGTCTTTCATTATATTGATTGGATAAATTAAGGTACTTGCATGATAGATCGTAAAGCCCCGAACGTTCTTAACTGTTAAATTGGTTCCACAGCCACTTCTGATGGCAGGTAATCAAATGAAGGCTTCACATTTTTTCCAGCAGCGTTCTTTTCTCACACATCTAGGCTTCTTTAATGTACTCGTCTACAATCCACGCTTCTCAATTCAGGCTCCATTAGGTTGAGTCCTTTCTTGTACTTCCTCATGCACACATCTCCATTAAGATTTATTACTTAGTCCCTTTTCCTTTGTTCCCATATAAAAAAAAATGAATTAATACTTCACACAGTCACATTCTCCTCTCTTCGCTTCGCCATTTGAAGGTAGGTTAAGAAAGCAGAAGAAGAGTTCATGTCACATGCGTGAAACACTCACCAGCGGTGCCTGCAGGAAATTTTTGGGCACCAACAGCTGGGTGCAGCACCTGCACGGTGCACCACGCGGCGTAGATCGCAATCATTCCAAACACGAGAGCTAGGTTGGCCATTCCTAGGTTATTTTACTCTTAATTGGGTTTTAACCCCGCAGTTTGGTCACTTATATAAGCGTACTTCTTGCCTGCTATTCTAATTAAAGATTTCAAATCAAATGTTCAATTCATGATCGAATTTAAGTCTCGTATTACTATCCTTAAAGCTCTGTAAAGTTAACTGACGGTGCTGGTTTACGTGACTTCTTGGTCAACAAAGACGTATTTTATGTAAATTGATTAATACTGAAAATGTCGTTTGAAGGAGTCATAATAAGTCTATAAGAAATGGCTCGCAGTTTGTTAACATAATTCAGTTCACATAAAGTAGGGAATATGAATTAGGCAGTCGAATTCACTGTAAAATCGGGGTAAATTTGATCAGGCTTAGAATTTACTTTGATATCATGCATTAAAATTTTAAGTTATGGAAGTACATTTTCTTGTGAAAACCACATCCAGTACCCTGGATCACTTGATCAGTTGAATTGTTGTTGATTTAGTCGAAGAAACAGCCTTATGGGAAGAAACTACCACACTACGTAAAATAAAGTATATGGAAGTTTGAATGTTTGAGGAAGCATTCAAGTTTTAGCAGATAGTATCCAATAAAATAATTTAACATTTGTAACATGTATTTAAACGCCCTTTCACGGAAGCGAGTTCGACGAAAGTTGAACCCCGTTTTTATAGAGAAAAATATCTATCAAATTATGCATGGAGACGAGCTATAGACATCCAATTTCTTTCTTCAACTGGCTAAATTGTTGTATTCTGAAATAAGAAAAACGCGTGCCGCCAAGTCTTTCAATGAACTCCCCAAATGATGGAAATGTACTTCAGGAAACGTCGACACAACACGTGAAGGCAAGAAGACCTTTGCTCTCTTCTCATCCCTGGAGGAACAAAATTCTTTGTGACATAGAACCCCATACAGAATTTCCTAAGGTTTAATTTTAGACTAACAGTTCAAGAATTATCCAAATTAAGGGAATTCAAAAAGGCGTCGCACGAGCATTGTGAAGATCAACCTCAAAACGGCACTGCGAGTGCGCAACAGAACTAGCTCTCTAGTACCTTGAGTAAGTGCCGATAGTTCTACAGCTGAATTTTATAGTAATTTTCTACACTGACTTGAATGCTCTTTCGATAATAACTGGAAAAATAAACACTCATATTTTAAGCATGCTTTGTTACATATGTGTTGATTTATATAATGCGGTCATTCATGATACTTTCTTCCAGTGCAGAATTAAAACAATAATTTCCTAACGCGGTAATTTTATACTGGGTTTTAATAATGTGGCTATAAGTAGTCTTTTCTATCTGGCAACATTCCGTTCGCGGGAATTCATCGCTTGCGCGGTTTATGGTTTCTTCTACCGTGGCGCAGCTTTAGCGCCGCTTTACTGCAGTCCGCCCGCACCGCTGTCGGCCGCCGAGCTGTCGGCCTTGCGGGTTACCGGTCCGCCTGCTAAGCTTTCCAGCTTCAGTCGCACCATCGAACTCGTACGGGCGGGTGTGTGGTCTTAAACGCTTGTTCACCTGAGCTCTGAAACCTATCGAATCTAAATGCTCCGAACGTAACCTAACATGTTGTTTTTCAAGCATAGTGAATGCGATTATTTTTGTTCTTCTGAATAGTGGGTATTGGTGAAGTTCTGGATTTACTGTCTTTGAACTACGGGTGTAGTTGTTCGCGTGGAGTTGGTGTCGCGACTCAACCAAATTCCATTTGAATCCGGCTGTTGATCCTTCCTTATTCATATCGTTCATAGGTGATGTTCACTGTGGTGGCAGGGCAAAGCGACTGAGACGTGTTGATCAACCAACAAAACATTTATTCAACCCTAGTAACACAAAATAATTATCAACGTATGTGAATGCACAAATTTCATCATTCGTAGCTATGTTTTGGTTCTATAAACGATGATAAATTTTTCTCCGCCCTATTTCGAGTGAAATCAAATTACGTTCTTCATTGTTCAAGATCCGTGGACTGAAAGTTTCATTGATAATATCGCCCCAGGTGAATGTTTCTAGAAGAAAGTTACCGCGCTGGCTCTCATACATGGAAGCTGGAACGTGTTCCAGTGTTTTGGGCACAGTTCTTCATCTCAATGCTGGAAGCAGTAAACTTCCTGATTCAGCAGTATAGGAAGGAATGCATTACTAAAATTAGCGTCCTATTTCTAAATAGCGTTCCGGTTTCGAGGGATCGAAGCTGGTGAATGGAATTATTATCATTGTTGTCATTGTATAACCTCCTCCTCTTAAGTATCACTACAGGAGTGAAAAATTTGTTGTGTCGCTTGGCAAACTCTCCACGCTGACAAATGAAGGCATAACATCTCAATGAGACGGAAAGGGAAATGAGAACAAACAATAAAGGAAGATGTTTGTACAGGATATCGGTTGCCCGGTATGGCGGATTCCCTACGTGAAAGACTGCGAAGTAAAGAATAGGAGGCAAATCAAAACTAAATGTAAACTAAAACTGTAAACCTAAACAAACAACAAACTCAATCGAGTTCGGGGTTGCCGCTGAGGAGCGCTAGCCCCTCAGGGTACGCAAACGACGACATGCTCCAACAGCGTGCCCCCCTCAGTGTAGCTCTGGCATTCTACGCATCCCTAGAAAAGCCTAATTCCCAAAACACGATGACTATCCTTTCCAGCTTCCGCCTATGGAAGGCATGCTACTTGAAACTCTTTTAATTTTTCGCATCAGGGTTTTTAAAATTTCGCTGTTAACAAAAGTAATCTCATGCTATCGACAACATCGTCGGTTGCGTCTGAACCAGACCTTGTTATTTGAGTTCAACGAGCAAGCGTCGCGCTGTGCCTCGGTTGACGTCACCAACTTCGCACCTCTTGCCCCCGCTAATCCTGCTTCTTCCAACATTCATTATTGGATGCGTATCCTGTTCTTTTGTTTCTTTATTTCTTATGCATCTTCGTACGAATTTTCACACTTCTAAAATGACTAGAATATTTCAAGTTAAACTGTGTTCGTTTCAAAAGTGTTTTTGTTTTTCGTTAAATAAGTGCCAGCAATGAAATTTTGAAACATGCTTGGTATTGAACTCAGACACACTTTGAGTTGAATACGTTGTATTCATTAAATAAACAGTGGTCAGAGCTTCGCAAGAATGTCATTAAAAACAGGAAAGCTTTTGCCCGAAGACTAATCTTGATTACGTAGTGAAGATGTGCTCATGATTCAAACGTGATGAAAGGTATCACTTAAATTTTTTTCCCAAACAAATTAGATAAATAATTCACATGGAAGTCGTACTGTAAAGTAATATTTTTTTGACCAGGCCTTTCTTAGAAACCAAACATCGCATTCCCGCCCTTCCTGTGAGTTCACTGAACGCGTTCACCTATTTGAAACCTAAGTTCAATGAAAACGTTTGAAACCGCATATTTTCACTGTATAAGGAAAATTTCACTAGCTTCCTGAAATTTCAATTAGGTGTTTTGATATAGATTTGAATATTCATGTTGCCATGGATCATAAAAGAAATGTAACATAAACATAAATTTTGTTCGAAACTTTTCTGTACAATTCACACGTAAATTTCCCTGCTGCCGCTAACTGATCGCACGACCGTATCAGTATTTTCTTAATGCCAGCGCACTAGACATAGGTGGTCTACGCAGTGTCGAGCTGATGCTGCATTCATTTAGGCACGATTTTCTTCGAAAAAGTAGATAAGGGGACAGTTTTGTGAGTTGTAACACTGCTTTTCTCTTGTAATAGCAGCTAAAATCTTTAAAGCTCTATCACAATTTGTTGTCAGTTTTTTCCACTTAAAAACGAACAAACTTGAGCTAAGTTTGAACAAAAAAACCCAAGAAAGAGGATGGAAAACGTGTGACGAAAAAGTAAAGTGCTAAAGTTCTTCAGAAACGCGCATTCGAGTTTTTCGTTAAATGAAATAAAGCAATACACTTAAATTTTATTGTTTTCGACTGTGATCCTTTGAAATTGAAGTTTATTATGATGCTAAGATTTCGGTGGACGTAACTAAAACCTTACAAAGGTTCAGGAATCCTGCCTTTGAAAATATTGGATTGCCTCTTTTCGTTTCCCTCGATGCTTAATAGAAGGGAATTGTTCTCTGACATATCAAAAGAACAACCATCAGTAAGTCAATGAGAGAAAATGATTGCTATCTGTGTTCCCTAGTTTCATGTTTGATTGGAAAAAATAATTGCAAACAATATTTCCGAAAGTTCGTTGATAATTGTTCAATTCTTGTTAACATGAGCGAGAAACTTGGTCTAGAAAACTCGCGTGAGGCGTGCCTTCAAGTCTGCGCTCGGTTTGGTGACGGTTGTCGAGTGCCGCTCAAGCTGCGCAAACTCGTTGCATCAAAATTAT
Organism: Morinoia aosen; assembly: GCA_030386875.1. Taxonomy (NCBI): domain Eukaryota; kingdom Metazoa; phylum Arthropoda; class Malacostraca; order Amphipoda; family Talitridae; genus Morinoia; species Morinoia aosen. The sequence continues at coordinate 78,204,333 of CM059572.1, read as the reverse complement.
TTAAATTTCAACAGCGAAACGGCTGTGTGTTTGTTTCTGTACGTTTCTGAGATTCAAGATAAGAACTTCGGGCTGCGTCTTGCCTCGCGTGGTTACAGCAATGTTCTAAAATAGGTTCCAATATACTGGTCCAATATAGAGAATGGCACGTTTCTTAGAAGTGGCGTTTAAAGTTTACTATGTCAAAAGGTTCTTTTCAAGGACAGGGATTTCTTTCGAATTCTTTCTTTGCGTATCTTCCCTCTTTCTTGAAGAGAAGAGAGATAATTTCGCTCTTAAAGCGCTATTTATGAGTAAAAATATGAGGTACGTGCACTAAAACATTTTTGAAGTTTGCGAAGTCGTTGTCGTTATGTTTACGCCGTTGAACCATTTTCAGAGGACTTTATAATCGTTGTAAACAGTATTTTATGGGGCCGTCACTGTTTTTAGTGTTGTATACGGTTGCAGAAATTTTACCGGACACAATATGAGCAAAATTAATTGTATTGTTACCACAGAAACGATGAAGTATGATGTGATAAATGACAAAATATAAAAATATCCATTGACAGAAAGTCAAAGAATTAGTTCGTGTTCTTCATGATCATAAAATTTTCGTGATTCTACTGCCACTCTTGAAGCACACCTAGATATCCAACTGCACTTCAACTCATAAGCGAATATCGTTCGGCCTTATGCCATTATTAGTTATTTTCTGCAACATCCACGACATTTGGATGATGAGAGGGTGTTTCATCAGCATCTGGTCACCGTGTGATTCTTGTGACTTCAATGCAGATAAGAAGTGATCTGATCATCCCAACTTCAATTTAATTTTAGCTCAAGTTCACGTGTAACTGAGTTCTCACTTACGTATGTGACACTGAGTTTCAGGGGTTGGTCAATTTTGTGGAGTTGGTGGAAGAAGCCTGAGTGCGCAACATCCAATTAACTGATCGTATTATCTTGAGGCAGAATATGGAAAAATGAAAGTCGTAAGCTTTGTCAATTGACGAAGACAAAGCAGTACAGTAATAAGATGCTGCAGCGCATACCTAGGTAGAACATATTTGTTGTTATGGTTAAGGGCTTGAGAATTTAAGCTCATCGCACTGCCTCTACGTATACTCCTTGTTTTTTGTGTAACTTGTTTCAAAACTTTTTACCTTGCATGTGAGGAGGCAAAGCTAAATTTTAGCCCATGCCATCAGTCTATACGGTGATAACTGGTAGTTTAAGAAATTACCCGTTTACGTAGTATGTATGACTTCATGTAGGATCACTATGCACTTCTGGTTCAATAAATTAGCAAATGTAATGCACGAATGTATAGCAAATCTTGATTGATTTTCGTTACTAGACACCGTTTCGTACGCATGACGAACCTAGGATTTACATTTACACTTTTCGTGTAATTCAGACGATCCTTAGTCTTCAGCATCCTCGTAGATGCCTACATTTGCAAACTGTACACGATTAATTTTTGGTTAGGTTTCGTCATCAAACGGTAGTGCAGCTAACTGTCGACTCATTACTAAATTACATTATGATTTGAAGCACAGTAGATTGTTTTGATAACTTACTTTCGATACGGCACCAGTTTTTCTTAATTTGAACGTGTTACTGCAGATGCGCATAGTGCCTGTGTTGGGTGCCACATACACGTTACTGGAATAAGGTGAATCCTCTTTTTTCTGAACTGTAACAGAAATCGCTAATTTTGTATTGTATGCGTATTTTGTTACGTGCGAACATTATTATTATTTCTGCTTGCAACGAACCTACTTCAATTTTAAGAGACTTCATAATTACCTAACGCAATTCTTCGCTGTCTTAATTCCTTTCCGTGCTGATTGGCCTGCGCTAATTAACTGCTTTTATGTACGTGACTGTCTCAACCAATCCAATTATAAAATCGGTTGAGCTAGTTAATCTCTCAGCAAAATTCTACTGTACTATAACATGTTTTATTTTCAGACGTTATTTCGTGTGTAGAAGGCCAGCGATATGCAGGCCTTTGCTAGGAATTGCTGTTTATTTCTTGTAGCGACAGCTCTTGCTCTTGAAGTCTCAGCAGCAGGTGAGTCTTCTTCCTTGCTCTTGAAAATGTCACTTTTTTAAAATTAATTAAAACAGTTTGTAAGGCATACCGTGCAGTTTTCAAAACTTCGCTAGTACATAATAATGTGATTTCATTCTCCCATTTTTATCTGGACAGTTTCAAAGTGTAACTTCTTTCTTTTTATTCTATTCATCTAATTTTAAATAAATATCAGTGTGAATTTAAATTACGATTTGGAAATCATATATTTGCAATCATTAAATAGTGTTCCTGTGTCTGGTGTTCATGGTGTGAATGGGGACGAACTTAGCAACCACACAACCAACATACTGTGCATTATTTTATACGTGTGATTATATTAACGATGTGTGAGGGAAAAAACTGGTTTTCATACTGCTGAGCCAAAACCATTGTCCTGCGTTTATCGTGTTTTCTATGTTGAAATAAGTTATTAAAGTATGAAACTGTAGTGAAGCTTTATTGGATTATGCGGAACACAGTTGTAGTCTCTTTGTATCTTGAGTTAATAGCCATTTGAATTACGCATAGCTACGATGAAAACAATACAAACAGAAAAAATGCGTAAATGCGCGAAAATATCGTTAGCAAGCAACCCAAATTGAACTGGTGAATGACCGAACTGATGACCTGTACGTCATACATCGCTTTCTGTTTAGACAAGTAATGACAGTTTCCGGTTGTGTGTGCCTTGCTCTGAAAGCAACAACGGGAAACGTACCGCACTGCATCATTGACTTTACATTGTGTGTCAGTGTTGATCCACGACACTTGCAAAGACAAACTGCTGATACAAGTTCAGGCGATACGATTGGGAAGTTGGGATTGAGCAGCATAGAATGAGATCAAGTAATTACTTTATGTTGCAACACCCTTCAAGTGTACATGAGTACTCGTACGTGCTCTAGTAAATAAAAGAAGTGTTGCAGAATTACCTAAATGTGTAAATTAGATTCCAAGAAATTTTCCGGTAAACCATAGTAATGAAAAAAATGGGAGAATCAAAACTAGTGTAGACTGTAGTATTAGCTTCCCTTTATAAATAGTTACATTAGAACAAGCGCTTTTCGGAGAATGTGTGTGAAAGTTAGTTAAAAATCTCGCTGAGTCGACCTGACAGTTCGCTATGCACATAGTTCGATCACAGGAAGGTCGTTGATTATACATGTATGAGCGAGCTCTCAGTAAACTCACAGGTTATTTTTCAGCTACAGTCTACAGGTGAGCGAATAAATTGAATAAATCCGAACAGGTCACTAATTTGCTTGAATCAAAAATTAATGAGCTGGACTCCGAAACGTTTTCCTATTAAATATGATTAACTTCCTTGGAATTTTCCTCGTTTTTAAGTTCCTCTCGACGAATAAATCAAATTGTTTTCACTCAAATTTAAGAGCAATAAACATTGTGCCATTCACAGTGCGCTTAAATTTATTTCAGTTGATCCAAAAAGTTGCTTCAGTGTTTATTGCTTCTGTATTTACGGCTTGAGTGACTCAGTTATGATGATTGTAAAACTGTGTGTCATGTTGTTAATGTTTTGCAGGCCTCTCATATGTTTATCTAATTACTCTGCACGTTGTCTTGTAAATAGTTCTTACAGTATTGAGTCAGAAAACGATGATTATATTATGTTTTTTACCTTCTTTCGTACTGTTAAAAGCTCTTGTTTCAGTAATGATCAATTTCCAATACTGTTTGTGGAGCTTTTTGTATAGATCTCCGCTATGCAGCGCGTCACTGGATGGCCGGGCGTCGCAAGCATCGCTTCGCACCAAAGAACAATAGCGTCGAGGGAACAAAACAATCGTTAATAGGAGCGTTACAAAAGCTAGTTCTGCTCTTGTGCAATGTCTTGCGTGAGAATGAGTTTTTCTTCTTCTATTCAGTGATTTCCACCGTGAACTGACAGAATGTTGAATTTTAACCCTCAACCATGCGTGTGCCTCATCTGTTTAACAAAATGCTCGTACAGATTTCTCTTCCGATTTAGACTTTCCACTGGTTCTCCTTCCCTCCATTTTGATAAATTATTTGTAAAGTTAAATTGATCGAATTCATTATACGAACCTTTTTTATTAAGTAATACGAGTTTATGTATTAATTATCCCATTTCAAAACAACATTACAACAAAATTACTCGCAGAGAAGCTATGTCCATTCTTTTTCTGTGTACTCAAAGATCAATTGGGCTGTGGCTACTTTTGAATTCACCTGTAGATGTTCGTGTAGCTCGGCTTTGGCTACCTCCAGCCCTTGTGTTTCCTACGATGTTCAGTTTCGCAGTTTCTACCAGTGCAATAAATTTTGCCTTTTCGAAATCAGAATGAGGTTTCAATCATGATGTTTCTTAGATTTTCCAATATGGTGGAACTCGTTTTTTTTTCTGGCAATGAGTGTAAATAACATAATGGTTCATATAATGTTTTTAATTTTGTGTTGAGCTCAGTTTATATCGCCAAAGTATGTTTTGGTTCATGGAAATTTATGTTGATTATGGAATAGCTTGTGCGTAGGTAGAGTTGTAAACTGAAGGCCTTGTCAGTCAAATATTTCAAACTTAAAAGTGCACCGTACGTAGCTCTCTTTGTTAAGTACTGAAGTGTATTTGCCCTGAAGTTGAAGTGATTCTCATACGCTGCCTTAACACGTGTTTCTAAGGAAGGTCATGTTCGCTGTCGTGATAATACGAGCAAAGAAGTTATTCTCTTGTGCCCTTAAATTAAAGTTAAGCATGACATTGGCTAAGCTGCTGCTGTTCACTTGACCACCTGCCGAAACGGTGATGAAAATTGGTGTGCTCTGCACAGTTATTCATCGGATATTTAGTCCGTTCGCTTCATTGCAGCAACTATTCTATATTACTCACAATTTTTTTAAATCGTGTGTTTTCGAAATTAAGGAAGTGGTTTTGAGTTGCGACTCATCATCAACTAAACTGCCGCTGCGGCCCTGTTAGTGCTATCATTTCATGGAGTAGTTGTAGGTCTTTCACCGGTTCTTTCATGGTGCTAATGGTCAGAAAAGTATTGAGAAATACAACTCAATTGTCACTCTCAATGGATTTATAGTTGAAAAAATGGCATTAAAGCCTTGCCATGTAATTTTTTATTTACTACCCCCAACAACATTTTTCTTGTGAAAATATTGCCCGAAGTATGTTAGATAAGCCCTCGTTTCAGTTATCTTATACAACTCAAATTGAAAATAATTGAATCATGTTTAATAATGTCAACGAAAGAAGATTTCTGTTGACGTTCGGTATTTCGTGCGAGGATGTTTTTAGAGTTTTTTTAATGTAAGTCTACCAGGTACGCCGATTTCGTGACGTAATTTTTTTTGCTTGATATTCAAAGTTTGTTGGCAACTTTGATTCTAATTTTTAATTGTCCAATGCCGTTTTTAAATAGATTTATATATAGCTCAAGCCCTGATAGTCTGTAACATTAGTGCTAATGGTACGATTGTGAAGAGCGTCTGCACAAGTACTTGCACAAAAGAATATATTGCGGTGCCATCAATGTCGATGACGAATATGCCGGTACAGCGAGCTCCAACACCGGTCTCATTAGTAAAGCCATGCTGTTGTAAGACAATAAGGCGTCAATCATTAGGCTCTTCAATAATTAGGCGTCAATCAAATGTTTTAACGTACAACAGATTTCAAGCGGATGAATTGTGTCAGGAAACGAGACACGATATCCTTGAAGTCATTTAGGAAATATATTCAATCAACTAAACGATAGCTATGCCTAAAAAAAAGGAACAACTGTGCTGGCTGCTCTTTTGCTTTGACAGGCATATCCTTATCCGCTGCTGGCCACAATAGTGACTCTTTCGTTTCGCGAAGATCAGAGAGAAAGTTTCGCTCATCACTCCTGGCGACTGACTGCTGTCTGTGCACTCTCTGTGTCTGTTAATCCTCGCCGACAGATGATTGCTTGGGTTAAACGCATCCAATTCTTATACTGGTAGAATTTTCCCACAAAAGTGATTATTATCATATAATATGTCACAGTGCAAAAACTGTTCACTCCACCTGTGATTTAGAACTTAATTTTGTACGCTACTGAAGCTAGTGTCTCTAAATGGCCCGTAACCTAGCAGGCTGTTCCCAATTTACAAGATATTAGCTCGAGGAATAAGGCAACCGCCGTCTCGATTCTCGATGGGACTTAAGTGTTGTGTTCCCAATTCGCATGCAGTGCACTAAACGTAATAACATGCGCCCGTGTCATGGGGCGGTGATGAGCGTGATCATGCAGCACTGTGCTGCACCGCCACGCTTCTTTTTAGAAGTCTCGGAGGCTCTTGAAACCTACCATCATATTTCACGATTTTGTCTTGAAAAACAGTGATGTGGGCAATTTTTTCGTAGAAGTTTAGCGGATGTAATTTCAAACCAAATATAGCCTTTTTTTCGTTGCGTAAATGTTGCCTTGTTAACGTTAGGGCATGGGTGCCTCAAGAGGCTACACCTAAGCAACTATAGCTGCCACCAAGCCGCGCAGTGTGTGCTGTTACATTCGAGAATCACATCACTATGTACCGTCGAAGTATTGAAAACTGCACGACATACCAGACCGTATTAGCAAACCTTTGCGTGTGTTCGCTACCGTCAGAACTATGTCGTGTGCATTGCATCACCATCACAATTGATAAAACTGAAAGGTCTTGTTTGAAGGGGATAGTCACGAACTCGCCAGATGTCCTAGTATGTCTATAAATAACAGTAATAGTTTTCATATAACATATTGTTTCGAGTTTTAACTGCGTATAAAGACATGTGGGAAAGTGGAACGTCCGTTTAAGTGTTAATAATATTTTTCCTATCATTGCATTAAACATGAATTTGATGTTCAGCTCTCCTTAAGGTAATTTACTTCAACTGAGCCTTCAACTGTGCAGCCTTTCTTGAACTGTGACATGCGGGGATTTAATGCAGATAATCAAACTGGTAAAAGCGCCAAAATATACGGTTCGTCACAATTTGCGTCGGTTCAATGAATTTAGAACTGCCGAAGATCATCGTAGAAGTGGTTATCCTCTAACTTATCGCACCCGCCAGGTTAGCCGAGTCGTTAAAGCTAGAGGTAAAACTCGAGAAGGTCATTGCTGAAGTTTTGTCACCATTCTAGACTCGTAAGCATCAGCAACTCAATGACACCATTAAGGTATTAAAACTGGCTAGGACAATGATTCTTTTGCAGAATTTGATGGAGGGTACACTCGCAGATGGCATTGAGTTTCACCTGAGAAAATTTTGCCTGCCAAAATGTCAACTGACAAAATGATTGAGAAGGAAAGTCTTTGGTAGACATTCTAGAGTCACAGCGAACAGATTTTAGATTTTAAAAACCCTCTTCGGTCATAAAGAGGCTACCGTTTCCGAAAACATGGAATATTTCTTAAAGCTTGCTCACAATCCTGCTGAGAGCATTCGAGGCAGACATGAGCTTGTGATTCTGTTAGAGATGGAAATATTGAATGATACATGACTAATCATAATTTAGGCCAACAATTTGTTGAATATTGTTATAGTAATTTGGTTTTCGCGGAAAAGAAGGCATTTCTACTGTTTTGTTGGTCCAAGGATTTGGTCCGCACCCGCTGCGCGTAGTGGTTTCGGTTTCCAATAATTTGACTGTTTCTCATAATGCTTGCATTAACTTGATTTATTTTGATCCTATTTACTTCAGGATTTTTTTCGATGTATGTTCAGAAAACCGTGTTAGGTTCACTTGCTCAACCGTGGTGATTGCCCTCGTTGACGCGAGTTCGGCCTTCGGACGCTAGCCGACTGACCTGAAGGCCAGCGATGTTCACCCACTGACACAGTTATACTAGAGCGCATGTGCACTCCGTGGTACTTGTTTCTTGAATTCTAAAGCTATGGAGACCTAGAGTGCAGAGACACACGGCCGGCTAGGTTGCTCCTAATTTACTTTGGGTTGTCCTCGGAAGATTGTCAGCTATCTTGGATAAATTAGTTTTAGGATTGAAATCGAAAGGAAGGATACATTGATATATAATAAATTGGTAATGTACTTATTTTGAATTGCATTGAAAAGAAAAGAATATTTGTACACAAGGAGTTCCGAGACTCGAACTCAGGACTTATAAATTACCGAGCCGGCACGCTATCGATTGCGCTACCAATCACCCTAAAAGGTGACCGAAGCCCAACGACAGCAATGCTTGGCCCAGTGCAGGTACGTGCTGTCCCGACATATATTTTACTCCCTATTTTTATCGAGAGTTCACAGTCTAGTAAACTCCCAGAAACAGATACTGAATCTGGTACGAGAAGCTGCTGCTTCCACAAGTTGAAACGAAATAAATGTACACAAGGAGTTCCGAGACTCGAACTCAGGACTTATAAATTACCGAGCCGGCACGCTATCGATTGCGCTACCAATCACCCTAAAAGGTGACCGAAGCCCAACGACAGCAATGCTTGGCCCAGTGCAGGTACGTGCTGTCCCGACATATATTTTACTCCCTATTTTTATCGAGAGTTCACAGTCTAGTAAACTCCCAGAAACAGATACTGAATCTGGTACGAGAAGCTGCTGCTTCCACAAGTTGAAACGAAATAAATGTACACAAGGAGTTCCGAGACTCGAACTCAGGACTTATAAATTACCGAGCCGGCACGCTATCGATTGCGCTACCAATCACCCTAAAAGGTGACCGAAGCCCAACGACAGCAATGCTTGGCCCAGTGCAGGTACGTGCTGTCCCGACATATATTTTACTCCCTATTTTTATCGAGAGTTCACAGTCTAGTAAACTCCCAGAAACAGATACTGAATCTGGTACGAGAAGCTGCTGCTTCCACAAGTTGAAACGAAATAAATGTACACAAGGAGTTCCGAGACTCGAACTCAGGACTTATAAATTACCGAGCCGGCACGCTATCGATTGCGCTACCAATCACCCTAAAAGGTGACCGAAGCCCAACGACAGCAATGCTTGGCCCAGTGCAGGTACGTGCTGTCCCGACATATATTTTACTCCCTATTTTTATCGAGAGTTCACAGTCTAGTAAACTCCCAGAAACAGATACTGAATCTGGTACGAGAAGCTGCTGCTTCCACAAGTTGAAACGAAATAAATGTACACAAGGAGTTCCGAGACTCGAACTCAGGACTTATAAATTACCGAGCCGGCACGCTATCGATTGCGCTACCAATCACCCTAAAAGGTGACCGAAGCCCAACGACAGCAATGCTTGGCCCAGTGCAGGTACGTGCTGTCCCGACATATATTTTACTCCCTATTTTTATCGAGAGTTCACAGTCTAGTAAACTCCCAGAAACAGATACTGAATCTGGTACGAGAAGCTGCTGCTTCCACAAGTTGAAACGAAATAAATTCTGGGAGTTTACTAGACTGTGAACTCTCGATAAAAATAGGGAGTGAAAAGAATATTCGGTCATAGCTCTAGAATAAACCAGTATGGACCCCATTTTGTTAGCATCATCGTTATTCTTGTGTGTTAAGGTTTACTTTCCGCAGTGCGAGTGTGCGTTGCCGGCCGAGATGCGGAAACTGCTTGTCGGAAAATGGAGGCCCGGAAAAATCCTGTGCCGCTCACGTGCTTCGTCACCCAGGACAGGTTAGTGAAGGCACCGCATCTATTGACGCTGCTCGGAAATGACCGAAAATTGTTTGAATTTGATTCTCAGGTAATGTAGATTTCGTCGCATTTATTTAGAGCTGATAGCATGCTTCATGAATCAACTCCGTTCCAGATGTTTTCATGTGATAGCGTCATTGATGCGCATGTATTTTATAATATGTTCTATTGTTTTATTTGTAAATGAAAGAGTGCGCTCAAGTTACGTTCGTTAAGTTATTTGCCGCTGTTATTAATCGCTTAGCAATAGGAAAAGTTGAATGAATAGTAATATAAACATTCGTCTTGTTTGAGACATCTTGCCTGCAACTAAGGCGGAGTTCACACTATATAGAGGGATAAGATATTTATCTCCGAAACATGCGATACACGATAATTATCCTCAAGATAAGTTACTGCACACATCTAAGTTTTGCTTTTTGCAAAGTCTAACAATAAATAAAATAGCAAGGATAGTCGCTTTTAAAAGATCCATTATCAGTTAGTCGTTTAATAAATAGAAGAACCTAAAATGATATATAAAATTGAACGTTTCGACTACAGGAGTCATCTTCAGCATTAACAAGATCTAAGGAAGACAAAAAATATATTTTATTGAAAATAAGTGCAATAGTAAAAACAAATAAAAAGAAGTGGACGAAAAAAGACGGAGAACAAAACTAAAATGCTATTAACAGAGGGAATGACGATTCAGTTTCATTTAAAATAGGTTTGTCTTTCATGATAAAAAGAGATTCTAAAATACGAAGGTCTGATTGACTAGATGTGGATCCTATTATCTGGAAGTTGTCCAAGCGAACTAGCTGGTCGCACTTCTCGGCATGAGTGCGTACCGAAGAGTGAGGGGGAGAGGCAAGGGGATTATTGGTTCGGAAGCTCCTTCCAGCATGCTCCGCCACACGAATATGGAGGGCCCTTTTTGTTGACCCAACATATTCCGACGCACACAGTGCGCAACAGTATTTGTAAACGACGTGCGAAAGCAATGCTTTAGGGAGCTTATCTTTGTAGTGAAAAAAATAATTAATTTTATATCTGTTCAACAATATAATCCGAAAATTGATATGCGTGAAATGTTTAGCTAACAATGAAAGTATCTCTTTCTTGAGTTTCTCGGATTGGTATCCAAAATAGGGCAAGCAGAAGTAAAAATCCTTCTTTCCCACAGTTTTTATAGGCAATCTGTTATGAAACCTGACATTTAAAAATTTCTTCATGGCAGAATCTATTAATCTGGATGGGAAGCCATTATTGTGAAAGAATTGCCGCAAAAATTCCATTTCACAGTGAAATGCATAAAAACTTGAACAGACATTATAACCCCTGCATAACAATGTTTTAACACTATTGATCTTAAAGTTAAAATTACAAAAACTGTAAAAGCTGGTCCCTAGCCCAGTAAAAGTTGGCTTACGATAGACAGAGCTCTGAAATTTGCCATTGTGGCGCGTAATTGTGCAATCTAAAAACGGGAGACAATCAGCAGCTTCAACTTCCATTGTAAATTTAATATTTGGATGTTGGGAATTTAAGTACTTCAAAAAATGCTTACTGTGTGAGCTATCGCGGAATAAAATAAATGTGTCATCAATATAACGTCTATAGAACACAGGTTTGTACTCTACAGGGCACTGGCTCAACCATTGCTGTTCGTGGAAGGACATGAATATATTGGCAAAAGTCGGCCCTAAGGGGAGCCCCATTCCTAAACCATCTAATTGTCTGTAAAAAACATAGTCAAATATAAAGAAAGAATTCATGACGGAGAGCTGCAATAAAGTTTTAAACAGTGCCCTAGTTAAACCGATGACTGAATCAGTTTGAGCGAATAAATAGTGCAAACAAATTTCAATTGTCTCCTGCAGCGGTATGTTAGTAAACAAGTTTTCTACGTCAAAAGAAGCCATAAAAAGTTTATCAGCGTTACCCAATTGAACAACGTCATTGACAAAAGACTGCGAATTATCCACAGTATACTCGTTACCGGTGAATGGAGTTAAAATAGGAACTAAAAACTTCGCAAGGTTGAAGCTAGGGGTGCGATATGACGCAAAAATAGGCCTAAACGGAAAGTTTACACTAAAGTCTGGTTTGTGGATCTTTGGTAAGCCATACAAAACCCCTGGAGCACTTCCAGACACCAGTAGCGTCCTGCAAAGTTCATCAGAGATCGAACCTAATTTTTTCAGTTTACGTAGAAAGTTATTAATTTTGTCTTCGATACTAGTGGTGAATTTAGTTATAGGATCTGTTATTACTGCAAACTTAGTTTGATCAGAAATAATTTTTTTCATACTGTGTATATATTTATCACGGTCAACTATGACAACTCCCCTACCTTTATCCGGACTCGAGACAACTAAGGTTTTGTTTAAGGCTAGCTTCTTTAAAAGTGCAATATCATCTCTGCTAAATATACAGGAAAATATTTTAAAAGGCTTGAAATTATAAAAGTATTTATGAGCTACGGTTTTTAGTTGATTTTTGATTACGGAAAACTTGCTCGGTTCGATGGACTTGAGGCTAACAGCAAGTTTCTCAAAACATAAAAAATATTTAAAAAAATCTAACTTATACACCGGTAAACAAAAATCTAAGCCAAATGCAAGCAAATATGTGAGGCGCGCAGATAGCGACACGGAACTGAAGTTAAAAACCACTTTAGATGGATCGCAGGGCTGGACCTTGCTGTGGATGCCAAGACTTTTGAGCTTCTTCTCGTGGGTCAATTCTGTAGTAGTCACGAAGGCCATGGTTGATTGATTAACGTGGTGCATAATCAATAAGGAAGTTATGAACGGAAATCTGGAGCGCAAAGATAGTTTCAGGGCCTCAACTTCAGCTGTCAATTTAACAAGGGCCCTCTTTTTCACAGAGATCTCGTTCACAAGGAGTTTTAATTGCCAAGTGGTGTAGAAGTGCGATGACATTAATGACTTCTTATACAGTTTGAAGCGAAGAAATTTCGGCACAGTGTCGTATATCTTGCAAGTCTCTAAAAACTTCACATCAAGCCTCACTTTGGAGAGCTTCCGAGAACAGTTTTCAAATCTTCTGTACAAGCGTAAACTATCCACGCCATAGCAGCGGCGAAGGTAACTGCACACATCTAAGTTTTGCTTTTTGCAAAGTCTAACAATAAATAAAATAGCAAGGATAGTCGCTTTTAAAAGATCCATTATCAGTTAGTCGTTTAATAAATAGAAGAACCTAAAATGATATATAAAATTGAACGTTTCGACTACAGGAGTCATCTTCAGCATTAACAAGATCTAAGGAAGACAAAAAATATATTTTATTGAAAATAAGTGCAATAGTAAAAACAAATAAAAAGAAGTGGACGAAAAAAGACGGAGAACAAAACTAAAATGCTATGAACAGAGGGAATAGATACAATTATAGAGGGAATAGATACAATAGATCCCATAGATACAATTACTGTATCTATGGGAATTAGCTCTCCCGGGGGAAAATGTAAGGGAGTTAGAGTTAGGCTGGCCTCCTATTTGTTGGAATAGAATAGGATTTTTGTTTGTTATAGACCATCTTTTTCGGTTCAATGCTGTCCTGTTTTCAGCACGTACTACTTTCCTCTTCAACTTTTTCATTGTTTCATTAACTTCTTTCTTAGGTCTATGTTTCTATGTTAGATGTTTCTATTGTTCTATTGTTTCTATGCACCCTATGCCTAGATTCCGCGTTCCCTTAACTCCACACTAGGCGTGGACTTCATACTTCCTCTATTTGGACATCTTTGTCATGGTAACTTTCTTATAATCGATCACTCAATCTGCCGATATCGTACGACACTGAAGGATCGAAGAGACACGCACGCTTTGTCTCTTGATACACGCATCTTACGACAGATATCGCCATCGTACTGGTGTGAACCAGTTTTGTCGTCTCTCCGTATTTTTAATGGATCTGAGCGCGTCGTATCTCACGAGACAATTATCGCCTATCGCTTACGACCTACAGACATGTATCTTATCTCGCTGGTGTGAACGCCGCCCAATGCGGCGAGTCGGGGTACGGATCGAAGGCAGACATGCCCATTTATCTTGAGGTGGACATGTTTTCTAAGCAAAAGTACATTTTGTATCAAGTGTGTAAGGGGTTCTTTAAATATACCTAGGTGTTCGAACTTACAGAATGTTGGTTTTATTCTGTATCATTCGTTTTTTCTAAGATTTTTTTTCGAAAGTTTCTGTAATTCAGCACCATAGCTTGGTGATGTGGAGGATACAGTATTTGTATTGAAAATTCAAAAAGTGTATACATACACGAGATTTTTCAGACGCCAGAATCACCTATCCCTTGCTCTCGTAAAAGTTCATTTTTACAGTATTCACTTCACGCGAGTTGTCTCCAGGTCATACGATCATCTCACTAAAAATCTTCAGTAATATCTACATATGTTCATTTCTCTACGGTCTACATCAGTACTTACTTGAAGCGGCCTTGTACTCTAAAGTCTGTGGCTTCGAGCGTTTGAAAAAAGAAGCAAGGTCTGTGCACAGTAGGGAATGGTATGTATCTCTTCGATGTAGGTTTCGGTGTTATATCTAATGAATAAAACAGATTAAGTACAAACTCACAGGGCTGAGGTGCTGGATAGCTGTCTGATCACATGATTATCACTCAGTTTCTAAATTTGGTATGCTAAGAATTTATTTCAGTAATGCCTTATTCGAGTGTTGGATCTTGTTTGGTTTATTGAAATATTAACATAAATAAATGTATCAGTTTTTTGGTGACCTTTTAGGGAATTTCAAAGTCAACAGTAATTGCCGATGTGTCGTAACACTTAGCAACATCTAGTTTGCACTATTTTTCGCACCATGTTTTCACACAGAAATTGAGAATGTTAAGTTTTTGTTATGGTTAAAAGTCTCATTTTGCACTGTTACATGCGCATAACAACGTTCGTATAGCACCTCTTTAGTGAGTTGCCAGCTTACTTTGTTCTCGACGAAGCACAGCATTTTATGGTCAATAAGGCAATAAGGTGCCTTGCAATGGTGACCAGCAGCCCTATGTCAGCCTCTGGCCTGGACAGCTTTGAAGGCAACCGAGAAGGCTAGATGTCTTCTATAGCAATGATGTGAAGTCTGGCTTCAACGGTGTTTCTACCTAGCATCTTGGAATTCAAGAACCAAGACATCTTTTTCAATCCAGTCAGCTAAAAATTAACGTGACCGGATTGTTAAATAGTGTATTCACCTCTTACCCTTAGAACTCTGGGTTATTGAACCGAAATTTTAATTCATTTTTCAGTGAAATCTTTGATAACATTTCCGGAAAGTTTAATTGCATGGGCTAATTGAATAATGTAAGTTTTACTGCCTTCGTAAAACCCATGATAAAATGCTGCACAATTTCTGGAGGGGTGAACCTGCCTTACGGTGCATGGGAAGATGGAACACCCTGATGTGAAAGGGCAAATGATGCTGACTGGGGCATTGTACAATAATAATAATTATTCTTTCATTCTGCGCTGTGAAGGTACGACTGCTTGCTGCGGCTCGTGACGAAGGAGGCAGATGTAACACTAGCAGGCCCAGAGGACGTGTACCTGGCCAAGGAAATACTTTATGGCAAAGTGTACGTCATCGGTCAGACCAGGACTATGCAGCGCAGGAGTGGTGAGTAAAGGACGGTTCTGTCACTGGTTGCCGAGTAATTTATTCGATCTATTACGTCACCGATCAAAGAAGTACATTTGCATTTTGTTATATGCAAATTGTGATTACTGGGTACTTCAAAATAGAGGAAAGAATGGTTTCAATGTTAATTAAGATACATTTCCGTTTATATTTAAGGAGCATTTAATTGTTTTAAATCGACGGGGTACCGCCGTATGTACTCAAAAGAAAATTCTTTTTAATGATCTCGCTACCGAAATGTTACTGTTTTCTTCATCGAGACCCTCCAGCATCAGCCTCGCTATGACAAAACCATTCAAGAAGAAACCCGCTTATCTCACCTATGCTAATTGAACGATTAGACATTCTCCAATGAGATCTTAAAAACTTTCCTTGGATGCAAATCTTCTATTCATTTTTATTCTTCCGCTTGCTTGTATAGCGAATGAAGCAAAACTTCATGGATGAGGCATTCCGCTTTACGCATCTTCTGTGCCTTCTCAGAATTCGATAGGTCTAGAACTGAGGATCAGTAATCCTCTGTCATTTTTGGGTCATTCCTCTTGTGTATATTATCACTTCGAAACTACTGTGCCCCGCTCCTTTTGTGTGGTGATATTTTAGTATAGTTTGCATAAAAAGTCACTAACAATATTTTTTACCATACGGAACCGTAAATAGCCGTTACTTAAATGAAGCTTCTGAATAATATAGTTTTAACGAAAAGGAAAATGAAATGCTGAAATATACTTGAAGTTTTAAGAGAAAATTTGAAAAAAACATTGAAAGTCATTTGCATGGTATTGGTGATAGATAATGATAAAAAGAGTGTACGTCAGTACGTGACAGTAGAATTTGAAATGTCTGTGGATTATCTCATTCGAACACAGGAGGAAAAGGCTTCTTTTCGCATTGTAAAGAAGTGACCTGTGCATCATTTACATTGCAAATGTATTGAATGAATTTCTACCATTTTACCTTCTGCGCAATGAAATTGAGTCCCTTTATCCTTGCCGAAGAGGCATAACATATTAGGCATAAATTTACTCAGTTGCCAATATCCTTAATTAGTGAGATCTGCAGTCCATTTCTGTTCTCCAGCTGCAAATTATATACGGCATTAAAAACCTCTTTTAGCTCGATTGGAAGACGAGAACGTTAACATATTTCCTGCCAAGCTGGTTATATTTCCATATTTTGGCATCGCTATCCGCTATCTTCAAAACGCCATTCCGTTACTTCCTAACCTTCAATTTGATTTGAACTTATATTGCGCGACATCTTGTTTCCGAGAGCCCTTCGTGAAACACCAGACGGACATAGGTAGCGCTAGCTCATGTCGGAAAATAAATTTGCTTTAAACCAAACAAAAAATCCATGCATCAAAGTCGAATGATGCACAATAAATAACTACCAAATCAACCTGTTAACATTTTCCATTCGATGAAACTTTTCATCAATTATTGGTCGAATTTGATTTTCAACATTGGCTGACGTATATTAAAGCGAACCCGAAAGAAAGATCGCTCAATCTAGTGAGTGACTACACCGATTCGATACTGGAGACCTTTATTAGTATACTATGTAGTGTTCACGGCCAGCCAAAAATGACGGGATTCAATACCTTTCTTGAATAAACTTCCATATGTGGATGACAAACAAATACATCTATCTTAACAATACTCGTGCCAAAAAATATTAATGTTCTTGGCTTCTTGCGCACTGTGAAACTCGTATCACAGAGACGGTCATTATGGCTATCTTTATGAGCGTGGCAGAGAAATGGAAGAAGCGGACTCCAAACAGTTACACCAAGGGTATTATTAGGCAGTGGCAGGATCCGTGGAAATTCCGCGGACAACGTCATCGTTTAATTAAGCTAGGTGGAGTCGTGAAAAAATTCTGTCAATATTACCTAACCTATGCTAACCTATTCTATCCTAAACGAACCTATCCTGATAAAATGTCAAACATGTCAATCCGTATAAAAGCCATCTTAATTTTAATGTCATACTGATGAATTCGGTATCCATGATACCGCAAACTCAGACATCCTATGTTTCTTAAGAAGTGGACACCAAACAAATATATAAATAAATAAGTATATAAATAAACACACAACGGGTATTTTTAGGTTAGATCGTGAGGTACACGAGTCATTCAGGGTCGTTAAGCTCTGAACTGCAGCATTAGTTGGCACCCCAATCGTTGCTGTCATGCGCGGCTCACTCCAACGCCTGCTGCCATGCGCGGCTCACCCCAACGCCCGCTGCCATGCGCGGCTCACCCCAACGTCCGCTGCCATGCGCGGCTCACCCCAACGCCCGCTGCCATGCGCGGCTCACCCCAACGTCCGCTGCCATGCGCGGCTCACCCCAACGCCCGCTGCCATGCGCGGCTCACCCCAACGCCCGCTGCCATGCGCGGCTCACCCCAACGCCCGCTGCCATGCGCGGCTCACCCCAACGCCCGCTGCCATGCGCGGCTCACCCCAACGTCCGCTGCCATGCGCGGCTCACACAAACGTTGGCCACTGCGCAGAGTCGATGAAGTACGACGGCGTGGCGGTGGTGCGGCGGTCGACGGTGGGCAGCCTGAAGGACCTGAGTGGCGCCACCTCCTGCCACACGGGCTATGGCCGCACCGCCGGATGGTACATTCCCATCGCGCACGTGAGTACAGGTCTCTGTATATCTTATGTATATCTTGCTGTATACCGCGGGATGGGTCTACTCTGTGTGTGTGCAGAGGAACATGTCCTAATTAACACTTGGGCTGAGACGTGAGCCATTTTTGGTCCCTGAGGGAGTTCTCGTAATGCTGCTGACCAACTCGTAGCTCAACTTCATTAGGATGTTCCTCGTGCCATTCTTCAACAATTCTAGCATTGTGGATTAAGGCATTATCATCTTGAACGACGGCGTTCCCTTACGGAAACAGTGCTTGAACCATAGGATGCACTTGGTTGTTCAAAATTCCTAAATAGTCTCTGGTGTTAATTCTTCCATGGAGGGAAATCATTGGCCAGGCAGATTTCCAAGAAATAGCAGCCCAGATCATAGCAGAAATATTGCCATGTTTTACGTTTGGGAGAAGGCAGTCTGGATTAAAGGCTTCTTTCGGCTGTCTCCAAACGTACACTCGATCGGAGGTCGCAAATAAGGTAAACGATGATTCGTCAGAAAAAATCACATTTTTTATTGCTCGACGGACCAACTCTGGTCGTTTCTGTTGTGGTTCCCTATTTTAGATCTATTTCGCTGCCGACATCTCGATCGTATCTCTTTTTATCCTACCGATGTCACATTATTTGTTTCATGAATGTTTTATTATCATTTCCATCGTGATTTATTTTCCATCGCGATTGCTTAATTTTCTGGCAATCACTGAAAACTTGCAGTTTTCAGATAAATTACAAGGTAAATGATGAGAATGTTATAACGTAATTTGATATTAAAATGATGACGTCTTTCAAATTATAATGGATGACACAATCAATCGGATAGAAAGATGACACACGATGTATAGCATATTAAAGGAATCTAAGAATGACAATAATGCTATTGAATCTCGGTAATTACGTTAACTTCAATTAATCAGATATAATCATAATGGCGCATTTACAGGAATTTGCCTAATGACTTTATAATAAGCTCATATCAAGGTGAAGCCTTGTTACTTGATCAGTTGATGAACATAGATTATTAACACATCGATAAGTCTGACACGCACATCTTATATGAGGTGAAGCCTCGCTGGATCAATTAGAGAAACAAAGGTCGTCTAGTACATCGAGCGAAACGAACGCATACATCAGATAACCTATACGTGAAGCTACGCATGGACATGGATGAGAATATGGGTGAACATGTTGGAAAGATACTCAGCTCAGTCCTGAGGAGCGCTTAATAAGTTTGATTAGTAACCCTCACCCTTCTGGCAAGATCGCCAGAGAGCGAGGTCAACACACGTCTCTCACAAGTGGAGGTACCCTCTATATTGCCGCTTGCCCTACCCCTAAGGGGCAGCTTGCGTGTCTCTGTTCCGGGTGAGAACAAACGCGTCCTCATTGATCAAGCTTTATGTTAAATATTTCATAGGAAATGGCAAGTGCTGTGAAATAATAAGAATGGATTAATCTTCATACCTGATTAACAAGTAATTTATGTAGAATGAATAAGATCCTAGGTCTCTAAGGAAGGAGTTGAAATATACTGAGAGAAATGGAAGTGTTTGGCAGTACGGCTTGGTGACGTGGCTGAAGCAGAGCGAGGGTACGTAGGTGAACGTGGCGCTCGCTGGCTGAACGGAGCTTGTCTACGTTGTGTTGGCTTGATGCGATGCTTTGGGCGAAGTCTGTAAAGCTGAGCATATGCTGTGCTCATTGATGAGAATATATTTTCCGATGTCGGTTCTTTTCAAGATGATGGTTGTTAGGCCAGACATCTCCTCTTTTAGCGTTTACTTGAACACGGCGTAGGGCAGTTATAGTAAAACTATAACATTTCTACGCCACTCTAAAGGCTTCGAAACATTTGTCTTTGAGAGCAAAGGTTTTCTAACTGCAGCGCTTCTGTAAAATTCAGATTTGTGAAGTTTCCGACCAACAGTTTTTGTGTAAACTGGTTTCTGTAATTGTTCATTGAGGTCTGCAGTGATTTTAAGAGCCGTGGTGTTGCGATCCTCTCTAACAATTCGATTTAGAGTACGACAGTCCCGCTCAAACAACTTCGACTTTCGGCCAGACCTGTCTTTTGCTAAGGACGTTTTTACTCCTCTTTCAAAGGCAGTCATTAATTTTGAGACTGTACCTCTTGAAACGCCAAGCATTGGAGCAGTTTCTGTTACACTAGCACCTACCATACGAGCACCAACAATTTGGCCTCTTTGAAAGCCAGAGAGGTCTGCCATTTTTAAAAGGTTATAATAAAAACTTTCTTTTAGATATCTGTAAAAACAGTTAATTTTAATAAATTATCGAAAAGCTACAATAATAAACAATAAAACATTAAAATATATCAAATTTTAATTGTTTATAACATGTTGAAAGATTATGATTCGGAAATGTTAGGTGTTTCAATTATTTTTTCAACCCCTGCATAGTGTTTAAATTTCAGTGAAGATTGTTTTTCCTTTCCGTTTTGATCTTCCCGTAATTCTCGTTTAGCCTAATATTTCTTATATTTACAGCTGCTGGAGATGAAGAAACTAAAGCTCTCGTGCGGTTCAGGCCTTGTGTCCGTGGAGAAGGATTTGAAGGCCATCTCCAACTTCTTCGGCCTGGCCTGCCTGCCCGGCCGCTGGGCGCCCGACAACGACACCGATGCCCGACTCAGTGAGATATTTATACTTGGTTGCCTTACTAAATAGCAGCGGCTGACTCAGTAACGCATTAAAAAAGTGGCAAAATTCAATTGAAAAGCCCTACAGACTTTGGTTCGAAGAAACCACATGTAAAATCTACTAGCGCAGGTGAGCAACGCCCATGACTTCAACGTTCCTTTATTGTTAATTGTTGACGTGTGTTTTTAGTATCAATCTATGATATTATGATTTGGTTCTCGATAGCTCCTGAGCTCTTGAAAACTAGTACAAGAACCTGAATAAGGTTTCAGTACAAATGCTGAGTACTTCTCTAAAAATTACACAGAAAATTTAATATAATGTAACGAGTTTGAGGTCGTGCAATTGTCGTTTTTCGTTATTAGTCGTTGCATGGTGTCCAGTAGTATTTAAATAAAACCCGTGCCGCCGATGTAGCACCCGTCGTAGAATCAGTTCAGGCGTTTTAATTTCTTTATAAGTTGTGATGCGTCTCTGCAAGGCAAGGCAGCCATCACTATTTCAATTGTTTTAAATGACCATCAGCTTCATTGAAAATCATGTGTGTTAAGCAAGCTCATCAAGATTAACATTTAGTGCTGGAAAAATGTGAATTTGCTCCAAATAACTGCAGGTTTCGTGTTCTCAGTTTAAATGGCTCTACGCGTGATGTCGCAAAAAAGTGCTGATGTACAGGGTCTTCCAGGTAAGTCCGTGTAAATTTACAGATATTGGTTACTCTAATTCCTATAAAAGATAGCGAAACTAAAGGGGATCGAAAACAATCTTGAATTGTTTTTAAATTTGCGATGAATCCGAGTGAAATTGTGTATTTTAGTTCTATATGTTTTCTGCCTCGCGAGCAATTTCCTTCGTGAAATGTGAAGTCGCTTTTTATTTCTAAGATTTTGCGATTTAAATGCGTACACAAATAACAATTTAGGAATTTCATACCATCCTCATCAGAAGCGCACTTCTTCGTGTTTTCTGTTCCTCTGTCTCTGCTCTTGAGTCCGGAAATATAGTCTTCTCAAAGAATACCTCAGCAGCAGTGTGACCTCTAACTTAGTGGAAAATTGTTGGAAGAAAATTGATGTTATTTAGTACATTGATTGTTCATTTTGTAACCTTGCTACAAATGATACTTTAACAAGGTTTCCGACCATATAGTTTCACTAATTTTTTGAGTTGATAGAAGAAGCTATTAGGTTTTTCGAGTGATTTTTACCAAAAAAATATCCATATTATTAGAGGTATACTTATTCCCTTCTATTTTCGATCTCAAATTTATCTTTATGTCGAACTACAAATAAGTAACCAGAACTTTCTTTATAGAGCTATAAAATATTTTCTTGAATGGTATTCAACAAACGCTGATTTAGGCAGGTTTTTGCAAAGATAACTGACCCCATAAGCTAGTAGAGAATTTTACTAAAAATCTCCCTGCTAAGTGATTTGAATCCAAATTATCAGATAGTTTGGATGATATTGTATTTCACTTCCACTTGTGTAACTTTTGAACTTTCCGCAAAAAAATTAGGCTACCAAAATCCATACATGAAGTTACATTTCAAACTACATGCCATGAAAACATAAATGTACTTCGACCATTCTTTAGGCCATTTAAGGTGTCTTCATATTTTTCTGCTCGAGTAAAAACGGCCCTAAATGCTCGAGAAGCACAGTTGTGTACCACTTCAATTTTACAGGAAATTCCTGTTGTGCGACTTAAATTGGTTAAACAACCATTACACTCGAAGCAAAGATGCAAGCAGCATAGATATAGCAGCGAGCAGCATACCCACCACCATCAAAGTAGCCATCATTGGAAGAACGTTTCAATCGTTGATACCATCAAAAACAATTTAGAGTTATTTTTCTTTCAAGAACACAATGGCTTCCGTATCGCTGAGGCTAAAGCTTTTGTTTGTTTTGGTTGTTCTGAGGAGAGACTAGTTTCTTCCGAGAGATGTTCCGTATTTTCGTTGTGCTTGCTCTCTCACAGTTTCGTTAGCAGCTTAGTATCGCTCGGTATATCATGGGGAAAATTGGTCTTTCAAACTTGTCCCAATAACTTTGTTCTTAATATCCGTACACCTGAGGATCTTGTAATGATATTCATGATCATGGATGAAGTTGGCAGCCTCAAGCTGGACGAGAATATAGAGAGTGTTTCACTAAACCCCGAACCCTCTGTTCGAATGGTTATCTCTTATTAACTGATTATCCAATTTAAATGTTCTTTTTATGGTTGGATGAAGAGAATTGTTTTCTGGCATGACAATAAGACAATTTTTTTATTAACTCGAAGCTTAGGCTACAGCTGCCTAAAGCCTGCGCGAGTATCCAAAACACCTGTTGGAATCATCAAGATTAACAACACATAATCATAATTAACACATAATCGCAAATGATAATAAAACCAATTGAATTTATTTGGTATTATAAACACCAACAAAAATGTGAAGCCTCAGCTGAATAAACACTGAGCAGTTAATTAAATTTTAATAGCAGGAATTTGATTAAATCCTTGGAATAGTGGGAAGATTTTATCTACTTCCAAATTGGCGACCATTTTACCTAATTCATATACGAGTTTCTTCATTCATATTTTTATGACGCGCCTCATCATCCGCAAATTTTTGCTGAGAACATTGAACTCTGGTCTAATATTTTTTCATAAATCAATTACATTCAGTGGTTGAGTTCTCTAGATTTAATTGTTTAGATAGCACCCCTATGCAGAATATTCTACAGGTCTTCCTGTATTTGGCCATGGCGCAAATTAGTATTACATTAGTATTAATATTAGTACGGGCAAATTAGTATTAAGAATTAAAATTAGAAAACTAGAGCAAACTATCAGTATATTGTCAAATTTCATAGTTATTAAACCTTTCATAACAGTTGCAATTTCTAAGTCCAGTATCACTGAATGTATTTATTTGGTGAGCTAAAAACATCAAATTCTATATTTAACCTGAATGCCTCCTATGAATACAACATTTCTCCGCCTGAGAAGTTACCTGCAGAGTGACGGATTGAGCTCCAGCACACTTCTTCATCTACCATCGCACTAATCACTATTCTCAGCCATTTCTCACAGCCTGCGGATGTTCACTCTACTTTTGACTTCCGCCTTCCACGCTGGGGGTATTGGGCCCTAGCGCTTTACCAACCAGCAATCTTCGGTGCGCCTTCGCTATGATGGGCTGAGGCCGCACACCTGCCGCCGTCCGCTGCGCCCGTATGTCTCGTCTCGTCTCGTCTCGTCTCTCCAAGTCTCGTCCACTCACTGAGTTTTGGAGGTTAGCTCACCCTACGTTAACCATACGGTCCATTCAGTGAGCTGGATTTAGAGTTGCACGTTCGTTCCCATGCATCAATACGGCAAAAACTTCTTTACTTTATAACTGAAAGTTTAGTGTCTTAGAGTAACTATAACTATAATTATAACTAACTGTTATTATAACTATAACTTCGTGCTGGACACGTAATAACTATTATAACGAATAACGATAACTTCAAATATAACGAATAACGATAACTTTAAATATAACGTTGGTGTTCAGACTGCCTGGAACTCCAATACTTAACTACGATTCATAACTATGCTTTCTCTTTTCAGTAAATGGCGGCGATCGCTTCGGTGGCTGGTTTCTGCTTGGCGTTGCACAGCTAACGCGTTCTCCGGCAGCCAGTGAAGAGTAATCTTCAAGACCCAAGCGAAGCCGCATTTCTATCCCTGAAATCTCTATTTGTACCGCTAGAATGTTCAACTTTTGTTTTTGAACCGATTTGTATTTTTCTGATAAAATACAGAATAATTTGCAAGTTCGTGTTCATAGTTCCTTACAGATTAATTTTATTTATTATATGGTGGCCAGTATGGGGAGCGAAGCGTAATTGCTGGAGTTGACGAGACGTCGCGGCGGCAGCAGTGGCGGCGGCGGCTATATCCTATTAACTAACTAACCCTCTTGAATTATCACATTTTAGGAAATTCATCCTTTCCCAGGAACAGGAATGGCGAGCGTAAAACCTAAAACTCCGACGGACGGGTCGAACGGAGATCTTGCTACGCTCCAAAAAACTCGAAAGTACGTGAGGCAGCGTGCAACACGCCTGCATAATACTATCGTCCCTGCTGTATCAGACTTTACGGAACAGCAGAAGAAACTACACCTTTCGAAGGTAACTTCTTTACAGGAAGAACTTAAACAACTTGATAATAATATATTTGAGCTTCTAATTCGCAGTGGAGCAGAGGACTCTGCGCTTGAGACTGCTTCTGATGAGCAGGATTCGTATCAGGATCAACTGTACGCCTGTTTAGCTTCTCTCCAGTCTCCATCAGCCATCGCACCTATAACAGGTGACTCTGCATCGGCGTCTACTCCAGGTATTGTTCACACTGCGCAGAAGCTTAAATTACCTGACATTCCATTACCTAAGTTCAGCAATGCTAAAAACGAAAGTCTAGAGAAATTTTTCTTCAACTTTGAGGCAGTGTTCGACAAACATCACTTGACCTCTTATGAGAAGTATGTGTACCTCTATAGCAGAGTGTCTGGCTCGCCTAAAATCTTGTTGGATTCATTAGATGTTGCAGATCAGACCTATGAGACTGCGAAGAATCTTTTGCACAAGGCTTTTGCATCTCCAGTTGTTCAGCAGTACAACGCTATCGAGAGACTTTCGCAAATTAAGCTGGAGGATGACCCGTACCAATATGTCGGAGAAATGAAAAGTGTCATAGCTAACTTCAAAAAACTAAATATTGATATAGACACCGTCCTTGCTTATTTCTGCTGGAATGGTCTTAATGAAAAGTTCCAAAACTGTCTCATTCAAATTACGAACACTAATCGCCCCTCTTTGTCGCAGATTGAAACCAATATATTTGAAGCTACAGAACGCTACCTTCGCCCGTCTGCTCCTACAGAACTCTTGGCAAGGAAGGACCAGAGACCACCAAAGGCTGCTCCTACTGCGTCCATGGCAGTTAACGTAAAGGCAAAGAACCAACTTTGCGTTCTGTGCCAGAATGATGGTAAGGTATCAGATCATCCCATGAGTAAATGCTCTATGTACGATACGCCGGCAAAGAAAGTAGACAAATTAAAAGCTATGAATGCGTGCACAAAGTGCTCGTTCAGAAATCATAACTCCATGAATTGTAAGTTTAAGTTTTCGTCAACTTGCCGTACATGTGGCGGCGAACACATGACTTATTTGTGCAGAAAGTCATCTCCGCTCAAAGACGGTGGACAACAGCGTGTGCTCGCAACGAAACCTGTTACTAATGCTCTTACATTAACGCATCACGCTTTCACTGAATTTGGCGATGGCATGAACTTGTTACCCACTCTGACTGCATGTGTAGAGTCCTCTAATGTAAGGATCCTAAAAGACGGTGGCAGTCAAAAGAATTTCATATTGACCTCCCTTGCGGATAACCTTAACCTTCCTGTTGTGAGGAAAAATGAAACTCTTACAATTCAGGGCTTTAATTCCAGCAGGACTCTCACCACAAAAATCGTAAGTGTACCTTTGATTGCTAACAATTTTGAGTGCACCGTCGACGCAATATGTGTCCCAACGATAAACATTGCGCTACCTGTTTCTGATATTGCTGCCATAGTGACTGCTTTTGAGGCTAACGGATACAGGTTAGCAGATAAATCACTTTCTGGGGATGTCAATTATCCTACAGAAATTACTCTTGTACTAGGTACTGAGTCCGACCCTCTTTTCCAAATGCAGTATGTGACTTTCGGGGAGGTCGGCAGTCAATCCTGCTTCATTAACTCAACGGCAGGAGTTTTGCTTACGGGCAGCGTAAATACGATGAAACGCAACCTCTCTTTATTACCGGGTGACAATTTCAGCCCATCCGTCGAACCCTCCATTTCTTGCGGTGCCACGGAAGTATCGCAAGCGCTTGGTGAAGAATTGGGGCAGCAGCTCCGTCCTCTCCTGTCTGGGGACTCGGAGCCACCGCTGGCGTCGACGGAGGAACTCTGCGACCGCTGCCGGGATGTTCTGGGACATGACCCTCCTCCAGACCCTGAGCAGACGGAAACAAATGAAAGGTTAGTAACTCATGTCTTGAATAACACAAAACGAAATGAGGATGGGAGGTTAGTGATGCCCTTGATGTGGAATCACAAGATAGCACACAAACTTTCGAAAAACTATGCCCTATCCCATCAAATCTTGCGCAGTAACTTCAAGAAACTGTCTTTAACTCCTGAACGATTGAAGTTGTATGACGCAGTCTTTAAAGAACAGGCAGAAAATAACGTCATAGAGCAAATTGATAATTTGAATGACTTTATGACCACTCATCCAGAGTGCAGCTTTCTGCCCCATATGGGAGTTTTTCGCATGACTCACGACACTACGAAGTGCCGTGTGGTATTTCTTGCAAATCTTTCCGACAAGACTCCTAATTCTGTCAGTCATAACCAAGCTACATTGTCTGGACCTTGTTTGAATTCAAAACCAGATATTGCTTTAGCATGGCACAGGTTCGACAAGTACTTGATAATTTTCGATGTCAAGCAAGCATTTTTGAATATTCAGCTGCGCGAAATTGACCAGAACAGGCTTTGCTTTTTGTGGTATCGAAATGTCGAGAAAAACGATTTAACTCCTGTTGCTTTCAAAAGCCTGAGACTCATGTTCGGGCTCCGACCAAGCCCTACATTATTAATGCTGGCCATTTATAAAATTTTAATCCTAGATGACCCTAAAGACAGTCCTGCATTGTCGGAACTTAGAAAGACTGTGTACAACATGATGTATATGGACAATGGCGGTTACTCGAGTGATAGCCTTGCAAAAATTCAAAATTCTTACGAAAAACTACCAGGTGTTTTTGAAGAGTACAAGTTTCCCCTGCAAAAGTTTCAAACTAATGCGTTACCTTTGCAGAACCGCATTGACAGGGAGACCGCCTCAGAAACTCCGCAGCACGTCAAACTCCTCGGCATGACTTGGGATCGAGAGAGCGATACCCTACAACCGTGCTCGGTAAAATTAGACGTTAGAGCAAATACGAAAAGAAAAGTGCTCTCTACCATCCATGAAATTTACGATGTCTTTAATATCTACTGTCCTGTTCTCAACAGGGCTAGAATTTTTTTGCAAAAATTGCAATCAGACAGTCTGAATTGGGACTCGACGCTCCCCAAGTCCTTGCTTAAAGAATGGATCCTCATTGCTAGACAGGTCAATTCATCAAAGTGGCCTCCTGTTCCTAGGTCTTTCGGAAGCAGAACAGGAAGTTTTTCCCTTGTAGCCTTCACTGATGCTTCAAAGAGCCTTTATGGTTATGTCATCTACCTCATAAACGAGTGTGAAGGCCAGGTGAGCTTGCTATCTAGTAAATCTAAGATTGTCACGAAAAATATGAAGACTAAAACTATTCCAGTGCTAGAACTCACAGCAGTCCATTTGGGAGCATCCGCTTTAGTAGAGTGGTACGATAATTTCTCTAGCACGAAATCGGTAGCAGCCATTAACATAACCTCTTTGTCTCTATACACAGACAGCCTAGTCGCTCTCTGTTGGATAAAATCTTTCTCGGTAGATTTTGAGAAAATGCAAAAGAGAACGGTTTTTTCCATGAACAAGCTTCAGCAAATCGAGTCCTTGGCGACTAAAGTGCCAATCACATTTCACTTTACGGCCGGTAAAAATAACCCGGCAGACTATGTTACACGCTGCGTTAGCATTAAACAACTCATGAAATCTCAGTATTTTACAGGACCTACCTTCATTGCCGATTCTGCTTCAGACGACCAGGAATTTTCCGTGGTGCTCCCTCGTCAGCACAGCAAGAGCGACGTGCTTCCGGAGGACGCTCCTCCAGCCGGCTCTTCCGTCTGTAAGGGGAATTCAAGCAGTGAGGTAATATTGAACACTACTAAAGTCTCAGCTTGTGTCACGAGAGAGGGGAAACCTGCCCATTTGGTGCCCCTGACAAAATTCTCGTCTTTCTCTAAGCTAGTACGTGTGCACGCTAATGTTTTGAAATTTATTCATAAACTGAAGGTCAAAGTTATGAAATCTAACGTCCCTAAAACAAATTTGCACGCCCTAGCTTGGCATAATATCATTCTAACAGAACAGAAAGAAAAGTTTGCTGAAATTTTTGACTACTTCGAAGGGAATGGAAATCCTTTAAACAAAATGCCGCCTCTAGTCAAGCGTTTGAACGTGCTAGTGGCCCCCGATGGTCTTCTTAGAGTAAAAGCGAAGTTTCAATACTCTAAGCCTAACGCTTATCCGGTACTGTTGCCCAAAAATTGCCTCTTAACTAACTTAATCATTGAAGACACTCATGTGAAAATTTGCCATGGTGGCATCTATCCTGTTCTGAAGGAACTCAGACAAAATTACTTCGTTCTTAACCCGTTCTCTCAGGTTAAAAAGGTGCTGACCAGGTGTCTAGTTTGCCGAAGAGTGAATGCTAGACCTCTAAAACTAAATCAAAGCTATTACCGTGAGTTTAGAGCTTCTCCACCTTCTAAGCCGTTTTCGTCAGTCTTTCTAGACTACATGGGCCCCTGGTTCGTTACCATAAACGGCGCAAAGGAAAAAGTTTGGATTTTAATTTTAACTTGCTTATGGAGCCGAGCCATCAATATGAAAGTGTGCACCAGTGCCGACACTCGTGATTTTCTGAAAGCCATTCAGTGGCATATTTACGAATACGGCGTTTTCAAATCATGTGTTGCAGATCTAGGCAGTCAGATTTCTGCCGGCTTCAACACTATCAGGACTTTTTTGGATGATCATGAAACAAAAAATTACCTGGAGCAGCATGGCATTGATGATATTTCCATGTCGCAATATGCAAAGGGAAACAGTGCTCTAGGGTCTTTGATAGAATGTTGTGTAAAAGCCACGAAGAGATTGATTTTCAAATCTCTAGGCAAGAAGACACTGTCTTTTTGCGATTTTCAAATGTTCGTAGCCAAGGCGGTTCATTTAATCAATAAAAGGCCAATCGCCTTCAAAGAATCGCTGCGTTCAAACGAAACAGAAACTCCTTGCCCGATTACACCGGAAGTACTAATTCACGGCTTTGAACTCCCGTCTGTAACTATAATTCCAGAGTGGCAGCCGCATGACACGGACGATCAAGACTACGAGCCTAAGTCTAACTTAAATATTAACAGCTATTTGTCGAACTTGATCCAGTGTCACAATAAGCTAAAGGAGCTGTACCACTCAGAATTTCTTGCAACTTTGATCAATCAGGCCACTGACGACCGAAATCGCTACAGAAAAGTAAAGCATACTCGTCTAAAGCCTGGTGACCTAGTGTTGTTAGTAGATAAATTTCTAAAACAATCCTCTTACCCTTTAGGTGTGATCTTGAGCGTTGAGGAGAATTCCCTTGGCGAGGTAACGGCTGCTGTTGTTCGCAAGAGCTCAGGTGACCGCGTTTACCGCCATGCGTCATCACTAATACTACTTCTGCAGAGTCCGGAAGAGCTACGCGACGAGCCAGGTAGTATGAAGTCCTCAACGAACTTTCCAATTACAGAAAGTCTTCCTCCTCGGCGTAAAGCTGCAATGGCTGCTCAGCGTAAAATACGCTCATGGGTCGCCGACGACTCGGTGTAATTAACCTCGTTGTTGATCTAAATTACTTATTAGTTTTTCTTACAGAGAAACTAATCCCCGGCGGGGAGTATGCAGAATATTCTACAGGTCTTCCTGTATTTGGCCATGGCGCAAATTAGTATTACATTAGTATTAATATTAGTACGGGCAAATTAGTATTAAGAATTAAAATTAGAAAACTAGAGCAAACTATCAGTATATTGTCAAATTTCATAGTTATTAAACCTTTCATAACAGTTGCAATTTCTAAGTCCAGTATCACTGAATGTATTTATTTGGTGAGCTAAAAACATCAAATTCTATATTTAACCTGAATGCCTCCTATGAATACAACATTTCTCCGCCTGAGAAGTTACCTGCAGAGTGACGGATTGAGCTCCAGCACACTTCTTCATCTACCATCGCACTAATCACTATTCTCAGCCATTTCTCACAGCCTGCGGATGTTCACTCTACTTTTGACTTCCGCCTTCCACGCTGGGGGTATTGGGCCCTAGCGCTTTACCAACCAGCAATCTTCGGTGCGCCTTCGCTATGATGGGCTGAGGCCGCACACCTGCCGCCGTCCGCTGCGCCCGTATGTCTCGTCTCGTCTCGTCTCGTCTCTCCAAGTCTCGTCCACTCACTGAGTTTTGGAGGTTAGCTCACCCTACGTTAACCATACGGTCCATTCAGTGAGCTGGATTTAGAGTTGCACGTTCGTTCCCATGCATCAATACGGCAAAAACTTCTTTACTTTATAACTGAAAGTTTAGTGTCTTAGAGTAACTATAACTATAATTATAACTAACTGTTATTATAACTATAACTTCGTGCTGGACACGTAATAACTATTATAACGAATAACGATAACTTCAAATATAACGAATAACGATAACTTTAAATATAACGTTGGTGTTCAGACTGCCTGGAACTCCAATACTTAACTACGATTCATAACTATGCTTTCTCTTTTCAGTAAATGGCGGCGATCGCTTCGGTGGCTGGTTTCTGCTTGGCGTTGCACAGCTAACGCGTTCTCCGGCAGCCAGTGAAGAGTAATCTTCAAGACCCAAGCGAAGCCGCATTTCTATCCCTGAAATCTCTATTTGTACCGCTAGAATGTTCAACTTTTGTTTTTGAACCGATTTGTATTTTTCTGATAAAATACAGAATAATTTGCAAGTTCGTGTTCATAGTTCCTTACAGATTAATTTTATTTATTATAACCCCAAAATGATTTGATAGCACCCAGACCTCACAAGGTGTGAGGTCTGGCGAGCTGGGCGGCCATTCCTGGCCACGTCCTACGCTGATGAAACTCTCTTTGCAAATATTCGCATACTAAAATTTGCCGATGGCAGGGCCGAAATAATAACCAGACCTGCACATCCCTTAAAATATTATTTTTATTATCATTTGCGATTATTTGTTCCAAAAAGTGTTTTGCATACCCTTGCACGTTTTAAGTAGCTGTTACGAAAGTTTTGTATTAATAAATAATCGTCTTGCTTTTATACCGGAGAACAATTCCGTGCATCTAACCAGAAAAAAAGAAAAATTTAAATCGGCTGATTAATTAGCAAGTGTTCATCATTGAAACATAGAGATCGGGTTTTGGTGAAACACCCTGTTTATGAACCGTGTGTCCCACAAAACCCGAACCGAGTATTTATTTGCCCGTATCAGTAACACCATCATAAGAATACCATAAGCATTTAATTTCTTTCAAATTTAAAAGATAGAAATGGTATTACTGATTATGAGGTATTACTGATACGTTAAAATAAATACTCGGTTCGGGTTTTAGTGGAACATACCGCATATTTACGAGCATCCGTACTTATTATACATTTGAATGTGACTGTGTTTCTTTCATTTTTAGGAGATCATGGTAAAATATACTAAACAATTCTCTGCGGCTGAATATCTGCATTGAATGATAGATAAATCAACACAAAAAGTAATGAATCACTTGTTGAACCGGTGATATCCTCTTAGATTATCATAACAAGCATTTGTACAAAAGAATACAAGCTGACAAAGTGCGCTGATGAACTGGCTTTCTTTCTCTTTATTTCCCATCAATATCAGTTCAGAGCACAAGAGTAACCATTACATGCAGTTTTTTGAGCACATACATAAAATTAATGAGCTGACGCGGCTGCCTCAGAGCGGACATACCCGAACCTGTGCTCGATGTGCGCAAGCCCCAGCGAGTGCAGCGACCAGGACCAGTATTCTGGATACGAGGGCGCGCTGGAGTGTCTCACCAAAGCCAACGGAGACGTCGCCTGGACCAAGCAAGACGCCGTCGTGAAGTATTTTAACGCAACGGAGCGGGTAAGTTCTTCTATCCGTTTTGTGTTATCCCCCTCAATTTTTTATAATATTCGCCATTTTAAAATTTTTTGGTCTTAGATTACCTACCACTTGCCCTCCAATTGGTTTTAGACGCACCGCACGGAGAATGACAAACTATCCATGCTCAAATTTATACATGGAAAGCTGTTCGCGATTCT
Organism: Morinoia aosen; assembly: GCA_030386875.1. Taxonomy (NCBI): domain Eukaryota; kingdom Metazoa; phylum Arthropoda; class Malacostraca; order Amphipoda; family Talitridae; genus Morinoia; species Morinoia aosen. The sequence goes on along the minus strand of CM059572.1, from coordinate 78,171,519 downwards.
TATTGAGTATTGCCGGATTTACGTTTGAGGTTTTTAACGCTAAAACAGAGCAGATAAGTTACGTAAGGTTGATTTATATTAGGGATTAGGTGAGTCGAGTCGGTTTTAATGAACATTAAGGTTCACGTTTAGATTGAAATTGGTGTATTTTAGCAAAATATTGCCCATGTTTCGGTTAGATAAGGTTGCGTTGTGTTCTAAGGTACTGACATCAAGCAACAAAATTACACAGTTATGAAGAAGAAGATTTTAAGTTTAAGACAGTTTACACTCGACAGTTTAGGAAGAAGAAGATCAAAATGAAGTCCTTAATGTTAATCTATAAGTAATCTATATGATGATTATTCTGTCTGAAGCTAGGTCCCCCTCAGAGGAACACAATTATTGTGTTTATAGAAATTATCACCCCGGGGGGGATGTGTAAGGTCCCTAGCTGAGAGTAAGGCAAGCCTCTACTTTGTTGGAATAGAATAAGTGTTTGTTTTCTTAAGAACTATCATTTTTGTCGGTTCATTACTGTCCTGTTTTTCAGCAGCTGTGACTTTCTTCTTCAACATTCACCCTGTTTCAGAACCTTCCTTCTCGACTAACTTTCTATGCGCTAGGGATAGTGTATGGAAACACACCTGTTGCACAGATTCTGTGTTCCCTTAACTTCATACTAAATGCTTTCATCCTTCCACGTTTTGGAACACCTTTGTTGTCGTCAGGGAAGCTTAATCTAATCTATGAAAAGGTGGTTTCACAATTGAAGCTCAGTTATATATCGTCATGAGTCTAGTTGCTGAAAGTTTTCTTGCTAATCTTCACAAAATACAACATGGGCTTTCGGGTAACCGTGTTGGAAAGATGATTGGTTGCGGGTGTTCTTGCAAAAGCATTTTGTACGAATACACACAATAAGTATAATAATTTATGGCATGAAAAAAGAATAGCAATAATAATCAATGAAGGTAATTAGAATATCTATAATACTCATCATCGAAGCTTAGTCTAACCAGATTGCATTAGTCTTGATCGTTTGTTATTGACCAGTTAAATTTGAAATACCACACAGGCATTAATTCAAATACACTCTTTTTTTCATTACTGTGTAGTATTTAGAAGACGCTACACTGATTCGAAGCCTGCTCGGAGGTACTAACGAGAACCCTTCCCGACTTAGGTTTATTCAAAATTATAGAGGAATAAAACTGGTGTACGTAACAAATTGTCACTACAAAAATATGTAAGAAAAGTATCAGTGATACAACTAGTGCCTCCAAGCCATATGACTTAGAGGAAACAACACTTCATTTTACCGATGATTCGTTTTGTGAGCTTCCTGTGCATCCGATTCGGATGCAGAGGAGCCGTACGGTGATACACAATGGCTGGTACATCGAATAATGTTTTTAAGATCATAAGGGTAATTTATTGATGAATTGCCATATAAATTGACCAACCAATATAATGCTTGAGCCAACACCAAAAAATTTACGAAACATTTCAATAGAGCTCATAATTGAAATTCACGGGACATCAGAACGAATTCATGAAAGCTATCAAACAACTGAAAAATTGCTCAAAAATTACTCTAAGTTTTTTCACCGGTGCAATGTGTTTTCCATACTGGTCTACTTGATACACGATTAATTCACATACCTTTTTGTGTGCATTTTCACACAAAAAGTGTTGCGCATCCAGAGCTGGACAAAGCATGAAAGTTGTGTCGCGTTTTTTGATAATTATCTGCAGCAAACGAGTAGAATCGTGTAAAGCTTCTATTTGTACAGCTGTCGACGGGTTATTGTATTTCTTTTAGGTTGTCAACTGTTTCCCTCAATGTATTCCCAGGTGTAGTCAAACAATTGCGCAGCATGAATTCATACCACGCTAAACGAGCTTAGATCCCATGTTGCTGGTTTCATTATAGTAAGAATTATTAAGATTTCATGTGCTATTTTTAGTCAACTCAACCGATTTTGCCTTACATATTTCCCAGCGGTGGCGGTCAAGACGAGGAACTTTTTGATAGTCATTCAGCAGCTTGCTTCATTCACAGATGTGCCCCAATCAAATGTGTACTGCCTGTATTTTCAGACCTAGGTGAAATTACCCTCAAACCAATGTACTAGAATACGGATGAGGTTTTATCTTGCTGATTTAATTAGTTATAAACTCAGTGCGGCAAAACTGGACCATTTTTTCAAAAACTAGTCTTTCGAATTATGCACCGCAGTACTTTGTTTAACTCTAAAATAAATTCAATTTTTGGCCATACATTTTCAGGCGGAACTTTATACATCCTTCTTCACACGTTCCTTATAAATAATTTTTGAATTAAAAATGGATTAAAGAAAGCGGGCGTAAGCGATCATTTTCTATAAGAAAGTGAGATTAAGAGATGCCGTGGCCTATGGAATGCCTGCACCACTAATGCAAGTACGCGTCGACTGAAGGTCGAGCTAATGGCCAAGAAAATGGAGCGAAAGTTTCGTGTCGTAACTCAACCTCAACAAAGATATTTAAAATATGGAAAAAGAGTTCATTGGAGCGGCCTTGAGCTGTTTGGTGTCAGTCTAACTAAATTGGAAGGGAACCAACCGCTGGAATGACAAAGGTTGTGTGAAAAATTCTAAGAAAAATTATTTCTATGCGAGAATAGCGCTAACGAACATAGGTGAGGCAATGTAAATCGGTGAAGATAGTTCCGAAAGTGGTTTATGGCTCAAAAATAGCGACAGGTTGGCGGGAGGTTTCATCTCTCATGGGAATACATTGATTGTCACAATGGCATCATCGCTCCCAGAGAGATGATGCAAGGACCATAGCTGAAGGTTAGGTTCGCCTGGCGTCCTGTTGAAACAGAATAGTCATATTTTTTACGGACCTGCTGTCTTTTAAAGCTTGCTAATTTTTAGGCGCCTATTTCTTTACTATTCTTTAACTTTATGTACACGTAGTTTTGTAGACCTTTTCCAGTTTTGCTGTTTATATACGCTGGATGTGGGCATTCACTTTATGCTGTCCCGTTCTCTTAATTTCATACCAATATGATATCTTCCTTATTTGTCTCCTGAGAGCACCTGTTTTGTGTTTAAGAAATCTTAAACTAACTTATAATCTAATCCAATCTGGAGAGAAGGTACGCGTTCAACGAAGAAAGTCTAAGTAGCTACGGATTATCAGGGATGAATGTAAATAACACATGGAGAGAGGTGGTCTATGTGATAATGATTACAGAACGCTCTGGATAGAAGTGAGAAAGATTTTGCGAGAGTTGATTCACAGAGTCTGAAGAACGTTAATCAATTCATATATTGAGGGGTAGTTCATTCTAGAAAATGACACCGACGAACTTCAGCATGTTATGTTTAACTAAAGGCTCTGAGTAATTTGAACATCGATGCTCCGCCTCAGAAAGTAACACTGGTGTATAAACTGAACGAAGGAGCATTATAAGTGAGATGAAGTGGAGGCTGGTGGTGACACTAAAGCCTCATCTGCTCGGTAGGCTGGGTAGGTTGGTTTTACCTACATTATTGCTAAGAATTATGGTCGACTATTACGACTATTGCGTAACACGGAATGACACCTATTAAACATTAATTTCATTGGGAGAAACACACACTGACTTTTTTTCGCCTTGCCATCTCTCAATATGAGAGTAATGATACCGATGTGTTAAATAATTCCTAAGACATTTATGTACACCTTTACAATATCTAATGCAGTATAGTGTAGTTGGTGAGATGTGTTGCCTACTGTTATAGAGAACTCAAGAACATCTATTCAGATGTAGATTATGGGGTTAATAGTTAATTCATCGAGCACTTCATAAGTATGATGTTCAAATTTAATATTAAACATCAGGATTTAATGTTTAAATTTATCAGTTATATTTTCGGTTCACTGCGTAGACGTAACGTATGTTAGATTGATTATATTTCTTCAAGTGAGAAGTAATTTGTTTAATAATATTCCCTGTTAATGGTAGTAATGACTGATGATGTTTATTGTTTACAGCAAAGTTTGAAAGTCCAGTACGGGCTTTTGTGCCCGGATGGCTCGGTGCGAGACATCGACCAGCCCTGCCCGTGGGCCTCGAAACCCTGGGACGCTTGGCTCGCTCGGACTGGACTCGAGTGAGTTTTTTGTCATGGTTTCGTAAAGCTCGGATTTTGTTACTTGAATCCGTAAGTGAGTCAGTCGAACGAGTTATTTCTCGTAAAATACAGATTGGATGTTAAGAACGCGCGATTGTTTGTGTGTTATGATTTAAGCTACTTTGCGAGCAACCAAGGCCAACGAGTGTGGATTTAATGCTTGCTAGTTTGAATCCTCTGGTTGAGAGCGAAAACCTAACGCGATTTTTGTCTTGCGCCAGACAGTGCAAGATGTTTTCATCGAGCTGTGGGAACCTCGTCTTCGAGCAAAGATCTAGTAGACCACAAATGACCGACTGAAACATAATTCTCGCTCAGTGTCATCTATGAAAGTTATACTAGGACTCTGATGAGTAAAAAAAAAGTGCATTGGATTACAATTTCGTGCGGGAGTACAGTAAACAACAGTTGCCGTGTCGTTCTCAAAAACTACTGAATTTCTACCTTAGCATCAAGTAGTCTTTTGTAGTGTACGAGCTCCATTCAAAGAATATCCGACCTCAGTCCGTAGAAAAACATTTCACAAATTCTATTTAATCACCTTCAAATTACTAGCCTTGGAAGTTCACACACTTCGCCCAGCGGTGCCGATAACATTGGTGAAATATTGTAATTAGAATGCTGCAGAGCTTTGCTGTTGCTTCTCTCGGAACTTCCTCTATAGACTCATTTTGGACTTCGGAGAACATTTAAAAGTCCTAAGGTGCCATGCCTGGAGTGTAGGGAGTGTTGTTTTGGCCAGCTACACTTGTATCAAGTGGACGGAACGACCCAATGAGAATTATTCTTGGTAACGGTACCGAACACTGCCAAATTGCATCGTTCGCTGCCGTTGTCTACGGTAATTGATTACTGGGTGGCGAGTTTCGTGAGGCCCACATTTCCTATAGTTTTCGCACAGCATCCTGAAGTCTCCATATAGTATCCCTTATTTCCTTAATTATGTGTTTATGCTACCGGTGCGTATTCATTCATGATGCACAATAGCACCTGAGTCAAAAAAGTGAATCTTATCTTGACGTTGGTGCGAACCTGTCGCACTTTTTGTAGCTTGGTGATGTTTGATGCTTTCATTGTGATGACAAGTTCTGTTTTCGAGTCATACCCAAACATCCATTTCTTGTCACCAGTGATGGTGGTTTCTATGAAGTCAGAGTCACTGTTAGCACAGTGAAGCAGGTCTTCTCAATATCTAGGTGGAGTCGATCACGTTCTTTCATGAGCAACTTGGGAACGAATTTTGCACACCGTCATCACATAGCACAAGATCTTCCTTCTGTTAAAATTGAATGAGCTAATCGTGTGCTCATTCCTGTATCGCTAACTATCGCTTCGATAGTTGTACTACAATCTTCCATTTGTGTTCGGTGAAAACTTGTTATGGATTCTTACTTTTTCCTGGTGGATTGTCTGCCTGACCGTAGCCTTCTTTAGATGGAGTTTCGTCTTGCTTGATGCGGTTATGCCACTCCTTCATCGTTGTTACTCCCATAGCTTCATTGCGTCGCTGATCCTTTTTAATAGTTTCCATTTACGTATTCCAAAGCTTGTCACAAAATTTAATGCGGTGCCGCAGCTCGATGAGTGCGACACTTTGCGTATGGACAATTATCCGCTGAGCGTGTGCTAAGTTAACCTCCTTGAGTTTCTCCTTATGTATATGTTTGTCCCCCTTCACAGGGGGAAACTGACTCGCATTCTGTCAAGCAAAAATTTGCTTCGTAAGCCCAGGAAAAGTGCCGTCCTCTACGAAGGAATCACTGAATAGTACATTATGTTTTCTTTTATCTATCTAGGCCGGATACTTTTAAAATGGACCTACTTTTCATTAACTTTCGAATTTTGGTCTTATTATTGATGAGGTACTGATACTTAACATAATTATTCAGAATTATGGTACACAAAAGTGATGACTATACCTATACGCCTTACTGCAGACTTGGCTCAGAACGTAAGCGCGTCGAACGCTGCGTGATGGAGAGTGGGGTGGAGGGTTTTGTGGGATTTAATCCTAGCGAGCTCATCAACCTGCGTTCTGTATCGAATGCTGCATCTGGAGCGAAAGTACCTTGATGCAGAATGAAAGGTTATGGCACTTGTGTGTTGAAAATTTTTTTCTTGCATTAGGACAACCCAGCTTACAATACTCGATAGCGAGAAGCTCGCATTTGCGAAATTGACGGCACACTTAGCAGGTAACCCTCTCTTGCTGGATTTATTATTACGGTGTATTCTCAGTTGCTGTTAAATCCCACAACTGGCTGAGTCAATAATATATATAAAATAGTGGTTCACCTAGTTCAAAAACTGGTCTATATTTGAGTGGGAAAACCCAAAATTGCAAACTGCAGCATTTCAATCCATTAAGATATTTTCAAAAGTTTTCGATTTAGAAAACAATGCAATACTGCAAGTATTTTCTCCATACCGTTAGTGAATTTTGATAGTAAAGTTATTCTTGCACGAATAACTTTATGGACATTGTATAATTTTCATTGAAGGGTTTGCTTAGTGTGAGTCCAGTTTTTTTTTGCAACTCCTCACATGATGAATATTGAAATTTATGGATTTGCAGAAAAGAGGTCTAGGTCAGAAAATAATGATCGGAATTATGAATATGAGAGTCTGAAATACAATCTCGATATTTAAACAGGCAAATTTTTTGAGGAATCGAATAAGTGATGGAAGATAATATTTCTAAAAATTGTTATGGAATACACCACCCATGGTAATGGATTTCTAAGTTTTATTTTATTATTCCGATGTAATATGGAATTTGATTTACGTATTTGCTTTCCAAATCAAACACCTTGGTCAGGTTATAGCAAGACGACATCAATTTTGTGTCTTAAAGGCCTTCGGTATACAGTGGGGGGCAAAATAATTCAAAACGTTGATTAAATCGCCAGATTCCATATTTATAAACCACATATAATTACGAAAATTGGCCAATATTTAAGACATACAAGAAAAAGGTTAATAATGTATCTAAAACCTACAAATATTTATTGGAAAAATATATAGGAACATATATAATAAATACGCGAACAGAAGCTTACAATACCCAACTTTTTTCTCGCAAGAAAAGTCGCACATTAAAATTATTGTTGTATTATTCGAGAATGTTCTAATACATTCTACTATTTGGCAACCGAACTTTCGTCAGCATTCTTCTCCAATAACGTGTCATTGGTACAGCAGCTCTAGTTCTGAAAGGTTGTAAGCATAGGTAAGAATAAGGACATCAGCCAAGAACTTCGCGAACGTGTTGTGGAGCTTCATAATGTAGGTTCGGGATAGAGGAAGAAATGTGCACAACTATGTGTTCATACAGCCTCGGTTGGAACCATAATGTGTAAGTGGAAATGGCAGAATACGACTCTCAGCAAGCCTCGAACTGGCCGTCAACGGAAAATTAACGACCGTGATGTACGAAAATTGGTCCGAACAGTAGTGCAGAGGCCTCAAACTACTCGTAAAGAACTGAAGGATAACCCCAAGGCATCTGGGATCGAAACCAACAAACACACGATCAGCAGGGCACTACTCTACGCCGTGAAGGTCCTGGCACTCCTCATAGAACACTTCTTCTTCAGAAACGTCACGTCAAGGCCTAGCTCAAATATGCCAACGACCATTTGAACAAGCCACCAGCGTTTTGGAACTCAGTTCTGTGGTCAGATGAAACCCAAATCGAATTATTTACGAGAGAAACAGCACAAACCATATTTGGAGGCAACAAAACGAAGAGTATAAACCAAAGTGCACCATACTCACTGTTAAGTTTGGAGGTGGCTCAATCATGGTGTGGGGATGTTTCAGCTCTTCAGGGGTAGGTAGGTAAACTTCATATCATTGAAGGAACCATAAGGGGCAGGAAATATCGTGAAATATTGGAAGAGTAACTCCTACCTTCAGCTTGTTTGTTAAAATTGAAACGTGGATGCACTTTTAACGAGGCAACTACCCAAAGCATACTGCAAACGAAACCAAGTGATGGTTGAGGATGAAGAAGATAAACATTTTAGAATGTTCAAGTCAGCCAGATCGAAAATTCGTGGACATAAATCAGATCGAAAACTTATGGAGGGAATTGAAATTGAAGATTCAAAGGAGAGGTCCCAATAACATCACGGAACTCAAAGTAATTTGCATTGAATAATGGAATAAAATTACACCCGAAATCTGTAAAAGGCTGGTAGTGAACTATAAACGTCTCGAAGCCATAATTATTCAAACGGCAAAGCAACGAAGTATTAATGCAATACCTTGAAATGCGTGATGAACGTTTGTTCACGTATTTACTATACATATTCCTATATATTTTTCCAATTAAATATTTGTGTGTTTGAGATATATTGTTAGCATTTTTATAGTATTGTTTTCACATAGTTCAACTTTCGTGATTGTAATGATCTAACAATGTGGAATCTGGTGATTTAATGAACGTGTTGTATTATTTTGCCCCTTACTGGATTTCAGAGATCAACATAAGCAGCAACACAAAAGTTTTAACGAATCATTCACCGTAGTCTGATGCTCTGCATGGGTATGAGAAGGACGGACTACTATAGATTCAGAAAGCCTCTTATAGTTTACCCTCACACTCAGCTTCATCGACAATATCATTATAAATCGTAATTTGTAGTCGACTTTACTGAATACTTTCTTATAAATACCGTACATATTCACTAGCATTTTGCTGGGCATTGCTTCGGCTATGATTAATTTACAGTTTTTATTCCATTAAAAACGGTATTTACCGTCGGTCGACAATCTATCATTTCCAGTTATTATGTAAAAAATATACGAAAATTTCAGCCGCTCAATTTCATCTACCCTAAGGAATAATAACGCCAAAAAGTACGAAAATCAATGATCTGAACGCTGAAAATGATAAAATGAAACAAAATCGAAAACGTTTCGGAGTCCAGCTCCATCTTCAGTTCTGTAAAATGCAATGAATTCAAAAAAGTGCAAAAAATACAAACATTAAAAAGAATACAAGCAATGCAAAAAAGTAAAAACGAACAATTGTATCAACAAAAAGATAAATAAATGTCTGACTATGCCTAAAAACTAGAAAAAAAGTAACGAAAACATACACACTATGAATTTACTATTTGAAGGGGATAGGAACTAAGCGAGAAGGTTTTCCTTTGAAAAGATGAAGGGATTCTAAAATTCGTAAGTCAAATTCATTGGGAGCGCTATCAATGACTTCAAAATCTTCCTCACGAACTACTATATTGCACTGTTCAGCATGGTTGCGTACGGCTGAATGAGGAGGATGTGCAAGTAAGTTCTCGGTACGGTGGCTCCTACCGCGGTGTTCTGCTATTCTTGTGTAAATACTGCGTGACGTCATCCCGACGTACGCCGATGTGCACTGCACACAACTATATTTATAAATGACACAAGAACGCATTAGACCAGGGATGGATTCCTTGTGCCGAAAAAAAGAACCTATTTTTGTCTTATTAATCAAAATTACACGCAGGTTGATAGTAGGAAAATACCTATCAAAAAGAGACTTTAATTGATGTCAGACCCGATAGTTTCCATTACTGCATAGTTAGTATTGTATCCGATAGTTTCCATTACATCAAATTGATGTCAGATCCGATAGTTTCCATTACTGCACTCTACCCTATTTTGGTTCCCCATCAGAAAAACTGGCCCGTGAATTAAAGTCTCTTTTTGATAGGTATTTTCCTACTATCAACCTGCGTGTAATTTTGATTAATAAGACAAAAATAGGTTCTTTTTTTTCGGCACAAGGAATCCATCCCTGGTCTAATGCGTTCTTGTGTCATTTATAAATATAGTTGTGTGCAGTGCACATCGGCGTACGTCGGGATGACGTCACGCAGTATTTACACAAGAATAGCAGAACACCGCGGTAGGAGCCACCGTACTGGGAACTTACTTGCACATCCTCCTCATTCAGCCGTACGCAACCATGCTGAACAGTGCAATATAGTAGTTCGTGAGGAAGATTTTAAAGTCATTGATAGCGCTCCCAATGAACTTGACTTACGAATTTTAGAATCCCTTCATCTTTTCAAAGGAAAACCTTCCCTTAATAATACGCTTAGTTCCTATCCCCTTCAAATAGTGAATTCATAGTGTGTATGTTTTCGTTACTTTTTTGCTAGTTTTTAGGCATAGTCTGACATTTATTTATCTTTTTTTTTGATACAATTGTTCGTTTTTACTTTTTTGCATTGCTTGTATTCTTTGTAATGTTTGTATTTTTTGCACTTTTTTGAATTCATTGCATTTTACAGAACTGAAGATGGAGCTGGACTCCGAAACGTTTTCGATTTTGTTTTTTCTCAATTCGAGTAAATATGACTAGTATTATTGTGATAAAATGAGTGTTCCACAATACGTTTCATACATACATACATATATACGTAGCGCGTTTTCGAAATTATATCGTCTAGTTTTTGTTCATTCTGTCAAGGATGGCGGTCGGGAACAGGTGACTTGCCGCTCAGTGCTGTCTTTGAATGAATTCTTTGCATATTTCACATTTTTATGCATTCACTCTAAATCGCAGTTGAATATCATCCAAAGTAAATGTCCTAGTTTTATATACACAGAGTTTAATTAAATTGTGCTTTATTTAAAAACGAATGCGATGATACGAAGTAAGACATATTTTGGCGTTTGGTCTGAAAATTGCTTCGAGATATTCTATTTTCATTGAACTGTACTTTATATTTTTATGTAACTGTATTATATGTATTTTTTCAGTTTTAAATAGTGAAGCTTTTGTTAAAGTGTATTTACTCTAATTTAAACTATTCAAGTTAGCTCTATTTCTCTGTTGTTTGTTATGACCTGATATTCATCCACGTAAATGATTTCTATTCTGGATGACTTAGGTAACATTAATTAGTAATGTTTGCACTAAAAAATTGCCATAACAATTAAAAATTTATCTGCTTAAGTTGGGTATCATACTCTGTCAGATGAATTTTTATCATCCACAATTATTTCCGACATTTTAGAAGCCTGGACACTGTCATGAAATCCCTGAAGATGGCAATGGAGTCCGCCACGATCGGCAACGAGCGGGTGTCCACCAAGATAGAGGAGTGGGCCACGCCGGTGCTGGGCATAAAGCAACCATCCACCGTGGTGGCATTCAACCCGCCCACCACTCCGCTCAAGTACCTCAGCACTGGTAACAATAGAAGCAGTTGTACACTTACTTCGTATTGACTCGTGGAAGTAAAATCAGCTCCACGGGGCTAAAAATAGTCAAGCTATGAGACACATATGTACGAGGGTTAGTTCTTACATGACGCACAGGTTGTCAGTGCTGCTAAATGGAGGGGCGGCGAATAGCCGTCGGTAGTGAATGCAACAGCAGTTGAAGTTTAAGGCTTGTAGAAGAAGTGCTCGTTTTGTTTAATCAATTACGTGTATTATTGTTCAGTAACACTTATTACAATTGGAACCATTTAACTTCCTGGCGTACTGCAACTCTTGAGAAATTTTACCTTAAGATCGAAACTTTGTTTGGCAAAAATCCAACCATAAATAACGTCGACGGTCTGGTTGTCCTGTATCGAACCATTGTTACTCAGAAGTCGTGGTTAAAGGACGTTGCTCAGGAATTGAAATCACAGTCGAACGAGTGGAGAGGTCTACCTTCCGAACATACAAAAACATTTTATCGATCGAAATTGGAGGTCATACAATCATCACTACCATCGAATCATCATGATAGACAGTCTGTTTTTAGTAAGTTTTCTGAATGCAGCCATGCTTAAGCCAAGCATAAAATAATTTAATTTTGATACAATAAGTTATATGCGCTTTATGCTGCTGTAAAAGACGCTGAAAGCTATATTCATGCACAGGGTGTTTTCATATAGTGCAAAAAAAATCTTTAATAACATTTGATACAATGAACAGATTTTTGAAAATAAAACGACAGTGAAATCCTGAGATTGTTATCTTTTATTTGGTTGGTACCTACGTATTTATGATAAAACAGTCATAGTAAGAATCAGAGGACGCAGTAAAATTCATCCCGTTTTGAAACTGTCGCCAAGATGACGAAATTGAGAAAAAAACAATTAGCTTTCATAAGCACTGCATACTTCTCTAAAGGAAGGAGCATTGTCCTAGCCCAGCGAAGTTTCGCAGGTTGTACCCTCTTGAAACTTCGCTGGGCTAGGACAGTGCTCCTTCCATTAGAAGAAGACTAATTTTTGGCAAATATTCTTCCGAAGATGAATATTTGTCACAGATCGCATCCTCATTGCAGCTCGGGAGAGTGTTTAATTTTTCCTTATATTAACAGAACCAGGGTGGCGAATTTTGTCCTATGTTTTTCCCATAATCAGGTTCTGGAATTTTACCCGGCTCAGGACTGAAAGTAGGGTACTGAATTTTGTCCAATGTTATTATTGGAAACAGAGCTTGAACGGTGACAAACAAGCAAGCCAAAAATCAACCTATGAAGATTATCAAAGTTCTATCATTATACTTATAGGTAGATGAAAACACCGAGTGCTGGCGATCTGAGTGCATCGAAATCGTCAAAAGGGCCGTGGATCGTGGGATCAGTAAATGAAGGTTCATTTTGGCAGTAACATCATCACCAATCTCTCGAGCGCAGTTGGATATCCTTTGGCCTCACTTAAAAGGTAGAGGGTGGGTAATTTTCAAATATTATTGTGTCACCTTTGCCGGAAAATTATCGATATGAACCTGCATCTGTTTTGTTCTTGGTATGGTCACCAGCTATCGATGTCACTCTAAGATGTTAATCAAGAGTAAAATATCTCTCGCTGCTCCTTTTTCGTGTAGAGACTATCGTAATTAGTGTTTTCTATCGTTCTTCATATGCCTCTTGTGAATTTTTCAGCTGCATACGACATCACCATCGAGCGACTGTCATGCCCTGAGGACCCTTTCCGCTTGTGCGTCGCGTCTGACCCCGCTCTGGACAAGTGCCGAGCTCTGGCTCAGGTAACCGGCGGAGTGTTCTGAGCGAGACTTGCTTTGGTCGCTGTTACTCGTTCAAACTTTGGCAAATTACTTCAAGCTGAAGTATAATACACGTAATCTGAACGTGTATGTAAGATTGTACAGAATGATTGAGTGAATACGAAACCAAGCATAATTTAATCAATCTTCGTTTTTCAGCAGAACTTGTCGTGGATATTTTAGATCGATATCAAGTGTTTAAGATTGATAGAAACAATTGTCGTAGAACAATCTACATAAAAATATGTTGCGAAGTTTTTTAATTATGATTTTCATGCATCGCTCAATGACAACTATTGAATAGACATATGAAATCCCTTGCAACATCGGCTGATGCTATCAATCACGTGCTACACCGGTTAATGCTAAAAATCACGCGCAACACTGGTTAATGCTAACAATCACGCGCAACACTGGTTAATGCTAACAATCACGTGCTACACCAGTTAATGCTAACAAACACGTGCAACACTGGTTAATGTTAACAATCAGGAGCAATAACATATGTAAAGAGTGGGTGAGGAATTTGAAGAAGTTTCATTTAAAGTCATTTCACCTTCAAATTAAGTGCGCATTTTTGTCAGGAAAACATTGAAAATACCTATCTGGCTAAAGAAATGGAGACATTGAGTCGCGTTATTGCTGTTCGTAAATGCATGCAAATCCGGTGGTTAAGACATTTGAAACTTTTCCAGTGCTGCAAGATCATTTGGACTCAATCGCCGAGATAAATACGTTTACAAATGAAGTGCTGTTTGTTAGATCCGTCTTAATTATGTATTCGAAGCGATGCTCACTAGATTTGCAGCAACTGCAGGTGATTGCTTTGGGAGTGATGAGCGATGGTCATTGAATGCTTTGCGCTCTTTTTCAAGATATGTAGAATTATTGGTGCTGAATACATGGAGGTATTGGCAACGGTTTACAAACTTTGAATTGATGAAATACACAGCGGAAAGCCATACGCGCTTCATCAGGATTCAGCGCCTTCTCGTAAAGCGCTTTTCTTTCTTAATTGAAGGCTCTAGTGACGTCTAGCGATGGTTGTCAGATCATCTTAATGATTTTCAACACCTAATATGTTGCATTCAAAATCGCCAGATTCTATCTCCATGGACTAACTACTGCATGACTAACAACTACCTATTGAAAGAGCAACTAATAATTGCTCTCGTAAAACTATAGCTTCCCTAAAGGACGCGTTTGTCTAAGAGATGTTCTTAGTGAATAAGAATTATATAGCGTCTACTCATGAGCGGATTCGGTCCCTAATCGAAGCTGTCAATGAAGCCGAAAGCGGTTTCATGGAACAAGTTGCTGGAAAATTATTAGTACGACTACTTTCGTGAAAATGCTTACTGAAATATTTGTATCTAAGCTTAAGCATAGTAATTGAATAACATCCCAAAACTTAACATCCCAAATATCCTCCGCACTCTGTTGTGTTTTCTGCGCTCAGTATTTTGTCAATTTTCTGCTCTCAATATTTTGTCAATTTTCTGCGCTCAGTATTTTGTCAATTTTCTGCTCTCAATATTTTGTCAATTTTCTGCTCTCAATATTTTGTCAATTTTCTGCTCTCAATATTTTGTCAATTTTCTCCGCTCAATATTTTGCCCGCTAGAAGCGTCTTGTGTAGGCTTACATTTGGGGGGCTGCCTGAAGTGAGAACTTGCGTTCTCCCACGTAACACGAGTTTACAGAATATGAGGCGAATTCAATTCTATACTTGATGAGAGTGGGATTATCTCACCTGTTGCTCATGTCTCTTCCGCGCTGGGTGCTGACTCTATCACCTTGCAACCTCGTGTAATGCTCCTCGAATGCTCATACTCTTGGTTTTAGTTTTGCAGTTCGTTTGACAAGATGTGATTTTCCCTGGGCATAGAGTATCACTCCGGCAAATGTCACTCAGGTGCTCAAGTCGCGCCGGGTGCGTCCCGAGCTGACGTGCGAACTATCCACGGCTCCGGACGGCGACTGCTCCACAGCCGTCGCTGGCGAACGCTCCGACATGGCCGTGCTAGACGGGGGCGAAGTGTACAAAGCCCATGTGTTAGTATCTTATTTTGAATAACACTAGTTATAGAATTTAAAATTTTAGCGATTTTTTCGCGAGCGAATTATTCTTGCCTGTAGTCTTTTTTGCATTTGCAACCAATTGGTCCTTTCCACAGGGCATGGGCAAAAAAAGATGACTTTGTTGATGGCATTGCTTCGAAAATGACGTTGCTAAAGATAGGAGGAGGAAGAAGAGGAAGAAGTAGGGTGTTTTCGAGACTATGCGGATGATCAGCGTGACTTAGCGAAGGGAGACATGGAAGTGTCTCTCGAGGATTGGAGCAACTCTCCAATTTGGGGTTGTCGAAATAAGAGATTTATGTTGTTTTAGTGAGGATCTTCACTAGAGAAATTCAATTTCGCTCTTTATTTTCAATGACACTATACCAACGGGTTCCTGGTAGTTTTTTGAATAAATGAAATGGAAGGAAGCAATTATCACACAACTAAAACTTGTTTATCTAACATGCTTAAAAAAAATTAAAAAAAAGTCGTCCATAAATTTCTCAACTAGTACATTGTGATCAAATTTTCATGGAACAACAGAAAAAATTGAGGCACATATCAAATAATTTATACCTATGTATCTTGACAGGCGAAATAAATCATGAATTCAAAATAAAGACATGGTCTTGTCAATCATCATTTGCTACTTTATTACAGAGTAGAGTACATATTCATTTTGACAGCACTCTGTAGATAAAGAGTTAAATGTTTTGTATGTCTTAGTTCTTTTCCTGATTTTATTTTCCTTGTTAGGTATTTTTTTTCAGCAAAGGAATTTCAGCGTTTGAATTACAACGAACGTGATCATCTACCATAGAAAATATCTAATTGTGCTGTTTAAAAGATTCTAAATGACGCGTTTGAGAGTGAAAGTGCAATTGCTAATTATTTTTCTCGTAAATCGAGCGGTACAAAATGTGCCTTTAGTTACTGTGATAGAAATGTGGCAGCTGAAGTTAACGAACTACAGGATAAAAACACAATTTAAAAATATTGGATACTGCAGTGTCTGAGATCACGAAAAAGCGAGGAGCATTCTTTTGTTACTAGCTATTTAAGTGACCTATAATAACACCTGAGTTTATATCAAGGGTTGCCTTGATTCTCGAGAATATCCTTGCTTCCTTCATTGGAATTTAAGATAACTGAGGGTGGGGTTTCATATCCATTTTCAGTTATCTGATTTGAGAACAGAATAGTACAAGGATGATATTGTACGGGAGTTCCTGTAAATTCTTAATGTTTTTTAATTAATGGCTGTGGAGAAGCACAAGCGGGAGAAATTTAGAATTTTTAGTTAACATCGTTGATGTTTTAAAATTTCTCAGTCAAGAAGTAGCCACCGTGTACATTTAAACTGTTCCAAATTATGCGTGCGAACGCATGTTAAGAACAGGTGCTGTCATAAGCTCTCACAACACTTGCTGCAGGGTACATTTGTGTGGAAATATCAATTCCAGTGAGATTTAACAGCGTATCGCATTTGCAAAGCATTTGAAGTGACGCGAGACTGTACCATTACTTACTCTAACGTACTTGCACCTACAGTAATTTTGATTGATCTCCGTGAAGCTTTCTTCATCATAAGCTATCGATTTGCTTGTCCGCAAAGCTGCAAGTTGACTGTGGCTGAAATCATTATTATCAGTAGAAGTTCTAACGCGAGTTACTTTCGGAGAGTTCTTGCGAGTTCTCTTATGTACCCATCCCAATATCTCTCCGGCCTCGGTAGATAAAGTTAGAGTGAACCTCACGAGTTTCAGTTAATACACGTTTTTATGGTAGAAATCGTAGTTAATATTTATCATTTCTCTCTCTTTATCCTTAACTTCTGGTCTCTGACATGTGCCTTGTTGCTGTCTGAGAGTGCGGGATTTAGGCAGCAATTCACTTGGCTCGTTCATGTTGTTATACACTGAATTCTATTGTTTTCCTTCGTGCGACCTAGATAAATTTAACATGGGTTCAAAAATAGCTTTACTAATTTAAATTAAATAGCACGTTACTCCGACAAAGTTGTCGGATATAGATTTCGGAAAGACCCTTGTCAGACTTCACAAAATAATTACGATACAAGAAATGAGAAGCTCATTTCTTCATGGGGAGATAATACACCAAAATTTTCACATGCAATTGAAACGTTAACAGCTTTTGCGACGCAAAACTTTATTCTCAGTGGAATCCTACGGG
Source organism: Morinoia aosen (assembly GCA_030386875.1). NCBI lineage: Eukaryota > Metazoa > Arthropoda > Malacostraca > Amphipoda > Talitridae > Morinoia > Morinoia aosen. Next base: position 78,154,102 of record CM059572.1, on the reverse strand, counting down.
CGTTTAAGAAAAAATTGACTCGCTTGCAGGGAGTACGGCCTCACGCCGCTCGTGGCAGAGAAGTACGGCTTGCAGGACTCCTCCTACTACGCAGTGGCCGTCGTCAAAGCTCACTCGGGCATAGGGCGCTTACGTGATTTGAAAGGCAAGAGATCCTGCCACACTGCCATCGACTCCACCGCTGGTGAGATCTGTTGTGTGAGCTACGGTGTTTGTTGTGTCGCAGGCAAGGGCACGGTCTTTGACTATATGTTTGTGTGGAGGAGGGAAGTCAAGAGGAAATCCGAGATGTATTTACAATATATTGGAGATGGTACGCACAGCTGATTCACAGTATTCCCCTGGAGAAGCAGAAGGTTGTTAGTACTCAGGGTGTAAACGCCAGCGGACACTACGTAATATTCCTGATGGTATGGGGTACTCGTATTTTAAGTATCATATCCCCTCCTTAGTAAAATACTTAGAGCCCATCTTACATTGCACAATTAAATGATCTCGTTAGTGTTTGAGTGCGAACGTCATCCAAGTAAAGTCTTCGTAAACGGCAAAAATCATTAGTTATTGTGAAAGAAAGCGTGTTGTTGTTTTCTGATATGGGAAACGTCTCTTTTCATCTTTCCGGACGAAAGGGCTCCTACTTGTTGGGACCAACCTGTAAGCTATTCTCAATGCGCCTGTGACAGAGAATGTTTCATCCAGCTGCTCTGTATTTCATGAACCCAACGTCACTGGTTTCTTCATAGTTCAATTTGGTTTCACAGAAAATAAACTTAAATGAAGGTTTTCAAATTTGCAGTTCCGGCCTCTCAAAAAGCGAATATTATTTCCAATTACCGAGAGACGACAAGGTAAAATCGATCCAGTGTACGAGGTGTGAATGCTGCTGAATGGTGAGCTGAATTGAAGCTCAGTTCTTCCCGATATTCTTCTAACAGCAGCTCACTCTGTGCCATGGATGCGAGTTTACTGAGGCAAGCAGAATTGGGGTCAAATAAATTACTGGATTATCAAAATGACTTTTTTACGTCGATGAGGTATTTAAATCGTTTTAATTCGTTGCCGTTTCTGTATGGAGTTTTCTAAATTGTGAACAGCGTAGTCTCGAATATTTTGCTCAATGCATTCACCTGGTAAATTAGAATTCGTCTCATTGGTAGTTTTGTTGAACGCTAAAAAATTAATTCTTTCGTTTCCAATTTACTGTTGTTAGATTACAATTTAGACCCTTTCGTCAGCAACACTCCACTCGATGCATTCAGCAAAGCCATGTTGGTTATATTTTAAAGGAAGTGACCATTTGCTGAGCCTTTGAAAGTGCAGTATAGAACTTTGAGGATAGTTTTCAATTTTAGTGGTAAATCTTTTACAACGAACTATTGAACCCAATGTTTTTAATATTATTTTTATGTAGTGTAATAAAACTCGTTAATGAATGCAAATGTCTACCAATGTTGAAAATCTCAGACCTCATCTCTCAGATTTCTTCAAAATTTTCAAGAGAAGCCTTTCGTGTCAGCATTCATCATAGGTGAAACTAGAACGTCTAGGCGGCACTTGCTAGCTACTCGCTTCTTCTTCGTAAATGAAAATTTTCTAACCTGTTGTGCGAGTATGATTTGCAACTTTGGCTGCTGAGTAGCATTTTGCATTACATTGAAGGAGAATTGTGTGTGGCCAGCATAAATGTTGGCAACATGAACATTTAATTAATTAGCGTTAATTGTGAGTGCGATGAGCGACATGCTCTTAACTCACTTGATTGCAATGTACGCATGCTCACAGTTGGTAACCGATATCGCACGGAAGTTTTTTCGTATAAACTTGTTTGTATGTTCTCATCTGCACTAGGCTGGAAGACACCTATCGTTTCTTTGCTGGAAGCTGGTTTGATCAAGCGTGGCAGCTGCAACTACGCTAAAGAACTGGCGAACTTCTTTTCCGCCTCATGTGTGCCCGGTGCGAAAACCCCTCAGTTCGATCCCGACGGCGCAAACCCCGAGTCTCTCTGCCAACTCTGTATAGGCAGCGAAGGTAAGGTGCTAGTTTGATACAAATTCGTAGAAAAATAGGTAAAAATTGGAAATGTAAAAATGCATTACAAAGAATCTTCCTTGTCATTCACAATTTTATCATTCTAATGCCTAGATTGATAGTGAGCTTGGGAGGCTGCAGTTCGATAGCTTGTTACTAGAGACTAGCTGACTGATAGTCACTGCGCTGCGATGGCAGTGTAGGCGGTGAGAACACAAGTCGTTTGACTGATGCTTTATCAGCGCCGTAATTACAGAGAATCCATGCAGCTGTTATTTTCTTGAATGCATCTTCAGCCGTCATTGTCAGAAATAGATGGTAACGTTGAAAATTAATAAAATGCTTCGCGAATTTCGTCCTCAGTGGCGGGCGCTGACGGCCCCTCATACTCGGTGGCCGGCAGCGAGGGCTGGTGTGAGAGGGGCAGCAGCGAGGCGTATTTTGGATACACGGGCGCCTTCAGGTGCCTCGTGGAGGGCGGCGGTGACGTGGCTTTCGTGAAGCACACAACCGTCGGAGAGACCATCAGTGAGAGCCTCATTACGGTGGTTTACTTATGAGACTAGACGCACAACGCATGATTTTGAATTCGACTTTTTATTTTGCATTCATGAACTGACGATTTGTGTAATATAGCGATAGGTCACTTTTTACTTGCATATAGACTCCGATACCATCGTCTAGCGTGAGGCATAACGTTCCAACTTGACTTGTTCACGGTAGAAGAAACAAGGTAGGGTCAAACCAGTCTTTTTTTCGACTCCCGAGTGGCAATCCTGACGTCACGGCAACGAACCAATAGCAGCGCTCATATTGCATCTGGTATATCTGCTAGCCCCAAATCTGGCACTGCTATTTGCCTAAATACATGTTGTAATGATGACGTCATCCAGTTTATTTGAAATGAAGCCGTTCCATTGGCTAGCCGAAGAAGCGGTGTATTTTCCCCCTAGAAATGACTCTACTTTGTTTCTTCTACCGTGACTTGTTTGCAATTGTGGATTATACTCGTAGAACGGACTTTGATTCGGAGTTTAAATTTTTAAGGTGTATCAGTTTCCTCTTGCACACTTGTTGCATGGGTGAAGTGCAATTTATACCCTACCTTGGCTCTCCTTTAACTTCGCTTTTAGTTTCACTCAAATATTATCGCAGACTCGATGGAAGTTAACGCGACGTGGGCAAAGGACTTGAGGACGCAGGACTACAGGCTGCTGTGTAAGAAAGGCGGCACGGCGGACGTGGTCGACTTCGCGTCCTGCAACCTTGCGAAGGTTCCCTCCAACAAGGTGCGTTCTTTTGAGTAGAAAATGGCAGGTGTTTGTGACACCCAACGATCGCATTGATCGCTTTTTCACTTTACTTTCGCCTAAACTTTCCTATAAAAACGGCTATAAAGAGTGTGGCTAAATGGAATTAAACTTCTTATTTTGCTATAATCTAAGAAATTTCTCCTGAGAAGTATGAATATTTAAAGGTATTTGTGTTTTCAAAAGGCCGTTGTTGCTTTTTATTCTGTAATATTCTGTACTTGGGAACAGGTGTAGAACAATCGTTTTCATGTTTCTGACTAAGGTAGACTGTTTTGTGCCAATGTTTTTAGACGGAAATTTTATAAAATTCATGCCATAATAAAAGATATTTTCTCCGATTCCCTCGATTGGAATGCCGGTTTATACTGATTAGTCTACGCTGATATTTGCGCACATGCTTACTTGTGTATATGTGTACTTGTGCACGCTATGCTTACGTAGATAGGTGAATGTGTCACAACGTAATACTTCATTTCACTTGATTATTGTACAGCATTTATAAAATATATATATACAAATATATTTGTTGTGCGATCACCCACACATGATAAATAACACGCTAATCAACCAATGATCTTTTCGATACAATATTTAATAAAACATCGTTACAATATTTTATTAGAAACTGTAAGCAGCAACACATACAGAAAGAGTTGTCCAAATTTCCTTTGCTCATTATTCTATGTTTCAGAACATCGCACAGCATTTTTATCGAACGCGCATATATTGTGATTTCCTCGATGCATAGAAATGTATTTGTGTATGTTTACGTGTTAGGTGTATGTATGTGCGTAGGTATGTATGTGCATGTATACGTGTATATATTTACATGTATATATGCACAAATGTGTGTACTAAACTGGCATTTTAACTAGAGGTAATTTTTTTTTCTGTTCACTCTCAACTTGTAACATTACCTAACTCGTCATCTCTTTATTATTGCAAAACATTCACGTAAAAAAAACTATACATTTGTTGTGTGATCATCCATTTATGCTTAAATAAAATGCTTATCAACTAATGACCGTTATGTTAAAATTGCCGAATTAGAAATACAAATTTTGTAATTTTCGTGGTCCTCATGCTTATATATATACAGTATGTAAATTTTATTTTTTCGTGCTTCCTTAAAATGACATTTTTGAACATCTTCCCAAACAAACAATTCAAATATTATTTCCTGGCGTCAAGAATTACGAAGTTTTATATCATGTATACGTAAATTGTTAAAGGCGCTCTCAACCCACAATGAAAATGCATCGTCCATGAAATTGTGTTGTCTCGTATAATTATCATTATGTGTATCGTCAATTGTAGATTAAGCAAGATTAGGATTACATAGCCCTCAATCAATTCTTTTCGACTAGTGACATGAGTATTAAAATACTCATGTGTGTGTATCACCTAAGTGTATTAACTTTAAGATATTTTAAAAACCAATGATGGTGCTTTTGTACCATCTCTATTGGAAATAAAATGTTTTTGTTTTCTTTTTTTTGCTGTTTGCTCTGTTTTTGAGTATTTCGAATTAACAGCTTACTTGCTAACCTCTGTCTCTAGAAACGAACTTACCGGGTTTTACGGAACGTAGGAAAAAGAACTGTGCAATATGAATTACGTGAAAACACAACCTGTAGCCGAAACACTCCTTTCTCTAATGTGCTATTTGCGGGTTAGGAATGTATTATCAGAATTCAACTTCCGGAGGCGGTCAATTGTCTGCTTTTTTGGTGTTGTGATCTGTAAGCTATTTTCCTTTATGGCTAGATCTGCATGATCAACGATGCTATTCAACGAATTTGATCAAATTATTGAACTTATTTTACTTGTACGCGAAACATTAAATTTTTGTAATTTTGATCCCGAACTCGTTTTCATTTCCTGAGATAGATTCCAAAGAATCATGAAAATTAAGTGTCATCTGTACTCAGGAATTCTGTGCCCTTCTCAGATATTAAGGTCGATGGAGTTGATTACTTAATATTATACAATGCTCTAGTATAGGGTGGTCATACTACTGGCTAGTGGTCCACAAGCGGTACGTCTGTTTATGGTTAGCAGTCTGCGTCGTTTGTGTTACAGATTTTCCTTGGACATGAGAAATAGACTGAGTTCCTTTCTCTGTACATGAAATAGTTATAACTAGGACCAGAATGACCATATGTCAGAACAGGGAACATTACACGCAGAGCTCAACCAGAGTCGACCCAGTGCAGCCACCCGTTAAGTACGCGTCGCAGCTCATTGGTGTTCCCTGGAAGTCCCTCGAAGTGACCCTCCATGTAGTATTTTAATGCTGAAGTGGCCCATGATGTCAAAGAAGTTGAACTACTCTCTTCAAGAAGATTCTTTATTTAAATCAACGAATTGGCCCTCAAAAATTTTTTACGTTTCTGTCAGATGGCGGTGCTCAGCGAAGTTTTTGTTTAATCTATTGATATAATTTCATCGACTGTGATTTGTACCATCCCTAATAGTCCATAACCGTAAATGTTCAATTTTTATTTTTCGTAATCAATAATATTAATCCGTGAATCAGGTGGTCGTCAGGAACCAGTTGGCACCGAACAGGAAGGAGGAAGCCAGGATGCTGATGGTGGCCGCTGCCAATCGGTTCACTCCTGGCCAGTTCGTGTTCACTCTCTTCGGACCCTACCACGGCCATAGCGACCTCATTTTCAAGGTGGGCTCTGAGATCCTTCCTCATTTTTTCAGTTCTGCTCGTTTCGGGGAGGTGGTAGCGGAACACTCGTGCTGTCTTAGATTTTGTATTGTTGCTCAGGATCAATTTTCCGGACACAAATTTGTTTCTTAATTGAAGTAATACGCTGCAAACTCTCTTCCATGGCTGATAGATTTTATAAAACACTCTGTCAAACGCCTTTTTGTTGTGTCATACTTGATTTCCATTAGCGTTGGCTTTGCGAAGAACAACTAATTTTCCTAAAGTAATTTGACTGTTGTTGGCGATTTCCATCTCTCGATGTTTGAGTTAGCTACCAAATAGCTAATTTATTTACTTATCTATAATTCGAGCCGCTGAAAGGTCGACGAATCCTAGCCTTTGTCTAAAAACTCATTACCATAATTTGCAGATTTTTTATTCAGCTACTCATTATTCCTCCTCGTTAGAGGGAAATTTTTATTAGCTCTCTGGCCGTGTAATTACTTCCTTAATAGTGCATTACCTGTTGCATTCATGTGGGGGTACTTTAGAGTCACTTAGCACCAAATACTCTGAAGCTCAAATAATTGCTTATAAGTACATCGTATTAGAACAAGAATTATCCAAAACTTGAAGAAACAAATAAGAAGCATTTAGATTATTTTAAATTAGCTCATTTTTAGGCGAATTTACTTGGTGTATGTTATCTTAAATTCAACGTTTATTAGTTTCGGTTCGATCTTGTGAAAATTTACTTATTAGACTCACCACTTTTTAGGACACTGCTACAAATCTAGTGATCAGTCCAGACGACTCGTTCCGGAACACAGAAGACGAAGCGTATTACCGAATGTTGACGGAGCTGCAGTCGTGCGTGCCAGACCCCATCGCAGAGACCGACTACTACACTCCCAGCCCCGCGTCAGGTGGAGACCTGAACAGCACGGCCGTAGGGTCCACGCCATCGCTGCTGATCGCGTTGGTCGCACTCATTATCTTAGGATGGGGTGAATAATTTATACTTCGATGGGAAGTTGTAGAGTCTGTAGGAGAAGGACCAGTCATGGTTTTTGTGCATTCTTCCTGTAGTTCTCTTAATTTTTTATTTGAACGAATTATCGACTTGTTTAGAATTTATGAATTGTGTAAATCAATGTGTTCATTGTCCATTTGTGATCTAAAACAACGACTCCGCTTGAAAAAACTATGTAAGAGAACTACTTTTTGTGTTTCTGGATTCCTGAACAGATTCAAAAATGGCTAGATCGTAGTTAGAGGAGAATGAAAAGCTGTATGAACCTACTACTATAGGATTCGGGAAAGATTAACTCTGAATATTGGACACCAATATTTCGAAAAGAATCTTCTAGGTAAACTGCTGGAAAGATGTTTTTCTCAAATCCTGCTATTGTCTGGGCGCCGGAAATCGATATTTCCGAAGTAGACTATAATTATGTGATTTTCATACACTTCGCAATTAACGTTGTTCTTAATTTGTTTAAATTTTAACAATGGCATGCAATTCTTATGTGTTATTTAAAATACTTTTTTGGTATAATTGGTGATGACAAGTAGTGGCGAAACGCAGAAAAGTTAAAATTATTATGATGAAAACATCTAAATAAAGGACCTAATCCTGAACTTATAAATAAATCCTATCACAGCGAACATAATTTGCTTTTCTAAAAATTTAAATTTTTTCCATCGTTTTTACTTATGAATAATTGTGTAAAATTGCCTTGACAGAGAGAAGTTTGGCGCACAAAACTGCTACAGTCTCTTGGTGTATTATCGTTGAGCTACCGATTGCGGAAAATAATCAGCAAATTTTGAAATTACACAATAATTTTGATCCATTCATTTGATTTCAATATTTTAAACTCGTCACGTTAATTGTAAATTTTGACTTTCGTGTCGCAGCCGCATGTGAAGGCAACGGACGTTTTCAACCTGGCAAACTTTACGCATAAAATAGCAGTGTGAGATCTTCACCACGAATATAATTTTAGCGTCCACAGAGGCAGACGATGACGCCTCATGTCCACTGTGAGCACGTACAGCGTTATTTGCTCACTGCTGGCATGGGACTTCATAGCTTGTCTCTGTGGCTAATAGCATTGAAGTAAGCGTAAGGATAGAATTAAAATCCGAGTTTGAATGTCGTGTAAATATATGTGTGTTGTTTTATTTGCGGATTTAATCCATTTAAGTGTTGTTCTTCGTTTTCTGTCTGGTACTTTTAGTTTTGAAATATTTCAAGAACTTGTTACATAACTTTGTGTTAATTTTTGGTTAACAATTCCTGATATAATCATTATTTGATGGCTGTTTTGACCGGTTCTTCTTCTTACTTGCATGAGGCCGAGAATGAAGCAATGAAAAAAGAAGCGAACACCATCTACATGACAGTGATACAAATCTGCCAGAAATTCACACTACTGAACATTCATTACGTATTTGTACTCTTGGGTTTGGAAAAATGTTCACAATTTTAAAGTTTATGTCACAGAACTGATTAACTATAAAACGAAAACAATACAATTTTGCGTTGTTGACATTAGGTCTTTTCATGAAAGTAATGTCCAGCAATCGTTGTATGCTGGAGTAAAGTTTATAAAAATTTATGTGTCTTTGACGCTTTCTGTTTGTACTCATGGAGTAATTCTTGCAGAATCGGGTTAAAGGGTTCAGATACAGCACATCTCCGAACCCAGCAACGAACGTCTATGCTTTTGAATTTAATGAATGTAAGCTTCCGACGACGGCGTCTGATTTAATGAGTGTCACTTAAAAATATTCATTTTTGTGCGTACTACGTCTTTTGAAAGCTGAACAACTTGAAACTGTCGGTTGAGTTCAGCGTATTGTCAGAGCCAGGCTGAGTAGAATGATTTAAAATGAAATTAGTTTATCTTTTGGTATACTTCCTATAAATTTCAGTTTTCCAGATGCATCTGATGTAAAGTATACTAAGAAAAAAATTTAAAAAGCTATCTATTTCTAAAATGCTAATTTATATAATAGTTTGAGATCGCCTATTACATTCTCACAATGACCGTTTATTATGTAACTTAATGATTGTTGAGTAGAACAGGTATGAAATCTTATTTTAATGTTGGGTGCATTTTCGATTTGATTTGCTGTATAACCGTGGTTGCGCTAGCTCTGCCGAACTGTTCGCTACTTTTGTCTCTCTGTTGTAGATTCAGGAAACAAGTTTTTGCTTCAATTTCTCTGGTGATGGAGTTTAAAAAGCCTATCATGTCACTCGAGTATTACTGACGCCTTTAGAGTGTTAATTTTAACTGGTTTTACCCAGACAGAAAGGTGCTTCGGCGTAATAGACGAGACGTATTCCCGCATTATCGCCATTTGTTTGTATGTGCGGAATGAGGCAAATATGTGCAGACATTTTTCGTCTCGGAATTGCGAGATATGTCCGCTTCGATGACTGAAATGAAGTGATGCCTCATTGAAACGTTCATCTCAGATAAGGGAGTTCAATGCAGGTGCGTGGTGCACAAAACTGCACATGTTTTCCTATACAGGCGTCTATTAAGCTCCCTTGGACAATGTGAAACGTCTCATAACATGAAGGGTGCCTAGCTTCTCAATATTTTCAAGAACTTGTGTTGGAAAAAATGTGGCGGTACGCGACCATAATTTTCAAAAATGTTTGAGGGGGCTTATGAAATTACCGGACTTGGAAATTTCTCGCTGGGTGTATTCACTTATTCTGAATGATCGAATTTCAAGCCACTGAGTTGTCAAGGACAAGCTTCATTTATTGGCATTACCTTCGTTCGTGCCTTATAAGGTAATTCAGATGACACCATTTGCAGTATAGTACATACTCTTCAACGGCTAAGCCTTAAATGAGTTATTTGAGGGTAGTACACTTACTAACAGAACTACTTTCCGTATGTTTGCCCCCTCGAAACGGCTTCAAGTCTCGCGGGAAGAACTTACTCAAAGATATTAAATCTGAAATGTTGAATATGTTGAATCTGTCGTTGGCACGTGTCTGATGTAATTTTTATGTCATTAGAAATTTTTTCTCACATATTCGTGTGCCATACGTTTAAAAAAGTCAGCAGCTTATTATTTTATGCTATAATAACTTTTTTTATTCGATACCCGCCATTACCACGCGACAATTACGTTTTACTATCATCAACAGTGCTAAATTTGTCGAAGGAATTTTGAATGAAAAAATTTCGTTGGATAGGTATGTGGTGCTTATGAATATTAATAGAAAGAGTTTTACGGTCTTCTTCATTTTCTTTTGATCATATGTTTGCTCATCTCTCTGCTTATAACATCTCATATTTGAGTAGCTCGTGCTGACCTCAGTCAATGTTCTCATTCTGCGCACTACAGCACTGACTGTGTCTGCCTTCGTCAGCGCTCCTTAATTGGACCGCGCAGTTAGTGACCCGCGATACACGCAATGCACTGCTTCATTCCTATTTTCAATACCATGGGCTAACTCTTAAGTTCTCGTACGCAAGCCATTTTGCATGTCATGTCTTGGCTGCGTAATGCGAAATGACTTCGAAGCTGCCCGTGGTCACGGTCGCTACAGCTCAGCGTTTCGTCCGCTCGACGGGGCGTCAGATTCTTCCTGTGGGGGGCCAGTTCAATTTACTGAGTGGTGAGGTGAAGTATTATGTACCGAGCATCCTCTCTCAAGGATAACATCTGTTTCTTTATTGTTCTTCGGTGTTAGCGTTGCAGGAGTACTCTTCGCCGATGTCATACTGTTCAGACATACATCTAGTTGGACAAGATTGCTCATGTTTTTCTTACGTTCGAGTTTATCTGTATTCATTATAATACATGGAATTTTTCATTATGAGTTTTTTTTTCCAAATTAATGAAATCCAAATCAATGTGAAGCATTGCCCTCTGTTTACCATTTTTATTGTGTTCCTTTGACTACGAAGTTGCAACTGCGTCAAAATTTTAGCCTCACCTCTTTTACCGAGTGCGGAAAGTGTTTGGGCGATAAAAAAATATTACATACATTTTTATTTTAGGGCTAAAATATAAAAAATGCAGTAATATTCAATAAAAATCATTATTTACATTATGGCCAGTTATTATTGAACAAGTCCCCCTCTAAAGGCAAGGACACTCCTATGCGTTTTTTACTGCGCAACTCTCGAGCATTTTTAAACTCATGAACGTGATTCCATGCAATGAGCGGCGGCTACACTATGCATGGCTCAGTCAGTGTTGCCAGATACAGGGAAATTTCCCTGTTTTATGGAAAGTGTGGGTCGTAAAGGGAAAAACTTCAAAAACTATGAAAACCGGGCAATTTTGCCATGAGGTTCCATTTTCATGTGAAATTATGTGTAAGTGATTAGCCACTTAGCATTTTGGGCTTAGCTACTCAGTATTTATAGTTTTGACTTTTATCGGTCGTGTTCGAACTTCGATACACGTATTGTACGCGTTCATACAGACTTGGAACCGTCAGAGGCGCCACTGCGCCGCAGCCGCTCAACACCAGCTCAACTTCACGTGCTTCACGCTTCACAGAGTCGCAGATCACAGTTCCGTAGCAGTCATTGTAATGCTTGTAGTGAGAGGTTATTGACGCAACGTGCTTCAGAATTACTAAAATTTTTGAAATGAATTAACGGAATACGTGTGGTGCCTAGTACAATTCTAAATATATTATAATGAATTATATATTAAAACTAAAGTGTTAGTTGCGATTTAAATTGCATTTTACCGACACCAAAAAAAAATAAATATTTCACAAGCGCTTCACGCATCGAAATACTAAAGGCTCTATGGCAACAATTTGCCAAGGCCGATCGTCAAGTGGTAGACACCAGCCCATTTCCCAACAACCACCAGCACGATGTAGTTGTACCGTGTCCTCCATAAAACCGTCTGGGGTGTGTCTACTTTTAGTAAAATGTGCTTTTGTGTACAATGTGATTGTGTTAAATGTGTTCATGTGTAAAAAGCGCACAAGTCGAGTGAAATGAATTGTATTCTAGACCATCATGCTATTGATATAGTTTGTGTTGAAGTGAATAGTTACCTGACGCACGGCAAGTGACCGGCGATTGATTCGGCGGACATATAGAAGGGCCCCAATGATAATTATTGTAACGTCACAAGCATTTAGATTTTTGTAGGTTGTAATTAGAGGAGAACATCATTTAACTAGTTATTAAAACTCGAATCTAATTAGCCATTGATTAATTGTTATAATTTGATAGATCGCAATAGTTAGTTGTTGAAGAATAAATAATAGTTAATGTGTTTCCAATGTCACAAAGGTCGGTTAATAAGTCGTATTTCGTAAAGTAGCCCGTGTACGATAGTCATTTCTGCTTTAGCAGGCGGATGGACCCTGTCCTGCATTCACTAAAACCAATTATTATTTCTGGCGAATGAAATTAATTCTTTTCATTCATTTTCTTATGTAACCGTACATTTTTTGTTAGTTCATGCTTGCATTATTTTATATTATAATAACCCCTTTTGTTCTTCGTCAGATAACAGCTACCCCCTCACGTTTACACTCTTTTAGTCACACTATTATACGTTCTCGTTACTTCTTGAGATTACTGGCCTCAGTAATCTAAACAATAAACCCATTTCTCCGACCGATTTGTTACTATCCCTTACCGGGCCTTAAGCCCCATGATAGACTCGAGGGAGGGGCTACAGAAAATTAGCAACCTTTCTACATACCTACAGCAGAGGGAATGAAACGCCCCCATCAAAAGTACTACCTAAGCGTTTAATTCAAAGTCAAAAGTACATAGAGAAATGAGAAACTGAAATCAAATTGAAAGGGTGGCTCAGTTAAAGTAAAAGAGGAGCAGAATATTTTCATTGTTTAAGTATGTGATGTAAATGGAAAAGCTGGCAAATCAGAGTTGAAAACCATGCGTTATGGAAAAATACAAAAAGAATGTAGAAATTAGAAAAACGACAAGAAGTGCTTTGGATATGCACAGAGTCAGTGGTTGAAGAAAAAATACAGGAGTAGAAGAAGGCGAAATCAGACTTGCTGCATTCCTATATGAGCATAAGCTTCCACGTTCTGTTCGTGAACATTTAGTCCCAGTTGTGAAAGCAGCTTGTCCTGATTCGGAGATGGCGAAAGGCTTCAAATGTGTTAGAACTAAGTGTATTACAATTGTGAAGAATGTTTTAGGAGACGAAGTGAGGGACAATAGTAATGAGCTCTTAAAGAATCGTAATATAGCGAGAAATGTAAGTTCTAGTTAGAGAGACCAAAAGTTGGCAACGCTCGAGCCGGCAACAATCGCAGCCAGTTCCCTATTGGCCGCAGTCAGCTAAACAGTAAATGTTGACTGCAAGTGTGTTTATAGATTACCCCATGTGGCTAAGTACCTATCCTTGAGTATTTCTAACTACCTACTACTAATTCTACTCTACTCTATTATCTAATTCCAATCTATCTTCGCTCTTCTCTCACTGGCCACATGTCTATTTAAATTCAGCAAATTTATAGTTAGAGCTATCCAAGAGATGAGTGCCTATTTGCTTATATTTTGTTATTGATGTATCAATATTGCTATTGATCTATGTCAGCACTATTGATATTACTGCGTGGTGTGTATCTATGGGGATCACAAATATTATCTATGTGGTGTCTAACATATACTGTGTCAGTGTTAGGATACACTGCACATGTGGTGAAGTCTAGTGAAGGATTGCTATGTGTATTGGCATAGGCTAGCACCCTATTATCTAATTAAAAACACCACAGATATGCACAGTGTCAGTGGACGAAGAAAAAGTACAGGAGTAGAAGGTGAAATCAGACTTGCTGCATTCCTATATAAGCACAAGCTCCCACATTCTGTTCGTGAACATTTAGTCCCAGTTGTGAAAGAAGCTTGTCCTGATTCGGAGATGGCGAAAGGCTCCAAATGTGGTAGGACTAAGTGTATTGCAATTGTGAAGAATGTTTTAGGAGACGAAGTGAGTGGTAATAGTAATGAGCTCTTAAAGATTATTTTTCATTGATAATGGATGAATAAACAGATAAACGAAATATCAAGCATTTGGCGTTGGTGGAAAGAGTTGTTACAAAAGATTTTGTTAAAGATCCATTTGTGACTATCATCCCACTCATTAGTGCTACAGCAAACATGCTTGCTTAAAAAAAATCAAAGAGCTATTCACTGAAACAGGTTTACTCTAAAAAATGAATATGATTGTGCGTGTATATGCGTATGTTTGTGTAAAGAGTCTATAAAACAGGGAAATTTTTAGTCTTTTAGTCAGAAAGGGAAATTTTGACGACCAAAACAGGGAAATTTAGGTTAGACCATCTGCACGTTAAGGCCCCCTCACACGCGCAAATATATCTGCAGACATATCTGAACTGGTGCTGAATTCGTGCGTTTGTACGCTCATTTCAGGTTGGCACAGACTGTATGAGGCAGATCAGCTATGCTTGACAATTTTGGAGCGACCGGCTGCAAACCACAGTAACTATAGCGAATCCCATCTGCTGGACGAACGTGCCGTCTGGAGTCGCTATTTTTGGCGTGCTCTCTACCTAGCTGCTACTGGCATACTGAAGTGTGTGCCAGTCTTTGTCACAGAAAACTTACATAAGAAGAACTGCAAAACTACGGTGGACCGCAAGTCCGCTCTAGACAAACGTACTCACGCACGCCAACCAATCAGCTTCTAGCAGCCATGACTCGCAGCTGACGTCATTGTTGACAAGGCTTTCAATTGGCTGCGCATCCAGGCTTTACTATGATACTCGTTAGGATTGGAACTCAAGTTTTTATTCAAAAGTTAAGAAACGTTTCTTGGCGTAATAAGGATAGTGAAAGCCAAAGTAGTACATTTCGATTATATTGATAACACTTTTTAATATTGTCCTTCACTATACATAAGCGTGAATGTGCATTCATGAACATATTTACAATTTATATTTATAAACTAAGGCGCATTTAAATTAGCCTCAGGTTCTAAATGTGATAAAACGTCGGTGCCGTATATTAAGTTTTTCGGAAAGAGTTCATCAACATTTTAAACCATTAAATACCAGATTCTTATAGTAGTCGAAACAATACGATAATGAAGAAATTAAGATGTTTGGGTGATCAAACAGCTGCTAAAAATAAGTAGCACACTTTTCCCTTACGCATTTTTTAAGCGTACGTAAGGAGCCATTTCTGCCGCAATCTTCGTTACACCTCTGTCAAAGGCTCACAGCCGTGGAGGGAGTATATATGGAGGGAGCATAGCCGTCTGTGAAGAGAACCAGTTTTTGAGATTTCTCCTCTGTCTGTGGTAACCAATAGCCGTCTCGCGAGTGTGACGTCAGCACGGAAGCCAGCATGTAGCTAGGATATGTGGAGGGAGCATAGCGCACTCCGATCGGGCTCAATTTGGCTGCAGAAGTTGAGAGACTCGGGCACTCTCAATGCCCGACACGTCACAATTCTGAGCCAACCACAGACGCTTGGCTGAAGTTGGCTCCTCCCACCTCCTCTACAACTCCCCTCCCATTTTCCGAAGCAAGATTAGTACCACATCACAAGTCATAGGGTGAGGTGTGTGTTGGGAAATACTTTCGGAAACAAATTTGGGAAATACTTTACTCGGGGAAATAGTTAACGTTGGGGAAATACACGTGTGTTTTCTTAGGTATTGGAATTTCAGCCCGTTAAAACAAGCGCCGGTGCTGAGCAGCCAGCACAGGCGAGGGGCAGATACGAAACACACGCAGTCACACACAAACACGCACATCGACACACTCACGCACACACTCACAGACGTAGGCGTTAGTGGCTGAGCTGGGAGCGCGAGGGCAGATTCGAAAGAAGAAGGAGTAAGGCTTAGCAGAGAGCGGCACCTGCTACACCAATGGTGTGCCCTCTAAGGAATCACGTGTTTGGGGTGTCGAGCGCGATCCAATCAGAGATAGAAACTTCACAACCGGCAAGCGTTCAACGAATTAGAATTGAGTGACTCTCTCTGTAGCTGGGAAGGTTCGAGAAGAGTCTGGAAAAGAAAACAAGCGAGAGTATATAAGCGGCGAACAAGTAGATTAGTGAGGATTTTCACTTGGTTACACGACGAGAGACGGTCTTTTTGGTGCACGTTTTCGGGGATCCGGCTGCCGCCGAGATCCCCATTGGATCTGCTACTCGAGAAGAAACATCGCGAAAGTGCCCCGATAGAGTGCTCCTTCGAATCTCCAAAAGTTGGCAACGGACCCAGCAGACACTGAAGTACCACCGGCATCAAATTCCGCTTAATACGCAACAACGTCGCGGATCACCGGCACGTATAAAAGTGTGTTAAATCGTCTCCTGAGAGAACATAAATATGTCAGTTCTACGTAGTCTTCAAGACAGCATGAGTACTCCAACCTGCATTTTGAACTTGCACAGCTGTCAACCTTCAACAACGTAAAAATCGCAAATTACAAAGGGGTTGAGCTGTTCGGGCAATAACGCCGTGAACGCAACAAACGAGCGCTCTAGGCACCGCGTCTACGATGTGCTAGCAAGCCGGCCTACGCCTGCGGTTAAAGCGGCCGCAAGCGAAGAAATTTTGCGAGCGCCCTTCAAGAGTTCCACCTGCAACGCATCCCAGAAGAATTGAAAATTTGTGGCATCGAGTATTTTGACAACACCTGCAACGCATCCCAGAGGAATTGAAAATTTGTGGCATCGAGTATTTGAAAACACTTGCAACGCACCTCAGAGGAATTAAAAATTTGTGGCATCGAGTGTTTTGAAACAGTGCTTTA
Source organism: Morinoia aosen (assembly GCA_030386875.1). Lineage (NCBI taxonomy): Eukaryota > Metazoa > Arthropoda > Malacostraca > Amphipoda > Talitridae > Morinoia > Morinoia aosen. The sequence goes on along the minus strand of CM059572.1, from coordinate 78,137,310 downwards.
AAGTGTATTAGTGGAAGTCAAAGTGGTACGCTGCAGTAAAAAGGATGCGCTGTGTAATGAATTTGTGTCTTATGTTCATGCGACAGAATGCGAAGCATTGATGTATTTTTGGACGCCTTGTGAGTCCAGGAAAACGGTATGTTTGTCATCATTGTTCTGTAATTTGTGTTGCGTAGGGGCTTCTATAACTTTGTGCATTATTTCGTAAATCGTTGTCAGCTCTTGAGTATTGGTAACTTGAATTCTCGGTAAACATCACATTTCTATCATGTCGTGTTTAAAGTCTTATGACGGTAGATATGTGTGTGCCTTTCTTTAACGCAATTGTGCCCTTTCAAATCATTTCGTTCCAATGCCTTGTGTACTTTATCCACGTGTTACCTAAAATAAATTCATGTAAATCTTCAAATTCTTTTATTCTCCATGTCTGGTATGCAGGTGTGCGCAAGCATGAAGGACGATACTTTAAATTTTGCGGGGGTTGAGAGTCCCTCAGCGTCTGGGAAGGGGGTCCTAAACTCACCCTCTTCTCGTATCGCAACATGTGCGTGCAAGTCGCTCCAATTTGTTCTAATCAAGGGCCTGTAATCTTCATAGTTTTCACCTCTTAATGTACCTTTGCTAGAAATTTTGATATTATTAAGTGTCCTCAAGTGAGGAAACCTATTTATTATCTTTCGGAGTCTTGGAATCCCAAATTAATGATTAGAGATTAACTCAACAGCTGGAAGAGCATTCAGCGAGCGTGTCCGCACTCTCGCGTAGTCAGTAGGTAACTGGCTTCCGTGCTGACGTCACACTAGCGAGACGGCTATTGGTTACCACAGACAGAGGAGAAATCTCAAAAACTGGTTCTCTTCACAGACGGCTATGCTCCCTCCATATATCCTAGCTCCATGGAAGCCAGTTACCTACTGACTACGCTAGAGTGCGGACACGCTCGCTGAATGCTCTTCCAGCTGTTGAGTTAATCTCTAATCATTAATTTGGGATTCTAAGACTCCGAAAGATAATAAATTGTGTTTCCTCACTTGAGGACACTCAATAATATCAAAATTTCTAGCAAAGGTACATTAAGAGTTGAAAACTATAAAGATTACAGGCCCTTGATTATAACAAATTAGAGCGACGTGCACGCTCACCTCAACCTATGACTTGTTGTTTGGTACTAATCTTGCTTCGGAAAATGGGAGGCGAGTGGTAGAGGAGGTGGGAGGAGCCAACTTCAGCCAAGCGTCTGTGGTTGGCTCAGAATTGTGACGTGTCGGGCATTGAGAGTGCCCGAGTCTCTCAACTTTTGCAGCCAAATTGAGCCCGATCGGAGTGCGCTATGCTCCCTCGATATATCCTAGCTCCATGCTCACAGCCGACTAACGACTTCAGATTCAAACTAGAGACAAGTAACAATTTTAGCAGCTCCGTCATTGGCCAATTGGCCCCTACGTCATTGTCGACAGGGCTGAAACTCGCTTAGTGATAAGTTGAGGATCTTCTAGTATATGATCTGTGTCTTTGTCAAGTTTGCAGTGTGTTGTTTGCATCGTGTGAGGGGCCTTGAGACCGACATACCAAACTCTGTTCAGATTGTCTGCAGACATATTTGCACGTGTGAGGAGGCCTTTAGGCCCGTCCACACCACGATATACAGTGGTCCACACTATCAATCTTTCGTCCGAAGTTCGTGTTTTCGGCAGTCCGCGAACGCTTGAACAAGAACACAGATGAAAAGTTCGCAGATTTCGGTGTGTTTGTGTTTTCCATTGAGTTAGAAAACACGAACTTTCCTTCAAACAGCAAACACTCGCTTATTTGTGTATTGTGGAAGGTGGTTATGCGAGTGAATTACTTGGTTTCTATGTCTTTTTTCCTATTTTATCGATTTAATTATGTTTTTGGTGCAAATTAAGTTAATTGTAGGGTGGCGCAGACATTTATTTACCAAAATGAACTACGTTACGTTATTTCATTTTATTCAGATATGGCTGAATATGTGAGTAGGTTTGGATTTAATTGATGTGAATGTATTTGAAATATTAAGTGTCTGAAATGAAGCTGAACATACATAAAATTATCTAAGTTTGGTGATTTTGACATCTAAATAAAATTTTGGAAATATTTTAGTAGTATTTCAACAATAGTAGCTACTAATAGGATGATAAAATTGCCACAAAATTTAATTTGCACAATATGTGGCCTTTATTTATTGTATTTCTTGGTAAAATTTTTTTAGTTTAATAAAATACTTCATTTCCCTTATAGCCTGATGCTAACAATAAAATAAAGTCCCCAGATTAGAAATTGTATTCTAAAAGAATTATCAGGGAGAAATATACAATCTTTTACAAACTTATAGTTGTTGTTTTAAATAAGCATAATTGCAACTTATTTCAAAAATTTACCTGCCCTGTTGACCCAATTAGTCGGTAAAAAAGTTATAGCTCTACGACTCTATGTAGAGTCATTTACATATATATTTAGAGTTGAAATATTTTTATGAAAAAGCATTGAAAAACTCTTCTCATTCAAGAGCGAGACTCGGTCGCGGTCGGACGTGCGGGGAAATGGTGCGGTAACTGTTTAAAATGCAAGGGGGAAATAACCTAGCCATGCATACAAATTATACTATCAGTGAATGTGTTTGCTACCTGTGGAACTGCGAAAAGGAAAAAATAACTTTTGTCTTATTTCTGCTTAAATCAGTGCAATTTAAATGAAAAGCCAACAAAGCAGTGCTGGCAAGGGGTGTGAAATGGTGTGCTCAGCCCGGTCTCGAACGATAGGCCTGTGTGAAGTGTCCTTGTTCCCTCAGTCTCCCCTCACCGAGCCCGCACCCTCCCCCCTTTCCCGTACACCTGCCTCCCGTCTTCTGACCGTTCAGAGCATGTCAAATCCTGAACTTTTCCGCTTCAAGCAACGTTACGTTAGATTCGATCAATTTTTGGTATTGTCTAACCTCTTAGTTAAGTTTTTGTTCACTTATTACGTGGCCGAGACGGCAAATGTTCACGAAAGAATTATTGTGTTTCTTACCTCCGTTTCCCTACTGACACCGAATAGTTTAAAGACACCGATAGTTTAAAGTGAGCCACCAGTAAGAACAACGGGTGAACGAGAAGTTGAAAAACATTCACAATCACCAGGGAAAATAGTATAAAAAGTGCAACTAGCCTTGAATTTGTAATTCAAATATTTTCTCACTAAAAGCGTTAGTCATCCTACAGACGATGTGTTTCTTGATCCTGCAAAATTTTCTGCAAAATTACCGCAGCGAAAGAAAGCCCATCCGAACGAAGGAAAAGACTGAAGCTGAGGCTGCATACTAAGATACGCTCCCCTCTATAATCAATGAGACTAAAATGTAAAAATTGTGCTGTCCCTCAGTATCATCATATCACATTTTGTACCAGATCTCATTCTGTTGAATAATTAAAGCGTCCCTCAAATAGGAAGAAACTCTCGGTCGAAAAAAAAAAAAAAAATCACGACTCGTGTCAGAGACTGTGACCTGGTCGTACAAAATGCAAAATTGCGTGTCATTGTTCACGCCCGACCCCAAGCCTCCCAGTTCCTCGCCTCTGTCCTCCAGCATTAAAGGGCAACCCCTCTTCTCTCAGCTGTAAGCTTCAATACCTCCATGAACGGCTTGGATTTACCTCACTTTTCATATAATACTTGCTGAGCGAGATAGAATTTAGAATTTAGCAAATCAGTATCAGCGATATATATATACAGAAGCTACTTCGTTCTCAAAATTCAGTCATAGCCATGCAAATATAACGCACGATGCATCATTACGAGACTCGCTTCGCAGGCCGAAAAGTGCCGTTCTCTGCACAAATGTTGCCCTACACAACATTCCGAAAAAATGGTTCTCTCAGAGGCAAAAATACGACCTTACCAAGCAAAGTGCCTGCAAGTAGGAGACCTACATCCTCTCACTCACAAGTTTCTAATGCTCAAAAGACAGGAGACTAGCTAACCGCTGCCAGTAACCCCGTCGGAGAATGTGTGTCACCTTCCGAAGCAACGCCAGTGAAGGCTATGCAACCAATATCGCCGGATGAGGGAAAACATATCTGCCAAACCTCCAGCAATCATTTGAAGGTTCGAAGCAGTAAAGTCTCAGCCGCAGCACCACAACCACCTGCTGCTCCTCATCTGAACAAGCATAACAGCGTGCCAGCTCCCCAGCTCTGCGTCAACAACAACGCTTCGAACTGTCCGCCAGCGACGGGGTCACAAACACCATCCTCATCAGTGGTACAAGACAGAATAGTTGTTATTAATAAGGACATTTCAAGCGTGGTAGACTCTCCTCATTCTCCAGATTATATGTTCGATAATATTCGCGCACAAACCGATACTGGCAGTAAATTACCCCAGAGGGCAAGCTGTGAGAACAAAATGAATTTTCCAGTACAGAGAAATAGAAAAAGCACTGTTGCTTCTTTTAATGGCTACTTGCACCCGCTGCAAATAATAAGCTCTCAAAAAACTCATGAAATTATTCACAATTTGTCTCTGACAGCAGCGTTTTTCAATAAATCCCTAAGACAACGTAAGCCTCCGAGCCCGTCGTCGATTTTCTCTACAGTATCAAACATTCAGAACTTAACCGAGCAACTTTTTGCTTTAAATTCACATATAAGTTCTCAAGATCTTGCAACTCTGGTACCTGCTAGTATCTCTTGTGAAGTCGACTCCAATTGTCGAGAACCTTACGATACTTTGCTGCTAGGTGACAATATCCTAAGCACGATCAAAAGGAAGGACATCGATCGCTCGTGCTGGATCAAAACTGTTCCATCTGGGCGCTTCGATGACCTTCTCCATACTATAAATTGCATGCCTAGATTTAAAAATTATATACTAAGTTTTGATGGTCTCTGCCACTCGCCCTCAGACCTTGCTCGAATCAAACAACAAATTGTAAGGAAGTACGCACTTTCTAGTATTTATATTGCCAATGCTTGCAGTGCGAAAGAATTCAACAAAGCGATGAATTTTTGCTGAAACCTGGGATTAAACTTGATTCAATTTCAAACTTACCCAGATAATGAAAATGGTGACGCACTCAATAACTTTCAATGGCCTCGCACCCAGGAAGAAAACTTCTGTTTTCTTGGACAACTTGCAATGAAATCAACATTGCGAATCACCGTGCCATATTGTCCTCATTTCAACAAATGGCAAGCAATAAATGGAATTGTAGATCATTCCAATGAATCGAAAACTTCACGGAATGAGACAAATAGTCTCATTTTAAACTCTGAAAAAGAATATAAGCCTATGCACATCGCTGCACATGGTACACCAAATCCTTCAAAATTGATTGCGTCATCAAGCAGAGCTCTGAGTAACTCACCGTCCCACAACATGAGGAACGTGAATAAGCCTGAGCCTTTCCCTGACTCGATCTCAGACAAATATAATGTCAGTACGAAAAATAATTTTGCGTTACTTGCAACAGACACAAATAGTGACTGTGCCATGCCCTCCTTTTCACCCAATTCTCAACTTTCCAGTAAGTACGCAGGTACCAAGGAAAGCCAAGCGAATAACGATATTCAAAACTATTCCAAAGAAAATCAAATTATTCGAAAAAAATCTGATGCCTCTGCCAGGCCTCCATCGGACTACCAAACCGATACTGCTACCGCAAAATCAACAGTGAATCAAATTTGCACACGCGTTGCAGACACACTGGACGACTTGAAACGATCGCTCAAAATGGAGCCTGCTTACACTTTAGGTGACGGATACTGTCTCCTCCACACCGTATATACAAACGCAGCTTGCTTCACAACAATTATTGAAATGGAATTATACATCTCTGAAAAAAGCCATCAAAGCTGAGAGCTCCAGAAACAAGGACCAGTATGCAAAATTCGTTGACAAGAATAGTGGCAGTTTCGAACAACTCATCGATAAATACATCGATAGAAAAGTCTTCGATCACGCAGTTGGAGACCTCATACCCCAAATACTTTCCAATGTGACGAGAACACCAATTCACATATTTGATGAAAGAGACAATGGGATTTGGAAGACGACAATCTCCCCTACATCAAATGCTCTGATAAACTGTCCTCCGGTAAACATACACCGGAAACAGGACCACTATAGCGCCTTCTTGAAAATGCGTGATAAAAATCGTGTTGCTCCCGCCCCCATTTTGTGACTAAATAACAGTGATCAAATTGAATTTGAAGCTGAAATCACCAACAGTGATCGCGGCAATAAAGACCTAGAGACGAATACTAAATGCCCTGCTAGACCTAATAAATGCAATAACTCCACTAAAGATCTGCCTATTGAGATAAATAATATCAAAATATTGCACATAAATGCTCGCAGTCTCAATGGTAAAATGGATGACGTACGAGTAATGTTGATCACTAACGATATCGATATTTTATGCGTATCTGAAATATGGTTGGATTCACGAGTCGAAAGCTCATATCTAAGCATTACCGGGTACACATTCTACCGTTATGATGGAGTCAAGAGTAAGAGAGGTAGCGGTTCATGCATTTTCATCAAAGATGTCTACTCTACATCCTTATTTCCGATAAAAGAAAAATGCGAAGACATAGAAATGGTGTGGCTCAATGTTCAAGTAAACGAACACAAGTCTTTCATTATCGGCAGTCTTTACAGACATCCGTCAGCGTCTCTACGTCCAACATTGGATTTCATTGGAAATACGCTCAAGTTAATCCCTGCAGCCAAAAAGTCTTTCTATGTTTTCGGAGATTTTAACATTGATCTAACAAATAGAAACAATCAGCTAAGCAAGATGCTGCACAGACTTAATCTCTCTCAAATGGTCCAAGAACCAACGCGAATTACCAACACTTCCAAAACTCTTCTTGACCTAGCAATTACAAACAATCCCCAAGCAGTACTCAGCACAGAGACCTTACCGTCCTTTTCTGATCACCATTCGGTAGAATGCCAATTCAATATTGCAAAAGAGAAACAGAAATCTAGTTACATTACATATCGCATGAAAAATCACTACTCCTCTGAAATATTTCAAGAAAAGCTATTAGACAGATGGAGTGAATTTCAAGGCATGGAAAACACCGATGATATCAATCTACAAGTTTCGCTTTTCAACGAAAATTTCGTATCAGCTCTTAACGAATGCGCACCTTTCACTACGAAGAAAGTTAAGCCAAGAATTTCTAAATGGATAACAGATGAGATAAAACAGTTGAGCAGAGCTAAAAGAATCTTGCAGCGTGAGTACAAACTGAATAAATCAGACAGTACGCGTCGAAAATTATATATAGATCATGAGAAGATCCTACGAAGAAAAAGTTAAGGAAGCAAAACGGGACTATTTCCACAAAGAACTCGTGGCGGCAAAACAAAATCCTAAAAGAACGTGGGAAATCATTAGAGAAGTTGCTCAGTATAAAAATTCAGACGGCAAAAGCACTTTTGACAACCCCTCAAAAATGGCGAATGACTTTAACACTTTCTTCTCAAAAGTTGGCGAAGATGTTTTCATTGAAGTATCCAGGACAGTTTCAGACACATCTACAGGGGCAAACCTGAGCGATGTTTCATCCCCAAATAGTAGAAACAAATGGAGACCAAAGCCGGTTAGCGTCATATAGATACGAAAAATCTTATACTCACTAAAGAATACTAAAGCGACTGGACATGATGGCATAAGCCTCCAACATATAAAAGACAGCTTCCCTGTCACAGCACCCCTCATTCGCTTGATAATAAATACATCTATAGCCACAAACAAGTTTCCCGATCAATGGAAATTATCCATTATTAAGCCATTACATAAATCTGGTGATATCGACATAGCGTCAAACTACAGACCAATCAGTCTCCTGCCTGTTATGTCCAAAATATTAGAAAAAGTAATGACAAACCAGCTCTCGTCTTACATGGACGAGTCACATCTACTGCATCGCAATCAATATGCATACAGAAAGAATACCAGTACTCAGGACATCTGTGGATACATAACAGAAAAAATTTACAATGATATTGACCAAAAAAAATTAACTCTCTTACTATTGCTTGATCTCTCCAAAGCTTTTGACAGTGTTGAGCATAAGAAACTTCTACAAAAAATTTCAAACCTCAGAATAGACACTCAGTGGTTTGAAAGCTACCTACGAAACCGATCTCATGCAGTGTGCTTGAATAACAAAATGTCATCATTCATACCAAATAATTTTGGCGTTCCTCAAGGTTCAATCATCGGCCCGCTCCTATTTTCAATTTTCATCAATGATTTCCCCACCATGCCGGCAAACACAAAAATCTCAATGTATGCTGATGACGTACAAATTGCCATGACAAGCTCAACAGCGGATTTAAAAGAAACACAAGCCAACGCTGAAAACCTTCTGAGAAATCTGAAATTGTGGTATGACCATAATGGCCTTAAACTTAACGCAAGTAAAACGCAATGCATTATTTTTGGATCACAGAATGCGACTAAAAATTTACCACCATTCAAGCTAACATTCGGAGACGATACAATTGAACCAGTAGAGAAGGTAAAAAATCTGGGTGTTTGGTTTGACAAAAATATGACTTTCAATTCACACGTCGAAACAATGTGCAACAAAATAAACGGAACCTTAATGTTCTTTCATCGCATTAAGAACACACTTGACGAAAAATCTAGATTATTAGTGATTCAGTCTTTAGTTTTATCAAGTCTGGACTACTGCAGTCTTGTGTGGGGAGATTTACCTCAATGTCGTCAGGAAGAGTTGCAAAAAAGTCTAAACTTCGCCGCTAAAGTAGTATGCAAAGGAAATTTCAATAAATACGATCATGTCACCCCTCTTTTAAGAAAACTCGACTGGATCCCAATACCGAACAGATTCATGATCCAAAAAGCTCGACGAGTGTTCTCCTCTCTGTACCTCCCCCAAAGTAATGCAGAGGTGGTAAAATTTTTTCCATCTAATATCCTAAACAAAAAACCAAATCGGAGGAATGACGTTTTAGTCAGTTACCGTTCATCTAACGTGGGACAAAAAGCTCTCTCAGTTTCTGGAGCTTTTTTGTGGAACAAGCTTCCCCAGCATATCAAAAACTCTAAAACTGTAAATGAATTTAGAGTAAATGTGTCACGTCATTTTGCATCTCTGTCATAGGGCCTGCAGCATTTCGGTGTGAATTTCCCATCTACCAGAAATTTTAATTTTCCTGAAATTTCTGTTAGAAAATCAGAAACTATTACATTTTACGTTTGCTAAGCCATTCGCATATTCATCTTACTTATTTCTGTCGACAATAATGAGCGCCACAGCCGTCACTTCAATGCAGCAGAACGAACGTTTTTTCCATAATGAGGAGTATTTCCTCATCTTTATATTGTTATTTTATTATTTTTTTTTCTCTTTTCTGGATTAATATTTAACGTCCGTATGACAAACATACCCTGAAATACATTTTGTATGTACACCAATATACAGGTTTATAGATGTGAGGGTTGTGCAAAGTTTTTAATGAACTAAATTTTGGCTAACGTTGTCTCGCTATTTCAAAATCATTCTCGAAGATGTTTTCCATCGATTTCGGCTGAGCAGGGGGGAGGGGGTAATTTAAGCATTTCATTTAGTCTTTTTATATTTTTCCGTGCTTTCAGCGCACACTAGCACTGAACTTTCAAATCGAAAAAAACTCTTAATTTCTGTAATTAAAATTATCACTTTGAACCATTGCTTAATCTACCCATATGTGCCAAATTTTGTAAATATTCGCCACTCAGATGTGATATCCGGCCACAATGTTACTCCATTTTATCCCATTTACACATGTCCGTATAATGCTGAAGAGTTCTTTCTTGACTGTAACCTGAGTTTTCTTGAAAATTTCTACGAATAAATTAGAAACCAGTTCATTTTTACGTTTTTCGAAGTCTTATTTTCTTTATAGTTATTTTTTTTCCGAATAATTTATTAGGATTACAGTGAGCTCAACTCATTTTCGGTGTAGTAGATGGTAGGTTGTTTTTATCTTCTTATTTTTTATTCTATGAAAGTATTTCTTTCTTATATTTCATTTTCAATAAGTAATATATATTAATATATGTGTGTACGTATGTAGGTATATATATATATATCTACATAAATAGATATACATGTTTCTATTTCATTTCTTTACGCAAAATCCATCCGGTTAATACATTTATTGCACTAGCGAAATGATTCAAAAATAGATCTATCACTTCCCCAGAGGGCGTTTCTGTGAATCGGATTAATGACAAATACCATTAATGAAATAAAGCGCAATTTGAACATATAAATCGTGGTAAAATTATCTTTCTGTCCGTATGTTGTACAAGCTGTGAATTTTGATGTTGTGTATATGTTTGTTTACGCCTTTCTGCCAAAATTTTGTAGATATTTGTCAATCATGAGTGCATGGTAAGCGGCTTACACTGTATCTCCATTTTATCCCATGTACCCATGTCCGCATGATGTCGCAGAGAATATCGAGAAGATATGAAATATGTTTTTTTCTGTTGTTGTTGTTGTTCCTCGACGGTAACTTGAGTTTTCTTAAAATTTCTTTTAGGAAATTAAAAAAACGATTCCATTTTACGTTTTCGAAAGTCCTTTTTCAATTCCTTATTTTTCTTCAGGTTATTTCTTACGATTCATCAGAGCTTTGGCTGTCATTTTAAATATAGAAAGAGCAAGATTATTTTTCATGTTTATTAGCATTTCTCGTACATTCATTTTCAATACGTATATATATGAAAATGTGTGTTAGTATGTGCATGGGTGTGTATGTGTGAGCATGCACACATGAATGTCTATGTATCAGTGTACACATGCACACGTTTCGTACATATATATACTAAGCACATGCAAATACATATGTTTCTATTTTCTACTTTTTGCGTAAAAAGCAAAACCTCATGACACATTACATTTTACCTAAAGCTCTGCGATCAGTTAACACTGAACCAAATTCCAGAAATAAACAAATTGATTGCGCTTGCTTTATGATTTATAAATCGATCTATCACGGCCCCGAAGGGCATTTCTGTGAATAGAAGAAATTAAATGTATAAACAGATAAATGAAATAAAGCGCTCGTGAAAAAATTATCTCTATATTTGTATGCTGAACAAGCCATGCATTTCATTTTTGAGTGTAAGTTTGTTTACGCATTTCTATATGTGCGTGCTGTGTTGCGCGATGTTCTTTATAAATTACTTCGTGACCAACCAATACTTGATTGTCATCTACAATGGTGTTTCAATCTGCTCCGGTATGGCTTTTTTTGTCTTTTTCCTACTTCGATGTTCTGTATAAATTACTTCATGACTAACCTTTTCTCAATACTTGATTGTCATTCACGATGGGGTTTCAATCTGCTCCCGTACGTATAGCGTTTTTTGTCCTTTTCTTACTTCGATAATTTCAACTAAGAACTTGGGAGTTTCGAATAATTCCTTAGCGGTATTCGAATTATTTACAAGTTGTTAGCCATCTCTTGGAATATAAAATATCTAAGAGATGATATTTTTCGTTTCTCATTCAACTACCCTTGACAGAGTTAGACTATTAGCGCGCCATGTATGGTTTGTCTATTAGTACGCCTCGTATATTTTGTCTATTATTATGCCTCGTATGGAACTTTTGTTTTTGGACGTCTTTTATTAAGAAATTTTTAAAAGCCAATATGTTGGCATGTATCTCATGTGGCCACTTGGAAATAAACGTTTTTTCTTTTCTTTTCTTTTTTGGGCTGTGAACAAACATTAACGTCAAACAAGGTCCCAAGAAAATGGATAATTTCAAGCAGAGAGGAGTTAAGTTTATAATTCAAGAAAAGCATAATTTTTGAGTACTGTTAGTTTTCAGAAATTCAACAATAAGCAACATTGTAGCTGTTTATAAATTGATACATTAACAATACTATAGCAGCGTTTACTGTGCAAAATACCTTTCAGATTGAATCATTGCTCCCTTAAGATCAAAAGTTTATTAAAATAATAAGAGTAGTTTGAATACAAGAAAGTGATCAAAATAATCATTCCTGGCATTCTAACATGTGTAGATAAAGCCCAATCCCTTCTCATTGAAGACCCCTAACTCCAATCCAACCAACATTGAAATTATGTAAAGGGAGAGAGTGGAAGGACATTTCTGATTGAAAATTTAAAAAAAAATGGTCGACCGAGCCAGCGTTACGCGTCACTGCGACCCACCTCAAAAGCGAACTGGTTCCGAAGTCTCTGGTACCGTTGCGGTCGTCTACAGGAAGTTCACGGGGACGCTATCTGTTCTGCATGTGCATTGCCAATGTAGGTAGTCGAGGCGGGCAATAGCTCATGATCGCTCTAGGACGCAGCAGTAGTCTAGCCTCCACGGCGCGGCAGCACAACATCACAGAGTAGCAACCCAATCGCGGAGCAGCACACAGTCGCGGCGCCCACCGCTGCCGCCAGCCTAGAAGCTCTCTCTTCTTACTCCATCTCAAGTGGCATGCAATCTCTAGAGAAGAGTTCGTGAAATTCGAGAAGTTGTATGGGAAGTTACACTTCAGGTAGAAATCACTGGCTGCTGATTCACACTCTGCTTGAGTTTGTGGAGTCTGTAATAGAGTACAACAGAGGGAATTACAGATGGAAGTTCACAACACCAGTTTTTGATAATTTATGCTATATCGTTTCATGAGATGTGAACAATATTACTGGAAGAAGACAGTGGTTGTATAGAGTCCCTTACTATCCCTGCATTAATATATCACACAATATACATTTAGCTCATGCACCTAAAAGTTCACAAGTAATGGAACTAGTTTGGTTTCAGTATAGTTCTAATTGTAGTAGGTTACCATCAACTACGAGAACAATTGAAATATATACATGTTCTTTGCACACCACTACCTTTTTGACCATGAGTTCATCAATTCAAGTAGCACCCCAAGACCAGACGGTATAGCAAAAACACAGTACACATATTATATTCAGCTCTGTTATTGAACCAAATCAATACCGTATTTATGAGGAAACGTAGTACATTCTGGTGTGCTTGGATAAATGGACGCTTCAAAAATGTGCACTGAAAATATGGATACTGCATATGGTTTAGGACACAAATAAAATGCATAAGCCGAATTAAAAATTTTAAAAGCACATTGTTGGGCTTATTAAACAGAACAAAATTAAATAACTTTGGCAAACCATTTCGAATATTGTAGGATGTTTTTTGACAAAAATTAAAAATATGAGCATTTCTCACCTCTTTTAGAAAATATAGGTCAAAAAATAGTAAAAAAAACATTCTTTAGACAGAGTAGGAACATATTTCAAAGTTTTAAGCTCAAATTTAAGAATTTAACTTTATGAAGAGCATTGAAAAAGATAGAATTACATCAGTTGATCCCATCTGTGACACCGATAGTATTCGAAATGTTTACATAATATATTAGCTATTCATGATATTTTCTGTTCACACATACCCACACAAATAAATTACGGTCAATAACACTCAACAAATTAAATTTACCAATTATATGCATCAATTATCTAAAACTTACTTGGGAAGCAGTCTTGTTTGTTTACATGTTGTTCGCGAACAACTTCACACCGACGAACACGTAGTCTTGACGTCTGGACACGATTCGGAAAAGTTCGTGTTTTAGTTTGCGTTTTGGTGTGTTCGTGATTGACGAAAAGTTTGATAGTGTAGACGGACCATCTGGCAAGTTGTGGCAACCCTGTTTACCCTGGCCACTCACAGTCACTCACGACACTCAGTTGTACACCGCCGCCGTTTAAGGATGGATGCTGAGGAAACTGCGCTCTGGTCAATTGTTCTCGCATGTGCGATAAAGAAGAAAAAGAAGAAAAGAATATGGACAAAGTCTTGGCTTATGCAGCGAGGTTCTTTGGGCAGTTATAATCGAATTTTCAGTGAGCTCCGTAATAACAATGAGAAAGAATTTTCAAACTACTTGAGGGTTCCAGTGCACATTTTTGATAAAATATTATCTATGGTGTCTCCCCGAATTGAGCGCGAAGAAACCCATTTGCGACAAGCTATTTCACCAGAAGCTCGACTGGAAGCAACCTTGCTATTTTTGGCTTCTGGTACATCATATTCACGTTTACAATACCTGACCCGCATCTCAAAAGCAAGTTTGCGGATAATCATCCCTGAAACGTGTGAGGCAATCTACATGGCCTTGAAAGAAGAATATCTAAAGGTAAGTTAAGGGGGACAACCGAGCGATTTTTAAATTTTGATTTGATTGTTTTAAAATTTGGCCACTATTTGTATTTCTTTGGAAAAAAGAAATTGTATTCGTGTAACTTTTCAATTTAGGCCTTACTTTTTTGAAAAAAATCAAAGATAAATTTTTTAATTCATTTATAGTGATATTTTAAAAAGAATTGAAGTCAATGAGTTTTTATTCTAGAACAAATTCAAAGACAGTTTTGGAATCCCTGAAGCATTGCAAACAAGCTAAAGCTCTTCAATTTTCTATTTTCATTTTCGTTTTCTTTTGAATTTTTGGTCACTAACTAAAATATACGATGTTTTAACTGTAATAAAAAATATTATATGAACAAATTTGATTTTTGATCACTAACTAAACTATACGAATTTTTTTGAACTGTGATAAAAAATATTAGGTAAATCTGAAGGAGATGACAGTTGTCGATTTCGTAAATTTCGATGCCTTAGCATAGATAATTAGATCGAAATAAACAAGTTTTCTTCCATGCACTTTTTGTCTCTAATGAGTATTTTATTAGTTATAGCGGTAAATGACTTACCGCAACTCCAGTCTTTGAAGCGGAAAGAAATTCTTTGATCGAGTTGTATGGCAATACTGCAATGGCGTCTCGCTTCCAGCGCTCTGTCTTGAAAGACGAAACCAAACCTGCCGCTATACCTCGTTAAATACTCATTTGAAGAAAAAAGTGTATAGAATAAAAGTTGTTTATTTCGATGTTATTACCATGTTTCAAGCAACAAAAATTTGAAAATCGATGAGTAGCTGTTTATTCGAGCGCATTCCTCATCAATGACGAAACTAAACTTTCCGCTATAAATCGTAAAATACTCATTTGAGACGAAAAAAAATAGAAGAAAACTTGTTTATTTTGATTCAATTAATTAGGTTCAGGCACCAAAAAGTGGAAAATCGACAACTGTCATCTCCTTCAGATTTACCAAATATTAAATGAACAAATTGGGAAATCGAAGAGCTTTAGTTTGTTATAAATGTTTCAAGGATTTCAAAACTGTCTTTGTTTTATCCTTGCATGAAAACTCACTGACTTCTATTCTTTTTTAAGCTGAGAATGAGGTTTTTACCTAAAGCGCAAAAAAGTTCATTTTGTTGTGAAGTGTAATATAATGGACACTTTTTACTTGAATGCTGTATTCATGTTGTACTATCATCTACAAATAATATGCATGCATAATTTCATATCAACACTGTGAATTGCATCATATACATGTATAAATTGTATAAAAATACATTTATTTTTCATTCCATGAAAAATATTAAATTTTTATTTGTGAACTGGCACTTTTGAAATAAGCCATTACATGCAATTTTTAAAAATAAACACATTTTGCTTCATTCATTTTTTTCGATTTGGGCCTTAGTTTTTGAGAAAATGGGAAATATTTTTTTTGTCATTTTATCTGATTTTTCAAATGAATACAAGTCAATGGGTTTTCATGCTACAACAAACAGAGACAGTATTGAAATCTTTGAAACATGGCTAAAAAATTAAAAGGGCCAGATGTTTTATTTTTCTTTTTGTTTTCTTTTTGCATGGGGTCAAAAGTTCATGATTTTTGGTGTCCTTACAACCCCCGGGGGGGAGGGATCTAGTGCCCGTAGTCCCATAAAATTTGGGCACAATAGCCCACCACCTAAGGATCCTTTTTAAAAATAATGGCCAATTGGGCCCGAAAATCCCTGGGATGTCCGCCTTAAGAAACACAATTTGACAAAACTCTAAATAAACAATATCCTGAGTAAAGATTTCCATGAAAAACTGAGATCTCTGTTGATATTTTATAAAATCAACATAGCAATAAAGGGAATAATGCATTTTAATTGCATAAATCAAAAAGATTTGACATTGAACACAGCAGAAAGGTGTCCTTTTTTTAATTCGCCGACGCTGCCCAAGTACGAAACATCGCTTATAATTTGCTTTGTTATTTTTGCTTGGTCGCTACTCATTTGTGACAGGTCTTGAGCAACTGATTCACCAAATGCACTAAATTTATTTATGGAAGTTGAACTTGATTATTTTGAAAGGGCGAGTTCCATTACTTCATCTCTCTTGTCCTTTTTTTCACGGCTTGTTTGGGCTTTTTCCGACGAATGATCTAATTCTGTAGGATGAGAAGCTTGCGTTTCGATGGTAGTTTCAGTTTCATTGCAGAATGATTCTCCATCAAAACTTTCTGTTAATTGTTCACATGCGCTGGCATCAAGAGGCAGCAGAACCTGTTAACAGTAAATTATGTATTAATGACATTTGTTCTACTTCCAGACACCTACTTCTCCTGAACAATGGAAACAAATTGAAAGAGAATTTCATGAGCGATGGCAGTTCCCTCATTGCCTCGGGGCCGTGGATGGCAAACACATCATCATCAAACCACCGCGAGACAGTGGGTCATATTACTATAACTACAAAGGAACCAACAGCATTGTGCTAATGGCAGTTGCTAATGCAAACTATGAGTTTGTGTACGCTGAAATAGGTACTAATGGAAGAGTATCTGATGGAGGAGTCTGGAAGGACTGTAGTCTCAGTAAGCTTTTGGAGAAAGGGGAAATTAATCTTCCATTACCTCAAAAACTGCCAAATTCAGAAATGGAGGCTCCATTCGTTTTTATTGGACATGATGCGTTTCCTCTTAAAACCTATTTTATGAAACCCTACCCTTTTCACCAACAAACTGCCGACCAAAGAATATTCTCATACAGACTATCCAGAGCACGACGCGTTGTTGAAAATGCGTTTGGAATTTTGGCGAATAAGTTTCGTGTTTTATTAACTGCCATTTATTTAGCGCCTGCAAAAGTAGAGAAAATTGTTCTTGCATGTATTGTCCTGCACAATATTTTACGTCAAGAAACCTTTCTTTCAAGTGCAAGTGTTGACAGAGAAGACACAATAAGTGGAGTTGTTCACCGAGGACAGTGGAGGAACGACGAACAACTTCTCAATTTGCAGGTTCAATCACGAAGAACCAGCGAGGAGGCCAAGCAGGTTCGTGAGATATTCACATCTTACTTTAATCAAGAAGGTGCAGTTTCATGGCAAAGCAAAATGGCTGGACTTGAATAAATTTCTAGCCAACACAAATCCGACAACGACAGCTAACATATACAGTAAAATCAAGAAGAAACAAGAAGAAGAAGAAAAATAAGAACAATGACGAGAATGACTCTCGCTACCTGCCTATTTCATTCATGAATAGATAATTAACAACCGATCAATGACAGAACTACCGAACTCTGTTTCATGGTGATGTTTACTAATTTCAGTTTAAGCTGTCTAATTAACAAGGAACTCAAATATATAGCATTTCAACAAGATAAATGCCTTATATTTTTAAATTATATACGGAACTCATCTCAGGAGGATATAACTATTGTATCTATGGGAAATAGCGCTCCCAGAGGGGAAAATGTGTGAGGGCCCGAACTGAGTGGTAGGCCTTCTTTTTATTGAAATAAATATTTTTATGCTAAGGACCATTTTTTCAGTTCACTGCTGTCCTATTTCAGGATCTACTACTTTCTTCTTCAACTATTATCCTATTTCATGAACTTCTTTCTCAACTTACTGTTTCTATACCCTTCTTGCATAGATTCCGCGTTCCCTTTAACTCCATACTAAATGGTGCCTTCCTTCTTCCTCTCTTCGACAAGCATAAAGGAGGCTTAATGCGGTTAGGAAGGCTTAAACTAACATCTAATCTAATCTAAAACGAAACTCATTTTTGGTGATATTTTTTTTACTCCCGTCTGAATGCTATGTCAGGAATTATTTAACTTGTATATCTTCTATGTATAAGTCAATATTGACCATAACTTACCTGAGCGACTATTTCACTGTCCAAATTTGATGCTGACTGCCGGCTCTCTGCTCCATCATTGAGAAATGACAACATATCATAGCACCATAGGGTCAGTCGCTTTACTCCCTCTGTCCCTGCTCCTGATTTTCTTGAAACGTTCAATATTCTGTTCTGCTTCAAATACCGTGTTCTCAATGTATGAATCTTCTTTTTTATTATATCAATTGTGAATGCTTTTTCAGTGTCTAGAGATGTTAATATAGCTTTGTAAGCTAATTCTTTCAAATTTCTGTCTTTATACGTGGAATTTTTGACGTTCCATAGGCATTCATTTGCTTTATATTGGTCTATGAGCTGAAGCACTAGCTCGCACGGCTAATCACTCATTGTAGAAAGTGCAAGCAATCAACACAAGTACAATAGAACACTGCCCTGTGAAGTGCAGCTGCAAACTGGGAGAGTTGTCGGGCGATGATTTTGAAATGATATGTAGTTCACTCCTAACTACGCGCTACAGATGCTTTCTTCACAATAAGACGCGTCAAAAACCGCACGCCGTGGAAGTTCAAGCAGCACTCGCACAACCGACATGCATGCTTCATATTTGGGCGAGTTGCGCTTGAGTTACACGAAGGAAAGCATAGTGTAGCCGCGCCTTAACACGAACAAGATCCAGTTTATCTCAGAAACTCTGCAAAACAGCTCATCATGTCTTGAAGTATTGTCTATTTTGCCTTTTGGAGGGAGCGTTTTAGTGCGTTTAGTTAATACACTGGAGGCATTGAAAGCTTCGGACTACTGAGTGGGCAAAACAGAGAAGTCCGTTTTGTGGAAATCAGGCGATGAAGGGAGATTCATTCCTTTGCGCCAAAGCCTAGGAATGAGGCTTTGACATCATTTAGTACGACGCTCAAATCGAAGTTAGCTCTACGGAAGGATTTGTGTCGCAAAGAAACAGGAGTTTACTGCTAAAGAATCGTAATTAAGCTTCATTAAGTAACGTTCTTCAGTGTATCAAGATAGACATGAACGAACAATAAAAGTAAGATCTGAATAATGAAGGAATGAGTAAGAAAATTAGTTTCGTTTAATGACTGGAAACGAGCAATAATATATGGGAGGGCGCACCTTGCGTGTACAAAAAAAACTGTACATAGCTGTACTGAGTGCCATCGTCCGCGCGTGCAGGGCGCGTGATGACAACGCCCGCAGGCTTGGTGCGGCTGTGCCTCTCCCACCGCCTGTGTGCGACTCGCTCACTGCTGGTCTGTTACGCAGTGAGCTCCTAGCAAGTCTACCATGGCTCCTACCCTAGCATCGCATGTAAACGCGTCTCGTACTAAATAGAGTCTATTTGAAACAATTATTTTTCCAATACATGAGAAATGACACTTGAAAATACCTAAACCAACTATAAATATTTTCCTAACAAAGATTTAGTTTGAAAACTCAAGCAATATAGAGCAGACAGAAGGGGGAGAAAGTTTTGAGCATTCTTGAAACCGGCAATATGACCCCTCCCTCGTGGTTGGTTGAAAGCGCAAAAAACAGTGTGAGGAACGGAACAGCTAAGCCTTGGAGTGTTTTATGCAGTTTCCAAAATTGCTGAAGGAGCTAAAGTACCGATTAGCTTCATAGTATAAGAAGTATTTTTCTACAGGGATCGGCATTTTTTTTGGAAGGAGGAATCACGTCAGGCTGGTTCAACTTCTTTTCATGAGCCCGTGGAGAAGAATAAGCCAGTGGAGAATAGTCTACGAATAAGCCCGTTAAGCTATTTCGTAGACACTTGACAGCACCAATCTTGACAGTTTGAAGGGTGAGATGATGTGATAACTTGTTGAAGAGAACAAGGCCCGTTTATCGAATGTTTTTCTAGCTTCTGTGAAAAAAAAACATAAAAAATAACATAGAAAGGTTTAACATGAATGATCCAAAAAATATGGCACCACATTTTGTTTTTAAATCTCCCTAATTTGAACGTCCTATGTAATTAGATATACTATAATAGGCAAGCTTATTCCAATGGAGATAGTTTACTAACTCGCAACACGAACTAATATTGTCAGTTCTTAATTATCAATAAACAATTACATTGAAATAACAACAATAACAATTACATTGAATTCAATTATATTCCAAGGAATCGAGTCGATAAAAGCGATCAGGCATATTAAACAGAATGTCGACTGCACAATAATTTGCACCGAAGAGGTCAAAGTGTTATTACTTACGCATCCTGCAAACGAAAATGAGATATTTCTCTGTTTTAAAAATAGCACCACATAGAGTGACTGAAAAAGATTTTTGACATTGGCATATGTACGTAAATTTTCTTTATGGGCTTGGAATATTTGCCAGGGACTTTCCCAGCGGTCTGTCATTTCGGAATTTTGAACTTTGTCTCAACTGTTAGCGAAAACACGATCTTATCTGTGAACTCACCTTCCGTTACTTTGTTGAGTAAAAGTATATTTCTCAAACAGCCGTTTCAAAAGACGGTGAGTCACTGACTCTTCTGCATCTTAACTTATGAGGGGCTTAATTTTTTTATTTGCTTCTTGTGGTCTTGCCTTTGCATTTGTTACTGTAGCAAACTCTGTCGTTGGCTTCTTTAGGTGTTGCTTCTACTTTGATGTTTTGGACAACCTAATGAGTGGGATAAGTTTCAGGGAGTTCAGGGCGATTATGCGTGGTCAGATGCATATTTTGTCTGCTTCTGCAATTGTCAGATTTGATCATACCAGTGAGATATAGCCCAACAACAGCTGCAGGCGAACTTTTCTATGCAAAGAAAAAAAGTTAACTACATTTTAATTCATGTGGAAAGGTAGGTTACTGAATTCGTCCACACTCTTCATTCATTGATGTTTTTATTTTATGAAATATTCTGATAAAAACTGTATGATAACTGTTCACTCGAATTGCTACGTCAAAAAAGTATTTATGTATAAGGCTTTTAATTTCTGATATAGAAGCAGCACAATGCTTTAATGCTTGAAGTTTTACGCTTGTTGCATGTTATTTTAAGCTGTTGAATCAATACTACCTACCTAAAGCGCTCCTATGAATGAAACTAAAACATTTCCAGTTTTCTGAGCAAAAGCTGTAAAGAATCATATAACCTCACGGACATGTCATCTGATTTTTAGGTAATTTCACTCAATTAATGCACATTTTACACGACAATAAACTTAATTTCGCCAGCAATCCATCTCAGTATTTGAGAATAGTCGTTTTTGCAATAAAAACCAATTGGAGTGGAGACTAGAGTTTTTATTCCTAAGTGCGTTTCTCTATTTCATTACATTTCTAGTAAAACCAAAATTGCTTTGTTTAAAACAGACAATCTCAGGTTTCAAGAAAGGCAAAGAAAACCAACATTCTTTTTTGTCAGCATACAGGTGTGGCCAATGACTTTGAGAAAAGTGAGTTTTTCTATTTTCTCATTAAGCTATAAGAGGTAGTCTTGCGAAGTTATTAATTGGTTGCTTCCGGAAAACCTTATAAAGGATAAATGAAAACATAAATTGCCCTAAACAATTTTTCATTAGCCGCAAAACTAAACGGTAATTATTCTCAATATTTGAAATGTTGACCACGCTCTTTCAAAACTGTTTTGATGTGCTTTGACATGCTGTCTACTAATTTTTCAATTATATTATGATCAACGGACCTCCACTTTTACTAAATTAAAGCTCCAAGTTGTGCTAAATTAGTTGGTTTCTTCTTGTTCACTCGACTTTTAATCGTCGACCATAAGTTTTCAATCGCATTCAGATCAGCTGAATTTTCAGATCAAGGACCCAAAATCTCCACTCCATTGTAAGCACGGACCTATTTATACACTCATACATTATGACAGGAAGCGCCGTCATGTTTGTAAACCACCTCTTTGTCGGGAAACTGACCAACTATCGTTGGAAGGAGATGATCTTTTAAGACTTTCAGGTATCAGGCCGAATTCAATGCTGTGTTTTTGGGTAAAATCGTCAGTGCTCCAGTACCCTGACCTGAAAAGCAGCCCCATGCAGACGTGAAAAATGGCAGGATGCTTGACTGTTGAAACGACACATTCTTTGTTAAATCTCTCGCCTTTCCTTCGTCTCACGAGGCTTTTCCCGAAGGTGATAAAAAGGAGGAACGGAGATTCATCGGAGAAAATGACTTTGTCCCATTGTTCAGTAGTCCAATGTTGGTACTTCCTGCAAAAATTGAGCCGGTCTTTGATGCTCTTCGCGATCAAAAGAGCTTTCTTCGCAGCTCTCCATGAAGCAAGTCCATTGTCGAAGAGTCGACGTCGAACAGTTCGCGCTGAGGCATGGCCCTCTCCCATTCTAGCGCAAGCTCTGAGCTGTTGACAATCCTTTCCCGTAACGATTAGCGCACTAAAGCTCTATCTTGACGAACCGACGACAATCTTTTCTTGTCAGGGGCTGCTTTCGCCACTTTGGATTTTGTCTAGTTGAATTGTTTTATCAATCTTTAGGCAGTTGACGATGATGCAAGCTTCTTGTCAACGATTTCCTTTTTTGATAGACCACTCCGATGGAGAAGAATGGTAGTTTTCTTAATTTCTTCCAAAATCACCAAGATTTTTAATCTGGTAAAGAAAATATTTTTAAAAATCGAAAAAAATAATGAAACAAAACATTTGAAAATAAACATTTCACTAACCTTGCAAACGATTTTTTCATCAGTTCCAATGCTCGGATCAGCTTTTAAACTAGCTCAAATGGGTTTTCCGTATTTTAGGAAGAATAAAATTGAGTAATTATTAAGAAAATTTACGTAATTTTTTTAAAATTCGAATCTAAGTAATTTTGCTACATTACAGGATTGTTAATGATTAGGCATAAGTATATTCTGAAATAAAATCCTGAAATAAAAAAGTTTTTCCTTAAAATCATTGGTCACACCTGTACGTCTCAGACCACATTGACTTGACTGGTCGATTGAGATTATAAGTGTTTTTTCACGCGTAAAATAAAGTACATAATTTTTAAAGTTTTCGTTTATTACTTTCATGAAAGTCGTTAAGTCGTTTATAATCTTACCGCCTACCTGTTTGTCTTTCCTCGTCCATCTATGAATGTATGTAAAACCGTCTATTTTTATTTTCTGTTCTCTCTGTAAGGAGTTTAGAGCCCCTTCCGTGCAGATTCTGTTGTTAGGGAGGCATTTCATCATTTTTGTTGCGGCATTCTCGTAAGCAGCAGTTCTACCTCTGCTAATACAGGACATAAAAACTATAATTTCGAAAACAATTATTTTTACCGTTAGGCAAACGCTTCTAAACACCGACGCAGAATAACACCGCAAATAAATTTAAGATACTCTCGCCATTATCACATAAGTGATTACTAATACCTAAAGTCTCCTCTTTTCGAAATTGAATTTTGCTATGGCTATTCACATCTTTACGCAGAAAAATAAATACTACTTTAGCATTTATATTAGGATCTACAGCGACTCTATGTATAGAATGTTGAAATTTTCCATTATCGCGTCGAAAATAATGCTTTTATGCTATTTTATTAAGGCAAAGGATTTCGGCTCAGTTAGTATACACACAGAATAAAGTCAAAACAAATGCATTAGTGTGTTCTCAAAGCATTCCAGAAGACTACAGTCACTGTTGCACGCTATAAGGCCTCAATTTAGACATCTGCTTCTCACGAGTTGGATGCTTCTACGAGCTGCCTTGACCGAAGCTCAAGCGTTCACTCAGTAGAGCAAAGCGTTCTGTGCATCATCTTCATTATTTTGTGAGAACCGCACCAAAAATGCAACACGTCTAAGAGGGAAATACCAGACCTGGACCTGCATAGCATTCGTGGATTGAATTTCAGCCAACAATATTATCGTGAGCAAAACGGACTCGTAAAAAATAGATCATGTGAAAGGTAGATCAGTCGTGGGTAATTATTTCAAGTTTTTGCGTATGAATTTTGATATTGAATTATGGGCGCATTTGCAATCAAGCAAGTCGAACTATGTTAACAAGACAATTTCGATGTTTTTTCTGATGATGGGAAATAAACTGTAACCTCGTTTGTTGAACACTAAACTTACTCAACTCTCAAAGGAAGATTAACATGCGAAACATAACACAGATATTACAATAAATTTCAAACATAATAGATGCGATAACATAATAAAACTTTTGAGTAGCATTATCAAAGCCTAACAGTGGTACAAAATTTTATTACTTGATCGTTTGCACTTATTTCACTCAACGGAATGAATTTCTTCACGTTTCCAGCTTAAAAAACCACAACTTCACTGAGAG
This sequence comes from Morinoia aosen, assembly GCA_030386875.1. Taxonomy (NCBI): domain Eukaryota; kingdom Metazoa; phylum Arthropoda; class Malacostraca; order Amphipoda; family Talitridae; genus Morinoia; species Morinoia aosen. Next base: position 78,112,938 of record CM059572.1, on the reverse strand, counting down.
AGAAGAGCAGTGTTCAGATATCTCAGAACATTAACTTAGCACCGAGTGTAGGTTCACTTGAAGTTGGACGTGAAGTAAGTTGAAAAAAATGCTACAAATTTATTGATATTAAAATGATCATAGTTCTTGCGTGCTTTCTTAGGAGTGGCGGCTGAACGAATACCGTCTCTCAGTCGAGGAACCTATTACGGGAGAGTTTGTTTCTTTGTTGCTAATAGTCTCTCTTTTTGTTACTTAATGAGCTTATCGGATTTCATGCTTACCTATTCGTTCCTTTCTTCTTTCTTCAACTTCTGAAAGTTGGCCTGAGTCGTGCTTAGTTTACGAAATAAAAACAAGTTTCACTTTCTACTGCGTTACTTTGATGCAGAAAAATACAAGCTGAAAGCAAGTATCGCAGAACAAGAGTCAGTTCAAACAATACCAACCGGAGCTCTGCATAAACCCTAGCTTACATGACATGTATGCTTAATTCAAAGCACTTGCCATGTGAACGAAATACGGCATGATGCTGTGATGACGTTGTAAGCTAATTTAAAAAAGTTTTTTATTGGCAAACTTTGGCGGTTAACAAGAGCTCGACTTTCGTCTATTAACTATCACTGCACCATTGAGAATAGATGAATTTATAGGGATAGCATCGGAAGGCCGGATAGATACTGGTTACAAAAATCGGAAAGAACAACGAGAAAATAATATTGAAGAAAATGTCGTCCGCTATTCGGTACAGGTAAATTCAAAACAGTAACTACAACAAAAAACGATTCAAAAATTTTCAATGGGAAAACCACGTTTAAAAACTTCTGTCCAGTCATATGCTAAAAATGAACACACACCATGCGACTTGTAACCCTCATTTCAGCGCACAGATATGGAGATTAATGGGTGTTGGCTTTCATCCAGTCATCAGATGCTCAAATAAAAGATAGTCCTTAGATTGAAATAGAGGGTTTGATCGTATCGATGATGACAGGATATGCAATATCAGTATGCGCGCACCTCTAACTCAAGTCTAAAATCGATCTTGGAAGAAAGCACTCATTGCAGTTGCTTAACTGCTGTGCCCGCTCTACTCGAAACTTTTTCTCCAGCCACGTGATATTCAAAATACTGGCGCATAACACTTTACCATTGTGCAGAAGTCGGGCGGCAATCAGTTCTAGAAGATGATAAACAATCGACTTCTGTCAAGCAACAATCTTTGTTTAGGGAGAATTCAATGAAAGCTGAGCTGAAAAGTGAAATTGTCACCGTTATTGTTGCCGTTTCAGCTGAAAGTGTCGCCGTCTAAAGCTTTCTGTGACAGATAATTTTTGTGGAGCGGAAGCAAGAACTCAGGCTTCAAATCACCCGATGAGTCAACGGCAGCAAAATAGTGGTGATGATTCATTATAGCAATGAGGAAGGCAGACTATTGCGAAGATGCAGTGCTGAAAGCTATTGCAGACGTTGTGAACAGTGTCTCTTGGAAACAAGATAAAGTAGTTACTCAAGCCCTGCAGAGATAAAATATGCGATAAATCAAAGGAGATATAGAGTAACTTATTTAATAGGTAAGCCAATTATTTTATGAATAAAATAAACAAGAAGAGACTCATATTTCGGAAGTAAAATGAAAGACTGTAACACTGACGACTGACATAAGCCACCGTTACCGCGTCGCCATAAGCACATATTCTTTCACAAAATGAAGAAAAGAAATCCAAGACTCGCAAGGAAGCTGAGATTGTCAACGAAGGATGCGGGCTCCAAAAAATTATTGCCCGCTTTGTGTTCGTTTCGTTAAAACTTTGTTTTCTAAAACCAAACGACTTATTTACGATTAACAAAAGAAGAATCTTCTTAATCCTAACCCTACAGTTCACTTTCACCTAAGAAACGTACACAGCGCTCCAGTGAAATTTTTTACAAACGCATACAAAATATTTAAAAAAAAATCGTGATTTTTTTTCAACTTGGCCTTGTGAATATTCAGCATAAACTTGAGTTGAAAGATTCGGGAAGACTATGGTGCGATGATTGCATTATTCAACACGTAACATTAACATGGAAACCTCCATAAAGGCCAGAAAAATTACGGTACATTTTAGCTATGTACACACACTACAACATGGCACAGAGATCGCAAAACCTTTACATACAAACATTAATTGCTTTTCCGATGCTGGAAACTTTTTACAGACAGGTGACTTGGCGATGCATAGCAATGGCAAGCATAAGATGAATGATAGCTCATCAAGATATTAAGCTATAAGCACATAGAAATGAGAGTTTAAGAGCTCCAGTAATTGACAAACAATTCACGGCTGTCCACTCATTTTAAAATAGGAAGACCAGTTGATGATTGGTTTTGATTGGCTCCATATACAGCCATTCTTACACTCTTCCTAACGTTTAAGTGATGGTATTACTTTGGCGGGCTCATCAAAAAAATTTACGTCAAGAATCAATCAAAATATACCACGTTGAACTTTCACTGTGACAATGCTAAGTTGACAGCCCACACAAATTCACTATTCACAGTCCACAATGCACGTCATGCACTCGTTCAATAATGTTTTTCTGTTCAAGAGTTTCTTTAATTAAAGAAGCAGGAAGCCAACAGATATTTCTGTCAGGCTCTGAAACATATCTCAGGCTCTAGCGCTGAACCACTATTGTTCCAAATGCTTTGAAATCGTTAATGAAAATTTGAACTCGCTGACTCTGGCGATTAGAGTGCATTCGCGATGGAAATAGCTTGGATTTTCGTCGGAGAGCGACGTGAAATTTGAACTATCCTCAGCCGGTAAGAACATTGAGTTATCATTCAGGAAGCTAAGACTTCGTCCTCGCGTAATTCAAGAATATTCAAACAGCCAGCATAGCTCAAAAAGTTTCATTCCACCTTGAATACAATAGGTCGTCCTCATGCCACGCACATTCATTTTGCACATTGGACACGTTCATCTCTTCACATTCCGAGGATGCCAAGTGTTTTCTCCTTTTTCTTTCATTATTTTGCTTACAAAGTGATGTTTTGAGTTCATAAGCAATCTTTAGGAGTGACTTCTGACAGGCTAAAGAAGTTGCCCTTTTTAAGAACGCAAGTTCTGTGGCTTTTTCATTTCATCCCAACAGCCAGGATGTAAGCATGCCTGCTCTTTCGATATGCTCGTAAAAAGGACGCAATCACGTGTGCTTGTCCATCTTTGTTTTTCTTCTAATGCATAGTTATGTGTTTTTTAATGAACTGATCCTACTGAGCTTACGGCATATTACATTGGTTATTAGCAAATTAAAAATTTGCATAATTTTTATATCTGAGATATTTTCAGCGACTGAAGCTGAAGTATTACGTAGTAGATTTCGGTGTCCGTATTTCAAGATCTTTTGTTAAGAACGCTTTTGGATAGTTTAATCTAATACTGAAAACCTACAAGAAGAGTTGCATGGCGATATCAAACTTACGAGTTGAGTTATACGACGATTACAAAATTACAAGTTGAGTTATACGGCTTTAATCGCAGGTAGAATGAAGACAGAGAACATGCTTAACTTGTAAATTAATTCAATATACGTCGAGTATCACTAAAAATGCACCACTCACTACTTGCTTTACGACGCACACAAAAGCATTTCACACCACGCCTCTACCTAGCGTGTAGTCGAGCGTACACTACGTACAGGCAAGCTTATCAAACAGAGTCTCTGTCAAGAGGTGATCCGCGAACCACATACCAGTTTTTTTCAAAGTGCGTTGTCATGTTTCCATCACATACGAGTGATGCAGGAGCCTCAAACCAACACTCTATTTAGTACAAAATAAAAATTTCAAAACGTTGACTCTGGTGCTTCAAACCAGGAGCCAATTTATCATTGTCATATTTGGATAACCTCGACGCAGGATCCTCAAACTAGTAGTCTATTTATCATTGTCGTGTTTGCACAACGATGACGCAGGTTTCTCAAACCAGGATTCTATTTATCACGGTCGTGCTTGCATAAAGCTGACGCTGGTTCCTCAAACTAGGATTCTACCAAGCGCGTGATGTTCGCACTACGCGGGCGTCTCAAACCGAGAATCAACTGGGCGATGTTCCACTAGCATTCGTTGAATCATCAGGAGTAAGTTTGCGGAGGCAAGCCCCCTCGATAGTAATGAAGCTACAAATAAAACAAATAAACTAGGAGTTAAACTCTGCTGGGTACAGGCGCTGGGTCGCTTTCATCCGGAGGCTCGGGGTTGGACTTGATGGAGTCCCACTCGTCGCTGGAGCCTGCCTTCACGGCCCTGCTCAGATTTCAACGCATTAGTGAACCTTCGCTAATCAAGTTATTTTAAAAACGTTAGGACGTTCGCTACCATATTTTATCCAGATTCTTAAAAAACATTAATGTTTAAAAAGAGGATGAAACGGTTATTTGTAATGAATTAGAAAAATCTCTGATTCGGAATTCATGTTTTTTCATTTGGTTTCAGGGAATCAAAATTGCAGTCCAGGAATAATACTGCGTATTTTTGTCTTAAAGGGACAATAAGGTTCCGTGGAAACCTTTTATGATTTAATCATTCATGAAATTTCCTTAACTCGTAAAGTTTCAATTTACGGCATATCACCGCTGGAGTTTCAAAATTTCATCACCTTGCAAATAATGATGTACTGGAATACGAGGATGATGAACAATGTATAAATCAAAGAAACGACGTTGCATCAACGAGTGAATAATATTCAGCGGAATAACGAGAATATAAGCTGAAGAGACACTGCTTCATAAATCCTTCAGAAAGCAGATGGTCTGTGGGGAAGCACAATCCTGAAGACCTGCTGTTTACGAGTAAGAAAAACGTTATGCATAGATGTAAAATAGATTGATGGCTCCTAATGACAAACATTGCTGGAAATATTGTTTACCTGAAAATGCCAATTACTAATGACATTTTTTAATGTAAATACCAATAAATGGTATTCAAGTCTTTAATTTAATTTATTCGTATAGAGAGGAAGGAATTCGCTACACTTGAGCCGTCAGTGACTGAGACAAGCTTCAAGCGAGAAAGCCCAACAGAGATCAAGGATTCCCGCAAGTATGGACTTATTGTTATTCCTAAAACGTTAACATTTTCATGAATAAATAATGCTCTACGGTACGAAATTTTCCAGCGCTTCCTCAAGATTTTTTATTTAAATTAATATAATTTATTTTACACAGTTAAGTTGCTATCATATAAGTTATGTAAATTTATTTCTATAAAGTTTGAACTCATACCAAAAAGAGGTCACCGAAGAGGTTATCGCGCATCCAAGTCTAACTTCAGAGAAAAAGTAGCGCAAATTGCAGTACAGGAATCCCTTGCTTAGTGTGATTTCGACAAATGCGGTTTTGATTAACGCTTTAAAATATTTTGAGACTATCTTTGAAAAATGTGGCATAGTTTTCAAATAGTGAGCTCATTTACCAAATTCCGCTGTTTTCAAGTGAGCGACCACAACCCCGAGTAATGCACACCTGACATCAATCAAAATATCGAGGAAATTACCTCTCTAGCAAAAAACCTTGGATTTGACGACGTAGATTCCGAAAATATCAAGAGATTGTAAGATTCACATTATGAGCATTTAACAGACAGTGATCGTATTGAAATCAAACAGCAACGAGCATACGTACGAGGAAGCAGACGGAATGGAAATGGCTCTTAACATTCCAAACGAAGCTTAAATAAAAAAGCTAGAAGAGCTGATCTCAGTGATAGACAAGGCAAAAAAACTCCTAGAAATGGATTCAGACAAAGAGAGAAGTATGAATGGTCATAGAAAGGTAAAAAAACAAATAGATTGTTACTTTAAAATCTTTGAAGAGAAAAAAAAGCTTTAACTTTTCAATGAAATTATATAAGTTTTTAAAAAAGAAAAGTTTAAATCTCTGTGGAAGGCGAGTACGACAAAAAAAGGAAGTTGAGATGGAGGTCACCTGTGCTTAAAAAGGATGGAGGTAGTTTGCAAAAGAAAACAATTTTTAGTTTCAGTTTGCACGCTTAGAGGATTCATACATTCATCACCATTCTTTTTTATGTTTGATTAGCGCGGATTTGACATAATTTTCTAGAATTCATTAACTGCACTAATAAAAGGATTCATGTAATTTCTTCAGGAATGACGTTTGAATTTGATGTTCTTAAAAATTAACACCGTAAGACAGGAGCTGGTGATAGTCTTTGCATTTCCCTCAGTGAACAGGATAACCTTTTATTCGCATTGATCGAGTCCCAAATCTCTTGATTTCGATAGGGCGAGGCATATCCTGGAGAATCTCAAATGAAGTGTGAGAAAATGGTAAAGGAAATGGGGAAGATGAAATAAATTGAAATAAAAGCATCACAAAACAACGTCCTAACATGTTTACTTGCAAATTTCTTGTCCACTACACCAATATCTAACAGGAGCACTGAAACTATGAAATAATAAAAAAATGAGACCCAAGAAGCATTTGCTACAAAAAATCAGGAATGACGCGCTATTACGATTTACTTTGTTGAGTCACTGGAAAGGTCAATGGTATAATTGTACTAGTTCTTACAAATCCTAGTTTGACGACTCTGAATTAGGAAATTGCAACATTGTTATGTTTTCTACACTTGTGATAGCTCCTACAAAACGGTGCAGATAACTCTAACTTCATTGTACAAAGGACGTTCGCTCACCCACCGGTGATCAAGTAATCGTCCATTGATCAGGCCTCATGAAACTTTTCCTTTGACAAGACCATAACAACACGGAGTTAAAAATGATGACACGAAGGTTTGAACGTCATGTTTAGTTCTAAATTTTATTTCGGAATGGTTCACACTTTTTAGATGAAAATGACGAAAGCTGTGTAATTTAGGCTGAATTCACAAGTTCATTCTCAAAGTTTACTATTTTGCATAGAAGATCCATGGTAACTGCTGGAGGCTTATTTACGCATGGGTTATTGTACTTGAAGAAAACTTGATTTATTGAGAAAGCCTTGTTTTAAAAACAATTATTTATACTGATTTTAATCAGGTCATCAGGCAATGCTACCAGTTAGGTAGCGTTTTTCGGGTAAATCTGAAAGAGATGACAGTTGTCGATTTTGTAAATTTCGATGCCTTAGCAAAGTTAATTAGATCGAAATAAACAAGTTTTCTTCTATGCACTTTTTGTCTCAAATGAGTATTTTATTAGTTATAGCGGTAAATGACTTACCGCAACTCCAGTCTTTGAAGCGGAAAGAAATTCTTTGATCGAGTTGTATGGCAATACTGCAATGGCGTCTCGCTTCCAGCGCTCTGTCTTGAAAGACGAAACCAAACCTACCGCTATACCTCGTTAAATACTCATTTGACGAAAAAATTGTATGGAATAAAAGTTGTTTATTTCGATGTTATTACCATATTTCAAGCATCAAAAATTCGAAAATCGATGAGTAGCTGTTTATTCGAGCGCATTCGTCATCAATGACGAAACTAAACTTACCGCTATAAATCGTAAAATACTCATTTGAGACGAAAAAAGAATAGAAGAAAACTTGTTTATTTTGATTCCATTAATTAGGTTCAGGCACCAAAAAGTAGAAAATCAACAACTGTCATCTTCAGATTTACCGTTTTTCGTTGGTAAGCGTAAAGGAGCAAATCCAAATACCTGCGGCAGTAAAATATTGTGAGAATGATGAACACGTTGCCAAGCACCAGCACTGACATCACGACCACCGGGACGATCAAGTCTGAAAGAAGATTCAGAAGTTATTTCAGAAGTACAAAAATTGATAACTTAGTTTTGCGATTTGCGCAAAAACCATCATGCAAGACTGCTCCTCAATTAATGGCGCAGCAGATGACCAATTAAACTAGACAACACCGTCAAGATAAAGTACGCTGTCAATCTCTATCTGTGTACCTCTAGGCCATCATTGTCCGTTCATGAAACACTGGTATACAAATTCACTTATAGGTATCTATCTATTACCTAATCTCAAGTGAGAACTCGACACTGACCAAGTACGACTGATCCCGCCTTGCCACTGTCGGCTCCGTAGGTGGTGAGGTTGTATAGGCGCGCGAACTGAGAGTGCGAGATGTTCCCCATCTCCAATAAGGTCACCAGATCTGCTCAAGACAATTTCAGTAATTTTCTGAGTAATGCAGGGCTTGGCTTTCCTACAGGGTTTTTTTTGTCAGCTGTCCAACGAAATAACTACAACACTTTTTCATTGTCTCAGGTATATCGGGCAATATTTTGAACAATGAAAATACCAATTATGCACCTATAAGCTACAACATGCTAATCTAATGGACATTCTTAACCATTCGATTAAATTATCATCGGAAGTTGTTATAACACTAGTCATTCACATGCCTCCACGTCTAGCTGTGGGGGAAGGAAGCGTCTTATATATGGCCAGCTACACGGCCTTGAATAATATAATTAGTAAGTTAACAAAATAGATAAATACGTCTTAAGCCCCACTGGTGTACATCCGGGTATCATATAACGGATAAAGTCTGACGCGAAACTGATCGCATGAGAAGAATATCGAAAACCAAACTTAAATTCGTATTTTTCATTCGTTTCCGTTTGCAACACCCATTCACCTTTGACTCTTGAGATTTAGCATTTAAACCTCCAGAACTCTTTTACACCTTCACCCAAAATCAACGTCAACTTTTAACGTTCATTGCACTTGCTGGAACTTTACCTTCCCTAATTATTCGTTCTACCATTCGCGTTTTCACTCTACTTAGGTGACTCCACTCAAATCTTATTCTCTAAGACATTTCCTTCATTTTCCCCGTGTCATGTCGTTCCAAACGTATCTCGCTATTACTGCTACAACTTCATTTTGAAGCTGCCTTTATACGCCTGGTATACATCTACGACCTCACCTACTGTACGACCAACTTCCTGTTCCTCTGTCATTCTAATTACAGTCCTGCTCGACACCGTCGCATTCAAATATTGGGTGTTTTATGTAAAATAACTCCTCTTGTGAGAAATCGAGGTCAATTTATTTATTCAGCAAAACGCTTGTTTTCATTTCGCAAAAAGAGTTTCAATGAATGTTGATAGAAAAGTACTGTAATGCTTCCTGCTAGATGAAACAAGCCTTTAAAGCGTATCCGCACATACTTTCCCAAGACTAAATTGCGTTCATTTTATCTAAATACTAAGAGCTTTCTTTTTTACGGTGCTACAAGTGGTTTAAGAATTCTTACATTATGCAACGTCTATAATTGAAAAAAAATACGTCTTCAAGTCTAATTGTAACCTTAGTGAGTAAGTTAAAAATAAAAATTAGGCTACTCCACATCTTCTGATAAACTCGTAGCTGGTAGGTTACACGATATCTCAGTCTCTGGTCATCAAATTGCCCACTAAAATTAAAACTCGTATCCCAAATTTCTTGATTAATTTACCGGTTTAAGTTCGTTCTGGCTTGGGAATGGGATGGAACGAGACCTATAGAATTCAAAATGAGGTTTGGTTAAAAAAGTATCATGAATTGCATGCAAACATAAAAAATGGAAATTATATATAAGACTCATTTGCTAAAGGTATTAATTGTTGCCTAACAATGCTGATGAGGTAAAAATAGCGAAAGTACATAGTAGGAACAATGTTACTTCAGAAACATCAGGAAAGGATTCACAGAGATGGAACATTTCTTTGATCTTGTTTCAGGTTGCACTGAACATTTATCGGGGGACGTCATAGCCTAGACATTTATTTTCCGACTTGAAAGAACGTTACTACTGTGAAAATTTGAGTCGTGATACTTTATTCTGCAGATTAGCTTAGCATTGAGGAAAGGGCTCTTTGAAGATAACCAAAGGTTACGACTATGCCAAAACTAGCGACAAGGGAACAGTTACTTGCAGTACAATACGGACAATTGGTAATAGTGTTCTTTTCAGTCAACAGAGAAAATAGGTTTGTATGTATACTATATGTCAGAATTTTAGAAAATCATATTTCAAACGATTTTACATGGTTCAACAGTCAATATTCATCATGCATCAGTTTTAAAGAACTAGAGTGGCATACAGATGGAGACAGTGAGTTTCTAGCTGTGTTATCGAATATTTCCTATCTGTAAAGAGTGACCTGCACTTTACTGAACAAACTTCAGCATACGCTTGGGACCGTTGAAATCAACACTTTCTTCTCAAAATCAGTGTGGTTGAAAATGAATCGTATAAGGACTTGAAACGTACTGGAGAAAAATTCGTACCCTGAGAGTGGCAGGGAAATGAAATGTAGAAGTTAAAGAAGCCTTTTTCTGATGAATGATGAAACATTTTATTTGCAAAAGACATTCAACATGATGCCCATCTGTTGCGAAGCGGGCGTTCAAACGCTGGTGCATGCATTGATGGCCGGACGCGATTGATGACACCACTGAGCATCACAATAATAATAATAATCTATATTATAATAAGAGCCGCGTCCGTCCGTCCGTCCGTCCGTCCGTCTGTCTGTCCGAAGCCAGCCTGCAGTGTGTGATGAGCGTATCTGTGATACAGGCTCCAGCCCTATATATTTTGACGGGCCGTGTTCACGCGGCCTCATCAACTCTCGAGAGATTGTATTTTTAATTTCTTACGGCCTTTCTCTCATTTCGCCCTCTTTTTTATTTCGAATAAAGGGGGTGGACTAGTAATAATAATAATAATGAAGGCGTCTACGGATGCTTTATTTCCAATTCAAGCCTGATACATATCATCTTGTACATTGGATTTTCAAATGCCTTATAACTAACACCAGGACGCCATGACGCTTTCCCCCGGTCAAGACCGGTATCCATTTCAGACACCTGGGTAGAGTGGGGTATTGTGCTTGAAATTTTTCCCCAATACCCGACAGAGAAAATCGCCATCCAGCGCCGGGACTCGAACCCGCGTTTTCCGCACGGCGGGCAGGGCTTATAGACACACGGATATGTCGAGTACAAATCTCTGCGGAGCCTTCAACAATTCTACAGATGAGCGCTTTTTCGGAAAATACCTAACCTAATTTAGAATCGTTTTTCATGGTCATAATAAGAATGCTTTCTTTACTTCTACATTTCATTCTCGATTCTCTATCAAAGTACGAATTTTTCTTCAATACGGTTCAAATTTCAAGTTCCTGTAACTCTTCAACTAAGTGTTTTCGACTACGCGGCTTTTGAGAAAATATTAGTTTCAACGGTCTCAACCTTATGTTGAAGTTTGTTCAACAAAGTGCCAATCTGGATTCAATCGTAGGCGCCCAACCATACATTGCTTCTTAACTGATGTCTCATTTATCGTAAAACTGGAATGTCTTATCTTTTATTTGAACTTTTCGCACAATCTTAATTAGATGCTTGCAATATACCACTAATAATTGATTGTGATCTCAAGCATGAATTCTGAACTTTTTTCAGGGGCCTTTTAGTGCAGTGTACACAGTCTGATGAATTAGGTCATTAGAAAACTTTGCTGGAATTTCTTTTGATCTTAGGGATCAAAAAAGTAATACTCTACGCCAATCTTTTGGATGCAGGGTGATTCCAAATTCTTCGAACAAACTGTAACATAAGGTTTCAACTGGTTAAAAAATTATAATTTACCTCATAGAGAGTATCCAAAACTGATTCCTTCAAAAGTTATTGAGGCTAATAAGTGAAAGCGTCGTCCGGTGAATGGAAAATAAAATTACAAAAAAATCATTTTGTGGGTATTCAGAGCTTGAAGCTAAGCTAGTAGTCAGTAGGTGTTCGAAATTCAGCTCATCTCATGCGATGCATGCGTGAAGCTCTGGCAGAAAATTTGCTGAACCAGCGCAAATGCATCAGCTGCTTAATTGCGCGGTCATCAAAAGTCCCGCCAATAAATTCTTTTCTAACGGAACTGATGTTCTGTACGCAAAAATTTTTAGGCTTCTCGAAAGGAAGAAGTCTACGAGCCTCACGTCATGAGACCTGGGTGGAGATATCGGTCCGCCACGACATTTCGAATCTCTGTAACTTTTAATCTAAACATTTTGGACATCCTTCCACATCGTAAGTTATACTTATTTAACTTGCTGGAGCCCTAAGTTAAAGTTTGCTTTAAGAATTAAGGAACATCTAGGATATATAGAAAGATCGGTAGTAAGCCGACTTCTGTTATCATTTCTTCTTCAATATTTTCTAAGGTTAGTGATTCTTTCCCTATTTCTCTTTCGTTTAAACTCAGAATGAGCAGTCATTTTTTTCAGGGTATCATTCTTAGTTTTGGTCCTGCCAGAACTTCACTCTAACAGTATTCCAAAGATAGACCACATAGACTTTTATACTGACTTTAACTGCTAAGAAAACACGTTCTCTGTCCTGCCCACTACATGCATAAAGTTTTGCAAAACGGGCTAGTCCTTTACGCGACTGTTCAATTATAGTAGCATTTAATACACCAGGGGAAATCAAGGCGTTAAAAGAAAATCATGCGCATTCCGTTGAATATAAAGCCATATTTTCAAACACTTGACGATGTCGTAGCGGTACAACCGACACAAAAAATTCATCTGTCGGCGTGGCTGGTCCACGGCTAATTTTTCTCTCCAAAATTCCCCAGTTTTAGTTTTTTCAATAGAATTTGAACACATTGAATTTGAAAATTCTGCATGGTTGCCAGATGCTATGTTATGGCAGTATCCAAGAAAAAACAACACGTTTTGGTAAAAAACACGTAGGGTAGCCAAATCGACGGGGGACTTTTACCGCTGGCTTCATCGTTTCGATAGCGTAAAATGTTGGAAAATCCAGCGCTTGTAAAAAAACATTATTTCACGGGTATTCTACTCTTCGGAAATCTAATTACCAATCTCACTCAGAGTAAACATTCATCTAAATTATGTATTAAAATTTCAATGTATTCCGAATCCAAGATTAAAAATTCCTTTTTCTATAATTTTCATCTGAAAAATTGTGCATTTGAACTCTGGTGTACATAGTGTATAAACTATGATGAAGCTTATTTTAACATATTTTCACTAAGCTATTGCATACTTGACTCACGGTATTTTTAGGAGAGTAAGGCAGATGAAAATTTAATAATCTATGCAATAAGGTACGAGAAAAGTGTTAGGGGTTTCCAAGAGGCATATCTAGAGGAATAGCTCACCGACGCAGTCATCAACTTCGGGCCACTGCTGGTCTTCGCAGGTGAGCGGCAAATATTTGCTGGCTACTCCGTCGCTGTTGTAGAACGCCTGGCCGTCTCTGCACATGAGCTCCGCGTGCGTCGCGTTGCGGTACACCACACTCCCGTTCTGCGGCACCGGGGGGCTCGGGCATCCAATGGCTGAGAAGCCAGGTCATGATGAGCGTACATTAAGCTGGTCATGCAAGTTCCGGTAGTCACACGATTGGTGTATTTAGCACACATTTACAAAACGGTAAAAAAAATATTTAGCCGTTTTTGTCACTGTAGACAATATTTTGTGGCAATCTACGTATGTGAATGAGCTCATCATTCACTGGCCATGAAACGTTGCCCCCGGATGAAAAAAATATACCCTCTCTCAAATTTTATTTTCAAAAATAGAAATCAGGCGAGATAGAGAGGTGCTTGGAAAGAAAAAGACACTCATTGTGTAAAGGCTGGAAAAATAATAATTACCTCTGAAGTATGCGAGAAAACCCCTGGCAGGCACCATGTTGAGGTGAGTGTGCAGAGTGATGTTGGCGACGTGCTGCTCCGTGAGCACTTGCTCCGTGCGATGCAGCGTGCCGCAGCGCTGCAGCAGCACACCGGTCGCGTCCTCCAGTGTCACGTTGTCTCGACACACACCGTTGTCTGATTCTGAGGTGAATTTTTGTCATGGTAGAGTTTTGTGCAGATCTAGAAAGATCTAGAGAGAATTTAACCAGAAAAAGATTTTTTAAACGTTATGAACAGCTAGATAAGTGCATGCTACTTAGATGAACGTTCTTAGCTGCGGTGTGATCATTAATATATGATTTTAATTATACGTTAGCTTATTAAGCCTCTCTTAACCACAAAAAAATGTGTCAAAGAGGGGAAGGAGAGAGACACCATTTAATATGGAATTGAGGGAGCGGGAAACCTATGCACGAGAAAAGTCCCGTACCTTGCGCATAGATACATTAAGATCGAAAAAAGTTTAGGAAATAAAACAGAAGTTGACGAATAAATGCTAGGTGGCGGTAAAAAGACTACAGTGAACCTAAAAATATGGTCCGTCACAAAATAAGTAATTATTTTATGTCAACAAAAGAAGGCCAATCGAACCATCAGCTCGTGGCCTCTCATACTACCCTTGAAATACAGTAGTTAATATCCCCATGAGCAGATAAATGTATTTATTATTTTTATTTATCTTAGGCACATTTGCTGCATGCATTTCGCTCAAATTCTTATGCTCATTGGCTCATTTCTACATCATAATCATCTTTGCTACGTTGGTTGCGATCTCGGAGTCAGGAAATTACTTTAGGATGCGATTTCGTGGAAACTGTAGCACACTTGAAGTGTTGCTGAATACATCTGGATGTGTTTGAGCTACTACACTTTATTTTGAAAAATAATACTTTCAAGTAAGTGTTAGGTAAACAGTTCTACAAAAAACACATTTTCTAGAAAAGAAGAAACAGCTAATTCTTAATCGTTCGTTGAAATCGTTGAACGGTTCCTCACCTAAATGAGAAATTATTCTCGAGACCCATTTAAAAACCATGTAAAATTTTTCCTGATGGATATTAGAAGTGATTGGGTTTCAAGCCTTAATTAAAATTAATGAAAAACTGTATTCAAGTCCGGATTTGGCATAGTAAGGGAGGGAGAATTTATTGCGGTTTCTTTAAATGATCGTGTTGGCAAGTTCAAACAGATAGATACTAGTTGTTTAGGATCTTAAACGCTATCATCATTCAAATTTAAGGGCGTTAAAATATCTGGGGGAAGTTGATGAAAATCAGAAAGTTTCAGTATGTCTAAGTATTTAAATGAATCATATATACCGAAATTTTTTTCGAAGTTTCTTTTTGTTTTGCCCTAAAGTCTATTTCTTATATAATGTGATGACTATTTTCATATTATTTTATGGCACCTATGTTATGCATCTATTTTATATTTTAGAAATAGATGAACTTATGTCCCATATATTGTCTCTAGATTAAGATATTCTCAGTTATGAACCTTTATGAACATAGTACAGTACTGATTTAAGAGCACAGTTTATTACCTAAAAGCGAGAATGTGCTTTTTATTGATAGTAAAGTTTTTACACATAACAATCTCTAGAAATTTGCATAAGTTAGTTTCTTCAATCTTTCTATTACCTACTCTAATGTGCTGGAGACACGCTGTGTGCTTGTAGGAAAATAGGATGTAGTTGAATTTATCAGCATTTTATTCCTTGATCCACAACAAAAATTTTCTAGGCTTTCATTAATTTTATTTGCCATTGTTTTACAGTTTTCATCAGGTTGGGTTGAAGAGCGAGTACCATCATCAACAAGAAGTATGAATTTAAAATTAAGTGTATTTCACACCATCACTGATGAATATCAAAAACAGCAGAGGCGCCAAAATTGATATGCGTTACATGCCATGGATGAGATCAAGGAGATCCGACTGAGAGTTACCAATTACAATGCATTGTTGCGAATTGCTAGGTACGATTCAAACCATGTGTGAGGAACTCGCGTCTTGTCTTGTAGCATAGGACTCACATGAATTCGGTCAAATGCTTTTCGCACGTTGGGGAAACACGGAGAAAGGAATATTCCCTTCGTCGATTCTAGAGTGAAAATGTTATCGATTTTAAAAAATGATCGACAACGGTGAGCCTGCATTGTGCATTTTCAGGACAGAAAACAGTATTATTTATCACAGGTAAACTAGTTTTGCTCTAAGTACGAGTAGGAGTACGTTTTCCTGCTGACACTTTTTCAAATATTTCCCTGGGAATTGATGAGATAGAAATAGATCTTTGTCTGTTATGTCTAGACTGTTTCACCACCACTTTTAAAACTGGAGTCACTCAAACAGCTTTCACACATTTTGGGAGAATACCTATGGAAAGATAACAAATGCCTTAGAAAATCGGAGAAATTAAATCAGCTTCGTATAGTAATACTTTAACTGAGAGCAATTTCAATTAATTTTTATATTGTTTGTACTGCCAAGAACTTTGGAGGCATTAGTAGGTGTAAAAAGAAAGAATTAGTGTCTCGAACATGCTTCGTGTAGTTCAAGTCATGAGTTGAATGAGTTGTAAGATTTTCAGCAATACTATATCTATGTTAACAAATAAGTAGTTGAAGAGAATTTGATTGGGTTGAATGTTTTCTTCCTCATACGCGTTGTATTTTCTTCAACGATAGATTAATTTTTTTCTAACCGTATTAGTTTTTAGCTTATGAACAGAATTGAGAAGGCATCATTCATTCATGGGAATCATTTTTGAAATCGGAAAAATTGAGTAAATATTTGTTTACGAGATTTTTTAGCCTGATTTGTTGAATAATTTTAAAATCTTTGGATAGTTCACTTTATAGCAGTAATTTCTGTGTGTTAGCAGGACATTTTATGATGTTTATAATGATGTGAGTTATTCAAGTCTTTTGTTCATGCATTGCAGAGATTGTCCCCAGTGGCGATTGGACAACATTGGTCATACGCCATGTTTTGTAGCTTTATTTTGTTTTTGATGTTTTTTTAGTCTTTCTAGCGAGTCATTTGTAGATCTTATTTATGAAAAGAGAGAGAGAGTTTGCAAAAGAATTTCACATTTTTTCACAATTGATTCACTTACGCATTGGTATTTGTGAGTTTCAGCTTCTTGTGTGGTACTGATGATCAAAACATTCTTTTATTTGTCAGGCCAATTTTTGCAGTTTTCTTAGTGTTTTCAAACTAACGTCGAGTTTCGTTACTGACAATCATCAAGTTCATGGAAGAATCACACGTTCTTCCTTGTTGGTTTTTAGCAAAATTATTAATTGTTCTAAATTGCAGAAAAATTGGATCTCTATTCATATGTTTACGACCCATATTATGAATGAGGCAGCAATAGAATAACTTCATTTACTCCTCGATTGATTTAAATTTACCCAATCATTTTGTAAAAAGAGTAAAATTCTGCCAGATTCACCCTTAAGCTGAATGTCAGTGAAGGTAACAGCGACCCTCTGGCCGGGGTCGAGCACCACGGAGATGAGGCAGGGGTCGGGGCCCGTGTAGAGCTTCGGGTAGCCGGGCGACTTGAGCCAGCCTGCGCTGCCTGTCGCCACTCCTCCGCACCACTGCACGCCCTCGCTCTCTGCTCAGGTCACGTGCTTCCAGAATACACACTTCAGCGGCACTCGTATCATATAATAATTAAAATTCTATATGTTTTTGAAAATAAAAATTCTAGATTAGATAAGTCATTTACAAATTTTCGTGGATGAAAATTTTCAAGGCCTTATTTATGTTGAAATTTTCTCTTCTTCACGTTTAAATTCATCACTAAGGTGTGTTCTCAACTCCAAGATGCCTCAGGCACAGACTCTGAGATGAAGCGCTCCGCGTAAAATTTCAGTTGAATCTAGCACAGTGTTAAACTGACACTGCATTGAGAGTTAACTTCAAGTATTACAAGAAGTTGCTCGTAGCAGACATACTTGTTGACCCTCAAAAGTGGGTTATATTTTTGCTACGTCGGCTTACCTCGGTGCATTATATATCTAAGCACAGTAGTGAACACTAAATATTGTGTCACAGACACCAGCTCGCATTGTACACTGCTGATGGCGCAAGCTGCGGACGCCACTTCTCACCGTTGATGCAGGCGTAGCGCGCCACGATGATGCCCTGCTGCCAGTAGGTGAGGTTGTTGGCTGCGCCTGGCACGTCGTCCCAGAGGCTGAACTCGCATCTCTGCTCGCTGGTGCACCTGAACAAAATTCCGCTCGGTATTTGGAGCCATCTATTGTTCCTGCTCGCTTAAATGATCGTATAGGTTTAAGATAAGATGCAGTTTATCATTGCAACTCGTTGTATGATATAGTTTACTTTCAATCAAATTTCAATCACGTTTTGAATGACGGAAAATATACTTATAATGTTTACTAAAACAATGCCAATTCTGCATTATTAAATATCAATGTCTATTCAAAAAAAAAAATGTTTTGCTGATACTAACATCATCTTCACGCTGAAAATATAAGCAAAAACTTTTCGGTCACTCTGATAGAAAAATTGTAAATCCAAAATTCAAGCCTAATCAGATTCAATAAAAATATATTAAATCACAATGCAAGATGACTAAAAGGAAAAATAATTGTGCAACCGGAACATGAAATTTTAAACGACAAGTTAAAATTGTACAACAGCTACACGTTCACGGCACTAGAGATATGTAGAGGTAAAATGGACGACCGAGTCGAGATTCCCAACTTAATTCTAAGCATCAGTCCTATTAAATAATTCTAGGGTAAAAATATCATTTGAATTTTTCGTTGAGGGCAGCAGTAAGTTTATGGATATGCAATGCTTCTATTATTCAAATATGCTGATTTTTTACAGTGATATATAAAATTTTGTTTTTTGAATATAGGTCTTCATTCGAGGGCTTGCAACTATGATCAACACGGAAATGATTAAAAATCAAACCTTAATATTTGTGTGCAGTTAATCTTTGTTTCAGGTTCATCCCAGTCATGCCATCGCCAATCTATTGAAAGACTCGCAGTCTTTTCTGTCTTACTTGAGCTGATATATCACACTGGCTCTGCTTAGATTACTGACCCTGGATCTGGAAACATTTTGTTTGGCCTGATGTTGCTGCTTCTGCCATTGAGTTCCATTTGCGGCGAGTGAAGCCGTGACCTTACTTATATACGTCTCCTGTAGTTGTTATCAGTGATACAAGGTGGAGAAGTTGGAACTTTACGTAGGGTAAATTTACAATGAGATATTTTAAGATTACCGAATATGAA
Organism: Morinoia aosen; assembly: GCA_030386875.1. NCBI lineage: Eukaryota > Metazoa > Arthropoda > Malacostraca > Amphipoda > Talitridae > Morinoia > Morinoia aosen. The sequence goes on along the minus strand of CM059572.1, from coordinate 78,093,987 downwards.
AGATTAGAATTCGGATTTGTGGGGTAACTAAGGTAGGGCACTACAATTTCTAAGAGATCACTGATTTTTCAATTTTGTAATACTCACAGATTTTAATTGTTGTACTCGGATCTAACAGTTTACCAAGATTCTTGACCATATTCTTGAAGACATTCGTCAGTTATGTAATTCTTTAGCAGTTGATTTCCATAAAATATATTTATACGACGCGGATTAAGTCAAGGATTATGGTCGCCATTAATAATTCGGTTCATAAAGTTACTTATAGTTTTATCAAATAGACTATTATAGAGCATTGGAATTTTTTTATGTTAGCAATCGTTTCACTCACATATCTGAATGAAAACTTCCTCAGTTGTTGCACACTTTATAAGATCTATTTAATTAGGTATTAATGAATAATACTTCTTTATACTCTTGCAGAGCATGACAATTATAACTTAACGATATTTCCAGCATGAGAAGGCTTAACATAAACGGATTTCTGAAAAGCACTGTGTAAAGTTTCATCTTTTGCATCCAGAAATGGCAGCTTCCCTTGTACACCCAACTCATTCGTGAAACTCAACACAGAGTTATAAGTCATGCAATTCTGCTACATTTCCAACTGCTCTATGCTACGAGTCTATTTTTACGAACATACTGTCTTAGTATCTGCCGTATAATATCATTTTAGCCGGTCTAGAGTTCAACACCAGATTTTACACGTAGGACATGTAGAAGTTGGCCAACGTCCATGGGCCTTCATGGGGCACCCATAACCATTACATCTACCTGGCGGAACAAGCTGCCAGTGATCTAGATTCTAGACGAAGCCGGGGTAAAATTTCAGTTCAAGTGTGACAGTAGAGAATCCAAGTCTCTTAGAAAATGTTAGCATGACTAGGATGACTCTGAAACAAAGATTAGCAGCGCACAAATATCAATGTTCTATTTTTAATCATTTTCGAGCCGATCATAGTTGACAGAACTCGAATGATGACCTATTTCTATAACAAAATTTTTCTATATTGTTGTTAAATAAAAGCATGCTCAAGTAGAAGCATTGTAATTCCACAGACTGGAACCTGCCCTCAACGCATATATTAATGTTATATTTTTGTTCTAAAATTATTCGAAAGGACTACAGCTTAGAAGTTAGGAACCTTCAATCGATCGTCCATTTTGTATCTATTTATGGTGCCATGAACTCACGCAGTAGCTGTTGTGCAATATTAACTAGTCATCTGAGATCTTATATTCCTGTAATACAAAAAATTTCCTTTCTAGTCCCCATGCACTGTGACTTCCTATATTTTTACTAATTCTAATGTAGCTTGAGCTTTGGATTTATCTATATTTCAAACTCTTAAAATTTTGGGTTGAATGACGACAGATGGTTCAATTCATCAAACCTTTGAAAAGTTTTGTGCTGCATGGTGCATATGCAGCAGTAAACGGTTCGTATATCGGTCGATTGTTAGAAGCATATAAATATATTACGAATTAGATGGGCGTATGAAACAAAATATCCTTTCATCCTGCTGCCCAACGTGTTGTAGTTAAAAATTAAATGCTTTCAGAGTAACACTGAAATCGCCGAGAGCACGACTTCCTTTTTAACTATAACGAGCGCCATTAGGGAAATCTGACTTGTGGTTTAGGTAGTGCAGAACGGGGCCTTTGATGTGCTGGCGGTTGTAGGAAGGCACAGAGCAGGGCACGTCGCGGGACATCATCTCGCTGTAGAGAAAGGCGGACACCACCACGATCTCCTGACCGCTCACGCACGCCAGCAGCAGTGGCTCGTCCACGCATGCCTCTGCCTCTCGCAGCTCCAGACCAGCTGCACATACGAGCTTCTTATTTAATGGTTTCAGCTCTGAGGAATTGATTCATGGTAATTAAGGAGAATGATGAGCGTTGATATCGGGCACAAGGGAGGGTGATGTTGAAGGGGATCTAGCATGTGGTGCGGATTTACTATCACTGTCCACAGACTTCGTCTGCTTCACCTCGAGGCTGCCTGGGAAATGTTAGTATCTTATTACGCCAAATTTTTGTACATAATTCTGTGAAAATGTATTGATGTGTATGCTAATATATGTAATTTTATTATTTAAGCATGAAATTTAAGTCGTTCAAACTGTGAGGTAGAGCAAATCTCTATATGTTCTAAAAAATCAAACTCCTGAAATTCGCGTACAGAAACAATGTATTGGTTTAAAAAACAGTGAATTTGATATTTAAGACATTCATAAAACTCATAAAATACACAAAATGTAAAATATTCGAATAATTTTAGAGAATCTGGACCAGAAGCGTAACGCACTCCATCAGGATCTCGCATCTCTGCTAATCGCAAAATGTCGATATTATTAGTCACTTATTATTAAAATATGATATTAGGCACTTCAGAAATGTTAGTTAATAAAATAAAGTCAACTCACTAACTTTCAACTTCTTTTTCATTTTATTGAACAGTAAAATCTTGTGCTGCGAACACACGAAAAATATTTGCTACTTCATTTTAACAAACTTTAATGTTATGACCGGACAAATGAAAGCGATGAAAACTCCATAGTCCTAAAATAGGCTTCATTAGTTGAATAAATTGCTTTTGGCAGCACTGCAATTTCGAAAAGAAACAATAATTATTAAAATATTACATTAAGTGATGTGAGTCCTTTCTCTGTTCGTCTATGCTGTCACATAAATGTAGGCTTCTCCTCCAAATTCTTGTCGGCGTGCGTGTCTCTAAGTTCTGGTCACCCTTTTTGCAGTTTATTCTGTCCCCAAAGTTCGAGTGGGATCTCAAGTTACTCATGTCAGGTTAGAAATGAATTGAGCATATATACCGAAATGTCAGCGTAGAGATATTTTTATTCGTACATATATGAAATGAGCAATGAATATTACTTCACCTTCTCAAACTGATAGTAAAATCAAACTTTTCTTTCTCCACATGGTCTCAATTTTTAGTAGGAAGACAGCACGACTAAGCTTCGTTTTAAATCAATCAGACCACAAACAACTTCTCGGTTGCGCTGTTTTCAGCGCCCGAAAACTATAAAGGATAAAAATAGAAAGAAAAGCCCAGCAAACTTCCCTCCAGAAGAATGCTTACATTCTTCCTCCCGCTGCCAGAATTGAAGAACTCGAGTTGTCTTGATGAATGATGTCGAAGCAAGTTAGAGCACGAAAGTTGCCTTATGATCTACAAAGTTGTGGAGAGCTTTTCGGACTTCACAAAGGCTCTTTCATAATTAGGAGCTCATTTGCAATGCGTCAGCGGCTAAGTTCATTGTCCTCAAGCTCCTGGACAGCTCGAGAGGAATGAAGAATGACCCAGGGCGAAATTTTTTCTCCGTTGAAGCACGTAAATAGGCTCCAAACCGAGGCGAGTAACCCTCTCTTTCTCCCGCTCCATAGAGCTGCCATTCTCAGATCAGCTGCGCGCCAAATGAAAAATACTCAGGGGAAGAATTTTAGTCTATGAGAGTCACTGAGTTTGAATTCATAAATAACTTTGCTGATAAGAATAATTGATGTTTTATGAGACTATATTTAGTCTATGTTGTTGAAATATCAGTAAAAATACAAAAACAAAATAGGTGAAGCAAGCAATATATGAAATTCATTTCTGCCATATCTTTTGCTTGCAAATCTTTAATCCCATTTTTATTTGCTAAATTACAATTCAAGATAACGAATCTGATTTATTTTACTCCTTTTGAGCTGTAGTCACTCGCTTGAAAGTGTGTGCTAGTCTGACAGGTTTGAGAACTTAAATACAAGGTAATCAAAAAATTTTCGTGCGTGCTTTGATTTGCCATTAAATGAAGTTGAAATATATACGCAGTGCGTGTAGCAATCAATTGTTTTCAGATTCGAACAGGCGTAATTAGGAACATCAGACGATATAAAAACACGAGCACCGTGCTTGGCCGTAAGTTATAACCCGGACAGCAGTGGAGAAAGATGAAAGTGTCTCCAGATCACGTTCGGGGTTGTCGGCTTTACGACTTCAAAGTGAGCTTATCAGCAGCTGCATCAAGTCGCCACATACCTAAAATGTTTGGGGATAGTGCTGTGAATAAACGTACTTCAAGGCGTTGGTTTAAAAAATTCATGTCGGGAGATTTGTCCCTCCGTGATGAGCCTTGCAGTGGACGACCACAGGTCTTGAATGACAGAGTCCTGAATGCGGCCATTGAACAGGAAAATAGTCTAACGTGTGGTGAACTTGCAAGACATTTTAACGTTTCCGATGAAACAGTTAGACTTCACCTGCATCGCCCTATAGGTCAGGCGTACAACTGAGCACGTGGGCTCAGGGCTCAGCACACACTGTTGGAGGTCCACAAGAGACCAGTGGCAGCCAGCATATCGCTGCTTTCTCGTTACTGTACCGCATCTTTATTCAATAGAGTGTCTGCCAGTGATGAAAAGTGGGTTTTGTACGAAACTTCCAAGCGTTCCAGACATTGGTTGGAGGCATGCTCTCCCTCAAATTGCTAAGTCGCCTATACACTCTCGCAAGCACGCAAAATTATGCTTTGTGTCTGGTGGACAGGTTGTCAAGTGATTAATTATGAGCTGCTCCCAACGGGGCGAACGGTCACTGGAGCAGCAATTGGAACGTGTGCAACAGGCATTGCGCCAGAAGGAGCCAGCACTGGTGAATCGCAAAGATGTGCTTTTCTACCATAACAATGCCAGGCCGCATGTCGCGCGAATGCAGGGATGCCTTACTGCAACTTGAGTGGGAGACTTTGTGCCATCCACCTTATTCTCCTGACCTTGCGCCATCCGATAATTGCCACCTTTTTCACTCCCTGGAAAATCATCTTCTTGTGAAATCCTTCAACAATGAAGCAGACTTGCACCAAGCCCTCACGGACTTCTTTGCGTGCAAAACCCCCGCTCCGCAAGGAGATAGAACAGCTGGAGACACGTTGACAGAAGGTGCTGGATACCGATGGCGATGACTTCGAAGACTAAATGTAAGTTATACATACTGTGAAGCATTTTCTTCTTTTCATTTAAAAACGAATAGAACTTTTTAAGTTACCTTGTAGATTATGCAGCCGTTTTTAGAATTGTTCGAGAAAGTGACAGGGAGTTAGCACCCTGACCCCGATGGGTTTAACTGAAGTTCAATATTTAACTCACATCTAAATTCAGTTGCAGTAAGTAATTTGGGAAAAAGCAAACATTAACTAGATCGTACCTTCATTTCGCTTTAATACGTATTAATGAAAATTCAGTGGCTGACTCCTTGTCGGGCAAGAGCATTATGAAAACTTCCTTCGGCTCAAATTACGACCAACGTGTTATGGTCTAAATATTCGTATTTCACTTCTTTCTGAGTTGAAGGTTGTTTGAATATTTTGAGAATTTCAGCAAAATGTGAAGGCTGTTTGATTTTTCGAGTTCATTATTGAGTCAAAAGGGTTGATTTTTATAGAATTTTGCCTCTGAAATCATTGAAGTCTCTGGTTTGGATTGGAAGCCCACAGGGCAGTGTCAACGACTTAAGATCACGAACGTGATTTCACTCTATATTTTAAAACCAATTTGTTTATTTTTATGTTACTTTCATAGGTACGTGGATAAATCGTAGCCTGTCTCAGTCAAGACACTTTTATTTGCGCTCAGAGGATACACTATTAAATTCATTTCCTGCTTATTTGTAGTGTTTCCTGTTCATCCGAATGCATCCTGGTTGCGTTTTTTCTTTGGTTCTGCGAAGATCGTTTCGAGAGTTTATTACTTTTCATCTGTCAGCTCGTCACTCCTGCGACGGCGACAGCATAAAATCTAGGAGTCTTCAAGCACTGACTGATACAGACTGTTCGAGTTTTCATGCGCACCGACAAACGCTGCTCTTAATTGAGAAGATTTGTTATTTACAACATAACTTAGCACTCTTTTCATGTGAGTCTAGATTACGCCATTAATAGCTAACGCAGACAGGTGTTGAATTTAGTCATTAAAGACTAATTTAAACCTATTGTATAGAAGTCAGAGATCATAAATAAGCAAATTCAAGGCGGAGCGAACAAATATTTACAAGTTCTGGGAGGTGAGAAATGTGGTTGGATGGACATGAAATAACCTACTGAAGAGCGAATAAGACCGAGACGATAATGAGAAATTTTTGTTAATGAGTTTTCCGTATTCATATGGCAATTTAGCACAAAATCTATGAAGTGTGTGCTTCAGGTTTATTTCCAGGTACAGTAATGAAGCCTTTGAAGAGAAATTTCGTAGGGAATGACTTAAAAACACTAGAAAATTAAAGGAAAACAATACATCTAGTATCTGCAGTCGAGCAATTTAACCTTTCCAAATTAATTGTTTAAACATCGAACTTCAAAGACTTAGACTACTTCTCTACTCTCACTTTATACGCAAACGAGCTGTAGCTCCAGTATAAATTATGCACGGTTGCCCTTTTGTGGTCCAGTAATTCCCCACCGCAACTTTGAGAGACGGGAATGAAAACAAATTGCATCATCAAGCTGAACGAATGCTGTCACCTAAATCTTTAGAAAACTGAGGCACGCTCCTTAGCGTTCCGGAAAGTTAGCTCTTGGCGTAAACTCGCGAACCAATGACTCGCTGTCAACAATTCTTAATTTCTCTGATGATATATAGATTAATTATACTGACATGATCTTCCAAGCTAAGCGCCTTCAATTATTCAAGTCTCGACGAAATACAATGTATAGAGCCTTGCAGTGGAAGCATATCTCGACCATTAACTTGTACAACTGATAACTGTTACACATAAAAGGCTTCGGTAATTTTTTGGCAGAGAACTTTCTGCTTGAAGAGCAAGAAAACCTTCCGGTTCGCACACTCCTTCGCAGTCTTAATTAGACAGAAAGTAAATATGTACCACAGTAACGCACAAGGAAAGCAAGCATTGTATCAATGTCCACTTGGATGGGCGGAAAAGTGAAGTAAAATAGTTTCTGAATTTATCTTACTGCTGGTATGCATCTTTCGCCTATTCTCAACTAACTTAATTTTGTGAAAACTGTCGTCTTTATAGTACGATATTAACTGAGAATTGCAAAGCGTTATTAAAACGAAATAGACCACTATTATTTTCAAAAAAATAACCCCTTTTACTGCAAATAAATGTTTAACAACGAATGTTCATCGTTGACTTTTTTCAGGAACTGGAACTCCCGACTTCATTGGGTCGGAGACTCCTTTCGCAAAGCAATCGCCGCCAGCAGGCACTTGCCAGAAAAATGATGGCACAATCCTCAAGCCCGATCAGCATGTTCAAGGGATTCAAGAATGTGCAAAAAATATTAAAATTAAACGTTTAGAATACAGTATGGTGTCATTTTAATGTGGAAATTTGATCTTCATTGTTCATTTGTTCACGTGATGGGCAATTTTGTCAGCATGTTTTTTCATTTATTATCCTATGTTTTATTGTAACATTGCACGTAACGGAACGAACCATAATTTCTTGTAATTTTTTAGTGAGAATATGACCATTTTAAATATTCATATAATTTGTTCCATAATTTACGCGCATCTAAATCGGGCTTTTGATATAATTCAAAAGTTGTGTCCCTAGTTCTATTGATTGACCCATGAAAAATCATTACCCCTCTTCCGTCAAAACAAGAAAACATAAATGTAAGCTGGGTTGACGGATCAACTCATATTTTGTGGCAATTTACATTTACTGCCATTGTCATCCGTCCCAATATACAGTGATGAGCTTTGGGACCTTGCTTTAAATTGTACATGCTGTTTATACGGTGAACAGACGGGCTAAAGTAAATGGTACTTTAAGTAAATGGTACTTTCAATTTGCATCATAAAGCCGAGGTGCATAACTCAAAGTATAACTGAAGTAAAACTGCAGAACACACGGTCCGGTCAGCCGAGACATTCGTTGGGTATCAGCGTACTTTTATCACGAGGATATCTTATTCCGTGGTATATTTTTGTTGTTGCGTCGTTTCCGTTCGTTAACATAACACACGTATCTAAAAATAAACATATGCACAGCTGCCTAACATTTCTCTTCCATTAAATGTAATATTTACATGACATCCCAAACCTGTGGTATTTCCAATACGTAATGTTTTTCAGTAGAACTAGGGGCGTCATTTATTTCTGATGCCTATTGGAAACGGAAATTTATCACCCGCAGTAAAAAATATATTTTTTTAAATGATTGTGGTTTATTTCGTTGAAATAACGTTATACTACTCTCAGTTAATATCGTACTTAAAAGACGACAGTTTCCACAAGGTTTAAGTTAGTTGAGGATAGGCAAAAGATGCATACCAACAGTAAGATCAATTCAGAAACTATTTTATTTCATTTTTTCGCCCATCCAAGCGGATATTCATTCAATGCTTGCTTTCCTTGTGCATTACTGTATTAACATACCTCGTATTTACTTTCTGTCTTGTTAAGACTGGTAAGGAGTGTGCGAACCGGAAGGTTTTCTTAGCTCTCCGGGCAGCAAAAGAGGTATGGATGGCCGACCAATTTGCTTGATGCGGATCCAGGGGAGCATTATGGCCGTGGCGCGGCAGTTTGTCAGACTAAAAGACAGCGCAGTCTCCTGACACGAGACTTTCCCCTTCAGTTTTGGACAGAAAATGTAGTTTTGCATTCGTTGATTGAGTTTTCTCCAGTGCTACTTTGCGTGATAGATAGATCATAATGACAGAAATTAGAAACTCCCAGGGATGCATCAGAATGATTACGCAAGTATGTAAATCATGTAATTTTAATAAATTTGAGGGCAACTTCAGTGAACGGATAACGAAAATAAATTCAGATGCTGCTTGGAAAGAATTTATTCAAAGTGTGAATGAGGATATTTAGGAACTTAAAACGAGTTGCCAATTTTAAACTTTCAGGATAATTGTGAATAAAATTTGAGAACAATTCAGTTAGCGCCTTGCGGCACTGCAAGAAAGACTCACACTTCTATTTTGAATTCATAATATTAGTACAGTGTATCTTCGGAGAAGAAACAACATCAAAGAAGCCATGCATAAGTTTGTTGTTCGTAAAATTTTGCTCAAATTTTAAGGATAATAAGTAAAGTGAGGATTATGTTAGCTAACTTTATACTCTCAGATAGGTCGAACGTGCACCCTTTACATGAAGTCAATGGCTATAAACGGAAATGTTGGCTAAGGACAAATCCTTCGGGGAAAACTGTCATTAGGAGTCTCTTAAAGGTTTTTTATTAAATCCACTGAACAAAGAAGAATAGGATTATCATCAATGGGTTTGATATCAACACTTTCGAAAAACTGATGCAATTGTGCACTAACTTGACGTTCAAAAGTAAGATGAACAATCGTATTCATGGCACTTCGATAAGTGTGGTTTCCCAACTTTCCCAAACTTAATCTTAGGTTATCATGAAACTTAGCGGTTATTATTTTTTTTTGCCTTCAAACTCATTTTATATAGACGATTCGAGCCTGTCGATGGCACTGTTTCCTGTTGTGTTTCAGATGATATGCAAGTACTTTCCTAATTTTAATGCTGTCTCAGATCGAAACACAATTCTGTTAAATTTACTCGTAGAAATATAAGAAATTACTATTTCTTACAATGATTGAGTCTAAACATGATAGTTATTCCCCAGTTGGTTCCGAAAGTTATCTTTTACAAAACTAGGAATGAAATTCACTTCTTTTGTCGCATTTGAGTGTAAAATTGGTTGTGTTCAATGCATTTTAGATAGTTTTTCTAATGGTGCTCGAGCTGGAAAAATTCAAATCCTCTACTTAAATATTTCTTCAATATTTTGGCTTGAATCTTTTTCCACGAGCTTAGGAGGGAGCCTGTAGAAAATTTTCCAACAACAATAATTTTGACCCATGCTTCTTGTGCCATTGCTGAGAAAATTCTGCGCATCTCAGCTCCATTGACCAGTTCAGAAACTAACTAATTCGGATTTGAAAGATTTCAACAGACAGAACATTATATTTAAAAAAATTATATCTATTTTTTCCAGCAACTTCATCATAGGTAACTACTTCTGCGTGCAGGAAAGTTTATCTACACGAAACGCAAAATTGTATTTGCGTGGCTTGCGTAGTCACCTAATGCACGGGGGAACAAACGTCATCTGTATATGTGTGTTCCTGAGTGCAAGGGAATCTTTCGTTGGATTAACCGAGCAGCTAGTGTAGCTAACAGTGATATCCATGACTAAGCTATTGGTTCAAATAACTGCACTCTAAACAAAAATTAAATATCCTACGCTTGTCTCCCTCAATCATCCTCGACTCCCTGCGAAGCATATTGATAAAAAATAATCTCTTGAACAATGCAGCTTGTCTGAATGCCCTGGAAATGCCAGGTTTGCTCCGTTAATCCTCAGTCCATCTATCATTTTTATCATTTGTGGAAAATTTTTTTTAACGCTGAATGCATTTAATAGTTTCTTGGTTTTATTTGCCTTTCTAATTTTGTTTAAAATGACATTAAAGCCTTATTTTACAGTATGTACAATACGTATGTCAAAGAAATTTTCAAGAAAAGCTGAGTAATTATTTAACTCAACGTACCTACAGCATTTTTCAAGTCAAAATATTCAGGTGTAGAGATTTAGTCACTCACAACTTCAGCCTAGTTCGAGCTACCCATAAAAATATTACGCATCGAGTGGCCCAATACTGGCTCTGAGCGACCCGATAGCGTCTCGCCTGGACTCCAGCTCAATGCTTCGAATACAGCCTGAAATGGGACTTCAGTGCAAGCTGCTCACACGATTACTGTACACCAGGCTGGCACCCCGGGCAGACCAATAGCGTGCTTCTGAGACTACCAAACCGCGCAACCCGTGGCTTCCGGAGCGAGGCTTAGGTGAGAACTGAGAAGCCCTCGATGCCGAGAAACCTTACTTATCCAAGCTACAGCTCACTTTTGATATCTCTCTCTCCGTTCACACTCTACAACTCTTTTCAAAAGTTTCAACATCTGTCTCAGAAAAGCAGCAATTAACTTCACCGCTTGACAACACCAGCAGCTTGCCCTGTATCCATTGTTATTGATTCTAAACAGGCACCTCTTTACGGATGACGATGCAAACGCTATTGCTCTAGCGTTCCTTTGCCAAGAGCTCCCAAAGAAACGTGCCTTCACTGGATAAGTTCATCCTCACCCAGGGATTCTACACCAAAGCTCCCCACAAAGTTTTCTCCTCAACTCTTCTGTAGCTAAACGCTCTTTCATCAGCGCCTCTCTGCGAGGGCTCTTTTACACCTCTCCATAAGAAGAGCCTGTCGGCTCACGCTTACGCACTCAGTACCCATTCTCCTCGATATCTTACGCCTTTGAAACCCATGTGTCCTGCAGTGCACTATCGCTAACCCGCTTTGCAGCCAACCATCGTCATCGAGATCCTGAGCCGTTAGAAGCGGGCATAGTCACCACTCCGGGTTTACTTAAGTTACCACAACTACATAGTCTTATTGACTGGGTCAGCTATGCAGTTCGATTACGCGCCTGTACTGCTGTTTTCTAGTACTAGGAACAGCGCATACCAGTCGTCACTTCTTGGTTTTTGTGACCCAGGAAACAAGACGACGTATAATTGCTGAGCTTGACTGCTGCACAACTTAGAGTTCTAAATCCAAATAAACCACCACACTCCTCTTTTTGTCGTTTTTGTCCTGTCGAGTATTATTACTCTAACTCTTTATGGTCTCTGTAAAGCCCCATACTAGTATGGAAAATTTATTGATTTATTTAAGATTTAAATACCAAAGTAAGACTTATATTACCTTTGATAAACATTCTCTGCAACCGGGGCGTGTCAGACATTTAAGTTCTTTGTTCAGTCGATCAATGTTACCAAGCGGTAGACTTCAGAAGTGAAGGAACTTAAGAGTCCTTCCTCTGCAAACAATTTGTTTATCTTACATGATGATGCGATGGATTCTTAGTTTTCAGTAATGAAAACACTTCCGGATATCATATTTTTACGTTCAAATGGAGCCCGTGTCTGCTGATAGCCCACAGTGAATTGGGCATTTACGCTGACGCAAGCGAGGCTGAATTGGGTTCCGAGATAAGCTCCTGCACGAGAGCGTGTCGAGGCGGTGAGCGCATTGAGGCTAAATCCTCCTGTGTCATCAACAGTGTGATCACACGAGCGAGAGACCAACGTCTCCTTCTAAAGCGCGTCCCTCGGTCGGGAAGGCCACTTTCCTGACGAAGGCACAAAACTCCATAGTGCATTTTCTTTTTGGAAAATTTGATGAAGAATAGAACATGAAAAACAATAATTAGATATATCAAGTTTCCAACTTTATTGAAAGCTTAAATTAAGATGACTGCAAATAGGTTTCCATGGTACTTTGAATAGTTCTTTCAGCTTTTTTACAAAAGAGAAGTAAGCAGGGTTAGTCGGGGTTAAGGAAGAAATGAGAGAAATACTATCTGGTCATTAAGCAGCTAATTTCACAGAATGATCGTCTTAGTAAACGAGAATTCTGAAATTTCTGTTTTTGAAGAAGTCATTCATATCTATCACTCCACTAATACCAAATTAAGATTCAATCACGTCTATCTAATCAGAGGGAAGGGCAAAATTACTTGTGATTCACATAGTTATCACGTCAATACTTTGTATAGATAGGAGTTGTTAAAACGGTATTAAACATTCACACACTCATTAACATTGCGTTAATTGCAAAAGGGCCACTAAACGAAGCAAACAATATTTAGCACATCTTTCACTCCTTACGCGATAAAGCATACAACAAATCTATATATAAATTGCCTTCACAACATTACGCAATATAAAATGGATTTTATGAAGGAAATAATAGATTTCTCGTTTTTTCTCTGTCACTCAATATATCGTTGTTTTTGTTGGAAACCTTCACTAAGCTTCATGGGCACGACAGTGCTGCAAAGGAAAAAACTCTCTCACACAGTGTCTAAAATGTGCTAGTGAGCTCTTATTATGTTCATTTTTTTTTGTAAGTGAGCTCAGTGAACTCACATTTTATTCAAAACCACGGTATTTCAGCACCGTTTGTTCGTGACCACAACAAAATTAGCGAAATATTTCTAGGTTCAAATATGAATAACAATTTCGGGCTTCATGGAAAAGATTTCATGGATTTACTCAGCAGTCCAGCCACCGCCAGAGCGGAAAAACACCTTGTCGTATTCAGCGAGAAATTGTGGGCAGCTCCCTAAAATGTAAGGAAAGCATCGTGATCAATGCTAAGCAAGCAGGTGATGAAGCGCTTCTTTTCCTCAAATTTTAAGTCTCTGGGACGTATTGATCTTGTGTAGCATGTCAAGGGAGTTTGATGTTAAAAATTGTAAGTGATGATAGTGGTTGAAACATCTTTACCAGCCATTATTTTTGCTTTCATTATCAAATTCTGTAGCGACACCATAAATTATGTCACTTCCCACAACTGGCGAAATTTCTCCTTTAGCCGTTACAATAAATGAAACATCTCCGAGTAAATTAGCGATTTGATTGTAAAAATAAAACAATTTTGGATCACAAACATTCACTAAACGGAAAAAATTGTGTAAACGCGTTACATGGATGATTTTCAGCTTTAAATTCATCAATTCAGATGAGAGTGGAGTCAGTATACAAATATGAATGGCCCACTACGAAAATAAATTTTGAAGCAGGGCTTGCGAATTTTAAGATCGTAGAAATGACATGAATTAAGTGGTGTGCGAATATAAACTTCATTTATTCACTCACAGCTTCATGGAAACGGAGGAATTAGAGCAAATCGCGGGGCTCTAGTCTACAAATGTAAGTTATTACACCCATATTATAGAAATAAAATGTACATTTGCTCCTAAGAAAAGGAATTGATTGATAGTGTCTCTCTCACTAGAGATAAGGCGTGCTCGACCTCTTACTTTCAGCTTGTGTACGTTGAAAAAATGAACTCTCATAGCAACTACAAATGTGCTGATCTACTTTTAGCGTTGAAATTTACAGGAATAATTACTGCCTATTCACGCATTTCACCGAATAATTTTACCTCGAAATAAGGTTGAAAAATGTCACCTAAAACATTTTAATTGATTAGTGCTTTCGCTTGCGTCATGCATCCGTCCCGTAGTAACCTTGCTGCATAGCAAATTCATGTACGTTACAAGCCTCAATATCCCGAACACAGCAAGCTACTATCCGCGAAAGTGTTGTCCCACAAATTTCCTGAGGGAGAGCAATTGAAGTGTGAGAAGTAATGCCGTGATGAAATGAACTCATTTGCGGCGGTGTTAAAGCCTTTAACTTTTCACTGTACGGAGGTTATAATTACAAAGCATTTCGCCTTATCAACTAAATTCAGGTTGTGAAGTAAGAAAGTTTCGAGAATCGATAGATGTATATGTATGAAAAAGTTAGTGTCAGGGCATATCTCTTGCCTATCGTTCGCTAGCGCCTTGTAAGCGTAAGTTGCCTGAAATGCCGGTTCTTTGAGGGAAATTACTCACCTAACTAATAGTAGGCATAATTTTAGAACAAATATAAACTAAGTGATAAGATATTTAATAGAAATAGAGAAAAATAAATTTTTGGTAAATCTGAAGGAGATGACAGTTGTCTTTTTTCCAATTTTTGGTGCCTGAACCTAATTAATGGAATCAAAATAAACAAGTTTTCTTCTATTCTTTTTTCGTCTCAAATGAGTATTTTACGATTTATAGCGGTAAGTTTAGTTTCGTCATTGATGACGAATGCGCTCGAATAAACCGCTACTAATCGATTTTCGAATTTTTGTTGCTTGAAACATGGTAATAACATCGAAATAAACAACTTTTATTCTATACACTTTTTTCGTCAAATGAGTATTTAACGAGGTATAGCGGTAGGTTTGGTTTCGTCTTTCAAGACAGAGCGCTGGAAGCGAGACGCCATTGCAGTATTGCCATACAACTCGATCAAAGAATTTCTTTCCGCTTCAAAGACTGGAGTTGCGGTAAGTCATTTACCGCTATAACTAATAGAATACTCATTTGAGACAAAAAGTGCACAGAAGAAAACTTGTTTATTTCGATCTAATTAACTATGCTAAGGCATCGAAATTTACAAAATCGACAACTGTCATCTCCTTCAGATTTACCAAATTTTTAAATAATCACCAAATATTTCTTACTAGAGTTCGGTATTTAAGTTAACAAATTACGAGCTGTGCTTAGCCAAACAACAGGTTTTGGTGAACGGGAGACTTGCAGGCGAACAAGAACTTAAATTGAAGCCAGTGTATAAAAATGAAAGGGATATAACATTCACCTAAATTTATAAACAACTGAAACTATCCCAAAGAAAATATTTACCTAGACTCTAATGAGCGCTTACTAATTGCGGGGGTAGATGGACCGCGCAATACTTCAATGGAGCAATGTTTCTCGCGGGCAGAGTGGAAAAAGTAATTGACAGAGATGCTCGGATCCATCTGCTGACAGTTAGCGCATAAAATATTTGAAACGTTAGTATAGACAGGTTAGTGAGAACCTTTCAGATAAATCTGGGCTAATTTAATAAAGTTGGTAATTAGGTTCTCTCTAGAAGTTAGCAATACTGAAGTTCATCGGTTATTCTTAGTTAAATATAAAGGCGGCGATGAACATTCAGAGTTTGATGCATAAAAATTACGCAGTGGAGCAGTCGAAAAGTTTAGGTATCTGAGAATTTCGTAGCCCGGGCCGAAGCCTAGCTTTTATTGCCAAACCTCTCCAGCATCCAACGCAGATAGTTTACGATGTTTGTAAGCGTTTTGATCGATTTCACTACGTTTACACAGGCACTCACACACCAAGAAAAGGTAAAATTCTCAAACTTCGCTTTTTAGCCAACATAAAAAGAAATGTCAAGACAAATCCAACTATGTCATTAACGACAATGGCTAAGAAAAGACACGTCAGCATCACGACAATAATTCAAAGAGCGATTAAAGACCATAGCTTAACCATTTGTTCAAAAGATAGGAAGCATCTTCTTACTAATAAGATAAAAGAAGTTCGTTTGGAGAGGAGCAAGAAAGTTTTAAACTGGTTGAAAACCGACGGATCGACCGTCAACTTCTTTTTCGATGAAAAGTTTTTTACAGTTGATAGGGCTCGTAACACAAATAACGAGCACTGATGGTCAATCCCCAACGACCACGAAGAACCACTTAGCGTCATGACCCTCCACCTGGTTTCAAGTGAGGGTGACTTCGCCGACAGTGAAAAAGTGAAAGCTGAATCCTACAGCAACGTATTGCAAACAGGAACCATTCTATACATGGAGGCCTAGGATTCAAATAAGAAGTTCATGTTCCGACAGGACTCAGCTACCGCCCACGTGGCGAGTAAAACCGAAGACTCACTCAAAAAGTCCGGTAAACGATTCTGGGAGAAATACTTTTGGTCTTCCAATTCGCCTGATCTGCACCCGTTTTATTAATATGTTTGGTTGCAAATTGAGGCCCAAGCTTATTTGAAACCCACCAACAGCATCACAGTTCTTAAGAAAGACTTCGAAAAGGGTATAGAGTGTTAGAGAACGGCAGAAGTTATCCGCGCCTTGCTCAGCTTCCGAAAACGTGTCGAAGCTGTCATCCTGGTTGAAGACAGTGTTTTCGAACAAAATTTTCATTCTCCTGATCTGTTAAACAAACTATCAAAATTTCCCAGCATTATGTTTCTTCTACCTTGAGATTCTTGGATTAACCATAGAAAGGGAAATTGTACAATTCAATCTGGAGGACCTTGTAAAGTCTGCAAAAATAGACACGGCGTTTTGCTAATGAAACAATATCGATTTCTCCGATTCTAATCCCGTGAAATGCTTTGCAGAGTCTCAGGCGATGAAAAAATTGAACTGTATAAATTCATTCATGATCGAGAAAGTAAAGACTTCGTCTTGACTGAGGAGCAGCAGATGCATCTGAAGTTCGTTGACCACTTCGTTGACTCAGCCAGGCTGTCACTGCTGCTATGAACTGCTGTTCTTCGACAAAACGAGAAGCCATTGCGAGACTCAAGTTCACACTGCAGTCTAGCGAGCATGAATTCGAATTCAGTGGAAATTTTGCTATGAGCAAATGCGTGTTGACAGAACGCAGAAGTGATACGTAAATTTTTGGAAAGTGAATTTACCGATGCATTTCAAACAGACGGTGGAACGAACAAAATCTGGGAAACTATGTTATAGGGAAAAACGAACCTTTCGTGTTTAGTAAGAAGGCAAGGAAAGAAAGGCGATAAAAAGGTTATGAAACCTCGTTCAATGAACGACAAGGCCAGCCAATTTAACATTGGAATAGCGCATAAGGAAATGCTTATAACTACGCAAGCACTAGCGAAATAAAACTACAATTAACAAACAACGGAAAAAACGGTGATGGTGTATGAAAGTCTAATTGAGTTAAGATGTTAAGATGTCGGAAAGTGACGCTAAATAAAGCGGAAAGTAAATGAGTGAAGATGTCATGATGTCGGTACGTGACGCTGGATGTTGGGTTCGAAATTCGAAGAAAGGTGGAACCCAACGGAAAGAGAAACTAGGCAAGAATTTTGAATTCCGAATGAATGAATTTAAATGAATTTTAGAAGCACGGAGAGGTGCACGGACACAAGTGTTGATCGTCGTTGTAAAATTGTTACCATTGAGGATAGTCTAAGCTGGAAAAGGAATACTCATCTTCCGTCAATGTTTGAACTTTGCCCGTGAACTTGAGAACTTTGTTAATAGAATACACGTCTAATTAGCCAACTTATTTGACGAGTACCACAGATGCGATAATAACTCATTCCTCACCGGCGTACAGCTGAAATCGGGAACGGTTGAAGGCCTTTGGTGGCAATGCGACCTCTTTTATTTCGAGACTGGACAAACAACTTTGCTGTTCAGGGAATTTGAACCTCGTCTATTTATTTCAGTACTCGAAATTTATCAGCAAGTGTAAATTTTAATTCTTTTAAATTGATTGATATACAGTTGTAAAGTTATCCCGTTGGCTAACCATCACGATATTTAATGAAATGGGAAGGTGACACGGTACTCATACGTGCGAAGTTATATTTTGAAATATGATCCTGGATTTGCGCCGTTCACTCCGCGCATAGACGCACTGCTAGCAAAACTGTTGTACGTACATTGCACGAACCACAGATTTTGAGTGTCACTTAGTTATTATTTTCCTTGTCGCAGCGCAATTCCTAACTGCGGGTACATTTCATCAGTTGGGTAAAAGAAGATGCCAGGGACACCATAAGGCCGCGACATGTACGTGTATGAAGTCCTCCGGCGACTTGGGCGCCACCGTGAACACGCCGCCGCGCGGGCTGGTCGGATCAATAAGAAGGAGTGGCGGAGCCGCGTAGTATATTGATTGAAGCTAACGCACAATGCAGCGTGCGTGCGCGCAGAACTGCCTTCTGGCTCTTGCGTCTGTCTGACGTGCGTCGTGTCATTGCGTATCATGCGAGATTCACGGCATCGATCATAGCAGGTGTGTACCTGCCTAACGATGGTCGCTTCTTTCGATAATGCTTATATTGAGCTAGTATCAAAGGTAGTACTGAATTAAGGTGACTGTTGGCAAGAATGAAAAGTAAAATTTAGTTGCTAAGTAGATGGCATCGAGTTTCATGGTAATAGGGCATCGAGGTGGCGTCAATTGAAAGCAGCATGATTCACAGAAGCAGAGGGCTTGAGTTACTGTAGCAGGTGTACTTGAGTTACGGTTACAGGTTTTATTCGAGTTAAGGTAAAAGAAAACACTTTTTTACATCGGCAGATTGCAATAGATTTGCAATTCTTGAGCTCGATAAAAGCGGGCGGTTGAAAATTTTTTTGGCTTATAATTTCTGAGTTACGACGAAAGACCTTTTGAGTTCCGATGTAATTCCTCAATTTGCTTCAACGGAGTTTTCAGTCGAGGTTTGTGTAATAGGAGGGACTGCTCGTACATTCAGTCTAAACCTATTTTCTCTACGCCTGAAATATCACGAAGTGAAGCAATCCCCAGCAACCTTTATTGTACAAGTGTTTTCTGCCATGGACTCTAGAAGAAGTGGGTCATAATCATACTAGAGACAGCGAGAGCTCTGATGACAAGATCATGCAAAATGCGCTACTGGAACCTGGTGGTGCACAAGCAATTATTCTCTTGAAGGTGGAATTTTGAAACTCAACTGGACAACGGATTTTCTATTTTGTGAAGCTCTCAACCTGTTTTTATGTAGTCAGGGTAGGTAAATGATACATCCTGTTTGAAATCAGGAAAACTCCTCGATATCTACGTTACAATTGAGAAGGAATTTTCTCGGGACTTGGAATCCTTTGCGCAAAAAACTACATGATGTTGAAAGAAATTCTATTGTTAAAAAAACTTCATCTTAGAGGAATGAATTTTTTTATTGCTTAGTTATTTTGTACAAGGACTTCAATTTTTCGGTTTATTGCCCAAGTGGATATACTAATTTACGAGCAAACGCTTTGTTTTCAGGGGCTAAAATTTTAGAGACCGTTATGTTCATTTGATGACCAGTTCAAAAGTGTGTCGGTAAATATTACTTATAATTTGCTTCTATTTATATGCGTGATTCTGCTCCGACAGTCGTTGTTGTAGTTGCCTTCCTTGCTCTTCGATGTAGTTGGCCATGTATTAGGGACATTAGATGACGATTAGAAAATTTCTAGATGACGTTTTCTTATACACGCGTTATTTAAACATACAAGTATGTTGCGGAAGAAACAAAAGATCTCAAATAATCTCTCTCGTCTCCCAGATTGTTGCTAAAATATCATCTGAGACATTAGCTCGAGACGTTTAAGTAACGAGCACGGTTTCAGCAAAACGATTTCCGTAATAAGTGGTAACATTTATTCCTTAACTCATAGTTTTAACTGTTTTTATATTTAAAAAAAGGTGAGTTTCCTGCTGCCCTAAATGTTGTGTGAAACTCTTTCCATGTCCAATATTGTACCAGTAAAATTAGGGAAAAATTTTAAGCCATATTGATGTAATTCAAATGCATCGCCTATGACCTACACTACCTGCATTAATTTCTCTAGGCAGAGGAGCGATAGGATGCAGACAACACGGATACAATTTGTCAAAGTTTTGCTGATAGAGTAACACTTTTTAGAGTTAATCTTTTTGCAGGTGTTGTCAATTCGTTCATTCGTTTTATCTGAATTTTTATGCATGAAAAATAATAATCAAACTGTCTGGATAAATTAATAATATTTACGTTAAAAGAGTCAGAAAATCTCCCTACCACGTCAAAAAAATTATTTGTAAATTCAGCCCGATCTTCAGATTTCCATTAGAACCACGATTTTCTCCAAAAGAAATCGTACGTTTGGAGCAAGATTTGCAAAAGACTTAATAAATTATTTCATACTTTCAATGATATTTAAAAACACTGTTCAGTTATGATACCCAGCAGGAGTTCATCTCACCATCATAACATTCAGCCTTCAGTTTTATGACTTTGAATTTCAACGAATTTGAAAATGCACACAATTAAATGATTTGTGAACTAAGGTTTACTTGGATGTAAATTATAAAAAATTTTGAGCACTGAAAGTGAGTGCTGCTTGCGATTTTAGCTAAACTAAAGGGGACGACTAAACTAACAGTTGAGAAAATAATCGTAATAAAAAAACTGAAATATGGAGCGTATAAGTTCTGTTTGGGGCTAAGCAATACAACAAGTTGCGTTGCCAACACTGAACAGGACTGGTTCGACCATGTTATAGTCTCTAGCGGCCTTTGCGACATTGATCCAACAACAAGTGAGAATCTCTATAGCAGCAGATGTCACCATTATAGCATTCATCTAGTAAATTGAAAAAATTTCGAGTAACTTCAGTACGCAGAACTTAGTTCCATATTGAAAGCGTTTTATTGCATTTTTTTTCAAGTAAAACTGATTTTTATAAGTTAGTTTGATATAGCATTGGCATTCTTGAGAGAACGCACAAACCTCATAGGCAACCGTTACTTAAAAAAAGCAACAAAAGCCTTCGCTATATTTTTATCTACTACGCAAAAGTATAGTTATTCCAATCTAAAAAAATAGAGCTAGGGTGAGTGTTCGAAAATTTACATTATTCGCTCATAAAAATATCCACACTCAGAAAGATGAGCACTTTAGTGTAAGAGCTTCAAAAACACGAAGCTTGAAATGAAAGTTTTATTATATCTTTTCTTCACGCAGAGAAAATTCTAAAAATGCTGGAAAATAAACACTAATGTACTAGAATGAACACGAACACTACTACTAAAATACTGAACATACTAGAAAATGGACACTAAAACAGTACACTAAACTGTTCGATAAAAAGCGTAATGGTAATACTTATTTTGTACAGCTCAGCCATGATAAAACTGGCCAAAGCTTTGAAAAGTTTCGTTACTCATGTTTCTATACGTTTTCAGAGCGGCAGAACAGACTTTCCAGACAATGCGTTGACCAAGTTAACGTGCCGCTCTGTAGAGTCAGGGTCGTTCTCTCGCTCAGGTCAGGGTCGGGGTTGTCTTTGATCGAGCTGGGCTTGAGTGCGCCTATGGCTTGCATGGCAAAAGTTTAGAAGCAGAAATAAATCGAGATATATTCTTAAATCACTGTGTGTTCTTAAAAATGAAATATATGGAACGAAGCAAAATCACACCCTATATGTACATATGAAAAAGCACTCTAACCAAACAAATGAAGGAACACAAATCAATGAGAGGAGTAGCACAAATAGAGCTTCTCGATACTCTCGCTGCTGAAGTCTTGTCTTGCTGTACTAGAATATTGCGTCGGAGCCTCAAATGTTGCCCATCTCTCGCCTTGCTAGTTTGGTGCTAGTCGTGTTGTCCATCAACTCAGCATTCACGAACTTGATTTTGTTGACCCCATCCAATTATATTCTTTTTCACTTTACAGTTCGAAGTATATTTTTCGCTAGCTTGAATGTCATGGCATGTTTCAAAAACTGTGTTTTTTGATGTATCTTTAAATTAAAATGAAGATAGTGTCACCTCGAAACTTTACTGTCAGTTAATGGGCAGACGAAATTGAAAACTGTTGGGCGAGAACAGAAATTTGTATATGTATATATATATATATATATATATATATATATATATATAATATATATACGTGCTCGAGTAAACGAATTTAAACTTAATTACTTTTCCATCTAAGTCCTTAGTTTGCTAAACTTTTTACTTTTATCATTTGATAGAGATTGAACTAAACCCCGTATTAAAGTCATTTACGAGACGTGACAGCAGTAACTTACATTACTTCTTGTTATTATGCATAAATTATTTAGTAACACTTCACATGTTGTCAAGGGTGCATATTAAAAATTAGATAAAAGAGAAAAACATTCGAACCATCGTATAATAATTTCGTATGGGTCTAAATTATTCTAGACAATCCACGCTGGAATTTTTGCAACACTAATGATTGTACTTTATAGAAAACATAGAGTTTGCAATGATGAAATCATTTAATGGTTGCCTAAAATATTTACATTCCAAGCCTCGGTATTTCCTGACTCGGCAAGAAAATGAGAGAGTCTAAAGTTTGCTACGACCTGCACACGTACCATGTCCAACTGCCAGTTTTGCACACATTAGAACAAACTACAGCAAGGAACTGAAACTTCACCGGCTGGTCGTGCGATCTACATAGGTGCCTCGGTAGCCCTGGTTCTTCTGCTTCTCAAAAGAATAACTCGCAAAAGCCACGCAACGGCACCCAGTGTTTTGAGAAACACTGTTGGCAGCTTCAGTCGGGCTATTGAGCTCAAAATATTGCGCCAAAAGCAATAGCGCAGCCGCTCAGCGATCGCTTGTCCCTGAAAAACTCGGCGAGCAATATTGGCTAGGCCAGCCCAACCGCCCAATCTCGGCATCTTAAAGACTTTCACTCCGTGTGTTACGCAGCGCAGGTTTTGTTCCGTGAGTTAGACGCAGTGATGCAGGAGGCGCTAAATAATGGATGTTGCGGAGTTCTGAAGAATAAAAGAATGTATTTTTTCTCCTTACGAAAAAATGACAACCACTGGAAATGACGCATTCTATCTAGAAGGACACAAAATGTATACAAGTGGCAGATGTTCATATATATTTTCAAATTTTTTCTTTCTATCCCGTAAAGAGCCTGCAACGTTTTTGTACAGCAACCTAAGAATTTCTGGGGGGAGTTGATATATGCTTAACGTAGGAGTAAGCTTTGAAAAAGGACACGATTTACTTGAGATGTGAAGCACAGATCAAGAATTCTTGTAAAAGAAATTTTAGTGTTGAATGAGGAGCTTAAAACAAGCATTTTAATGCATTGAATTTATGTAGGTCAATCATTAACAGTCTCCCATGATGATAAAGCTTATAAAAAACTTATAATGCATAAATTTATTTTACTGATTCCATATTTCTTCTTAAAAATGTAACTCTCCCCTGTTAAAAAGAACATGTTTTGAAAGAAAATATGGATTCACTAAGCTTCGTGAATTATTATTGTTAGCCTTCGCTTGATGTTAAATAATACATGGATAACAATAAGATAAGCATAACTATGAGACAAGGACAACAATAAGTCAAGGATGACAATAAGACAAGAATAACTTCAAGGATTAAGCGACCGAGGTATAATGGGAACTTAACTCGTTTCTCGACTGATTCCAAGCAATTTGAAAATAGTTCAAAAATTCACATGGGAGAACGCTTAATTGTTCTCAGAGCCTAGTGATTTGTAGTATGACTAATAATGTATAAAATGTAAACTAATACTTGTTAAAATCTAATTTCATTTTAAAATAAATGTTTGAAATTTTTCTAGTAAACAATAAGCTTTTAAATAATAAGATTCATCGCGGAGACAATTCGAAACGCTTTCTCACAGCGCTTGGTAAATTATAATTCAAGTTTGAATGTTTTAGAAAAGTGGAGAATGAGGGAAATTTATCGGGAAAATGTCATCAAAAGAATCTTAAGACCGCGTATTTCACTTGATACGAGAAATTATGGCGTTAGCCACACACCCTAAACTTGCTTAAAGCTTATAACAAATCAATGAACATCTTTATACCACAATACGAACACTTAGTTAACTTCTTGGCTTGAGAAAAGTCATTGAAAGTACTCTAGATGAATTGTTTTAATGTAGCTTGAAAACTATCTCATTTTAAGTAGGAAGAAATACTCCGTTCCGTACAGCAAAACTCACCCGGGAATTTGTAGGGCCTCCTGAACCGCGCGGCGGCGGCGACACACAGACACGTCAGGACCAGCGCGCAGAGCAGGTGGTGCGCTGAGCCTCGCATCGCTGCAGCTGATTTATTTATCTGTTCCCAATTTGGTGTAACGAAGTACTTGCATCAATCACCGCAACAATTCAGCACAGACGTTATTATCAGCGGAGATGGTTCATCATTGAAGTTACGGGATTTTTATAACAAAGGGTTATTTACCGCTATTATTTGTAAGCATTTTTGTAATCTGCAAAGGAAAGTTATCTTCTAGTATTATAAAGACATTACAGTTCCGTATGGACGATTCATAAAAACTTACGCTTAAGAGCAGCCATTAAAATGTAAGTTAAGAGCTTTGTTGAAAAATGATGTGCGATGTTAACAAATCATTGAAAAATGTAAACAATATACCGTTAAAAAGGCAAAGTTATTGTTATAAATGGATATATAGACCTGCAAGTAACAAACCAGAAAAGAGGGATGCTAATTCAATGAGTTAGTGAATAAATGCACCTTAGCCATTGTTATCTAGGAGCAACTAAATTTCATAATAAGCAGCAACATCTTTAAGAAAATTTTCATGACACCAGAAATCGTCAAACTTTCCCTTAAAGTCCGTTCAATTTGGTGTTGTATACTCTTTTCTTTAGAATCCAAATTCTAGGGTTTTCAAATTTTTGCGTCTTTTCAAGTCTAATCTTCAAATCAAAGGAGTTTTTTTCCGAAAGAAAACACGATTCTTTCAACGTGGCCACGTCGTTTTTACTTGTTATAATGAAAGATGTACACAAAATATGACAATGGGGTAGATGAGACTAGCAAATATAGGAACAATTGCTACATAAGTCTTACGCAACTTGAGTATGCAGCGGTGACGAAGTTCTATAATAAGGTCT
This sequence comes from Morinoia aosen, assembly GCA_030386875.1. Taxonomy (NCBI): domain Eukaryota; kingdom Metazoa; phylum Arthropoda; class Malacostraca; order Amphipoda; family Talitridae; genus Morinoia; species Morinoia aosen. Next base: position 78,068,853 of record CM059572.1, on the reverse strand, counting down.
CGAATTGTACGTTAAATTATTACGTGAAATTAACACAGAGTCAGAGTCAAATACGGAGTGCCTCGCCGTATGCAAATTTAACACATCTAATGAGGTGGCACGATGAGACCTTCTAGCGTCGGAGTTTCGCTCTATAATGATGATGCCCTAACCCTCGTCGAACCCTTTAAGTAGCTGTCGTGCTGCAGGAGTTACCGCAGCTGATCATAGCCGTTGAAGTTGACGCCCGCAGTATCGTCGCGGCTACTCATTGCCACTCGGCCACTCTGCCACTCGCTCGCTGCCACTCTACCGATGCCACTCGCCCGATGCCGCCGCTGATCGCCATTGTTTGTTGTGGCTATGGCCCAGCCGCCAGCCTGCTGAGACCGGGCTGCTGTTGCCATCCACACGCTGCCACGCTGCCATACCGCTGCCACGCTGATGCCACTTCGTTGCCACGCTGCCGCGCTGCCCCTGGGAGCGCAGGCGTTGCCTCGGTGTTGTAACGGTCGAGTCCTCGCTGGGTAAGCATCGACATCTGGCGCGTTGTATAATGCTGAGCTTTGAGATTTCCTGATAGCAGAGTTCGGTGTAAGCTCTCACGTCCAACCGCCTTTTACTCTTTTTTGTGGTGAAAACTTAACGGTTCGTACACGGGACACAACAGAATCCCCCCAACCTATATTAATCAGCATCCTCCTGGATGCAAAATGGAAGTTTCCGTCTACTGAAGTCACGCATCTGAGATTCGTACTTCATTGCAGGGGCGAAATTAGACAAGCCTTGAGATTTGTGCTTCTGACGCACTTCTGAATCGAAGATCCTGAACAAGCGATAGCTTACTGTAGTCGTCGGGACGTCCTATTCCAATTCACTATCGAAGACCTTCTCTCTTGGCTAATGACGTTCTATCAGAGGCCTTCTGAAGACGTCCAAGGGGTAAAAACCATCCTAATGAAATGTCGAATATGTATTCGATCAGTCTATACTCGACCTCCTGCGTGTAGTTACTACGGACATATTGCTGTCCAACGGTATCTTCTTTATTTTTTCTTCGCCGTTGTTGAATCCGTGTCTGGCGAAAATATAGATGTTCAGGGGAAAGTCCAGTCCTTTGTACGAGTGGGTGTACTGTTGCTGCAGATGGGAAGCTGGGTCCGCCTATTGCGTCTGTACAGCTGTGGTCGAGGCACGCCAGGACAGCTGAGGCGAGCCCTTTAATAGCAAGGTCGTCGCTGACGGCGCGTAGTAGAAACAGCTGGTACGGAGAGCGGTGTTGCCATAGCGTTGGTAGTGTACTGTGCGCCTGCACACTGCCCCTGGGTCGCTGCACTGCTGCGCTGTCGAGCGGTGTGTGTGAGTGCTGTGTGCCTGCACACAGGTTCCCAGCCGCGGCGCAGCTGCGGTGGAGAGAGGAGGGCGTGTGCTGCCGCTGCTCAGACCCCAGTCGGCGCAGCATTGCTGTAATCAATCGTTCCACGTTAATCTCAGGCTTTGACAAAATTTTTTTTCTCTCGGATTTCTTTGACTTATCGTAATCAATTGTGTCCATCTACTCATCACATCTCCCCCATGCCATTCACATCCCGGTGTACCATCCTTCGATAGCATTTTAACTAGAATCAAAGTAACCTAACGCAATAAGTTCTAAGAAATCCATTTAGAGAATATTATAACTAACGCAAAATAAAATAAATGCAAGGTAAATGAAATTTTATGAGAGATCAAAGTAATCTAACGCAAAAAGCTCAAAGAAATCCGTTAGAGAACACAAAATGCATGGTAAATGAAATTAATGAGAAATACATAATATGACATTCAATATCTCGGATAATCAGTGGGCTGTAAAGGAAAGTTCCTACGTAATAGCCCGCATTCCTGGGGAAGAGCTAGGAAAAGGCATACGAACGGGTTACAAATTTGACATCGAGTAAAATTTTTTATCTGATTCATTTATAAATCGACATTAATCATGTAATACATCCTATCTGCATTTCGCTGGAGAAATCATTTAAATTTAATTCGAAGCACTTATCCTAAAATTGGAATATGAAAGAAATGTTAAACACAAGGGAAATGGTTAGAAAACATTCTTAATATTAAACATAGTACATCTTTAGAATGAAATGGAGTAATCATCATCGAAGTTTATGGGACGTCCTTGCGAGACACAAATAATCATACATAGTTTGGGCGTCTCGTCCGATTTCTCAGAGAGTACCTAGGAATCATTCCTTCATTCCTCTGGCTCGTGCTTTGCACTGCAGGAATGTCGTTCGTCTCTGCCCTTTGCAGTTCGTCCTTTTCTTCGTCGTTGTTGAAAGGGAAGGCCATGGCGTCGTCAAGATAAGCACGTTTCACACGGTTCAGGTGCACGGTCTGCTCTTTTCGATCCGAGTATACACCCTTGATGGTGATGTTATTTTCCCGTCGAGAGATCACACGGAAGGGGCCTCTGAACCTCGTAGGCCAAGCAAGATCTACGTCGGTGCGACCTGTCTCATTCCTAAGCATCACTAGTGCCCCAGGTTGAATATCACATTCTTTGGCCGTTCGATTGTAGATGTTTGCGGCAGCTTGCCTCGCAGCTTCCGAATTCTCCCGAACTGCAGCAAATGCTTTAGACAGACGGAGAGAAACTTCAGTTGAATACTCTTGGTCACATGCGTAGTTGATGGGCTGTTCCTTGAAAATGTCGTGGTAAGGAAGGTTAGCATCTCTGCCGTAAAACAAAAAGAACGGCGTGTCTTTAATCGCAGTCTGGTAAGAAGTATTTACAGCTAGGGTAACGAACGTCACGCTCTCATCCCAAGAGAACCTATCTTCAGCAGCCAAGTGGGAGATCGCTGTTTTCAGGGTACCGTTCATTCTCTCGCAGCAACCATTCGCCATAGCGTGATAAGCAGTCGTAGTCTGTGACCTCGCCTTGAGATTTTTGCAGACATCCTGGAATAACTTGTTGGTAAATTCGCTGCCTCTATCACTGACGATCGTATTTGGGGCTGAGAACTTTCCGACGTATTGGACGAAAGCTCTGGTGACAGTATCGGCAGATTTATCTGCGAGGGGATAAGCATCAACATATCTTGTGAAATGATCGACTATTGTTAGAAGGTATTTGTTGCCTGCGTAACTAACAGGAAGTTCAACAAGGTCAACAGCAACTCTTTCAAGGGGAAAAGAGGTTTCGGGGAATTTACCTAAGGGGACTTTAAATTGGCCCTGCCATTTCCTTCGTTGGCACTGCAAACATTTTTTCACGTGATCTTTGACGTCACGAATCTGATTAATCCAGAAGAATTTATCTCTGGCACGTTCAAGAGTTCTCAGGAAACCCATATGAGCGGACAAATCGTTGTCATGGCTCAGCTTTAAAGCTACCTTAACTAAAGACTTAGGAATGACTATTTGTACATTACTTCTACCGTTTCTGCGTTTCTTTCTCGACAATCTACACAGGACATTGTTCTCATCAATGAAATATTCGTCAATGTTTGAAATCTTAGTATCACCCAAGTCATTGCCAGTTAACAAGTTTCTTACACCAGACCAAAGTGAGTCCTTTTCTTGTTCCGAAACAACATCATCCAGGCTCAATTGCTTTGCCTCGACGGCAACACTCTTATCACGTTCACTGTACACGGGTGGAGGGCACACGTCGTCGACGGGAACATCTGTCGCATTATTATTAGAACAAGGCTTAATTCTAGAAGGAACATCAGCATTAATTTTAGGATCATTCTTATTACTACAGTTTGACTCAGCAGTGTCTACGACAGCATTGACGATTCTTTCGGATCTAGACAAATAGTCGGGCAAATGGTGTTGTGCTCCCGGCTTGTACCGAACAGAGAAATTATATTCCTGGAGAAGCAGAGCCCATCTTGAAATACGGTGATTACCTGTTTTATTAGCAAAAATGAACGTTAAGGGACGGTGATCTGTTACTACGACAAATTCATTTAAGTACAGGTACGCATCATAATGTTTGATTGAATCATGGATAGCAAGAGCTTCGAGTTCTGTTGCAGAGTACTTAAGTTCATTTCCTTTTAATTTACGACTATAGTATGCTACTGGCAGCTCAATGCCGTCATGCATCTGAAGTAATGCTCCACCAATTGCAATGCCCGAGGCATCAGTGTGCAACACAAACTCTCTCTGAAAGTCAGGAAATTTAAGTATAGGCGCAGACACAAGTTTATCTTTCAAATCATCGAAAGCTCGCTGATGGACGTCCGTCCATTTAAATGAGTTCGTCTTTTTTGTTAGCTCGGTTAGAGGTGCCGCGATATGAGCATAATTTTTAATGAACTTTCTAAAGAATCCGGTAGAGCCTAAGAATCTCTTCACCTCTTTAACACTCCTAGGTCTCAAAGCATCCGCTAAAGCTCGCACTTTGTCAGGTCTGGGAGTTAGTCCCTCTGAACTGACTTTGATTCCAAGAAAGGTCACGCTACTCGCAGCAAATTGGCATTTTTTGAGGCTTAGTTTGAAGCCTGAAGCAGCTGTTTGAAGCAGCGCCTTATCCAGATGTTCGACATGAGTCTCGAAATTTTTTGAATAGATGATGATGTCGTCAACGTAACAGAACAGAAATTTTGAAATGAATGGAGAAAAGGCCATATTAACTGCTCTTTGAAGTGCAGCCGCAGATGTGATAAGACCTTGGGGTGAACGGCAATACCTATAACTACCTGTCGGTGTTTTGAAAGCGGTAATATCTCTGCTCTCTGGGGACAGTTCAATCTGATGGTAGGAGCTTCTCATATCAAGGGTCGTGAATAAATTTGAGTCCTTTAGACTTTCGAGGGTATCAGTCATATGCGGGATTGGAAAAGAATCCTTCCTACAAATCTTATTGATAAGTCGGAAATCAACTACGATTCGATGCGAACCATCACTTTTACGTACAGCTAAGATTGGGGAAGACCAAGGCGAAAAACTTGGTTCAATAACTTTTTGCCTGAGCATCTCCTGGACATGCTCTTCAACCAATTGTTTTGTAGCGTGGGGAACTCGATACTGCGGGGTATTTATGGGGGAGTGTCCCTGAACATCTAATCTATGCACAGCATTTCGCGCATGACCAATCTCGTCTCCAACCGCGAACGCATTCCTGTGTTTGTTAATCAAATTTACAAGGGTCGTTCTCTGATCTAAGTTCAAATGTGAAAAGTCAATATCGTCAATCATCCGGTTGAATTCAGGTTCATTTCGTTTCTCTGCGACTGGCAACAGTTCACTGTTAGGCAGTAACTCAGGGTTGCACTGACTCAAGGGGCTTTCAGTCAAAGCGGGCGCTCGTCTGGCGTCATGCACTGTCGCCACGGCATCATAGGCCTCGCGATGTGGCGGTGCTCTAGTATCACTCTCACTCTCGTCTGAGCCAGGCTCTGGGTCCTCAATGGCAAAATCTAAACTAGCACAAATTTTATTTCTAGGCACAAGAACATTCTTATCATTATAATTTACAAAAACTACAGGCACGGTACCATCACGGACAGTGGCTAACGTACGAGGTACTGCTATTCCTTTGCACGTAACGCTCTGTTTTAGAACGACTGTTTTTCCATTCATGTGCTTGGGAACTCTCAAAAAGGAATGGCACAACGTGCCTCCCTCAATAGTCAGATCATGTGACATTCTCGCGACACTGAATGATGCATCCTCAGATTGTTTCACAAAATTTACTGAATTAGAAGCAGCAACTGATTGAAATGGGTAAATTTTATCATTAATTCTCACGTGACCTTTCTCATGCTGACTGTATTTTATTTCAATACCGAATCTCTTAAGGAAATCTCGGCCTATCAAGACAGCTCCGGGGAAGTAAGAATCTTCCACAATGACAGCGGAATGGTAGTACTCAACATCACCTAGTTTAAATTTCAGGTCAATCGTGCCTCGAGTGTGGAGATTATCTCCATTTACAGAACAGAGAACTTTAGTGCACCGTTTAATTCGGGGTGGAGTTTGGAATAATTTGCTAATTACACAAGATTTCACAAGAGTCACGGAAGAGCCTGAATCAACGAAAGTGGAGCATTTTTTCTGTTCAATATTTAGCAAGATCACGGGGGAAAAGCTTTTCGGTTGCCGTGGAAGTTTTTTGACTTTACTGCAGCGACGTCACCATTCTGACTCGGATGGCCATTGAATTTGCGTTGATAATTATTAAACGGGCGAGCATTTTTGTGTGAAGCACTTTGCCATTTGAATGGATTTTTGGGCTGGTACGCTCGCTTTTGCGGTGAATTGTATTGGTACTTCTCAACCACCACATCACTTTCGTGAATTCGCCTCTTCCGGCTCAACATAGTTCTTTCTTCGATCAAAGACTCCTCAATTGACCTCGCTTTGTCTAGGAGTTTTGTCACACTCTCAGGATCAAAATCATGAGATAATTTTTCACTGATCTTGGGATTCATATTTTTAATGATAGTAGGAATGAGTATCTTTTGAGCTTTGCTATCCTCGTAGTGCCATTCTGGACCGAACACGTCCTTCCAGCCAGCAAGAACGCGAGTTGCAAATGCATTGACTGTCTCATCATTCTCTTGATGCAAATTAAATAGAATTTTGTGGACTGTCTTTCGGTAATTCATGGCTCCCTTGTAAACAGAAACAAGCCAAGTCTTGACATCTTCCAGTGTGATCAATTGGTCGGACTTGAGAACATAAGAATCCCAAGCCTTCCCAGTAAGAGCATTTTTCAAATAACGACATTGCAAGTCTTTATCATTAGTGTAGATGTCAACTCTGGTCTGAAAGTGTTTTAAAAATGACGTTACACAGCCTTCACCATTAAATTTAGGCAGTTCAATTGCGTGATTTAAAGTGACAAAGCTACTTTGATTGTTCTCACCATTGTTACTTTGATTACTTTCATTATCGTTCCCAGCCATGGTTTCAACTGATAATTAGGGCAAAATTGGCGAAGCAAAATAGATTCACAATGAACACTGATAGCAATTTTAGAGTTTCAAATTAGAAGTTTAAATGCAACATTTCGTACAATATGTTTCCAAATACACAGACATAATTGAGTTTTTTCGCACAATAAGTTTCCAAATGCACAGAAATAAATGAATCGTCAATAACATCAACAACAGTAATAGAAAATAGGGTCATAATGGGGATAAAATGGGGTTTTGAATAGGCACAATAATCATATTAGAAAGGTAAATGGGTTAAATTACGCAATGGGAATGAGACAATAAATGGGTAAAGCATCAAAATAGTAAATATGGTACAAGTTCACACGAAATAAATCAATACACTGACACAAGGTGCAAATAATGACAATAAATCACATGGGAAATACAAAAGTAAATCAATACAATGTCATAAATTATGTGAATAGAATGGGTACAATGATGAATAAACTTCCTAATGAACAATTATTTGGCCAGTTACGTTAAACATCTATTTTTTTTTGAATAGGTAGCGTGGCAACAGCGGTCTCTTGCGGAGATGTTAAGTTTTAATGGGTTATGATCCCACACTCGCTGCCCACCATTTTGTTGTATACTCTTTTCTTTAGAATCCAAATTCTAGGGTTTTCAAATTTTTGCGTCTTTTCAAGTCTAATCTTCAAATCAAAGGAGTTTTTTTCCGAAAGAAAACACGATTCTTTCAACGTGGCCACGTCGTTTTTACTTGTTATAATGAAAGATGTACACAAAATATGACAATGGGGTAGATGAGACTAGCAAATATAGGAACAATTGCTACATAAGTCTTACGCAACTTGAGTATGCAGCGGTGACGAAGTTCTATAATAAGGTCTCGAATTGTACGTTAAATTATTACGTGAAATTACCACAGAGTCAGAGTCAAATACGGAGTGCCTCGCCGTATGCAAATTTAACACATCTAATGAGGTGGCACGATGAGACCTTCTAGCGTCGGAGTTTCGCTCTATAATGATGATGCCCTAACCCTCGTCGAACCCTTTAAGTAGCTGTCGTGCTGCAGGAGTTACCGCAGCTGATCATAGCCGTTGAAGTTGACGCCCGCAGTATCGTCGCGGCTACTCATTGCCACTCGGCCACTCTGCCACTCGCTCGCTGCCACTCTACCGATGCCACTCGCCCGATGCCGCCGCTGATCGCCATTGTTTGTTGTGGCTATGGCCCAGCCGCCAGCCTGCTGAGACCGGGCTGCTGTTGCCATCCACACGCTGCCACGCTGCCATACCGCTGCCACGCTGATGCCACTTCGTTGCCACGCTGCCGCGCTGCCCCTGGGAGCGCAGGCGTTGCCTCGGTGTTGTAACGGTCGAGTCCTCGCTGGGTAAGCATCGACATCTGGCGCGTTGTATAATGCTGAGCTTTGAGATTTCCTGATAGCAGAGTTCGGTGTAAGCTCTCACGTCCAACCGCCTTTTACTCTTTTTTGTGGTGAAAACTTAACGGTTCGTACACGGGACACAACATTGGAAGCTCGTCCATTTTTCTTGAAAAAATGTATTTTAAGTTTAAAAATTTCAAATTTGGGCTTACAAAGTTGTCTATTTTATTTCATACATTGGAGACAGTCGAGACATAATTGAGTAGAGAATTGCTTTCCATTATTGTAGAATGAAACACAAGCCCGTATTTTGGGCGTCCTATTTAGTTCTTCGTAGTATTCAAGCATCATTTAGAGTACGCAGAAAGCAGTATAAGCGACACAAGCAGCTTTTCTCTTGCTCCAACAGCGCTTACAGCCGCTCACAAAGAAAATATTTACTTCGAACCCATGAAAATTTGTTCCAAGGCCAGTAAATAGAAATAAGTGAATACGTCAGGCCATTTTCCGGATTTTGTGAGTGAGCAAATATTTTTATTCATAAATAAGCTCCTTCGAGAAAAGAAGTAGCTTCTATAAAATAAATGATTAATGCTTTGTTGAACTGAATGCATTCATGTTATTCATTCACTCGCAGTGATAAAAATAACTCAGGCGACGTAATTCTATCAGTTGTCTGAGCAAAATAAAATGAATTATCTCATCGTGAGAGAGTTAGCTTCAAGCAAGTAGTATGCGAGTTGTGGGAGCTTGGAGCAAATAGTGCAGAAGTTGTGGGAGCTTGGAGCAAATTGTGCAGGAGTTGTGGGAGCTTGGAGCAAATAGTGCAGGAGTTGTGGGAGCTTGGAGCAAATAGTGCAGGAGTTGTGGGAGCTTGGAGCAAATAGTGCAGGAGTTGTGGGAGCTTGGAGCAAATAGTGCAGGAGTTGTGAGAGCTTGGAGCAAATAGTGCAGGAGTTGTGGGAGCTTGGAGCAAATTGTGCAGGAGTTGTGGGAGCTTGGAGCAAATAGTGCAGGAGTTGTGGGAGCTTGGAGCAAATAGTGCAGGAGTTGTGGGAGCTTGGAGCAAATAGTGCAGGAGTTGTGGGAGCTTGGAGCAAATAGTGCAGGAGTTGTGGGAGCTTGGAGCAAATAGTGCAGGAGTTGTGGGAGCTTGAAGCAAATAGTGCAGGAGTTGTTGGAGCTTGGAGCAAATAGTGCAGGAGTTGTGGGAGCTTGGAGCAAATAGTGCAGGAGTTGTGGGAGCTTGAAGCGAATAGTGCAGGAGTTGTGGGAGCTTGGAGCAAATAGTCCAGGAGTTGTGGGAGCTTGGAGCAAATAGTGCAGGAGTTGTGAGAGCTTGGAGCAAATAGTCCAGGAGTTGTTGGAGCTTGGAGCAAATAGTACAGGAGTTGTGGGAGCTTGGAGCAAATAGTCCAGGAGTTGTGGGAGCTTGGAGCAAATAGTCCAGGAGTTGTGGGAGCTTGGAGCAAATAGTCCAGGAGTTGTGGGAGCTTGGAGCAAATAGTCCAGGAGTTGTGGAGCTTGGAGCAAATAGTGCAGGATTTGTTGAGCTTGTAGCAAATAGGAGTTTTGAAAGTTTGAGGCCCGTAGTAATGGAGTTTTGGGAGTCAACTTGAGTTGTGTAGTCAGATACATATATTTGAGAACGTTTCTTACATTACGTAGTACAACACAAGTAAGTTCCGCCGTTGTAGAAGACTTGAGCAAGCCGTGCTGAGCAGTGGCGTGCGAGGATTAGTTAGCCTAAGTGTTTACATTTAGCGTCCATTCTCTCTACTCGTCTCAAAGAAATGCGATGCAGGAGCGCTGAAGTTTAATTTACATACTTAGAACCGCGCTTGTTTCGGTGATGCCTCGCCTAAACTTCCTCATGTTGCCTAATTAATAGCCTTATAATTCAGGAGTTCTCTCAAGTTTAAAATTCCTTGAATATTCTATTCTCCCATTAGTGGGAGCAAAAATTGATAGAAGTTTCATAAATTATCTACGCTAACACACTGCGCGCAGGGAAACTGGCTTTCTATCTGACTAGATATGAACGAACATTCATTCCGTTCGATGAACCTCATTCAGTACATTGAACTTGGGCCGATATGACCGCGAGCTGCTCTAAATCTAGTGGAATGCTGTCGTTTGCCTAATGAGACGAATTTAGAGGCTGGCTTAAACCAAAGGAGTGCAGGGCAGAAGGAAACCTCTGTGATCGCTATGTGTGAGATCGCTTTAACGTAGTTGTCGGCACGTGTTTTGTCTCTAGTCTGTTAAATGTATTGAGGAAGTTTTCGTAGTACGTGTACCTTCATTTAACTATGGTCGTAATTATGATCAAGTTACTGCACTAACCATGCTGGATAAATTTAGCCGCTGTCGGTTCAATAATCCTTGGATGTTAACTGCCCACGTTGTAAAAAGGCATTGTATCTTAAATTTTTCAAATCCGCTCTGAAATTCTCATTTGTATCTGTTACCGTAAACTTTAGTCAATTCAATTGCTATCTCTTACACTGAAGGCAGCCGAATGAGTTCAAAATACTTCATTCAAGATAGAAGGGTTAGAGAGTACAGCCTCCTGATGGTATTACGAATCCTTGTTTCACCTTAATGCACATGTGTTAGAAGTGACGCGCCGCTACTTAAAATGCTTACATACCATTTAACCTTCTGTCTAATGGTCATAAAATGCCTGAGTTGCACAACTAGATAGCATGCATTATATTTTAGCCGGTAAGTTCGATGGGCAGTTGCTGTATTTTGATGACATATGCGCTCTAATAAAATGTTTACGCACTTCATCGATGTAAGTTAGAGATTTATGCGTTAGTGGAATGAATGTAGGTTATAAAACTTCATTTATCATGAATGACCTCAAAAAAACATTTAGCCTCTTATCAATGATCATGAATGTGAGAGTTCAACATTGAAGAGGAGTGTAATTCATTCACTTCACGTTTCAATGAGCCATTTGTTGTCTTTCTGTCCCGTAAATCTGGGAACCGTCGCTGGAACAGGACACACCTGATGTTCCAGCGCGCCGCGTTCGGGCGCACTGCGGTGATGAAGTTCACCTCAAACTCAATTAAACAAGTGCTATCTTCTTTCTGTGTCGTCATACAGGAGACTGCTGCAATATGAACGTTATACCAGCAGCACTCGGCTCACTTATGGCGGAATTGAGGTCATTGTTGGTGCAATAATTAAAGCACCTCATTAATACTACAACAGTACTCGCTTTTGTTCAATAATTATATGTTTTGTTATGACTTCCTACACCATGTTTTTGAGAATCAAATATGAATATAGCATATATATATCTGGTTATTGGCATTTATATTTGCCTCAGAATACTTAGTTTAACTAAAGACCAAATATTTAGGTTTCAATTTGTGATACTCATCTGAAAAACTATAGATTAGTTTTGACTTCCGCACAATCTTTTTTGGGGGATAAATTTAGATTCATAAAATAATCTAAGCACGGTTTGGTTGCTCTAATAATTGATTTTGATTTGAACACCTTATTTTTAAAATAGTAGTTTTGTCCAGGTGGTGAGTCAACGCACAAATGCAGTAGGATGTTTAAAAGTGTTTCGTTTAGGTGACCAGTCTGTTTAATTCGAGATTAGAAAGTCTAAAGCTTATTTTACACTAGCGGTGGAGCGACGGTGAACTTGCTACGGCTCCTCTCACCAGAGGATTGAGCGTAAATGCACATCGGCTTGCTTTTACACTGCTGCTCAACATGACGCTCCTTCCCCAGAGACAGCAATCGTCAGTATTGCTCTCGCAATACTGACAGAATACTTGGCAGAACAATTTGCAGAATATTTACAGAATAATTTGCCGAAATAAAACGCTAATACTCTAAAAAAAACTTTAATACTACCCAATTACCTTAAAAGACACCGTAAATGGAAAGAAAAAATAAATACCAATTACTAATTTGTAGGTGTACTTTTTTTACTATTCCTTTTATTTAAATAGTTTTCTGAAGACACCCGCCGAATTTTTTCGTGCATTTGAAGTACTTCTCTTGAGAACAATGTACACTGTGCAGTTTAATTACACTGTAATTAATTTTACGTTTACATACGCAGTGTATATTTCTTCGAATTTTTAAATAGTGAGAGCTATTTCCTATCCTGGCCTCTCAGTGTTTGAATTTTCATTTTACCCATTGCAATATCATAATTTGGGAAGTGAGATGCTATCCTTTTAAAAGCATCTTCTCTGGACACTGTTTTTATACTCTGCGAGCTTAACGTTCAAAAAACATGGACATTTTTTACATTTTTCGATAGGAGTTTTAATTTCATCCTTGCCTCATAATATGTAAGCCACGACTTCACATGCTCTCTATTGTCTTAAGTGCAGCAGAATGTTGTTGACTGGCAGTGCACACCGCGAATATTTAGCATGCTGAATGTTGCCGCTCCTTACCGTGAGCGTGGCAATAAGGGTCATTTTGAATTGCTGTGGGCGGAGCTTATTTGACTGGTGGGATGAAGCGACGGTGTTGAGCGCGAAGAAACCGTCACTGTAAAAGGGCCTTTACGTTCAAGAATTGGAAGTGACCGGTTCTTTCATTTATTCGCTACAGTAACTACGACTTGCGGATCTTCTGAGCTTCGCAGCAAGAATAATAAAAAAATTATTGTCATAAACATATTTCAGAGCACAAAGACAAGTTTTTATGTTGCCATAGTGTTCCTAGTAACCTTCTCGGTCGGCTAGCTTCCAGAGCATGCTGACGTACGATGCAGATGAAACCTCCTCACACTGTATTCCAATGCTACCACAAGTTATACGGGTATAATTTTCCTGATTTTTATATGGTAATTTAATGGGCTGGAAATTCAATTTAGGCTCTCATGTTTATGCTCACACCTGTTTTTCATTTAGGCGACATGATGATTGAAAATTTGGCTGCCGGAAATGTTTGCACGGCACTGCAAAAAGCGAGAACAACTTACGATAAATAACAAGCAATCGAAATTTAGTACTAAACACTTTTTCAAATAAAAGTTAACGTACAGAAAAACGCAGAAATCCTGTGAGAGAAAAATATAAATAAAATCAATTCACTCGGAGGTAGTGGGATCGTATTTAAAATGGTGCAACTGTTTTAACCCTTTAACGTCCGAATTTTTGTACTCATATTACCGTTAACACAACCATCGTCACTAAACTGGCGCTGGCATCAGGCAGTCACCGATATCAGGATGTGATAGGAACTGCCACCCGGCAGAGAACTTCAAAGAACACATTAGGGAACTAATTGAACAAGAAATACAATATATTGAGGGTACTTTTGAAAGAGGACACTGGTGTCCTCTGGGGCGTTAAAGGGTTAATATATTCTAATTTGTTGCTCTCTTTTTTGATCGATAGGTAGCAGTTACTGTGTTTCATTGTTTTACAATGCAAGAACTTCCTTTGTTTTTACCAAGGTGAATTTCTTAGGTCCCAAGAATTTTAATAGGACTCATGAGTGCGCGAAGTGAATGTGTCGGAAGAGGAACGAACTCGGGTTTTCAGTTTAAATATTGCATGTCAGATCCTTTGGGCGAGCCAGAGCTCGATCACTATAGGAGCCTTTTTACTGCCATGTCAAATCAGAGCCTGAGAAAAATAAAAATAACAAAATCCATTATACTATTGCCCACTGAATGATCATGTCAGAAGTGCATTAGCACAGCTTCGCTTTAAGAATACGAGGTGAAATGCGAGAAGTTCTAACAATAATCTGTTTCTAATTTTCCTGAAATTTTATTACGAAATTTAAACTTAATGGAGACATAGAAGTTTCATGTCTAGAATGGAAATTCTCAGTTTTTTTTGCCAATAGTAGCAATTGTATGCTTCGTGGTACATTGGACAAGTCCACACACGGGGATTACACTAGCGATTGCTTACAATCATATTGGAAGCAAGTCTTCCTCTACCTCGCCCTGCGTAAAGCACTGTGAGATAGACACTCATTTTTTCTGATCCCTCATGAGTTATGGGCCGTCATATTAATATATGTAAACGTTCCATCAAAAATAGTGTGACTGAAAAAATAAACATCCTAATTCTAGATTAATCGCAATGAATTTTTCATTGCCAAAAATAGCTTAAAGTTCTGCATTGGAAGCGCTCAATAATTATTAAAATGACTACTATTTGTTTCGATGGAAAGGTAAAGTTGTTCCTTGAAATTTTCGAAAATACACGCAGGTATTAATGACGGGTTTTAATGCCATGGCTTCTCGAGAGTTCGTTTCAGCTATTCGATTGGCTTGTGCTGGATTTCACGAGCGTTCTCCTACAGGGTCTTCTAAACAAAGAGGTCCATGTGGTTCCTAATAGTGGTGGGTGGTGATCGCCAGACACCTCGCTTCTGAAACAATTTTCGTAAAAAATTGTCCTTGAATAAGCAGGGTAAATAGCAATAATAGCTCAGGAAAAGACGGGTACACTGAAAAAACAATATTAGTGCAAAAAAAATTCATTAACAAATTTTTGAAATTCATTCTATGTAAGAGAATATTTGGTAACCCATGTGTGGAGCAAGCATGCCAAAGGACAGTAACAAGTGACGGAGAACAAAGTTCCTACTCACCTATAACGCTCCTAGCAACATTTGACAGCACGTGCTACCTCGCTGGGCAATGCGGAAGAGCCAGCAAAAATAACACGGCGATAGAACTCGTTTATCCACGCTTACAAAAACTATATCGCTGCAAGCACAGCCATCAGTACAAGGCCATTGCGTTCTTTGTAGCGCCTGCAAATATGGATCATTTTGGTTTTCGTTGCGTTAGAATTATCACAAATTGCGGTGCGGTTTTATTCACAATTTAGTGACTGACAAATTGTAAGTAAAAACTGCTAAAGAAAAACTTTTATTTCTCTACTGATTTTCATAGATTAAGTTTTTTCCTGATTCAATCTAGATTCTAGATTGAATCTATTGATTCGGCGCAATGGAAGGCGCAATTTTAAATTTAAGATGACATATGCCACGGTGAGCGGAGTAATGGAAACTTTATTCATTACTTTGAAGGTTCTCCAAAACCTCGTAAAGCTTACAATCTGTATGAAATTCGATGTCCTGTTTTTCTACGAATACTTATATTTTATCTGGACAATATTTATGTTTTTTTATTCTAAACTTTAAATCTTCAAAATTCTTTCTCCACTGCTGCTTCATTTAATGATTTGACACTATTTTATGTAATATCGTTCGTCCGATGAAATACTTTGAGAAATCTTATCCGCGCTTTTGTGGAGGCAGCGACTTGAGCACCGCCCCGACGCAGCGCGCTATCAGCGAGTGCACTGGAGCATAGCGAGATCTGTGGTCTCTAACTTAACGCAAATATTGAATCGTGGAACTGGAGCCGTAGTCATAGTCGTAGAGTCGTCGGCGCATGGATTCGTGGTGGGAGAGCTGTACATAGGTGCAGAGTCGTGGTCGTTGTGTCATGAGAAGAAATCCATAGGATCGTTGTTTTAAAGTTAATTTTCTGATTAGTTTCATATCCCAATAGCAGGAAAAGTTGAGACTTGAAAGATGATTGCATGCAGCCAGAATAAAGGGGATAAAATACATTCTAATTCATTATATGGCCGGGAGTGAAACTAATGTCAAGGAGTCCGAACAGCCTCCGATCGTGTTAAGGTATACGACCCGATGCTATTGGACAGTTTAACGTATAAATTCCTTAAGTGAGAACTGTAATAAACGACAGTATTTTTCTTATTGCTGTAAGTAGGGCGAGGTTGTGAGTTCTGGGCCACTGCGCAAAAGCGGCCTCCGCCTTTTGAAGCGAAGCTATTTTAGATTTTAATTAAAGCCGTAAAATCAAATCGGGCTCAAAAAGAAGACGTTTAATAAAATCTTGGTAATATTTTGACTCTAAGGTCGAGACAGCACGTCTAACGTACGTCAGCAAAAGACTTCAAACACGCCGAGAATTATTTCGTAACTCTACCCAGTTACTGTTTTCATCCCAATATGTGCGTTGCTAGTGTCTTCTTTGCTTGTACTATTTATGTAATAATTTACGTTAAATGAAGATGAAAACATAAAAAAGTCATCAAGATGATAGTTACCGATACTATATATATACCTACTACTGTAAGCATTCAGTGTTATATAGGAGTTCAGGTGATCATTGACTAGCTTCGTAGAAGTTAGTCAAAAAAGGTATTCAGTGTTATCAAGTAAATAAGATTACGTCGGAGAATCTAAGCTAAAAACATTTATTTATTCTTATAGGTTTTTTAATTTTTAAAACTGTAGTTTCAATATGAGAATTTCCTAGCAATTTTGGAACAGAACAAAATATGGCAACGGAAACGAGCTAAAAGGCTCAGTCTCGGTTGAACTTGTTAATCACGCACTGACACCAAAGTAGGTGTCATAAATTATAATACTTGCGCTTACAGTCATCAGTTTAGACGTGCGAGTTCCCTTCTATTTGTAACATGTGATTGTAATCACAGCAGCTTGTGAGCCGTAAGTGGGCTGCTCGTTGGTTGGTGTGCCAAATTTAGGATTTATATTGGCGACTCCTTCCAAAAATAGCAGAATTCCCTAACTAACAATTTGTGTTGCCTTGAGCGAATGAAATTTTTTGTTTTGCGAGATAGAAACAGTGAGTAAGATTAATATTTCGAAATGAGATGCGCTTCAGTATGACATGTAACGATGTCAATGAAATTTAAACACATCAGTGCTGGCTGAATTTTTGAACAATTTAGATCATATCATAGCGGTACTGTCGGCAGCGAGTTTCTGCTGCCGAATTATCTATGCTACGTGTTGTTGAGTATTTAAAAGGACTAGTGAATATCCATACACTTTTAAGTTTTTTACACTTCAATTTTTTTAAATGTAATGAATATTTAGCACCCCTGCAGAGATGATATATGAACAGGACATGAATTTTACTTCAAAAAAGGTCAGATTCAAAATTTTAGTCAGAAAAACACGCGCAGCATAATCAAGTCGTCATAAGAACTTTTGCTGCCGGCTGTACAGTTACGACTATGAAAAATTGTACGAAAATCCTGCGTCTGGCACATCACAGTACATTTTATGTTACAAATACAAATGTCGTACTCTCAATGGAACAAATTACAGGCCAATGGAAACCGGATTATTTTTTGTCGTGCGTTAGCCAACTTGTACGCGTGAACGACGACATAAGCGTGCATCAAATGGTGTTTAATAACTCCAGAAACACTCTTGATGTCTGTGGCTCCTGTGTAGCAGTAGGGATGGAGACCTGAGTCTCATTCACATTAATATTGTTCGTAAAATTTTATGGCTTTACAAAATCCACAACTATTCATTAGGACTCCACTGTAAGTGTGACGATTTGAAGTCGGATAGTATCCTGGAAGAACAACTTGCCCAACGAGGCTGACACCACTTGTACCGTTGCCGCCAGGGGTGCTGACGCCACTTGCGCCATGGCAGCCAGCGGTGCTGACGCCACTTGTGCCATGGCAGCCAGCGGTGCTGACGCCACTTGTGCCATGGCAGCCAGCGGTGCTGACACCACTTGTGCCATGGCAGCCAGCGGTGCTGTCACCACTTGTGCCATGGCAGCCAGCGGTGCTGACGCCACTTGTGCCATGGCAGCCAGCGGTGCTGTCACCACTTGTGCCATGGCACCCAGCGGTGCTGACGCCACTTGTGCCATGGCAGCAAGTGGTGCTGTCACCACTTGTGCCATGGCACCCAGCGGTGCTGACGCCACTTGTGCCATGGCAGCCAGCGGTGCTGACACCACTTGTGCCATGGCAGCCAGCGGTGCTGACACCACTTGTGCCATGGCAGCCAGCGGTGCTGACGCCACTTGTGCCATGGCAGCCAGCGGTGCTGACGCCACTTGTGCCATGGCAGCCAGCGGTGCTGACACCACTTGTGTCATGGCAGCCAGCGGTGCTGACGCCACGTGGGCCATGGCAGCCAGCGGTGCTGACACCACTTGTGCCATGGCAGCCAGCGGTGCTGTCACCACTTGTGCCATGGCAGCCAGCGGTGCTGACACCACTTGTGCCATGGCAGCCAGCGGTGCTGACGCCACTTGTGCCATGGTGTTATAGGTCCAGCCACCGAGCTTAGTTGACACTAATGATACTCGGTGGAAATTAGGAAGAGGCGATGGGGTGCAGGCTTTATTGGTTGGAGTAATTAGAATTGAAAAACTAAGTAAACAAAGTAAACAAAAGTAAACAAAACCAAGTCCGATAAGTGAGCCTGAAAAACAAATCAAAATTAAAAGTTACACACTATCACTATAAAGCTTCAGGAAATATACAAAGGAATTTATCACTATATTTACACAGGAGCTCGGGCCATACTCAATAGAAGTGTATGGAGTTACCCTTGGGTAACACTGCTCTGTAGCATCGGTAGCTCAATAATAGGAGCTAGGCAGAGAGAAAAACATCTAACAGTCACCAAACCTAACGTGAAGCCATAGGGCTCTACAGATATTTATTCTTGAAACAATACTGCAATTTAGAAAACAAAAATTATGCGTTGGATAATCAGAAATCTTAAAGTATTCGGATGAGCTAACTAACACTAAGATTCGATAATATGAAAAATGAATAACAACTACACTAACGACTACACTTTCCTAAACTCCTAGACAAATTATCAAATAGTCACATGTCGGTCCTTATAGCGACCGCCCGAGAAGCCCCCGCACACCCGCACACAGCGACAACCCACAACAGATTAATAGGGTGGGGTGGCAGGCCTCCGTACGTAACCGCAGAGGCGGCTTCTCCGTTCGCATAAACAGACTCATGAGGAACAACTACAATATTTCGTAGAAATATGACAACCAATAATACATATGATAAATAGAAACAGAACGAAATAAGATGTATGGTAAATTTACAAGGAACAAAAGCATAATTGAAGTTCTTAACCCTATGTGCATCGCAGGCACCTACAAGAGGCAGGCTGGAAAAACAGCTCTATAACAATGGCAGCCAGCGGTGCTGACACCACTTGTGCCATGGCAGCCAGCGGTGCTGACACCACTTGCACCGTGATGTTGTTGACACTAGTTTTGACAAAGTAGAGTTGAATCTTCAGCTGGATTGCTCCGTGCTCACGTGAGAGATACCAGTATTTATAAAGCCGAGCATGGAAAGTAGGCGTGCTATGCTCTTCTGCCCCTGGGATCTCGCAGTTCAAGTCGCGTATGCACGGAGGCTGCACAAGTGAGACAGCTAAACTCTGTTACAGGCTCAGTAGAATGACTAAGTTACTTACTGCGCTTTTCTTCAAGTGGCAGAGTAGCCAAACATTATTTTGTATCCAGTTTTATAATTCCTCACATCTTTCACCGGTTCAGGTACGGGTTTCAAAATTTTTGATATTAGGCGCACAGAAACTCTACGGGGTTTAATACTAATATTTAACTTTTCACGGCGTTAAGAATCGAAAACTCGGTCTAAAATCATGTAAAAACAAACTAAAATGCATAAAAATATAATTTAAAGTAGCATTTCAGACGTAGATAAAGCTTTCAGAAACCTTAAAATCCTAAACGCTTCATCTTTTACACAAAATGATTGAAACGACCGACTCGAACATCGGAGGCAAACTGGAAGGAGGAACATTGGTCGTTTTACCTGAGTATACTCCAGTGTTTTCTTTCTTTAGCATAGAAAGGAGTAATACTTTGTTGCCTGACTGTTGAAAGCTTTAGGCAATTCAGGAACGCTCTTTATGTACGGTAATGAAATTTCCTGTTTAAAATTTCAAACATTTTTACCAACATTATATCTAAAACACGAACGAAATTCTACACAATTTAAATTTTCCAACGGTATGAAATTTCATAAAAAATTATAATCACCATACAATTATCTGCATCTTCTTTTTCTGTGTTTACATTCGGCTCTGTTGATTTCTTTACGCCGGTCAAAAACACACCAATAGAATGCGTGCGCATGCGCATGGCACAAAAATAATAATTACAAAATTATTTGGTTTCCAATCGCTGAAAAGGAAGCACATTAATTTTAACCAGCAATTATTTGCGGGGATGAAATACGTTTGAAACTCCGTTTCGTGCGCCTGCTGTCTGTCGTTCACCGCAGCCTGGCAGAGAGGAGGCAACAGGCGCAGCAGAGCGCGCTGCGCTGCGGCGCGAGCTGAGCTAGGAGGTGCCGCGCTCACCACCGGAGCTGGGCGGTATGTACGGTGCTGCTTTGGTGCAGTGCTGGTGTCTCGGCGTTACTTCCATTTATGTCACTGCCTCACACAAGTGGGACTATGTGTAATGTGGTGTTACATTCGGACGGTGTCTTCAAAGGAATGGAGGTTTTCTTTATAGGAATGGAGGGTGTCTTCATAGGAATGGAGGGTGTCTTAATATGAATAAAGGGTGTCTTTATAGGAATGGAGGGTGTCTTTATAGGAATAGAGGGTGTCTTTATAGGCATGGAGGGTGTCTTCATAGGAATGGAGGGTGTCTTTATAGGAATGGAGGGTGTCTTTATAGGAATGGAGGGTGTCTTTATAGGAATAGAGGGTGTCTTTATAGGAATGGAGGGTGTCTTTATAGGCATGGAGGGTGTCTTCATAGGAATGGAGGGTGTCTTAATATGAATGAAGGGTGTCTTTATAGGAATGGAGGGTGTCTTTATAGGAATAGAGGGTGTCTTTATAGGCATGGAGGGTGTCTTCATAGGAATGGAGGGTGTCTTTATAGGAATGGAGGGTGTCTTTATAGGAATGGAGGGTGTCTTTATAGGAATAGAGGGGGTCTTTATAGGAATGGAGGGTGTCTTTATAGGAATGGAGGGTGTCTCTTCATAGGAATAGAGGGTGTCTTTATAGGAATGGAGGGTGTCTTTATTGGAATGGAAGGTGTCTTTATAGGAATGGAGGGTGTCTTTATAGGAATAGAAGGTGTCTTTATAGGAATGGAGGGTGTCTTTATAGGAATGGAGGGTGTCTTTATAGGAATGGAGCGTGTCTTCATAGGAATAGAGGATGTCTTTATAGGAATGGAGGGTGTCTTTATTGGAATGGAGGGTGTCTTTATAGGAATGGAGGGTGTCTTTATTGGAATGGAGGGTGTCTTTATAGGAATGGAGGGTGTCTTTATAGGAATGGAGTGTGTCTTTATAGGAATGGAGGGTGTCTTTATAGGAATGGAGGGTGTCTTAATGGGAATGGAGGGTGTCTTTAAAGGAATGGAGTGTGTCTTCACAGGAATGGAGGGTGTCTTCACAGGAATGGAGGGTGTCTTCACAGGAATGGAGGGTGTCTTTAAAGGAATGGAGTGTGTCTTCACAGGAATGGAGTGTGTCTTCACAGGAATGGAGGGTGTTTTCACAGGAATGGAGGGTGTCTTCACAGGAATGGAGGGTGTCTTCACAGGAATGGAGGGTGTCTTCACAGGAATGGAGGGTGTCTTCACAGGAATGGAGGGTGTCTTTATAGGAATGTAGTTTTTTAATGAATATGCTATTCTTAATGAGTAATTTCATTCAATGCACGAATAAATGTTGCTAAGGTCAATCCGAGGGCAAATATGCAGAGTGTCCTAATCCACAAAACACAGAATTTTAGGACACTCAAGTTAGAGGCGTGGTGTTCATCGCAGGGTTACCAAACTGGCTTTCCCTAGCCAAGTTACTAACTATGAACTGAACTAGGAACTAGGCCACTCTGCCTGAAAGACATCTACGCCGCTATGAGGTGAAATTATCACTCAATCTACTCTGCCAGTTTTGACCTCTCATTTGTGGGTTAGGACACTCTGCATATTTGCCCTCCAATGAGTGTCATTTCACTATTACAACAATGGCATCCATTTCGCACGTCACGCTTAAATTAGAAAATTTCACTCAGCTACAAAATCAAAGCCACGCTGCGCAACCAAATCTGTGTTGGTATAGTCATATTGCAATACTTCAAACATCTCTTCTTGTTCGAATTGCTTTGCTAATCACAGACCGAATCACCCAACCATAAATTTCTGAGAGCATCGCTAATCAGCTTACAAAAGTTCCAATTTCCGATCGTCTCTCACTCGGAGGGCCGGCTGCAGCAGTCGAGGTTTTGTTGCCCACCCTGTCTTGTTGCACGGGAATAATTTCTAGAGCGAGCTCCCCCGTCAGATCTCTGTGTCACGAGGGGAAAGGGGCAAAAGTTGGCAGCTCTTCAGTGCAGAAAGCTTTCCAGTTCTGTTTTGAATTTGTGAAGAATTGTTTTCTCTAGTTATCTAAAAATTTTCCTTGGTAACTTACGTTCAGGACGGTCGTGAAATATACTTGGCATAATTAACTTTGTTTTATCCCGTTAGAGAAGACCACTATGTGAGAGTGAGGGTTTGAGAGCTGCGATACCACACACCACACACACGAGCAGCCAAGGCGGCACTGCGCGTCCCGCCGTCCCTCGGACCTGACCCTCTCACGCTGGAGCCGCCGTGACCGGCAATTGCAGGCACGCCGGAGTCCAGCACTGCCTTCAGTGCTTGGGTGCCTTCTTGCTTACTTCGAATTGTGATATACAGGCCTAGTGATGGCTCATTGTCGTGCTAGTGGATTAAGTGATGTCTGCGAGAAAATATCGTGCATTAAATTCCAGCGTTTTAAGAGGATTAAATTCCTCTTTTTGGCCACTCACGACTAGTTTTGAAATATCCGATTTCACATATACCCCTCAACGAATAATTCTGCTATTTTACGAGGTGTAATAAATGCACTTTTCTTCATTGGCCGAGTTATCGTGAGATCTGGCAATTGTGCCCGCCACGGAGACATGCCCAGCGATGATCGGTTGCTGCTCAAACCGACATTTGACCTTCGTAACAGACTGTCTTGGCACATTATTGTTTTGCACTGCAATAGCCGTGTCGTGCTGTCATGTGCTGACCACTGTAGCGATTTCATATTGACAATGCAGGTAACTGAGTGACATGCGCTTCTTTCAAAACTACACAGCAAGAGGTATAGCTTTCCGAATCATCATAGAGGCCTCTGTGTTGGACTTCAAGAAACATGCAGGTATTCTTGGTGCCCTCAATAAGCAAATGAGCCTAAGTCGTCAATGACTATTCGAACCACATGGCATCCTACCATGGCCAAACTGTGATCATTCCACTGCTTCTTTCGTGGCGTAGCGCAAGCCTCACGTCACCAGGTCTGAAATTGCAGCCCTTCCCCGCACGTTGTGCTGGTGGAGCTCAGTGTCGTCTTTCTATGTAATCGAACTGTGTTATTCCGATGTCTATCGAGCTCCGATGCCAATATTGCGTCATTCGTTTGCAATTTCGGCATTTCCTGTCCGTTGATGAATGTGATTTGGGTTCATCATTTCTTGGTTGTGCCGATATTTCACTCGAATTGCACGAAAATATTAATCTGTGCAGGCTCTGCCGGGCAGGACACGCTAAATAATTCCGCTGCCTGAATTACGCATGGTTTTTGTAGTTGAGTCCCATGAATTTTTTCTGTTTGAAGGCATCACACCTACGGTTTTCGCCATGTTATCGTTGAATGCATATATAAGTAGAAAATAATGATTCATTCAAATAATCGCTAAAAAGCGTTAGGTTATAAAATGCTAATCAAATCTATATTGTGGTGGCGTACCATGCTGTACGTGCGTAAGGAATGGGTTATTTTCACGAGGCATTCACTTTATTCAGTCAAACATTTTGCAATGTTACAAATTACACATATTATTTGACTCAAAAATGACGTCTGACAGCAGAGCATGCGTGTTAGTTTACCCAGAGCGTCAGTGACCCGAGGCGTCCCCGTGTCCCAGTTACTGCAGGAAATGGGATATTCGGTCCCGTCTTGGCTCGAGGCAGTTGTGAGTCCCGTTGCCACGGTAGAGGAAACAAGGTAGGGTCATTTCTATGGGCGAAAATGCACTTCTTCTTGTTCGGGTAGCCAATAAAAAGGCTTTATTTCAAACAAACTTTATGACGTCACCAAAATGCAGTGTTTTTAGGCCAATAGTGGAGACGAATTTGGTGGTAGCAGTGCTACCAGATGAAATATGAGCGCTGCTATTGGTTCGTTGCCGTGACGTCAGCAAACCCACACAGTCGACGAAAAAAAGAACGGTTTGACCCTACATTGTTTCCTCTACCGTGCCCGTTGCCAACACGAGCAGACGACTTAAGAAGTTGGTGTTTGTTAGAAAAAGGAGAGCTGTTTTTTGTTGGTCTCCTAACCAGCTCAGTTTGGTTACTTTTTATAGGTAAAAACCAACTAAATCAAAAAACACAACCGGCTCGGCGAGCTCTTCATGAGCAGGCAGTGAGGGACTCGGCAGTGAATTAATCCTCCTAACTCAAGGCAAGCTCCATTTAAAAGTTCGCCAAGGTCTTCAAAAGTTTCCCCTCAAGATGATGAAAAGTTCAGTCGAATCTTTGTTTAATATCCTCTAACTTAATGCGTTTGGTGATAAAACACATAAAATTTCCTTTATGAATACATTATTTTATCACTTTAAAATATTTGGAAAGAAAATTATTTATTGGACAATTTCACCAGTTCAGCACGATAAAGTTACACATTTAAGTTCTTTATTGCTGGTCGAACATTGCAAAATTTTTGGTTTAGGGAGAATTTTGTTCCCTTTATGATTAATTCCTGATTTTTATTCCCAATTTCTGGTTGTGGTACTGACAGCTATTGCAGACTGAATGTGTGGTGAAGTGCCTGCGACAACTTCGCTTCAAATTCTGACGCTAAAAATGAAGACAATTTCTTCAGTGGATGCAAGTGCATGACTATGCTCGTTCGTGACAGAAATTGGTGACAAATATTTCGATTGAAGCAAATCATCGATTGTACTGTAAGGGAAAATTATGTAAAATTGTCTGTGTTAACATAATGTGATATTCAACCAAATTAGACACACAATGAACCACAATCATTTAACATAAGCCCAATGTTTGCCTGGCAATGATTAAATCTTATAACAAAATTTTGCTCTCTAAACAGACTTGAGGGAAGTAATGAAATAGAGATATCAGAAAGAAATATGTAAAAATGTTATCGTTTGAAGGAAATATTTCCTGTCTCACCTGACACAGGTTCAGAATTATTGGCGAGAGGTCCATTCTTATTTCGATTATATTGACGAGTAAAAGCTGCGCGGCAGGAATGTGAAGACAGACACGCCTCTAAAAAAAGCCAAAGTGAAGCCTTCTCGTAAGAGACTGCGCCTCTTCTCTAGCAACGCAGTTAAAACTGAGTTTTTCTCGTACGCTGTTCAGTTGCTACGACAATTTTTGCGATTTCGGCCGTTACAATAACGGCGTCATAATGTTGAAAGCTGGGGACTATATCATCACTTTGTTTTTGAGGCTCCATCATCAAGTAAGAAAGTGAATGGGTGGTCGAAGCAACGAACTAGAAAATCTCAATTCTTTCGTGAAAATTTAATTCTACGAGTATAATCGAAGAATAAATGGAGGAAGTTCACGTTTTTCGAATGCTCTTCGAGTTTTCAAGTAACGTACATATTCAGATGGAATTGATATGCAACATTTGCGATATTGTCCCATTTCACATTATTTCTCAGTATACGATGTAGCTATAAAACAATGTGCTCGATTGTGAATTTCACAATACCGATGGAGTAAAACGTCAATTTCTGCTCTCTTCGTCAGCCCAAAGCCGTTTGTAATGCATTCGGTTTCATTTATTCTCCGAGAGAGTCCCCCCCCCTTCTTTGTTACGGGAGCACGCTGCCCCCTTTGTTACATAAGCAGCAAAACCCCCTTTGTTATGTGAGCACAAAAACCTTTTGTTACGCGAGTAGAACGCAATGACTGCATGGTAGCGCTGCAAGATTATGGCATAGAGAAGATCATCGAAAGTGCATGGCAGCATATTTAATGTGGCTTAATGGAACAAGGTAAAAAATTCTGTATTACCGGTGCGTTGTGGCTCAGAGCTCCAATATTAGTATAGAATAGTGACATGCGAGGTTTCGGTAATTATTTTTCTTACCCCCAGAGCTTAGCCATTTTGTGCAACGCGTATAATTGCCATGTCGCCAAAAAATGTAATGTTGAGACGCATTTCAAAATTAGTGAGTGAATTTCACTCTTTTGTAGGACTACATCTTAAAATGCAAGAAAACTTCTAAAAATAACATCCTTATCGATCAGCCAACGTTCGTGAAGAATTCATTGCATTACTGTTATAACACATGTTTTTGCGCCTTTCTTGAAGAAGTAATAGAGTCAAAGTACTATTCGTTAAATTAACTCCGGACATCCTACAGACTACAGACTAACATGTTCGGTACATGAGTCAGGGAAAATTGTTGTTTAGATTCATCTACCAGATTCATATGTAACATATTTATCTCACGTAACAAACTATCTACCAGATGCAGGTACGTATTTTTTAATGAAAGAAAAATTTCACATTGAGTTTGAACACACATGCAATACCGAACGATAATGCCTTAAATGTGTGTGAACAAAATACTAGACTGCGCGTTTCGACCGATTTTACGCCTGGAGGAGTTTGTCATCTGCGTGGTGTTGCCGCTGGATGCGGCGTGCATGTACCATGAAGGGCGGAGTAAATGCAGTCAAGATCGTAGAACTATTGAAATAAATTCAGATCAAACGTGAAGGAGGACATTGTTTTCGAGACAAAATCTATATAAAACTGCTTCGTGGCTCAAGGAAGCAGCGAAGTCAGGGCCTGCTTCATGTATGTGTATGGAAAAAGATATCATGACTTAGGAAACGATTGAAGAAACAAAAAGTATAAAAGAATTCGGTGGAATAACACCGGATATACTTATTACAATGAAAATAAAGCATCAATTTCAGTCTGTGTTATGTGCTTTGTGTAGCACATTGAGTAATATTTTATTTTTCAAGCCTTGTTTGCTGTGCAAAGAAGTGACATTGACTTAATTGTTACTGTTGCACCGTTAAATTAAAATCTTTTCTAGTTTTGCATAGCCATCAAAATGATAAAATTTTAGCCAAGATATTCTCTGTGCACATTGATTTTGAAAGAGTACACTTCGAGTTAATAAACACTAATGTTGAAAATACTAAATTGCGGCGAATTTTTTTAGCAGAAGCCCAAGCGATAGAACCCTCATTCAGATTTTAGGGCTGGAGTAGAACATCTAAAACAAGACTCCTAATTTGTCAATGCACCCGTCCTCCCTGATAGGTTCTCGAGAGCGCTGCACAGGTGCGACAAACCCGTTCATTGGCGTCATCAGTGCCAGGCGCATCATTAACAGATTTGGGGCCCAAATGTAAATCCACGTTTCCTAGAGGTGGTGGGGATCGTCACTGCCTCGGTCCATCTAGCCTTAAATTCTGTAAGTGGCCTCAAGATGGCAGAATACAGACGCCTACGCTGTGCGTTGCGAGAACGTGGAGCGTGAGAGTTCGTTCTGAAGTGAGTTCGTCGCGGCAACGACGCGCTCAGCTGAGGTAACAGGTTTTTAATCTTAATTTCAAGTCAGAGACCTTGCTGCTGAGGAGGCACACTTACTTGAGCTTCATCACTGGTAGAAAAGGTTCTTATTTATGAATTGGGAATTTATGACAAACCAAACACTTCGCAAAAAATAATTTCTCCGACAAGAATAACCGTACAAATATTTTTGTTGACTTACGCACTCTTCATCAAATACGCATTTAGTCACCTGTGAGCTTATGCTTTTGGAAATCACCAGCAAAATTCCTAAATATACTGTATGTGATACGACATTGAGCGTTGAATTTAAGACACATTTAATACGACAATGTAATACGACATTGAACATCGACATTCAACATTTACGTTGAAAAATGGGTAGGAATGAATGTTTAAGCAAATGTTTAAACTCTTGTATGTATTTTAGAAACATGAAGGGCTATAGAGCACAACTCACACGTTTGAGGGTGAGAGGAAAGTGTTTAAAAGTTGATGCAACAATTATTAACTATTCATTTACTTTGTTCAAAACGACAAAAATATGCGATGTTTAACGTTACAAAAGGGCTCAAATATCTCAATTAACCCACGCTTTAGCAATCTAAATGGGCTTCAGCTTGTTCTCTAATACTTCAGAGAAATGATCGAAACACATTATAGTCGTGACATTTATCTACCGATCGTGAAATCTGACAGCACTTGTAGAATACTTCTTGTCGTCCAAAAAACTTTGGTTTTCTTGTTCTAATCTTTTTTTGTCGGACCTTCATCTTTCGTCCAAAAGTCTCCACTTGGTGCGTCCATAACTTTCGTTTTCTGTTCCGAAAATATTATTGTGTCTTCTTGGATTACATATTTTTCCCAGCAAATCCTTGGTCAAAATCTTGGCTAGCGAAACTTTCGGCTTCATTTTATTAGGACGACGCATTTAAGAGGTGAATGCAGAGATAATCTGCGGCCCAGCGCTGAGGTGGACGTGCGTGTTGCCTGATGTGGCGCCCTAATGTTGCTTCAGAACTGCTTCTCACGGTGAGAACTTTTCAGTAAACGACATTTCAAGTCTAAAAGAATATCGTGACGAAATTCTTTTAATAACCCATTGCTAAATCTTGGAATTAAGGAAACTAGGAAGGGGTTTTCTAATCAAGTTGTTACTCATTCACAACAGTTATTTACGGACAAAAACCGAATAAAATGCTCAAACGTATCACTCTTCAACTAAATTTTTCTTACAAAGTCACTCGAATTTATAAAAAAAATTATCCGGTAACTATTCTTGTAACACCATGGTTAATTTTTTTTCAATTTAATGAATTTTATGCATACATTTTTCCTTCAAAACGTCTTTTGTGCGAGTTTTAAAACGAAATTCTTGTAAGGGCTGATAAGGCACATGGTTGCTAAATTCTAGAGTTGGTGTCTCTCTCTTTTGAATAGTACGTCTAGATAATTTTTAGTAATTTGTAAAATGTAAAAGAAAAACATTGCGTTAGGCCAGTGTAACTACTTCGATCTCCGGGAAGATCTGGCGTTATACGTTACTGCGTTAATGGATTGAAGAAAAAATTGTCACGAACGTATCTACAATCATGTTGACTATTCTGTTTTGAATATTCTAGAAATTTCATTTTAGAGAAGAAAGTCACTTCAGGGACTTTGTGACAGACTTGTAGCGTCTACAGTCGAGTTCTGCTTGTCATCTCCCCGCCGGCCCCTTCCATCAAGCTCCCTTCGGACTCCACCAACGACTGCCTTTCGCACCTGTAGCTCTTTTATTGATGTAAAAAATGATATGTCTTGGTAGAATATTAATGCAGGCCCTCATTTGTAAATTGTTCACCTTGTTAGCACAATTTCGTGTTTCTTAGGATGATTCTATATTTTTCTCATACCCCAATCTAACGCGCATATTGTATCGAGGCGGTTCCCTCACGGCGTACGGCATGCCCGACCTGCTCTGTGGCCCCCAGTCTCGCCAATGGCGGCTGCAAATTTTATTACGACTGGATGCGCACAATCCGAGCTTCCCTATCCATAAGGGTAGTGGAAAAACACTGATTTTGTTACATCAATTGATTAACTTAAAGCATCAAGCCACGAGCTCTTTATTGCCCCTTGAAGCAGCCCTTAAACTGTGTTAAAAGACTACCCTGTGAAGTGAGTAGCTCATCAATTTATATCCCACAACCTCAATTCAATGAAAAATTCTTAGTTCAGAGCAACAATTGACCCGATCATCATGGTGCCCTGGTCGAACAATTTCTTCAGTATCTTGCATCTTCAGATGTGTATTTGATTTCGTTCAGCTTCACAAGTGTCCTCTAATGTATTTCTTCAGGTTCGAGCTCGAGTTGAAGATAACTGCGAAGCGTTTGCTAGAATGTAGAGTGTGTGATCTAGAATTTCTCAAGAATACGTAGTCAATTCTGATTTACTTCGATTGAATTATTTCTGTTCGCTATGAAATGAGAGGAGACATCAGTTCGATATTAATCACTAAGCTACAGAAATGCGCTGTGTTATAAGACTACGGTTCTGAAATCTGTCATTGCATAACATATTTGTTATTCGAACGAAATAATCATTTCCTCTGTGAACATGTCCACAAATATAGTGGTGGCAGTGATTCTTTGGACGGTTTATGATGATAAGACAAGTAAAAGAAGGACTATAATTTTAATGGAATTGTGCAAATAAAGTAAAATGATTTTAATGTCAATGAAAAATATATGTACCATTTATGAATTGGATTAAGAAAGCAAGAAATGAAAAGAGATGCAAGAATATTTTCATCACGAATTATCCTGCAGCTGTGAACTAAAATAACACAGTGAGGGTCAGACGACCAATCTTTCAAAATTCAACGTCTAAGTAAATTATTTATTTGGACTAATATAACTTAACTATACACAAACTTGGCAAATTAGATTACACAATACTATCAAATGAGATATTAGAACCGGGAGAACATATCCTCGAATTCTCTGTTGAAGCTGAAAGGTCATTCTTTAACTTCTCGGTTGCAATAATTCAAAACAATACCTTTATTCTGTCAGGCTTGGCCTCAGAACAACACAGAGCAAACGGTGCTCTAATAATCTTAATTCTTGGGCCTCTGTCAGCCTACTTCCTCCATCTCGCTGACTTACGTTGAATTTAAATGCTGAGCAGTGTTCAAATCTAAAGTTGCAGACGCGGAAGCATGGCGGCAACGCCCCGTCGCTGCCGATTCAGCGAAACTGAGCCTAACTCTCGCGACCTTTTTATTAGCTAGACAATTTATTGCTCAGAAGTTACTGCTGCGTATGGCTCGTCGAATTTTCTCTTAGCAACGCTTGAATTCGACTTCTTTCGTCTGATTTCTAACCAACGAAAATTTTACGCAAGTTGCGATCATATTGAATTTCTTACCAAATTATTTCACGACACTTCAAGCATCTTATTTTAAAATACTGACAGTTCATATTTTGAATTCAAACTCATCAAATTGTTTCATAGAATGCTGCATTCAAACCTCAAGTTAGAAACTAAATTGCGACTAAACTCTCAAGATGCTTTGACTACCGTAGGGTCACCCGTCACATGGGATACCCAACTATCGTATGTCTAAGTTGTCAAATTAATTTTTAGCGACTATCTATGTACCTGAAAATTGCAGTAGCTGTGCTCCGTGCAATTTATATACGACTAAGCCTGTGGAGAGAAACAAAGTGAGAGATTTTAGATTTCGTTTTCTTCATATTAACGTCTACTCTCTTTGCTTGCCTGAGCTCTTCAAATTGCATACACACTGTTGTTGCAGAATAGTTAGAAGGTGTATAACAGAAGTGCAAAAGTGGTCAGGAAATAATGTCTATTCTTTTAGACAGTAACTGCAGGTGGGGATAAATGAGAGAGCGAGAGAAATTTGGAATAAGCTTACCGGGGAAAGAACTCGTGTTATTTTAGTGTCATGGAGACGGTGTTTTGGGATTAACTCTGACTTAAGTTAAATTATTGCATGGAATATTTGTTCCTATTTCCAAAAAAAGTATGGATATCAAACGGAGAGCATGGAATGAGAGTGAGTGGTTGTAATTTGACATATGTGTGAGTGCTCATTGAAGTCAAGAGAATAATTAAGAAATCTGAGGAGTGTATAAGATAAAAGAGTGTTGAAAGGGTGTTTATGAAGTGACATCAAAAAAACATCACTCAAGTAAGAGTATCAGCGGTAAAGTCACGACGCTGGCTGGCAGTAATGCGAGAAAAAACGACTGCGATGCAATGGGTAAGTACCACGCAGCATCTGATAGAAAGAGAGAAGCCTTTTTGGAATTGAGATAAAAAATTAAATTCGAAATTTTTCTTAAGCCCCTAGCATGAGATACCTTTTTCACCATAACGATGATGCCATCACTTAGAGCCTAGCAATGATGAACCGAGATTTCTCAGGAAGAATTCAGGGATATGACGATGACCCCTACCACCATTCTCCTGATGCTAAATCCGTCGGATGAGTGCAGTCATTTCACAGACGCGTCTTTGTTAGTAGCAGTTACGTGATATGAACGTATGAACGAGAAGTGGTGCTCCGTAGGCGCGCAGAATGGAAATGGAGAGAGCCTGTCGGAGATTTGCGTGAGACATGAGTTGGTTGACGTGAACATGCACTTCGTGCAGATCGATATAACATAGCATCCACGGATCGTAGTGCACATGGAAATAGAATTAGTGAGTTTTGTTTTGATGGAATAATGGAAGAGAACAGGATTAGTTGAGTTCATTTGTGACGCAATGAAGGAACGTGTACATATGCGTATTTATTGTTGAACTCATATATTTTATGAGTGTAACGTGTATTTATTCATTAAATATTTACCGTTACAGTCATTTTTAGAATACAATATTTCATTACTCTACATTTTACAAAAAATTTTCAACTTTCACGAGCTCCTATGTTTTTCAGCAATAACATTTTTTACAATGGCGGGAGGGTTGAATCTAAAAATTGCAAAAGTAAAGTTACCTTAGGCAGACAAATCTCCACCAGAGATTCAGACATCTTTAAAAGTAAACAGAATGCGTGTTTAGAGAACATTAAAGCGATTCAAAGAGACTGAAACAGAAATAAATTGGCTTGGTCAAGGTTGTTCTCGCTCGGCCAAAACAAAATACCGAGTTAAATCAACCAAAAGGAGAAATGTGTCAGACGAGATGATCCCTCAGTATATCAAGTTGAAAATACAAAGAGAAAAATGCTGTAATCTCAGTTGAACAAATTACGAGTCAATGGCAACAGGATTAGTTTCTCTCGTGAGTTGGCAGGCTTTCACGCGTGAATGACTAGAGATAATTCCTCAGATATCTGATAATAATAACCAATGAGTCCATTGGTGCCATGTTCACCGTATTCACAATGACTGGAAAACTACTAAATGCAAGCACAAAAAGAAACCGCATCTATCTTCAACAATGGACAAACGTATGACGGACGCTGAAACCCAGCTTTCTTGCATCCGTCAAGCCACGCTCCTCAACACGTTCTCCAGCGAAAAGAAAAGTTTTGACTCACAGCAAAAATGTAACCCTCAAAATGATCGATTTTGGCCATCTGGTGGTATTAATGCCAGAGTGATCGCTTGAAGGCAAAGCCCGGCTTAGGGCATGGAAATCCTTTGAGTTTTGAGGAAGTCCTTTGATTTTGAGGAAGTCTTTTTATTTTGAGGAAGTCCTTTAATTTTGAGGAAGTCTTCTTATTTTGAGGAAGTCCGTTAATTTTGAGGAAGTCTTTTTATTTTGAGGAAGCCCTTTGATTTTGAGGAAGTCTTTTGATTTTGAGGAAGTCCTTTGATTTGAGGAAGTCCTTTTATTTTCAGGAAGTCCTTTTATTTTGAGGAAGTCCTTTGATTTTGAGGAAGTCCTTTGACTCTGTTGATTAAGGGTCCTAAATAAATAAAGGAAAGTGAAGATACTTTATTTTAGGGGAAGCTCCCTCTCATTGGGCAAAGAAACCACAATAGTAGTTGGTCACTCCAGTCTACGTTCAGCACTTCATTTCAAAGGGAGGATAACCTCCCTCATCATCAGATCTGAGATATCTTGGTTACAATATCTGGTTCACCTCGGAGAGTAAGGTATCAGATATATATTTCCAAAATTTGGATTTTGTGAAAGCCAAACTCACGACAGAGTGGGCCGCAATCCCTCGTAAAGTTATTTTTGACTAATGACTAATGCAGAGCGTTTGCTTAATTTTCGTTAAACATTGTTGTCACTCTACACTGTTTTCTGGGTTCCTTGCAGACTTCGGTCTATTTTAAATGTAACCTTCTCTTTTGTTCAAGGAACCTAGCACTTTTTGTTTGTGGAGAGAGACAGTAACATTTGTTAGAGGAAACCGTAATATTAAAACTTGTATCTAAGTTTAACTCAGGCTGTGGCCTATAGAAATAAATCTTTAACTTTAAATTTAACTCAGGCTGTGGCCTATCGAAGTGAAGTCTTCAACTTTAAATTTAACTCAGGCTGTGGCCTATCGAAGTGAAGTCTTTAACTTTAAATTTAAATCAGGCTCTGGCCTATCGAAATAGTCTTCAATTTCTAAGTTTAACTCAGGCTCTGGCCTATCGAAATAGTCTTCAATTTCTAAGTTTAACTCTTAGAGCGTGAACATTCTCGCTATTGAATCTTAATAAAACTAGCTGGGTTGGGCTGCTGCCTATCGTATTCGCCGGCCGTAGGCCGCATCTGACCTTGAGCGGGTATTTCTGCTGTTCACCTTAGAACTATTATGAAATGAGTTAATTGAATATTTGAACTTGTATTTGTCATTATTTTCTACTTGAAAAGGTTAAGAGATCAAGTTCAGGCATTGACAAATCTCGATAGATGAAACGTGGAGCATTCTAGTATCATTGATTGAATATTAAGGCCATGTTTCACATTGGATCATTTTATCTCCAGAATTTTGATATGAGAATTATTTAGATTTGTATCAGGGAAAATGTAAAATTTTAAAACAAATTTCTTTCTGATGAAAAACATAATGCTGTGCATTTTTTACTGATAACTACTTTCTAGTAATACAGTATGTTTGTATTGGTGAATCATTTATGTAAATGCATATTTTGTATATATATATATATATATATAAATATAGACATAAGAATTTCTAATAGCAATGACATCAAAGTTACTAGTTTTCAACAGCATTCACTAGCCAACAAGGATAAGGTTCTTAAAAGATGCTGAAAAAATGTAAAGCTGGTCAGTGATTGCACACATTAAATTAATCTCCATCATTACCTTGAAAGTAATACATATATTAAGCTGTGATGGATCCCTTATCAGTACCTACCCTCAGAGGCTATGAATCATCCCACACAGGCTGAACTGACAGGGCTATCCACCGCTTATTGAGAATTTAGCACTCCATAGAAACTCTTCCCAAGGAGGTAAATGCTGCGTGAATCCCGATTTCACTGAGTTGTTTAAATATCCAATCATTGAAGCAAATCTCCAGCAGTACTGGCTGTGACACCGATGGTGTCTTGTTCCAATGCGAGGTTCTGCACTTGTTTTATTTGCCTTGTTTTGCTTCTAATTAGGTGAATGAGGTGTCGTTTTGACAAAATCTAGTTTGTATAAGTAAGCGTTCATGGGATGTCTATTTCTTTTCCTCAGATGAGCCTTAATCAGACCTTGATCATTCATTATTCAGTATGATACGGTGTTGATTAGGTTTTTCAATGCGAATAAAGTTTCATTTTTCTTATACTTAGGCAATTCCCCCATGGGGTGCGCATTTGATTTCGATTTACCATGCACTATAACACTGTCTATTCAATCACTGGTTGACGAAGCTCTAGAGAGATGCGTACGTTGGCGTCAGTTTGCGGGACACCGAGCGGAGAATGTAGCAGCGCAGCATGACGGCTGATGTGGACAAAGAAAATGTCCTACTCTCGACTAGGACAAGCTCGTCAGCGGACGAAAATCTCTTTCAAGGAGCATCCCACCTGTCATTTAATATTAGGTTCGTGTAAGCTCATGCACTTAATTTTGTTCATTTTCTTATATCTTAAAAAGCCTTCTCGGTTGAGTGGAAATATATTATTTCTATGTAGATAAATTCCTGTGGCAACTAGCGTTTGAGAACTAAACGGAATTACATTACAGTTCGCATAATCGTTTTCTTAAAGCTGCCATGAACAAAAAATAAGCTATTTTTTTATTCAGGTATTGGTTGTTCTCCAATATATTTAACCATGGTTATTTCATTCCAAAGACATCAGTCCTCAGTGTCATGTTTTAATATTAGTTTGTTTTATACATATGATATCATTTAATCAGATTTGATCGCCCAGATGTACTCGAATTTACCTTTAAAATAAATTATCATACATTTTACCGCCCAGCGGGGGCTTAGAGTACCGAAATCAAGTATTGTATTCAGAGCTAGGTTAGTTGACTTGGCGTTCTCTGATTACAGCGTGGCCGGAGGGGCCAAATGTGGCGCTCACAGCAAGTGAAGCTCTGAACACGATGGTTGCGGGAACAGTCAGTCGGTAAATTGATAATTAATTTTATTAAGCTTTCAATTACACAGTTTATATTACTAATGATTCCAATGCATCAGGTGCTTCAGCTGCGGTTGGCTATGGTGACGAAGAAGCAAAAGGCGTCAGCCATCCGAGGTCCTGCGTCTTTGCGGCTCCAAGAAACGACGGGAAAATGAATTTATTATTTGCTGATCATTTGTTTTGCTGTAACTCCAATGCAAATCAGTGGCCATTTGATGACTATTTATTGTGGGACTTATCATCGAATTGTCTCGTTTTCTGCGATGAAGACAATTTGAGCGCTCTTTTCTGAAGCATTCATCAGCATTTCAGTTATTTTGCCTAATAATAGTGCATTGTCACTTGGTACAATAGGTCAGACCCTGTAGTACTAATCTGTTCAATTATCGCAGATTGTTATAAACCACACGAAATATATAGACAGTATTCAACAAGTTCGTAGAATTTTAATGAGTAATTTTGGAAATTTTTGCCTTTTCTCTAAATTTGCGGGAGTTGGACAGATTATTTTCACAAAGTGTGGCCTATTTTTATCGAGAGCAATTCGCAATTTTGTAGGAAAATCTTTGCATTGCTCATAAATCTTCCGGAAGAGAGTGGATAAAGGGGCTATTTTATCGTAGAAATAACGAGACTTTGCCGATCATAAACCCAACAGTAAATAATTGTTGGAATCTACTGCTAAATTCTGATTATAATTTACCATCGGCTCGACGGTAAAAATCACCGAAATCAACCAGTAAATTCTGATTAAAATTTACGATCGGTCGAACGGTAGAAAATTACCGGTAATTATTCGGTTAATATCGTCATTTTTCGTGTAAACCTTACGATAATTGACGGTAATTTTCCGTAAATCTGATGTTAATATAGATATGCACGACATTATTTCCGACGATATATCGTCGGCTCATTGGAATACAAAGACTATAATCACCGGTAAATTCAGACGAATATTATCGTCAGTCAGACGATAAAATTCAGACTGGAAAGTCTCAGTAACGAGTCTACTGACATCGTTCGTGAAAAATGTATTACTTATATTTACGTTCATCGTTTGGTCTAATGACAGCGCTTAAGGGATACTGCAGTGATGAAAGGAAGTACTAAAAGCGGCTTCCTGTTTTCGAATCTGAGATTTCAGTTAAAAACACCAGCCAAAAGATGGTGTTCAAAAAGGGCTGTAATATGAAGAGTTAAAATCATTTATGCAGAGTATGTGACGGTCGCTGCCATTATATTCACAAGTCAGATAGTGTAACCAAACGTACTGTTGTAAGCAAATGGAATATTTCTGAAGGCGATTATTAATGCAGAAAAGTTCTTTTCATCCACTAAAATTGTTCAACCCTCTTGTGGATCAATTGAGGATGTAGACCTGCCCATCAATAAGAGAGGAACTTCTTTCAAAGCAGATAGTGAGAACTCTGTGAAATATAGAATTAATTATCCTGTACGAACAGTTAGACAATCAAAAATGTTATACCTATAACAATTAACTCTAGGGTTTGAAAACTGTTTCATTGTAAAACAAGCAAAAAATTCATTCTATTTTGCGATAATGCTGGTCAGAAATTAAAAAGTTGAAACATGATTGATTTACCTTTTACGGTAAAACCCCAAAAAATTAACGAACGCACTTTTCATCAGCGTGTTGAGAGATAAAAGGTTCGGGAAAGTAATGGAAATTACACGAAGCAACTTGTTATTTATTTATGTGGTGAAATTTACTTATTTTTCCTATCGATCCTAAACTCGAATATCACTGTTTTTCCCGAGCACGTATTACATAATTGGGCAAAAAAAACTGAAACTAGGGCAAAATTTACTGAAGCAAAAGAATGATCTCATCAGGAAACGCACTATAAGTTATCTAAAGAACTCATGGCGAAGTGGAATTCCTTGCTATTTTATTTATAGTCTCAATAATATTATTTGAACCCTGAACTTTACACTCTGCCATAGTTCGCTGAAATATTTCAGAACGATTTAGAGCAAAAGAACTCTAATAACAGATGCCGGACTTGAATGTGCTTAACGAAAAAAATATTTTGTTCTACTCTCGCTTGTTTTATAGCTAAGCTAATTTGCAATTTGTGATATGTAGTAACCAATTTCCATAAGTGCGGATCATAGTTGCAAGATGGACGTCATTGTAAATTGGCTGTGAAGTGCGCGACGCCTTTTTTTTGGGCCATTCGAACAGACCTGACCTGAGCAGGTCCGTTCCCATCGATGAACATGCAGGAAATTTAAGCAAAAGCACGCGTGCTTACAATATGACCCGACAGTGGGAAAATTGCGGCAGGAAAATCAATCGAATTCCTTTTCTTGAGTACGTACATGAATGCTTTCCTTTATTAAACTTACAGTATGTGCTAGTATATTTAGCTAATGGAATATGCGTGTACACATTTACGCGAATGACGCCATTTACGACGACTAATGGAAAATATACTTCAAATTTGGATTCAATGTTACAATATAATATGACTACGGTGTTTTAATTTCTATTTGTTCAATGTTTTTCACTTACGCTTGTATTTTAGTCATAAGATTTCATCAGGAAAAGTAGGTAAGCAAGTGGCTTCAAATTCCTTTAAATGTGGGTAGAGATTGCGCATTCAAATTTGCTCTTGTTTTCTTAAGCACAGAGGTCGAGTGATCAGCATCTGACTTGCACTCGTGTTACGATTTGAAATATTTTTACTCCGTAACTTCCTAACTCGACGAAAGGAGAACATTCCACGCATTCTACGAAGACATGGGACTGACGTTCCAAGAATGGGACGTCAAGTCATTTGATATGCCGCTCGACCTTTATGAGAAGGAGAGGTAAACTCACATGTTAAAGCATGCATTTGATCTTAATTTAAAGTTTGGACGTAGAGAATTAAAAATTCTCAGTTTTGCTATCCCAGTTCTGATCGAAGTCGAGCGGCAGTTGAAACATAACTATGTTATGAAGAACCCGGACTTGAAATGGTGTTACGACTGTTTATTTTTTTGATAGAATAAATTATTTTACTTATTTTCTGGACAATTTTCAAGGTCGTGATTCAATGTAATGTTCACCTATAGCAGGTTTTAAAACACTCATTATGCATGGCCATACATTTACTGTTTTACGATTTGATATCACCACATATGACAAGAGATGGATTGAAACCAGCAAACTGATACGATGATAAATAAGTCGCTATCTAACGTAACTTGGAGGAAGTAGCGGTGATGATGTCGGTATATAAGAAGGGATCTCTCGTTACGTTACGTTTAATTCGTTGTTCTGAAGTATGGAGTCACAAGATTAAGTTTTATACAGTAACAAGCTCAGCGTGCCTTGACTGAGTTCAAATTTAGAGTTACTAGGAAAGCGGCACAGAAGAGACCCTTCTCGGACTATTACGCGTACAGGAATGAATCCTCCTAATTCTCAGTAAAATCTTATATAGAGGTAGTTGCCGCAGCTATCTTCAATATTCGTTGGTAGCGTTTAACCGTCACGAGGGTTTTTTTATGCTTCTATTTCTGATGCCGCTGCTGAGCAGGCGTCGTCCCCTCTCTGCTGGTATGGAGTCAGGGCGTGTGTCTAACCGTCTTTCGCCGTGAACCGTTGCCAGTCGAGGTAACCGTCATCGTGGATAATTTCATGGTGCGCAGTTATGTAGCAAAGTACATAACAATGGGCACTTGAGAAATACACGTTTGTAATCTGAAAACCCTGCACGCCAGATCCATGGGAATCTTTCTCTATTTTTGTCGTGAAATTTCAATTAAAATCATTTTTCGGTCTATGCTGTAAAACGATCAGACATCAACATACTGCCGCATCTGAGGTGCACACAGAACGATTGCAAATCTACGTACCACGGTTGTCCTCGTGGTTCTTTCTCGTTAAATACTGCCGGAGAACTTCCAGTAGGTTACTTGTTCTGTCTGGAGTCGTCGATATCAGCACATGTGCGTTTGTAACGTTACCACTGTCCGGTACCAACGTCACCACAGCGCACAGCTACCTGAGGTGGCTACTGAATTTAGAAGAATTCAGCCGCGACTCATATCTCCTTCTGTGTTATGTAAACTTCATTTAATTCTGAGACAAATTTCTCGATACTTTACAACTGTAATACTGTAATCAGTAGAATTTTTATGCCATGAAGCAATGCATTAAAGGTTTATTTTTGCCATCATGAGTTGTTTTCATTAATGGTTTGGTAGATAGTTTTTAAATTCAGTAAATGTTCCAACTCCAACATTTCGTTGTTGATCAGTCCTTATTTAGACATTGTTCGCATCACGCTGATTTTAAATTAAAGGGACTCACTTATTTTCCACACTGGTGGATTTGAACTCTGTACTACAAACAGACTCATTGTAACTCTCGTAGCGGAATTCAAGTCCCGGCAGCAAAACACACGGTGATGACGATTCTCTTCAATTTGAACCACGGAAGGCGGTCCTCGTTTCACCTTTGTGGCAACTCTTGTGTGCGCAATTAAAATTATATTCTCTAGGGCCACATGTGGGTGGGTATTTATGCGTAAATACAGTTAAAGTACGTTTTGTTACCAATGATTGAAATTACCATTGGGAAGGGACCGACTGACATGAGCTTTCAATTAACACGAGCGTCTGCATCAATTCGAGGCCACGACGCTGGCACTCCACTGCAATACACGCGAGGCAGATTTGGTTGTCCAGCGGTGCATGGTGTGGCGCACTTTAGCATGCAACACAGTTATAATAAGAACCATGATTTGGAGAACAATGATTTACAGGGAGAACAAAGTTCATTATTACGATTAACTGCAATCTTAAAAAGTTTATTCAGGTATGTTCATCTTAGCATAGAAACACAGTATTTAGTAAACTGTACCAACCTTCGTAGCTTCGTTGAAATCTGTCCCGAAAAAATAAACATTTCACGGCTGGCTTTTTTGCTTACACTCTTCCCTCGCAGTGTCTCGAGTTGAGTTCTCATTCTTCGATTGCATTGTGGGGGCACTTCCGTCACTAAGGACTCTTTTCTATTGTTAAACTTCCCTGTGAGTATTCCAAAACGAACACATTGTGATTCTCCATCCATTTTTTCAACCAAAAATCAGCGGATAAATCTTCTTCCATCCACCCGTTGCTGTACATCAGCCCTCATTGATTTGCCGCCGCAGCCGCCCCTCACCAGCTTCTGCAACCTGTCGCCTCTCGGCCAGCGCCCACCAGTTCTGTTTTGCTGTCTCCACAGGCATCAAATTAAGGATTAATATATCACTACATGATCATAGCCTGGCCCGGTAACCAAGAAACTAACTTCAATAGTTGTAACATTTATCAGTAAGCATATTTTAATGCATTGGAGGGTTATTTATTAATTGTTGATGACTATTTTTATCACGGAAAAAGCAGAGTGTGCTCTAAAAATCATGTGAAAACAATTTTAAAAGTTATAAAATTAAAAAATCAGTCATTTTTAGTCTTCTGTAATATATGTATTACCAAACGTATTTTTATTGAACTCGATTTGTTATGGAAATTCTGCCAAGCGAATACTTCATGGTTGTTCACATTTAGTGCCACTTTTTGGAAGTGTTCAAAAATTCCCATGGTCTGCTAATAAAATAATGACCCAATGTTCAGATACATAAATATCATCATTTTGGAATGATAATTGGATGCTTTCTTGAAACGCTTTTGATAATGATTAGTGGCCTTATACCCGGGTTGAAAAAATGACGTCCTCATTATTTTATACTTGAATATACTCAAACTTTTTCCTTGAAATATATAAATAAAAGAAACTTCTAAAAGTTATCCGGTTTTCAAGAATTTTGTGGCTGGTAATTGAATGTAACTGGTGTTGGTAA
The DNA here is from genome assembly GCA_030386875.1 of Morinoia aosen. Lineage (NCBI taxonomy): Eukaryota > Metazoa > Arthropoda > Malacostraca > Amphipoda > Talitridae > Morinoia > Morinoia aosen. The sequence goes on along the minus strand of CM059572.1, from coordinate 78,026,688 downwards.
GCCTGATGAGGCAGTTGAGAATTAAGGTAATAATTGCGTCGTCAAGGACTATGTTAGACTTCTTAAATTTCCTATCACCGACCATCGGTTCAGTAATCAGGTGTGCGGATTACGCGCTCGGTTACGCAGATTTACTCTCCTGATAACATGGGCTGTTGACAGACGTGTTTTCGACAGTATCCGGAAAATTGAATTCAAATAATGACGATGAATTTATTTGAAGAAAACTTTAAACTATTTTTGTTTACTCTGAAAATTTAATGATGGTTTTTAAATGAAATTATAATGAATTTCCCTCCATTTTTATGTAAAATCTTATATTCAGCTTTGCTTTTGACGCATAGGAGGCAAATGTTTTCGAAAATTTTTCCTAAAAAAATCAAAATCAAACGCGAAACAAGAAAATTTGAAAGAATGTTTTGTGAAGAAAACATTTGGATGAGTATCTACCACACTACACTACTCGTTCTGCGTTCTATCCAGAGTTACAAACATGCGATATTGTAGAACATCACTGCATACGAGGTCGTATTTTCAAACATTTATGTTGTAGCACTATTGCTAGCTGTAAAATTTCTCCCTTGTCGACTTGACTGCCCTAGGTATTTTATTTTCGACCAAAATCTTTCATTTTTAATTTGTTCAACTAAAATTTGTTTCATTCAGCACTTGGCAACCCTGCACGTTTACTCCCGGTTGTGCCGCTACAATAACGTAGAATATTTGAAAATCCAGCCCATATTTATAATGCCGAAAGCACTCACCGATGAAATAAATAAAACTTTTTCAATGGTTTTAAAATGCGCACGATAATGAAGAAGTCACGCTTAATTTATTCACAACTGCTAAAATGCAGCGTATTGACCGTTTGGGAGAACACCGCCTATCATCCACACACGGGATAGAACTTAAAATTATGAAAATTTTCTCAGCGAAAAGAAAATGATGCTGAATTATACGCGAACCCTATCATACATAATGTTTTCCATAACCCGAATGAATACATCTGAATACATATTATGTATGACAGAAGTAAAAAGTCAGTTCTCATGCCAGTGCGGACGAGACTTGTACGTGCCAGAAAATGTTTGTACGCCCAGATGAGCACATATGTACATGAAGTAATCTTACATTGTTAATTCTTACTCAAAAATCAATGAAAATGTTAGTTAAATTATAACACTTGTACTTGTTTTCTGAAATTAGCCAAGTACGTTCGTTAAATGTTTATGTAATCTTCTTCCTTTTAAAAAAAATGTGCCCAGAGATTTTCGAACGTTGCTATCCCTTTCAAAAAGTTGACTAGTTGAGCACCTAACTTTGCATTCATGCTCTGCTACAGGCGTTCTTTTCTCTATTTAACACGTCGATCGCGATGGGTTTAAGTGAAGTTCACTGTTCAACTCAATTTAAAATCAATTGTAATAAACTATTTTGAAAATATCAGACATTAACAGGATCGTGCCTTCATTTAACTTTGATTAAGTACTTATGAAAATTGTGTTTGTGACGACAGGTCACTCAACAGCGTGTGGTGATCCCAGCGGCAAGCCGCGGACCTCCACAAGACCTGAGAAAAGCTGCCTCCAGACTACAACCGCATCCGTTCCAGAGCACCTTCGGACCCGAAGCGCCTAGTCAACCAAACACGGGACCTGAGAGAAGCCGCCTCGCGACTATGAGAAAAGGTGCCCGTAAGCTACAACGGCTTCCTGCCTCCAGCACCACAGGCCCACAAACTCGCGACCAATCAGGACTCACGCCCGGACTCAAGGCTTGCACTCGAGGCCTACATAAGGCGACCCCAACAAGGCTCGCACTCACTCAAACCCTCGTCCTCGTTCAAGTCACATCTCCCGCACCAGCCTCGTGTTCCTGCATCTAGCTTCCGAGATCGACTTTGTCTCTCGCGTACCTGCACCAAGCTCCGGAGACCGGCCCTGCCTATCGACGCCCCAAGGTGTTGCAAGGTCTTAAACCTAGTAGCGTCTTGACGCTTCAAGGTGTTTCAAAGCCTTAAAAAGTCACGTTGCAACGCCCCGCGCCGGCGTCGTCGGCCAAGCCGCTATACGAGATCTCTCGCCCGCTCCGGCCGGCTAGCCTCGCCGTAGCTACTTACCAGCTACAACGGTGAACCGCGTGGCGGCTGGGCCCGACCCAGCTGACTAGCCTCGTCTCGGCGCCCCGCTAGCACCAGCTGACCTGTTCGTAACAGTCGCACGACGTAGCACCAATCATCACGTCTCGCCGCTGCGTTCGTAAGTAGCGTCCTCGCGGACGTTACCCGCTATTGGTGCTTGTTTCATTCATTACGTAATTCTCGCATAGTATTGTATTTCAATCATCACGTATTAGTGCTATTCTCGCATAGGATTGTGTTTCAATCATTACGTAATTTATGTCATTTTCGAATAGGATTGTATTTCAATCGTCACGTATTAGTACTATTCTCGCATAGGATTGTGTTTCAATCATTACGTAATTTATGTCACTTTCGAATAGGATTGTATTTCAATCGTCACGTATTAGTACTATTCTCGCATAGGATTGTGTTTCAATCATTACGTAATTTATGTCATTTTCGAATAGGATTGTATTTCAATCATCACGTATTAGTACTATTCTCGCATAGGATTGTGTTTCAATCATTATGTCATTCCCGAATAGGATTGTGCTTCAATCATCACGTATTTGTGCTATTCTCGCATAGGATTGTGTTTCAATCATTACGTCATTCCCGAATAGGATTGTGCTTCAATCATCACGTATTTGTGCTATTCTCGCATAGGATTGTGTTTCAATCATTACGTCATTCCCGAAGAGGGTTGTGCGTCAATCATCCCGTATTTGTGCTATTCTCGCACAGGATTGTGTTTCAATTTATGTCATTCTCGAATAGGATTGTACTACCATCACCACATATTTGTACTATTCTCACATAGGATTGTGTTTCAATCATTACGTACTTCTCGAATAGTATTGTATTTCAACCATCACGTATTAGTGCTGTGTTCCAATCATTACGTAATTTACGAGTAACGAACAGGGCTCATAGTAGTCACCGAGGGCCCAGTGTAATGATCCGTGTTCCGTGTACCTAACAGTCACCAATATAATTACCGTGTTCCCCCGTGTTGTCCATATCCTGCCGAATACGGTTGTACCTCAGGCACTCGCTTCGGGCTATCCTATCACGAAAAAGATAGCTCAAAGTCTACCCGAAGCGTGTTGCAGCCTGGGGGAGAACACCACACTGGTTGACCCCAGAGGTATTCGGCAGGCAATAGGAGGCATGGCTGGGAAAGATATCCGGTTGCCCGCATTCAGCGGAGATGTGAAAGGATGGTTACTGCATTGCGACGTGTTCCTCGCACAAGTACCAAACCTGGACGACGGCGCAAAGTTCGGAGCGTTACTAGGAGGACTCCCAACACACATCGTATCCGAGATCCAAGAAATACTCCTGAACCCACCGGCAAACGACAAATACGACGCATTAAAAGCCGCATTAACGCACCGTTTCGTGCGACACGACGAGGAAGCAAACTACGACACCATCGTCAAAACTACCATGGGAGACAATACGCCATCAGAATTGCTCCTCGAAATGAAACGACTGAACAGCTGCAGGCAAGCACCCCTACCACCGTCCGTCATCCGTTCCATGCACCTCGCAAAGCTACCAATCACAGCACAACCGCTGATCGAGGCACTAGGCAGGGGAAAAACGGACGAAGAATACAGAGTAATCGCAGATCAGATCATAGCAAGGCAAACCGCTTGCCAAACTGCCATGAGTGAACCCATCGCCGTAACTGCCATCAAACAACCACCATCTCTTACCGTCTCAAGAGCGGAATTTGACAAAGCCCTACAGGAAATAGCAGAACTCAAGAAAATGCTGGCAAACGCTTTACGCCCACAGGAAAACAAGAAGCAAGCAGAAGATTGGCGAAACCAAACCCCAGGACCTAGGTACGGAAACAGAAGCAATACAAGAATCAAGCAGGACCAAGCAATCTGCTATTACCACCAAACTTTCGGTAACCGAGCAAGAAACTGTACCCAACCTTGCAGTTTCGCGGGAAACGACGACCGCGGAGAATGGTAAACGCCCCAGTCTCCGCACAGACAAAAAAAGGCGAGCTAATGTACGTCACAGACACCGGCAACGTACGATACCTCATCGACACCGGTTCAGCCGTCAGCCTAGTACCAGCTAAAAAGAAACACACGCTCAAACCCCCGTCCTACGACTTACTCGCCGCCAACAACACCCCCATAGCTTCTTACGGGACGACTGAGCGCATCATCCTGCTCAACCCCCTATGGCCCGTAAGTTGGAACTTCATAGAAGCGGACGTGGGACAACCGATCATTGGCATGGATTTCCTCGCCGCACACCAGCTAAGCGTCGACACCGCAAACGCAAGCCTATACGCCCAAACTTCCGGAACCAAAGTACCCTGCAAACGTGTCGTTTCAAGAAGCCAACGAGTGCACAGGATCGAACACCAAACCGCCCCGGAATTCAACACATTGTACGAGGAATACCCCGGAATACTACCGACCTCCCAACACATCCGGCACACAAAAAGAAAATCGACGTAGAACACCACATCGAAACAACCGGACCCCCAGTATATGCACGACCAAGGAGACTGTCTCCGGAAAAATTGGAAGCGGCGCGACAAGAATTCAAGGAAATGCTGGAACATGGCATCATCAGGCCGTCGATGAGCGCCTGGGCATCACCCATGCACATGGTACCAAAGGCAGCCGAACCCGGGGCATGGAGAATCTGCGGAGACTACAGACGACTGAACGCAAGCACCAAACCTGACCGTTACCCAATACCACACTGTCAAGACTTCCATTACAAACTGCATAACAAAACAATCTTCTCCAAAATCGACCTCGTCAAAGCCTATCACCAAATACCCGTCAAAAACGAGGACATCCAGAAAACGGCCATCACCACACCATTTGGGCTGTACGAATACACCGTGATGTCATTCGGGCTGCGGAACGCAGCCCAAACGTTCCAACGATACATCGACGCGGTAACAAGAGACATGGACTTCGTAACGGCATACATCGACGACATACTGATAGCGTCCGCAAACGCAGAGGAGCACCAAAAACACCTCCGACAACTCTTCCAACGGCTACAAGGAGAAGGACTGCGCGTGCACCCCGCCAAGTGCATTTTCGGAGTGCCCGAGCTAGACTTTCTCGGACACAGAGTGTCAGCCGGCGGAATCTCACCACTCCCTCAGAAAATAGAGGAAATATGCAGTTTTCCCCAGCCAGCAACAGTAAAAAAGCTACGACAATTCCTAGGAATAGTCAACTATTACCACCGATTCCTCCCAGCCGCAGCAGAAAAGATGCAAGCTCTGACCGGATTGACAAAAGGATACTCCAAAAACTCAAAGAAAATTATCAACTGGACAACAGAACTAGACGCAGCGTTCACTAGCCTAAAACGCGAGATCTCGCAACTCACCTTGCTAGCGCACCCCGCTCCAGAAGGCAAAAGCACCTTAATCACAGACGCATCAGGAACCGCAGTCGGCGCCGTACTACAACAAAAAGTCGGGCAAGAACAGCGCCCCGTAGCATTTTTCTCCAAAAAACTAGACGACACCCAACGTAAATACAGCACCTACGACCGCGAACTAATGGCGATATTCCTCGCAGTGAAACACTTCGAGCATTTTTTGGAAGGCCGAAGCTTCGAAATCAGGACAGACCATAAACCGCTCTGTTTTGCCCTGCAAAAAGCCACGGAAGGCAACAGCCCCCGGGTAGCAAGACAGCTCTCCTACCTCTCACAGTTCGACTGCGAAATCAAGCACATCAGCGGCGACAACAACACGGTCGCAGACGCGCTATCACGTCTGGTGTCAACAATAATACCTAAAGGACCCGCGATCAACTACGACAAAATAATGACCGAACAAAACAGAGACGCAGAATTAGAAGAACTGCTGCACCCAGCATCAAAGAACGCGCTCAAACTACGCCCCATAATCAGACAGACCGGTAAACCACCCCTCTGGTGCGACGTGTCAACAGGCCTACGGAGGCCATACATCCCGGAATGCTGCAGAAAGAACGTATTTCAGCATTTCCACGGGGCGAGTCATCCCGGCATACAAGAAACAAGGGACCTCTTGAGGCAGCGAGTAATCTGGCCCGGACTCAACAAAGACGTCGGCAAGTGGACACGCGAGTGCATTCCATGCCAGACAAGCAAAATAATAAGGCACACCAAATGCCCGCCCGGGAAGATGCCGGTACCCAAGGAACGGTTCCAGACGATACACATCGATATCGTCGGATCACTACCCGTGTCACAAAACAAACGGTACCTGCTGACGTGCATTGACCGCTTCACCAGATGGTGCACCGCTACCCCAATGGCCGATTGTACGGCAGAAACAACAGCACGGGCATTCCTAAAAGACTGGGTAGCATCATTTGGCGCTCCAACAACAATCATCACGGACCAAGGCGTCCAGTTCGAGTCTAACTTATGGAAAAACTTGCTGACGGCGCTGGGCGCTGAGAGACAGCGAACGACAGCGTACCACCCGCAGAGCAACGGACTGGTGGAGAGGATGCACAGAAGATTGAAGGAGGCGTTAAAAGCTACGGTCACTGACGCAGACTGGGCAGACGCACTACCCCTCATACTGCTTAACATCCGAGCCACGCCACACACGGACGCAAACATCTCCCCCGCCGAAATGGTATACGGACAAACATTGCGCCTCGCAGGAGAGCTACCCGAGAAAGAAAAAGGAGACCGGCCCGCCAGAGAATTTCTACAATGCCTAAAAAAACGAGTGACAAACCTGCAGCCAATACTGCCACGACAACAGGGACCCCAAAAAGCCAATGTCCCGAGCGCTCTATACAAGGCGACCAACGTCTTCGTGAAACACGGGGGGCACAGAAGACCCTTACAGAAACCCTACGCAGGTCCCTTTCCCGTGCTCCAAAGGACACCAAACTACATCACCGTAGATATACAAGGCAAAAAAGCTAACATCGCGACGGAAAGGGTCAAAGCAGCGTACCTACCCACCATCGAGGATAAACCTCAACAACAGGCTAAGGCACCGAGAGCAAAAAACTACGAAGTATACGAGGGAGTTCCGTTCCCTGGAACAGGCACAGCAATCCCTGAAACAGCAAAACAGGCAGTATTCACTAAATACGGCAGAGAAAGCAGACCACCAGTGAGGTACTAAGTGTTTAAAAAAAAACAAAAAAAAACAAGAAAAAAAACAGGAGAGGGACACCTTTGGTGATCCCAGCGGCAAGCCGCGGACCTCCACAAGACCTGAGAAAAGCTGCCTCCAGACTACAACCGCATCCGTTCCAGAGCACCTCCGGACCCGAAACGCCTAGTCAACCAAACACGGGACCTGAGAGAAGCCGCCTCGCGACTATGAGAAAAGGTGCCCGTAAGCTACAACGGCTTCCTGCCTCCAGCACCACAGGCCCACAAACTCGCGACCAATCAGGACTCACGCCCGGACTCAAGGCTTGCACTCGAGGCCTACATAAGGCGACCCCAACAAGGCTCGCACTCACTCAAACCCTCGTCCTCGTTCAAGTCACATCTCCCGCACCAGCCTCGTGTTCCTGCATCTTGTTTCCGAGATCGACTTTGTCTCTCGCGTACCTGCACCAAGCTCCGGAGACCGGCCCTGCCTATCGACGCCCCAAGGTGTTGCAAGGTCTTAAACCTAGTAGCGTCTTGACGCTTCAAGGTGTTTCAAAGCCTTAAAAAGTCACGTTGCAACGCCCCGCGCCGGCGTCGTCGGCCAAGCCGCTCTACGAGATCTCTCGCCCGCTCCGGCCGGCTAGCCTCGCCGTAGCTACTTACCAGCTACAACGGTGAACCGCGTGGCGGCTGGGCCCGACCCAGCTGACTAGCCTCGTCTCGGCGCCCCGCTAGCACCAGCTGACCTGTTCGTAACAGTCGCACGACGTAGCACCAATCATCACGTCTCGCCGCTGCGTTCGTAAGTAGCGTCCTCGCGGACGTTACCCGCTATTGGTGCTTGTTTCATTCATTACGTAATTCTCGTATAGTATTGTATTTCAATCATCACGTATTAGTGCTATTCTCGCATAGGATTGTGTTTCAATCATTACGTAATTTATGTCATTTTCGAATAGGATTGTATTTCAATCGTCACGTATTAGTACTATTCTCGCATAGGATTGTGTTTCAATCATTACGTAATTTATGTCACTTTCGAATAGGATTGTATTTCAATCGTCACGTATTAGTACTATTCTCGCATAGGATTGTGTTTCAATCATTACGTAATTTATGTCATTTTCGAATAGGATTGTATTTCAATCATCACGTATTAGTACTATTCTCGCATAGGATTGTGTTTCAATCATTACGTCATTCCCGAATAGGATTGTGCTTCAATCATCACGTATTTGTGCTATTCTCGCATAGGATTGTGTTTCAATCATTACGTCATTCCCGAATAGGATTGTGCTTCAATCATCACGTATTTGTGCTATTCTCGCATAGGATTGTGTTTCAATCATTACGTCATTCCCGAAGAGGGTTGTGCGTCAATCATCACGTATTTGTGCTATTCTCGCATAGGATTGTGTTTCAATTTATGTCATTCTCGAATAGGATTGTACTACCATCACCACATATTTGTACTATTCTCACATAGGATTGTGTTTCAATCATTACGTACTTCTCGAATAGTATTGTATTTCAACCATCACGTATTAGTGCTGTGTTCCAATCATTACGTAATTTACGAGTAACGAACAGGGCTCATAGTAGTCACCGAGGGCCCAGTGTAATGATCCGTGTTCCGTGTACCTAACAGTCACCAATATAATTACCGTGTTACCCCCGTGTTGTCCATATCCTGCCGAATACGGTTGTACCTCAGGCACTCGCTTCGGGCTATCCTATCACGAAAAAGATAGCTCAAAGTCTACCCGAAACGTGTTGCAGCCTGGGGGAGAACACCACAAGCGTCATGAAAATTCCCTCCGTGTACACCGGCGGCTCCCATCATGACCAATGTGTTCAATGTCATAACCTCTCAGAGCATCCTTGAGCTGTCAAAGGAGAATACAGCTGATGTAAATTCCGCGCTGCTGACTAGGTGTCCCGCACCCCAGTAACAGACTTTAACTGTCCCACCAGCCCGAGTGTGGTATTATACTATCGTTCAGCAACACAGCTCTCCGCGACGCGTTGTTTCGCCTTTTGAAGCAATTTACTTGGTATCCATCATTGACCCGTGATACATTTCAGTCTCTAAAATGTTTTTCACTATGGAAATCATATTACAATGGGAGCTGTTATGTCCACACTTTAAGATGACGGGCGCGATCAAAGCCATCTAACTATAAGCACAGAGTTGAGTTACGCAGAACGTTATCTATATAATAGCTGAACGCGAACGAATTCTGAGGAACTTTGTACTACTGGCAGTGCATAGGAAAATTTAAAAATTCATCCTCATAAGAAACATGAGCATTAGCATGAGAAACCGGAACCAAATTTTTGAAATATTCGAGTAAAATAAATTGAAGCAAGCACCCATTTGTCAGTCACCTTTAATGCGTTAATAAGTGTGAGCATCTCTCATTTTAATGAAAGTAATGTTCTATAACGCTACAGCGCGTCAGATCAATAAAAGTTTCAATACAATACTAAATAATTGAGTTAGTTCTTAGAGCTCTCACGCGTAAGATAGACGAATAATCAATGTAAAATAAAACATTTTTTATTGAAAACACTTGGAGCATTGTTGTGCAGATGTTTAGTTTAACAAATGGTTCGAAAAATGGTTTGGTTTACCAAATGGAAAATATTTGGCTCGTTTTTTACTTTATATCAGGCACTTAGAAATGATGGTGGGAATAACCAGTTTATCTCTAATCATTGAACAGTCATCAAAATCGACAACATAGAACCGGATTTAACTATCTTTAGATCTACATTTCCAAATTGAAACATTTGTAATAGCATCAGTAAAGAATGAGAATGTACAATTTTTCACAACTAACTGAGTAGAACTCTTCAGGTGATTGTGCTCTATAAATAACGATTTATGTGAAATAACGAAATACTTTCAGATATCTGAAGTTAAAAATCTTCTCTACTTTGACTGTAGAACTCACTCGCAAATCAAAATTTCACAACATCCAAAATTTCGGCCTCATTCGAGAACCCTCACACAGAATCGTAAACTGTTCAAGTAGCCTCTATAGATTCAAGCGAAGGCACTTTTCAAGTTCTGTATAGGTTTCCCTTCGCATCATTTCAAGTTGTACACATTTTTTCATGATGAACTGGCTGAGTTGCAACGAAGATTGTTACATGTTTTCGCTTGTACAATCTACAGCAATCGAAAAACAATAATAGTTCGACTTCTCTAACTTAGACAATGAATTAAACGAAGTATCCGACATATCGTTAGGAAACTCAAGATCGATTAACGAATGATTTCTGACTAATGTTTGGTGACGTGCGGTAAAATGTTATGCGAATTTACTGCTGTGCGAAACACTGCTTTAGATCTCGTAGAAGTTTTAAATTTCAAGAGCTGATTCGCAGACATGAAGTTAGTAATTAGTGTTTTTTATCTTGCTCATTGCAATCGTGAGATCGAACTTGGAAAAAGTACGAAGGAAGATGAGATTTAAATACTCCTGTCATTTACCTCGTTAATTCACGTCGTAGCTTAAGCAATGAAAGAGAAGCAAGTGGCACGCAAAAATTTTAAAATCTGGGCGTGTGCGTGTTACTGTACATTTGATGCTGCCAAATACCTTTACCGATCGCTCATCTTAATTAGTTTGCAGCTGAATTTTATTTGACCCGCGCAAAATATACAACAGCTCTAAAAATTTGCGTACAAATTGCCACATCTAGCAGTGTTGGCGTAACGCACGCGCCTCAGAATTTACCCCTGTATTCCGAACTCATAGAGACCATCATTGAGACGCAAAATTCCATCTTGATTGCAGTCTCTAAAACTTGTTCAATTTACTCGATTGGTTGCTCCAGTTATTCGGTCCAGGTAATTGGAGAACTTGCTCCAGATTAACCGGACTCCACTTTAGTCAAAGTGATATGGACATAAAAACGCAATTTTGCTCTGGATAATTAAATTGGGAACCCTCACGTTCCAATAAAGCGAGGCCGCGCACCAATGAACTTCTCAGTTTTGAATAAAATATACTGTAAGAGTCTACAAATTGCCTGGACATTTTATGCGAGCTTATAAAATGGACTTCCTTTAATGCGTACCTTTGATCAGTCGCACTTTCTATTAAATTGCTGTATTTTATGAGAGAATAATGGGCCAGTCTGACTCACCATCACGCTCACGCGAGCTGCATTCTGAACGGGACTGAAGTATGAGAAGCCTTCGAAAATAAATGAAAATCTGAACTGCATCGTCACTACTACATTTTACTGACAACTTATGTTTCCAGGACAGAACCCTAAAGATATTCCGATAGAAATGCATCTGATTTGCAAGGAACGAAACCAAACTAAACTATACGATATTCATTGTGGATGAATTTACACTGAATCGTCAATCGTTAGATGAATTTGCAATAAAAGACGCAACAAAAATGACATTCTTTGGTTAAAGTCGATTGTATTACCGGAATATTGCAAATATTTAGCGAACTCTGAGTGCAAGTAAAATATTTATTCCATTTCAATCTTCAACTTGAAGCCAATATTAGTAAGAAAGTTTACCAAATACCAGCTAAAATGAATATTAACAGAGTTGACCGTACAATAATTGCCCAATATTTCAAAAAATCCAAAATCTTCTCCGTTCTCCACTTGCGGACCGTAACGAACATAAGCAAGTAAAAAGCTTGATCAGCTACAGCGGATTCAGTATGGGAGCTCAATTCTACATTCACAATAGATCCAACATTGAAACGTTGAGTTTTGCCAGAATTTTGGGTTTCAATGCAATATAATTATAAAATTCCGTTCTTTGTCATCGTGCTCTCTAGATCAGCGTTAAAAATGTCGAATCGTACAACGTTGAATTTATGATGCCAATATGAGTGCTAAATTTATGAGCCACATTTACGGATATAAGAGTGACCTGTCGATACTTCGGTGTAAGAGTGACCGTCGATACTTCACTGTACGGGTGACCCGTTGATTATGCGTCGATACTTCACTAGTCTAATATAATCGTGCCTCGGTGTGCAAAATTTAATTAAATGGAAGGGAGCAAAGCGAAGGCGAATCGAATCATCGGCTCTTTGGGACAGTTTAATTTGCTTTGCACTCATATAACCATAGATCGCTTCCTCTGAACTGTTTCGATTCTTTCAAAATGTTGCATCCTCCCGCACCAAATATTCTTATGAAAACTCCATATAGGAAACCGTGACAGGAATGAGGAGGCTGTAATTTTATTACTCGAATGATGACTATTTGTTCCGATGCGCCGTGAAACATTTCCTACACCATACAATTGGTCTGCCTTTTTATTCTCACCCGCTCTTTCACCTTGGAAGCTTCTGCAGCGTGGTTACCCGCATCAACTCCATTGGGTTCATTGCTTTTTCTTTTCCTGTGATTTTCTTCAAGTCATTTCCTACGTTGCATCATCTGTAAGCTGTACAAGTTCATTATTTGTAGACACAATCTTTTTCAAATTCAAATATTTCATTGGAACTGTGCTTTATTTGAACTTTTTGTTCATTAAACGAGGTTCAAATGTTAATCAGGTTTAACATTTTCAAAGCGGAAAAGAGTTCAGCACACGAATTGCTATGGTAGAGTCATATAAAGCAGACAAATGGTCATAGGAGATTCAGAAATTAATAAAAAGTAACAGAATGCTTGTTTTGAGAATATTAAAGCGGTTCGAAGAGATCGGAAAGATAACGAATTGATAGCACTGTCAGAAAGTCAAGGTTGTCCTCGTTCAGCTAGTTAGAACTTCGAAAGTGATCAAATCAACCTGTGTGATGCTTCAGAGGAATGAAAATAAATTCTTCAGAAATCTGGTTTGAGGGGTTGTGTTCACAATATATACCAAAAACTTAAGACTACCCTGTAAAATTATCAAAAGAAAACGCTCCTATCTTGGAGAACAATGGACAGATGCCTGGCATGAGCTGAAGAAAGGCTTTTCCGCGTCCGTCAAAGCAAGCTTCCCAACATTGTTTCCGCCAGTGGAAAAAAATCTAAGACAGAACAGAAATACAACTCTCATAATGATCGACTCTTGACATCTGACGATAGTAACGCCAGAGGGATCACTTGAGGACAAGTCACAGTTTTAGAGGAAGTGAGGGCAACTGTGATGGTACCGTTCGTTGTTTGCGTGGAGGTATTCACCCTGTCGACAAGACATCGTCTCGTATAATGTTGCTTGGTCTATCGGAAGTTTTATTTCATATTTGTGTCATCATATAAAGCAAAAAGCATTGTTCTTTCTTATTTGATGTATTTATTCTCTTTTCATTGTATTATTTTATCAGTGTCGCCAGATCTACTGAAAATGTTGTTGCCGCCATCACATATACTGTATATGTGAACTATTTCTTTTGATGATAGTGAAATTTCAAATCGAATCTTTCGACAATGAAAGTTCAAGTCGAAACGAGGTCTTTAATTCGTGCTTGCGGACATTTGTTAATAAAGTAGAACATTTATCTCCTCTTTTTTTAAACACATGAATTGATACGCTTAAAGTAAAGTCAAGATTTCGCCCTAGAAAATCATTGAATCGAGGACAATATATAGTGGAAATGCTTCATAGTTGTCCTAAATTCAGCTGACGACCTGAGAGTCATTTGACATCGAGGGAATAAAGGAAAATGAATTGTGATCACTCGACTTTGATTGGAAGAGGAACTGCAGATGAGCCTCTTCCGGAGAATTGGCTAGTATAGGTTGGCAGCCGTGGGTGCTGCACCTCCCTCAGTGAGCACTCATTACAGAAACTTAAAAATAATCTCTAGATAGGCCTTTACATTTCACGAGGTGGTCTTTTGCAAGAATTATAGTACTTGTGCAAAATGTGAGACAAAGCGCATGGGTTGTTTTGGTAAATGCAAAAAAATTAACAAAAGGATGTAGTGTTGGAGCCTAAACACATTGGGGTGGAGTGCCTGAAATTATCTTTTAAATAATGTAAACAATTTAACCAATTATTTACAACAGGTGATAAAGAGGTAGAATGTTTCTCAAGTCTAGTACAATGGTCAAATTTGAGTATAGGTACCTGTGGGCCCGAATAAGTTCCCTGACTTCTAGGGCATCCTACCATCAGCGTTATTCTAGGGTGACCAATAATGTTTAACCTAATTCACTTAACCTAGTTACGCATTAGACTTATCAATGAGATAGTTAACTCGATATTGGATGCTTCTTTTTTTCAAAATAGCTCATATGGACTAGATGTTAACAGCATGTTCTATAACGATTTAGGAGCAGACTTAAGATCAGCAATATCAACCATGGCAAATTACATTATCACGACCAGTCATGTAGGATACAAGATTTGACTTGGTTATCTTACACGACTAGTGTTCTGATAGGAAATGCGACTCAAGATTTCTTTTGAATACCTTGTAAGAATTACTTTCATGGATCTCCGCAGGGATTGAATTCCAAGTTTTAGTTCCAGCGAAGAGGATACTGTGTTGCGACCGGGCCCATGAATAATAAAGAAGCATGAATTTACTTCTATTTCGGGTTAAAAATTAAATGGTGGTGACGACCAGTTTGTGCAGTTAATAATTTTTTTAGGTTATTGGTCAATGTTTTGTAGATGAAATTACATATGAAGATTTTGTAGAGATCCGTAAGTTTAAGTATTTGTAAATTTTTGAATGAATCATTTGTGTGTGCATTATATTGTTGATCCTTTACCGCTCTGATAGCTCTTTTTTTTGCTGAGTAAAAGGTATATTGGTTTTATTTTTATCAGTTCCGCGCCATGCTTCTATTCCGTATTGCATGTATGGTGAAATGAGCGTTCGATAGAGCATTTGCAAAGCTGTTTCAAGCAGGAAATTTTTAAATTTTTTAGGATTCCGATGGATTTCGATAACTTAGTACTAATATGAGTGATGTGCTCTTTGAAGGTCAGATTTTATATAGTATGAAGTCCACAAACTTACATGAGTTGGTTTCTTCGATTTTATCTTCGCCAATTTTAATGCGTAGGAGAGATATATTTTATTGTATGAGAATGTAATATATATGGTTTTATCGACATTAAGGCTTATTTTATTAGCTTTAAGCCACAATGAAACCTTAAGGAGTTCATTATTTATGCTGTCCGCAATCAGAACGGGATTTTGGTTCGAAAGGACCGCAGAAATCGTGCTGTCATCGGCAAAAAGTATGAATTTAAAAAATGATGTAGATTTAATAAAATCATAGATAAAAATTAGAAACAGAAGTGGCCCAAGGACAGATCCGTGCGGAATTCCATGGCTGATTATCTGTGGGTCCGATTTCGCATCGTCAATGAAAACGTATTGATCCGATTCGTTCCAATTATGGGCAACCCCTCGAATGCCATAACAGTGTAGTTTCGAGAGTAATATGTTATTGTCCAAACATTAGAATTAGGGCATTGTAGATGATTTTGTGTAGCCTGTGTTGTTTATTTTTTAGAGCGAAAACCAAATTGTTTATCATAGAGAAATGATTTTTGTTCAAAATAAGACTGCACTTTATTGTACACAATTTTCTCGAATACTTTGCTAAAAATTGGTAGTACAGAGATAGATCTATAATTATTTACACAGGTTTTTACCACTATTAAAAAAAAGGGGTTACTCTGACAACTTTGAGGAAGTTCGGGAAAGTGCCCAGGAAGAGAGATTGGTTATTAATATTGAATATCAGCGGGACTACAGTATCAGCAGTAACTATAAATACTTTATTCGAGAACGTTTGTATCCCACTCGGTTTATTTTCAGGTTGTTTATGTACGTAATAACATCGGAAGAGTTAGTAGGCGCAAAGAAAAAAAAATGTGTTCACGAATATGATCTATGCGTTCCAGATGATCTGTAGGTTCACTTGGAATACCAAAAGCTATAGTTTTCCCTACGTTTACGAAGAAATTGTTAAAAAGATTAGCAACCTCTTTCTTTTCATGATATTTTACATTATCTTGAACCATATATTAAAGTTTTTTTCATTGGCGTTATTCGGTTTATAGCAAGAGTTCAGTCTTTTCAACGTCAGCTTTAAATTGAGTAAACTTGAGCGTAAAGTAACTCTTTTTTGATGTCCTTATCTGGTTTGTTACATAGTTTCTGAATCTGTTATACATTTCTCTAGGTATTCGCCCTTCGCAGAGGAGGGCTAGGTACGCTTGACGTTTCTTGATATTTATCACGATGCCTTCAGTAATCCATGGCTTTCGTTTATTTTTCGGTATAGCTGTGAGAGTTACAATTGGACAACACTGATTGTATGCGGTCATTATAGTTTCAGTTAACTTTACTACTGCTTCATCAATGCTCGTTGCAATATTGTTTTGTTGAGAGATGTGTAATGTTGGCATTAATTCTTCTAGTACGGTGTTCATTTTCCTAAACTTGATTCGCTTACTTTACAATACGAGCAGGTTTCAGCTCATGGCTTGGTGGAAGCGATTTAGACATTTTTTGTTAATAAGAAAAACTGGTAAATGATCTGATCACAAGTAATTATTCTAGTGAGAAAATCAGTTGGGTCTGTCATGCAGACATTGTCAAGCAGCGTAGCAGATTCTGAGGATATCCTAGCATGCTTCGTGATGATCGGAAGGAAGGATCTAGACTGAAAGGCACTTAGGAAATTTGAGATTGGTTCACTGCTTTCATGTTTCAGTAGATCAAAATTGAAGTCACCGCAGATTATTATGTCATTGTATAAGGACCTGTTAAACAGTGACATTATACGATTGAGATCACTCAGGAAGGATACAGGACAGGCTGCAGGAGGCCTATACACCGTTCCAAGCATAATTCGTTTACCATTTCTAGCCAGTTCTACGAATAGTGACTCTATATGATCCCGATTCTTAGTTGCACTTGCTATGAGTTTCGAGTCTATGTGCTTTGTTATGTACGTACTGATCCCTTCGCCTCGCTTGTTATTGCGTAGCAAATGGTAACGATGATAATTTTCCAAACTAACCATGTCTTTAGTTGAGTCATCTATCCAGCTTTCCATGAAGCTAATCACGTCTAGGTTATACCTAAGTTCTGTTGTAGTACATTGTATCTCTTGCAATTTTGAATAGAGTGACCTACAGTTCCAACACAGGAGCGAAAAATGGTTGAGAGTTATTCGTATAGTTTCGTTGAATTTTGATATATTAGTACATTTGTTGGGATATGTTGTCGTTCAAGTTGGGATATAGTCTGTTCAAATGATTGAGATCTGGGGCAATTTCATTGAAAACATCAGCGTGATTAGTCATTTAAAATTAGTAAGCAGTAAGTAATATATGACTTAAAAAAGAAGAAAAAATGAAATACAGAGTCAAGATAAAAAAGATATTCCTACCTAAAGCTAGCTTAGGAAGTTAGAGAGAAAAGAAAAATTGAGCGCGATTTCGTGAGTACGCACATACTCAGTCCACGAGCGAATAATATCGGAGTTCGTGGGTACAAATTGATGAAGGTGTCACTAAGTTCACATGCATTAGGTAGTAAGTTATAAAAATTTTGGCGGCAGTGTGACAGTTATCTAATCAGTGACAGTTACATTTTATGAAAGGGACATAACTGATTGAGGTGACAGTGATATATCTAATCGTATAAAGGACGCAAAGGTGGAAATCTAATTTCCATCACAACATTGGTAAGTGTGAAATGTTGAATGCGTTGTTGCAAAGTTCGCATACATCAGGTAGTAGTTATAAAAATTTAGGTAGTAAGTTATAAAAATTTTGGCGGTAGTGACATATCTAATCAGTGATAGTTACATGTTGTGAATACTAATTTACTGACCACCCAAGACCTGTTTCGATGGTAAGTCCAGTTGCAGCATCAGGTATTGGTCTAGCTCTTCCGGCGTGTTAATCTGATGACGTCTTGAATCCTAGGCTTTGTTATGTACTTTTGTACATAACAGCGTGCCATGGAAGTTCCCCACTATAACGGTTGCCTCGACTGGCAAAGGATCACGTACCTCATGCCCCTGACTCGCAGACCTCCGTTTACAAATCAGCAAGGTCAGCAGAAAGCCGTGCTGTGTGTGCCCTCCGTGGCACAGTGGTTAAGGGATCAGCCTTGTATGTTGGAGACGAGGGTTCGTATCCCGGCGCTGGCGCGGAGATTTTCCCCGTTGGGTATAAGGGAAAGCTCAAGCACAATACCCCACTCAACCAAGGTGTCGGAAATGGGTACCGCTTTACGGGGGAACCGTCATGGTGTCCTATATATATATAGGGTTAGTTATAAGACATTTGAAAAACCAATGCTTAAGATCATATGTATCAGGCTTGATTGGAAATAAAGCATCCCAAAGATGCCGATATTTTTCTTTCTTTTCTTCTTTTCTTTCTGTACCAGCAGAGAGAAGGCAACGCTTGTATGGCAGCAGCAGCGGCATCAGAAAAAGATGCATAAAAAAAGCTTCCCGACGGTTGAGTGCTGCCAACGATCCTGTATGAGCTGCAGCAACCTTTAACGGAAATAACAGCTACATAAGCTGACATCGAGAGTCAGGAGTATCATTCTTGTACGCGAATTAGGCTGAGAAGGGTCTCTTCTGGGCCGCCTTTACTAGTAACTCTTGTTGTGATCTTATCACAACGTAAGGATCTTCAGAACGAGGGACGCCTCTATATGTTCGGAATGATCTAAAGCAGCCGAAGAGAGACGCTGTGTGCTTCGAAGAACGGTCATCGGATTCTGCGAGTCGTTCTAAATAGTTATTCTTCCCTCCTTCTGTTTCTACTCTACGTCGACTCCGAGATCGCGGGGGAAGCAAAGGACGTCAACTGACTGAAGGAGCTGCCGAATACCAACACAAGAGAGATTCTTCACTGTTATTTCTGTCATTATTCAATAGCCCATGTTAATTAGATCATTTGTACGATTAGCGAGAATTAATGTTTCCCTTTGCTCATATAATTTTAATACGCTAGAGTCATACACAACCGCTTGGTCGAGGAATAATCTATATTGAGATTGCAATGTTAAGCTATCGTTCGAAGTGGGCGTGAGAGCAGACGATCTGGAGGGTGAGCGCTCCGCGCAGACGAGAAGGGTCAGTACGTCCGAGACTTCCCTCAGAGAAAGAGCGCCTTACCACATCTTGAACGCCTGCCTTCGGGCTGGGCATTGTTTCTCCTTTGAAATGTGTACTACTAGTGATTCCTCATACCTGTTAAATTAAAGTAATTGATAAATGTCTCGGCGTACACACGATATAGCTATCTTCCGGATTTCGAAACAAAGCTAAGTCCATCATGTCATGTGCCCCTTAGGTAACATCCTCATTGCCTCCCTTCTGGGCGTAGGATTATCGGTATTATGCCTTAAGCATTCATTTATATCGTCATGCCTTCAGCATATCTTATGTTTTGTCTTCAATGTCAATCGAAGTGTAATTTAGTGCGTTAGGCTTACTTTACTTTAGAATGATAACCTTTTGTGACGAAATTAGGGAATAAATGTCGATGTGCCATTGCGTATAATTTCCTGCTGGTTAGAAAGATGAGTTATCATTATCTGTGGAGAGAAATATTCCACGCTACCAATCTATACCATTCATTTACCGTTCATTCATTAATTAAATTTGTGGACACTGAAAAGTTCCAGTTGATCGTCAATGACTAAAAATAAAAGAAAGTGATTAATAAATCACGACCGTCAAAAGAGAGCTAAAAAGATGACTAGAAAGAAAAAATGACATCAAGAAAAGAGCTCCATAACACTCTTAATTCGAACTCAGTCAGGCACGCTGAGGTTGTTATTGTATAAATTTAATCTTGTGACTTCATACCTCAGAACGACGAATCTAATATAACGTAAAATCCATGAGACCCCTTCTTTATATAATTATTGTCATCATCGCCGCTGCCTTCTCTACTTTCTCCAAAGTTACGTGGACGGTATTGTAATCTATTTATCATCAATTACGTTTGCTGGTTCCAATTCATCTCTTGTCATATGTGGTGTTTATCAAACTTCAAATCAGTAAATGTATGGCCATGCATAATGAGTATTTTAAAACCTGCTATGATAAACCTTACATTGAATGACGATCATGGAAATTGTCCGGAAAATACGAAAATCAATTTATTCGATAAAATAAGAAACGATCGTCATAAAACTTTTAGAAAAATAATCGTGGCAAATGTATTAAGTACTGCCCTAGGCTCAGGCCCACGGCAAGAGAGCCGTAAGTTAACCACCTACAGCCGAACAAACACGTTTGATCTAGGTATGGGAGAGCAAATAAATCATCCTAACGCTTATTGGAATATTTCTAAATGTGTTAAAAACTTATAAATAAATTTTTATTATGAAATGCTCCAAAATATACTGATTTCTAATATCATAAGTAAAAAACAACATGGTATGACGTCTTGAATGGCGATCGTTGGAAACCACGAAGGCTTGGTAGAGCTAGACCTTACGACTAAACTTACTTGACCATGTACGTGATAGACTGTGTACTTGACGACGCTCCTGAGATGCTCTGTCCTGAGGGGAAAGCTTCGAGAATACTCGAACTTTAAGCGTCGATGAGGTTGTAGAAAGTTTGTGACGCACACATCTTTAAATAAGATCGGCACAGATCTTTTTGGAAAATCGAAGAAATTACACCGGCTTGTAGCAACTATGTTTTTTTTGCGCAAATGCTCAAAAGTAGACGCGATTATGATGAAATCATAACACAGCCGTAACTGAAGCTGGAAGAAATCATTCAAGTTTTGTTGGCCAGGGGCCAATCAATCAAGATAAGTACAGAAACTTTATTCAATGGGAATCTGTTAAGCCAGCGCCAAGATAGGTCGACTGGTGCCTCTGTACTACGGAGGGAAAATAATACCTCTGTGGTAATACTTCCCTAAAATAAACTAAGATCGTGTATCATAGATACTTCCGAAACGGACTTCTGTAACGATCTTCAAATTTTTGTAAGCTTGTTAGCCCATAGCTTGTTAGCTCAAACGAAATTTCGCTGGACTTATTTTTTTCGGAAAATTCACTACTTAGCTAAAACATAAGCTTCTTTTCGCTGCAACGAAAAGAAAACTGTTGACGAACCTTGACTTAATAAATAAAAATCAGCAAATCTGACTTTCTCCGATCCCTGAACATCAGAAAGATTCCAATGGAATAACCAACCTCAGAAAATACGGCTTTTTATCGATCAACTAACTACCCTCAGGTATTCCTAAGACAAGGACATTATCCAAAGGGTGGAGCCCGAACAAGGACCAACCCACATTATCCATCAGAATCATTACTACTTTAGCTTAGAAATATTTAAAAAAACGAATGGTCATTTCAGCATGACTGAGCACCTTCTCATGAAGCAAAGCAAACGCGAAAATCGTTGGCCTTCAATTTTCCCCATTTAATTCCAATGGAAAATGGCTTTCTTCCATGCCAGATGTAAATACTCTTGATTATGATTATAGTATGTGGTTGGAGTATCTTGAGCGAGCAATGTATCACGACCACATCAGAACAGAATGCTCTGAACAGAAACATTACAGAGTGGGCCAAAATCTCCCCAAAAGTTGTTATTGATTTTGCAGATAGGTTTTCAAACGTCTCCAGAGTATTATCGATGAAAATAAAAAGCAAATCGAATAAAAATGTAAAATATTCAATATTAATTTGATGCATTGTTAATTTATTTTGTGTGAATTTATGTATATTTCACTATGGTAAACATAGGCTAAAATCATACTTTGTTAACTTATTGAACACTCTGTACACTCTGTACCCTCAGAGGAATACAACTATTGTATCTATGGGAATTGACGCTCTCAGGGGGAAAAAGTGTGAGGGCCTGAGCTGAGAGTACAGTAGAGGAAACAAGGTTGGTTCAAACCAGTCTTTTTTTCGTTGAGGGCGTGGTTTTGCTGACGTCACCGCAACGAACCAATAGCAGCGCTCATATTGCATCTGGTACCACTGCTACTTCCAATTCCAACTCCACTATTGGCCTAACATCATAGCGTTTTGGTGACGTTATAAAGTTTGTTTGAGATAAAGCCTTTCGATTGGCTAGCCGAACAAGAGGAGGTGTTTTTTCTCCCATAGATATGGCCATACCTTGTTTCCTCCACCGTGGCTGAGAGTTAGGTAGGCCTTCTTTTTGTTGAAATAGATTAAGTTTTTTGTTTTGTTACGGACTTTTTTTCAGTTCACCGCTGTTCTGTTTTTCAGCACCTACTACTCTCTTCTTCAGCTTTTTCTTGTCTCATGAACTTCTTTCTTAGCTTACTGTTTCTATGCATCTTGTGCATAGTTTCCGCGTTCCCTCTACCCGTTACTGAATGGTGCCTTCATCCTTCCTCTCTTTGAAAATCTTTGTCGTGGGAAAGGGAGGCTAAAACTTTCTCATGTAATGATAATAATAATAATAATAATAATAATAATAATAATATTATTATAATAGCCCCGAGCGGCTGACATCCGCTCAGGGGGGCGTCCCCCCGCTGGCGGATGGGGGGGACGGCCTATGCAAATAGGTTATCTGCGAATACTGAATAAGCAGACGCCGACCAAACTGTCCCCGCTGGCTGAGGGTAATCACTAACCGCATGGAAGCGCGCATAAAGAAACAACCCCCCAACGACGTGAACGGGACCCGACAGTCTCCAAATGCGGGTGCCGCGTCCGGCAGGGTAAGCTCCCCGGGAACTAGTAGTGAACCACACGCTACTAGTGGACCGGATGGTTCGGGCGAACCCGGTCGTCAACTCACT
This sequence comes from Morinoia aosen, assembly GCA_030386875.1. Taxonomy (NCBI): domain Eukaryota; kingdom Metazoa; phylum Arthropoda; class Malacostraca; order Amphipoda; family Talitridae; genus Morinoia; species Morinoia aosen. Next base: position 78,003,706 of record CM059572.1, on the reverse strand, counting down.
ACGAACCCAACTGCAGTACAGGAGCAGGCTCCAGTTGCTTGTGAAGCCGTGCGGGACACGGCTCACTCGACGGCGACTACTCCAAACAACCCAGGGAGAGCGGCAGACCGGTCACTGGAGACAGTGACCCCTCCTACCTCGCCGCCTCCCACTAACAGACGTCAACCCCGGAAAAAGTGGACGAAGGAAGCCTGGAAAACCCTTTGGATGTGCTACCTACGAAGCGACCCCCAAACCCGAGGCTTTCGCAAACGTATGAGGCAAATCTGGGTCGACCTAGGCCTTCCCAACCACTCCGAGCAAATGCTGGCGAGCCAAATAAGAGAGATCAACCTCAAAAACCTCCTTACCAACGAGGAAAAAGAGCTCATAGCCAGTGAACTAAACACGGAAGAAGGGGTGGACGAAACTAATCACCAGGCCGAAGCAAGAGCGTCTCCGATACCACCCGAAACTGAGACACCAATCGTGACCACCGGAAATGACACCGACCAAAGACCAGAAGACGACTCTTGCTCGAGCAATTACACCACCGACGATGAAGCAGAAACGTCAGGAGCTGGAGCTGAGGTACCAAACCAGCTGAGGTACCACCAGATCAGGGACTCAGAACCTGACGATGCTTCAGACGGCGATTTAATAGCAGCACCTCCGCAACAAGCTGAAGTGCCAAACCGGTACCACCAAGCCGGCGACACCGGACCGGAAACGGACGAGGCGGAACCCATCGCAAGGGAAGAACCTGTGGTGGACCGCCGAGACCTTCCGGGCGATGAAGAGACTCTGCTCAACGAGCTCCACAATACCTACTTAACGCTCCTTCACGAAACTCCAAAAGAACAACTACCGAACCTCAGACACGTCCCATCGGAGAAGATCCTAGCAGCTACTGCCAAGATTAATCATCTCATCGGCAGAATAAAGACTAGGAACATCACAGAAACTAACACCCTAATTCTGGCCGGAGCGTTCCTAGTCTCCAAAGAGCTTGCTCCTCCGCCGGCAACCAACCGGCCGAGAGGAAAGAAAGACCCCCCGTGGAAACACCGAATCCAAAAAAGCATAGATGAGCTCCGGAAACATCTAAGCTGGACCTCGGAATGGAGACGTGGCAGACTGACCTGCAGAAACAAAATGGCGGAACTAGAGGGTATCTACCACTGCAGGGAGGCAGGACTACAACTGGTAGAAGAAACCCTCAAACAAAGACTATCGGCAAAACGAAGCAAAATCCTTAGATATGAGAACAGAATCGCTGGCTTTCAACAGAACAAATGTTCGCGACCAACCAGTCACGATTCTACAAACAACTGCGCCACAGAAATGACGAAATGGACGTTCCGGAAGCCGAAGGTACGCGGCGCTTCTGGAGCGGCATTTGGAGCCAAGAGGTCCAGCATAACGCCGAGGCTGAATGGCTCCAAGGCATCGCCAAAGACGTCAATCCGGACGAAGACCTCCGGATAACGACGGCGCGATTACAAAAGCAAATAAGAAAAACGCAGAGCTGGAAAGCCCCCGGTCCAGACAAAGTCCAAGGCTACTGGATCAAGACCTTCACATCCCTCCACCCCAGGCTGGTAGAAAACCTGGACAGATGCTTAACATCAGGCACTGTGCCAGGTTGGATGACAACTGGAAGGACGGTGCTGATACAGAAGGATAAGGAAAAAGGATCAGCGGTGAGCAATTACAGACCCATCACATGCCTCCCGGTCATGTGGAAGATCCTCACCGGCATGATCTACGAGAGCATGTATCAGCACCTAGTGAGCCGCGACTACTTCCCTAACGAGCAGAAGGGATGTAGGCGGGGAACGAGAGGGACGAAAGACCACCTTATGCTAGATAAGCTGATCATGACCCACGCCAAAGCTAAACACAAGAACCTTAGCATGGCGTGGATTGACTACAAAAAGGCCTTCGACATGGTCCCACACTCATGGATCCTCGAATGTCTGGAGACATACGGAGTCGCAGGAAACGTCCGGCGGCTGATCGCAACTACCATGCCAAACTGGAAGGTCCAGCTCACGTGTGCAAACGCTGAGTTGGGAGAGGTGAACATCCGTCGAGGAATCTTTCAAGGCGACTCCCTATCTCCACTCTTGTTCGTACTGGCACTGGTCCCAATGACTCAGGTCCTCAACAACACGGGCCTGGGATTCAAGTACGACCGCAATAACAGCCTCAACCACCTACTCTACATGGACGATCTCAAGCTGTTCGCAAGATCCGCTAGTGAGATCGAAAGACTTGTGAAAGTTGTGCACGAATTCTCCCACGACATCGGAATGGAATTCGGAATAAGCAAGTGCGGCCTCATCAACATCGAGACAGGCAAAGTCTCAGCAACTGAAGGTATCCATTTAGAGAACGAAACAATCGAACAGATCGAAGAAGAAGGGTACAAATACCTAGGAGTGCTTGAACACGACAACGTTCTGCACACCGAGATGAAGGAAAAGATCAGGAAAGAATACTTCAGCAGAGTAAGGTTAATTTTGAAATCTAATCTCAACGGCGGCAACATCATCAAAGCCATTAACACATGGGCCGTACCGGTCATCAGGTACACCGCCGGAATAGTTAAATGGACGAAGCTCGAACAAAAGCAGCTAGATACGAAGACCAGAAAGCTGATGACCATCTTCAGGGCACTCCACCCCCGATCATGCACTGACAGGCTATACATCAAGAGAAAGGAAGGAGGAAGAGGTCTGCTTGAAGTGGAAGAATGCATCCAAAGTGAGATCAGAGCACTCGGCCAGTACACGAGAGAGCACCAGGATCCTTGGATGAAACTGGTGTGGACATCGAAGACCCTGAAAGAGGAAGAGACCTCAGACAGTTTCAAGGAGAGGAGAAGGGGAGAGCGACTCCAAAAGTGGGAGGGAATGGCACTCGCCGGCCAATACCCCCGACAAACTCGAGAAGCAAAACCCGAACTCACTTGGAACTGGCTGAATCGAGGTGAACTCAAGAAAGAAACTGAGGGCATGATCCTTGCCGCGCAAGAACAAGCCCTCAACACCAAAAACAGAGCAGCTAGAATCACGCACACAAGCAACGACCCAAAATGCCGGATGTGCAAAACCAAAGACGAAACCGTCAACCACCTGATCAGCGAGTGCTCGGCGCTGGCGCAGAAGGAATACAAGAGGAGGCACGACAAGGTAGCAAAAACTCTACATTGGAACCTGTGCAAGACTCACAACTTCCCCTGCGCTGACCGCTGGTACCAGCACGAGCCCAAGACTGTGATGGAAAACGACGACATCAAACTTCTCTACGACGTCCTCCACCAAACTGACAGGGCCATCACAGCCAGACGACCGGACATCGTCGTCATTAACAAGACCCAGAAACAGATCAAGATCATCGACGTGGCAGTTCCGTACGACTCAAGAATCGTCGAAAAGGAGGCGGAGAAAATCCTCAAGTATCAAGACCTCCGGGTCGAGCTCGCCTCGACCCACGGTTGCCGCGCCGAGGTGGTTCCCATCGTGATTGGGACACTTGGGGCCTCAACCACCAATCTTGAAAGGCATCTGGGTAGCATCGGCTGTGATAAAATCCACCCTGGACTGCTGCAAAAGTCAGTTCTCCTGGGATCTGCCCACATTCTTCGCAAAGTGCTCGGATAACACCGGACACTGAGCTAAAGCCGAACCCACTCAGACGAACTGGATTCGAATATGGAGAAAAGAAGAAGGCGGTGATCCTCAGGGTGCGGGACGCACCCCGGAACGCTACGCCTAAAGGGACCGAAGGCTGCGAAGGAAGGAAGAAAGGAAGAGGAGCGTAAAACACTCGTTACACCACTTCTGACTGGAACAACCTGAAGACAACCCTACACCAGCCTTAACAACTTGGCTGTGGATCTGTTTCAATAATAATAATATTACGTACATTCACACCTAAAATACCAAATATGTTGAATACCTCAAGACGCAGGTAATTTCAACCTAGAGTGCATGTTGTTTCAAGTTCAGACACTACAATCACGGCTAATTCTGCTGTGATAAGCTACCTGCGTTGTACCCACACACCAAACTGATTGAATCTACGTTCCTACTCCTCCAACCACCAATATTCTTTGATGACTTATGCAAAAGTTTTGTACTATATCTCTCGAGCAATATTATCTATTTAAATATACTAAATAGTGATGACAATAATGTAAATCCATATCTCGACTCAACATCACAGCAAACAAGATGATTCACGTTAACGCTAATTTCTGCTTTCAACAAGTTTGTAGTCACAGCACACAAACTCAATACCGACCTCCTTAAAATCGTAGTTGCTCTATATTATATTCTGCATTATGATCGCTTGAAGCCTAGACATTTTTCCCATCCTGCTTACTGTACGCTTGTATACCCCATACACTAGATCGAAGGAACCTGTTGCTCTCTTTACTATTGCACTCCTTGTACAGACTACGGTACTCTACATCAAATTTTAGCAATTGCTCTCTAAATGTTTGTGGCACATTCGCACTTCTCTGCCTCTTCTAATTCATGAGCTCTGCACATCAGTGAACAGGACCCAGAGTCGTTGACATACTAGTACAAACCCCTAATGACCAGGGCTGCCACAGAAGTTTTTCTCTTTCCCCCAGATTTGCTGCAGAAATTCCCCCATTTTGAGCAAAAATTCCCCAAAATTTAGATAAACTGTATTTTCGTACATGTTAACTAGAAACTCACTTTACTTACTGTATATTTAGTCCATATGTAATTTTGTCCCTTATATTGGTATGCTTGTAAGCCATTTCGCTGTCAGGGTAATTTGTTTTACCCATCGATAAGAAATGATCAACACGTCAGAATGGAATATTGAGTTGGGCAAAGTATGCTACAAGAGTACGTTCGCTTATGCCAATTTCATCGGATTCCTTCGACGGCTCTCTGACCATAAAGTGTACGATATCAGCGCTGGTACCAACAACATTTATACCTCTTATGTTTCACTGAATGTTGCACGAAGCATAGATTTATTATGATTTTTCAAAGAAATATTACAGCATTTACAATAACTGCAGTCAGGATTATTATTCCATTCCAGGTAAGTTTTTAATTTGGGTACACTGAGCCAGTCATCTCTATCTGACTCTTTATAAAACTTCCGTGTTCTAGAAGATGATTCGGTTTGGTCATTCATTAGGGGAACAGTATCAGTATTCCGAAGCAAAAATAATAACTCTAAAACAACAAAATATTTATATAAGTCTCATTAACCAATAAAATAAACTTAGTTGACATCCCTGTAAAACTTTGGCTGCTAAAACGCAAAGTAAATATTCAAATTAGGAAAATTCTGATTGCGTAACAGCATGTTACAGAGATAGCTTCTGTAACGCAAATAAATTATGACAATGCAGATAAATAAAAATAATAATAATTATAGTTGCTTTGGAACAATGCAATCATGAGTGTTGGATGCACAACCGATAGCATCTCAAGCCAAGAGAGAAACAAGTTAACTCTCAAGAATATCTCAACCAAGACGCTCCTAATTTGCATATGCGACTCTTAAAGTATAAAACCACTGGTTAATAAGTCACCACCGTATAAGAAACAAAGACTAGGCCTGCCGCATATTTTTAGCATCGCTTGAATTTAAGGCACACAAGTAACTAATCTTCGTAAATACATCTGCGTTTTGCTTCCTTTGCCTGAGAAAATGCGTTGAAAGATATTAGAATTCACTATTTAATATATAAGATAAATTACCACACTTTTCACACACAATTCATGTTAATGAAGGAAGTGTTGACTGAGGAGTATTCGCTCAGTGAAAGGAAGCTATAGCGGCAGTCACACGGTCACTGACAGCTTTTTTATTCCACTAATTGAGCGAACTATTCGATTCTCGAACCTGAGCTGCGAATTGAGACTGTTCTCTATTCCGATGTGAATCTCCTTTTAAGTCTAACAAGTTCGATCCACTTTCAAACTTCGTGAAATTACCTCTCATTTGTTGTTAAGGATGTGTTTTCTGTTCTGCATCATGATATCTTCATTCGAATAACCATACGCCTGCATAAATTATTCAGATTTCACAATATTTTCATGAAAAATGATACCTAGCTAATTTCCCCTAAATTTAGTCGATTTCACGAGAGTTTCCCCCATTCCCCCAGACGACCACCGTTTCCCCCAGATTTAGGGGAAATCCCCCATCAGTGGCAGCCCTGCTAATGACTGAAGCACGCTACCACCTCACCACTATTGACCACGTCGTAAAGTGCTACAATTTTAGTCAGACGCTCTTCAATGTAGGCTTCATTTCTTTAACATTCATTTCCACCCCGTTTCCAGTTCTCAGCCCACATTCAACTCACTCATGAGTGACATTCTACCGTGCTCTCTTTCACTTTTTAAGATGTCCCTCACATTGAACAGCAGCTCATCGTACTCAAGTCGCAGCTTACATCTGCATGGACTCGGCATCCGATTGCAACTTGATCACGTATTACATGCGTGGCCACACGCACCTCGATCTTTTTTGCACTGACTTTCTTCACATCTTTGATGCACACTCACTTGCTCTCTATTGAACGCTTTTATCAAGTAGGGTATTTATGAAACCTATTCAATTTTTAAAACGTTTTGTTTCTGCCCCATTTTTTAAATTTTTCTTATTCATTGAACACGTATTTTATTCCTTTGAAATCCACCTTCTCAATATTACTCTTTTATTTTTGCCCTAACATTTGCATTGTACCAATTAGTTCCGTTTCTTTTCTCGTTGGACAATTATCCCGCTCATCATTAGCGCAACGATTCACTGCTCTTTAAAATGTTCGTCAATAGTTTTCTCAATTATAGCACTCACCACTGTTTAGTTAATCATTCATACAACATTCTCCTCCCTCCGCCGCCGAACACACTTAAATTCACGTTTCCCTGCCTCTCCTGTGTGCACGCTAGCTCCTTAAATTATGCCTACTTGAAATGAATCCTGGCTTCAGAAAGTGAGAATCAGCGTTGCAAATTTGAATTTATTTCGTGGTTTCAAACTTTATTTTGCAAATCAGTGCGCTCAAATAATGTTATGCAACGCTAGTTATCCAGAGGTACATCGATAAAATGTGACACTCTTGCTCTCTGGCTTGCACTTTTTTGAATGGTCCATACTATAATACGAGCATCCGATGGGATTCTCGATTCCTTTTCTTATCATGTCAATGAAACCATTTCTCAAATCTACCTATTGCAGCTGTTTCCTTAAATCATCTTCAGAAATTTCTTATGGCAAAAAGCCTTTTATGAATGCCGTTGAAGTTACGCACAGACTTAACATGGCCTAAATTGATTAGTTACATATTTCACAACTGAAAATTGCCAGTGGAAGCCTCCTAAATCGGTCATGAACATATTTGTGTAAAAAGTTTTTTGTCTGTATAATTTTGCATACATTAACTCACGATGTTCAATCATTATTTGCGTTACAAGTTGTACGTGTTCACATTATTAGGGAAAGAACTGTACAGAAATAAAGCAAAATAAAGTAGCAACGGATCAGGTGATTTTGTAATATCATTATATTTTATCCGATTGCCTCACAATTGCCGACAACACGTTAGAAACACTTAAGGTGGAGGTTGACGAGAGATCTTCCGTTCCCGCTCCCGAGTTATTCCAGGGTGCACGACGATTCAAGCCCAGCTCCTGCTGTCAGTGAGACCAACGAAAGCAGCGCACACGTCGCAGTGTCCGGCGCTATAATAGAACCAACGTCTCGGCAACAACCCAACGAGGTAGAAGGGTCACAATACAGGCCCACAACAGTCGACTACCAATGCTGTAGAACAAAATAAACCGGTAAAACTTTGAAATAAGCACCGATAAGAAACTAAAATTCTTACCACATAATTTCAGGATACCTCAACTATTAACCCACCGACGAGTACCGGGTGGCTTTCCCAAAGTAGAGGCCTCAACCCGAAGAGACAGAATCTTAACAGAACCGGCGCGACGTGAACACTGCACGAGTAATAATAATGAAGGCATCTACGGATGCTTTATTTCCAATCAAGCCTGATATATATCACCTTGTACATTGGATTTTCAAATGCCTTTTAACTAACGCCAGGACGCCATGACGCTTTCCCCGGTCAAGACCGGTACCCATTTCAGACACCTGGGTAGAGTGGGGTATTGTGCTTGGAATTTTTCTCCTATACCCAACAGAGAAAATCGTCCCCGCCAGCGCTGAGTTTCGAACCCGGATCTCTGCCGCACGGCGGCAGAACCTCTAGCACATGGCTATCGCGAGCACATGGCTATCGCGAGTAAAAGCCCAGTTAGATTACGAGGAAAAAATAGCCAGGAATGTAAAACCAAACTATGGCAATAGTAGAATGAACCTTACAACTAACCCACCTAAAACAAACCGAGGGCCTTCCGAGAAGTAGCTGACCCGAAGCGAGAGAACTGGACAACAGTCTCAGGACGTTGATACTGCCCGCGATTAGAAGGACAGTTTAAAGCGCGAAAAAAAGGGAGGACCCGAGCATTCAATATGCGAATAAATTGAAACTTTGTTTTAACAATTAAGCGACTAACTCACCTAAAGAATGGTAGTCTTCAGTGGAATACGTTCAGGCAAAAGAAAAAGACATTTGAGGGAAATACAGCGAGAGGAGACGCCCTCCATCTTAGAAAAGAAAAGAATAGGTAGAGATTCATTCGATGGAAATTAGATAAGACTTTGATCAGTGCTGCGCTCTGATGAGAAGGAAACATTCAACCTCCACTTTTAGTAGAGCCAGGCACTTATAAATTCGATTTTATTTGAGTTTATTCGATTTAATTTGATTTGCTTTGAGTTTATTCGATCGATGGAGTACGCCAAGGTGAAAATTGGTGCGCAGAGCACAACACAACAAAAATTGAAAGAAACGCTAATTATTGTCACTCAAAAGATAGAAAGAATGAAACACAGGAAGTTAAGGTTGCCAGAAGAAACTGCGCCACGTAACACGGTAACTTAAGACGTAAACACCAGTCAACTGAACGATTGAAGCACAGAGGTGACACATTGGTTAGACCACACCATGGTGATATTACGTCACCCGACGTCGCCGGAGTTGGTTCGGAGCACAACCACGAGCAAGAAGCGCCAGCTCGTCTTGAACAAGCTCTACGGGGAACGGAAAGCATCTAAAAGATTCTTTTTGGGTTCGGAAAGAATCCAACAGAATCTAAAAGAATCTGCCGGTCGAGCCGCAGCCCAACCCGAGGTCACCACACTTCAGGGAATAAAGAATCAAATTAAATTCGAAAAGATAAAAATTTAAGTTAATACTTTCCAAATTTGATTCTAGGATTTTCTTGTTTAAATTCAAGTTTATTTATTTTATTTATTCAAGTATATTTATTTTAATTTAAATAATTTATTAATTCAGTTCTTTATTTAATTGTTAGAAATATCGAACAATTTTCGACACATCAAGTCATGTCTTCCAGAGCTGGACTCTTGCGTGATATTTTTACTACATGATACATACAGTACGCATTCCAATATAGTTTCTCATTCAGAAAAAAATTGCACTTCTGCAAAAAATGTAAATTAAAAAATGTAAGTTGAGAAAACTTTCCAGAAAATATTTATCGGTGCAAATGAATCCGGGTGCACTAAAAATATTTGATTTAATTTTTGCTTAAAACAATGTAATTTTAAGATATAGATCTTAATATTTGGAAACAATGCAAAACAGTATTAAAGTTCAAAACTTGGAGCACAACAATTAACAACAACACTGCAGTGCGGAACTGAAGTATCAAGCGCACTCTTCAAACATAAGCTCAAATGAAAGTTCGACTACGCTAAGGTTCCAATAATTTTTATTTTATTTATTCACTAATTTGAAAACATAGAAATAGTATTTTCTTCAAAGAGCATTAACTAATTTAAAACATTCTCATAGATTAAAGCTGTGAATTTCTAAAGGTGAAGGGCTTATACTTTTTGAATATTTTCGTTTTTAACTACTGGTATGAAATTGTTTTCTTAGAAAAAATGTCATTCAGGTTTAGGATTGTGAAGAATACGAAGGTGATTAACAATTGAACCCTGGTATTCCAGCTCCTTAATAACGAGAAACGTTTAAAAGCCTGAATTATATGTTAAATAAAGCCAGAAATACATTTTGTTCGTTGTTATCGAAATAGATTAAAGCATTTCTCCTTTACACATAAATAAGCTATTTAGCAGGAATGTTCATATTTTATATCTTCATCATATTGGTCCTGCATTATTTAACTTCATCATTTTAATTCAACTTAATTAAAGCATAAAAAGTAGAAATTAGAACATTTGAAGCTTAAATTAAGGACCATAAACTTCATATTACAATTTCTAGAAAGGAAATTAAAATGTATAAATATCGACTAATAATACGTGAAAATACAATTAAAATCTTTAAGCTTCGAGTTAAAATTTTTGACTTTCATAATAAAAAAATCAAAGCTGAAATTACATCATGTGTATGTTAAGTAAAATAATTTCTGCCGTTTCATTTGACCATGAGCAATACGTAACATAACCTGGTCTGACCCCATTGATAAGATTTAGACTTGTGTTATCAAGCTTTACCGGTAACTTCAAATTACGACCTATAGTCTGAAAACGACCGTACATTTACCGTCGTTTTTCTACGGTCGAAACGACCTTTGGAGATCGACGTTAAATAACGGTCATCATCGTCGGAAGGCGTTTTAGCGTCTGAAATTTACGGTGATCACGGGTAAAATATTTACGATAATCGACGAAAACCGATGATAATTACCTGTGAGCAGACGATAAAATGTGAATTGTTTTTTTTTACATTGGACCCGTTAAAATATGACTATTTTCAGCCTGATTGAGTTTAGTGACGTGCATGTAAGTAGGGCCTCCTACGGCAACCATATTTATTGTATGTTTGGTGTAAAACTCCCAAAATAAAGATAAAGGTGATCGAACAGATTTTGACCTCAAGGGGATGTAAAAGAGCGTTTAATTTCACAGTTTATTGCTGGGATTGAAGATACTGTGTTTTTAAAAACTAACTCTACCTAGACATGAAATAATCTCGAGGTTTATTTTCAGATGTCCCTTAAAAATTTTCCTCACTGATAAAAGAAGGCATCAAAATGCAAGTCGAGTCTCCAATGATGTGAAAATTATTAAGATCGCAATGTCCAAAACCAAAATATTGCAGAAAGTAATAGCAAATCAACTTTCTTCTTATTTGGATGAATCACATTTACTTCATCGAAACCAGCAGGCCTATAGGAGGGAGGAACACTAGCGCTCAAGATGCTGTGCGCAACATCACAGGAGTGATAACGATCAATGGCACAGTTAATATCGATCAAAAGAATGTAACGCTCCTACTGTTGCTCGATCTCTCCAAAGCATTCCACAGCGTCGAACACGAGCGACTTCCATAGAAAATGTCCAACAAAGCACTAAATTCGCAGTGGATTGAATTATGCATATCAAATCCACTTCACACAGTCCGCTAGGATAACAATAATATTGTCCTCATTCATTCAGAACAATTGTGGTGTTTCTCAAAGATCTATTCTTTGTCCGCTACTATTTTCTATTTTTACCAAAGATTTCCCTTCAATGCCTTCTAACACAAGACTGGTAATGTATGCAATGATGTTCAAATTGCAATGGCAAGTTCTTTGGTAGTTACCGAAGAGTAAATGAAAGCTGAAAGCCTGGTGAGTAGCCTAAAATCATGGTACAACCAAAGGGGTCTCATACAAAGTGCAACCATAAGCAATTCATCACTCTCAGATTCAAAGAAGCAGTTATAAAATTACCAAATCTGACTCTATCGGTCGGGAATGAGGAAACTCAGTCATCAAAAAATGGGAGAAATTTAGGCATTCGGTTCGATCAAAATATGTCTGTCAAATCTCACGGGAAGTACAAAGTTAAATCACTGGAACCGTAATGTTTTCTTGCATCAAAAGTGTGCTCGATGAAAAATCTAGAATATTAGCCATTTAATCTTTAGTGTTATGGGGTTTTGACTTTGGCAGCCAAGTCTGGGGAGAGATACCTTAACATCTGCGTACGAAGTTCTAAAAATGAGTTATTTATGCGGCCAAAGTGGTGGGCAAAGGTAAATTCAAGAAGAGCAATCACCTTTCCTATGAATAAACTCGATTAGATATTACTCAACAATGGTGCCTCATCCATGAAGCTCAATACGTATTTTCCTCTCCATTTCTCTCTCAATATAATGCTGATATTTGAATCGAAGGCTAAACTGAAGAATCGATATCTTCGCGCACTACCATTCATCTGACATTGGACAAAAAGCTTTAGCAATATCAGGTACCTTCCTCAGATTGTAAAAATCAAACAAACTTCCTCATATCATACAAATCTCTCGAACAGTGGAAGACTATATGACCAAATTAGCACGTCAATGTACGTGAACAATTACTGTGTACTACAGTACATACTGGAAAAGTTGTTGCGATTTTTTTTCTCTCATTTCTGAACATTACATAATTTTTACTTCAAAGTTCTGTTCGTTTGCTTATTTGATGTGACCTCTTAATTGCACGCTAGTACGCGTTGCGTACATACGCATAATAGTTCGAGTAAAATTTTTAACTATCGACTTTTAATTTCCCTCTAAATGCTTCATTTTCTAATTAACATTCCACTTTTTACGTTACCTCTCTCATCATTTCATTAATTGCTTTCGACCAGCTCATTCGTCAAAGTTATATCCAAGTATTTCATAGATGGAGCGTGTATTTTTAACTTTATTTGAAGATATGCTGAGACTGTACTATTTGCACTCACCAAGCTTTCAACAACATTGGTTACTATAGCAGAATCGCTAAGCTCGTGAGGCAGTGAGAATAGACTGTGTTCCGGAAGGAGTTCTTATCAATGTTCACGGTCTTTCCTTTTTAGAGCAGCATTTATCACCTATTAAATATATGGTAACATCCCCTAGGGAATACTTTTTTGAATTTTTTCGTCTGTAGTTTATTCAACCATTGACATGGCTAATGCAATACCTATAATGGTGTCAGTAAAAATTAAGAACCTCAGTTTACCATTATTGAAACACCAATGTTGCAACTAATTTCGTGTTTCAACGTCATTTCGAATAAACTGTTTTCTTTATTTTTGCTAATAAATCGCATTGAGATATCAGTTCACCTACTTAAATGGTATTTTCATTGTTTTATTCCTGCTGTAATATATTTTAGTTCGTATTTTACGAGAGCTGTTTCTGACTCCCGTGAATTCTTTTAAACTAGCTCTATTTATTGAAGCAATATCATAAATTTGTGGTGGTGTAAAACAAGTTTTCCGAGCTAGTACTTGGTACTTGTTGATATGTAAGCACGAAAAGATAGGTCCAAATTTCTACCATGCCACCCTTTTAGTCTCTGACGCAGAATTATTCACTTCCACTCATTATGCTTTCAACAGTATCCCCTGATATTAGAAAAGCCTTAGCTCATATTTCAATGACAGTGAACAGCATCGAAAGCGTTTTCCATCACTGTATCACTGTCTTTGTATTTTTTTTTCTTTGTACATATTTACATGTACAGGGTGTCCATAAAGTTTCTTTACCCTTTCCAAAAATTTAATACACATGCAGTTGATAAGATATTTCATTCAGATTCATTTAAATGTATTCAGCGTTTAATAAAATTTTAAAATTTATTTAATAGACTTATACATTTACACAATTAGTTGCACGAAGCACATCAAGACGGTCCTCGATTTCCTGCCATCTTTGCTGTAACATAGCCGCATCAATTGGCCTGTTTTTCTTCAACGAGACATCAATTACTGCAAATGTTTACCTTGACCTTTTAACTGAATATATGGCACCACAGCTAAATGACCTTCAGCAAACCATCATTTTTCATCAAGATAGTTCACCATCACATTAGGGACTGCATGTCCGTGGGTTCTTCAATAACATTTCCAGGCCGTAGATTGTTAGGGATGGACCAATTCCTAGGCCACCACGTGCACCAGATATCACTCCCTTGGACTTCTTTCTATGGGGCTATGTTAGAGATCTCGTGAATCGAACAAAGATGCAGGACATTACTGACCTAAAGCAGAGGCCTACTGATGCAGTTGCTGCTGATGAAGTTATGCTACAGCGAACATGGCAAGACATCGAGTAAGGTCTTGATGTGCTTCGTGCAACTAATGGTGCCAATGTAGAGGTTTATTAAATGAGGTAAAATATAATTATTAAACACTAAATACAATAGAACATATCTGCATAAAAAATTCTGTCAGTTGCACTTGTAATAGCTTTTTGAAATGGTAAAGAGACTTCATTATCAAACAAAGAACGTAAACAGGGGAATTGCATTTTCATGTTTTTCTTTCAATCTTTTGTTTAACAATTCACTTGGCCTTTATGACGCCTATGCATGTTAATCCACTAAGGACCTTTATTGTACAACATATTAAAACCTATGTTGATTTTGGATGAATATTATGTGAAATAAACTTCTTTCTTTCTTTTCTCTCTAATTTCTATACTTGTGTTGAAAAATTAAAAGGAAACCTCCGGATACTGTTGTGCTGTATTTAGAGTAATCATTAGACGGGAAAAACATACGAGTACATAAAAAAATTATGACTTATATTTTGGATATCAGGTATAAGAAATAGTGTGTCTTATTGAGGACTTAATCGAAAACAAGATGTCTAGGTTTAAAAAATGCAATTTAAGCCTAAAACTAGAATATTACACTGGTTAGAATCTGGATGTTTATTTGGGTTACTAGCTGTATGCAAATTCAAATGTAAATGTGTTTTATATGGACCTTCGATCAGTATCGGGACATGAAAATGATTTGAAGTAATAGCAACACGGTTTTCAGAATTTCTTTTAGGCATACATTAGAGTGCCAAATTTCAACCAGATGGACAATGTTATCTTCAGTATGGAAAGAAAGATTAAGAATACACGAGCTCCATGCTATCGGTGCTACTTTATGAGGTGCCATCAAAAAGATCCCGGACTGGACTTGTCAGGGCTGTTGGACGTGACTGCAACGGCTTACGTAATATTTAAATCAGTGTAGTGAGATTCGTTACTTGGTGAGAGTTTGTTCAGCTACGAGTTGAGTTTGCAGCCGTGGTTTACGTTCTTTTGCCAGTGTTACGATGGCTTATCAATTCGAGCTATGAGCTTGCATCAAACGTCTGGAAATGGTCCACCTTCATCTGTAGAGTCATAGCCGATGATGAAAGCTCGTTTTATGGCTATGATTAAGAAACAAAAGAACAGTCGTCACAGCGGAAAAGTCCATGATCACTGAGACTGAAAAATGCGCGGTATGTCAGACGTGCTACAGAAACAATTTCCATTTTTGTTTCTATGTCATTTGCAAGGAAATATTACGTGTTCCCTTTATCACGTTTACTGGTACCAAGTGTATTTGTTTATATGTGTGAAGGGAACATTGCTGAATATTGACAAGGATTTGATAGAAGGTACATTCTTACTAGAGTGTATCTAGTCGACCTGCACCTTTACGTGGTGGTACTATTAGTATACCTACTTGTCTTTGATATACATTAGATAATTAATGTAAAATAACAGGCTGACCTCATTTAATTATTCTTGATAGCTTGTTGTAGGTAGAACCAACGCAGGCGGCCCCCCCTACATCGGGGTTTTGTATTATTTTGTTCTTTTATGTAGATTATTAAACCAATATCATCTGAGGAGCTTGTAAGCAGTTACAAGGTGCCCCCTAGCGATTGTGCTAGGGGGAGCCAACCGGGGTCTCCCCAGTACGCGATGGAAACCCATCAATCCCTACCTGCCGCTGACGACCTGGACACTCAAATGGATACTGCTAGTTCTGCTCTAATGCAGACTAACGATTTGCCTCCTCTAAGTGTGGACCCCACACAAGGAGCGAGTGCCGAGACTGAATTAAATAATGGAAAAGATCAGACGAATGAGAGAAACTTATGTAGCGAAGACGCTTCGAGGGCCAAAACAGTGGAAGCTGAGACAACCCGAGAGCCTAACAATGATGAGGAAGCTGCGACCGGAGATGAACAGAGCATCTGGAGAACAATGAACCGACGACAGGTGAAGAGGAGACGACGAGATGACCGGCGAGCGCGTCAGATGCTGAGACTGGAAGGAATGTTCGAGAACTCCATACCATACTATATCAAATATTATACTGTACGATTCCCTGGGGTCAATATCTCCAGAGATTTGAACGTGTTGCTGGCAGAACGCGACATTACTAAGACAATTGGTACTCCAAAGAAAATCGTAAAATCTGGGTATAACAGTCTCCTCATTGAGACAAATAGTACAACCCAATCAGATAAGCTGATGAAACTGGACCGCATTGGCGGAAAGGAAGTAGTAATAGAGCCCCACCGATCACTCAACACTGTTCGTGGTGTAGTCCGAAGCAAGACTTTCGGACAGTGTTCTATGGAAGAACTGAAGGACCACCTAGCTGACCAGGGAGTGATTGACCTGCGGCGAATAGAGCTGAGGAGAGATGGCGAGAAAGTTGTTACCGACACATACATCCTGACATTCCAAAAGCACACGGTGCCAAGAGCTGTGAAATTGTCATCTTGGCACAGTGAGCTTGTAGAAGAATATAAAGAAAGACCGCAACAATGCTTTAAATGCCAACGCTATAGCCACGTTGCAAAATACTGCCGCAGAGAAGCAGACACGTGCTCCCGATGTGGGCAGGAAGGGCACCAAAAAAGCTCCTGTCCTAATGCCGTCCGATGCTACCATTGCGGGCAGCCTCATTACTCAAATGATAAACAATGCCCAAAATATCAAATTGAAAGTGAAATTTTAGCCACTCAACAGAGATTGAAGACCTCGCGCTCAGAAGCCATGGACCTCGTTTTGGAGAAACATCCGGAGCATGAGCGGATGTATAGCGCGGTAGTTAGGGGAGATACAAGTACCCCTGCGGAAGAACCCAACTCTGCAGCTCCTCAGGAATATATGCCACAACAGCCGACTCACACTGAACAAGAACCTGCAAAACCAGAAATAAGGCCAGTTCAGGCAAAAAACAACAATGAACAACCTCCTAACCAAATCACTGCGTGCACTGATTCTACTCCTCGCAACGCTAAATCCGCTCCAGCTACAGCTGATGTAAAATCGAAGGCCACCGATTCAATTAGTACAAGCTCAGGAACTCCAACAGTTGCCGTCTCCCAACCCATCATTTCACCGAAAGGGACGACGCAAAAAGAAATAAATAACGCCACACTCTCTAAGCCCAAGGTGCCTACAGTCTACAACCGACAACGAAAACAACTGGAGCCAAACGGAGAACCCCAGGCTAAAACAGTGAAAGGCCAAAAACCTACACCGGCTTCTCTAACCAAATACTCTTTCAAGCGGAGGGAGACAACTTCCAGCCTTACAAACCTCCAAGGCTATGGAAGCGACGATGACGATGGCAACTCCAGTAGAAACTCAATGACCTACAAACCGAAGCCTACTGCACCAACCAAGAAACAGCGGACGACATCGCCACCATCAAGAAGCCGAGACCGAGCATCGAGATCAGCAGAAAGCCAAAAAATTCAAGTGATCGGAACCTGAAGGAAAACAAACCAGTACCTCTATTTGTAAATGAATTTTGATTCATTTATTCAATGGAATTTAGAATCGTACCGAACCAAATTCTGTGAACTTAAACAACTCCTCAATCTATACCACCCTGCATGTGTCTGCCTTCAAGAGACCATGCTCCGGGACAGAACGGTGACACCACCCACTCAGTACTCTCTCTATACCTCTGGTGTGACCCGCGCTGATGATCACGAGCGGGGCGCTGCAATATTGATCCACAGGACAATACCGCATCACCGGATTGACTTGCGTACCACGTTGCAAGCAGTAGCACTACGTATTAATCTGCACCGGACATACACCATATACTCGGTCTACTTGCCGCACATCAATATACAACACCAAGAAGTTGAAAATTTGATTTCCCAGCTGCCTACCCCGTATATTATAATGGGGGACTTCAATGCTCGAAACCAACTATGGTATGACAACGTGGTAAATGATAAAGGACAACTCATGGAAAGAATAGTAAGAGAAAATAACATCTGTATCATGAACGACGGACAACCTACACATTTTCACAGGCAGACGGGATCCCTCTCTGTCATCGATTTAACACTATGCTCTCCTGACTGCTATATGGATTTTAAATACCATGTTAATGCAAACCTTTATGACAGCGATCACTACCCTATCCATCTCGATCCTGTCCATCCTCAAAATATGCAAGCCAGATATGAACG
Organism: Morinoia aosen; assembly: GCA_030386875.1. Classification (NCBI taxonomy): domain Eukaryota; kingdom Metazoa; phylum Arthropoda; class Malacostraca; order Amphipoda; family Talitridae; genus Morinoia; species Morinoia aosen. The sequence goes on along the minus strand of CM059572.1, from coordinate 77,985,352 downwards.
GTATGACCTAAACAAAGGAAATTGGACTCTGTTTAGCAGACTGACCCAGTTGTCAAGTGAGGATATCGACCAGCTGAATGGAAAGAATGTTGAGGATCACACAGCTACTTTGACCAACATCTTACAGCAAGCTGCTGATACATCCATACCTCGCAAGAGCGGCTCTCTACCGCGACCTCCGGTACCGTGGTGGAACTCTGAGTGCGAAATGGCAAAGCGCGAGCGTACGCGAGCTGAAAGAGCCTTGGAAAGATGTAACAATGCGTATAACAGGATCCGATACAATAGAGCAAAGGCAATCTGCCGGAAGACCTTCCTGACAAGTAAACAATCATCCTGGAAAGCTTTCATCAGTAGTATAAATATCAAAACCAGCTTAAACTTAGTATGGAAAAAAGTCCAAAAGCTGTCCGGAAAATTTAAATTGACTCCTACCCCAAAGTTGAGAGATCCCCGTACGAACAACCTGACTGAAACGTTGCTGGAAGCTGCGGAGATGCTGGCGGAACACTTCTCATCAGTGAGTGATAACGCAACCGTCGACGCGTCCTTCACGCGATATAAGGAAAGGTGGGAAGGAAGACCTCTGCGGTTGGGGGGAGACAATGAAGCATACAATAGCCCCTTAACCATGTCAGAACTTAAAACTGCCTTACGCACAGCCAGCGATAGCGCTCCCGGCCATGATGACATCTCGTACAGCATGATTAAAAAAGCCCACGAAACCTTCCTCCCTGCAGTACTCTCTCTCTTCAACAAAATATGGTCCCAGCAGGAATTCCCAGCAACTTGGTCACTAACAATAATAATAGCAATTTTAAAAGCTGGTAAAGATCCGACATCTCCAAATAGTTACCGTCCAATGGCTCTCACCTCATGCTTAAGCAAACTGCTTGAAAAAATTGTTAACAGGAGACTAGTCTGGTTTTTGGAATCGACTAGGAAAATAGTAAATATCCAATCTGGCTTCCGGAAGAACCGAAGTACCACCGACCATTTGGTGACGCTGTCATCACACATCGCTTCGAGTATTACTTCAAAGAATCACCTTGTTGCCGTCTTCTTTGACCTACAGAAAGCATATGACACCGCATGGACATGCGGAATCCTACTGAAACTTCAGAAATATGGTATACATGGGCACCTTCTTGCTTTCCTACACAATTTCATGAATAATAGAAAAATTAGAGTCCGTCTCCAGAATGTCCACTCGTCAACCAAGAGCCTCCGAGGAGGAGTCCCTCAGGGAAGTATCCTCAGCTGCGTGTGTTTCCTTGTTGCCATAAATGATATCGCTGATGAAATTCCGCAGAGTGTCCATCGGCTTCTATACGTAGATGACTTCGTCATCTATGTGTCGGGCAAAAAAACGGAGTACCTAAAACGACAATTGCAGATCGCTATTAACCACCTCACGCAATGGACAGCAACCACTGGATTTCAATTCTCCCCATCCAAAACAGTGACTATGCATTTCTGCCGTACTCGTGGCTGTCTGAAAGCCTCCCATGAACTTCATCTAAACAATGCAGTGCTACCACATGTTGAACAATTCAAGTATCTGGGATTAATCTTCGACTCGAGCCTTACCTGGCGGCCTCACATCCAATCCCTCAAACGATCATGTTCACAACACATAAACTTAATGAAAGTCATATCCCATACCCAGTATGGAGCAGATCGGCAAACCTTGCTCCGTCTTTATATGGGTCTACTAAAGCCAAAATTGGACTATGGCTCAGAAGCTTATAGCTCTGCATGTGCTACCCTAATGAAATCATTGCACACTGTGCAGAATTCTGCCCTTCGGGTAGCTACTGGTGCGTTCAAAAGTTCACCTATCTTATCTCTCCATGCAGAAACCGGAATAAAACCTTTAGCGTATTACCTGGAAATAAAGATCGTAAACTATTACCTTAGACTGCTCTCTGATCCTGCTCAACAAATTCTCTCAAAAATTCGCTGTGCTTCGGGACGCCTGCATGCAAACGAAAGAAGCCCCAAACCATTTTATCTTCGCCTGCAAACGATACTAAGAAACTATGACATCTCACTGGAGTGCGTGGCTCCGGAAAGCGTCTCCCCCATTGCGCCGTGGGTCTCTCCCCCGATAGCTGTGTGCAGTGAACTGGCTGACCTGCATAAACGACTGCTTGGTGCAGCCCCATCCAGAGCCCTATTCCTCGATCACTTCGTACGTCACTCTGAAATAGCTGTCTTCTTTACCGATGGATCTAGAACTGAACATGGCACGGCATATGCAGCCGTCCATGGGTTAAACATACTAGCGGTCAAACTCCCTTCAGTGGCTTCGGTGTTCACAGCTGAGTTGTGTGCAATACTGTCCGCGGTGCGCGCATCTCGAGCGGTGGATACGAGTATGATCACAATCGTCTCAGACTGTCGTAGCGCCCTACAAAGTATGATAAAACCCTGCAACACCCATCCTATAATAACGCAGATCCTAACGCTGATGACTGAGATCGGAAAACATTATACATTGTGCTGGGTGCCTAGCCATGTGGGTGTGGCGGGGAACGAGAGAGCTGACGAGGCTGCACAGTCTGCCACCCAACGAGAGCGCCAGATACGCAAAGGAATGCCTCGCGGAGACTTCGCATGTGCCTTTAAAAGACTCGTCCATCAAAATTGGAATCATGACTGGCGTGAAGTGACTGAGAACAAACTCCGAGAAATTAAGGACACGACGCAACCCCTCCGAACAAGCTGCTGGACCAACCGGGAGTGGGAGATAAAGCTGTGTCGCCTCCGTATTGGACATACACTTCTAACGCATGAGTATTTGATGAACGGGACTGCGCCGCCGCAATGTCTCCAGTGTCAAGTTACTGTGAGTGTAAAACACATTCTCACCGAGTGCCAACGATATGCTGCACTAAGACGCCGTTACTTCGGTCAGAGCGAGGTGGTGATGAGCGAGTTGCTGGGAGACTCGGGCCCGGTTGAATTGGGGGGAGGCCTCTATAGGTTTCTCCAAGAAGCTGACTTATTCTATGTAATCTAATTTCCCATGAGTTCTAAATTATAAAGACAGGCAAATTGATAGTGATGCCATTTATAATTTTAGTTTGAATTGTGCTTGAAATGTAATATGTTACTGCGACTCACTGTGCGGATCACTTGTTAGTGGTAACGGTGGTTAAACAATTACAATAATAATAATAATAATGTCATTTGCAATGTCAATCGTGAGCTCGCTCCAGAGGGTGTTACGGTGAACTCAGATTTTTAGTGCGATATTTTGAGGCGGCAGAGAGAAAATTTGCGCAGGAAAATGCCAAAATTATAAAATATTTAATATGGCGGCGGCATCACGACGATGCATCTACTCCGCTTGGATGAAGACAACACAGTTTTTGACCAAAAACGATATCGCCTACACTCTTCCTTCGATCGTGCACTAGATTTAGCCCCCTTCCAGTAACTTGGCTATGTTCCTGAAAATAAAACTTCATGTGGAATGTTATCGTTACGGCATTTAGACGTACAGAATAAAAATGTAGGATGTGCTCACAACCTCCAGAAAAGGTATTTTATATTTTTCGGACATGGAAATGATGCTGGGTTCATAGTATTGATTCTCAGGGGAACTACTGTGTAGGCAGTGAGGCGTCAGCCATTAGTGGCCACAGTAAGCAAAAAATTATTAGACCTTGTCCGGAAATTTTGTAATAGCTCTTCCAGCACCTGGTGGCATTTGAGATGTCACACAAAATATAATTTACCACGTGCAATGCTATTGTAGTATTAAACATTACACTTTAACTGCTAGTTTAGGTAAAATTTAGATTTTAAAGAGAAAGATGATAATGACATACTGCAGAACAAAAACTAATCCGTTCCATAGCATTTAAACTCACTAGTGGCCACGGGGCAACTTTGGATTGAAGGAACAGCTAACTAGATCACTTTTGTCTGGCCGCTCTTCAATTGACAACACCTGATATCTCGAGGGCCCAGCGAGACATCCTGCGATCTGATCGTCCCTGGCACTGTGTGAGGCTGGGACGTTTCCTTGGCAATGAAAATAATATCATTGAATTCTGTGATTGTTGATGTGCACAAGAAACATGCTGGTATCAGAACGCCAAATGAGCTACACTCTAGCGTAGTATGAGTTCTTTTTTGTGAGGCGGTCTCAACCATCATGACCAGTATGTCACAATGATTTTTTTCCAAAAATAATAAGTCTTATCAGCAAAAGGTGAATTACTTGAAAATAATCTTGCTTCAAGAGTCAATAAACTCACAGGAGTCATTTCATTGAAACGGCAGGTAATTTTAATTGTCTATTTGTGCCTATTTTGGACGATATATCTTCAGAACCCTTCAATACAATCTCTGAGCGGCTCAATTATCGAGTTCAACTGCGCTCCGTCTCTGTTCATCTGACGAATGGCTCAGGAAACGGTGGCAGAGAGTTCTTCAAGAGACGAATAACGACTGAGAGTTGCTTGAACTTTGAGAATAAGTCGAAGTCTGGTGTAATTAGGTCAGGGCTGGATAACTTGCGTGATCTAACATTTCTTAACTGTTTTTATGCAGCTTTTCAGATAAGACATTAACGAAGAGCGGGTAAACAGAATGAGCGGCCTTGCTTCGAGTGAGGGAGCGAAATCATGTCTTTTGAATTTTTTCCGTTCGGTTTTGCAAGGAATTCATTATCATGTAGTCCTGGGACATTTAGCTCACGTGGAACTCCGGCTATGTTTAACATTTGTATGCATCTCTTGCTTGACGGACGTATGAGTTGGGTGCAAATTTTTTAAGGACCTGAAGAGGACTGGCCACTCCACTCATTTGACCGTCATTTCAATTTGGGTTCGGATTCCCCAACTCCTGTTTTATCAACAGTGGTGATATGATGCAGGAAATGTCATTATAAATTGAGTTTCAGCAATTTAAAATTCCGATCGTAACCTACAATTCCTCATCCCTGAACATCAACCTACCTGTAAACTGTGCAAGCTCTAATTCTAAAAAGGGTTACTAAGCTAGAGGACTCGATATTAATGAAATAAAAACCCGCGCTTTTTCTACAAACCTTGAGTTGCAACTGACACAACATTCGTGTTCTTTGCTGCGTTGTATTTCCAGCCTGTGCATTATTTATGAAATGATTGTATAAAGTCAGGGTATGAAGTCAGATTCATCCCATCTTTGCCGTTAGCATTGCCGAGCAAAAGAATATATTTAATGTTAAAACTGGATCTTAAATGACACGGGTCGTAAAAAGTTTGTACCAGCTTTCGTGCTATGGTCTTGGGAAAGATATAAGAGAGACGTTCTCATTACGAAACACTGCCATAGTAATTTTTATAATTGGATGTGCTTGGGCTGCGGCGGTCACACCGTCATAAAAGACGACGCAGGACTCGTAGAGCGCGACCACGTAGATTGGTCAAGGGCACTATAAGTTATTGGAAATATATAAAACGACGGCCAGCTTCAGTCGCGGGACGACGGGCCGAGCGGGAGGGCAATAAGGGCTGAATACGTCATGGTCGGAGAAAGCGGGGCCCCCACGAGAGCTCACCCCTGCATCCCTTCTCCCCACAAAACCTAACCCCCCTTTTGGGAAGGAGGCGCGAGACCAGGGGAGAGCGGGCTCAGAGAAAGGACATTCGGTCGCCGGTCGTGAGCGTGAGCAGTCAAGGGCTCGAGTCGGGAGGGACCAGAGACGGATAGAGTAAAGTAAATAATACCCGTCGAGCGGAGTTCGGGCAGTAGAGGCTCCCGTAATAGCAGTTCATAACTTAAGAGCGGCGTCTCCATTAGTGAAATTCAATACTGTGATTGTGGCAAAGCGTATGCGTGACGTTCACCTTGGATCGTGTCCCTGGGATTGTTGTCGGGCGTTTGTGATACGTCCCCTTTGGATCGTTTTCCGTGGATTGTTGTCGACGTATGCAGACGTCATAGGAAGAGTCGAGTTGTGTTCAAATACTTGTTAAACTGTCCGTGATAAGTGTCGAGACTTGCTCCCGTTTAGCGTGTTGTTGGGACAAGTTGATTGTAAAGTCTTGGTAAAGTACTCGCGGATCAGGTTAATTACCGCTAGATCGTGGCGTCAATCTCAACTCGTGAATGTGTTCGACCGGCTAGCACTGACCTAATAAATGATTAAATCGTCAGTCGTCGTCCCTTACCTCTCATCTCTCTCAGAAACTAGCGCCTGAAACACGCGCCAACCGCCGCCATTGCTACCAAGAAATACGCACGTTACCAAAAGGTTTATATATCTGAATAGAGGTGGTCGTAAAAGCTCCCGTATACGCGCTAACGCCACCCAGCTAAGTACTCAATTGACAATCGGAAACTAACGTAATTAATCTCAAATTTAGTTCCGGGTTCGCCCGGTGGTGGCAGCACGCTATCGTCATTAATTCTTATTAAACGATTCATGATTTATTCAAAATAATCGGAGAACTCAAATAACAGAAAGGAGAATTTGAAAACTCATAACTCTAGAGTGCGGAAGAAAAACCCGACTCATACAGTGGAGCCAGCGGTGTAAGCATCCCAATCTGAGAGAGAGAGAAAGAATATTGTGTTAGCAAGACAGAAGAAACAACCCATCCAGAGCAGCGAGCAGCGGCGTCCAGGATCAACAAAAAAAAACTGTAAGTAAACACCATTTCATTTCATTTCTGTGTATGTCTTCAACTGCAAATTCTTACTTATTTATTGTTCTCTGTTCGATGTGTGTCGTGTGAGTGTAGCCCCTAAAAGATATTGCGCATATCGCGGTGCAGCCAGGAAGTGTCATTTTCTGTGAGATTAGAAGCGGACCCAGCCATAAAACCTTACAGCCAGTCCTTGAGCGCGAGAAAGCCAAAAGAAAGTGCATTTCAATTTAGTAGGGATTGCTGCACCTGAGAAGTAGAAGCATCGAAGATTCTTTAGGAATAGTAGTTTTTTATGTCTGCGGAAGAAACATTTGATTCTCGGGCTCTTTGTGTTGTAAATTAGGTACATATTGGGTGAATATTGTGTTGTGAGCAGGATTGCAAATTTAGGGACTGTTCGTGCAAATCTAGTTTGCAAATAGATATTATTGTGGCATCCTACTCTGTTATTGGGGGTAAAGCAACGATTCGTCTGTAGAAACATCCATTTAAATGTTCGTGTGTTCCCTGGGAGGGAAATAATACGTAGCAAGTCCGCGTTTGTCGGTCGCTCCGTATCGGTGTTTGGGGAAGGGATCAACACTCCACATAAAAGTTATTCTGTTGTTCAAAGAAAATATATAATATTTTGTGTGTCTTGGGCTGAACTAGAGACAGTTAAAGGAATATGTACGAGTAATATTGCAAATTGAGGGAACGATTAACGTAAATATTTACGCAAAATTGCGTTAGTATATGACTCGTTTTAATTAACGGTACTTGGTAAGGAGATTCCCTCCTGACTTATGATTTGATGCCCTACGCACGAGAGTCCGCATTTCGGTAATTTTGCCAGTGGTGCCCTCATATTTCCTCTCTTGGATACACCCGAAAAATTTTTTTTGTGTGTTTATGCTTGGATACCAGTATTTATCGTAAAAATTAGAGGTTCAGTGTAGTGCGTCGTGAGTTGCAACTGCAAATAGATAGATTGAAAAAAAAGGAAATTTTGTGCTGATCATCGCGGAGTTCAAGCTGCAAAATGGGAAAGAACGAAGATAGCAACTCGGGAAGTGCTGCTGCAAATAAACAGGACGCAGGAACCGATCAAACAGCGGCAAGCGGGCCAGTGCTGGGCAAGCTTCCAAAATTCGATGGCAAGACCAACGTTGTGAAGTTCCTCAACACAGAGATAACGGTACACAGAAATCGACTGAAGCCCGCGTCATTTAAACCAGAGGAGGCTCTCGTAATACGAGACGAGCGTCCCAGCGGCAAGGGGAGGAGCGTCGAGCACGTCACCGAAGTACGTCACGAAGATAGCGATGCGGAGAGCAGCGATGACGAAATCTACGTAACAAGGCCTGAAGCACCCTCACCCCTACCCACCCCGGCAGCTAGACGTCCTTACGCTCTAAGATCCGCCGGTCCGGTAGAAGAATAGAGGAGTGGAGGAGAAGATAACATGAGCAAACTACTATGTAACAAGTAGAGAGGAGATAAGCCTACTAATTTCATGTTCTCTTTCAGATTAACCTAGTAAATAAGTAGGTAGATAAGCTGACTAATATAATTTTCTTTTCAGATTAAACCTAGCAAATAAGTAGTAGATAAGCACTAATCTAATTCTTTTACAGAATAGCTTAGCAACAACTAGGTTGGCAGGAAAATTTCTGAGTAGTCGACTGCTAAGCAAATAACTTTTAGGAATGCTAGCAGCCAGCACGAGCGACTGAGCGCAGAGCTTTAGAGCCGGCACAGGACGAGTCATAAAATCGAGAGGCATAAAGGAACTCAGTCCGGGCCTGGGAAATACGAGTAGAGACGTGGCATACAAATTATGATAACGCACTAGGAAAGGTGTATCGTGCTGGCTGCGCAATTTTGAATGACGAGAATAAAACTTAGATATAATGACTTCACATCGAAATAGGAATTTGATTGCTGGTCAATTGTTTGAGATGTATAAGGAATGAAGAGGGATTTCGAAGGAAACTAGCCGTCTAGGCAGTGATATAATTAGACAGTATTAAAATAAAAGTATAGCACAGCCGCAGCAGAGGTTCCTTCACATAATACGGCCAGTAGTGGGTACGGCTCTTTAGTCCTCTCATAACTAGTAGGTTACAACTGAGTGGACGAAGTTTTTTGAGTAGCCTGAGAAATGACTAGTTATAAGCACTAATAAACCATTGCCTTTCAGGTGTAGGTTTGAAGAGTCAGCAACTTGGATGGGAAAGGGATATATCCTTCTCGTGATTGTTTGTTAGCGTAAAAAATTCCCCGGGAAGGAATTTTTCTTGGATCGTCGGAGGGGAAGAAAATTTAAGAAATTAAATTTTTTTTTATTATTGCGTCTAAATGACGTTTTAAAAAGAGAAACCTGAGCCTGTCATGAGCCGAGTGGAGCCGATAATAAGATCGCGTATAGCAGAACCCTGAGAGTTGGGTAGAATGCTTAGCGAGACAACAGATTAAATTAAAGATGTCCATTACGGACCTAGCATAAGCTTTAACATTACGGTCTTTAAGAATAACGTAGCTTAGTGTGGAAAGGCAAGTTGGACACGCACTCGCGTGGTGGAGACTCGAGGCATGTGCCCACGGGACAATGAGAGCCACAATGGGTCATAAAATCTAAAGGCGCTGCAGTGCGGAGACGCATGTAACCTGAGAGAGAGCCGGCTTCAAGATTAGAGAAGGCAGTCTGAGCAGAGAGAAGCGCACAGCGATTCGTGTGCGATGCTAATTACGAGATAGATGGGAGAACAAAGTAAATGGAGATGAGCAAAAAGAATATAGATAACAGAGATGGACGGCTCCTGTGCTGAGAAATCAGAGCGTGAACCGCACCGAACCGACGCTAGAGCTGAAATATTTAATGATAAATGTACTAAGGTTATTTTGAAGATTTTCAGGAAGGCGACAGCGAGCGAGGTGCGGGCGTGTGCGTGTGCTAAAGAGCACCACAGCGGCATCCAGCAGAACGGAAGTAGCAGACGACGTAAGAGAGAGCGGAGAGGCATTCGGAAATGGTAAGATCGGGAATACCCCTGCGCGTAGGAAACACGTGCGTGAACTGGGGAGAGCGTTATGAATGCCTGGTCTGCTAATGAGCGTTGGAGTGATACGGCGTGAAGCATGACTGAGAGGGATTGATGGGCCATCCAGAGGCATGTGCGCAATGCTTGAGGCATCGCAGCGGTTACCGATACCATGAGATTTGAAGATTAAAAAGATAAGTCGTGTGCGACTGGTACATAAAATATATTGCAAACAAGGGACGCCTGAGTATTGCACCCATACGAAATTTATGCTTGCTTTTCACGAGAGATCAGCAAATGCCAGTCAATAACAAAAAAAAAACAGTCAGCTGACACGGAAAGAAGAGGAATTAGGAAAATTCATCCATCATTTAATCATAAGGACCTGCACCACAAAGAATAAAAGAATGTGCGTGTGTTGTCAGAGTGGGTGCTATGTCGTGTGCAGGAGTATGTGCTGTATCGTGGGCAGGAGTATGTGCTGTGTAGTGTGCAGGAGTGTGGGGACTTAGTCATTCAAGTCTGCTAGGACTTGTTATGTTCATGAATTCCACAATCATATATCATTCATCAGGTAACATACGCGCTCATTATGAGGCGAAGAAAGAAAAATTTTTGAAAATAGGCTCTATATTGATGTCTAACCCATGTAGCAAAATTAATGCCCGACCGTGTGCCGTAGGAAACGGCGACGTACATGCATCGAGGGCGGAGACGGAGGCCGAGTGAAGTGGTGCGCCAGCTCGGGACATACGTCGCAGCGCGCAACTACGAGACGTCGCTGTGGCTACCAGACGGGAGTCTGGAGAGCGTCTCGGAGGATGCGGACTGGGCGCGAGCGGCTGCGACCCTGGCGGGGCACCCGCTCATCGTCCACTTCGTCCCGAGGCCGGGAGTACACCTAGCGGGGACGACCCTCAACGAAGTCATCAGACACCTGGTCGTGCCCCGCGATGATGGAGAAATTGAAGCAAGGACGTCAGGCACGCGGATCTCATCCGCATGGGTGTTCCCCTACTACCTTTGGGCAGAACAACTGCGACATCAGGAATTCCGACTGATGATCAGTCGCTAACAACGGTTATAGCGCGGAACACTGTAATGCAAGATTCATGGTCGTAGTAGCTGCGAGTCGCTGGGCGTCACCCACGGCTGTAGTAATGTCTCCGCGAGCTAGGCGAAATACTGAAATACGTGTCTCATGTTAAAGTAGGGTCATTGCAATTTATTGATGTCTTCGGGAAATATTAGGGGCACTCGCGAGTCATATCTTCATTGTCTGTCGTCTTGTTTTTCGGTGTCGTTCCGGGGTGCTTTGTATCAGTGTTCGCCAGTCGGGTAAGAAATGCACTGAGGCCAAGACATAGAAAAAGAAATTATGTCATAATTTCTTTTTGCGCAAGTGGGGGAAGGGTGTATAAAGTCAGGGTATGAAGTCAGATTCATCCCATCTTTGCCGTTAGCATTGCCGAGCAAAAGAATATATTTAATGTTAAGACTGGATCTTAAATGACACGGGTCGTAAAAAGTTTGTACCAGCTTTCGTGCTATGGTCTTGGGAAAGATATAAGAGAGACGTTCTCATTACGAAACACTGCCATAGTAAATTTAATAATTGGATGTGCTTGGGCTGCGGCGGTCACACCGTCATAAAAGACGACGCAGGACTCGTAGAGCGCGACCACGTAGATTGGTCAAGGGCACTATAAGTTATTGTAAATATATAAAACGACGGCCAGCTTCAGTCGCGGGACGACGGGCCGAGCGGGAGGGCAATAAGGGCTGAATACGTCATGGTCGGAGAAAGCGGGGCCCCCACGAGAGCTCACCCCTGCATCCCTTCTCCCCACAAAACCTAACCCCCCTTTTGGGAAGGAGGCGCGAGACCAGGGGAGAGCGGGCTCAGAGAAAGGACATTCGGTCGCCGGTCGTGAGCGTGAGCAGTCAAGGGCTCGAGTCGGGAGGGACCAGAGACGGATAGAGTAAAGTAAATAATACCCGTCGAGCGGAGTTCGGGCAGTAGAGGCTCCCGTAATAGCAGTTCATAACTTAAGAGCGGCGTCTCCATTAGTGAAATTCAATACTGTGATTGTGGCAAAGCGTATGCGTGACGTTCACCTTGGATCGTGTCCCTGGGATTGTTGTCGGGCGTTTGTGATACGTCCCCTTTGGATCGTTTTCCGTGGATTGTTGTCGACGTATGCAGACGTCATAGGAAGAGTCGAGTTGTGTTCAAATACTTGTTAAACTGTCCGTGATAAGTGTCGAGACTTGCTCCCGTTTAGCGCGTTGTTGGGACAAGTTGATTGTAAAGTCTTGGTAAAGTACTCGCGGATCAGGTTAATTACCGCTAGATCGTGGCGTCAATCTCAACTCGTGAATGTGTTCGACCGGCTAGCACTGACCTAATAAATGATTAAATCGTCAGTCGTCGTCCCTTACCTCTCATCTCTCTCAGAAACTAGCGCCTGAAACACGCGCCAACCGCCGCCATTGCTACCAAGAAATACGCACGTTACCAAAAGGTTTATATATCTGAATAGGGGTGGTCGTAAAAGCTCCCGTATACGCGCTAACGCCACCCAGCTAAGTACTCAATTGACAATCGGAAACTAACGTAATTAATCTCAAATTTAGTTCCGGGTTCGCCCGGTGGTGGCAGCACGCTATCGTCATTAATTCTTATTAAACGATTCATGATTTATTCAAAATAATCGGAGAACTCAAATAACAGAAAGGAGAATTTGAAAACTCATAACTCTAGAGTGCGGAAGAAAAACCCGACACATACATGATCTTCGCAGGCTGAATGGTTCAGTATTGTGCGCTAGCTTTGCAAGAAAAAAATATTAAGAATTCTTATTGCAATGCAACCGATGTATTTTGCGACGATGTACGACTAACTTTGCAAGGCTACTTTATACGACACACGAACTTGACAAAATACCCCCAGAGTGACCCAACTCCAGGTTATAGTGGGGCTGTGCGACGACTGGGCGATTTGACCAGTCGAGGATCCTATCCTCTAAACTGAGATGAAAACAGATGTTGAAATCATTCCAGCTCGTCAGGATTACAAACACGAGGCAGCGGGCAGGCTGGACACACCCTCAACTAACGCAGGGCGGCAGGGACGCTGGAGGCCCGTGGTAGTTGGGAGCCCTCGATTGTCTGCTGCTGACTCTCTGTGTACTTGCGTGGCACGGGGCCGTCAGACGCGCGCTGTGCTTGCTGGACGCTATCTCAGAGAAATCATCAGTCAGACTGTGAATTGTTTCAAAACTTGCATGCCGAGCATTTAATCGTGGCTGTTGTACACTACTTTCTTTTTTCACTTAATGAAAGGCAGTCAGTTACATATACTATGCTCGTTTTCGAACGAGTGAAAGATACGCAGGAATTTTTACTTCCAAAGATTGTAACACTTATGTCCCATCAGATGTCTTGGCTTCTATCGAATATGCAGATAAATCGTCGTAAATCTTGAAAGGCTATTCAAAAAATAGAATCTAGCATTGTTATTGCGCATGCACTCCTAATTTTATGCATTATTCAGTATTTACTCTTACGTGGATTCGTTATCAGTGGAGGATTACAACGGTGAGTTAAGTCTGGACTGGGAAAAAATAAGTTACGTGCAAAATTTAGTTCGTACGTTATCGTTCATTGACTCCTCGCTAGGCAAGAACGAATTAGCTCGTACATACCCAATTTGTCTATTTCAAAGCGCGACTGGTAAATCCAAAACAAGATGTATTAAAAACAGCTACAGACAAATTAACCAGTCGATTCAGAACGTATCTAAACTACGTGTGTACCCAGCCTAAAAGATACTACAAAAAAGCCGCAAAATATACACTTCCAGTCGTTCAATAGCAATCGGTGGCGAGGAGGTTAATCAGGAGGTGCTCACAACCTCCGGAATAGGCTGCGCTGCGAGACAGCGTCGAGTTGGGCCGCAACTCCGGCGTGCTTGCAAAAATGCGCAGAGAATTACTATTTTGCCAAATTCGAATGGGGCAGACGTTCTTCGTTTTTATGCGAGCGCACCTAAATGAGGCATCAATGTATTGCGGTCGTAATGTTGGCATTTGAGCCGAGTGAGATGGAGGAGAAAATGAAATGTGGACGTATATTTCCTCCAACGCCAGCAGCGTGTAAGTCAGCTAAACAGTCAGCGTGTAAATCGGCCAAATAGTCAGCGCGTGAGTCAACGCAACAGCCAGCGTGTAAATCAGCGAAACACCGTGTAAGTCAGCTGCACAGCCAGCAGCGTGTAAGTCAGCTGCACAGCCAGCGGCGTGGACGTCAGCTGCACAGCCAGCAGTGTGTACGTCAGCTGCACAGCCAGCAGTGTGTACGTTAGCTGCACAGCCAGCAGCGTGTACGTCAGCTGCAAAGCCAGCAGTGTGTACGTCAGCTGCACAGCCAGCAGCGTGGACGTCAGCTGCACAGCCAGCAGTGTGTACGTCAGCTGCACAGCAAACAGTGTGTACGTCAGCTGCATAGCCAGCGGCGCGGACGTCAGCTGCACAGCCAGCAGTGTGTACGTCAGCTGCACAGCCAGCGGTGTGTACGTCAGCTGCACAGCCAGCAGCGTGTACGTCAGCTGCACAGCCAGCAGTGTGTACGTCAGCTGCACAGCCAGCAGCGTGTAAGTCAGCTGCACAACCAGCAGTGTGTACGTCAGCTGCACAGCCAGCAGTGTGTGCGTCAGCTGCACAGCCAGCAATGTGTTCGTCAGCTGCACAACCAGCAACGTGTACGTCAGCTGCACAGCTAGCAGTGTGTACGTCAGCTGCACAGCCAGCAGTGTGTACGTCAGCTGCACAGCCAGCAGCGTGTGCGTCAGCTGCACAGCCAGCGGCGTGGACGTCAGCTGCACAGCCAGCAGTGTGTACGTCAGCTGCAGAGCCAGCAGTGTGTACGTCAGCTGCACAGCCAGCAGCGTGTACGTCAGCTGCACAGCCAGCAGTGTGTACGTTAGCTGCACAGCCAGCATTGTGTACGTCAGCTGCACAGCCAGCAGAGTGTACGTCAGCTGCACAGCCAGTAGCGTGTACGTCAGCTGCACAGCCAGCAGTGTGTACGTCAGCTGCACAGCCATTAGCGTGTACGTCAGCTGCACAGCCAGCAGTGTGTACGTCAGCTGCACAGCCAGTAGCGTGTACGTCAGCTGCACAGCCAGTAGCGTGTACGTCAGCTGCACATACAGCAGTGTGTACGTCAGCTGCACAGCCAGCAGTGTGTACGTCAGCTGCACAGCCAGTAGCGTGTACGTCAGCTGCACAGCCAGCAGTGTGTACGTCAGCTGCACAGCCATTAGCGTGTACGTCAGCTGCACATACAGCAGTGTGTACGTCAGCTGCACAGCCATTAGCGTGTACGTCAGCTGCACAGCCAGTAGCGTGTACGTCAGCTGCACATACAGCAGTGTGTACGTCAGCTGCACAGCCATTAGCGTGTACGTCAGCTGCACAGTCAGTAGCGTGTACGTCAGCTGCACGTACAGCAGTGTGTACGTCAGCTGCACAGCCAGCAGTGTGTACGTCAGCTGCACAGCCATTTACGTGTACGTCAGCTGCACATACAGCAGTGTGTACCTCAGCTGCACAGCCAGCAGTGTGTACGTCAGCTGCACATACAGCAGTGTGTACGTCAGCTGCACATACAGCAGTGTGTACGTCAGCTGCACAGCCAGCAGTGTGTACGTCAGCTGCACCGCCATTAGCGTGTATGTCAGCTGCACATACAGCAGTGTGTACGTCAGCTGCACCGCCATTAGCGTGTACGTCAGCTGCACAGCCAGTAGCGTGTACGTCAGCTGCACAGCCAGTAGCGTGTACGTCAGCTGCACAGCCAGTAGCGTGTACGTCAGCTGCACATACAGCAGTGTGTACGTCAGCTGCACAGCCAGCAGCGTGTACGTCAGCTGCACAGCCAGTAGCGTGTACGTCAGCTGCACAGCCAGTAGCGTGTACGTCAGCTGCACAGCCAGTAGCGTGTACGTCAGCTGCACAGCCAGCAGCGTGTACGTCAGCTGCACAACCAGTAGCGTGTACGTCAGCTGCACATACAGCAGCCTGTACGTCAGCTGCACAGCCAGTAGCGTGTACGTCAGCTGCACAGCCAGTAGCGTGTACGTCAGCTGCACAGCCAGCAGCGTGTACGTCAGCTGCACAGCCAGTAGCGTGTACGTCAGCTGCACAGCCAGCAGTGTGTACGTCAGCTGCACAGCCAGCAGTGTGTACGTCAGCTGCACAGCCAGCAGTGTGTACGTCAGCTGCACAGCCAGCAATGTGTACGTCAGCTGCACAGCCAGCAGTGTGTACGTCAGCTGCACAGCCAGCAGTGTGTACGTCAGCTGCACAGCAGCAGTGTGTACGTCAGCTGCACAGCCAGTAGCGTGTACGTCAGCTGCACAGCCAGCAGTGTGTACGTCAGCTGCACAGCCAGCAGTGTGTACGACAGCTGC
Source organism: Morinoia aosen (assembly GCA_030386875.1). Classification (NCBI taxonomy): domain Eukaryota; kingdom Metazoa; phylum Arthropoda; class Malacostraca; order Amphipoda; family Talitridae; genus Morinoia; species Morinoia aosen. The sequence goes on along the minus strand of CM059572.1, from coordinate 77,969,204 downwards.
ACAGCCAGTAGTGTGTACGTCAGCTGCACAGCCAGCAGTGTGTACGTCAGCTGCACAGCCAGCAGTGTGTACGTCAGCTGCACAGCCAGCAGTGTGTACGTCAGCTGCACAGCCAGCAGTGTGTACGTCAGCTGCACAGCCAGCAGTGTGTACGTCAGCTGCACAGCCAGCAGTGTGTACGTCAGCTGCACAGCCAGCAGTGTGTACGTCAGCTGCACAGCCAGCAGTGTGTACGTCAGCTGCACAGCCAGCAGTGTGTACGTCAGCTGCACAGCCAGCAGCGTATGAGAGAAGAATTAAAAAGTGTCGAGGAAAGATGCATGGGAGGATGCACCCTTGTCGCTGGCGACAAGGGTGCTAACACACAGAAAGAGATGTGGAACAGGGAGGAGACAGTGAAGGATGTATGGGAGGATGGAAGGGTGCTAACACACAGACAGAGATGTGGAACAGGGAGGAGACAGTGAAGGATGTATGGGAGGATGGAAGGGTGCTAACACACAGACAGAGATGTGGAACAGGGAGGAGACAGTGAAGGATGTATGGGAGGATGGAAGGATGCTAACACACAGAAAGAGATGTGGAACAGGGAGGAGACAGTGAAGGATGTATGGGAGGATGGAAGGGTGCTAACACACAGACAGAGATGTGGAACAGGGAGGAGACAGTGAAGGATGTATGGGAGGATGGAAGGGTGCTAACACACAGAAAGAGATGTGGAACAGGGAGGAGACAGTGAAGGATGTATGGGAGGATGGAAGGGTGCTAACACACAGAAAGAGATGTGGAACAGGGAGGAGACAGTGAAGGATGTATGGGAGGATGGAAGGGTGCTAACACACAGAAAGAGATGTGGAACAGGGAGGAGACAGTGAAGGATGTATGGGAGGATGGAAGGGTGCTAACACACAGACAGAGATGTGGAACAGGGAGGAGACAGTGAAGGATGTATGGGAGGATGGAAGGGTGCTAACACACAGAAAGAGATGTGGAACAGGGAGGAGACAGTGAAGGATGTATGGGAGGATGGAAGGGTGCTAACACACAGAAAGAGATGTGGAACAGGGAGGAGACAGTGAAGGATGTATGGGAGGATGGAAGGGTGCTAACACACAGAAAGAGATGTGGAACAGGGAGGAGACAGTGAAGGATGTATGGGAGGATGGAAGGGTGCTAACACACAGAAAGAGATGTGGAACAGGGAGGAGACAGTGAAGGGTGTATGGGAGGATGGAAGGGTGCTAACACACAGAAAGAGATGTGGAACAGGGAGGAGACAGTGAAGGATGTATGGGAGGATGGAAGGGTGCTAACACACAGAAAGAGATGTGGAACAGGGAGGAAACAGTGAAGGATGTATGGGAGGATGGAAGGGTGATAACACACAGAAAGAGATGTGGAACAGGGAGGAGACAGTGAAGGATGTATGGGAGGATGGAAGGGTGCTAACACACAGAAAGAGATGTGGAACAGGGAGGAGACAGTGAAGGATGTATGGGAGGATGGAAGGGTGATAACACACAGAAAGAGATGTGGAACAGGGAGGAGACAGTGAAGGATGTATGGGAGGATGGAAGGGTGCTAACACACAGAAAGAGATGTGGAACAGGGAGGAGACAGTGAAGGATGCATGGGAGGATGGAAGGGTGCTAACACACAGAAAGAGATGTGGAACAGGGAGGAGACAGAGAAGGATGTATGGGAGGATGGAAGGGTGCTAACACACAGACAGAGATGTGGAACAGGGAGGAGACAGTGAAGGATGTATGGGAGGATGGAAGGGTGCTAACACACAGAAAGAGATGTGGAACAGGGAGGAGACAGTGAAGGATGTATGGGAGGATGGAAGGGTGCTAACACACAGACAGAGATGTGGAACAGGGAGGAGACAGTGAAGGATGTATGGGAGGATGGAAGGGTGCTAACACACAGAAAGAGATGTGGAACAGGGAGGAGACAGTGAAGGATGTATGGGAGGATGGAAGGGTGCTAACACACAGAAAGAGATGTGGACCAGGGAGGAGACAGTGAAGGATGTATGGGAGGATGGAAGGGTGCTAACACACAGAAAGAGATGTGGAACAGGGAGGAGACAGTGAAGGATGTATGGGAGGATGGAAGGGTGATAACACACAGAGAGAGATGTGGAACAGGGAGGAGACAGTGAAGGATGTATGGGAGGATGGAAGGGTGCTAACACACAGAAAGAGATGTGGAACAGGGAGGAGACAGTGAAGGATGTATGGGAGGATGGAAGGGTGCTAACACACAGACAGAGATGTGGAACAGGGAGGAGACAGTGAAGGATGTATGGGAGGATGGAAGGGTGCTAACACACAGAAAGAGATGTGGAACAGGGAGGAGACAGTGAAGGATGTATGGGAGGATGGAAGGGTGCTAACACACAGAAAGAGATGTGGAACAGGGAGGAGACAGTGAAGGATGTATGGGAGGATGGAAGGGTGCTAACACACAGACAGAGATGTGGAACAGGGAGGAGACAGTGAAGGATGTATGGGAGGATGGAAGGGTGCTAACACACAGACAGAGATGTGGAACAGGGAGGAGACAGTGAAGGATGTATGGGAGGATGGAAGGGTGCTAACACACAGACAGAGATGTGGAACAGGGAGGAGACAGTGAAGGATGTATGGGAGGATGGAAGGGTGCTAACACACAGACAGAGATGTGGAACAGGGAGGAGACAGTGAAGGATGTATGGGAGGATGGAAGGGTGCTAACACACAGAAAGAGATGTGGAACAGGGAGGAGACAGTGAAGGATGTATGGGAGGATGGAAGGGTGATAACACACAGAAAGAGATGTGGAACAGGGAGGAGACAGTGAAGGATGTATGGGAGGATGGAAGGGTGATAACACACAGAAAGAGATGTGGAACAGGGAGGAGACAGTGAAGGATGTATGGGAGGATGGAAGGGTGCTAACACACAGACAGAGATGTGGAACAGGGAGGAGACAGTGAAGGATGTATGGAAGGATGGAAGGGTGCTAACACACAGACAGAGATGTGGAACAGGGAGGAGACAGTGAAGGATGTATGGGAGGATGGAAGGGTGCTAACACACAGAAAGAGATGTGGAACAGGGAGGAGACAGTGAAGGATGTATGGGAGGATGGAAGGGTGCTAACACACAGACAGAGATGTGGAACAGGGAGGAGACAGTGAAGGATGTATGGGAGGATGGAAGGGTGCTAACACACAGAAAGAGATGTGGAACAGGGAGGAGACAGTGAAGGATGTATGGGAGGATGGAGGGGTGATAACACACAGAAAGAGATGTGGAACAGGGAGGAGACAGTGAAGGATGTATGGGAGGATGGAAGGGTGCCAACACACAGAAAGAGATGTGGAACAGGGAGGAGACAGTGAAGGATGTATGGGAGGATGGAAGGGTGCTAACACACAGAAAGAGATGTGGAACAGGGAGGAGACAGTGAAGGATGTATGGGAGGATGGAAGGGTGCTAACACACAGAAAGAGATGTGGAACAGGGAGGAGACAGTGAAGGATGTATGGGAGGATGGAAGGGTGATAACACACAGAAAGAGATGTGGAACAGGGAGGAGACAGTGAAGGATGTATGGGAGGATGGAAGGGTGCTAACACACAGAAAGAGATGTGGAACAGGGAGGAGACAGTGAAGGATGTATGGGAGGATGGAAGGGTGCTAACACACAGACAGAGATGTGGAACAGGGAGGAGACAGTGAAGGATGTATGGGAGGATGGAAGGGTGCTAACACACAGACAGAGATGTGGAACAGGGAGGAGACAGTGAAGGATGTATGGGAGGATGGAAGGGTGCTAACACACAGACAGAGATGTGGAACAGGGAGGAGACAGTGAAGGATGTATGGGAGGATGGAAGGGTGCTAACACACAGACAGAGATGTGGAACAGGGAGGAGACAGTGAAGGATGCATGGGAGGATGGAAGGGTGCTAACACACAGAAAGAGATGTGGAACAGGGAGGAGACAGTGAAGGATGTATGGGAGGATGGAAGGGTGCTAACACACAGAAAGAGATGTGGAACAGGGAGGAGACAGTGAAGGATGTATGGGAGGATGGAAGGGTGCTAACACACAGACAGAGATGTGGAACAGGGAGGAGACAGTGAAGGATGTATGGGAGGATGGAAGGGTGCTAACACACAGAAAGAGATGTGGAACAGGGAGGAGACAGTGAAGGATGTATGGGAGGATGGAAGGGTGCTAACACACAGACAGAGATGTGGAACAGGGAGGAGACAGTGAAGGATGTATGGGAGGATGGAAGGGTGCTAACACACAGAAAGAGATGTGGAACAGGGAGGGGACAGTGAAGGATGTATGGGAGGATGGAAGGGTGCTAACACACAGAAAGAGATGTGGAACAGGGAGGAGACAGTGAAGGATGTATGGGAGGATGGAAGGGTGATAACACACAGAAAGAGATGTGGAACAGGGAGGAGACAGTGAAGGATGTATGGAAGGATGGAAGGGTGCTAACACACAGACAGAGATGTGGAACAGGGAGGAGACAGTGAAGGATGTATGGGAGGATGGAAGGGTGCTAACACACAGACAGAGATGTGGAACAGGGAGGAGACAGTGAAGGATGTATGGGAGGATGGAAGGGTGCTAACACACAGACAGAGATGTGGAACAGGGAGGAGACAGTGAAGGATGTATGGGAGGATGGAAGGGTGCTAACACACAGAAAGAGATGTGGAACAGGGAGGAGACAGTGAAGGATGTATGGGAGGATGGAAGGGTGATAACACACAGAAAGAGATGTGGAACAGGGAGGAGACAGTGAAGGATGTATGGGAGGATGGAAGGGTGCTAACACACAGACAGAGATGTGGAACAGGGAGGAGACAGTGAAGGATGTATGGGAGGATGGAAGGGTGCTAACACACAGACAGAGATGTGGAACAGGGAGGAGACAGTGAAGGATGTATGGGAGGATGGAAGGGTGCTAACACACAGACAGAGATGTGGAACAGGGAGGAGACAGTGAAGGATGTATGGGAGGATGGAAGGGTGCTAACACACAGACAGAGATGTGGAACAGGGAGGAGACAGTGAAGGATGTATGGGAGGATGGAAGGGTGATAACACACAGACAGAGATGTGGAACAGGGAGGAGACAGTGAAGGATGTATGGGAGGATGGAAGGGTGCTAACACACAGACAGAGATGTGGAACAGGGAGGAGACAGTGAAGGATGTATGGGAGGATGGAAGGGTGCTAACACACAGAAAGAGATGTGGAACAGGGAGGAGACAGTGAAGGATGTATGGGAGGATGGAAGGGTGATAACACACAGAAAGAGATGTGGAACAGGGAGGAGACAGTGAAGGATGTATGGGAGGATGGAAGGGTGCTAACACACAGACAGAGATGTGGAACAGGGAGGAGACAGTGAAGGATGCATGGGAGGATGGAAGGGTGCTAACACACAGAAAGAGATGTGGAACAGGGAGGAGACAGTGAAGGATGTATGGGAGGATGGAAGGGTGCTAACACACAGAAAGAGATGTGGAACAGGGAGGAGACAGTGAAGGATGTATGGGAGGATGGAAGGGTGCTAACACACAGACAGAGATGTGGAACAGGGAGGAGACAGTGAAGGATGTATGGGAGGATGGAAGGGTGCTAACACACAGAAAGAGATGTGGAACAGGGAGGAGACAGTGAAGGATGTATGGGAGGATGGAAGGGTGCTAACACACAGAAAGAGATGTGGAACAGGGAGGAGACAGTGAAGGATGTATGGGAGGATGGAAGGGTGCTAACACACAGAAAGAGATGTGGAACAGGGAGGAGACAGTGAAGGATGTATGGGAGGATGGAAGGGTGCTAACACACAGAAAGAGATGTGGAACAGGGAGGAGACAGTGAAGGATGTATGGGAGGATGGAAGGGTGATAACACACAGACAGAGATGTGGAACAGGGAGGAGACAGTGAAGGATGTATGGGAGGATGGAAGGGTGCTAACACACAGACAGAGATGTGGAACAGGGAGGAGACAGTGAAGGATGCATGGGAGGATGGAAGGGTGCTAACACACAGAAAGAGATGTGGAACAGGGAGGAGACAGTGAAGGATGTATGGGAGGATGGAAGGGTGCTAACACACAGAAAGAGATGTGGAACAGGGAGGAGACAGTGAAGGATGTATGGGAGGATGGAAGGGTGCTAACACACAGACAGAGATGTGGAACAGGGACGAGACAGTGAAGGATGTATGGGAGGATGGAAGGGTGCTAACACACAGAAAGAGATGTGGAACAGGGAGGAGACAGTGAAGGATGTATGGGAGGATGGAAGGGTGCTAACACACAGAAAGAGATGTGGAACAGGGAGGAGACAGTGAAGGATGTATGGGAGGATGGAAGGGTGCTAACACACAGAAAGAGATGTGGAACAGGGAGGAGACAGTGAAGGATGTATGGGAGGATGGAAGGGTGCTAACACACAGACAGAGATGTGGAACAGGGAGGAGACAGTGAAGGATGTATGGGAGGATGGAAGGGTGCTAACACACAGAAAGAGATGTGGAACAGGGAGGAGACAGTGAAGGATGTATGGGAGGATGGAAGGGTGCTAACACACAGAAAGAGATGTGGAACAGGGAGGAGACAGTGAAGGATGTATGGGAGGATGGAAGGGTGCTAACACACAGAAAGAGATGTGGAACAGGGAGGAGACAGTGAAGGATGTATGGGAGGATGGAAGGGTGCTAACACACAGACAGAGATGTGGAACAGGGAGGAGACAGTGAAGGATGTATGGGAGGATGGAAGGGTGCTAACACACAGAAAGAGATGTGGAACAGGGAGGAGACAGTGAAGGATGTATGGGAGGATGGAAGGGTGCTAACACACAGACAGAGATGTGGATCAGGGAGGAGACAGTGAAGGATGTATGGGAGGATGGAAGGGTGATAACACACAGACAGAGATGTGGAACAGGGAGGAGACAGTGAAGGATGTATGGGAGGATGGAAGGGTGCTAACACACAGAAAGAGATGTGGAACAGGGAGGAGACAGTGAAGGATGTATGGGAGGATGGAAGGGTGCTAACACACAGACAGAGATGTGGAACAGGGAGGAGACAGTGAAGGGTGTATGGGAGGATGGAAGGGTGATAACACACAGAAAGAGATGTGGAACAGGGAGGAGACAGTGAAGGATGTATGGGAGGATGGAAGGGTGCTAACACACAGACAGAGATGTGGAACAGGGAGGAGACAGTGAAGGATGTATGGGAGGATGGAAGGGTGCTAACACACAGAAAGAGATGTGGAACAGGGAGGAGACAGTGAAGGATGTATGAGAGGATGGAAGGGTGCTAACACACAGACAGAGATGTGGAACAGGGAGGAGACAGTGAAGGATGTATGGGAGGATGGAAGGGTGCTAACACACAGAAAGAGATGTGGAACAGGGAGGAGACAGTGAAGGATGTATGGGAGGATGGAAGGGTGCTAACACACAGAAAGAGATGTGGAACAGGGAGGAGACAGTGAAGGATGTATGGGAGGATGGAAGGGTGCTAACACACAGACAGAGATGTGGAACAGGGAGGAGACAGTGAAGGATGTATGGGAGGATGGAAGGGTGATAACACACAGACAGAGATGTGGAACAGGGAGGAGACAGTGAAGGATGTATGGGAGGATGGAAGGGTGATAACACACAGACAGAGATGTGGAACAGGGAGGAGACAGTGAAGGATGTATGGGAGGATGGAAGGGTGCTAACACACAGACAGAGATGTGGAACAGGGAGGAGACAGTGAAGGATGTATGGGAGGATGGAAGGGTGCTAACACACAGACAGAGATGTGGAACAGGGAGGAGACAGTGAAGGATGTATGGGAGGATGGAAGGGTGCTAACACACAGACAGAGATGTGGAACAGGGAGGAGACAGTGAAGGATGTATGGGAGGATGGAAGGGTGATAACACACAGAAAGAGATGTGGAACAGGGAGGAGACAGTGAAGGATGTATGGGAGGATGGAAGGGTGCTAACACACAGAAAGAGATGTGGAACAGGGAGGAGACAGTGAAGGATGTATGGGAGGATGGAAGGGTGCTAACACACAGACAGAGATGTGGAACAGGGAGGAGACAGTGAAGGATGTATGGGAGGATGGAAGGGTGATAACACACAGACAGAGATGTGGAACAGGGAGGAGACAGTGAAGGATGTATGGGAGGATGGAAGGGTGATAACACACAGACAGAGATGTGGAACAGGGAGGAGACAGTGAAGGATGTATGGGAGGATGGAAGGGTGCTAACACACAGACAGAGATGTGGAACAGGGAGGAGACAGTGAAGGATGTATGGGAGGATGGAAGGGTGCTAACACACAGACAGAGATGTGGAACAGGGAGGAGACAGTGAAGGATGTATGGGAGGATGGAAGGGTGCTAACACACAGACAGAGATGTGGAACAGGGAGGAGACAGTGAAGGATGTATGGGAGGATGGAAGGGTGGTAACACACAGACAGAGATGTGGAACAGGGAGGAGACAGTGAAGGATGTATGGGAGGATGGAAGGGTGATAACACACAGACAGAGATGTGGAACAGGGAGGAGACAGTGAAGGATGTATGGGAGGATGGAAGGGTGCTAACACACAGACAGAGATGTGGAACAGGGAGGAGACAGTGAAGGATGTATGGGAGGATGGAAGGGTGATAACACACAGACAGAGATGTGGAACAGGGAGGAGACAGTGAAGGATGTATGGGAGGATGGAAGGGTGCTAACACACAGACAGAGATGTGGAACAGGGAGGAGACACTGAAGGATGTATGGGAGGATGGAAGGGTGATAACACACAGAAAGAGATGTGGAACAGGGAGGAGACAGTGAAGGATGTATGGGAGGATGGAAGGGTGCTATCACACAGACAGAGATGTGGAACAGGGAGGAGACAGTGAAGGATGTATGGGAGGATGGAAGGGTGCTAACACACAGACAGAGATGTGGAACAGGGAGGAGACAGTGAAGGATGTATGGGAGGATGGAAGGGTGCTAACACACAGACAGAGATGTGGAACAGGGAGGAGACAGTGAAGGATGTATGGGAGGATGGAAGTGTGCTAACACACAGAAAGAGATGTGGAACAGGGAGGAGACAGTGAAGGATGTATGGGAGGATGGAAGGGTGCTAACACACAGAAAGAGATGTGGAACAGGGAGGAGACAGTGAAGGATGCATGGGAGGATGAAAGGGTGCTAACACACAGAAAGAGATGTGGAACAGGGAGGAGACAGTGTAGGATGCATGGGAGGATGGAAGGGTGCTAACACACAGAAAGAGATGTGGAACAGGGAGGAGACAGTGAAGGATGCATGGGAGGATGGAAGGGTGCTAACACACAGAAAGAGATGTGGAACAGGGAGGAGACAGTGAAGGATGCATGGGAGGATGGAAGGGTGCTAACACACAGAAAGAGATGTGGAACAGGGAGGAGACAGTGAAGGATGTATGGGAGGATGGAAGGGTGCTAACACACAGAAAGAGATGTGGAACAGGGAGGAGACAGTGAAGGATGCATGGGAGGATGGAAGGGTGCTAACACACAGAAAGAGATGTGGAACAGGGAGGAGACAGTGAAGGATGTATGGGAGGATGGAAGGGTGCTAACACACAGAAAGAGATGTGGAACAGGGAGGAGACAGTGAAGGATGTATGGGAGGATGGAAGGGTGCTAACACACAGACAGAGATGTGGAACAGGGAGGAGACAGTGAAGGATGTATGGGAGGATGGAAGGGTGCTAACACACAGAAAGAGATGTGGAACAGGGAGGAGACAGTGAAGGATGCATGGGAGGATGGAAGGGTGCTAACACACAGAAAGAGATGTGGAACAGGGAGGAGACAGTGAAGGATGTATGGGAGGATGGAAGGGTGCTAACACAAAGACAGAGATGTGGAACAGGGAGGAGACAGTGAAGGATGCATGGGAGGATGGAAGGGTGCTAACACACAGACAGAGATGTGGAACAGGGAGGAGACAGTGAAGGATGTATGGGAGGATGGAAGTGTGCTAACACACAGACAGAGATGTGGAACAGGGAGGAGACAGTGAAGGATGTATGGGAGGATGGAGGGGTGCTAACACACAGACAGAGATGTGGAACAGGGAGGAGACAGTGAAGGATGTATGGGAGGATGGAAGGGTGCTAACAAACAGACAGAGATGTGGAACAGGGAGGAGACAGTGAAGGATGTATGGGAGGATGGAAGGGTGCTAACACACAGACAGAGATGTGGAACAGGGAGGAGACAGTGAAGGATGTATGGGAGGATGGAAGGGTGCTAACACACAGAGAGAGATGTGGAACAGGGAGGAGACAGTGAAGGATGTATGGGAGGATGGAAGGGTGCTAACACACAGACAGAGATGTGGAACAGGGAGGAGACAGTGAAGGATGTATGGGAGGATGGAAGGGTGCTAACACACAGAGAGAGATGTGGAACAGGGAGGAGACAGTGAAGGATGTATGGGAGGATGGAAGGGTGCTAACACACAGACAGAGATGTGGAACAGGGAGGAGACAGTGAAGGATGTATGGGAGGATGGAAGGGTGCTAACACACAGAGAGAGATGTGGAACAGGGAGGAGACAGTGAAGGATGTATGGGAGGATGGAAGGGTGCTAACACACAGAGAGAGATGTGGAACAGGGAGGAGACAGTGAAGGAAGAGAAATTTTGTGGAAACTGAACTTTGAACAGAAATATGGAACAGATATATTATGATACTAGTGTGCATGGTCCGCCAAAAATGACGGGATTCAATACCTTTCTTGCGCCAACTTTCCAGACGCGGATGACTAACAAACATATTTATCCTAACAGTACCCATGACAAAAAATGTTTTTGTACTTGCGCTGTGGTGAAACTCGTACCACAGATACGGTCATAATGGCTATCTTCATGAGCATGACAGAGAAATGGAAGAAGCGAACTCAAAATCAATAAACCTTGGGCACTGTTATAGGGAGTAGCAGGACCCGTGGGAATTCCTCGGACCTGCGGAAATTCCTAGGTGGACCTGTGTAAAAATTCTGTCGATATCACCTATCCTATCCTAATCTAACCAAACATATCCTAAGCGATCACATCCTGATACAATTCAAACATAGCAATGCATGTAAAGACCATCTTTTAATGTTACACTTAGGAATTCGGTATCCATGATACCGCACACTCAGGCATCCTATGTTTCTTAATAAGCGGACACCAAACAAAAATATATAAACAAACGTATAAATAAACACACGACGGGTATAATTAGGTTAGATGAGACCATGGCTCCGACGTAGGTGAGGCTGAGGAAAGAGTGGTGAGCAGAGAGTGGAGTGGAGGGCAGAGCGATAGAGCGGCACCGGACTGCTGGTGAGAGACGCCGAGATGTTGCAGGGAGGTGGAGGAATGGGGGAGATGCAAACAGAGAAGTGACACGAAATTAGCAGAGGGGTGAAGGGGAGGGAGGGAGGAGGTACAGGAGGGGCGAGGAGGAGGGAGGAGGTACAGGAGATGTGAGGAGGAGGGAGGAGGTACAGGAGGGGTGAGGAGGTAAAGGTACAGGGGGGTGAGGAGGGAGGAGGTACAGGAGGGGTGAGGAGGGGGGAGGTACAGAAGGGGTGAAGAGGGAGGAGGAACAGGAGGGGTGAGGAGGGAGGAGGTACAGGGGGGGTGAGCAGGAGAGAGGAGGTACAGGAGGGGTGAGGAGGGGGGAGAAACAGGAGGGGTGAGGAGGGGGAAGGTACAGGAGGGGTGGGGAGGAAGGAGGTACAGGAGGGGTGAAGAGGGAGAAGGTACAGGAGGGGTGAGGAGGAGAGAGGAGGTACAGGAGGGGTGAGGAGGGGGAAGGTACAGGAGGGGTGAGGAGGAAGGAGGTACAGGAGGGGTGAGGAGGGAGAAGGTACAGGAGGGGTGAGGAGGAGAGAGGAGGTACAGGAGGGGTGAGGAGGGGGGAGAAACAGGAGGGGTGAGGAGGGGGAAGGTACAGGAGGGGTGGGGAGGAAGGAGGTACAGGAGGGGTGAGGAGGGAGAAGGTACAGGAGGGGTGAGGAGGAGAGAGGAGGTACAGGAAGGGTAAGGAGGGGGGAGGTACAGGAAGGGTGAGGAGGAGGGAGGAGGAACAGGAGGGGTGAGGAGGGAGGAGGTACAGGAGGGGTGAGGGAGGAGGGAGGAGGTACAGGAGGGGTGAGAAGGAGGGAGGAGGTACAGGAGGGGTGAGGAGGAGAGAGGAGGTACAGGAGGGGTGAGGAGGGAGAAGGTACAGGAGGGGTGAGGAGGGAGGAGGTACTGGAGGGGTGAGGAGGAGGGAGGAGGTACAGGAGGGGAGAGGAGGAGGGAGGAGGTAAAGGAGGGGTGAGGAGGAGGGAGGAGGTACAGGAGGGGTGAGGAGGAGGGAGGAGGTAAAGGAGGGGTGATGAGGGAGGAGGTACAGGAGGGGTGAGGAGGGAGGAGGTACAGGAGGGGTGAGGAGGGAGGAGGTACAGGAGGGGTGAGGAGGGAGGAGGTACAGGAGGGGTGAGGAGGGAGGAGGTACAGGAGGGGTGAGGAGGAGGGAGGAGGTACAGGAGGGGTGAGGAGGGGGGAGGTACAGGAGCGGTGAGGAGGGAGGAGGTACAGGAGGGGTGAGGAGGAGGGAGGAGGTACAGGAGGGGTGAGGAGGGAGGAGGTACAGGAGGGGTGAGGAGGAGAGAGGAGGTACAGGAGGGGTTAGGAGGGAGGAGGTACAGGAGGGGTGAGGAGGAGGGAGGAGGTACAGGAGGGGTGAGGAGGAGAGAGGAGGTACAGGAGGGGTGAGGAGGGGGGAGGTACAGGAGGGGTGAGGAGGGAGGAGGTACAGGAGGGGGGAGGTACAGGAGGGGTGAGGAGGAGGGAGGAGGTACAGAAGGGGTGAGGAGGAGGGAGGAGGAACAGGAGGGGTGAGGAGGGAGAAGGTACAGGAGGGGTGAGGAGGGAGGAGGAACAGGAGGGGTGAGGAGGGAAGAGGTACAGGAGGGGTGAGGAGGAGGGAGGAGGTACAGGAGGGGTGAGGAGGAGAGAGGAGGTACAGGAGGGGTGGGGAGGGGGGAGGTACAGGAGGGGTGAGGAGGGAGGAGGTACAGGAGGGGGGAGGTACAGGAGGGTTGAGGAGGAGGGAGGAGGTACAGGAGGGGTGAGGAGGAGGGAGGAGGAACAGGAGGGGTGAGGAGGAGGGAGGAGGTACAGGAGGGGTGAGGAGGAGGGAGGAGGTACAGGAGGGGTGAGGAGGGAGAAGGTACAGGAGGGGTGAGGAGGAGGAAGGAGGTACAGGAGGGGTGAGGAGGAGGGAGGAGGTACAGGAGGGGTGAGGAGGAGGGAGGATTTACAGGAGGGGTGAGGAGGAGGGAGGAGTTACAGGAGGGGTGAGGAGGAGAGAGGAGGTAAAGGAGGGGTGAGGAGGAGAGAGGAGGTACAGGAGGGTTGAGAAGGGAGGAGGTACAGGAGGGGTGAGGAGGGAGGAGGTACAGGAGGGGTGAGGAGGAGAGAGGAGGTACAGGAGGGGTGAGGAGGAGAGAGGAGGTACAGGAGGGGTGAGGAGGGAGAAGGTACAGGAGGGGTGAGGAGGGAGGAGGTACTGGAGGGGTGAGGAGGAGGGAGGAGGTACAGGAGGGGAGAGGAGGAGGGAGGAGGTAAAGGAGGGGTGAGGAGGAGGGAGGAGGTACAGGAGGGGTGAGGAGGAGGGAGGAGGTAAAGGAGGGGTGAGGAGGGAGGAGGTACAGGAGGGGTGAGGAGGGAGGAGGTAAAGGAGGGGTGAGGAGGGAGGAGGTACAGGAGGGGTGAGGAGGAGGGAGGAGGTACAGGAGGGGTGAGGAGGGGGGAGGTACAGGAGGGGTGAGGAGGGAGGAGGTACAGGAGGGGTGAGGAGGGAGGAGGGACAGGAGGGGTGAGGAGGAGGGAGGAGGTACAGGAGGGGAGAGGAGGGAGTAGGTACTGGAGGGGTGAGGAGGAGGGAGGAGGTACAGGAGGGGTGAGGAGGAGGGAGGAGGTACAGGAGGGGAGAGGAGGGAGGAGGTACAGGAGGGGTGAGGAGGAGGGAGGAGGTACAGGAGGGGTTAGAAGGGAGGAGGTACTGGAGAGGTGAGGAGGAGGGAGGAGGTACAGGAGGGGAGAGGAGGAGGGAGGAGGTACAGGAGGGGTGAGGAGGGAGGAGGTACAGGAGGGGCGAGGAGGAGGGAGGAGGTACAGGAGGGGTGAGGAGGAGGGAGGAGGTACTGGAGGGATGAGGAGGAGGGAGGAGGTACAGGAGGGGAGAGGAGGAGGGGGGAGGTACAGGAGGGGTGAGGAGGGAGGAGGTACAGGAGGGGTGAGGAGGAGGGAGGAGGTACAGGAGGGGTGAGGAGGGAGGAGGTACAGGAGGGGTGAGGAGGAGGGAGGAGGTACAGGAGGGGTTAGGAAGGAGGGAGGAGGTACAGGAGGGGTGAAAAGGAGGGAGGAAGTACAGGAGGGGTGAGGAGGAGGGAGGAGGTACAGGATGGGTGAGGAGGGGGGAGGTACAGGAGGGATGAGGAGGAGGGAGGAGGTACAGGAGGGGTGAGGAGGAGGAGGTACAGGAGGGGTGAGGAGGAGGGAGGAGGTACAGGAGGGGTGAGGAGGAGGGAGGAGGTACAGGAGGGGTGAGGAGGAGGGAGGAGGTACAGGAGGGGTGAGGAAGAGGGAGGAGGTACAGGAGGGGTTAGGAGGAGGGAGGAGGTACAGGAGGGGTGAGGAGGAGGAGGTACAGGAGGGGTGAGGGGGAAGGAGGAGGTACAGGAGGGGTGAGGAGGAGGGAGGAGGTACAGGAGGGGTGAGGAGGAGGGAGGAGGTACAGGAGGGGTTAGGTGGAGGGAGGAGGTACAGTATGGGTGAGGAGAAGGGAGGAGGTACAGGAGGGGTGAGGAGGAGGAGGTACAGGAGGGGTGAGGGGGAAGGAGGAGGTACAGGAGGGGTGAGGAGGGAGGAGGTACAGGAGGGGTGAGGAGGAGGGAGGAGGTACAGGAGGGGTGAGGAGGAGGGAGGAGGTACCGGAGGGGTGATGAGGTAAAGGAGGGGTGAGGAGGGAGGAGGTACAGGAGGGGTGAGGAGGAGGGAGGAGGTACAGTAGGGGTGAGGAGGGAAGAGGTACAGGAGGGGTGAGGAGGAGGGAGGAGGTACAGGAGGGGTGAGGAGGAGGGAGGAGGTACAGGAGGGGTGAGGAGGGGGGAGGTACAGGAGGGGTGAGGAGGAGGGAGGAGGTACAGGAGGGGTGAGGAGGATGGAGGAGGTACAGGAGGGGTGAGGAGGAGGGAGGAGGTACAGGAGGGGTGAGGAGGAGGGAGGAGAAACAGGAGGGGTGAGGAGGGAGGGAGGAGGTAGAAGAGGGGTGAGGAGGAGGGAGGAGGTACAAGAGGGGTGAGGAGGAGGGAGGAGGTACAGGAGAGGTGAGGAGGAGGGAGGAGGTACAGGAGGGGTGAGGAGGAGGGAGGAGGTACAGGAGAGGTGAGGAGGAGGGAGGAGGTACAGGAGGGTGAGGAGGAGGGAGGAGGTACAGGAGGGGTGAGGAGGAGGAGGTACAGGAGGGGTGAGGAGGATGGAGGAGGTACAGGAGAGGTGAGGAGGGAGGAGGTACAGGAGGGGTGAGGAGGGAGGGCTGAGATCAATATTCCGTCACAGACTCAGGTGATACAGGCTGACTGCACAGCTGACTGCACAGCTGACTACATAGCTGATTGCACAGCTGACTGCACAGCTGACTGCACAGCTGATTGTATAGTTGACTGTGCAGCTGACTGTACAGCTGACTGTACAGCTGCCTGTACAGCTGACTGTACAGCTGACTCACGTGCTGTTGAAGTGTAATATAATGGACAATTTATGTAATTGAATGCAGCTTTAATTTTTATTTCGATAATTTCCATACATAACTTCATATTCACACTGTGAATTGCGATTTCCAAACAAAAAATAACTTTTTTTTCAATTGTGAAATTTTTTATTTGCAGTCTGATTCTTATGAAATTTAATTCTAATATGTAACTTTTGAAAAGTAACACAATTTCGTCTCCTCAATTTTTTGATTCAGGCCTTAGTTTTTGAAAAAATTGGACATATTGTTTTTCTAGTTCATTTTGTATGGATATTTCAACTCGCATCTCCTCATTGATTTTTTATGCTAGAATAAAAATAAAGACAGTTTTAGAATCCTTGAAACTTTTCTAACAAAAGTAAATTTTCAAATTATCCATTTCCCGTTTTGTTTTCTTTTTATATGGGGTTGAAATTGGGTCGAAAATTCAAGATTTTTGTCCCCTTTCCCTTCCCTGGGGGGAGGGGATCTATTGTCCGTAGCGCCATAAAATTTTAGGACCGAATAGTCCACCACCTAAGGGTCCTTTTCGAAGAACAAAACAAAAAAAGCTCACCGGACCGACAGTGGCCTGGCAGGGGCCTGGGACGATCTCCTTGAAAGTATGCCAACCCTTTCAACTGTTTCATTTTTTATGGCTTACTCAGAGGGTAAATGCTGGCCGAACTCTCAAGATGTTCTGAAAACTGTAAGCATAGTGTGCTCTCTAAATTTTAACAGTAGAAAATGCGCCTCCGTCCGAATACTATGCAGTGACCTGACACATCGTTACATTTTTTACCATGAGTTCTAGAAGTGACGAGTGGGGAATAAGCACATAAATAAATGATGATTTATGCTATAAAGGTCCAGGCTGCGTTGCAACACCAGTTGTAAGTAATTATAGGTTACTGGTAGAAGTATTAGCAATTTCTCAACTACTCATGCAGGTAAAGGTGTTTAATGCGTGTAGGAGTTTAACCAAGATATACCATAGAGTTATAGCACAAAATTTTCTTTCTGCGATTGAAAATGCCTCGTGAACTGTTAGCAAGTGATCGGCTCTTTAAGCACATCAAGCACAACAGTGCCGAAGTATGACTTGTCCTATGCGTTACAGTTTTTTCGCTGATGTCCTTCAGGTGATAGCGCAGAACGGACGGTGACCAAATATTGGTCGCCTATGAGTTAAATAAATAAGAGGTTTTTATGTTGAAACAGGATAGTAAAAGTATTATCAACGAAGCTACCCAGTCTTAATTTTTCGCCGCTTGCATGCGTGTTTTTCGCCACCCAAGTAATTAAATCACTTAGGCGGTGAAAAACATGCATGCTCCGGCGAAAAGGTTAGACTGGGTAAGGGCTACACACTCTCGTATCATGACCACAGCGGTGGCGATGGTTACACAAAACAACTCGGCTGAATATCACATTACTTCCGTCGTGTTTCGTCGTTCACATTGTAAGACATCACCGTATTATGTATGAACATGGTAACTGTGAGGCTGCCTCTTCGTAATAAAATTTTACTGGGGAAAATTCTTGCTGAAGGTATCTGTACAAACACGCTCTTTCCCACAATATTCTCGACCGTTTGTATATGTCATTGTCTCGATCCACGCTTTGCTCTCATCTGTCACCATCACACATCGCAACGCTTACATCATCGTCATCTTGGAAAAGACTAAGAGGCCCTTTTACATTGACGGTGTCTTCGCGCTCCACACCGTCGCTCCATCCCGCCAGCCAAATAAGCTCCGCCCACAGCAGAGCCAAATGACCCTTATTGCCACGCTCACGGTAAGGAGCGGCAACATTCTGCATGCTAAATATTTGCGGTGTGCACTGCCAGTAAACCAGGGCTGCCAGTGATAATAATATGAACAGTGAACAGTCTCCCCTCATTAACTTCAATTATTTGATAATTATTCTTATATATTTATTTTTAAATTCAGATATTTTTATCTGATTTTCTTCGGCAAAGGAGGCGAAACGCAGAAGTTATTGAAGAATAAATACTTGTGTTGTTCAAAATTAAGAGATGTTAAAAATGTGCGGCAGGCCTTGTTTTCAATCGGTAACTTTCAACATGAATATTTTTTACATATCTTCCAGTAATTAGTTTTCAAGTTTGAATATTAACTTAACGTTTTAACATGCAAAACTTTAATTAATTTTAATGCAGATTTTAGTGCTGTCTCTCCTAATTCTCTTCTGCAGCGTAAATTTCAACTTTAAGACGACTTTTCTGTTGTGCAATGCGCTTTTCATTACGCTGGTGACATACTCCGTTGGTGACATCTTATACCAATTTCGGCTTAGGTTTCCAACCGTGACAGGTTTTTCATTTTTTCCATTACCATTTTTCTTTGAAAGACTGCGTATATCTCTTTTTAGACATCGTTTTTGGAGGGCTAGACATTTTGAAAACTAGTGCAGCAATAATATGAAAATTTGTCAGATTAAAAAAATTAATTTTTAGACATTCATTTAAAGGAATGCACGACCAGTTTTACGATCAAAATGCGCGTCATCTCACTGCAACGTGCCAAGCAAATCAAAGCAACACAAGTGGAAGCTGTGGAGCGCTGGCTATCCCTGGCTTGGCCTGGCTTGCAAGTTCGTAAGATACTCGTTCGTTACGCGTTTTTAAGGTCGAGAAACAGATCAAACACGTTCTAACCCGTCCGATAGACGTGGTTTTGAATCAGATATTCATTTGCATACGGTGTTAAAACAATAATTCTTTACTGCATTATTTAATCAACTTCAGGGAATAATAAATTTACTGTCTGACTTAAAAAAACATATTTAGCAGTATATCAAAAATTAAACCTAGCGACCCAGGAGGAATCGAAAAAAAAACAGATCTGGGTGGAAAAAACCAAAGGGGGAGCCCTGCGTGGCGATTGCTGTCTCTCAGGAAGGAGCGTTGTATTGAGCGGCAATGTAAAAGCAAGTTGGTGTGCACTGACGCTCAATCCTCTCGTGGGCGGAGCTGTTGCAAGTTCACTGTCGCTCCTCACCGTCGCTCCACACCGCAGGTGTAAAATGAGGTGAAGTCTTTACGTCACTCCATGAGATCTATTCAATTCATAATGAATGTTAGAGTTTCTACTTTAATTTTTATATTGTTAAAATCATGTGGATATTTACATAAAATTTTCATTTTGAATCGCCATTTACCCGATGTTGCTAGAGACAATTACGATTATTTCATACTAGCGCGCCTCATAATATGAGCACAGGTGTATCCGATGTATTGCTTCCTCTCAACCCTCTAAAAGATATGCCTAGCGTCAATTTTGTGATTCGTTTAACTACCATCAATTAGATTTTGGTGTTAATTCAAGGAGACATTCATGGTACATTTAACTATAAAATAAATCAGAACAATATTTAAACGTAAATTATTATCTTGAAGCAGTTACGGCGCACTTTAAGTATCTTCTACTTCGACTAAACGGTCATGTGAGAGCAGCAATGGAGCGAGGCTAGGAGCGGAGAAGACAAACGCGCCTTCAGGGGAAATCAAGCGCGCCTATATAAGAGAGACCCCAACATCCACAGGGTGTGTGAGGCAGCAGTGTTCTTACATCTCTAGGTCTGTTCGTAGAATCGTGAAGTTACAGCCGTGGTCGGAGACATCGCGCCATTTGTGATCAATTGAACAGCGAAATTAGGTTAGCTCCAATCTGTCGTTGATTTCCCTCTGAACGGAGCTTACCAGGCTTTGAAAAATCAAAGGAGATAAGTAGTGATAGCTTTCTGCCAAATGAGTGCATACAAAATTCAGACTCCCACAATTATATCCAAAAACAGAAGATAGAAATGCAGTCCAGCTGGCTTGCGCCCAGCATTTGCCTGCGTTTTATGGGATTAGAACTTTTAAGCTAAAGAGAAATTACACTTGGGCATTTTCTTGCTAAATCAGTAAGTCGGGCTCCTCGTTTGTTACTGCAGCACATGAGAAACGTTATGCAGGGATTTTCACACCATTTACCTTTTAATGTTGATGCTTTACAACAGTAAGTCGTTCAAAATTGACAACTGCAACAATGGTTAGCCCAGTTTATCAAACCAACGACAAAACGCTCAATACTGGACACTTCCATTGAAATCTGTCTGAGGAACTGCTGAACCTTTTGAGCGTTGTATTGTACCGACTGCGGTTCTCTTCTTAAAACGTAAATAAAAAATACCCCACAAAAAACTAAGTATATATTAGCACTTTGCAGACCATTACTCAACATATATGTAAATTTTGAAAACTCACACAAAATACTACGTAAGTTTTGCAAAAAATTATTCGGAGCCATTCAGTTACTTCCTTATCGATTCTTTTGAAACTGGCTCCATAGTTATGTTCAGTAGAGTAACGTCATTGTTATGTTGCCCTGTCTAGAATAAGGCTTAAAGATATAAAAGCATAGGATAGGAGTTAACAATGCCTCCCTTATCTCCAGGCCTGCGAACACGTGGCACATAGCAATGACGTCACACTAGTGGTCTGAAGATAGCAGCTGTTTTGAATAAAATGCAATGGGGGAAACATGTTCCTCCACATTATTTCCATCACAACTTTTGTGATATTGTGTGTGTCATCCAAAATTCCAGCATGAAGATGGTTAAATTCTTCATATATCCTTTCCGGGTTCATTGATTACGTTTTTTCTTATTTATTTACAACTGAACGAGGGAATTGCAGTTACAAGAAGCTGCGAAGCGTTTTGAGGGAAGAGAGAGTAGCCAAGGCAGTTTTTAAAGCAAATATGTTCAATTCTTTTTCAACTTTTCTATAGAAATGTTACATAAACACTGCTGAAACCATCCAAGATTGATTTTTGGGGCATGAGGGATCATAGAAGCACGCAGATTAGTCATAAAAATCTCCTGATCTAAGCCCAAGTGAGGATCCATAGGATGAGTTTGAGACGAGTCTAAGTGCCTCGTAGCTACTTTCTTTAACATTGAACATCGTTTTGAAGAAATTTTCTCCATCGAGGCTAAAATTAGCGACATAGGACCCTGAATTCGGCGTGTCAATCAAAAGTTTACCCACCACAATTAAAGGCGTTTTAAAGATCTATACACTTGTGAACTCAATGCCAGGAAGAATGAAAGATGTAATTTTACGTCAAGGTGAACTGATCAATTAAAAATCACTTTCATGAGCAATGCTCCCTTTTGGCTAAAAGTTATGTCTGTGATAATTTATATGAATTATTCACTTATTAAGAAACTTAGTGAATTGCACTTAACTCATCTTAATCATAATTTTTCGCTTATACAGTTGGAACGCTACAGAACTTCTCAAATTACATCATCAGTTTCTCCCTCCAGTTGCAGCACTCACATCTCTTTACCTCACCCGCTGTCCAGGCTCCAATATCCCCACGCAGAACTTCCCTCATCGCGCTGTCAGAACACATTTCAGTACTCGCACACTCCACCTCACACAAGCAGGATAACTCGTCTCAACATTTTCAGAAACGCGTTTCCCCCTCATAGAAAGATTTGTTTCTATCATATATATACTTCTCAATTAAGTCCCTCGTCCCACACATCTGAAAAATATTATCAAAACTAGAGTACACAGCTTGACATTAATGACGGGCTTCGATATTTTCTTCAGATAAATCTCCTAGATGTGGATGACCAACGAATATATCCATCCTAATTGTACTCGCGATTAAAATATTATTGTACTTGTGCACTGGTGAAACTTGTATCACATATACGGTCATTAATCATCCTCAAGAGCCTAACAGAGACACGGACCAACCAACCAAGAAAGCAACAACTGTTTGTTATTACTAGTGCACACGTGCTGGTGGGCATTAATCTGAAGAATTTCATCCCTTCTTTCTTGAGTTAAATTCTCTCGTGCCACTAGATGTTGTCCAGCGCTATGCCGAAGAATTTCCTCGCTTCTTTCATGTGTTAAGCTCCTGTGAGCGTTGTGATCAATTAGCTACTCGGTGTTGCTCTGCATTATTTCGTAGAATTTCCAAACGCCGTTCAGGGTCAATTTAGCTCTAGCTTCACGTTGGCGAGCAGCATTGCTTCGTCTTGCCGTTTCGCGTTGTTTATCCGATCGTCTTTGGCGTTTTTCTTGCTGTCGAAGTCTTGCTACTTCTCGCTTGCGGTTGGACGCATTTCAATCTTTGGTGGCCTCTTTTGCCGGAATTTTATTTTGAAATGTCGTCTATTATCTCTTCGATGCTTTTAAAGAATATCATAATTTCGAAAACAATAACTCAAGTTCCAAAATCTTGGGCCTTATACAAATGGTAGCCAGGTTACGGGTCAAACGAATTTAAAACATTTCTATTCGCATAATCAATTAAAAATATCAGACCAACATGATGAATTTCGGCACAGAAAGCTCCAAAAAAAAATTTCTATTTGTAGAAATTAGCCGATTGCGTATTCTGGATACCATAATGCAAATGAAAGGGAGTTGAATAATAATGCAATAGAATAATAATGCAATAGAATAATTTCTTGTATTTCTTAAGCTTAATCCTTTTTGCTATCAAAGCTATCGATTAGAAGGGGGGGTCACACAGACGGACGGACGCGGCTACTTTTATAATAGTGATATAGTGAAGCAACAACCCAGCCATAAAACCATTTCCCAAAATTCCAATGATGCATCTCATATCTCTGCATCCCGTGCCGTGATGTTCTTCAGAGCAGTGGGGTTATATCAATTCGTTCTGTACTGCGCTGAATGTTTCCAGCTTAGAGTAACAAAATATTTTACTTTATATACATGCATAATCTAGATGCAACACTCAGAACCAGACTATGGATATCTCTGCATAAGTAGCAGCATTGGTTAATTTAAACTTGTTTAAAATGCGAAATTGATTTCGTAGCCATTTGAAAGTTTAAGGATCGTTCTAAAACTCTGACTTTGTCGCGTCTTACCAGACGCGAATTTTGAGAAGTTCTTTTCGGCAACATTCTGCGGATCCGCGCTGGTTCGCAAGAACGACGCCTGCGTCCTATTTGACTAAAGTGCTCGTGAATACAACAGCGTGTACCCGGATAATTTAAGTTTTTGTGCGACAATCAATGTGATTACGTGTCGGAAACTTATTAGTTCAAACACGTCCTTGAACTAGCTATATTGTCGATTCGCCACTATGTGTCTTTGTGTTTGACAGCGGTGAACAGCCGGCCGCTAGAGCGTTCAAGGATGTTTCTGGCGGCCGGCGAACCAACTACATTGAGTCAGACTAGCCGTCGTGATGCTGTGATTATTCTAGTGCTTTCTCTAGACAGTAGGCTGTGTTGTGATGCTAGAAATTTAACGGCTCAGATTGTGGAATAACGGCATTTCAGCAGGCCCACTGAATGTGTAAATTTTAGAGACTTATTCATTGATTTTTACTCTGAACTTGAGCTGGGTATTGAACTTCAGTTTAACCAATCACAAGTGACGTGTTCTAGCATAAAAAACGTGGGATGTAAATTAGCAAATAACAGATACTAGCAATTTGCAAATTAACCATGCATAATTCAAATTTCACTAATAAAAAATATTTTTTATCAATATTTTGTTGGCTCCTCACCCACGAGCTGTGCTGGACAAGTTGCGCCAGTCAGTAAGGTAGAAGCCTAGAGTTGAAACATTTCAAAGTAGACTGGGAATATATCCAGAAAATTAAGCGACCACTTGCCCGTGTGATTTTTGTGTTTTCAGGGCGACGTTGGTCAATGTGTACTTGTTGCCCTAGGGACAGTTCACCTGTGTTTATAAGTTGAGTAATTTTAATTGGCGAGTCATGACAGGGTAGATGCTTTCAGTGTTAGGCTGATCATGAGATGGCCGTTTTTTATTTTTTTGACTATAGGATTTTTTTTTGACAATGGCTGATCTGCTGTATCTTAAGTTCTGATATTCTGCGACCGGATAGGCTGTAGCACTAGTCCGCTGTTACTATTTTAGCTTGCCCCTGCATCAGAGATCTAATCGTTGAACATTTCCTTTCCGACAGGTAGAGTAAAGAAAAACAAAGTAGCCATTCCTTTTGTATGTTGAAATAGGCTATTCCAAGTTTTCTAACGTGAGGGACCTTCCCCCATCGTCTGTAAGTATTCTAAAGCGTTGTCAGATTGTTCTATCGAGGTTGCAACCATTGCCTTTGTAGCATTTGATTATGCAAACAGTCAGAGGAAGCCGGTACCTAAAATTAAAATTAGTGTGTCAACATGCTGTCCTCCCCTGACCACAGTGCACATATCTAATAGCCTAAAGATTATAACGAGATGACAAGTAAAGACCTCCATGTGTGATTTATAAAATTAGACTTGCCTTGTTGTGAACTCCATGTAGAGAATGAAATGTGTTTCTTATCTTGAAAGTTTGAAATTTCAACATGCTGACTCAGACGCTAAAATAGTTGTAATCAATGTGTGTGTGAGTAGGCTGTCCTCCTTTGGTCCTGTGTGTGCATTAAAAATGTGTATCCGCCAATGTGTTCTCTAGCTGGAGAGACTTATTTTTTTTCTCTGTCAATGCAACAGAATTGTGTTATGAATTGTGTCATTGTGTTATGTTGTTGGCAGGACAATGAATCCCCTTTCATGTGTTGCCATTCTCCCATGCAATGTCTCATTGCCACTCTCTTATCGCTCTTCTGTCATTAGAATATCATATCTAGTTCTAGCATTATTTAGTTGCTTTTCGTGTCTTACTCAGCTACTTCTCATATACCTTCGAGGTATGAATTTCCTTTCTTGTTATGCGGTACTATATACCTTAATTGGTCAGTCGTCTATGATCTTAAACTGGGAGTTTTTCTTATCATGCGTATTGTTGGGCTGAATCTAAATTATACCTGTTTGTGCAGTTAACGGAGTCAACGGGATAAGAAATAAAAACCGAAGAAACCTCGTGTTCTTATGGCATCCCTACGAAGTCCGTTCAATTGCGTGCCAAAGCGAAGATCGAATTCCGCTAGGGCACCCAATACAGACTTTACTCTTAAAACTGTCGACTTATGTTTCCTTTTCTCAGATTAGGAAAATATTCTCTCAGAATGATGTCCATGACAGCAAGGTGAACATCACATATTGCGGACCTACTGGCAAATAAAATGGGATCCCAAATAATAGGTTGAGCAGAAAGATCTGTTTAAAAATCGCACTTGCTTTCACTAAGCAAGTTCTCATCAATCAATCTAACTATTTCGAGTAGCTACGTGAGCTTGGCGGGACCAGCTAGGACTTAGGCGTCTGAGGCGCACATCGCCATGTGGCTGCCCCACTGCCCAGGCCAGCCGATCGCCACCTCCTCCCTCAGTCGGGACGCTGCAGGCAAGAATGATAGTTAAGTTACAAACAGCGATCCTTCTCGTACTATAAGGAGAATTAAAGTAATTAATTGTAACCTGTTTGACGAGCCACCATCAGACAAGCGACACATAGGTGAATTACTCAAAGAATGAAAGTAATGGTTCGAGTCATAGAAAAACCTCTATATTATAAATGGCAGGGGTTCGGAAACTTTTGGTTTGGCAAGCCTGGCAAGCTTCCTCACCTCTAGGCAGAACACCTCGAAGAGCAGAACCCTAGGTAGTGGATCTACGTCTGCCTATCCCCAGTCCGGTAAAAGCAGCAGCGTGGAACCGAGCGCCTCCAGCAGGTGAGTATCTGGTGTACGCACGACAATTTACAATGTCTGGCGGAATAAATAGTTGAGAAACACGCAGATGATGCCGATGGAGTGTAGGGGAGGAGGTCACAGATCAGTCTGCTTATTGGTGTTCACGCACGCCACAATTTACGCTTCCCACCCACAGTCGGACGTCAAGAAGATCGGAAAGTGCCGCGACAAAAATAATTTCTTACATCCCACCTTGTATATCAAAAATATAAATTAACTAATCTATTGATTACCTCAAATCTAGCTGAAATCCAATAGTTGCGCTAGCAAACTAAAATAAATGAGCCAGCACACACTAAGCTGGAAATTCGTAAGACCTGTCAATGTATCAGGTGAGATATTTTTATTCGGTTAACTGCGCTCCGAAGAGCCGCACCCTTTTCAGCACGCCCAAGTCAGCGGAAGCAGTCAGCGGAAGCCGGTACCTAAAATTAAAATGCTCATAGTAAAAAAAAATGCTCAACTGAAAATGCTCGTAGCAAATTTATTATACAAGAAATTGATTTTTATTCTCAGAATGAGATTCACAACTCCGGCTCAATTTCCGGCTCTCACTCGTGTTACACTCACTGGATCAGCCCACACTAATGCCCAAGTCGCAGACGCAAAGCTTCGACACATCGTGGGCTTAAATATGGGTTAAATAATTCCCTCGCTACGATTTTTTGCTTCATGTTCCTAAGAAATGTTCATACTTTATTCCACTAAACTCATTCATTTATACGTGACAATTCCAGGAAATATTAGGTACTTGGATGCCCAAATCGTACTACAGATTTAACTCTCACGACTCAGACGCCGAGAATGATGTACAGTAAATTTAGCCTTTTAGAAGTATGCAACTAATTACCCAAGCTCAGGAAGCTCAATTTGAATCTTGGGTAGTTGTTTTTAACTTAAAAATTCCAGATTTGCCCAAATTAAGCCCGATTACGAGTAGTAATGTAGAAATTTGCTGTCCAGGATTTAGCTGTTATGAGCAAAGATTATTTCTCATTCTTATCAGTTATTATTCGGTATTTTATGGTGGGCCCATTTCACAGACAATGGCATTCGTGCTAAACTAATATTCCCGCCTATAAGACGCTTCCTGCAGACTTCATTTAGAGCATTGACGCACGTGACTCGCTCAAACGCTGATCACCATGAACTCCTCCTGGGTACCGCTGCTAACGCCTCATTCAGGCCGTAGTGCTATGAATATTTTACTCATGTTTCACAACGCTTTGCGTCACGTCGTATTCGATTCGATAACAGAAACGTTTTTTCAGCCCGTCATCTGTTGTTCAATTGCTGAACGGTACTGGATTGGAATAAAGTATCCTCAAATGAAAGATGACTTTTATTCGATTCAAGGTATCACATACGTAGTAATCCGAATATTACTTGAATTTTCTTATGTTTAAAGCGATTATATTACTTCACTTTGGATCCGAGTGGAGCGAATATTGCGATTGTGTTTTTAGAAATGATCATTTCATCATTTCTCCTTGCCTTCAGAGGACAAAGTATTTCTCTGAGCGTCTCGCATTCAGTGATGGGTAGCACTTACTCCCTGGACGGCAGCGGGAACTTCTGCGCGTGTCACTCAAGTTGCCAGAAGTTGTGGAGTGCCGCACTATGAGACTTGTGTCATTTTCATGCATCAATGAACGCGTTTTCGAATGAAAGCATTGTAAAATGAACATTTGCCAATTACAAAACCGTTACATTGCATTGTTATAAATGCTTTTGCTGAATAAAAGTATATTAGTAGCCTGTGACAATTTGTAACATTTTACAAATTAAAGTAAGCAATTATTCACACTGTGAATGGAACTCCATGGTGCCAGTGTCGTCATCACAAATCTTTATGCCGCGCGAAGATGCGAGTTTTTTTGGTTTATCCATAGAAGCATAAATGAACTCAAGGTTTTGCTAAAAACAGCTCTTGTTTATTATTGTTTGTACCTTTAATTAATTACTCATAGAACCGTCTAAATGACGTGTCGGACCCCATCTTACGCCAGATTCTCAACTTCTGACCCTTTGTTTATCAGAAGACCTTCAATGTTCACCTGACGGACGCTTACTTCGCCCAGCACCACATGAAAAGGCCCTGCGTAATTAACTCGAATACTCCAGCTTAGACGAGACAATTCTTCAGCCATCATTTTCCACGAACTGGAATTAGTTGGGGCTTGCTTGCTTGTACCTGCTGATTACGGCAGAGTCGTGTTTTGGGACACGATTTACCTTACCCCTCTGCCTCTAGTCGCCTACCCTCAATTTTACCGCTCATGCCACTCACTCTTCGTCCCCTCTGTGTGTGGTACGCCCTAGCATGCCATCGAGAGAGCTCATACATACTTTGTACTCATTAATTTCCGCAAATTAAGCCTCAACCTTAACTTTCCTTTTGTTTTGCAATTGAACTTGACAGGCCCATTCTCGGAGGACCCACACAGAGCGCCGCTCGCCTCGCACGGTCCCGCCAGCCTCGCTGCTCAGATTGCGGACGTGCCGCCGCCGCGGTGGGCGGTTAATGATTTCATTACAGCGACCTTCTCTATAATTATGTCGTCAGTTAGAGGGACCCGGGGGCGCCTGATTGACCTGTCCAGTGTTCGTACACCGAGCCTGGGCACACGCTGGAGGGCTGCCATGACACGGTGGTGCGACGGTGCTTTCGTCAGCAGTGCTTTCCTTCATGTGGGTGTGCTCGTACCATCGAGCATCTCAAGGCGCTTGCATGAACTTCATTGTGATGCATCAGCAACATATAATTGCCTTAGAGGATAATGTTCATTGATTTACCACAAAAGGGCTCTTTTTCGGTTCCTGCTCATGCAGTCTGAACTGTGAATTGTAAGTGCAGCACAATTGTTAAAAATAAGTCTTGAGGATTTTAACTATATTTTCTACAATCAAACCTGAATTTTGTAACTATTTTCTCTTCGCTCAATTGCGTGTATAGTTTGTAGCTTGTATACGACCATGCCTGTTATTCAGCTTAGATTATAGCTAGCTAATATTTTCATCACCTCAACTGTTCGCTCAACAATCAGTTAAGTCACTCATATCAGAAATATTGGAATGCACGAGTTGGCCAACACATGCATCCCGATTACGTTTTATTATTGGAAGCGATTCAAAGGACATTATGTGTTAAAAGTGCATTATAAATTTATTTATGATCGTTATATATGCACTACGGCCACAGGCAGCAGCTATTAATTTGTCAGCAGTGAAATTTACTGAACTCTTCGCTAATGATAGTGGTAGTATGTATAAGAAATACAGTGCGCTCACCTCCGTAACAAAGCAGTCTAGACCTCGTTTCACCACACACTTGAGGTTTGGAGCACGAACGGAGGTGAGATCGTGAACTGGTCCCTAATTTTAAGATTATTACGATTGCTAATACTATCATTACTGCTTTTATTACCTTTATCGTCTTGACCATCGCTGCTGAAAACCACCCAATGTCACTTGTGCCTGCGGAAGTAACTATCTGTGCAAGCGGACGAGTGCTGAGAAGTTCCGTCGGGGCTGCCATCAAGGCCCGCGGTTGAGCAAGAGGGCGAACATTTCTGTTCCTCTTGTGCTGTCCTCTCCCTCCTCCGCTAATTTACACTTATATCCTCAGTGTTACTTTTTCCAATTGGGTGTCCTTAATTATTAATGCTTAAAACTAGCAATTATTAAACTTAACTTTCTCGTCCTCCTTGAGAGGCGACCCTTAATTACTCTTGTCGTCCTCCTTGAGAGGCGACCCTTAATTATCTTTGTCGTCCTCCTTGAGAAGCGACCCTTACTTACTCTTGTCGTCCTCCTTGAGAGGCGACGCTTAATTATCTTTGTCGTCCTCCTTGAGAGGCGACCCTTAATTATCTTTGTAGTCCTCCTTGAGAGGCGACCCTTAATTATCTTTGTCGTCCTCCTTGAGAGGCGACCCTTAATTATCTTTGTCGTCCTCCTTGAGAGGCGACCCTTAATTATCTTTGTCGTCCTCCTTGAGAGGCGACCCTTAATTATCTTTGTCGTCCTCCTTGAGAGGCGACCCTTAATTATCTTTGTAGTCCTCCTTGAGAGGCGACCCTTAATTATCTTTGTCGTCCTCCTTGAGAGGCAACCCTTAATTATCTTTGTCGTCCTCCTTGAGAAGCGACCCTTACTTACTCTTGTCGTCCTCCTTGAGAGGCGACCCTTAATTATCTTTGTCGTCCTCCTTGAGAGGCAACCCTTAATTATCTTTGTCGTCCTCCTTAAGAAGCGACCCTTACTTACTCTTGTCGTCCTCCTTGAGAGGCGACGCTTAATTATCTTTGTCGTCCTCCTTGAGAAGCGACGCTTAATTATCTTTGTCGTCCTCCTTGAGAGGCGACCCTTAATTATCTTTGTCGTCCTCCTTGAGAGGCGACCCTTAATTATCTTTGTCGTCCTCCTTGAGAAGCGACGCTTAATTATCTTTGTCGTCCTCCTTGAGAAGCGACCCTTAATTATCTTTGTCGTCCTCCTTGAGAAGCGACGCTTAATTATCTTTGTCGTCCTCCTTGAGAAGCGACGCTTAATTATCTTTGTCGTCCTCCTTGAGAAGCGACCCTTAATTATCTTTGTCGTCCTCCTTGAGAAGCGACCCTTAATTATCTTTGTCGTCCTCCTTGAGAAGCGACGCTTAATTATCTTTGTCGTCCTCCTTGAGAAGCGACGCTTAATTATCTTTGTCGTCCTCCTTGAGAGGCGACCCTTAATTATCTTTGTCGTCCTCCTTGAGAAGCGACGCTTAATTATCTTTGTCGTCCTCCTTGAGAAGCGACCCTTAATCATCTTTGTCGTCCTCCTTGAGAGGCGACCCTTAATTATCTTTGTCGTCCTCCTTGAGAGGCGACCCTTAATTACTCTTGTCGTCCTCCTTGAGAGGCGACCCTTAATTATCTTTGTCGTCCTCCTTGAGAGGCGACCCTTAATTACTCTTGTCGTCCTCCTTGAGAGGCGACCCTTAATTATCTTTGTCGTCCTCCTTGAGAGGCGACCCTTAATTATCTTTGTCGTCCTCCTTGAGAAGCGACCCTTAATCATCTTTGTCGTCCTCCTTGAGAGGCGACCCTTAATTACTCTTGTCGTCCTCCTTGAGAAGCGACCCTTAATTATCTTTGTCGTCCTCCTTGAGAGGCGACCCTTAATTATCTTTGTCGTCCTCCTTGAGAAGCGACCCTTAATCATCTTTGTCGTCCTCCTTGAGAGGCGACCCTTAATTACTCTTGTCGTCCTCCTTGAGAGGCGACCCTTAATTATCTTTGTCGTCCTCCTTGAGAGGCGACCCTTAATTACTCTTGTCGTCCTCCTTGAGAGGCGACCCTTAATTATCTTTGTCGTCCTCCTTGAGAGGCGACCCTTAATTATCTTTGTCGTCCTCCTTGAGAGGCGACCCTTAATTATCTTTGTCGTCCTCCTTGAGAGGCGACCCTTAATTATCTTTGTCGTCCTCCTTGAGAGGCAACCCTTAATTACTCTTGTCGTCCTCCTTGAGAAGCGACCCTTAATTATCTTTGTCGTCCTCCTTGAGAGGCGACCCTTAATTATCTTTGTCGTCCTCCTTGAGAGGCGACGCTTAATTATCTTTGTCGTCCTCCTTGAGAGGCGACCCTTAATTACTCTTGTCGTCCTTCTTGAGAGGCAACCCTTAATTATCTTTGTCGTCCTCCTTGAGAGGCGACCCTTAATTATCTTTGTCGTCCTCCTTGAGAGGCGACCCTTAATTATCTTTGTCGTCCTCCTTGAGAGGCAACCCTTAATTACTCATGTCGTCCTCCTTGAGAAGCGACCCTTAATTATCTTTGTCGTCCTCCTTGAGAGGCGACCCTTAATTATCTTTGTAGTCCTCCTTGAGAGGCGACCCTTAATTATCTTTGTCGTCCTCCTTGAGAGGCGACCCTTAATTACTCATGTCGTCCTCCTTGAGAGGCGACCCTTAATTATCTTTGTCGTCCTCCTTGAGAGGCGACCCTTAATTATCTTTGTCGTCCTCCTTGAGAGGCGACCCTTAATTATCTTTGTCGTCCTCCTTGAGAAGCGACCCTTAATTATCTTTGTCGTCCTCCTTGAGAGGCGACCCTTAATTATCTTTGTCGTCCTCCTTGAGAAGCGACCCTTAATTATCTTTGTCGTCCTCCTTGAGAGGCGACCCTTAATTATCTTTGTCGTCCTCCTTGAGAAGCGACCCTTAATTATCTTTGTCGTCCTCCTTGAGAAGCGACCCTTAATTACTCATGTCGTCCTCCTTGAGAGGCGACCCTTAATTATCTTTGTCGTCCTCCTTGAGAGGCGACCCTTAATTATCTTTGTCGTCCTCCTTGAGAGGCGACCCTTAATTATCTTTGTCGTCCTCCTTGAGAAGCGACCCTTAATTACTCATGTCGTCCTCCTTGAGAGGCGACCCTTAATTATCTTTGTCGTCCTCCTTGAGAGGCGACCCTTAATTATCTTTGTCGTCCTCCTTGAGAGGCGACCCTTAATTATCTTTGTCGTCCTCCTTGAGAGGCGACCCTTAATTATCTTTGTCGTCCTCCTTGAGAAGCGACCCTTAATTATCTTTGTCGTCCTCCTTGAGAGGCGACCCTTAATTATCTTTGTCGTCCTCCTTGAGAGGCGACCCTTAATTATCTTTGTCGTCCTCCTTGAGAGGCGACCCTTAATTATCTTTGTCGTCCTCCTTGAGAGGCGACCCTTAATTATCTTTGTCGTCCTCCTTGAGAGGCGACCCTTAATTATCTTTGTCGTCCTCCTTGAGAGGCGACCCTTAATTATCTTTGTCGTCCTCCTTGAGAGGCGACCCTTAATTATCTTTGTCGTCCTCCTTGAGAGGCGACCCTTAATTATCTTTGTCGTCCTCCTTGAGAGGCGACCCTTAATTATCTTTGTCGTCCTCCTTGAGAGGCGACCCTTAATTATCTTTGTCGTCCTCCTTGAGAGGCGACCCTTAATTATCTTTGTCGTCCTCCTTGAGAGGCGACCCTTAATTATCTTTGTCGTCCTCCTTGAGAGGCGACCCTTAATTATCTTTGTCGTCCTCCTTGAGAGGCGACCCTTAATTATCTTTGTCGTCCTCCTTGAGAGGCGACCCTTAATTATCTTTGTCGTCCTCCTTGAGAGGCGACCCTTAATTATCTTTGTCGTCCTCCTTGAGAGGCGACCCTTAATTATCTTTGTCGTCCTCCTTGAGAAGCGACCCTTAATTACTCATGTCGTCCTCCTTGAGAAGCGACCCTTAATTATCTTTGTCGTCCTCCTTGAGAGGCGACCCTTAATTATCTTTGTCGTCCTCCTTGAGAGGCGACCCTTAATTATCTTTGTCGTCCTCCTTGAGAAGCGACCCTTAATTACTCATGTCGTCCTCCTTGAGAGGCGACCCTTAATTATCTTTGTCGTCCTCCTTGAGAAGCGACCCTTAATTATCTTTGTCGTCCTCCTTGAGAGGCGACCCTTAATTACCTTTGTCGTCCTCCTTGAGAGGCGACCCTTAATTACCTTTGTCGTCCTTCTTGAGAGGCGACCCTTAATTACTCATGTCGTCCTCCTTGAGAGGCGACCCTTAATTATCTTTGTCGTCCTCCTTGAGAAGCGACCCTTAATTATCTTTGTCGTCCTCCTTGAGAAGCGACCCTTAATTATCTTTGTCGTCCTTCTTGAGAGGCGACCCTTAATTACTCATGTCGTCCTCCTTGAGAGGCGACCCTTAATTATCTTTGTCGTCCTCCTTGAGAAGCGACCCTTAATTACCTTTGTCGTCCTTCTTGAGAGGCGACCCTTAATTACTCATGTCGTCCTCCTTGAGAGGCGACCCTTAATTATCTTTGTCGTCCTCCTTGAGAAGCGACCCTTAATTACCTTTGTCGTCCTCCTTGAGAAGCGACCCTTAATTATCTTTGTCGTCCTCCTTGAGAGGCGACCCTTAATTACCTTTGTCGTCCTTCTTGAGAGGCGACCCTTAATTACTCATGTCGTCCTCCTTGAGAGGCGACCCTTAATTATCTTTGTCGTCCTCCTTGAGAAGCGACCCTTAATTATCTTTGTCGTCCTCCTTGAGAGGCGACCCTTAATTATATTTGTCGTCCTCCTTGAGAGGCGACCCTTAATTATCTTTGTCGTCCTCCTTGAGAGGCGACCCTTAATTACTCTTGTCGTCCTCCTTGAGAAGCGACCCTTAATTATCTTTGTCGTCCTCCTTGAGAGGCGACCCTTAATTATCTTTGTCGTCCTCCTTGAGAAGCGACCCTTAATCATCTTTGTCGTCCTCCTTGAGAGGCGACCCTTAATTACTCTTGTCGTCCTCCTTGAGAGGCGACCCTTAATTATCTTTGTCGTCCTCCTTGAGAGGCGACCCTTAATTACTCTTGTCGTCCTCCTTGAGAGGCGACCCTTAATTATCTTTGTCGTCCTCCTTGAGAGGCGACCCTTAATTATCTTTGTCGTCCTCCTTGAGAGGCGACCCTTAATTATCTTTGTCGTCCTCCTTGAGAGGCGACCCTTAATTATCTTTGTCGTCCTCCTTGAGAGGCAACCCTTAATTACTCTTGTCGTCCTCCTTGAGAAGCGACCCTTAATTATCTTTGTCGTCCTCCTTGAGAGGCGACCCTTAATTATCTTTGTCGTCCTCCTTGAGAGGCGACGCTTAATTATCTTTGTCGTCCTCCTTGAGAGGCGACCCTTAATTACTCTTGTCGTCCTTCTTGAGAGGCAACCCTTAATTATCTTTGTCGTCCTCCTTGAGAGGCGACCCTTAATTATCTTTGTCGTCCTCCTTGAGAGGCGACCCTTAATTATCTTTGTCGTCCTCCTTGAGAGGCAACCCTTAATTACTCATGTCGTCCTCCTTGAGAAGCGACCCTTAATTATCTTTGTCGTCCTCCTTGAGAGGCGACCCTTAATTATCTTTGTAGTCCTCCTTGAGAGGCGACCCTTAATTATCTTTGTCGTCCTCCTTGAGAGGCGACCCTTAATTACTCATGTCGTCCTCCTTGAGAGGCGACCCTTAATTATCTTTGTCGTCCTCCTTGAGAGGCGACCCTTAATTATCTTTGTCGTCCTCCTTGAGAGGCGACCCTTAATTATCTTTGTCGTCCTCCTTGAGAAGCGACCCTTAATTATCTTTGTCGTCCTCCTTGAGAGGCGACCCTTAATTATCTTTGTCGTCCTCCTTGAGAAGCGACCCTTAATTATCTTTGTCGTCCTCCTTGAGAGGCGACCCTTAATTATCTTTGTCGTCCTCCTTGAGAAGCGACCCTTAATTATCTTTGTCGTCCTCCTTGAGAAGCGACCCTTAATTACTCATGTCGTCCTCCTTGAGAGGCGACCCTTAATTATCTTTGTCGTCCTCCTTGAGAGGCGACCCTTAATTATCTTTGTCGTCCTCCTTGAGAGGCGACCCTTAATTATCTTTGTCGTCCTCCTTGAGAAGCGACCCTTAATTACTCATGTCGTCCTCCTTGAGAGGCGACCCTTAATTATCTTTGTCGTCCTCCTTGAGAGGCGACCCTTAATTATCTTTGTCGTCCTCCTTGAGAGGCGACCCTTAATTATCTTTGTCGTCCTCCTTGAGAGGCGACCCTTAATTATCTTTGTCGTCCTCCTTGAGAAGCGACCCTTAATTATCTTTGTCGTCCTCCTTGAGAGGCGACCCTTAATTATCTTTGTCGTCCTCCTTGAGAGGCGACCCTTAATTATCTTTGTCGTCCTCCTTGAGAGGCGACCCTTAATTATCTTTGTCGTCCTCCTTGAGAGGCGACCCTTAATTATCTTTGTCGTCCTCCTTGAGAGGCGACCCTTAATTATCTTTGTCGTCCTCCTTGAGAGGCGACCCTTAATTATCTTTGTCGTCCTCCTTGAGAGGCGACCCTTAATTATCTTTGTCGTCCTCCTTGAGAGGCGACTCTTAATTATCTTTGTCGTCCTCCTTGAGAGGCGACCCTTAATTATCTTTGTCGTCCTCCTTGAGAGGCGACCCTTAATTATCTTTGTCGTCCTCCTTGAGAGGCGACCCTTAATTATCTTTGTCGTCCTCCTTGAGAGGCGACCCTTAATTATCTTTGTCGTCCTCCTTGAGAGGCGACCCTTAATTATCTTTGTCGTCCTCCTTGAGAGGCGACCCTTAATTATCTTTGTCGTCCTCCTTGAGAGGCGACCCTTAATTATCTTTGTCGTCCTCCTTGAGAGGCGACCCTTAATTATCTTTGTCGTCCTCCTTGAGAGGCGACCCTTAATTATCTTTGTCGTCCTCCTTGAGAAGCGACCCTTAATTACTCATGTCGTCCTCCTTGAGAAGCGACCCTTAATTATCTTTGTCGTCCTCCTTGAGAGGCGACCCTTAATTATCTTTGTCGTCCTCCTTGAGAGGCGACCCTTAATTATCTTTGTCGTCCTCCTTGAGAAGCGACCCTTAATTACTCATGTCGTCCTCCTTGAGAGGCGACCCTTAATTATCTTTGTCGTCCTCCTTGAGAAGCGACCCTTAATTATCTTTGTCGTCCTCCTTGAGAGGCGACCCTTAATTACCTTTGTCGTCCTCCTTGAGAGGCGACCCTTAATTATCTTTGTCGTCCTCCTTGAGAAGCGACCCTTAATTATCTTTGTCGTCCTCCTTGAGAGGCGACCCTTAATTACCTTTGTCGTCCTTCTTGAGAGGCGACCCTTAATTACTCATGTCGTCCTCCTTGAGAGGCGACCCTTAATTATCTTTGTCGTCCTCCTTGAGAAGCGACCCTTAATTATCTTTGTCGTCCTCCTTGAGAGGCGACCCTTAATTATATTTGTCGTCCTCCTTGAGAGGCGACCCTTAATTATCTTTGTCGTCCTCCTTGAGAGGCGACCCTTAATTATCTTTGTCGTCCTCTTCGAGAGGCGACCCTTAATTATCTTTGTCGTCCTCCTTGAGAGGCGACCCTTAATTATCTTTGTCGTCCTCCTTGAGAGGCGACCCTTAATTACCTTTGTCGTCCTCCTTGAGAGGCGACCCTTAATTATATTTGTCGTCCTCCTTGAGAGGCGACCCTTAATTATCTTTGTCGTCCTCCTTGAGAGGCGACCCTTAATTATATTTGTCGTCCTCCTTGAGAGGCGACCCTTAATTATCTTTGTCGTCCTTCTTGAGAGGCGACCCTTAATTACTTTTGTCGTCCTCCTTGAGAAGCGACCCTTAATTATCTTTGTCGTCCTCCTTGAGAAGCGACCCTTAATTATCTTTGTCGTCCTCCTTGAGAGGCGACCCTTAATTATCTTTGTCGTCCTCCTTGAGAGGCGACCCTTAATTATCTTTGTCGTCCTCCTTGAGAGGCGACCCTTAATTACCTTTGTCGTCCTTCTTGAGAGGCGACCCTTAATTATCTTTGTCGTCCTCCTTGAGAAGCGACCCTTAATTATCTTTGTCGTCCTCCTTGAGAGGCGACCCTTAATTACTCATGTCGTCCTCCTTGAGAGGCGACCCTTAATTATCTTTGTCGTCCTTCTTGAGAGGCGACCCTTAATTATCTTTGTCGTCCTTCTTGAGAGGCGACCCTTAATTATCTTTGTCGTCCTCCTTGAGAAGCGACCCTTAATTATCTTTGTCGTCCTCCTTGAGAGGCGACCCTTAATTATCTTTGTCGTCCTCCTTGAGAGGCGACCCTTAATTACTCATGTCGTCCTCCTTGAGAAGCGACCCTTAATTATCTTTGTCGTCCTCCTTGAGAGGCGACCCTTAATTACCTTTGTCGTCCTTCTTGAGAGGCGACCCTTAATTATCTTTGTCGTCCTCCTTGAGAAGCGACCCTTAATTATCTTTGTCGTCCTCCTTGAGAGGCGACCCTTAATTATCTTTGTCGTCCTCCTTGAGAGGCGACCCTTAATTACTCATGTCGTCCTCCTTGAGAGGCGACCCTTAATTATCTTTGTCGTCCTTCTTGAGAGGCGACCCTTAATTATCTTTGTCGTCCTCCTTGAGAGGCGACCCTTAATTATCTTTGTCGTCCTTCTTGAGAGGCGACCCTTAATTACCTTTGTCGTCCTCCTTGAGAAGCGACCCTTAATTATCTTTGTCGTCCTCCTTGAGAAGCGACGCTTAATTACTCATGTCGTCCTCCTTGAGAAGCGACCCTTAATTATCTTTGTCGTCCTCCTTGAGAGGCGACCCTTAATTATCTTTGTCGTCCTCCTTGAGAGGCGACCCTTAATTATCTTTGTCGTCCTCCTTGAGAAGCGACCCTTAATTACTCATGTCGTCCTCCTTGAGAGGCGACCCTTAATTATCTTTGTCGTCCTCCTTGAGAAGCGACCCTTAATTATCTTTGTCGTCCTCCTTGAGAGGCGACCCTTAATTACCTTTGTCGTCCTCCTTGAGAGGCGACCCTTAATTATCTTTGTCGTCCTCCTTGAGAAGCGACCCTTAATTATCTTTGTCGTCCTCCTTGAGAGGCGACCCTTAATTACCTTTGTCGTCCTTCTTGAGAGGCGACCCTTAATTACTCATGTCGTCCTCCTTGAGAGGCGACCCTTAATTATCTTTGTCGTCCTCCTTGAGAAGCGACCCTTAATTATCTTTGTCGTCCTCCTTGAGAGGCGACCCTTAATTATATTTGTCGTCCTCCTTGAGAGGCGACCCTTAATTATCTTTGTCGTCCTCCTTGAGAGGCGACCCTTAATTATCTTTGTCGTCCTCTTCGAGAGGCGACCCTTAATTATCTTTGTCGTCCTCCTTGAGAGGCGACCCTTAATTATCTTTGTCGTCCTCCTTGAGAGGCGACCCTTAATTATATTTGTCGTCCTCCTTGAGAGGCGACCCTTAATTACCTTTGTCGTCCTCCTTGAGAGGCGACCCTTAATTATATTTGTCGTCCTCCTTGAGAGGCGACCCTTAATTATCTTTGTCGTCCTCCTTGAGAGGCGACCCTTAATTATATTTGTCGTCCTCCTTGAGAGGCGACCCTTAATTATCTTTGTCGTCCTTCTTGAGAGGCGACCCTTAATTACCTTTGTCGTCCTCCTTGAGAAGCGACCCTTAATTATCTTTGTCGTCCTCCTTGAGAAGCGACCCTTAATTATCTTTGTCGTCCTCCTTGAGAGGCGACCCTTAATTATCTTTGTCGTCCTCCTTGAGAGGCGACCCTTAATTATCTTTGTCGTCCTCCTTGAGAGGCGACCCTTAATTACCTTTGTCGTCCTTCTTGAGAGGCGACCCTTAATTATCTTTGTCGTCCTCCTTGAGAAGCGACCCTTAATTATCTTTGTCGTCCTCCTTGAGAGGCGACCCTTAATTACTCATGTCGTCCTCCTTGAGAGGCGACCCTTAATTATCTTTGTCGTCCTTCTTGAGAGGCGACCCTTAATTATCTTTGTCGTCCTTCTTGAGAGGCGACCCTTAATTATCTTTGTCGTCCTCCTTGAGAAGCGACCCTTAATTATCTTTGTCGTCCTCCTTGAGAGGCGACCCTTAATTATCTTTGTCGTCCTCCTTGAGAGGCGACCCTTAATTACTCATGTCGTCCTCCTTGAGAAGCGACCCTTAATTATCTTTGTCGTCCTCCTTGAGAGGCGACCCTTAATTACCTTTGTCGTCCTTCTTGAGAGGCGACCCTTAATTATCTTTGTCGTCCTCCTTGAGAAGCGACCCTTAATTATCTTTGTCGTCCTCCTTGAGAGGCGACCCTTAATTATCTTTGTCGTCCTCCTTGAGAGGCGACCCTTAATTACTCATGTCGTCCTCCTTGAGAGGCGACCCTTAATTATCTTTGTCGTCCTTCTTGAGAGGCGACCCTTAATTATCTTTGTCGTCCTCCTTGAGAGGCGACCCTTAATTATCTTTGTCGTCCTTCTTGAGAGGCGACCCTTAATTACCTTTGTCGTCCTCCTTGAGAAGCGACCCTTAATTATCTTTGTCGTCCTCCTTGAGAAGCGACGCTTAATTACTCATGTCGTCCTCCTTGAGAAGCGACCCTTAATTATCTTTGTCGTCCTCCTTGAGAGGCGACCCTTAATTATCTTTGTCGTCCTCCTTGAGAGGCGACCCTTAATTATCTTTGTCGTCCTCCTTGAGAAGCGACCCTTAATTACTCATGTCGTCCTCCTTGAGAGGCGACCCTTAATTATCTTTGTCGTCCTCCTTGAGAAGCGACCCTTAATTATCTTTGTCGTCCTCCTTGAGAGGCGACCCTTAATTACCTTTGTCGTCCTCCTTGAGAGGCGACCCTTAATTATCTTTGTCGTCCTCCTTGAGAAGCGACCCTTAATTATCTTTGTCGTCCTCCTTGAGAGGCGACCCTTAATTACCTTTGTCGTCCTCCTTGAGAGGCGACCCTTAATTATCTTTGTCGTCCTCCTTGAGAGGCGACCCTTAATTATCTTTGTCGTCCTCCTTGAGAGGCGACCCTTAATTATCTTTGTCGTCCTCCTTGAGAGGCGACCCTTAATTATCTTTGTCGTCCTCTTCGAGAGGCGACCCTTAATTATCTTTGTCGTCCTCCTTGAGAGGCGACCCTTAATTATCTTTGTCGTCCTCCTTGAGAGGCGACCCTTAATTATATTTGTCGTCCTCCTTGAGAGGCGACCCTTAATTATCTTTGTCGTCCTTCTTGAGAGGCGACCCTTAATTACCTTTGTCGTCCTCCTTGAGAAGCGACCCTTAATTATCTTTGTCGTCCTCCTTGAGAGGCGACCCTTAATTATCTTTGTCGTCCTCCTTGAGAAGCGACCCTTAATTATCTTTGTCGTCCTCCTTGAGAGGCGACCCTTAATTATCTTTGTCGTCCTCCTTGAGAGGCGACCCTTAATTATCTTTGTCGTCCTCCTTGAGAGGCGACCCTTAATTATCTTTGTCGTCCTCCTTGAGAGGCGACCCTTAATTATCTTTGTCGTCCTCCTTGAGAAGCGACCCTTAATTATCTTTGTCGTCCTCCTTGAGAGGCGACCCTTAATTATCTTTGTCGTCCTCCTTGAGAGGCGACCCTTAATTATCTTTGTCGTCCTCCTTGAGAGGCGACCCTTAATTACCTTTGTCGTCCTTCTTGAGAGGCGACCCTTAATTATCTTTGTCGTCCTCCTTGAGAAGCGACCCTTAATTATCTTTGTCGTCCTCCTTGAGAGGCGACCCTTAATTACTCATGTCGTCCTCCTTGAGAGGCGACCCTTAATTATCTTTGTCGTCCTTCTTGAGAGGCGACCCTTAATTATCTTTGTCGTCCTTCTTGAGAGGCGACCCTTAATTATCTTTGTCGTCCTCCTTGAGAAGCGACCCTTAATTATCTTTGTCGTCCTCCTTGAGAGGCGACCCTTAATTATCTTTGTCGTCCTCCTTGAGAGGCGACCCTTAATTACTCATGTCGTCCTCCTTGAGAAGCGACCCTTAATTATCTTTGTCGTCCTCCTTGAGAGGCGACCCTTAATTACCTTTGTCGTCCTTCTTGAGAGGCGACCCTTAATTATCTTTGTCGTCCTCCTTGAGAAGCGACCCTTAATTATCTTTGTCGTCCTCCTTGAGAGGCGACCCTTAATTATCTTTGTCGTCCTCCTTGAGAGGCGACCCTTAATTACTCATGTCGTCCTCCTTGAGAGGCGACCCTTAATTATCTTTGTCGTCCTTCTTGAGAGGCGACCCTTAATTATCTTTGTCGTCCTCCTTGAGAGGCGACCCTTAATTATCTTTGTCGTCCTTCTTGAGAGGCGACCCTTAATTACCTTTGTCGTCCTCCTTGAGAAGCGACCCTTAATTATCTTTGTCGTCCTCCTTGAGAAGCGACGCTTAATTACTCATGTCGTCCTCCTTGAGAGGCGACCCTTAATTATCTTTGTCGTCCTCCTTGAGAGGCGACCCTTAATTATCTTTGTCGTCCTCCTTGAGAGGCGACCCTTAATTACCTTTGTCGTCCTCCTTGAGAGGCGACCCTTAATTATCTTTGTCGTCCTCCTTGAGAGGCGACCCTTAATTACCTTTGTCGTCCTCCTTGAGAGGCGACCCTTAATTATCTTTGTCGTCCTCCTTGAGAGGCGATCCTTAATTACCTTTGTCGTCCTCCTTGAGAGGCGATCCTTAATTTAGGTAGTATTAATTACTTTAAGGTATTATTAAGGCCTTCTTTATCATCTTCTGTGTTCTGTTGCTCCACTTGAGCCTTTCACCTAACTTTCCACTGAAAGAGGAGAAACCTCACTGATGATAGATTCCTTAGGTGAGTTTCGACCGACCTATAAATTCAACTAATTTCTGAATCACAGTGAGTTTTATGCTCCAACTCGTTTTTACCCTATTTTTACTCCTAAACCTTCTTTTACAGTATAACTGCACTTCACTGCCAAAGCACCTTCCATTGTTCCTGCAACTTCGTTCTTTTGCCACGTAGCGCAAGCATTTTCCACCGAACGTCGAACGTTTAATAAGGTATGAGGGCTTGTGTCTGATATTGTAATTATTTTCAATAAACGAGCCATTTACGTTCATCCAATTACCTTAGCAAAATAATTCTTTCAATTTCTCTCTCTCCTCTTGCAGTAAACCTTGCAGCTCTCTCCTACCTCTGCTCGAGACCCGACTCAGGACGCCTGGAAAACCTCTTCCAACCCATTCTGGCTGATGGAGGCGAGAGCGCTTATCGTCTAATTTGCGCTACCTTCAACGCTCCGACGCCGAGAAACCACCAGCGTCTCGAACTACGACTCCAAATTATTCTCAAAGACTCCCGTTGACGTGCAACTGTAAAACATCTCGCACTAGAGTTGTGTCGTGCCTGTTGACACTTTTCATTTAGACTTCGGTCATGTTTATTTGTTTGCCTAGCGCATTAAAATTAAAAGAACTTAAACCTGCAGTGTGTGTTATTCACACACTATAACCCCCTAAAATAAAAATCATCTCACGGAAGTTAGTGTTATGAGGTAAACTTTATTCTATGTCGCCATATATGCAATCTAAAAAAATTTCAATTTTAATTTTAAATCATGATAACATGCATGTCATCTCAACTAGGTATAGCTCTTCTTCGAGTCTCATTTCGATTAGACACTCACCAATCTCTTGGCTTGGACTGGATAGAAAATATTCCTCCGTGGATAATTGTATACTTTTTCGGTCAAACATACACATACATGGTTTTCGGAACTACGTACATTGATTTCTTTCGTTTGTCCCAAATTCTTTGGCAAAAAGGTGAATTGTGCATTTCTGCACGTTATGCATTGCTGTGCATATCTCTATGACAGTAAGTTGTGTTTGTGCGACAAAAATATTTCATTTTTGTGCCATTGCTCTAGCTAATTTTTCTTGACCCCTATATGTTGGTAGCACCAATCTTCTCGGAATCAAAACAGCCTCTTCAGTTCGGAACCTGCAATTTCGGTCTAAGTGCGATGTCTCCGCGTGAGGTATTGAAGTCACCACCGTCCCCGAATGCGATGTATGTTACATACTCAAAACCTGATGTCGCCACCTGTATTTTCGCTGATATTGATGTCTCACCTACCGAAAACATACCTTCACCTCCTTAAAACCAGCACCACTAACTCAAAACATACGTCATCTCTCTAATGCACGCAATTACATGCCCCAAACATTCCTCCACACTTTCCCACTGTTGACACCTCCATCAGAGACGTAGATGTTGCTATTTCCTCCCTCAGTTTCTGTTCCTCCCCTCCAGTCCGTAGATTACTGCCTGATATTCGATCGACAGCTAAGAGAATAGAGTGAGAGCCATTTTAAATAATTTTCTGCTTGTATTTACAGCTCAAGGCAATGCAAGTGGTTGCCCTTCGACGAGGCCTGATATCTCTTATTAAATACCAACATGCTATAGGAGAGCGGCTGCTGAGACTGCTTAGAGCGTGGTTCTTGACTCGCTGTTAGCATAACAAGTTCTTA
This sequence comes from Morinoia aosen, assembly GCA_030386875.1. NCBI lineage: Eukaryota > Metazoa > Arthropoda > Malacostraca > Amphipoda > Talitridae > Morinoia > Morinoia aosen. Next base: position 77,925,789 of record CM059572.1, on the reverse strand, counting down.
GAGCTGTTTTATCTACAAGTTCTTTCTTTTTGTTTCTGGCGCTTCTCTCATGCTTCTATCAGTGAAATTTCGCACATATTCAGCTAAGTGATTGTTAAAAATGCGCTGATATCTGTTATTTAACTTTCCCGTTTGTAACACAAACATGACCAAACTAAGAGAACGGCTAATATATTTTCAAGCATTTTTGAAGCATGGCAAGGAGGTAGATGATACCTTTATGGTACACATACACTTGTATTTTGCATATTCTTTTAACATATTTTGGGAAAGTAACGTATGCATTAAAATTTACCTTTGAAAACAAAATATGTTAGAAATTTCAAGCATCTCTATATACAGGTCATCATCGAAATTGAAAAAAACAATTGTCCATCATTGTTTAAATCGAAAATAACTAGAGAATAGGTCGTACTTTTATTTTATCTGTTTTTCAGATATTTGCATAAATGAAATGAGAAATGCTAACGTGTACTGTAAGTTTGGAGAAGAGCACGTCATCCCTTCACTTCGAGCAACTCCGTTCCAGCCAACTATCTTCATGCAGGGCAACGCGCAGTGCCAGGTTGCTTTGTGTCAATATAATGTGTGTCAATATAAACAAAATGTGTCAATATAATGCAGGGACCTGCACAGAGCTCACACCTGAGTCCGATCGAGAACCTCTGTCAAATCATAGGAAAAGTCTGCATAAAAACTCTTGTAGCTCGGACTGAACTGAGGAACACGATTGTATGTATTTGAATTAAAGAAAATAACTACAAAATTGTCTATAGCACTTGTGAAGTCATGTGGTGCCCGCTTTTCGGAAGTGAAATAAACATCGGATTCCATAAGTTACACTAGTTACTTCTAGAGCCTTTGTTATTAATTCTTCTCATGTTTCTGATGAATTCTAATTTTTTTACCACCACGCCAATAAAAAGAAAATTTCGCATTCTTGTGGTGTCGCTTGAACTTAAACGTCACTGAGTTTTTCTGTGATAATCGCTTAACTGAGTTGATATTGAGAAAAAGTAAATAACAAATTAATAAATGAAAAATAAAATCTGTGAATTATTAAATGGATAGATAAGTCGTTTAAGAGACGTTCAAACGTTCATAAAAATATTCAACATTAGCAGTGCCATGTACAGCCATAAATCTAGAAGCACCATAAAATTATTTTCAAGGAATATGCATTTTAGAAGGATAAATACATGGGATGTTTCTTTGGCGTGTGGGAGAGTCGTAAGTTCATGTTATGCGGTAAGTCTGATAGTTTCGTCATGCGGCATCAGATACTTGGTCTGTGGTTTTACGGGGCCAGCTCAAATGCACGGATAATGTACTCTGAAAAGAGAATATTAAACCTCAATTTCAGAAAATCCACATAGAAGAAAGTGCTTTGTGCAGTTCCCATGACGTGAAGTGTGGAGCGCTGCAGCTGGGTAAGCGGTGTTGACAAATATCGAGAGCCATCCTCACCTGCTCATCACTATCTGGGGAGGGCGAACCCTCACAGACTATTAGTACTGCTCTCAAATTCACAGTGATCACACTGAAGTATTTCGCCACAAAAACTCAACGTCCTGACGCATTACCAATGTCAATTTACACGGTCCGGCGTAGCTGAGCACGCAGCTTCACACGATGGTGTCGCACAATATTCCGAGTTGCAATGGTAGGACCGTGCAGTCCTGCGATCATGATAAATATCGTATTTCTTTTGAGCCTTCAACTGCCTTCATTTGCATCGGGAAAAGAGACTGTCAAGACAAGCGGCTTCAAGCGAGGGTAAGGAGGTTGGGTATCGGCTGCTCTAAATTCTATGTTTTGCTGCGGGTGTGTTCTTAGATGCCAGCAATTCAAGGCCCAGCACCTCCGCTGTTCCACTAATGATCCCGGCGCGTAGCAAGCGCTCAGGCATTTGAATATTTTCACGCCTATTCAATACGCGCGCACGAAACTGCACGTTCAAAAATGCTCGGAAATTTTTTTCGTCCGCAAAACTTTCACTTCACTTGGCTATTACGCATGTCTAAATACTGTATTCAGACTACACTGATGCACCGCTAAATCTTTGAACGTATCGTTGATCTTCGACTGCACTTGTCAGTAACTCTTTAAACTTGAGGCCAAAACACAAATATATCGAATCACGGTGTCGCTAACGTAGAAGATAGGGACAAGTTCAATCAACAAGACAATGATGATAAAAGTTCATTCAATTACTTTCCACCCACCTTCAATATTTAATATTTTACTCATATTCACAAAATATTAAGTTGTGAAAAAACACATAGCTAAACCATGAACTGTTGTTCACCATTTTCAATAATGGACAATAATGTGATGGACAATAATGGACAATGTGTAAAAAAATTCCGCCTGAAGAATATTTTACGTCTGATGGGCTAGATGAGTTCAAGTGCGCTTCACTTGCTGTAAACTCAACAACTACGTGTGAGAATGTCAGCGAAAAATTCTGAGTAAAAATATACATCCTATGGCACTTACCACCGTAGTATTTTCAGCTCGTGGTTCAGGACATCACAGAACCAGCACCAAGTAAATGGGAGTAACAAGCGTGCCACTACTGCAGGGCTATGAGCACAACTCTTCTTGTGGTGCGTTGGGAGAGATGTCGTCCAGCAGTGTTCCAACGATCACCAGTGTTCCAGCGACCACCAGCGTTCTAACAACCACCAGTATTCCAACAACCTCTAGTGGTCCAACACCCATCAGTGTTCCAACAACCACCAGCGTTCCGACAGTGACTAGACTGCTGTGCTCAGATGCAGTACGCTTGTGCTTATGGTGGCGGTAGTCTCTAAGGCAGGGTTGCAGAGTCGGAGTCGCAAGTTTTAGGGTGGAGTCGAAGTCGGAGTCGCTTTCCGAATGTGGTGGAGTCGGAGTCGTTCATTCGAAAGTTTTGGAGTCGAGGTTGGAGTCGCTATTTTTTGGTGTCTTTGATTCTAACTTGTCCTAAAAATTATTTATAATTGTTTAAAATCGAAAGTAAACGAAACAGAGTTAAAATACTTTGCTGAAAAGGTAAAAAATGCCCAATGTTTTTATTGATTATTTTGTTCGAGGTTCGAAACAGCGTATTAATACATATTACCTAATACGGTCAGTGATATCTAGTCATTGTGGGTTCGCACACTTATATATTCGATACCTACGAGTGCAAAATATAATTTTCGTACTAGAACAGTTAAAAAGCCAGAAATAGTTATTGAAAGTATCACAAATTCATTTTGTTCATTTTTGTTTTTCTTATTTCCCCTTCAATTAATACATAGGATGTAGGAACTAGTTGTTAATGTGTTGCAAGTTACTTCCAGAACAGCGCAGCTGATGTAATACATTGTACTCACATAAAGAGTGGTAACTCTGTACGCTCTTAATGAGTTTATACTCTATACCAGTGATTCCTTTTAACGATCTTTTGTAGTCATTTGGATATGCTTTAGTTTGTTGATTGATAATGACCAGCCTTTGCAAAAACCTAGAGTTATGTTGTGATCATAAATATTTCTAGTCTTTATTATGTAAAATTTTAATTATTTTAAATATATAATAATGAAAATACATTGATAATAACTGGTCTTCGTCAAAACCTGAAGCTATGGTCTGCAACATAAAGACTTCTAGTATCAGATTACGTAATCGCTATTGATAATAAAAATTCAATTAGCTTAATTTGATGTAAATAACTGGAATGTTAGTAGATTTTTTCACTAATATGTGTTACCTGTGTGCTTCAAATCGATCTCTTTGTTTTGTTTACATTCTTGTCTTTAGGTCAAATTAACATGTATTAATAATGACAATTTTTATTAATTTCTAAAGTTATTCCTCGAATTTTGCTTGGTTCTTCAAGAGTTATATTGTATTTCATCATTTCTATTTCATGTTTAATTTTTATCTTCTGATCACTCCACAGTTTCTCTTTCTAAGTAAGCATTCGCTGAAACGAAAATTTCTATAATTATGTTTTTGCAGTTATAAAAACTGAAATAGTGTCTGTTTCTCGGCATTATATAATTAATTACTTCTTCATAAGAAAGTTTTGGAAATGTTGTAGGGTAATCAATATCGGTATTGGGACACATGAAAAATGTGAACGAGCTACATTGAAAATAATATCAACACACTAGGAAAAACTGCTCATAGTCACACACATAATTGTAGCTGGAAGTAATGCCCTATCTCAGCTGCAATGATTGTTGCATTTATGCGATAGTACAAATTTTCTTGCTGAAAACGTTGCAAATTGCACCAAAAATACGAGATGAAAAAAATGTGGGTGTTTATTGAAATAAGAAAGTGTCATATACGAGTACATAGTAAAAAGTCAGACGAGAATAAAAGACAGAATGATATTACACACAAAGAAGCTAAAAGTGGCATTTATTCGTCAACAAAACGTTTCGAAAACGTCAGGCCCCTGCGACGAAAGCTAAGCAACTTATCCGTATTATAGCTGTAAGGGCATGGCTTAGCGCGTGCGTCCTGTCTCCTAATAAAGTGACCCCGGAGAGAAAGCCAGTGCTTGGCCATGCTTAGTATTATAATTCCGCCGAATACCCGATAGCCGTGTTGTTAACTCGTCACGCCATCGTGTATGGCAGGTACGTAGAAGCCCGACTGTAAGTCTTTCTTTTGTGCGTGATTCAGATATCTTGAAGCTATATTGTCAGTTGAGCTTCTGTAATATTTACGTAGATACTTATCCATGTTTACGCCCTTCAGGCTGGGGAGGATATAGCGAGTCTTCCGAAGTGTCATGCGTCCTGTCGACCGCTCACTGTGCCGTGCTATTCATCCTGTCGTGTGCCGGCTTCCTCGTATGACCCTGTTGGTCAGGAACGCCCAGGCCCCCAGACCTCCTGTGGCCTTGGAGTAGAGTTGCTGTCCGTGCTTCTCCAAAGTTAACTTCGTGTAGCTTCGTCTCGAGTGCCCTCTTGAGGAAGGGGTTACAACTCAAGCCACCTTGTGACTGGGTGTGCTTGGCTGACGTCTATAATTGAGACGTAGGACCTCGGTCCGGGGTATATTTTGTATGTTGTGAATGTTTTAGGATTAAGAGGGTAGCTTGAAGTTCAGCGCCAACTTCGGCTTCCGTGTTCGTTCCGAGTTGGACGCCACTTCGAATACTAATATATAAGTTAAGTGTTAATTGGATCCTGCCTTTCTCTGACCCTCTGGTAATCCGCTCCTCTGATAACGTTTCCTCGGGGACTCGTCTCGTGTCTCTCCCCGGGGCAGGACGAGGTTCCCCTGTCTATTATTCGTGGGGAGGGTACCTTACGAGGCCGGGAGCTGACTTTCAGTCCCAGGTACTCTTTGATACCAGGCGTAAGCTGCGCCGTTAGCCCGCCTGGCCCATCAAACCCTCACAATAGCCGAGAAATAAAATAGCGTTGAGCAATAATATGTCACCTTTTCTGCATTGTTACCATGCATAGTGTAGATAGAGAAGAAAAGGCGGTGTGCAAATCTTGCCTACCTTATTTACATGTATGTATGACATATCTTATTTTTGGAGATTTTGAGCCTAGTAATTGAATCAACTATTGTAATTTCGTTGAATCGGTGGATACTTAGTAATAGAAAAACTGCTGATACTTATCGATGTTTATCAGGGTAGGCACTGTCTACTTTGCCTACTCAGAAGACACCTGTCAGTAATATACCGGGTGTCCCACAAAAATGACCCCGATTTTTTAATTGACTTCGCTTTAACCTAACGTATTTGAATTTCCTTTTTTCCACAATGTAGTAAAATTGGTTCCCTTTTCGAATAATTTAAGTTTATGAAAATCGTTTAATAACCATTTTACTGTGATTGATTTACTGAAAGTGGTAGAAAAACTGGTTATTGCTGGTCCAAACTGGTTCAACCGTGGACTGCTCCACGCGGTTGTTGCTTGCTTGGTTGGAGTGTGCGTCTGTAACGCTCTTGAGGAAGCTTAACGACCGTATCTGTGATACGAGTGTCTCCAGTGCACAAGTACATGAACATTTTAATAGTGGGTACGATTAGGATGAATCCATTTGTTTGTCATGTATATATTGTGATGTTATTAAAGGAAACTATCGAATCCCGTCATTTTTGACGGATCATGTACACTACTAGATATGTATTAATAAAACTTGTTTTTTAACATTCTGTTGCCAGTTTAAAAGTCGTTTGGAAATAAAGAACATAATTACAAAATTTACAGGTTACAACACCTGCAACCATTAAGAAATGAAATATTCATCTTATAAACTGTGAACAGGTGCAGTTGTAGTCACAAAATTGTGAATAGGTCGAGTTTAAGTCACGAAATTGTAATTAGGTGGAGTCGCAGTCGGAGTCGCAAAATTATGAAAAGGTGGAGTCGGAGTCGCAAAATTCTGGAAAGGTGTAGTCGGAGTCGGAGTCGCCAAATTCTGAAAAGGTATAGTCGGAGTCGCAAATTTATTCCTCTGACTCCGCAACCCTGCTCTCAGGTCACTACACTCCCGACATGTACGATATATCTCGACTGAATAATGGTGTGAGGAGCTGCGAGTGAGACTGCAAAGGAGGTATAATAAAATAATACCTCGCAAAACCAACTAACATATCTATTTTATATTACTATTCAAAAATTAAACGAGTAGTGTCTCCACTGTATTTGCACAGTTCCTACTTATCTGTATAAGCATATTTTCCAGAAGATTTTGTTTTTCTCTCATTTTCGATAACAAATGATCATTGGGATTTGAAAATGTGTCTTTTGAATGAAATTTTTCAAATAAACAGTAGCCTTGAAAGCCTTGGTAAAATCTGAAAGTACGTAATATAAGATAAGTATGCGTCGAATGATCTAATATTCACGTAAGGCCTTGTATTCTTGTGGTAGAAAAATAAAGTATGAGGAGAAAACACGCAAACAAGGCATTGAATATTGAAATATGTTCATAAATGAATGTAGACGCAGTAGACAGGTATGAATAAGCAAAATCATGTAGTAAAATTAAAACATACCCATTCCACGAGGCCAAACATGTTTCGTCATGTGCGCCTGGCTTGTGAGCTTTGCGAATCTTTAAAGGCTACATAAATTACGGCTGGTTTCTATTTTTTGAAAATGGCCCAGTTTCGCGTACTCAAAGTGGGCTGGAATAGATGTCACAAGGGAGCTCCCGTGAGTTTTTCTCAATTGCACGGTTTCCACACGAGGTGACTTACTCCGCGGGTCACAATCCTCTCACCTTATACAGATATTGTTTGTACCGAAAGCTTCCCTTGGTCCTGTGAAGTTCTCATACCAATAGCACGAGGAGAAATATCCCTCCCTGAATGGCTGCATAATATAACTGGATTAATTAATTTGGAAAGATGAAGATGAAAAAAGTGAAGGGACACAAAAAAAAATTTCATACTCATGCTGTGAACTTTCGGACATGGGAGCAAGTGACGCAATGAAGCTGATGGCTGTCGAAGGAACATAAGCACGAGACCTTCTGCGACCAGCATGGTTTTGATCGTGCCCAGCGGGGAGATTAGTATACCATAACGTCAAAAGCATATGTTGAGTTGGCTTCATTTGTGGTGGCGACTATCTAGCTCTCATCACACACCACCTGCTGTGCCTACTGAAGAGATTGTCCGTCTCGAAGACATTCTACTTCCAGAACCAGTTCCGTCTCCCTGTAAAGGAATTACGCTCCTCAGATCACTCCCACTTTCGTGGCCTTGTCCTTCAGGTGAGCTTAGTTCCAGAACAAAACGTTGTGTACGCAAGAGTGTGAAACCCCTTTAACCCCCATGCGAATACCATACTAAAGAGGTCTCTTATGTTGACCTCACTGCCGCCAAACGCTGTCTTTAGCATCTGGCAGATCACATGAACACGAGGTGGATGGTCACCAACCTCTGAATGACGAAATTACCAGCGTGCGTTTGTCGCTTGCAAGGAGGCCCATGGACTGTAGTTTTGCTGAAGAGTTGATCTGAAAAAGCGAGAAGAGCAAGAAGAGTTGTTCTGCTCATCAAGATCTGTAATACACCACTGATACAAGAGTACTAATCAAGTATTGTGGCCATTTAACGTCGACGCCTCCCTACTTCATTTAATAGGAAGTTTTGGCGGAAGGGAGTATCCGATAGCTGCTGAATTTTAGAGCATGGAGCATTATGTTGGAGCCCTAACTCTTTCAGAAGAAAAACGTACTTTCATTTTTTTTATCATAGTAAACCTCTCAGTTCTTCTATCACTTTCTTATCTGTCGGATGATCATTTTGTTCAACTCTTGAGATATATTTACATTTTCTGAAAATTTTTCTGAATATACTATTGATGGATAGCATGGCAAATTAATATTTGCGGGGCGAAATTTTTTAACTGTTAGGGACTGCTGGTGAAATATTTTTAGACTGTCCTAATAGCATAAACACATGCTTTATGAATGATCACGCCTCAGATCCTTCAGGTTTTCAGTAATGGTGCCAGCCTTCATCCTCTAGCTTCCACGTTCAAAATACATTCATAAACCGTGAAGAAAATGACAAATAATTTCCTTAATGCGACGGATGGCAAAAAATCTGGATTGCGAAGTAGCAAGAGCTAAAGGAATCATCATTTGATGAAGACCTGGAAAGATCAATCACAAGAGATTTACCTGAAAGAATAAGTCGTTTGGCGCGTGAGAGGAAAGAATTCAGCGATAACGATCTAAGAAGCCGGTCTAGCAGACTTGAAAATAAATTTACACATGAGACGTATGATGCACCTTGTTATTCCAGGACGAAAAGTTAAAAGTTTGCATGGGGGATTGAGAACTTTTGGATAGAGTTAACAAATGATCCTTGTTTCTTCAGAATATATGAAAAGAATTTCTCTCAACATGCGCACACATTCAAACTCAAGTGCATTCTGGTATCAAATTATGATTTAAAACCGAAATTTACTCTTTACCCATGCAAAATCAAAACAGAGGGAATTTGTAGGAACAAAACTTATGTAAATATGACTGTTTCCGTCTGTGCCTCCTGACACAGCAAGAAGCTGCCAATAGTCATATTTGAGAGAGGTGAGTGAGGGACCAGAGCTCAGAACGCTAAAACTTTAAAAAAGATCAATAATAAATTTTTTATTGACATCAGGAACTAATCAACAACCGCAAACTCTACAAGATCAGTAAGGCTTGCAGTTTGCATTCCAAGATGATGTAGCTTCTGTCCCACAAGAACCATTGTTTGGAAATTTGTTTAGAATGAACTTCCTAAAATTTTTTTTTCAACAGAATTAACTTCCACCGTAGCCTTCTTTCAAATCCGTAGACTTCAGTAACTAAATAAAAAAGTTACAGAAATGTGAGGGATGCCTTATACCCTCAAAAACTTCATTAACATAACATTGGACGAAAATAATAGGAATGAGTTTATTTATGAAGTCTATGATTTATTCACGTAAGAGATTAAGAAGCTATTAGATGAAAGGGAGCACCTCTTGATGCCAACGACCAACGTTTTGATCCCCATTGCCGATACCACATTTTATCAACACTCATTCTTTTAGATGATCTTCATCTTAATTCTTCGTAAATTTTCAATCAAAATATCTTATTTATTACCATAGTTATTCATAACCAGTTACCCCAATTTCGTTTGTGAAAGCAATGAGTATTGCTATTTTCCTATTTTTATGAAAAAGGTTCAACTTGTTATAAAAAACAAATATAATTATCCAGAAATCTGCAATTACTGAGTCGTTTCCAGACCTCGTTTCGGAGCTTAATTTACTCGTGTGAAGTTTTACATTTACATAACCATCAAAGTTGGCATACATTACTGCAGTGCATGTAATTCATTACGCATGTGCATATTCAAAGTATATGTGTGATGTTTTCATGTAAAAATGAAATATTTTAGCAAGATTTTTTCATTTCATCGCTCTCTTCCGAACAAAACATGTCCATGATTACGATCTAGTGTAGAAAAACGTTCTATTGGTCTCATAATCACTGTCTGTATGTCACGTAATTCTCTAAGGGGCTTTAAACGTATCAAAAACTAGCCTGGTGTGCTCCCTGCAGGAAGGAGCTGAACGAGGCTAAGAGCAGATCGAATGCGCGCACAGCAGCGTCCGTTGCAGGAGCTGCTAGCGTCGCTGTGTCAAGTGTAGAGTGCTGCTGTGTGGGCACTAGCTACATGCATATTTTGTGCGAGTGTAAGGGCACTAGCTGTGTTGTGCGAGTGTAAGGGCACTAGCTATGTTGTGCGAGTGTAAGGGCACTAGCTATGTTGTGCCAGTGTAAGGGCACTAGCTATGTTGTGCGAGTGTAAGGGCACTAGCTATGTTGTGCGAGTGTAAAGGCACTAGCTATGTTGTGCGAGTGTAAGGGCACTAGCTATGTTGTGCGAGTGTAAGGGCACCAGCTATGTTGTGCGACTGTAAGGGCACCAGCTATGTTGTGCGAGTGTAAGGGCACTAGCTATGTTGTGCGACTGTAAGGGCACCAGCTATGTTGTGCGAGTGTAAGGGCACTAGCTATGTTGTGCGAGTGTAAGGGCACCAGCTATGTTGTGCCAGTGTAAGGGCACTAGCTATGTTTTGCGAGTGTAAGGGCACTAGCTATGTTGTGCGAGTGTAAGGGCACTAGCTATGTTGTGCAAGTGTAAGGGCACCAGCTATGTTGTGCCAGTGTAAGGGCACTAGCTATGTTGTGCCAGTGTAAGGGCACTAGCTATGTTTTGCGAGTGTAAGGGCACTAGCTATGTTTTGCGAGTGTAAGGGCACTAGCTATGTTGTGCGAGTGTAAGGGCACCAGCTATGTTGTGCCAGTGTAAGGGCACTAGCTATGTTGTGCGACTGTAAGGGCACTAGCTATGTTGTGCGAGTGTAAGGGCACTAGCTATGTTGTGCGAGTGAAAGGGCACTAGCTATGTTGTGCGAGTGTAAGGGCACTAGCTATGTTGTGCGAGTGTAAGGGCACTAGCTATGTTGTGCGAGTGTAAGGGCACCAGCTATGTTGTGCGAGTGTAAGGGCACTAGCTATGTTGTGCGAGTGTAAGGGCACTAGCTATGTTGTGCGAGTGTAAGGGCACTAGCTATGTTGTGCGAGTGTAAGGGCACTAGCTATGTTGTGCGAGTGTAAGGGCACTAGCTATGTTGTGCGAGTGTAAGGGCACTAGCTATGTTGTGCGAGTGTAAGGGCACTAGCTATGTTGTGCGAGTGTAAGGGCACTAGCTATGTTGTGCGAGTGTAAGGGCACTAGCTATGTTGTGCGAGTGTAAGGGCACTAGCTATGTTGTGCGAGTGTAAGGGCACCAGCTATGTTGTGCGAGTGTAAGGGCACTAGCTATGTTGTGCGAGTGTAAAGGCACTAGCTATGTTGTGCGAGTGTAAGGGCACCAGCTATGTTGTGCGAGTGTAAGGGCACTAGCTATGTTGTGCGAGTGTAAGGGCACCAGCTATGTTGTGCGAGTGTAAGGGCACTAGCTATGTTGTGCGAGTGTAAGGGCACTAGCTATGTTGTGCGAGTGTAAGGGCACTAGCTATGTTGTGCGAGTGTAAGGGCACTAGCTATGTTGTGCCAGTGTAAGGGCACTAGCTATGTTGTGCGAGTGTAAGGGCACTAGCTATGTTGTGCGAGTGTAAGGGCACCAGCTATGTTGTGCGAGTGTAAGGGCACTAGCTATGTTGTGCGAGTGTAAGGGCACTAGCTATGTTGTGCCAGTGTAAGGGCACTAGCTATGTTGTGCGAGTGTAAGGGCACTAGCTATGTTGTGCGAGTGTAAGGGCACTAGCTATGTTGTGCGAGTGTAAAGGCACTAGCTATGTTGTGCGAGTGTAAGGGCACCAGCTATGTTGTGCGAGTGTAAGGGCACTAGCTATGTTGTGCGAGTGTAAGGGCACCAGCTATGTTGTGCGAGTGTAAGGGCACTAGCTATGTTGTGCGAGTGTAAGGGCACTAGCTATGTTGTGCGAGTGTAAGGGCACTAGCTATGTTGTGCGAGTGTAAGGGCACTAGCTATGTTGTGCCAGTGTAAGGGCACTAGCTATGTTGTGCGAGTGTAAGGGCACTAGCTATGTTGTGCGAGTGTAAGGGCACCAGCTATGTTGTGCGAGTGTAAGGGCACTAGCTATGTTTTGCGAGTGTAAGGGCACTAGCTATGTTGTGCGAGTGTAAGGGCACTATCTATGTTGTGCGAGTGTAAGGGCACTAGCTATGTTGTGCCAGTGTAAGGGCACTAGCTATGTTGTGCGAGTGTAAGGGCACTAGCTATGTTGTGCGAGTGTAAGGGCACTAGCTATGTTGTGCGAGTGTAAGGGCACTAGCTATGTTGTGCGAGTGTAAGGGCACTAGCTATGTTGTGCGACTGTAAGGGCACCAGCTATGTTGTGCGAGTGTAAGGGCATTGGCTATGTTGTGCGACTGTAAGGGCACCAGCTATGTTGTGCGAGTGTAAGGGCACTAGCTATGTTGTGCGACTGTAAGGGCACCAGCTATGTTGTGCGAGTGTAAGGGCACTAGCTATGTTGTGCGACTGTAAGGGCACCAGCTATGTTGTGCGAGTGTAAGGGTACTAGCTATGTTGTGCGACTGTAAGGGCACCAGCTATGTTGTGCGAGTGTAAGGGCACTAGCTATGTTGTGCGAGTGTAAGGGCACCAGATATGTTGTGCCAGTGTAAGGGCACTAGCTATGTTTTGCGAGTGTAAGGGCACTAGCTATGTTGTGCGAGTGTAAGGGCACTAGCTATGTTGTGCCAGTGTAAGGGCACCAGCTATGTTGTGCCAGTGTAAGGGCACTAGCTATGTTGTGCCAGTGTAAGGGCACTAGCTATGTTTTGCGAGTGTAAGGGCACTAGCTATGTTTTGCGAGTGTAAGGGCACTAGCTATGTTGTGCGAGTGTAAGGGCACTAGCTATGTTGTGCCAGTGTAAGGGCACTAGCTATGTTGTGCGACTGTAAGGGCACCAGCTATGTTGTGCGAGTGTAAAGGCACCAGCTATGTTGTGCGAGTGTAAGGGCACCAGCTATGTTGTGCGAGTGTAAGGGCACTAGCTATGTTGTGCCAGTGTAAGGGCACTAGCTATGTTGTGCGACTGTAAGGGCACTAGCTATGTTGTGCGAGTGTAAGGGCACCAGCTATGTTGTGCGAGTGTAAGGGCACCAGCTATGTTGTGCGAGTGTAAGGGCACTAGCTATGTTGTGCGAGTGTAAGGGCACTAGCTATGTTGTGCGAGTGTAAGAGCACTAGCTATGTTGTGCGAGTGTAAGGGCACTAGCTATGTTGTGCGAGTGTAAGGGCACCAGCTATGTTGTGCGAGTGTAAGGGCACTAGCTATGTTGTGCGAGTGTAAGGGCACTAGCTATGTTGTGCGAGTGTAAGGGCACTAGCTATGTTGTGCGAGTGTAAGGGCACTAGCTATGTTGTGCGAGTGTAAGGGCACTAGCTATGTTGTGCGAGTGTAAGGGCACTAGCTATGTTGTGCGAGTGTAAGGGCACTAGCTATGTTGTGCGAGTGTAAGGGCACTAGCTATGTTGTGCGAGTGTAAGGGCACTAGCTATGTTGTGCGAGTGTAAGGGCACTAGCTATGTTGTGCGAGTGTAAGGGCACCAGCTATGTTGTGCGAGTGTAAGCGCACTAGCTATGTTGTGCCAGTGTAAGGGCACTAGCTATGTTGTGCGAGTGTAAGGGCACCAGCTATGTTGTGCGAGTGTAAGGGCACCAGCTATGTTGTGCGAGTTTAAGGGCACTAGCTATGTTGTGCGAGTGCAAGGGCACCAGCTATGTTGTGCGAGTGTAGGGGCACTAGCTATGTTGTGCGAGTGTAAGGGCACTAGCTATGTTGTGCGAGTGTAAGGGCACTAGCTATGTTGTGCGAGTGTAAGGGCACTAGCTATGTTGTGCGAGTGTAAGGGCACTAGCTATGTTGTGCGAGTGTAAGGGCACTAGCTATGTTGTGCGAGTGTAAGGGCACTAGCTATGTTGTGCGAGTGTAAGGGCACTAGCTATTTTGTGCGAGTGTAAGGGCACTAGCTATGTTGTGCGAGTGTAAGGGCACTAGCTATGTTGTGCGAGTGTAAGGGCACTAGCTATGTTGTGCGAGTGTAAGGGCACTAGCTATGTTGTGCGAGTGTAAGGGCACTAGCTATGTTGTGCGAGTGTAAGGGCACTAGCTATGTTGTGCGAGTGTAAGGGCACTAGCTATGTTGTGCGAGTGTAAGGGCACTAGCTATGTTGTGCGAGTGTAAGGGCACTAGCTATGTTGTGCGAGTGTAAGGGCACTAGCTATGTTGTGCGAGTGTAAGGGCACTAGCTATGTTGTGCGAGTGTAAGGGCACTAGCTATGTTGTGCGAGTGTAAGGGCACTAGCTATGTTGTGCGAGTGTAAGGGCACCAGCTATGTTGTGCGAGTGTAAGAGCACTAGCTATGTTGTGCCAGTGTAAGGGCACTAGCTATGTTGTGCGAGTGTAAGGGCACCAGCTATGTTGTGCGAGTGTAAGGGCACTAGCTATGTTGTGCGAGTGTAAGGGCACTAGCTATGTTGCGCGAGTGTAAGGGCACCAGCTATGTTGTGCGAGTGTAAGGGCACTAGCTATGTTGTGCCAGTGTAAGGGCACTAGCTATGTTGTACGAGTGTAAGGGCACCAGCTATGTTGTGCGAGTGTAAGGGCACTAGCTATGTTGTGCCAGTGTAAGGGCACTAGCTATGTTGTGCGAGTGTAAGGGCACCAGCTATGTTGTGCGAGTGTAAGGGCACCAGCTATGTTGTGCGAGTGTAAGGGCACTAGCTATGTTGTGCGAGTGTAAGGGCACTAGCTATGTTGTGCGAGTGTAAGGGCACCAGCTATGTTGTGCGAGTGTAAGGGCACTAGCTATGTTGTGCGAGTGTAAGAGCACTAGCTATGTTGTGCGAGTGTAAGGGCACTAGCTATGTTGTGCGAGTGTAAGGGCACTAGCTATGTTGTGCGAGTGTAAGAGCACTAGCTATGTTGTGCGAGTGTAAGGGCACTAGCTATGTTGTGCGAGTGTAAGGGCACTAGCTATGTTGTGCGAGTGTAAGGGCACTAGCTATGTTGTGCGAGTGTAAGGGCACTAGCTATGTTGTGCGAGTGTAAGGGCACTAGCTATGTTGTGCGAGTGTAAGGGCACTAGCTATGTTGTGCGAGTGTAAGGGCACCAGCTATGTTGTGCGAGTGTAAGGGCACTAGCTATGTTGTGCCAGTGTAAGGGCACTAGCTATGTTGTGCGAGTGTAAGGGCACCAGCTATGTTGTGCGAGTGTAAGGGCACTAGCTATGTTGTGCGAGTGTAAGGGCACTAGCTATGTTGTGCGAGTGTAAGGGCACCAGCTATGTTGTGCGAGTGTAAGGGCACTAGCTATGTTGTGCCAGTGTAAGGGCACTAGCTATGTTGTGCGAGTGTAAGGGCACTAGCTATGTTGTGCGAGTGTAAGGGCACTAGCTATGTTGTGCGAGTGTAAGGGCACCAGCTATGTTGTGCGAGTGTAAGGGCACTAGCTATGTTGTGCCAGTGTAAGGGCACTAGCTATGTTGTGCGAGTGTAAGGGCACCAGCTATGTTGTGCGAGTGTAAGGGCACCAGCTATGTTGTGCGAGTGTAAGGGCACTAGCTATGTTGTGCGAGTGCAAGGGCACCAGCTATGTTGTGCGAGTGTAAGGGCACTAGCTATGTTGTGCGAGTGTAAGGGCACTAGCTATGTTGTGCGAGTGTAAGGGCACTAGCTATGTTGTGCGAGTGTAAGGGCACTAGCTATGTTGTGCGAGTGTAAGGGCACTAGCTATGTTGTGCGAGTGTAAGGGCACTAGCTATGTTGTGCGAGTGTAAGGGCACTAGCTATGTTGTGCGAGTGTAAGGGCGCTAGCTATGTTGTGCGAGTGTAAGGGCACTAGCTATGTTGTGCAACTGTAAGGGCACTAGCTATGTTGTGCGAGTGTAAGGGCACTAGCTATGTTGTGCGAGTGTAAGGGCACTAGCTATGTTGTGCGAGTGTAAGGGCACTAGCTATGTTGTGCGAGTGTAAGGGCACTAGCTATGTTGTGCGAGTGTAAGGGCACTAGCTATGTTGTGCGAGTGTAAGGGCACTAGCTATGTTGTGCGAGTGTAAGGGCACTAGCTATGTTGTGCGAGTGTAAGGGCACTAGCTATGTTGTGCCAGTGTAAGGGCACTAGCTATGTTGTGCGAGTGTAAGGGTACTAGCTATGTTGTGCGAGTGTAAGGGCACTAGCTATGTTGTGCGAGTGTAAGGGCACTAGCTATGTTGTGCGAGTGTAAGGGCACCAGATATGTTGTGCGAGTGTAAGGGCACTAGCTATGTTGTGCGAGTGTAAGGGCACTAGCTATGTTGTGCGAGTGTAAGGGCACCAGCTATGTTGTGCGAGTGTAAGGGCACTAGCTATGTTGTGCGAGTGTAAGGGCACCAGCTATGTTGTGCGAGTGTAAGGGCACTAGCTATGTTGTGCGAGTGTAAGGGCACCAGCTATGTTGTGCGAGTGTAAGGGCACTAGCTATGTTGTGCGAGTGTAAGGGCACTAGCTATGTTGTGCGAGTGTAAGGGCACTAGCTATGTTGTGCGAGTGTAAGGGCACTAGCTATGTTGTGCGAGTGTAAGGGCACTAGCTATGTTGTGCGACTGTAAGGGCACCAGCTATGTTGTGCGAGTGTAAGGGCACTAGCTATGTTGTGCGACTGTAAGGGCACCAGCTATGTTGTGCGAGTGTAAGGGCACTAGCTATGTTGTGCGAGTGTAAGGGCACTAGCTATGTTGTGCCAGTGTAAGGGCACTAGCTATGTTGTGCGAGTGTAAGGGCACTAGCTATGTTGTGCGAGTGTAAGGGCACTAGCTATGTTGTGCGAGTGTAAGGGCACTAGCTATGTTGTGCGAGTGTAAGGGCACTAGCTATGTTGTGCGACTGTAAGGGCACCAGCTATGTTGTGCGAGTGTAAGGGCACTAGCTATGTTGTGCGACTGCAAGGGCACCAGCTATGTTGTGCGAGTGTAAGGGCACTAGCTATGTTGTGCGACTGTAAGGGCACCAGCTATGTTGTGCGAGTGTAAGGGCACTAGCTATGTTGTGCGACTGTAAGGGCACCAGCTATGTTGTGCGAGTGTAAGGGCACTAGCTATGTTGTGCGACTGTAAGGGCACCAGCTATGTTGTGCGAGTGTAAGGGCACTAGCTATGTTGTGCGAGTGTAAGGGCACCAGCTATGTAGTGCCAGTGTAAGGGCACTAGCTATGTTGTGCGAGTGTAAGGGCACTAGCTATGTTGTGCCAGTGTAAGGGCACTAGCTATGTTGTGCGACTGTAAGGGCACTAGCTATGTTGTGCGAGTGTAAGGGCACTAGCTATGTTGTGCGAGTGTAAGGGCACTAGCTATGTTGTGCCAGTGTATGGGCACTAGCTATGTTGTGCGAGTGTAAGGGCACTAGCTATGTTGTGCGAGTGTAAGGGCACTAGCTATATTGTGCGAGTGTAAGGGCACTAGCTATGTTGTGCGAGTGTAAGGGCACTAGCTATGTTGTGCGAGTGTAAGGGCACTAGCTATGTTGTGCGAGTGTAAGGGCACTAGCTATGTTGTGCGAGTGTAAGGGCACTAGCTATGTTGTGCGAGTGTAAGGGCACTAGCTATGTTGTGCGAGTGTAAGGGCACTAGCTATGTTGTGCGAGTGTAAGGGCACCAGCTATGTTGTGCGAGTGTAAGGGCACTAGCTATGTTGTGCCAGTGTAAGGGCACTAGCTATGTTGTGCGAGTGTAAGGGCACCAGCTATGTTGTGCGAGTGTAAGGGCACTAGCTATGTTGTGCGAGTGTAAGGGCACTAGCTATGTTGTGCGAGTGTAAGGGCACCAGCTATGTTGTGCGAGTGTAAGGGCACTAGCTATGTTGTGCCAGTGTAAGGGCACTAGCTATGTTGTGCGAGTGTAAGGGCACTAGCTATGTTGTGCGAGTGTAAGGGCACTAGCTATGTTGTGCGAGTGTAAGGGCACCAGCTATGTTGTGCGAGTGTAAGGGCACTAGCTATGTTGTGCCAGTGTAAGGGCACTAGCTATGTTGTGCGAGTGTAAGGGCACCAGCTATGTTGTGCGAGTGTAAGGGCACCAGCTATGTTGTGCGAGTGTAAGGGCACTAGCTATGTTGTGCGAGTGCAAGGGCACCAGCTATGTTGTGCGAGTGTAAGGGCACTAGCTATGTTGTGCGAGTGTAAGGGCACTAGCTATGTTGTGCGAGTGTAAGGGCACTAGCTATGTTGTGCGAGTGTAAGGGCACTAGCTATGTTGTGCGAGTGTAAGGGCACTAGCTATGTTGTGCGAGTGTAAGGGCACTAGCTATGTTGTGCGAGTGTAAGGGCACTAGCTATGTTGTGCGAGTGTAAGGGCACTAGCTATGTTGTGCGAGTGTAAGGGCACTAGCTATGTTGTGCGACTGTAAGGGCACTAGCTATGTTGTGCGAGTGTAAGGGCACTAGCTATGTTGTGCGAGTGTAAGGGCACTAGCTATGTTGTGCGAGTGTAAGGGCACTTGCTATGTTGTGCGAGTGTAAGGGCACTAGCTATGTTGTGCGAGTGTAAGGGCACTAGCTATGTTGTGCGAGTGTAAGGGCACTAGCTATGTTGTGCGAGTGTAAGGGCACTAGCTATGTTGTGCGAGTGTAAGGGCACTAGCTATGTTGTGCCAGTGTAAGGGCACTAGCTATGTTGTGCGAGTGTAAGGGTACTAGCTATGTTGTGCGAGTGTAAGGGCACTAGCTATGTTGTGCGAGTTTAAGGGCACTAGCTATGTTGTGCGAGTGTAAGGGCACCAGCTATGTTGTGCGAGTGTAAGGGCACTAGCTATGTTGTGCGAGTGTAAGGGCACTAGCTATGTTGTGCGAGTGTAAGGGCACCAGCTATGTTGTGCGAGTGTAAGGGCACTAGCTATGTTGTGCGAGTGTAAGGGCACCAGCTATGTTGTGCGAGTGTAAGGGCACTAGCTATGTTGTGCGAGTGTAAGGGCACCAGCTATGTTGTGCGAGTGTAAGGGCACTAGCTATGTTGTGCGAGTGTAAGGGCACTAGCTATGTTGTGCGAGTGTAAGGGCACTAGCTATGTTGTGCGAGTGTAAGGGCACTAGCTATGTTGTGCGAGTGTAAGGGCACTAGCTATGTTGTGCGAGTGTAGGGGCACTAGCTATGTTGTGCGAGTGTAAGGGCACTAGCTATGTTGTGCGAGTGTAAGGGCACTAGCTATGTTGTGCGAGTGTAAGGGCACCAGCTATGTTGTGCGAGTGTAAGGGCACTAGCTATGTTGTGCCAGTGTAAGGGCACTAGCTATGTTGTGCGAGTGTAAGGGCACTAGCTATGTTGTGCGAGTGTAAGGGCACTAGCCATGTTGTGTGAGTGTAAGGGCACTAGCTATGTTGTGCGAGTGTAAGGGCACTAGCTATGTTGTGCGAGTGTAAGGGCACTAGCTATGTTGTGCGAGTGTAAGGGCACCAACTATGTTGTGCGAGTGTAAGGGCACTAGCTATGTTGTGCGAGTGTAAGGGCACTAGCTATGTTGTGCGAATGTAAGGGCACTAGCTATGTTGTGCGAGTGTAAGGGCACTAGCTATGTTGTGCCAGTGTAAGGGCACTAGCTATGTTGTGCGAGTGTAAGGGCACTAGCTATGTTGTGCGAGTGTAAGGGCACTAGCTATGTTGTGCGAGTGTAAGGGCACTAGCTATGTTGTGCGAGTGTAAGGGCACTAGCTATGTTGTGCGACTGTAAGGGCACCAGCTATGTTGTGCGAGTGTAAGGGCACTAGCTATGTTGTGCGACTGTAAGGGCACCAGCTATGTTGTGCGAGTGTAAGGGCACTAGCTATGTTGTGCGACTGTAAGGGCACCAGCTATGTTTTGCGAGTGTAAGGGCACTAGCTATGTTGTGCGACTGTAAGGGCACCAGCTATGTTGTGCGAGTGTAAGGGCACTAGCTATGTTGTGCGACTGTAAGGGCACCAGCTATGTTGTGCGAGTGTAAGGGCACTAGCTATGTTGTGCGAGTGTAATGGCACTAGCTAGTTTGTGCCAGTGTAAGGGCACTAGCTATGTTGTGCGAGTGTAAGGGCACTAGCTATGTTGTGCCAGTGTAAGAGCACTGGCTATGTTGTGCGACTGTAAGGGCACTAGCTATGTTGTGCGAGTGTAAGGGCACTAGCTATGTTGTGCGAGTGTAAGGGTACTAGCTATGTTGTGCCAGTGTAAGGGCACTAGCTATGTTGTGCGAGTGTAAGGGCACTAGCTATGTTGTGCGAGTGTAAGGGCACTAGCTGTGTTGTGCGAGTGTAAGGGCACTAGTTATATTGTGCTAGTGTAAGGGCACTAGCTATGTTGTGCGAGTGTAAGGGCACTAGCTATGTTGTGCGAGTGTAAGGGCACTAGCTATGTTGTGCGAGTGTAAGGGCACTAGCTATGTTGTGCGAGTGTAAGGGCACTAGCTATGTTGTGCGAGTGTAAGGGCACTAGCTATGTTGTGCGAGTGTAAGGGCACTAGCTATGTTGTGCGAGTGTAAGGGCACTAGCTATGTTGTGCGAGTGTAAGGGCACTAGCTATGTTGTGCCAGTGTAAGGGCACTAGCTATGTTGTGCGAGTGTAAGGGCACTAGCTATGTTGTGCGAGTGTAAGGGCACTAGCTATGTTGTGCGAATGTAAGGGCACTAGCAATGTTGTGCGAGTGTAAGGGCACTAGCTATGTTGTGCGAGTGTAAGGGCACCAGCTATGTTGTGCGAGTGTAAGGGCACTAGCTATGTTGTGCGAGTGTAAGGGCACCAGCTATGTTGTGCGAGTGTAAGGGCACCAGCTATGTTGTGCGAGTGTAAGGGCACCAGCTATGTTGTGCGAGTGTAAGGGCACCAGCTATGTTGTGCGAGTGTAAGGGCACCAGCTATGTTGTGCGAGTGTAAGGGCACTAGCTATGTTGTGCGAGTGTAAGGGCACCAGCTATGTTGTGCGAGTGTAAGGGCACTAGCTATGTTGTGCGAGTGTAAGGGCACCAGCTATGTTGTGCGAGTGTAAGGGCACCAGCTATGTTGTGCGAGTGTAAGGGCACTAGCTATGTTGTGCGAGTTTAAGGGCACCAGCTATGTTGTGCGAGTGTAAGGGCACCAGCTATGTTGTGCGAGTGTAAGGGCACTAGCTATGTTGTGCGAGTGTAAGGGCACCAGCTATGTTGTGCGAGTGTAAGGGCACCAGCTATGTTGTGCGAGTGTAAGGGCACTAGCTATGTTGTGCGAGTGTAAGGGCACCAGCTATGTTGTGCGAGTGTAAGGGCACTAGCTATGTTGTGCGACTGTAAGGGCACCAGCTATGTTGTGCGAGTGTAAGGGCACTAGCTATGTTGTGCGAGTGTAAGGGCACCAGCTATGTTGTGCCAGTGTAAGGGCACTAGCTATGTTGTGCGAGTGTAAGGGCACTAGCTATGTTGTGCCAGTGTAAGGGCACTAGCTATGTTGTGCGACTGTAAGGGCACTAGCTATGTTGTGCGAGTGTAAGGGCACTAGCTATGTTGTGCGAGTGTAAGGGCACTAGCTATGTTGTGCCAGTGTAAGGGCACTAGCTATGTTGTGCGAGTGTAAGGGCACTAGCTATGTTGTGCGAGTGTAAGGGCACTAGCTATATTGTGCGAGTGTAAGGGCACTAGCTATGTTGTGCGAGTGTAAGGGCACTAGCTATGTTGTGCGAGTGTAAGGGCACTAGCTATGTTGTGCGAGTGTAAGGGCACTAGCTATGTTGTGCGAGTGTAAGGGCACTAGCTATGTTGTGCGAGTGTAAGGGCACTAGCTATGTTGTGCGAGTGTAAGGGCACTAGCTATGTTGTGCGAGTGTAAGGGCACCAGCTATGTTGTGCGAGTGTAAGGGCACTAGCTATGTTGTGCCAGTGTAAGGGCACTAGCTATGTTGTGCGAGTGTAAGGGCACCAGCTATGTTGTGCGAGTGTAAGGGCACTAGCTATGTTGTGCGAGTGTAAGGGCACTAGCTATGTTGTGCGAGTGTAAGGGCACCAGCTATGTTGTGCGAGTGTAAGGGCACTAGCTATGTTGTGCCAGTGTAAGGGCACTAGCTATGTTGTGCGAGTGTAAGGGCACTAGCTATGTTGTGCGAGTGTAAGGGCACTAGCTATGTTGTGCGAGTGTAAGGGCACCAGCTATGTTGTGCGAGTGTAAGGGCACTAGCTATGTTGTGCCAGTGTAAGGGCACTAGCTATGTTGTGCGAGTGTAAGGGCACCAGCTATGTTGTGCGAGTGTAAGGGCACCAGCTATGTTGTGCGAGTGTAAGGGCACTAGCTATGTTGTGCGAGTGCAATGGCACCAGCTATGTTGTGCGAGGGTAAGGGCACTAGCTATGTTGTGCGAGTGTAAGGGCACTAGCTATGTTGTGCGAGTGTAAGGGCACTAGCTATGTTGTGCGAGTGTAAGGGCACTAGCTATGTTGTGCGAGTGTAAGGGCACTAGCTATGTTGTGCGAGTGTAAGGGCACTAGCTATGTTGTGCGAGTGTAAGGGCACTAGCTATGTTGTGCGAGTGTAAGGGCACTAGCTATGTTGTGCGAGTGTAAGGGCACTAGCTATGTTGTGCGAGTGTAAGGGCACCAGCTATGTTGTGCGAGTGTAAGGGCACTAGCTATGTTGTGCGAGTGTAAGGGCACCAGCTATGTTGTGCGCGTGTAAGGGCACCAGCTATGTTGTGCGAGTGTAAGGGCACTAGCTATGTTGTGCGAGTGTAAGGGCACCAGCTATTTTGTGCGAGTGTAAGGGCACCAGCTATGTTGTGCGAGTGTAAGGGCACTAGCTATGTTGTGCGAGTGTAAGGGCACCAGCTATGTTGTGCGAGTGTAAGGGCACCAGCTATGTTGTGCGAGTGTAAGGGCACTAGCTATGTTGTGCGAGTGTAAGGGCACCAGCTATGTTGTGCGAGTGTAAGGGCACCAGCTATGTTGTGCGAGTGTAAGGGCACTAGCTATGTTGTGCGAGTGTAAGGGCACCAGCTATGTTGTGCGAGTGTAAGGGCACTAGCTATGTTGTGCGAGTGTAAAGGCACTAGCTATGTTGTGCGAGTGTAAGGGCACTAGCTATGTTGTGCGAGTGTAAGGGCACCAGCTATGTTGTGCGAGTGTAAGGGCACTAGCTATGTTGTGCGAGTGTAAGGGCACCAGCTATGTTGTGCGAGTGTAAGGGCACCAGCTATGTTGTGCGAGTGTAAGGGCACCAGCTATGTTGTGCGAGTGTAAGGGCACCAGCTATGTTGTGCGAGTGTTAGGGCACCAGCTATGTTGTGCGAGTGTAAGGGCACTAGCTATGTTGTGCGACTGTAAGGGCACCAGCTATGTTGTGCGACTGTAAGGGCACTAGCTATGTTGTGCGAGTGTAAGGGCACTAGCTATGTTGTGCGAGTGTAAGGGCACTAGCTATGTTGTGCGAGTGTAAGGGCACCAGCTATGTTGTGCGAGTGTAAGGGCACTAGCTATGTTGTGCGAGTGTAAGGGCACCAGCTAGTGTATAACTCTAAGGGCGTAATCTACACTGCCCGGTTGAAAAGTTCGTCATCCCCAATTAAAATGTACGTATCATTTAAGCATTTTTTACGGTGCCCTTCTAAGAAAGTTTGTGAAAAAGAATATGTATAGAAAAGTATCTCAAATAACAGCCCTAAGTGGTAAAAAGTGTAGCCTTGGTAATTGTAGCAGAGCTAAAATTCTGAATACTCGCGACAAGGGTTCTCTGAAGCAACTGGGGAAAGAAAGCGAGCGAAAAGTGTTCACCATACAGTAGACTAATATGTTCATCTATTAAGAAAATTTCTGCTCGCGTTAGCGCTGAATACTGAAAGATATGGGCTTATGGAGTTGAGCCGTCACCTGTAAACAATTGATCAGTAAAGCTGATCGAACGAAACAATTTCAATTTACAAAAAAAAAGCAAAGAGTGGACTAAATAGCATTGAAAACACGTTGTATGGTTTGATGAATCGAGGTTCTCCGTGCTCCAGAATGATGTAGAGTGAAAGTCATGGGAGACCTTGAAGCTTTTCATCCTCAAGCATCACTCAGACAGGCTTCCCGAGCAGGGTAATTATTCAGGGACGCTTCACATGATCTGGATTAAGTTTCGCAATCTAAAGCAACAACAAATTTTACTCTCATTGTTAGTTAAAGATTTTAGGTTACAAAATACACCCGTCTACAGACTTTTGTTTTCTTGATAGTTCTGGCATTTTGACCACAACGTTCGCAATCGCTGGTCTCATGCAATGTATCATTTGGTCAAGGATTACTTAGTATAATTTTCGCATATAGAATGGCCTCCACAGTCTTCTGATTTAAACTTTCTTTATTGTGTACTCTCATAGTTCTATTACAATTGTACTGGCTTTAGCTATATTGAATGGTCGATGAATTGTAAAGTTACTTTACGAGTTGGTTAACGACAAATTATTTTTGTGAACTACATTTGAAGGCGAACATTTAATTTAAAAGTCGATGAAATTTATTCGTAGGCGGGTAAATGACCGCATTCAAATTGAAATCAAAACTGAGGGAGAGAAAGTTTTTACTGAGAGTAATCTGCTTCAATGGTGATCATTTTTCATGTCAAAAATTAGACTCCTGGTCATTTCCTATAACCCTTGCATATGAGCAATTGTTCGCTCATTCATTGGTAAAATATCCACATGATAATCTTGAAATTTCGTGTATTTTCTAGTAATTGCTGTTTGCATTTCCACGGTTTTTTCTCTGTTTCCTCCCCAGCTCATCCTCCTCAGAAAGGCTGAGAGCATCACAGGCCCTCATCCAGCGACGCTCAGCGCAATCTCAGCAGCAGCAGGGTTGTCAGATTGGCTTTTTTCTGACCAAAATTATCAAATTTCATCCGAAGGAAAAAATCAATTTTATACTTCCGTTCAGAAAAAGAAACCACACGCGCAACTGTGCTCAGCCGTCGCGATGCTGATATCTCACACAGCTGCCCAATTCTGCCACCTCCTCTCACCTCGATCCAATATTGTTCCGTGCACCCGGCATGAAAAACTGAACTTTACAGCTATTTTTTAGCCGTTGGCCGCTTCGCGAAACCACGGAAAAACATACTTGTGTACGCTATCAAAAATGACGGCAAATTACTCATCTTTCTGTGCCTCCATGGGATTATAGAACTTTGTGCTTATATTGCTACCATAGCTATAATTGGTGGTTTAGATTTTAACCAAGCGTCGCAAAAACCGGCTAATGGCAAATTATTCAGGCGCTTGAATCCCTGCCTGATAATTAATTTAACACTAATTGCCCAGCGAGCGCTGCCAACTCTCTACTGCGCAGCTCCGTTTAGTGTGAGCTATCGAGTTTTAATTTTAAGCAAAAATCCATTCCTTTGGAAATATCAATGGTTTTTATGAAAACGAGCCAACCAGACTAAAAATGGAAAGTAAGCATTTCAAATTACATAAAGTCATTTTCGGTGTTCTTGAATACTAAAATTGAAAATCAGGAGTGCAAAGTAATAATAGTAATTTTTTAATGCCCCATTATCAAGTATTTCAATTGAAAGGACAATATTACACACAGTGACGCGAATAAAATTTTAACAGAGAATAGAAAGTTTCGCCGCCGAGTAGCACTCGTTCGCTGAAGGACGTGTTTTTAAAATGCGCATGTACTCTGAACTGTGGAGATCGGAATATTTTAGAAATTGAGGTTTTTAAAAACGCATTCCTCATTGAAATAGCGTTCCCTAGTTGATGGATCACAAAGATTATTTAGCAAGTACCACAAGCACACCAGCTTGTGTCACGTGCGCCTCGATCGCCAGCGCTGTACAGTAGTGCAACACAGTGTTGCCTGCACATGGGCGCTGGGTGCTGCCACGCATGTAGTGCGTCGGTATGCTACAGACATGCTCACCATCTCATCTTGGGTCTAACTTTGCCCGAAGTACGAACTTATATTTCTTTAGTTTCAAATAACATCATGTGTTTACTTCGAATCCTAAGGTAGATGCTTTACACGCATTGTTCTCGAGTCTAAACTTCGAATTTTTGGTTAAATTCAAAAAATATGCGACAGATCTCGAAATACACCCTCACTGTCATCCTAAATTGAATTTATCTTATAAAGAGCAGCCAAATAGAAATTTTAAATAGTCTCGCTGAGATATTTTCATTTTCGTAAGGTCATTCTTAGCTTAGGCAAGCTGAGACAAAAAACATGGCTGCATGTCAATATTAAACATTCGCTTCCTCTCAATGTAGCTTCTATCGGTGATAGTTGAAGCAAAGAAAAAACAGAGAATGGAACCGTGATTTTCGGCACGCAGCCGTGCACTACGCAGGCGGTAGGTCGACACATTTGTAGGTCTCAGGCCGGGCAGCGGTGACCGCCTCTGGCTGCGGTGCCGGTCTCATCTGAGCAGGGCGTGTCCGTTGCACGATGTCTACGCGGCATCGTGCATGGCGGACATTAGAGTTCATGACATGGTGCCCTCTAGGCACTAGGTCCACGAGGTATCTCGCCTTGTGAACATAAGTCTTCGTCGCCGATAGCGGTGAAATGCCACTAGGGGAGTAAACATTCGGTGAGTTGCCCATGGAGGAAAATTGCGAGTGTTTCCTTTCTCAACTCACGTGAAAGAGAGAAAGAAAGAAAAACAGTTTATTTCCAATAAAGTTGATACATGAGATGATCAACATCGTTTTTTAAAATATCTTAACATTAAAATCTTTAGTTGATATTCTCACATGGGTATCGACAGATCTAACTGATTTTCATGACAGATCCAACTGATTTTCTTTCAGGAATAATTACTTCTCACTTATCAGATCATTCTCCAATTTTTATTATGGCGAAAAATGTCTATGTCCCTTGCACCAAACCACAGGCTGAAACTTACTCATATCGCTGTGTAAATTAATCTTATTTGGGAGCAATGCCAACGTGTTCTAGGAGAATCAGTGCCAACATTGGACATCTGTCAATAGAACACTAATGCAACGAACATTGATGAAGCAATAATACACTTGACCGAAATTATAAGGACTGCATATAATCAAAGTTGTCCGATCATCACTCGTACAATTACACCGAAAAATAGGCAAAAGCCTTGGATTACGGAAGAAATCGTTACTTATATGAAGAAACGTCAAGCTTACCTAGCCCTTCTTCACGAAGCGTGAATATCTAGGGAAATGTATAACAGATTCAGGAACTATGTGAGAAATCAGGTAAGAACATCGAGAAAAACTACTTTACACTCAAATTCACTAAATGAGGGGTCCTACTATCCTGGACTTCACCTAATTTACAAAATTTTACAAGTGGCCCTTTTCACATTTCTATTGCAACTAGGTTGATGAAAATAAATCAAGATATGTAAAATTGAATTCTGAACATATTTTCATTCATAAAAATATTCGATTTTCGCCATAGAAAAAAAAGTTATTGTGTGAACGTGAGAAAAATATATATACGTGTGCAAAACTTTTCACACTCTAAAATTTTTTACGTACAAGCGTGATTTTGGTCTCATTCCACGCGAAAGGACTGTAGAAACCTCGTAACGAAGGATTTTTTTTTAATTTTGAAAGAGAAAAAAGCTATTGTTACAGTGTCCAACATGTGTAAAAAATTAAAAAAATTGTCAGTTTTTCCCAATAAAAATTTAATTTAGAGTTTAAACGAAATTCCGCTTCGCTACGCTGTTTCCACCGTCAAACTGCATCGAATGAGACCAAAATCACGCTTCTACGTTGAAAATTGTAGAAGGGGTGTGGTTTTTTGCAAATTTATATTTATATATATGTTCGCACAATAACTTTTTTCTATTGCGAAAATCGAAAATTTTCATAGATGCAAATGTGTTTCGAATTCAATTTTACATGTCTCTTTTCGTTTTCGTTCACCTAGTTGCACTATAATGTTGCAATATGAGATTAGAAAAAGTAATCTAAGTCTTTTCAGGGGAAGAAATTTCTCGGATATATGTTACAATAATTTTGTTTCTAATTCGAAATTCAAAAAAATCTATCGTTACGAGGTTTCCACAGTCCTTCCTCGTCGAATGGGACCAAAATCACGCTTTTACGTAAAAAATTGTTGAGTGTGAAAGGTTTTGAGCAAGAATACATATTTTTTCATAGGTTCGCGCAGTCAATTTTTTTGCGATAATCAAAAATTTTTATGAACGCAAATGTGTTCGGAATTGAATTTTACTTATCTGTATGCATTTTCGTTCCCGTAGGTGCAATAGAAATGTGCACAGTGAAATTTGAAATATTAGGTAAAGTCCAGTCCCAACTGAAATTAAAAAATCTGGCGCTACTTGATTCTTACTATAAACCGAATAATTCTGCATAGGAAATGATTGAGTCTTTGGTTTAAAATAATATAAATTACCACGAGAAGAAAGATATTGCCAATATTTATCACAATTTCTTCGTAAACGTAGGAAAAAAATAGTTGATAGTATTCCTACTGAACCTACTAATCACCTGGAATACATGGATCAAGTTCGAGAATATACCTCTTTTTTTTCTTTACGCCTGCCAACTCTTCGGATATAATTTCGTGCATAACCAACTCGAAAAATAAATCTAGTGAATTAAAATCATTCTCAACTAAAGTCTTTTAAGCTATAGCTGATATTGTAGCCCGTTCATATCCAATATTATTAACCAGTAGCTCTTCCTAGGCCTTTTCCAGAACTCCCTTAAAGTTGCTAGAGTTACCCCTATTTCAAAAGCGCTGGAAAAGCTTACGTAAACATTCATAGACCTATCTTTGGGCTACCAATCATAAGCAAAATATTCGAGAAAACTGTATACAAGGTGTTAATTTTCAACAGGTACAAACTTTTACAGGTGATAAGAATACTAAAAACAAACCCTTATTCACAAATACCAAAAATTGCAAAACTCTTTAATTTTCGAGATATTGAGCCTTTAAGTTTCAAGTTTGGTATGTGGGAATAATTCTAATTACTGTACTATTGAGTTACAATTTGGCAACACTCTATTTTTTCGAACCAGCTCACTTCTGCACGTCGTTCTGGAGACATGGTGGCACATTTACCAAACGAAGAGCTGGCTGGCACGCATAAGACTTATGGTGCAGCGGATGGGAATGCTAGGTTGGCAGCTAGATTATACAAAGAGCACTTCCCAAACAGAAATCTGGCTGGACATCGAATGTTTACGGTCATACACCGTCGCCTAAGTGAACATGGTACTTTCAATGTGAACATGAGAGCCTATGAGGCCAGTGCGTGAGCTTGTTGAAGAGGATGTGTTGCACTGCTTCCGTTACAGGCCTCGTGCAAGCACTAGAGCTGCAACATGTGACTTCGCAATCCCCAACCATGTGGATGTGAGGAATGTTCTGCGCGACAACAATTTACACCCTTACCATTTCCAGCGAGTGCAAGATCTGCTCCCAAATGACCACATCCCAAGGCTTAACTTTTCACGTTGGTGCCTTACGCAGGTAGAGAATGATGAACAGTTTTTCAAACGTGTTCTGTTCAAAGACGAAGTAACTTTCACACGGTCTGGACTGTTCAACACGCACAATTTGCATAGCTGGCAGGATGAGAACCCTCATGAAATACATCGCTTCCGCTACCAACACAGGTTTAGTGTGAATGTATGGGCCGATATTGTCGGTGAATACCTCATTGGCCCATATTTTATGCCATCGCTTCTAAAAGGACATACGTATCTCACTTTTCTTAGGGATACGTTGTCAGGACTGCTAGAAGATGTGCCTCTAGGTCTACGTCGCAACATGTGCTTCCAGCATGACGGAGCCCCCGCTCACAATGATGGAAATGCTCGCCTATACCCCAACGAAACGTTTGGGAACAGGTGGATAGGACACAGTGGGCCTGTGGCAAGGCCTGCAAGATCTCCAGACTTAACCCCTTTTGTTTTTTTTCTGGGGGCCACATGAAGACATTGATCTACGAAACACCAGTTGAGTCTGCGATTGATCTTATTGCAAGAGTAGTGGCTGCAGCAGGCGATATTGCTCAAGATCAGAATATGTTGTCTCGTGTGCAGCAGTCTTTTCAAAGGAGGTGTCAGGTCTGCATTGAAGCAGGAGGCAGACACTTTCAACAATTAATGTAGATATTGATTGAAAGCACAACTGTTTACGCAATATTCGTTTCATTTTCTATTCTCTTTTATTGGAAACGTAAATTATTTGTTAAATACGCCAGTGACATTCTACACTTTGAAGCTCCATATCTCGAAAACTAAAGAGTTTTGCAATTTTTGGCCTCCATGAAAAAGAGTTTATTTTGAGTATTCCTATCACCAGTGAAAGTTTTTACTTGTTGGAAATTAACACCCTGTATAAGAAAGTGCATTTTTATTTTGAACAAAATTCATTTCTCTATCATTAACAATTTGGTTTTCGCTCTAAAACATCAATAACACAGGCCGTATTGAATCATTTACAAAACCCATATTCCAATAAACATGAATGAAAGCTTGTTTCTCCGTATTTCTTGACCTTCGAAAAGCATTCGATTGTGTGAACAATAACAAATTTCTCTCGAAACTCCACTGTTATGGCATTAGGGGAGTTGCTCATGATTGGATCAAATCATACCTAACAAATTGGAAGCAATACGTTGCCATTGACGATGCACAATTAGAAATAGAGACAATTAGATTAAATCTACACCATTTTTTAAATTCAAACTTTTTACCGATGATAGCAAGTTTTCTTCAGTCCTTCCTAATCAAAATTCTGCTCTTATTGCGGTGAGTATTAATAACGAGTCTCAAAAGTTTTCAATATGGCTTAAAGCTAACAAAATAAGCTTACGTATCCTTAAGACAAAATATATTATATTCTCATACAAGAGACATGTATCTCTTCCACGCATTAAAATTGACGAAGATGAAATCGAAGAAACTAACTCATGTAAGTTCCTGGGCATTATAATAGATAAGCATGACATTCAAAGAGCACATTGCTCGTATTAGTATTAAATTATCAAAATCCATTGGAATTCTCCACAAAATGAAAATCATACTTTCAATACGGAATAGAAGTATGGCATGGAACTGATAAAAATAAAACCAATGTACTCTTTACTCTATAAAAAATATCACAGCGGCAAAAAACTAGAATATTATGATCTCACAGATGATGAATTCAAAAGTTTAAAAATACTTAAACTTTTGGATCACTACAAATATACTACAAACATAGGAACTAGTGATATGAGGGATTAATGTTAGAAGTAAACTGGGTAGATTTAAGCGGTTTAGTTTGAAGCATAGCAAAGTATTTAGGAAAATTTCAATTTTCTAATTAGAGAAAATTTCGCAGCAGTTTGAAAACATTTAGCGGAAGAACTTACGACTAAGAATATTTTAATACTCATACTCGGAGATTATCCAGGAATGAGTTCAAATGAACTAAAGTAATAAATATTTTTGCAGTGTCGAGTCAAACATTACTGCTTCTCAGATGTGTTGAGTTGATTGCAAGAAGCACTTCAGACGCTGTTTACGCTTCAAGCGTTGTTTTGGTTCATTTCGTGTTCATCTTATACCAATAAATCGCGCTCGCGTGGTCGCTCAAATTGCGCCAGCCCTCGTCTAGTGGGCGGCCCAGTGAAGCCATTTCTCCGCCCGCCAAGCATGTCTGGCTAGTCTCTCCTTGTCTTATACTTCCAAATTGCTTCCTCTGGAAGGATTGAATTATATTGAAAACATATTATGAATATAGCAAAGGTGTTTGTGATTTCGATTCCTGATTGGTCAAATTCCTAGAAAAGTTAACCAAAATAAATATTTTTTCTGTGTTCAGAGTTGCGTGTGGCAGTAAGATGGATAATGGTAATTGTACGTCTTTTACAAAATTTCAAAA
This sequence comes from Morinoia aosen, assembly GCA_030386875.1. Classification (NCBI taxonomy): domain Eukaryota; kingdom Metazoa; phylum Arthropoda; class Malacostraca; order Amphipoda; family Talitridae; genus Morinoia; species Morinoia aosen. Next base: position 77,893,901 of record CM059572.1, on the reverse strand, counting down.
CTCATCTGTTAAATTTTTTCATGAGAAGTGAGTAAATTCGCCTGCAAACTTATCTCCGCGTCATTTTACGTCATCTTACGTGTTACTTGATGCAGAAGCGAGTCCTTACGAAGGACACGATGTTTTCATCCGTAGTCATTCAATTAACGTGATGCAAACAAGTATGGCGGACACACTCGGTTACGAGTATTGAGGGTCCACTTAGTAATATGAGTATGATTTCGGTGATGTATTACTCGGAGATTCGTCTTTCCTAACCTTCAATTACTACAAACCGAACGGAGCTTTTTTAGTACTTTCATTTGAACGAATTCACGTTCGTTGGTAGTACTGAGTTTGGGTATAAACTAGGCATGTTTTTAAATAAATTCATTAAACTCAACTTCAAAACTGGACGTTCAAAGGTAGGTGAAGTTATGAAGAATCTCAAAAGTTACGTCCATAAATTATTGTAAACCCACGCTGTGCTCAGCTGGAGCACCTGCACCTCCATGGTGAAACCCCTTTGGGAAAATAATTATTGGAAAACCTTTTTCCTCTTCTGCTACGAAGCAGCTCGGCGTTCTCAAATATTCGCCTAAAGTAGGGCGAACAATTATAAATCACTGGTTGTAGTATAAGGGCCATGGATCGATTCACTGTTTAATTTCATTGGTACAATTTAGGCACAGCGCTCTGAAGACAGAACTGTGCCTGCCGTTAGTCGAACTTTCCTAGTTCGGGCATTGTGTTAGCCTGCGCATTTAGGTTACATAATTTGAACTAAGGAAAATTGAACTCACGAATCTTCTTGCGAAAATTATAGGGTAAGGTCCTCATTTTATCCTTGGAATACAGCAGTTACATAAAGTAAGGCTTCTTTAAATAATTTACCTCTCATATAGAACCTGCAAATCACTAGGTTGTTGGAGATTATCAATTACTACGAAAAATTAACAAGTTCAACGAACAAACGCAAAGCGCTCGAAAATAAATAAGTGCTCTCTTCTCTGTTTACTCTCTGTTTAAAGAATATTCTAAAAATAATAAGTTCTTGAGGTTTAATGGTTTAGAAAAAAGTCAAGAAAATTCCAAGCAATTTTAGCAAATTCTCATCTAAATGACTACCATGAACTTTGTTTTGATTTGAAGCAAGATTTCACTCATCCTATATGTGTACAGAGCGGGTGGTGAGATGAAATTCCAGGTATTTCGTATGAAAAGCGGATCCTGACTGTCAAGGTTCTGACACTCTGGGCCAAATTTTCATGTAATTTACGTGGTCGTAGCTGTACCACACGACAGTAAAAGTTCACCTGTAGACTTGGCTACTCTACGTGCGATTTTTCTCATCAAAATCCAGATGTATCGTTTTTTTTTCAGGTCAAATTTGAGCGCACAATAATCATCAACTTTGCAGGGTGGCTACTTATATATTTCTCACTAGTGAAGAAAAACAGCACATTTGGGGGAAAAAATAATATTGGAAAGCCAAGTTGGCAGACAAACTTTTACTGCTCTCTGTACCACTACGACAGCATAAAATGTTTGATGATTGGTGCCTGAACTATTGAGTAATGAGGCCGCGATGCATCTATGCCAAAGGTACGTCTCGTAATTTTTGCGCTCAGAATTTGTACTTCTCCCACTTTGTTAAGTCTTGAGAACACAAATCTTTTGCTAGTTATTCATTTGTATTGTGGGAAGAAAGCATGAAACTGTTTTATTCATACCTGGAAGGCAGCGTGTTGTAATATTGGATTTTAATGCAGTACTAACATATTGAATTATGAAGAAAACTCATCTGCCCCGTACTTTAGATTAATTGATTACAAATTTACTTACATTTTATTCGCGCATTGTTTTACAATAATATTTTCTCTAAGAAGAAAGCGAAGTAGTTTGATGGAGCACTTATTTTCTTTTAATTTGTTTACAATTCATAATTTACTATTTTTTATGCCCGTAATTACTACAATTATGCAGTGGACCTGCATTTTAAATTTCTCCTTCTTGCTGGTTGCAACGTTTCTTCACTTCGTATGTGGGAGTCGCAATTTGCTTCAATTCCTCATTTCCTAAGCTGAAGCGCTGATGTGTAGTCCCTCTCATTCGTGTACCGGTCTCGAGTGTGAGAATTTCCCACAAGTAAAGATATTAATAATGGTTAAGTTTACGCATGGAATTTGTGAGTAGACCCACTAAATCATGCCGCACACTGTCTCAGAACCGACGCGTCAGATCAGAAACGAAATGTCTGAAAGAAATTGAAAACGAACATTTGTACATTGTAACGCTAACTGCCTCAGATCAGAACCGAAGCGAAGCTTCATATCGGAACCACACTGCCTCAGAATTCTTTGAAAGATATTTTTTTCGAAGGTTCTGAAGCGTCTGTCGGGCTGCGCATGCGCAGAACGGCTGCTGCGGGTGTGTTTGAGGGGGTTTCCGAGGAGTTCCTTCTATATGCGATAGCAGTCCACAAAATTTTTCATGGCTCATGCGAAAATATTGAAAGAATTTATTATTGTTTATTATTGTCTTGCTTTAAATGCGGAAAAAATGTTTGGTATTCCCCTTCTTCCTCTCTTGAACCGCATATATCGTGCACCCACCGCATATATCTTCAGCTTTTAGTGCTAGACACAGCTCTAATATTTCTTCATCACGGTGAATCGTTCATCTTAGGTGAACGGAATTAAGATAATGCTTTAATTATTTTCTAGGGTTTTGAAGACCGCAAAGCACGAATTTCTTCTGCCAATGCTAACTCAAGACTGGCTATGTCGGTTCCGTTCTGATGGCTTCTGCGCCAGTGTGCGAGCTGAACGTCTTTTCTGTTCTGTCCTGAGGCTTCGGAAGCTTCGGCGGCGGTTCCGTTCTGAAGCAGTGTGCGACAAGCTAAACTAATAACGGATCAGTAAAAAACGTAATAGACGTTCATCAACTTTTTGGCGTAACTTCAAACTTGTACAGCTATCCGGTGTCCTTAAAAATTATTCTGGGGAATTCTTAATTGTGATTTCTTTTGATTGATGCTTTTCTAATGCCTTAAGTCTTCTGCTGTGCTTGTCGACCGAGGTTAGGGGCGTCACACGGGATTGGATTTTTTTCCTGAAACAGCCTCAAGCAAGCTTTCTATAATTGCATTGTAAAGTGCAAAGCAATTTAAAGATTTATCCATGTTAGAATGTGTAATATTTTAACTGTAAATATTATACTGGTAAATAACAGCATGTGTAATATTTTAACTGTAAATGTTATACTGTTAAATAACAGCTTTATACAATTTATCCAATGCACACCCATGTTGCCCTGAGAGGTAGGCTTCAAGTTCAAAATGGGGCATAACTTCCTTGCTGTTGCTGCCCGCCTCGTCTGGGGCGTTCCCAAACGGATTTTTATTTCATTTGTGCGTGACAGGGCTGCTTGTGGCAAATTGTTCAATATATGAGATTTCTATTCGTGAAATAATTTTAAAAATTAGTGAAGATTTCTGCCGAAAATAAAATTAGGTTTTCACTGATTTCACGTTAAGAAAAATTTTGGCTAAAGCCGAAATAACTCCTTAATGATATAAAATCAAGCAATGAAAACTTATTTCTAATAAATTTCAAACAATAAAAATATTTCTTCAATCAATTTTTAAATTAGGTCCCTTTTCGAAAATTGACACAAAACTATATTTCGGTATTATAGCAGTATAATGTTTCGCCGTCAAACTTAATTTTACAGCCGATCAATAATTGATTATAATTTGGAAGAATTGTCAAACGTATCATTGCCCTTCAACATATTTTCGTACATGCTCACATTCCAAAACGTGTCCCCAAAAACTATAGGGCAAGATTCTATTCAAAATTTAACTACTTGATCTCCATGCTGTTATAGACTAGCAGAAATACATTGTAGTTAAAAATAGATCACTAATATTGACCTTACACGAAACGTAGTATGTTGTAGCTGAAGCTGAATCTGAAACTGAATGTAGCTGTTGTAGCCCATTGTTGCTGAAACGAATATATCTGGCTATAAGTCGTTAGGTTCTGTAAAGGCGCGAAAAGTTTCACCTTTTGCATGGTTTTATCAACGATGGTTGCTGCTCTTTCGGTCGCTCAGGCTTGGCATTCGGTGCACAGGAACAACATTGCTCGCCATTTGAGCTTACGTAACGTTTTTGATTTAGCTCAGTTTTGTCGTGACGAGCTGAAGCTCTCAACTGTGCACGGTGCTCAAATCGAAGACTTACTGCATTCATAAAAAGTTTACGATGATACGTATATTTTCCGGAAAACCTATTTGACTTCGACTCAATTTTTCAACGCCTACGAAATGAAAAAAGTTTCACTTTTTGATAAAAAATACTTAATATATTGCAGGAATATGTTAACATGAAATTGAATTGGTACGAAGTCTAAATGGCGTTAAAAGATCAATGTAAAACTGGCGCACCTCAAACTCAGTGCAGCATATGACGGTTAACCAGTTTAAACTCAATTTTTTTGCAGAAGAGGTTTCTATACAATATTTTTGCAATAAAAGACTTCAATGTTACAACTTCTACTTCCGCCAGTCTCATTGACCGTGTTGACCGCACCATATCATTTACAAGAAGAGCGGAACAGCTTTGGATCACGAAGACTGACATGTTGTGCCAGCTCAGGAGACCTCACTTGTCTCGTGATCTCCGCCGCTGAGTGGCGGTTGAATGAAGCTTCCTTCTATCAAAACCAACAATTTTTTAATCAGATGTTTACTTACTAAAGTATGAATGAAAAATTACATGTTACGTATAAACACACGGCTTCCTTAGTATCGTAAGTCTGAAAACTAGCTTGCCCTGTCAGAACATTTTTCATGGTTGTTTTGAAACCCAACCGCTCTAACGGATGACGGATAAATGAGCACTCATTCGTGCAGCACATCCAGGGCTGTGCTTGAAGTATATGAAGACGCTCCAATTATTATAATTTCATATCTTGTGCCTTAAAAAGCGTTTCATGAAAACGTATGAAGTTTTCCCTCAAGAGTCTTAAACGTTTTCCTATGGCAACGCGTGTTGGATTAGCGTTACATTCATGACGCCAGCAACGACTGACTTACACGATGCGCTGACGCGATCATGGGATCAGCGACCAGGTATACGTCACAGTAATCACAGTACCACAGAAGGATTCAAATCATTTTGATCAAATCATACCGGGATTTCTGGGCTACAATTCCGTGAATTTGTGATCGCGATTGAGAACGCTAGCAGACTGACAAACGACCGAACACAAGGGCTTCGTTAGTGCTCCACTCGAAGTCGGAGCTCTAGAACACTTCATGCTAAAAACTGTCGATGTTGGGGACTTTTCATCAAGAAATTATTTTACGTCTGTAGAGCTTTCGGGCGAGACGCATTAGTGATACGCCCACCGCTCGGCTGAGCAGCTTGTTTTAGAGTGGAGTAAAATATACAGAAAAAGACTGTTAACTTCCACTGTAAAAAACGACAATTCGCTTCTAATGAGTTTCTACGTGACACTTTACGGGTAAAACTAGGGAATAAAGAACAAACAGCAAAGAAAAAGTTCTTTCGCGACAATCACTAAAATTCAGTAACTTTTGGGATTTGCTCTTAAAACAAATACATCAAAGAAAAACCTACAAGAACGAAGAAATTTCAAAGCTTCACCAGCACGTGCGAATAGCATCAATGAAGCTCCTACGATGGTAATATCTGCTTCAGTGCTAACAAATCGTGTTAGTGTTGCAGAAAAAAGAACAGGATTCAAAACGCACATTTTCATTAGATACTTAAAGCTCTTTTAAAAATTACAAAACACTTCATTAGAGATTGTAAGAAGAATTTGGCTGGGATATCACTTTTGTAAATTTTTGTAAGGTATGGGTGAAATTTTTACTGAAATGCAAAACTGGACTGTAATTTATTTTTTACAGCTGACAATGATGAGGAATGTTTTCAGCAGCTTTCATGAGCAGAACTACTAGAATAAGATTTACTCTATTCCAAACTTGAGATGGCCGTTGCACGTTGCATGATACCCTACTAACCAGAAGCTACACTGTAATTTGTGGTTGTATTCTCCGTTTCATTTTGTGTGTGTTCTTATTTTTCATTCGAAGGAGCAACAGCGGGTCGATATGACCTCGTTTTACATTGCTCACAAGCTCTGCTAGAGCGCTAATGAAAATTTTTCGCGAATAACTTCAGCTCATTGCGCTTGCTTGCAGGCCGTGCTTACGTCTCAAACTGCAGTTCAATTAAGGAAGTGTCGCTGGAAGTTCCGAATTTATGTTCCGTAACTCTTGATTTCGCGCAGTCTGCAGTCCAAGATGCGATCATAGGCTGCCACGCTGAGCAGCCAGTTTTAGGACCACTCACTTTCATCGCTTGGCACAGTTGTCGCTCATGAATGACGATCTCGGTCGTTAAGACATTTTACGACTGCCTTGTAGGGAGTTGACCAGTATTTTTTGCGTGAGGTCAGCGAAAAATGTCCAATGATCATCTCTGATAGAAAACTATAGCGCGAACAGAACGCTAAGATAGGTGTAAGTAAACCTGGTCTCAAACTTTGAACGAAACCAGCAAATTAGCGTGATTTTGTTTGATACTCTATGTTTACACTGTAATTCATTTATTCACTCTCTGAATACTTCATGGTAAAAAAGTTACTTCGAAACTAAAATAACACGTCGATGACGGCGCACCCTTCATGGTGTAAGTTACTGCAGAGTATTTATTTTTTCAAACATTCCCTAGGTCTTGGTAAACATAATTTGGCATAAAACAAAAACTGTGATTCAAAATGGCTTGCATGGTCTTTTTTCTGTAAACTCTTGCGCAAAGCATAAACTTTAAGTTTTGATCCCCACCCAACGAAACCGGCGAATATTGTTGTGTTACACCGCGAGGGAGAACCTGATACGCGCCGTGCGAATGCATCACTTTTAAGGCACTATTCCTCAGGTGATTTCTCCACCCAGCTAGAACAATCATTAATGAAATACGTATAAAATCACGGGCAAATTAAAATATGTATAAAAACAAGGGAGAAAGTATACACACATTAATTCACCTTCTAAACCCCAACTAGTTACAGAATTTGAACAACACTTGTCACAGTAATTGTATGATCTTTGTACTACGTAAAAGAGCTTTCAAAACGCTAGAATTTAATCGATGCCCCGGGCCTGTTATTAAGTATGCTTAGAGCTTAATATTCCGAGATGGAATTCATTCAGTATTTTGTCCTACGTCTCTAAGTTTTTGTAAATTAGTTGCAAATTTCGACAAACTATGTGTACTCATCCTTTCCAATTTCTTTTTTCTATTTTCTTTTTTCTTTTTGGAGGAGAATTTTCCTTCGGTAAAATGATTGAATGCTTGATGCGCCACAAAGGCTGGAATGAAAGAAAATGTGCTAAAAGTTGTGTTGTTCTAATCCAAGTTCCTCATGTGGTAAAGTACAAAGAAAATCACACAACACTTTTACTGAAACGCTGTCAATCATTAAAATTCCACAGCCCTGTCAGTCCATAAAACGCATCGTTTTGATTTTGCTAACATCATGTTCAGGCTCAAAATACAAAGAAGAAATTGTTTTACGGTCCCATTGATCAAAATGCAAATCAAATGTTCAAGCAAAATCAGAAGCATTAAAAACACAGAAAATCACATTGTAAGATTACTGGATAGGAATAATTTTTGGTACAACAGGAATATCAACCTCCAGTAGACTAGTTAATATTTTAAAACGGTTAATTGTTCACGGCACCAGAGACACAGGCGAAATGGACGATTGAGCGGATGTTTCAAACTTCTAAGCTGCAGCCCTATTGAATAGTGTTAGGACAAAGCAATCATTGGCATTTTTCTTGAGGGCCTGTTTAAGCTTGTGAATATCTAATGCTTCTATTATTTTAACATCTTTTTTAACAATAGGATAATTTTTTTTGTCTAAATAAAGATATTCATTCGAGGGCTTTCAACTATGATCAACACGGAAATGATAAATGATTAAAAATAGAACTTTGACATTTGTGCGCAGTTAGTCTTGTTTCAAGTTCATCCTAGTCATCCTATTGCAACATTTATTAATAGATTTGTATTCTCTTCTGTCACACTTTGATATATCACACTGGCTCTGTCTAGGTCCCTGACCCTAGATCTAGAAATATTATTTCTTACTGTGAGATCACTGATTTTACAATTTTTGTAATACACACACTTTCCTTTAATTGCCGTACCTGTATCTACGGGCTCAACAAAGGTTTTGAAAATGTTCTTTACAAATATTTTAGCAATGTTCTAAACTGAGATAGTCTTTTTATACAAAATATTATTCGTATTTAGTCATTTTACGATGTAATTATTTTTTTTGTTTTGAGTTCGTCTGATTTTGTTTGAAAATTTGATTTACATTTAGATCATTGTGACTGTTAAAAAATTTCTTCTTTGTATTTTCAGCCTGAAGAAGACGTTGGTAACATCCAAACGTTGCGTTTTACAGACTGACAAAGGTATAGAATTTTCATTGACAGTGTTTCCGTAAAAATATTGAGTGATTTTCTTTGTATTTTATCACGTGATGAACTCGGACAATTTTGCAAAGTTGAAAAATTAGAAATAAAATTGTATTGTTCTACTTAAAGCCTAAAGTACCTGAGAATTTCAGTAGCTTTTCCTGTATTCCGAGCTCATGTGCTAAGCGATTTCACTTCCTCGTAAACTATACTTCTTGTTAAATTTATTAATTGGGAAAATTTGGTATGCTTTTACATTGAGTAAAACCATGAGAGTGACCAGAGTTCTCATTTTTTTTTAAAATGGACAATTCATTTCTACTTGTTCATAACATCATTCCAGCTCTCCTAGTACCCATTCTTTGGTTGAAAGTAGATATTCACTGCACCTGAAAATCAACTAGTTCATTTTTCAGACGTTGAATGTTTCTAACGGAATCCCAAACTTGCTGAAGGCAACACTCATCGGCATCTGGAGCCGTTTCTTACGGTCTCCATCAAGCTGAACATCTGGCTCTCACAGAGCCTGGCTTCAGAAACTACGAGGAGTTTTTCCAGATTCTGTGAGCGCTGGTGCTTTCTTTAATCAACTGGCGAGCTCGACTGTCTTCACAGGGCAGCAGCGAGCGCACGAGGCCAACCCGCGCACGCAGGCTAGAGGAGCTGCGACTAATTTTCTGACTACGCACATCTTTGCATTTCATAAAGGAAGTCGTTAGAAAAAAATGTATTTCGCACCTTGTTTCAAAATCGTGGTTTTTTTCTTTGGGACACAAATGTACAGTACAGTAATTTGATGATCCTTTAATTTGCAACGCTTGCAGCACCGCGAGCTCTTGAAATTTATCTAAATTTGGAAGCTATCTTTTACAACATATAAATTTCGTTTTACATCTTTTCATAAGTTTTGGTATGATATTTATAAAGGTTTGCAATCTCTTTTGCGATTTCATAAATGTAGTTCGACTTGTCTCTTCCTCAAGTTATGCAGTCGACATGTTTTTAACCAATGAAATAACGGACGTATTGTTTATATGGTAACATTTCACGTAACATATTGAAAATAAGTATTATTGAGGGATATTTTCATATAACTAAACAAAACAACAAAATTTTCATAGAAATTTTGTCAACTTGAATGCAAAACTTGAGCGAACAAACTTTAGGTGAGACATTGAGAACTGTAGCCAGGCCACATGATGCGGAATGCAGATGGTCATCTTGTGTTAGTTTATATGTGTAGAGAGAAGCAACTATTGTTGTTCAGTTGGGATCGTAGTTGGGTGAAAGCTGTTCAGTTGGGATCGTAGGTCATTGCTTTGATGGGAATTAATGTCATAATGCATCAAAACATTTGAATGAATATTCTTAAGAACTTGGATAAGATTTTAATCAATTTCTTCAGGATGTTCAATAATGATGATGCTAAATATGTACTTGGAGAGAAGCTGATGCCTAAGAATTACCTCAGATGTGTTTGGTAGCAATGTGTTGTATGAATACCGTCTCGATTAAATTCAATTGCTCGAAAGCTTCCATGAAATTATTGAAGGATTGAAAATAAGTTTGACGATGGGAATATGGAAAAATATCTGGATCCTCACTCAGAGCAAAATAGAAAATGAAGAAGCCTGTAATTTATTTAAGAGGGGGAGCAGAGCTTCAAAGATTTCTTCATTTAATTTCGTAAAAGAAGATGCGCAGTAATTGGGGAGTCCACAGCGTGACTTGGTCTTTGATAGTTACAACGATTTGGCGCGCTTTTAGCAATTGATCAACTCACAAACTGATGTCGAAAATAAGCTAAGCTGAATGAAAGTCTACGGTAGTGTACTATGAGAAATGTATAACTATCAGCACAACGAATGAAATCTTTGTGCGCAGTATGGTCTGAATCGCGTTTTTAGGTATATCACAGGTGTGAGTAATTATGAATGAAAGTCCACGGTCTTTTAGTGAAATGTTTCAGTATGTCCTGCTATTAATTATGAAATAATGAAGATACTGCTCAGCCAATTGATAGAGTGTCAGCCATGCTATCCATTCCCTAATTGAATTAAAATATTAATGAAACGTTATTTTGAGTTGCGATGGTATATGGAGCCTGAATTTCTGCGAGTATGTTTTAAAAATTTCTTCGAACGTGTTCTGTCCTACAAATTTGCTCTAGAAAAGCCGAAGAAACTTTTTAAAGAGACATCCAGAAAATAAGATTTGGATAGTAAATTTTTGTGCCAAAACTGGGTAAGTACTCGCAAATAATTTCTATTCAGAGGTTGTTATTACACGTACGTGTCAATAGTAATGCTTTACCAAACACGGCTCTAGTGCAGCAATGTTGATGTTTTTTCGTGGAGGTGTGCCATTCCTCCCAGGGGCTCTAGCGTCACCGCAAGTTAACGAGAAAGTCAGCTCGTGAAGGCTCTGGTGACTTCAAGGCATCAATTAGGACACAATGTCACGTCGGCTGTTTGGGTCTTTCTATTTGGAATGTTTTTGTAACATCCCCGCAGCGCCACACCTGCAGATACATCGACAGCGAGCATTTGCTGTGTGTGCTTACTTCTCTCCGGGCGAGCAGAGATCATTTCTGTGGTGAAAATGCCCCGCAGCAAATGTGCATTTTTCAAGCGGCGCAATGATTTTTTACGGTGAAAATTTGGATTCAGGGTAATGGGTTGTAATGATACTGCACAGAAAAAGGAAATTTCAGAAACAAAAACAATTAAAATATAGTTAAATCCGTTCAAATACCAAAACGTGTTTTCTAAAGATTCATCATAGTTAGAAGTTTCTAACTGTCCTACTTGAATAATGCAGCTATAAAAAGTAATAACATCAGAGTTGTTGAAAAATAGCGCAACGAACATGTGACTTTATTTGTGTGCCAAACCGTGCAGACGCATCGATGGTAAATCTCGTGTTTCGATTTTTCGTTTACCGTGAATATTAAGATAAATTTTTGTATATTGAAATGCATATCTCACGGTCGTCAAAAACAAGCAAAAAACTACGAATAACTACTAAAGCCATTGACTCCTGACCGCCTGAGTAAACGCTATTTAGGAGTTGTTAAGATGAGTTTGAGGCCTGAATATGATATTTTTAACAGCGTTGGGTACGTAGTATTCATTCGCAAACTTGATTTTAGGGACCGCTCTGGTGCGGCATTGTTTTACAACCCTTTTGCTTCAAAACGTTCCTGCAAGAAAAATTGAACTACCCCTAACATCCGATCAGTAACGAAACATGAACAAATATACTTAAACATAAGATTCTTTCGACGCACATATGCAATGGTTGTTGGTTTTAACCAAGCTGGCACTAGGGGTTTACTGGCGTCAAAACCACTGCCTGCGGTCGTAAGAAGGATGAGCGAGACCAGAACACACTTTGGCTGGTGGTATTCTGACGAAGTAACTAGATTACTCTGATATGTCTGGCTGGTAAATAGATGGCGCTAATCAAGTCGAACCGAGTTAAATGTACACTGTAAAGTTGAATTTCTACCAGTCTCTTTTTCCGCGTTGTATTCGTCAAGCAGAGAAATACGGGCTTTCTGTTCTCGATGTATAACTATCGGGACTGTTTTATTATTTATGCTAATTTTTCTTCACTGACGAATCAGAAATTTCGATTATGAGCTGTATTGACTTGTTGACTGCATTGTTTTCTTTTTATTAAGGCTGCATACGTTGGTGCCTGGTGTTGAGCAGAGGGGAACTGTTGTCAGACAAGTTAAGGTGGCCCACTCCAGCAGCTGGCCCACTCCAGCAGGTGGCCCACTCCAGCAGGTGGCCCACTCCAGCAGCTGGCCCACTCCAGCAGGTGGCCCACTCCAGCAGGTGGCGCACACACACACACCAGCAGCTGGCCCACTCCAGCAGCTGGCCCACTCCAGCAGGTGGCCCACTCCAGCAGCTGGCCCACTCCAGCAGCTGGCCCACTCCAGCAGCTAGCCCACTCCAGCAGGTGGCCCACTCCAGCAGGTGGCGCACACACACACACCAGCAGCTGGCCCACTCCAGCAGGTGGCGCACACACACACACCAGCAGCTGGCCCACTCCAGCAGCTGGCCCACTCCAGCAGCTGGCCCACTCCAGCAGCTGGCCCACTCCAGCAGGTGGCCCACTCCAGCAGCTGGCCCACTCCAGCAGGTGGCCCACTCCAGCAGGTGGCCCACTCCAGCAGGTGGCCCACTCCAGCAGGTGGCCCACTCCAGCAGGTGGCCCACTCCAGCAGCTGGCCCACTCCAGCAGCTGGCCCACTCCAGCAGGTGGCCCACTCCAGCAGGTGGCCCACTCCAGCAGGTGGCCCACTCCAGCAGGTGGCCCACTCCAGCAGGTGGCCCACTCCAGCAGGTGGCCCACTCCAGCAGGTGGCCCACTCCAGCAGGTGGCCCACTCCAGCAGGTGGCCCACTCCAGCAGCTGGCCCACTCCAGCAGCTGGCCCACTCCAGCAGGTGGCCCACTCCAGCAGCTGGCCCACTCCAGCAGCTGGCCCACTCCAGCAGCTGGCCCACTCAAGCAGGTGGCCCACTCCAGCAGGTGGCGCACACACACACATCAGCAGCTGGCCCACTCCAGCAGGTGGCGCACACACACACATCAGCAGCTGGCCCACTCCAGCAGGTGGCCCACTCCAGCAGGTGGTGCACACACACACACACCAGCAGCTAGCACACACACACACTTCAGCAGCTGGCACGCACACACACACCAGCAGCTGGCACACACACACCAGCAGCTGGCCCACTCCAGTAGCTGGCGCACACACACCAGCAGCTGGCACACACACACCAGCAGCTGGCTAACACACACCAGCAGCTGGCACACACACACACCAGCAGCTGGCACTCAGACACCAGCAGCTGGCCCACTCCAGTAGCTGGCGCACACACACACCAGCAGCTGGCCCACTCCAGTAGCTGGCGCACACACACACACCAGCAGCTGGCACACACACACACACACCAGCAGCTGGCGCACACACGCACACCAGCAGCTGGCGCACACACACACCAGCAGCTGGCACACACACACCAGCAGCTGGCACACACACACACACACACCAGCAGCTGGCGCACACACGCACACCAGTAGCCGGCACACACACACCAGCAGCTGGCACACACACCAGCAGCTGGCACACACACCAGCAGCTGGCACACACGCACACCAGCAGCTGGCACACACACACACACCAGCACCTGGCACACACACACCAGCAGCTGGCACACACACACACCAGCAGCTGGCACACACACACCAGCAGCTGGCACACACACCAGCAGCTGGCACACGCACACACACACACACACACCAGCAGCTGGCACACACATACACACAAACACACACCAGCAGCTGGCACACACACACACACACACACCAGCAGCTGGCCCAGCCGTCAGTAGTGCCCCAGCTGCCCTCAGTGCCGGTGCCGCCGCTCGCGCCGCGCCGCTGGCCGCATTGCCCCACATTGCTACTGCAGTTCAACCCTCGCATGTGCCTTCGTTTCCTCCATGGAGCAGAGCTCGCTGGTGCGGCAGTCGAGTTTTCATGTGCAAGTGTGGTGACTAACGAGCAGGTCGGCCGTGTTTCTTAAAGGCGTCCGGCCACAAATTGGCTGCCATGGAAAGAGTGGCTGTACACGCCACTGCTCCGCCACTCTCCTGCCTTTACGCTATCCTCTTCACCACTCCCCGTGTTTGCTGTTTACCAGACCTCAAGTTGCTTCGCCATTCTTCTGTTTTAACTTGAAATCTTCCCTCATGTCTATATTATCGGGATAATCTCGTATGACCTGACACCCTGTTCTCTTCCTTGAAATGACGTTGTCAACGCTCCTTAGGCCTTTACTCGCTTTTTCCTTGAAGCTCCTATTCCACACAGGAAGTGAATTCAATTAACTTTCTTTTTATCGCAGTTTGGTCCTGTTTACTGCGATTAACCGCAGTTTGGTACTGATTACAGTGATTGCCGTAAATGTTCTTTGTGTGACACCAGTGTCAAGTGTTCCTGGAGTAGTTTTCACATCGATTGCGTCAGAAAACATAAAATTTACAAAACAGTTTCCGCTTTACTTAAGCACAACCCGCTTTCATAAACTGGCAGTGTATCGTATTTTCGTCCAATTCAATCAGTACCAAGTTTTCTGGCAGCACTTTTTCTTTATTTTTTGGCTTGGGAAAGAAAACAACCCTTTGTCACCATAGGTTTAGGAAACAGTACATTAATTTCACTCTGTATAATCAAATACTGCTTCTTACGATACTCGAGATTGACTTTATCCATCACAAGACTGTCTGCGGTTCAAGGTTTAGCGCAAGGAACGAGGTGGGGCTCTGGATGAAGCTTACATCTAATTTTTATTCCTTTGATAGGTTTGTTATTTGCATTAAGTTATTCACCGTACACCGGCCGTTCCATAGTCCAGCATTGTTGGCAGTTCACCGCCCTGAGATTCCCTGCCCTCTCGTGCCTGCGATGTGCCTCCCATCCGCCCTGCTGTCGCGCCCCTCTCGCGCCTCCGCAACTTGCAACTTTTTTCGTTCACGCCAACTATTGATGAAGCGAACAACAAAAACCCAGACAGTGAGAGAATAAAACCCCTCCATCATTCTCATACATACAACACAATTCTTCGTGAAAATTAAGTTCATACATGATTGTTGAAAATTAAGCAAAGGTACGCTCCATCACTCCACCAAATAATTGCATTTAAATTCGGAAAGTCGTAAAATCAAAGAGAGAGAAAAATGATTAGTTCTTGCACACGTTAATACGTATCGCTGTATGCCTGAGAGACAACGTCTGCAGTGCCATATGGAGGCCAGCGGCTTTGTTTCTTCACTTGCATCGGTGGTGCAATTGCAGGGCTAAATAAGCGTGGAGAATGCGAGCGATGAACTTTTCTCTTTCTTTTATAGTCTCCATAATAGGAGTCTATTATACCCGTTATAGCCTGAATATTCAATTACAGTCCAGCTAAGTGTTCTTAATTGAAGAGCTTGTTTTTTATGCCCGCGAGCGGCCTAAATTTTTGTCGCTGGATGGTGATGGGAGAGATGAACGCATGACGCTCGTTTTTCTTTATGTGTAGTGTAAGTGGATCCTTATACTGCAAACTAGATATACTGCAGTTTGTGGCCATTTTATGCGTGAGTATTGTCAATGTAAGTGGCGATAAAATGGATAAAATTGGTTTCATTTGACATCACCACGTCCACCAGAAAATCTAATTGAAATTAATAAGTTTAGCCACCTGGAATCTTCGTATTTTACAGTAATGAACATTTATGTCACGATTTAAGATTGGCTTGCATTCTGATTGACTAGCTCAATGACAGACAACGGATTGTTAGCGAACCAGAGAGCAGAATTCTTGTACAAATAAGATTTTCCAAATTTTGTATCTAATTACGGGTAATTCTTGATAACCTGCACGTGCTTCAAGATAGTGCTGCCACCTGAGTGTCACTGCACGATGTAAGTATAGCTTCAGTTGGGCAGTCAAATGAGCATAAAATTTTATGAACAAAGTTCGGAAAAAATATGGCGAAAGTATCGACTTCTTAAATAGGTTAAGCTAAAGATAAGCCAATGGTCTTATGAATCCAATTGTGTGAATTGAAAAAAAAAACAATTAAATGTACACAAATTGTGCTAATCAGTTCGTTCACTTCACTGTCAAGAATACTTTCGCCTAAAACTCTCAGGAACTTCTCCTAAAAGCACGTAAAAAATACTCTTCCACGAATATGCGACCGGAATCACGTATTCACGTGCATTTTATGAGAGAATTTTAAAAAAATTTATTGAGTAGAATCTCTACAGGTTTTGCTGGTGCGCATTCGCTGACTTTTGGGACTGCCTGTGAAGTATTGATTTGAAGTATTGGGGCTTCGGACCGGATAGATCGTTGGAATTGAATCCTATTGTTTTATTTTCATTTTTTTTCTTAGTTTACATTTATATTAGGGCTATTTCATTATAGAATCAGAGTTGAATCAAGCCTAAAATGATAGCGAGAGGAAGTTTTATATATTTAACTTAAATTCACAGCAAAGTTCAAGTAAAATTTGCGTTATTGAGGGAGTCATAGTAACAAACCATCAGCGAGCGGCCACATGCTCGTTACAACGTTATCGATCAAACAATTCCAGTAGCAGTCAATTGGTGTGAAGAATCAACCAGACGTCGCGCACAGCGGTACCAGCCTTAACTTGATGGCTTACAATGCATCAACAACATTGACGTGAACAAACGCTACGTAGGATGTGAAACCTTTGTAAAAAGGTCAAGGTTGCGCGAATGATTTAAGTGATATAGCATTCTCTTGCTCACATTGTATGATAAATGGTCAATCTGATAATCTAGAGCGTCTCGATTGCACTATTTCTCCGGTACATTCACTATAACCCACCAATGAAGTATTTACTAATTTTACGTCTGTCAACTCTTCGTTACTATTGGTAGAGTGACAAGAATTTTTGAAAGCGTTTTAAAGTTTTGTGATATTATATTATGAATTTAACAATCACGGCTTCTAATATGTAGTACAATACGGATACTACCTCATGAAGTGGAAAACAACGTGGTTGCACATTATAAGATTTTTCTTTCGTTGGAAGAATCTAGTGATCAACTGCATGGCTTCCGCATCTGAAGGGGTGACTTGTCAGTGAGCTAAGCACTTTTTGTTCATTTTACAATAAGGTAAAATAATCGAAGGAGCAAACGTTTTCTCATTTGAATACCCACACACCACTAACCATATTTAGTTATTTCAATAAAGCTGTTAAAGGATAACAACGGAATATTTTCTAAAATTAAGGGTCTTCATTAAAATTCATGCTGAAATTCCGTCTGTTTACGCTGTACTCGACTCAGGAAAATATTGGGGCGTGACAAGGGATTAAATTGCAGTCGTTACCGCAGGGATAGTCTTCGTCAGGTGAGAGTTGAAAACAAGAGAAATCATCATGATAAATTATCGACAACGTTTGATTTCATGAGATCATTGAATATAATTATCACAATCACACTGCGAGAGGTAGTACAGATCCATAACAAAAACCTAAGATTTGGTTCAGTTGCCAAACAAAAGTAATGGAGTGTTTTTTGATTCCAAAATATGAAGTGAAAGTACGGAAACGATAAATTAAAATGTAAAATTAACAAGAATTCCCTCAGAAAATTCTGGAGATAGTGAAAGTTTATTCTTTTGCCCTGTTTAGAATAGATTTTTATGAGCGTAGAGAGACCGGATAAGCTATTGAAGATTTTCCTGGTAGATCAGCATTGATCTGGAATGAAGGAATGCCTACGCTAAAATAAGTCCAGCAATGATGCTTCTAAGCTTGAGAACAAAAAGCAAGGCGAAAATCACTACACGTAAAGTTATTTTTATTGAACATAATCATGAAATCGGCTATAGTTAATGGGAATATTGGCAAGTAAGAAACACAACAAGGAATAAGTAATGGGTTTTCAAAGGTTTCATTGATATAAGCTGACATTACCGATAAAACCAAAACTGTTAATAAACAAAGCCTGCATCTAAAATCAAATTGTAACAGAATTTAATATTAGCTTATAATATCAAACTGTAACAGACTTTAAGGTCACTCCAGAGCATATGTTCTTCTTGGTACGCAGATAAAGGAAGTACGCATTACCATGACCAATGAGGCGATGTTCATGTGGGGCATTTGCACGTTGTCGCAACTCGCAAGAAATATGGGGTATCAGCTAGTAGTTGTTTTCTGGGCACATGATGTGAATTTCGCGAAAAAATTACGCCGAAAAATCAACATAAGCCTTGGATTTCTGAAGATATCGTGATCAATATGAAGAAACGTTATAGCGTACCTTGCCTTACTATGCGACAATATTTAAAGAAACTTATAACAGATGTAGGAAACATGTGAAAAATCAAATATGAACATCGAAACAAATCTACTTTACGCGCAAATTTACTGAGTACAAAACTAACATTAAAAAAACTTTGCGCCTGCTTAATTCTTGCCATAAACCGAATAATAATGCTACAAAAACATTCGAATCCATCGTTCATGAAAATGTAAAATATCACGAGAAAATAGATATTGCAACTGTGCTTAACAGCTTTTTTGTAAGCATACGGAAAAATATAGCTAATAGTGTTTCTAGTGAACCTACAGACCACTTGTAATACATGGACCATGTCCGTGAACAAAACTCTTTCTTTTTCACGCCAACTAATCCCTCCAATGTAATTACGTGCATGAACATTTGAAAAATAAATCAAGTGGATTAAAGACGTTCTCGGCTAAAGTTCCTAAGGCAATAGCTGATATAATAGCACCGTGCATATCTAATATTATCAACCAATCGCTTTTCCAGGGTATCTTCCCCAACTCTTTCAAAATTGCCAGAGTGACCCCTATTTTTTAAATGGTGATAAAAATTGCATTCATAATTATAGACTTATCGCTGTACTACCAATTATTAGCAAAATATTCGAGAAAATTGCGTATAAAAAGTGTATTCTTACTTTGAACAAAAATCATTTCTCTATGAAAAACATTACGGTTTTCGTTCTAAAAAATCGACAACATAGGCTGTACTAAATCATTTACAATACCTTTATTCTGTTATAGATGAAGGAATGCTTGTTTTCTCCGTATTTCTTGACTTTCGAAAAACATTCGATTGCGTGGACAATAACATATTACTCTCGGAACTACACAGTTATCGCATCAGAAGAGTTGCACATGTTTGGTTCAAGTCGTACTTAACAAATCGAAAGCAATATGTTGGCATTGACGATGCACAATCGGAACTGCTGACAATCAGCCATGGAGTACCGCAGGGGTCGGTCCTTGGGCCTCTTCTCTTTTTGATCTATACCAACGATATTGTTAAATCTACTTCATTCTTCAAATTCATACTTTTTGCTGACGACAGCCCGCTGTCTGTGGCTCTGCCAAATGAAAATCCAATTTTAATTGCTCAGAGTGTAAATAATGAGCTGAAAAATGCTTCAATGTGGCTTAAAACCAATAAAATATGCCTCAATATCGATAAGACATATATACTATATTCTCATACAAGAGAAATATGTCTCTCCCCCACATTAAAGTTGGTGATGATGAAATTGAAGAAACCAACTCCTGTAGATTTCTGTGCATTATATTAGATAAACAACTGACATTCAAAGAGCATATTGCACATGTCAGTACTAAATTTTCAAAATCCGTTGGAATCCTTCATAAAGTAAAAAATGTATTGCCTGAAGAAGCTTTAAAAATACTCGTACTCTATCGAACTATCATTTCACCATACCAACAATACGGGATAGAAGCTGGGCATGGAACTGATAAAAAAAATGGTTCTTTCAAAAGCTTAAAAATACTCAAGCTTTTTGAACCCTAAAACCTCTCCATGTGTAATTTCATGTATATAACACCAACTGATGATGGTGACAGAGAACTCAAACAATTATGAACTGCTCAAACTGGCCATCATGATCATTTAACACGAAACAGAATTAACTGATGATGGTGACTGAGAACTCAAATATTGATATTGACTTCCTTATTATTCAAAATCTCGGTCACATCACGTTATCCACGTAACTAAAAATGGAATGCAATCCCTGCTGAGACCCGTGGAAAAAGTTCTTACAAAGCTTTCAAATCAAATCTTGAATCCCTCTTCCTATCGAAATATTAATCATATAAGGTAATTCAAGTCAATTTTGTTTCTTTTGTTATACGACTGATCTTGATTAGGTAACCTGTCATGGTTAATAATATAGATCTTATGCTCCTAATCGTTTTTCTTGAATACGAGTATACTGTTCCCTTCTACCTCATATTAACTATTTTTTTAAATTAAGCATCGAAACGTGATCAGTCTTTTAGGCCCCTTGGTTAAGTAAATTTGATTAAACATAACTGTACACTTTAAAAATAGCTTTTGATGGTAGGATGCCCTAGAAGTCGCTGAACTTATTCGGGCCCTAAAGTAGCTATACTCAAATGTGTCCATTATACTAGACTTAAGATACAATCTATTGCTGTATTACTTGTGGTAAATAAATTGTTTAAAATATTCATTAGAGCTTTTACCTAGTTCCCATCATTATTTAAGAGTATATGCTGAAAAAAGAGGTTGAGTTATAGTCGTGAGTACGATTTGTGAGAAGTTTTTAGGTTGTAATAAATGGATGAGGTTTTTTAAGTACTTATAAATTATTTGATACTAATAAATGCTTAGATAATATATCAACAACTAAATGGACTAGCCATGGGCTCTAATGTTCCCCTGTCATTGCTATCATGTTTTTGGCTCATTTAGAAATGGATTTTATAAATTCATGCTCGACTGACTATAAACCTGTTTTCCATAAACGGTACTTGGATGATATTTTACCTAGGTTATCTGAACAGTGATTTTCATAGAGAGTTTTAAGTCCTTGTGCGAACTTTTTTACAGCAGTTGACGTACATGTTCATTACAGAAATACCTTCAAGATAGTGTTTTTTTTAACTTGAAAGAGCGACAGGTTGAGTGCCTGGAAAGTTCTTGTGTATATGTGTGTTTGAGATTGCTACCAGCAATCGTATGCTGGAAGCACTACTCTCCAACAATTTATCCGTCACAGTCATTTCAAATAACTAGCCGCCCATTTGCCAGTCCCCCCAGTCCGCCATTAGAAACCATTGCTATAGTTCCAATCAAGCTTTCAAAATATCTAATTTCTCTATCCTATGCAAAGCCTCGAATGAAAGACCTCCTTATTCTATAATCTCTTGGTAAATTCACGAATAAACCATCACTAAATAACGATTTCAGCACGACTAAATTATTTGTGGCCCTTACTTCCTAACTGGCGGTATGCTGGGGTGTGCGTGTTGTGTGTGCATGTTTATAATCATGCGTAGGTGTGCGTGTGTAGGTATGGTCGTATACGGCTGCATGTACTGTGTGTGTTGTCTATGTGCTTGCGTACGGAGCTTTAGTCGTTAGAAATTAACCTTCTTTTACCGTTTTTGCTCTCTATTTTTATTCAGACCTTAAACATCTTATTCATGACTATAGAAACATTTTATTTCTTCCAGCACTAAAGATGGAATAATTATATTCCGAAATGCTCACATGAACAAATGTTATCTCTAACGTTGGTTCTTCTTTTTATTTGAGAACAAGATTCCGAAGAATCGCCCTAAGAGTACTATTATAAATGAAGATTGGTCAACAGAAATAACAAGGAATGTCGTGCGGTGGATGTTCTAAATAATGAAAACTGAGATGGGTCTTTATAGCATTTCCTGTAATTATATTGATGGACCTTAGCGCAAACCATGCTTTCTGCCTCATGCAGTCTAGCAAAGGAGCAAAACGCGGGAGTGAATCCGCAAAAAAATTTGAGCCCAGTTGCAGAAGAGGCCGCCATGGGTCCAATGGAACCGAGATGTTGGAAGCAGCCGTATGACAGGGAAGCGCGTGAAAAGGTCTAATTGATATTCAGCCGTCTCTCTTTCTTAAAAAGAGTGCTAAAGCTTGATTTATTCGCAAAGTGTACTTGCTAAAATAAAAAGAAATATGTCAGCGACGGTACTTCGAGCACGTGTGATTTATTTGATGCACAATTTGCTCAAGAAAATATTAAAGGTTCAGTTCTAAGCGCCTTACTTTGCGCTCGCCCTCGTCCGCCTTTACGACTCACGACAAGACGAGGAGCTGGTGAGCACAAAGCACCTCGGGCATGGGTGCGCTGCAAGCAGGAGTGCTTGGGATGTAGAGCGGGGCAGTTAATACATAGAACACTGTACACAATACGTTCACATCTTCCAACTTTAGACTATGTGTTTGATTAAGCATGTTCTAGCGTCTCACTCCTCTGTTGTGCATTTAGATGTGACGTAAGCTCAGCAAATTCAGTTCCTCAAAATGATTTCAAAAGTACCAAAACTTTTCTTAGTATCAAAACTAGGATGCTTACTTCTGAGATATGAATTACCTATTAGACGAATCTAGTTTGGAAGTTAAAAACTTATATGCTCATTTTTGAGCTGTTACAGTACTATCCGATCGTTGAAACCTTGAAGTCAGAATAGCAAAAAATGTCAAAAATTACCTAACTGCATGTTAAGTGCACAGGTGGAGCACATCCGCACCGGCAGCAGTTTGACCGAGGCTGTCACTGAATTTCGATGAGAGGAAGAGCGTTGCAGTTCTTCCTCCAGTTTCAATTTAAATACTGTGCTAGTGTGGGGTTCATAACGCGTACGCCTGGTAGGAGACCCAAGTCAGGCGGGCATTATCTCACTGGAGCAGCAGCACCAGAGTGCCGAGCTCTGCTGCAGCATGCCTTGAAACTAAGGAAAAATTCGACCACTTCGGCGTAAAAGAAGTTCGAGAAGTTACATCTTCAGTTACAGTGTGACACCTTGGTTAAGATGTAGTAAATGTAGCGCACGTGAGGGGCAAGTTTGAGCCAGTCTTTTTTTCTGAAACACTTATGGAGTTACTTCAATATCGGTTCATCCACTGCGGTGTGACTTTGAAAGCGCGGTTTCTGCCTTGAATGAGATATGCAGGATGGTACCTCACAAATGGAGGGCTTCTCATCTGAAAGACGGACAGAATTGTCCGTCTTTCCAGCTAGCTGTCTGTCACATTTCGCCAAAATGTGATGCAGTGAAATGTGACGAAAATACAAAGCAAAGATTAATAAAGTTTTCAAAACCGCTTGTTGTTGTTGAAACATATAGAGACTGCGTCATATCATTAATGAGACTGAATTAACTAAAAACGACATCAGAATCAATCCTTTCATCGCAGTGCTGTTAATTTCAAATTGTGCGCGTAATTTGCAGATAAATAGGTCGAAGTTAAGTTTTCAAGATTAGGCTTATTTTTGAACTTGATACAGAGCGGGCTACGTTTGCGTAAATTGCCAATAGCTAAAAACAGAAATTTAAATTCTGAGGAAGAGAAATGACCGAGAGTACGCGTCAGGTGAGCCAGAACTGATCGTCTCCTCCAGACCCAGGCAATACACGGTCGCCTGCACACCTCTATATTGATATTGCATTCCTCAGTTCGTTGTCATCTCGTGCTATCATGTATCTCCACATCAGAAAATTAAGGGCTTTTATGTATCTACTGCTCAGCAATTTGGGGCTTAGATAAATTTGCTTGTTGATAAATTTCGGTGTTCAAAACCTTTGTCTACGAGTAGTTGTATTTTGACAAATTCATCGTTTCTTGTATCCCATTTCTAGTCTTCAAAAGCTCAATCCCTGATTTTATGCGAAAATTAAACCCGTTTTCTATGATTTAGCCATCATGAATGTTTTTACACAGGGCAGGTCTCTGGATGAAATGTAATTATCTAGGGATCATTCACCTAGGCGGGGCATAAGTCTGCAAGACCTGTAATGAGGAAACAGTGCCACTAGATTAAATTCCAACCCGCTGTTACCAAGCGTGCATCTCAAAAGGTTATTGTGTTTTTGAAGATGACAGAATTTTTCAGGATGACATCATCCGTTTACACTGCCGGGATGTCGTTCAAAAGATGTTCACCAAGTATGGTGGTTAATTTAATCCCTCAAAACAGCCCCATAATCACCAGATTTAGACCCTATCGCAAATTTGTGAAATGAGATCGAACGGAAACTAATTTCCTGTCTCTCTGCCAGTTCAATCAACATTGGAAGATACGGACCGAATATTGATGCGATTTTTTAGAAAAATAACACGACAATGTGACACCGTGCACTATTATTCTCACGTTTAATGGCAGATGTAATTTGCTCAGTAGTCTTAGCAAGTTTTAAAACCGAAGATTTTTCCAAGATTCGTCGTGAAATACAAAAAAAAATAGATTTGATGTACAATAACGTAACGTCAGTCGATCTAAATAATTCAAGCGAATGCCTAGTCTAAGCTCATACATGTTTCCTTTTAGTATCTCATGCTATTAATACGTACGATAAAAAAACTCTATATTCATTGTTCATAATAACATACACATTCACGCTCCACATGTAATTAAAATTTAGGTTATATTCGATGCTTTCATCTTTAGACTAGGTTTTGAGGTCGCTTGCACACAAAAACACCAAACGTTCCATTCTAAGGTAAAACCTAATTCAATCATTTTATTTCTGATTGTAGTTCGGGTGCGAGCAAAAATCCTAGGTTCGGGTGCGAGCAAAACTTTCTGGACCTTGCACTATCTGCTCTAATATTTTTCTATTGTTCATGCCTTTTTTAGATAAAAAATAAATATTGTGATAATGAAAGATGATACGAGCACTCTCCAATTGACTTCCAAAGTTCGTAGACGATCTTACCAAAACTCTACAAGCGACCGCGTAATTTGAGCCACGTGTATCGCAGACTTATACTTCGCCTCATTAGCAGCAAGTTAGCGTCGTCCGAACTTAGCGCCAACAACACCGCTAACCTTGTGCTGGGTCTTAATCTTACGCTGCTGAAGAATACATCCAGCACTTAGAACTTCTTATAAAAAATATTGTTGAAAATTATTCCTTCGTACTCGCCGTAGGTGTCCGCACTTCTTGGTAATGACATCTCATCAGAAGTACAAGAGGAAGCAGCTGGGGTCTTGCTTCGGGGGGGCAGGGACAAAATAGGACAGAGATATTTTATTGTGCCAACCTGCAGGTTCTTCTCAGTTTCTCTTGTTTCTACTTAAGTTTTGTTTGTGTGATTGAGTTTCCTCGTGTTTAGTTTTCTTATTTGCATGTTCGCGCTTCTTGTGTTCCACTTGGTTAAATTTGTTAAGTTGGCTGACAGCCACAAATTGGGTCCTGTTGGACATTTAATAAACTTAAAAGTTGAGGCTGCGGCTTCGTAGGCTCTGATGAGTTTTAAAAACCGTCAAATTATAGATTTCAAACCTTCGAAATTGAATTAATCTCTTAACTGGAGCGGTTGCTCAGGACATTGTCCTAATTAATCTAAATTTAAAATGTGCCAAATAACCTCTAAAAATTTGCGGCTTTAAGCTATACTTGAGTGTAGCTTGTGAAGTCTAACTTATACTAACCTTTAAATTGCAAGTGGAACACTGCCTCAATCTATTTTCCTCTATCTATTAGCTGCATAAAGGTGGCTCTTACTATAGTCTTCGTACTATCGAGACAAATAGGTATGTGCTTTGCCAGTAAGTAATTGCTATAGGTGCAATGATAATTTGGATTAATGATATAATTGAATTATCGTATATACAAAAATAGGGATCGTGTGAACTTATGGTCAACATAGATCTTCCTTTACCAGATAAGAATCTGTCCAGTTGAGGGAATTCATCTTCTACGATCGAGCCGGGCAATTGTTGAAAGTTCTACCTGCGTGCTTCACGTTAGATCTAAGAAACTACAGATTATCTATGGTGAGAGAGGAACGTGTACTCTGTACAAGCAACTGTGATATAAAGTGACCGATTGGCATTCGTTGTAATTTGAAACACTAAAGTATTAAAATTATTGGTATCTGTTAGTAATGTATTGTTCGTAAATTACAGTTCGTTCAAAATTTGTACGCCACCCGGACTTCTTGTTGAAATTCGCCAATAGTTCCTTTTTAAAAAGAAGCTACAAACTACGGTCCTGTTACGTTGGCGTTGAAGCGACTTGTTCCTGAAAGAACTGCTACAATAAAAGTATTGAAATTCATCTGGGTTTCCTTAATCTTTTGCTAATTTTCAATAATATATACTGAATTAAAAAACGACGTACATTTTACGTGTAACGCATGCGCTGAGGAATTCATGATAATAGCTCTATTTACCTGGTGCTATAAAGTGAAGTCTATTTCGCACTTTTAACTGTATTCTGGTGGTTGATGGCACTCAAATTTAACTAAGTTTGTGTAGAAACTTACAACAGCTCTCTTCGATGGTGCAGCTTCGTTTAAATTTCGTCTGCTAAGGAATAACACCATGGCAAATGAATTTGCTTCGTTACGAACGTTCAGTTCGCAACAGCGTATGGTACGCACGTATCTTCTTGTCGCAACTACTACTCAAAAGTTTTTTCAATCCATTTAGAGGGAAGCCAGTCTTCAGGTATTACATTATATATTAATTGATGTTCTTATTTGATTAAATAATTGATTAATTAATAAGCAGTATTTGATGTTCTTTTCACTTATTTACTGGTAAGTGTATGTGTTTCTTTGGCATTTTTTAACATTCTTGAGTCGATGAGATATGCTTAATTTTGATGTTGGATTGTGTTGGCCTCTACAACCACCTCATGAGTCGAATGAAAAAAAGCTGCAGACACAGTCAACTTGTTTTTCTTCTAAAATCCCGATGAACTTCGAAATGAAGTTCAACTACATTTCTTAAAAGTCAAACGCCAGTAAGCGTTGATGTTCTTCAAGAAGGTAGGATGGACTGGTTAGCAGAAATTCAAACTTTATAGGACAATATTAGAATAACAATCCATTCTTTTAAATGCATATTTTTACATCTGATTTCCTACTTACTTTATTTCATTTAAGGAAAACGGTATCATAGGTTCATTGGAAGCAGAGCGGCTAAAATTTAATTAAACAAGCTATGGACTGATCTTTCCTCCCGGGGAAATTATGATTTATTGAGCATCACTTGAGATCGGTGTAGTAGATGATCATTCGGAAATTAAATTACCTTGTGAAAAATTGAGGGAAAAATCGTTAGTTGTCACACCTAGTGACGAGCATTGAGAGAATTTCTGAGTGCTATTTGATTTTCATCGACGAAAGACAAAAATTTTCCCTACACATCCCAGTGCGTGCATTCGCTTGAAGGCTTCTGACGCCGTTTCACTTCAATGAAATCATCCAAAATGACCAGCTAAGTGTTCCAAATTCGTAGTCGACGTTGCAAATTCAAGCACAATTCGCTGAAAGAAAACGTGAAGCTGGGAAACGTGAAAAGTCGTCCTGTGCTTCCGACTGTCTCCAGCGTCGGCGGCTGATGAGCGGTGGCGAGTGCTGCGGACAGCGCCGCCTCAGCGCACGGTCGAGGTGATCAGGTGAGTAATCTTCCATGAATAATGAACCTATTCCGGTACCCATAGGAGTGAGAACTTAATCGTGTATTTTCATTGTCTCATTTGCACAATGACGGGTGCAAATTAGGCTCACCTTCGTAAGTGTGCCGCTAATATCAAGTCCACAGCAGCTCAGTTTACGGCACATGTCGACGACAGCCCACCTAGAGGAAAGAGAATCCGCTTACCATCGCTGGGGTATTAGAACGTCTTCTTAATTATATAAGGGAAGTAACGTATTAATTAAGCTGTTCTACGTCATTCCCGATTTCACTGAAATGATTACATCTTTCGAAAGATCCAGGGGTATGACTGGTGCGAATAATTCTTTAATTTGTGTAAAAGTTCAGATTAGGTTACAATCTTTTCAAAATGAAAGCCAACTTTCCCAAAAGTTTTGAATAAAAAATTAGCGAAGTTTTCGTATTTGCGATTCACAACAGACAGTCAGACAGAGTCGAATTACACTGCGTGCTTCAATATTTTACAACGCTCGAAAAACGCGCGATGGAAACATTTTTTCCATTCCACAATTTTTCTTTTCATAAAATACCCGTGAATATTGCGTCAGCATGTGAAAACAAGGGTACATTTCCAGTTTTGTTACGCTCGCATGTTGGGGTGAAAATTACCACCATCTTTTGGCTTCTCTCCGTTTCCCTTGAATTTAGGTGAGGGAGTTTATTTAGTCTTTGCCAACCATTCTCACCTTGGTGTGGGAAACATATCATATAATGATGGAAAAAATTTACTCATTTTCATAAATCCTCATTTGAAGACACTTTGCAGCTCACCTCCTCACTTTTTTTACCTTTTTTCCACCAGCAAAAGTGGTTGTGTCGCTAGAAATGTTCTAAAATTAATCCCTGGAAGTTTAGGCAGGGGATGGATCGTTTTCTTGGTGGTGACCATTAGTGTTTTGAGAGCGTGATGAGGGATGGGTGCAGCCACACGAGGACACCGGTCATAAATGTCGAGTCGAGGGAAGCACTGCGGTTCTGCGGGAGCTCTGTGTGCTCTGGGTGAACCGATCGTGCGTTATTGTGTCATTCTTGATTTAATTTAGCTCTACTTACATTAGAAATTTACTTTATTAACGAGACTTGAAATTAACATTCAAAATTTTAAATTCTCCAGCCATCTGTTTCAATAACGCAAGAACTTGCAGAAGATCCGGTCTCTGGCGAGTTCCAAGCATGAGCTAACGTCATAAAATACGGTCAAACTTTGCACTCGTAATATTTTTACGTAATATTTATGAAATAGTTACTTTTTATAGCTGTTCAGTTAACCCGATGTCTACTCTGGAAGGTTATCAATATATTTTCACCATAAATTTCAACATAACATAGAGTTGAAGATAAGAAATGGTGCTGTGCTGCTGAGCGGCCTCGTCACCAGCAGTTCGCCAGCGCGCGTCTCAGCTCTGCTGCGCTCCTCAAGCTGCTCATCTACGTAAATTTTGCACATCTGCGTAAATTTTCACTCATTGAAACAAACTGTCCTAATTAAGATTTATTTTTGAAAAAATAGGGAACGTGTGAAAATATCAGTTTTCTGTTCTGTTCACAGTTGAGGCTGTTCTATCGTCCTGTCATTGTATACATAGTAATGGCGCATGGAAAACTACCCAAATGTTTTATTATATAGAAGTTTTTAATCACCAAGAAAATTACTCACACGGGAATTTCAGAGATACCCTAAGTTTTTCTGAACATATTTAACCCTCTTGTAGTATATGAAAAAGCAACTGCGACTTTAGCTGACGACGAAAAAGATAATCTTCTCTTGCGTAGATTCTTTAAAGGTGTCACAGTCGGAACACTCTGTACTATATTTAATTTCAGCCTACGGAATTATCCTCTTCAACAAAAGGCCAAAGAAATTTAACAATTTGGTCAACATTCAACAAGCCATTGAGCTAGGAGTAGATAAAATGACTTCTTCAATAAGCAACATTAACCAGCACTCATGTGAAAAGTAACTTATGTTCAACTTGAAAATAAATAAATACCAGATGCAGCTCATTAGTTTAGACTGATTCCGAAGTTGCATCTCACGAATGCTCGAACGCATCTGGCCAATAAAAAGCAAACGAAGAATATTTGGGAAAAGGAATCACGAATTTTATATTTTAGTGTCGATATAATATTTGTCCAAGCAGTGTAGAAGCTGTAAAATTCAATATCATAATCCCAGCTGTAAAGCAAAGTTGGGTTGAAAAACAATTTCTATTATTTACTAAAGTTTTACCCCAAAGCGCTCGAATGAATTAAAAAATAAGTTTAGCTATAAGTTCAGTACTAAAGAGTAGAAAAAGCGTTAGTGCACAGACTCCAAAGAAGAAATGTTCACGAAGAATGTACATAAACGGGCATTGCATGAATATTGTACAAAATGCCTAGCGACAAAGACATTGTATAACGTGGGTGGTATGTGCATGACTATTAGTTGTGAAAGAACCTGTAATTTGCGTGCAAGTAATATCCATTTAACTACCAATGGTTAAACAAAACAAACAAACATCGGCAACTACGGATGCTTTATTTCCAATTCAAGCCTGATACATATAACCTTTTACATTTTTCAAATGCCTTATAACTAACGCCAGGACGCCATGACGCTTTCCCCCGGTCAAGACAGGTACCCATTTCAGACACCTGGGTAGAGTGGGGTATTGTGCATTGAATTTTTCCCCTATACCCAACAGGAAAAATCGCCATCCAGCGCCGGGACTCGTTAACTTATGCATGCTTGCGTCATGGGGTAGAAATGTGAAAACGGTGTCAAAGGTAAATATCAGAATGAAAATAAGGAAGAGTAGACAATTAATTTTCGATATAATTTCTAGCGAGATAATTTTCGGGTCTGTCACACTTTCTCGCCTTTAAATTCGCTCCCCAGGGAATACGGAACTCAAATATGATAGCAGTGAAGTCCTGTTAAATTTCTGCTGACGTGAGTGTTCTTGCAAACGTCGGTTACTGATGTTCACGCGCTTCATCACTGTTTGAACAGACTATACCAGAGGGGTAGCTTTCTGTTTTGTATTGTATTGTGAAGATAAGAATGAAGGCATTGGGAGCAACGAGCCTCACAGTCGGGTCATAAGTAGCTTCACTCACTGTCAACGCGACGCGCGGTCTGGGGCTCGGGAGTAAATTTCCTCCCCGCGCTGCTCACCAGTCTGACCCAAAACAGGCCCAGCCCAGCGGGCACCAACTAACGAATACCGATATTAATTATCGATTAACGCAACGCTGCGATTTTTTAGCGAGCTATCTGGACTCACTTTTATAAATTCGCGTCTACTTGAATCTTTCTTGAGTCAATCGTGAGGACACCTGGCCAACTGTCAATATGATGAAATTAATTTCACTCTTTCCTAACATCAGTCAAAAAGGCCCTCTCTTCGAAGTGACTGCTATTTTAAAAATCTTGAATTTTCTCGGAATACTAGCTGACAACTTTTTTCTATTCCTCCAGCGAAACACGTCTGCAATAAGATTTCACAGTAAGACAATCCGGAAAGAGAGCTGTACATTAATGTAAGTGACCGCTTTAACAGGGTAAAATCAAAGAATAGAATTCATTTGATGTTAGAGTTTTTGAACTCAGTACACAGGCGGCTGTTGTGAGACGTGGTACGCTGAACGTAACACTGGTTTCCGAAGAAAACATGAGGATGATCACGATAACAAATCAACACC
This sequence comes from Morinoia aosen, assembly GCA_030386875.1. NCBI lineage: Eukaryota > Metazoa > Arthropoda > Malacostraca > Amphipoda > Talitridae > Morinoia > Morinoia aosen. Next base: position 77,862,612 of record CM059572.1, on the reverse strand, counting down.
ACGAAGTGTCACTGGTCACTGAGCGCAGAGGATTCTTATTATCTCAGTCGAGGTATTGGATATCGATTGATGCAAAATTCGAAACACGCATCAAATTGAAAAGTTTTCAACGACTTGCGATTTACTTGATCTTTTTTGTTTCCACTCTACACTGTTCGTCAACCTTGGCCCCGTTTTGGCAGTCTGTAATGTTACCCGTAAACGGTTATAAGCAGAAAATTTTCGTGTAATAGAGTAATGAAAACTTATCTAAATCTCTAGTTTAATTAAGCGTGCTGAACGGTTGGGGATAACGGCAAGCAATGTACACGGAAGGCAGTGAATGGAACGCTACGTAACGAGTCCTGCTTGCCAATTGTTATTCAATAGGGCACGACAAAGTTTGCATCGTTACACTGAGGTTGAAGTAGAATAGTTACGCTATGATTAAGGTCAATTGCTCCTTTATTCGTTTGCGCTCGCACTTTCGCCAGCGAATGGGTTGGTAGTGGCCAGTTATCTCTCGGCCTTCACTAATGTGCTTGGCTATAAATAAAGCGTTTTAATATTGCTGAGCCTCCAGTCATTAGGAGCTTAGCAGCGATGATGACTTATTGCCGAGGATCATTTCCTCTTCGACGCTTTCCAGGGCCTCGCTCGCCGCTGAGCGCCTCTCCCCAACTGATGAAGAGCTTTAATGAGGCTCCAGCTCTATTTCTCAGCTCGTTGAAAACGCTTCAAATTAACAGAATTAATTGTTCATCAATCCACAGACAGTACACGAGCAAAAATTCTGGCTCGATTGTAGCTCAGTGATTTAAAGCTTCGTTGGGAGAAATCAAATGCTCATGATGCGCGCTGTCCGAGTTAATTGGAACTGGAAAAATACGAGGTAGCGAAATGATAATACGAAACAAAAAGTCGCTCTTTAATCCGTTCCGTGGATGTAGAGCTTAGTTGAAAGTGAGCTGTATTGGCAGTACTATGTGTGAGAGGTAAAAATTACCCTAATTTGGGCAAAAACAAAATTTAAAACTTCATGAACAAATAAGAGCATGTTTATGTCATGTACTTCGTGTATCAGTAAATTTTTCGGAGTTAGAGAGATTCAAACTTAAATAGGTTTGTATATATATATATATATCAATGTAAATTCCACACAACATTAATGCCACACAAATTCCACACACAATAAAATGCGCAAATGACTGATTTTATGAATTCTTGAGGTGTTCAGCAGAGCTGAATTTGAAATTTCTTCTCTTTACTTCAAAGTTTGACTTCACAAAGATACAACGATTTAGCTCTCAACATCAAACACATTTGAGAAAATTTTCATCTAAGAAAATGTGTCCTCAGTACCACATCTAGCCACAATGGACAATTATACGTCGATACGAGATAACTAGCCAGCCAATATCCAAAGTACTCAAGTCTGTCGCAAATCAGTCGACGTAGCATCGCAAGTACCAAGAACGTGTAGTCATTCCTGGCGGTTAACTAAGGTAGACATTTTGCGCGGAGTGTGGAGTATGTAAACTGCGCGCCGCTGAGTGAGGTGCGCAGCAGCGTCGTTTGGGCGCGTGAGGAGCGTCGTTTGGGCGCTTGAGGAGCGTCGCTGCGCGCCCCCAGCCGCCGCCGCGCCAGCCGTGACGGTGCCGCCGCTCCTCTCCAAAGTTCGCCTCTAAAAACACTGTCAGCGCAGCAACTCACCCTCAGCAATTGTGCCAGAGTAAACTTGCTCTCGAAATTTGCAATGCCTTAAAGTTTAGGATGCACATCTTTGTGAAAAATTTGCGCCTGTCTTACTACTTGTTCTTCTCTTTGCTGTGTTTTTTGGAGCTAAAAATGAAGTTAAGTTCCAACTTTAGCACTCATAAAGTGTTTCGTAAACAGTGGGTTTTGTTTTCTTGTTTGGGAGATGCAGTCACGGAGAAAAAGGAGCACAGTGCTCATGCCTGAGCTGTGCCTGGAGAGGATGCCCAAGTCGCACATAACACGAGCATTCCCCGGACCGGTCCTCTGCGCCAGCACCGGCTTCACTTGCCAGGCGCCGTATATTTTATGTCTCCGCCGCTATTGCACTCAAATCTGCACCAGCCAAGCGGTGGCTCACGAGGTCACACAGTATTATGTTGCCATTGTCTTTGATAATACTCTCCTTCGTTGGCGTGTATCCTTTAGTGAGACTTGAACTCTCTGTCGCTAGATTGCAACCTCGAATACGTGGTAGATTTTCCAAGGCTTCTCCGGTGTCGCGTATTCTCACGACACTCGGTTCAGTCTAATAAAAGCGTTATATCTATGTTTATTCCAACACTCTTAGGCCATAGCAACTTCCAATTGCTCCTATATGCCGGTTATTGACGCATGAACGTACTGCACCTGTGCTACGAAAATCATTTTAAAGCACAGTATTTACTGAGGAACACACTGCTCACAGTGAAATGTATGTAGAGGACTTATTTTTACTTTTCATATTTGTTACTATTCAGGCATAGCTACTACATATTGGCTGGTCTCAAACGCCTAAAATTTTACCCATTGTCCGTTTTTTTTCATGTGTCCTTTATTTTGGTTCAACTTATTTGGATAACAATTGTGATACATGAGACATTGTTCGTAACAATTACAGTCTGTAAAAGTAGCGCGTGCAAGACGTTCCTTTCTATGTCGTATCAAAACACGTGAGTCACGCAACCAACTGAGGCTGCTTCAGAGATAGCAGATGATACGGAGCGGGTCTGACACAATCGGTATCATAAGAACTCAAATTGAGCTTTAACGTGGGGCTGCGGTATCTCATTTCCTGGGATTAAAGGGGAAACTGATCATCAGGGCTGGGTTGCCAACATTTTCACACCTAACCCATACAGAATGTACTATACTTACAGAGGAGCAATCGTCATGACTAGACACTGTAAAAAACAATAAACCTCAAACCTAAGTCAAAATGTAGTTCTGTAACCCTTTTTGAATTTTTTGTCATTCAGAATTTTTCATTCTCGATAAACTATGAAACTCCGACGCAGTTAAGCCACAGCTTCACGGCTTGTTTTAATATTTCAGACTCTGTGAACTATAAAAAGATCTATAACGAGCGATGTATTCTTAATTGAGTTTGAATGAAATTTCACAATGAAATATATAACAGAACCTTTGATACAACACAACACCGATTAAAATCCTCTATGTATAAGCAATTGATAACGAACATTTCGAAAGAATTTCTAGAACCATTTTACTTTGAAATTTAAGAAAAATAAGTTCTCGTTTAGATTAGTGCTGGAAAACCATTTTTAAGTCTTGAACAGCTCACACTCACAGTTTATTTACTCTTTTCTAATTTCTCAACTCTACGAAACAGTTGAAGTTTATCACGTGATAAATTACGAAGAAAGTCACTCATCATTTTTTATTGGAAGTCTGTCAATCGTTAAAATGTACTACCTATGAAGTCTATAAAACGCAACGTTTTGATGTACAAACATCATCATCAGGCTGAAAATATACAGAAAAATTGATCAGCCACATTGATAAAATGCAAATCTAATTCTTAAGCTATATGAGACTAGTATGAGAGATGAAATTTTACCAATGTGACTGATCAATCTTTCTGTATATTTTCAGCCTGATGATGATGTTTGTACATCGAAACGTTGCGTTTTATAGACTTCATAGGTAGTACATTTTAACGATTGACAGTCTTCCAATAAAAAATGTTGAGTGAATTTCTTGGTAGTTTATTTACTCATAAATATTTGTATATTTCACTCTTCATGCCTTTTTTGGCAATCCAAAACATAAATTTGAGTTTATCGGCGTGGGTGCCGGCAAGGAGGCCAGAGCTGAGACTGGCTAAAATCTTGACCCAGGCCGATTCACACCCTAGATTACAAGTATGCGTTATGTGTGATTATTATCACCTGGATCAGACAAGGTTATCGACGTCTGAATTGTTGGTGGAAAATACTTCCACGAATGGATTCCACGAAATAAAGCTATATACCTATAATCATAATATGCGTAGTTATATTTGAAAGTGGTTCTCGTTAGAAGGTTTAAGACGTTATCTGCATGGGTTGTTGGGCCTACTCCGCTCCTTAAGAGAAACTGCAGGTGAGAGATGTTAAAAAAGCCTCTTATGCTGAATAAAGAATCGCATTCCCATTAGGACTTATTTTCCCACATAGCAAAAAAAGCGCCAGCGTTCGTGCCACTGAGACCTCGCTATTTCCTACCTATAAATGATTGTGAATAAGTTTCTTGTATTTCCTAAGAATGAACCAACTATTTATGCGATAATTTTTTCTCATTAAGTTTTAGTACAAATTTAATCTAAAATAATATAGTATAATATTGAGGATTGAGTGAACGCAAGGAACATGTTATCATTATTGGTTATATCGCCAGCCAAACTTTACTGGTGCCCTTTGTTTAGATCGGTGCAAGTTTATATAATATGCTTGTTTTCAAGAGATCTTTCTATCTTTTTTTTCCTAATTAACTATAAGAGGGTTAGGTTATACGTAAATTTTAGGAAAACTATACGTGCAGCAGAAAGTAAATTCGTATTAAAGTAGAAACACCCTTGAATTTATTCTCGAGCAAATATTTTCTTGCCTTGAGGCTTCTTGCAAGTGTTTTTCTAGTTTATTTTTCGTTAAATATAATACGAATAAAATATTCCCACCACTTTAGTACCAAAATATCACTACCAAGTGTTTTTTCCTGGAAGGAAGGTCTGACAATGAAGATCAATGGTAACAACTTTTCTTTTCCTGTCAATCATTCTAGAAGCGGCGGACAAGTTCTAAAATGAGGCCTAGTAGAACCAGTCCAATTTTCTGGAGGCGAGCGTCAGGAAGGTCTGCTCGTGCATTGGTTAATTGAGTCCGCCACGAGGGACGCTGCGATGTGCACGTTATTTTCTGCCGGAGACTCGCCTCTTTTGTTTAGAGGAGCTCCTCTTCTGCACGACGCAGCTCGAGTTTTGGTGAGCCGAGCGACCGGTTCGCAATTTAATGCTGATCTACCAGTCAGTACAGTGCAGTAATGATGCAAGACGAGCGGGCCAATGGAGCGTCTGCCTCATCATGCAATTTTATGTTGATCTACCAGTGAGGGCAGTGCAGTAATGATACAAGACGAGCGGGCCAATGGAGCGTCAGCCTCATCATGCAATTTTATGTTGATCTACCAGTGAGGGCAGTGCAGTACTGATACAAGACGAGCGGGCCAATGGAGCGTCAGCCTCATCATGCAATTTTATGCGGATCTACCAGTGAGGGCAGTGCAGTAATGATACAAGACGAGCGGGCCAATGGAGCGTCAGCCTCATCATGCAATTTTATACTGATCTACCAGTGAGGGCAGTGCAGTACTGATACAAGACGAGCGGGCCAATGGAGCTTCAGCCTCATCATGCAATTTTATGCGGATCTACCAGTGAGGGCAGTGCAGTAATGATACAAGACGAGCGGGCCAATGGAGCGTCAGCCTCATCATGCAATTTTATACTGATCTACCAGTGAGGGCAGTGCAGTAATGATACAAGACGAGCGGGCCAATGGAGCGTCAGCCTCATCATGCAATTTTATGATAATCTATCAGTCAGGGCAGTGCAGTACTGATACAAAACGAGCGGGCCAATGGAGCGTCAGGCTCATCATGCAATTTTATGATAATCTATCAGTCAGGGCAGTGCAGTAATGATACAAAACGAGCGGGCCAATGGAGCGTCAGGCTCATCATGCAATTTTATGATAATCTATCAGTCAGGGCAGTGCAGTAATGATACAAAACGAGCGGGCCAATGGAGCGTCAGGCTCATCATGCAATTTTATGATAATCTATCAGTCAGGGCAGTGCAGTAATGATACAAAACGAGCGGGCCAATGGAGCGTCAGGCTCATCATGCAATTTTATGATAATCTATCAGTCAGGGCAGTGCAGTACTGATACAAGACGAGCGGGCCAATGGAGCGTCAGGCTCATCATTATTGAACGGCATGTGTTTCATGAATAACGCCCCAAAATGTTCCTAAGTACGCTATTGGAAATTCCGAACTCTAGCTTAATTTCATGGGATAGCGTTTATATTAAGCTTCGGTTAATTCATTTGCTTGATTTCTGTATTACAGAATTTTTTAAAATTATTCCTAATAATCTACAACACAATATAAAAGACAAGTTCGTAACAAAATTGCTTAATTTCGTTAAATCTGAGGATTTTTATGGTTCTTCGTTCGATAAAGGAAAATAAGTACCATTCTGTTTCCAATATTGGACGAAGGGTTATTTTTCCCTCAGTTGTGCTAGAAATGATCTTTTAGAATATTTACAGCTTGTTATGGTAATGCATCATTCTTATTGGTATTGAAAAATTCGAACTCGCTGGAATTGTAATCTGCGAATTAATAATGACAGTTATCTTACAAAATAATGACAAGCATTGGAGAGGCTAGAAAACATTGAAAAATGGCATCTTAGACTGAAGCCGCAATAGTTAATATTTGATCATTTAGAATGTCACTGATGTGTAAAAATGCTACTTGTACGGGAGTGAAAACGAGTGAGCGGTATTTCAACAGAACTTGCGCTGCGTCTCTCTCCCTGCGCCGTCTTTGAAATCAGCAAAGGTTGCTTTAACGGACTTGTAAATAATTTATCTTTTCACTTTTCGCGCGCTCTCGTAGTGGGTTAGTATGGGTGACCTACAAGCAGGCCGATTAAAAAAAAATGTAAAACTGTTTCGTGCTTCAAAATTGTCGGTTTGTTCGTTGGTTTATTTTGATTTTTATGCAAAAGTATAGAGTTGTCCGTTTCCCGCAAACACTTTCTTTCTCACACATCGACACCATCGACACCAATAGATGCAATTCAGTTCAGAGATCACAGGAGGAGTATGGGTGTTGTAATTAAAATTATTTTAAACAGCAAATGCCTATCAGTACTCCGAAAATAAATTTACATACGTGATGAACTATGGCGTAAGAAAGGGTTGCTTAAAAAATTGCTGAATTTAATATTGGCTTTTCTTCTTCGAATTATTCTTGCGACACTAACCTGAAAATCAGTCGCTTTCGGTGGCGAAGCGCTTAACAGAGTTCACGTATATTAAAAGCGGCTTTTTCTACAGATTTAAAATAGAAATATTACATCGACAATAAAATGTTGCCTCAGCCCGTCCAAAGGGGAATTCCTTGATGCAGAACGCTTATAATCAAAAAGAAACCTTCTGTTTTGAATTGCAATGCAGCAAAGATAAACTGTAAGGAGAAACTTCCAGTATCACGTAACTTACACAACAAAGTGATGTCCATCGATATGTTAAGGTAAAAGCTATTACATATTCATGAATATCACTAATTTATGGAACTAGGGCAATCTGAGGAAACTTCAATAATAATGGAGTCAGACTTTGTGAAACGAAGTTTGTTCAGGCGAGCAAAATAGAGCCACTGAAAACATAAAGAGAGCTGGGAGGTGACGGAAATGGAGAGCGAATGAAGCAGGCACGAAGGGAAACGCTCGACATGGTGGCAGCCAGAAGGGAGGTTCATGAGAAAGCGAAGTAGGAATTGTTGGAACGGAGCTGCTGCAATGAGGAAATGAAGCGAACGAGGGTACAGGCAGAGTGAGGGCAGACTTCCAGAGGGCTGTGAGGGGAGGAGATAGTGAGGGTAAGGGAGCGGTGGAAGGGGAAGGGGGGGCATGGCTGCGTGAACTTGCGTCACCGGCCAGAGAGCGGGTCTGTCTCCTTTAGTGTGGTGCTGCACGCGCTGCACACTGCTGCACACGCTGCACCTGCTGCATGTGCTGCACCTGCTGCACGCGCTGCACACTGCTGCAGACGCTGCACCTACTGCACACGCTGCACACTGCTGCACACACTGCACCTGCTGCACACACAGAACCTGCTGCATACGCTGCAAATGCTGCACATGCTGCACACGCTGCACCTGCTATACACACACACTGCACACTGAACCAGCTGCACGCGTTGCACCTGCTGCACTCACTGAACCAGCTGCACACGCTGCACCTGCTGCACACACTAAACCAGCTGCACACGCTGCACCTGCTGCACACACTGAACCAGCTGCACACGCTGCACCTGCTGCACACGCTGCCCCTGGTACACACGCTGCACCTGCTGCACACGCTGCACCTGCTGCACACGCTGCTCCTGGTACACACGCTGCACCTGCTGCATACACTGAACCAGCTGCACGCGTTACACCTGCCCGCCAAGCCGCGAATGGGAAGGAAGATCTGCGCTGGTTTAAAACTGCACCACCAGACATTTTTACGTTCTTAATGAATAGATTACCCAATTTTTATGGTGAACATTTGCCTTATGCTCTGAGATAAAACTGAAAATACGGAATATTATCAGGTTACGATAAAAACAATAAAAAGCACCGCGTTTGAGGTTGTCTTTACCCTTTCAAAACCTCTCCCATGCGCTGAGGACAAGTACCCTTTATTTTGGTGCGAAGAAAGTTACAGACTAGCATATAACATCAAAAAAATTGTATTGCGCAGTAACCAACTTTGAATTTTTGACGGCGACAGCAGAGAGGGCGAGTCATCACTCCTTTTAGGGTGCTCCAAGTCAGTGGCTTCCGGACCCTTCAGACATTTCGTTAGCAGTTCGCTTTGAGTTTCGTACTGAAGCTTTCCTTCAATCTAACTCGAGTTAGCCTCATGCAGCGGTTACACATAACTGCATTTACTAATGCCACAGGGGTCTCGAAGAAATGTAATAGTGTCACTGCCTCAATCACAAAAAAATATATACGGAAGGTAAGTCGTGAGCATTAAATTTAAAAATAAAATTTCTGACTTTCGTTTTGCTGGATGCAGGGACAGTTTAAAATGCTGTGGCCCGAAGCAGAGAAAGAAAGCGAGGTTGGGAAGGATTTGGTGATCACGTCTGCATGGCTGCAGCGTCCAGTGCACGGAATTACTGAACGAAACTCGTACCGGGGTCCAGGCCAACCGGAAACTATATTTCAGAAAATGGCTTATGTTTTTACTAAGAGATAAACAAAGCATTATTATCAGAAATTGTTCATTCCCAATTCCATATCGAAAAAGCTGACATTAAAAAAAGTTGACATTACTTTCTCAATAAACATGAGCAACGCAACGAGATCTGTTACGCATGCCGTCGGTACTCGGATCTTTGTCACGTGTGAGATCAAACGACATCTTAGGAAGGAGAGGGAGGCATGCTTGTTGGAGGTGGGGGTGATGGATGCTCGTGGTGAGTGGGGGTGGGCGGGTGGGGATTTCGGGTGGTGGTGATGGTGGTGGTGGTCACGTCAGTCAGAGGGAGGCCGGGGTTGAGACTATCAGACTCACAAGCTGCCGCGAGTGTCCACAGCACTCCTGCAATAGACACTCTGTTTATAAGCCTTTACGCTACTCTCATTGCTTTGATATTGGGTCATCGGGTGTGCACTGAGACTTGATTCATTTTCGACTGTAAAATAATATATTTTTTTTGTATAACAGCCATAATCTGGAGTATTATTTTTAATAAAACTTTAATAATCTTTGTTACCAGCCCTTCGAGAAAAGGTGAACAAGCCTCCTGTTCATACCTGGACATGTAAGGGTTTTCATTGGCGAGAATGTATTGAGCAAAATTTTCATCCCTACATTATCAGATACATCCTTAATATATTTTAATTAATGTTATCATACTTACACGGTCTTCAACAGTAGTTTCTTGACTTTACATTGTCGAATGACTCCTATTCTTTGAATGACTTTACATCGCCGAAAGCCTCGACGATGAAGTAAAAGAGTCGCAATTAAAAGAAAAGCAGACTCCGGTCTGTTAGAAATCGAATTACAGTATTACAATTCTTTGTTCTATTTCTTGCTGCCAATTTCACTTCACAACATAGGGGAAGTAAACTAAGCACTTTTTTCTGTTCTCTCAGTTCTATTTATCAATATCAAAGCCCCTGTTTGTGTAGTTATTCATCATGTGCTACGTACTTGTTCGTCTGATTTAGCTCGCACGTATGGATGGCTGAAAAGATCCACTTAGCTCATCTTGAACTGATTTTTGGTTATTTTCTATGTTCCTGCTATTTTCTATGTTAGATGATTACACGGAGCTGTTTATGTACACACATGTACGGTTATAAACACAAAGTAACTTAGCATTGCGATGACAGGCTCAGCATCTGTGAACAGCTGCCTCGTGGGATTCACTTGAGATGAGTTTGCTAAAACCCAGAATTTACCGCAAGATAAAAAAAAAGGTTGCATTCAATCTCTTGCTCCTCTTTGACAAAAAATTCGATACGTGAGGATCTGATCATTTTCAAAAATTGTCCAAACTGAGAGGTCGTCAAAGTGAACTTTACTCGAAGAGAACTTGTGAGGCTGCAATTTCTCGGGCATATGAACAGTTTTTGTGCTCAGGAAGTTTGCAGCTCTTTAAAAACTTGTCAACTGTGCAGAGATGTTTCTCTCGTCTCGTTTGACTCGAGAACTGCCTGCCAATCTAAAATATAGGATAACTCGGCGTTGAAAGTTACTAGGCTGACTATTTCGTGGCACCCGTGTAGTCTCTTCATACTGCCTGTCCACGTGGATGACGAGGCTGCTGTGCTGAATGGATATTTTATAAAAAGAGCTAATACAAAGGCATGGGACTGCACAACCTGGGAGTTCTTGCTCATCCAGCAGCGGGCCTTGTTTATTCCCTTGGGTTCGAAGCTTCCAGGATATCGATGAGCTTATAAGAGTGAGAGGCTCATTCCGGGAGGATAGGTTGAATGAGTATGAGCTGATCCTGTTTCTTTATTTGGCATTGGTGGGGATTGTTATCTTCGCCATTACGTTTGCATGGCTGCTCTTAATTGTTTTATTCGTTCTAGACTTAGCACTTGAAAGATCACGACAGCATGTGTAAGTGCATGCTAAAGTTCAAACGCGCTGAGTTCTAGTTGAACTTGTGGTCAATTCGATTAGGCCTCCACATACCATACATTTAAAGGAAATAAGAACTTCCTAAATTAAAATGATTTTATTCTCACTTCAACTACCTCAGCTCCAGCAGAAGTGATGCACACTGAGGATCAGCTTTTTGATTTTTGAATCTTGTCAGGCGAGAGTTCTTTTGACGGTTGTTAGTTTCGTGACGAAGTCGTAGTCGCTTGAGATTCATTTCTTAGTCGCTGATTATCAGCCAAATTATGAAATAAATCTATAAAACGTATTATAAGCGTTGGTTTCAACAAAATGAAGTTGCGTGAGCAAAGTGAAGTTGTAGGTTCATGCAGACAATTATTCGACGATCTCATTCTTCTCTACAAGGAAATTTTACTCAGGAGCTTCACGCCAAATTCCATGCCATTTTCTCCAGTAATTTTTTCCAAAATGCAACTATTGTATTCCTTACTAAAGTATTCCTGAAATAACTCATTTTTAGGTTTGGTACTGTTCCTGTGAGTGAACTCTGCCTTTAAATCATTGTCAATTAGTTTGTTCATCTCCGTCGATGGTGGAAGAGAGACGAACCTCTCTACCGTACACTTCTGCAGCGCTCGCTGCATCCGCCACGTCACATGAAGCGAAGAAAACTTGACGCTTTAACTCTGCAGTTGTTGGGAGGTACCGGCATGGGGAGTCCAGCAAGACATCCTGCGGAGTCTGATGAAAGATAGCGAGAATTATCTGAAGGAAATATTCTAAGCCTAGGAATCACTGTAGACATTGTTACTATTAAAAAATCTCATTTATTCCAAGCTATGCACGAGGAGACTGATGGTTGGAAAGATCCAGCTAACTATAAAATTTAAAAGCTCAACCATTGGTTTTCACCTTCTAAAGTTCCGGTATTCTTTGATATTATTCACAAATGAAAACAGGCAGATAATGAACAGTTTCTATATAGTGTGTAGAGTGAGTGATAAAATAAATTAAAGAAGCGTTAAAGCACTAATTTTCTCGACCACGCCACCGAGCGGCATATGTCGTGGTCGGTGCTGTTGTCGACAGCAATCACTTCTGATTAGGTGGGCGGTGCTCAAGCTCTTTTAAGCAAGGTGTGTCACACCAACAAGAACTTCAAGACTCATTGAGACACCCGAATGAGTAAATTCAATTCACCTGCGTGATCATCCAGGCCTCCTGGTATTTGCTCGACTTGTCGAGTAAATCCAACCCAAATCTCAGCAATCAAGTATGTATTTCACTTGGTTTGTTCGCTCTATCTGCAATATTACAGGTTCACGGTGAGCAATCCCATTTTCAAGTTTGCTCTTTTTGCATAAACTAATCGAATGCTAGCGTTATCCGTCGTATAACTATCTATTCTTGTGAGGAAATCGGAAAACATACCTCATACCTGGGAAATTATTTCACTGGGTGTGTAAAATTATTCCCTTGAGTCTGTCAGTGCATAACGATTAGTTTATTTTATGACCTAAATTACCTCGACCGTGGCAGGTCATTATATAAAATTTATATTAGAGAATCATTCGCTAACTCGTGAAAATGTTGGTCACTGGGTCGACGTGTGCAGGTTTATTCGTAAGTGTGCAGGTCTATTCGTAAGTGTGCAGGTCTATTCGTAAGTGTGCAGGTCTATTCGTAAGTGTGCAGGTCTATTCGTAAGTGTGCAGGTCTATTCGTAAGTGTGCAGGTCTATTCGTAAGTGTGCAGGTCTATTCGTAAGTGTGCAGGTCTATTCGTAAGTGTGCACCACAGCTTCACACGTTGAATCAAGACTTTGTCTGCACTCCTTTGGTCTTACTCTAATCTAAGTTTGAAACGACTGTGTCTTGGCAACGAATAAAAAGAGCATGTTCACACCTAATCAATCTCAGAGGAGGCATAAGTATAACCGTCGGATTTCCTCATCGCTCCTTGTGATCGGAGCAATGACTTCGGACTAGAACTCTATGCATTGACTAATAGACAGTTTTTTTGGCTGGAATACGAAACTCATTCAAGCTGCCACCAAAATTAGCTTTTCTGAATCAAACACGAGAGGAAAAGGCACAGATCAATTTACATCCCAGGAATACGAGTGATGACAGACGGCGGAGGCAAGGACCAACAATGTGAGGGCGATATGTACCGTGATCAGGCTGTCGCTCTGCTCTGCTCTCTGAAACCCGACACTTTTTTGCTCAGAGACCTTATTTTCAAGTAATTTACGTCACCTAAATGATACGGATGGCTGAGGAAGTCCTTCTGTCGATTTGCAATTTTCCTAGTCAAAATCCTCGCATTTAAGTTTTTTCATGTTAGAGTTCTCAAATTTTATTTGAAATTATCTCAAGCTTGGAGACCTTGTCAGAAAAAAATGTAGGCTCTTTCGGTGCAACGAGATGAATTCTTGAAAAATCTGGTCTCATATTTCTCCAGTTTGTGACAACTGAAAAATGTAGGTGTATTTTAGGAAAGTCCTTTTGAAAATGAGGCAAGCTCCAGGATTGATTTCTGCTCTTGTTGTCAGGCGCACATAGTCCTCCTCTGAGAGTCAGGGGCTCTCAGACATGCTCTCAGAGTCATACATCTTAGTCCTGCTCTCAATCCGTCACTCTTAGTCCTACTCTCGGAGTCAGACACTCTTAGTCCTGCTCTCAGCCAGACGCTCTCAGTCCTGCTCTCAGTTAGACGCTCTCAGTCCTGCTCTCGGAGTCAGACGCTCTCAGTCCTGCTCTCAGTTAGACGCTCTCAGTCCTGCTCTCGGAGTCAGACGCTCTCAGTCCTGCTCTCAGTTAGACGCTCTCAGTCCTGCTGTCGAGTCAGACGCTCTCAGTCCTGCTCTCAGACAGACGTTCTCAGTCCTGCTCTCAGAGTCAGACGCTCTCAGTCCTGCTTTCAGTTAGACGCTCTCAGTCCTGCTCTCGGAGTCAGACGCTCTCAGTCCTGCTCTCAGTCAGACGCTCTCAGTCCTGCTCTCGGAGTCAGACGCTCTCAGTCCTGCTCTCAGTTAGACGCTCTCAGTCCTGCTTTCGGAGTCAGACGCTCTCATTCCTGCTCTCAGTCAGACGTTCTCAGTCCTGCTCTCAGAGTCAGACGCTCTCAGTCCTGCTCTCAGTTAGACGCTCTCAGTCCTGCTCTCGGAGTCAGACGCTTTCAGTCCTGCTCTCAGTCCTGTTCTCAGTCAGACGCTCTCATTCCTGCTCTCATTCAGACGCTCTCAGTCCTGCTCTCGGAGTCAGACGCTCTCAGTCCTGCTCTCAGCTAAACGTTCTCAGTCCTGCTCTCAGCTAAACGTTCTCAGTCCTGCTCTCAGAGTCAGACGCTCTCAGTCCTGCTCTCAGTCCTGTTCACAGTTAAACGTTCTCAGTCCTGCTCTCAGAGTCAGACGCTCTCAGTCCTGCTCTCAGTCCTGCTCTCAGTTAAACGTTCTCAGTCCTGCTCTCAGAGTCAGACGCTCTCAGTCAGACGCTCTCAGTCCTATTCTTAGAGTCCACCAGCATTGCTGGCTGAGCTCGATAATCCTCTGAGAGAGCGCCGAGTCGAAGCCTCTAAAGTTTGTTGGACTAAAGAAAAGTTAGCGTTTAATGAACTGAAAATTTTTTCACTTTAGTGGAGCGCCTACCATGTACATGTTAAATCCCCTGAAATAATTAAATGTTCCTAATATGCTATGATTTATCATTAGAATATGTATTTAACAGCCCTTTGTTACCTCTTGTTTAGTGTAATTTGTCCAAATTTCGTTCGACAGATGACCGCAGAAACAAAGCGGTGTCTCTAAATTATCTGCTAAAACTCCGCTTTTACCCTGGGTGACCTGATTTTGCGGCCCGTTCTTCGCCTCCAATCTCCCAAATACGCCGATCGAGTTTCCTTTTTTACGCGGAATTTCAGAGGACAAAATTCGATCTATTTTTAGGACGAGGATACGCCGTCGTCAATCGCCTGGGCGGCCCCGTAAAGCAGACCTTTGAACAATGGCCACCCGGTCTCCGCCCCTCGCATGCAAAAAACGCTTCAAATTTTGATAGATGAATATCTGGAAAAGATTAATTGATGTCTGTACATGAATTCATCCGAACGAAGACGGCTAAGAACAAAGCGGTGACTGAGCGAAAATTTTCTTATCAAAGGGAGATAAACCTTCCTTGTAAGGCAAACTTACGCTGCATTCAAGAAATTCAGCTAGTTCCATGCTGTTGCTATCGGAAGCTTCGCTCTTTGTTGAAAAATGTCAACAAGTTTTCCATTTTAGAACGTCCGTGCAAGTTTGCTTGCGTCCTCAGAACTTTATTAAGAAAGGCTGCAAACTCTCGTAAAGAATCGAGGTATGAAAATATGGTTCAGATTGCTTCGTGGGGCAGAAAATTTAATCATGGAGACTTGAAAATGTACGCAGTGGTACGGTGCCTTGAAATAAGAGCGTGCAGGGCGTGGGAAAAGAAATTCTGTCTAAAAACTATTAGCTCTGAGACCAATTGTCAAAACTAACCATCGTGAATAATTTTGTCAAATTTAGAAACATAGTTGAGTTGTTATAGTTATTTAGAATCATAGTTACATAACAAAAATATTTTGTTATGTAACTTTGTTGTTGTGGAAATTTTAATAAATGGCAATATTTTTTTTGCATTAAAGAGGTATGAGTGAGAAAGTGCACGTCACGCTACTTTGCGTCGCGTTACCAGCTATACCAATATAATTACCGGACACTTCAGGGGCCCCTGGCTCAGGCAGCAGGGGTCGCTTTGTGTGCGGCCCGCTGTTCCTCCCTCAGCTCCATCTCTGACCCGATGTTTCTTGTGTGACCCGTCGTGTATTAATTGATGCTTTGTATTGCATGTGCCTTTGGGTATTCAAATTACTGGCCCATTCTAAACTATTTCCACTAGAACTAAACAAAGATTCACAGATATATTTCATTTCAAATTCACTGATGACCAGCTGTACCTCATGAGTTCCGCTGATGCCCTCTAAGTGGCTCCAAAATGGATCTCAACGCACTGATTTCTAGCCACGACATAGCCACCACGCCAATTTGCACCCCAACTTTATAAACGACCGAGACACCTCCTAAGTAAATATCAGCAGGATAGGGGCGAGGTGTATAAGCATTAGTTTCGTTTTGCCTGGATGAAGTGTTAGCTGTTTGGTCAATGGCCAATTTATGAAGTTAATAATTTTGGGGGACATTTTTTCCCTGATTATCCGAACGTATTATTACTAGCAACATCGGCGAACAAAAAAGATTTCAAATCATTCATGAAAAAACCTGTCTTATGATTCTAAATCTTGACAAACCAAAACCTTTACGGGCTTTCTTCACTATGAGCTCAAATTCCTGCGTGAGCGACCTGAACCTGAGATCATGTTTTTTTAAGCATTTTAATTAAAAGAAAAAACTATATGAATTAAATTCTCTTGTCGTGATCTTTTCTGCGCTTTCATCTAGAATATTTAATTACGAGGTATGTGTACACCATCTCTCCAAACTTATCCATTCTAGCAGGATCTCTGGTCCCATGGAAAGTAGAGGCGCAGCGGGCTCAGCCACATTGTCAACCAGCGGATAAACAGGAGAATGATCACAAACATTACGATCCATTGCACCTAAATGTCAGTAACCAAAACACTATTTTATACATATAAATCTGTATACACAGGGTGCTTAAGGTATCTGAGAAAACTTATATTTTTGTAATTTAAACTTCAAAAGACCCCATGGCAGATGCTACTATAACTAATGAAATGAAAAGATACATTAGATGTAATAGTGTCTATAAGAGCAAAACACAGCAATTTATAAATTGCAAGGCTTATAACAGTCGCCAGATCTTTCGTTCGCGAAATTAGAAATGAGATGAATAAAAACAATAGAGATGAATTAGCCACTAGCCAGAGAAAACAGCATTGTCAACTCTCTGACTCACTCAGAGCACCTGAGCTTGTCAGAAGAGTGCATGGTTTTCGGTGTTGTTAGCAGTGAAGGGCATATCATGCCTCCTCATTTTTTTCCACATGGCTATAAAGTCAATGCAGACGCCGATTTCGAGACTCTTCAAACTATTTTCAAGCCTTGGATAGACAGCGTAGCCAATGTAATGCTATGTCTTCCAACAAGATTCGGCTCCATCCCATAAAGCTCTCAAAACCTAGGATTGGACGGCCGAGAATTTTCATGATCATTTTTATCAAACTTATGGCCTCCTAATTCACCAGACATTAATCCTTTGGATTATCACGTGTGGGGCTTCGCGGAAAAGGAAGTTAATAAGCATCCCCATAACACCCAATCCTTTCTGATGGAAGCAAAAACCCGAGCAACGGAGAACATAAATAAAGACCTCATGA
The DNA here is from genome assembly GCA_030386875.1 of Morinoia aosen. NCBI lineage: Eukaryota > Metazoa > Arthropoda > Malacostraca > Amphipoda > Talitridae > Morinoia > Morinoia aosen. The sequence goes on along the minus strand of CM059572.1, from coordinate 77,845,314 downwards.
TAAAAGCTTGCAGTCGCTTTCGGACTCGAATTGAGTCGGTGATAGAAGCCGAAGGAGGATGTATAGCATAAAACGTAGGTTAATACCATGTTTATTTGTTTTTTACAAAAAATTGTACCTTTCAACGATTAACAGTTTCTTTTTCTGTTTTTCTTAAAGAGCGTAAATTGTCCTCAAATACTTTGCGCACGATGTAAATGTCTATGTACGAGTCGGTTTATCAATATGAGTGATAAAGTCGTGGCCCGTAAGGATGGGAATAAATTTATCTGCTGAATTTACCGTGAATGAATCAAAATGAATCAGTGTATTATTATCTTATCAGCAACATGCAAATGAGCTCCCATTGCGCCACTTCACAGGGGAGTTAGGTGGGAAGACGACGCGAACACGTCGGTAGCGTTTGGTAAACGCTTTGATTAATTTGAGACACTAAACGTCCAGATGCTTGAAGTCAACTCAAGCAGAGCTAGCTATACAAAACATGAAGCAGATTCAGAATTGCAGAATGTAAAACCCATTCAGAATTGCAGCATATAACACCGATTCAGAATTTCAGAATGCAAAAGCGATTCAGAATTGCAGAATACAAACCGATTCAGAATTGCAAAATATAAAACTGATTCAGAATTGAAAAATACAAAACCGATTCAAAATTACAGAATACAAACTCGGTATAGAATTACAGAATATAAAACCAATTCAAGATTGCAGAATACATAACCGGTTCAGAATACCAGAATATTAAACCGATTAAATATTGCAGGGGATTGATTTTTATAGTTTACAAGTATTTCAGACTATGGGGATAAATTATACACTACATTAAAAAGGATTGAAAATGGAAAGACTATGTTTTCAATGGTAATTCCTAATGAAGGGAAATGTTATAATTTTCTAATTATTGAAAGATTTACACTCAAATTCATCCAAAATAACATAATCGTGAATATCCGGTTAACTTGAGCTACTCCGCGTTAAATTATCCTGCTGACTCTTTAAAGAAATTGCAGTTTATTTTTACGATGACAGTGGTATAGTAAAGTGTTTTTTATTTTGTAGGATGTTCTCTCATATTTCATTTCTATGGGACTATATATAACGTCGAAAAATGATTTTTTCGAGCACTCTTTATTTTTGCCAAATGAAAGAAACAAGATTAATTTAGTTACGTCACCCCTTACTTTCTCCTCAAAACGGACCTAAGTAAAAGTAAATCGACACAGTCAATTTCAATTGTTTTTTTTTATTCATCACAGTGTTTCTGAATCAGAAGGTCGAGTGTGCGGGGCTTGTTTAGGTCTAAATGGATGTTTGGAATGACTTCGTGTTGTGATATTCCATTGAAATGAATGTACCGGTGACGGGGCGTGAACATTGATGTCTGTAAAAGTGTTCCTCAGGTGCATGTGGGTGATAAGTGTCTGATGGCACGAGACTCGGGGAACCGTCAGAGAAAAACCACTCAGCTCTTTCCTGTTGTCATATTCCATTTTAATCTGCATTAAAGCTCTCTGCCTCGTCCGCAGAACGCTTGTTTTGAAGGCCATCGAGGTCAGTTCCCTCATGTCTAACGCCACCAAATTTCTAGTGATATTGTCGCGATTTGGCAGTGAAAATCTGCGCAAGGGTTAGCTATTCGCAACAGAAGCAGTCAAAATTTCTTTTCTTCTTTGCCAGCTCAAGGCATGAAGGCTCAATCAGGCGAACACTTTAATATTTGAATGTTTGTTCTTTTACTTATTCAGGCGGTGCTCGATGGCTGAACACGGTAAGCTCCAGGCTTGCAAGCTACTGTAGCTGAGTTTCTTATATGAAGTATTCGTACACGCCCTGTGATTTGGAATTAAACTTTTGTTTAATTCTGTATCCAAGTTTATATGCCTGTGAATGAAAACTTCTGTGCTTTCATGTCTACCTGAAGTTGTAAGTTTGTGATTAATTAAACCTCCCGCATTTTTGTATATGAGTAATTAAATATCATTGTTCATGTGAAGCAAAAGTAAAAACCGATTTATTCCGAAAAAAATTTAATTAAAATTGACAACATTTCTGTCTGTTTTTATTGCTAAGATTCTAACTGATAACAGAATTCATTCATTTGCGCGACAGCGATGCATGTCACTGAACAGAAGTGGTGCCTCCTCCCACACGATAACGCCCGTCCTCGTACAGCTCAATCAAACCAAGTTATTTGAACTCTTTTGCTCTGATGATGGAAGAGAAAGGCACCTAAAATTTATTAGCACTCTAACTTGTATTCACAATGGCCGTAACAAGGGTTATTTCTCGCTCATGAATGTAAATGCTTGGTCATTTTCGACTCTGAAACTTGATGCCAACAAAAAGATTTGCTACGCGAGAAAATACTGGTCAATGCTGAGGAAAAAATTCCTTAAATTATGCTTAGTTAGGTAAGCCTTAGCCTGACTAAACAGGGAAGGTGAAAAATATCAAATTTTGTATGGTTAGGGAGAAACTAAAATGTGAGATACGTTTTTTAAATTATGTGTCGTATACAATTTATTGGAATCTTTGCCGGATGTTCTTTAAGTAATTATTTTAGTTTAAAATATAGTTTCGTCTTTGCTACTGCTTTCACTAAATTTTAAAATATATCCGAGTAATTCATATTAAGTGTGAAATTATAACGTCATTGTATACCCCTAACTGCAGGTGCAGACCAACCTTACATTGAAATATGTTAAAAGAGTGAAGGTTAGATTGGCTTGGTTCACAGGTTCCGTTCATTCTCGATTTTAGTAATCTTATTTTAACTGATATTTACTTACAGACGCAACTGCAGAGCTCCCTTGATAGCCTTAGGCTCAAACGACGAGAAGAAATAGCAGTAGAGTTGAGTCTATTTTGTGGCTCAATGAAACGATGAAAACACCAAACGTGAAATACATTAACTGATTAACTGGGTCAACTGAGCAATTTGATTGAGTGAATTTTTTATTTTTTATTGTTGCAGAACGAAACCGTATTTAATTTATATTTATTTTGAAATGCGAATGATGAAAAATGGATCTTTTCGAAGATGAAATTTTCTTACGTGTTGTTCGATTCATGAATTCTTTTTCAGCCACGGACGATTCCGAGAGTGACTCACAATTTCGATTTCATTGCTTCGAGACCCATTCTCAAACAAACTTGTGTGTAGCATTGAAACATTGCTGACGATCACTGCAAAACGCAGAATGAAACGAAATAAACTTCAACTCGAAAAGCAACGGGAAGATTTTTTCAAAAAGATTTTCATGAAGGTACTGCAAAATTAATTTCAGCGTCAACAACAAAGTCAAAATTATTAACTGACACCTAAATATTGATAACTATGATGCTTGACTAACATCAGTTTCATAATGGAAATTAAACAGTCAGGGTTCAAACAAAAATCATACGCATTTCCCAGTAAATTAATGGTAACTATTTTCGTCGTTCATCGAATTCGAACATGTAGGAGTATTCATTTGGCCATATCCACTGCACACGTGCGTCAAAAATCGGAGTTATTTCCTCTTTCACCCTGAGCATACTTGTACTCGATTTCCTGTCGCACACTTGTTCCACTTCCTTATCATAGAGGTAACAAGATGAAGTGAACTGAAAGTGGTAACTACATGACTATCTTGCTGCGGCAGGCACAAGTACGGTCTCTCACTCGGGGATCTGTTAATAAAGCACGTGTAGTAAAGAGGTCCATTTTGAAGATGCTGTCATCCTACGTTAGATGAACAGAGTTCCGTCTCGTCTTGGCGCGAGGACTTCAAGTAGGTAGGAATTCGAGGTCTTATTTGAGAGCATGTTTTGGAGTTCGGCAAATTACCGACGTAAACAAGCCTGAAACTCTGTCAAGCGTCAAGCAATCTGTAAAAGTACACAAGTGGGATTCCACTTGCAGTGGCTAGAGAGTCGCATCGGGTGAAAAGATGGCGAAGGAGTGATAGTGGTGTATGCAGTACATATAAAGTTTTGTACTATACTAAATTTACTATGATAAACACGCGATACGCTTAAAATATAAGGCAATGATAAGAGAATATTCATGAACCAAATCATTTACAGGGCTAACAGTGTACGGCTGAGTACGTTTCTTTCATGGAGAGTCAAAGCATCGGTGTAGCCTGCGTTGTTCTGAATGTCTCGTGTCGCTATTTCAAGCGCCAAAATAAGGTCTATTCAGCGTCTTTCATTTCCACGTTACATATACTCAAAAAAATAAACATTTGGCATTAAAAATTAATTTGCACGCAGAAAATCATTTTTGCGCAAAGTACACAACATAAGTCTGAAGGTACGTAGTCGCCTTTTTATCATTCGCGTTGCAAAATAAATACCCGGCTAAAATGTTTATGACAGACTGCTTTTATAACGAACCGTATTCACAGTATTACGACAAAAGTGTTTTCAATGAAAATAATCTTTTAAAACTGTGTGAATAACACACACTGCAGGTTTAAGTTCTTTTAATTTTATTGCGCTAGGCAAAGAAATAAATATGGGCGAAGTCTAAATGAAACGTGTCAACAGGCACGACACAACTCCAGCGCGAGATGCTTTACAGTTGCAGGTCAAGGAGAGTCCTTGAGAATAGTTTTGAGTCGTAGTTCGAGACGCTGGTGGTTTCTCGGCGTGGGAGCGTTGAAGGTAGCGCAAATTAGACGATAAGCGCTCTCGCCTCCATCAGCCAGAATGGGTTGGAAGAGGTTTTCCAGGCGTCCTGAGTCGGGTCTAGAGCAAAGGTAGGAGAGAGCTGCAAGGTTTACTGCAATAGGAGAGAGAGAAATTGAGATAATTAATTTGCCAAGTTAATTGGATGAAGGTGAATAGCTCTTCCAATGAAAATAATAACAAAAATCTGACACAAGCTCTTACTGAATTTTGCATTGTTCTGAAAAGTAGTCATCTATTCCTCAAGGGAATGGAATGTAAATTCTCTAATGCCCACAAAAAAACACCGTAAAAATAAACATTTTAATCGAAATTTTCCTTGAATTTGAAAAAAATTGAGCTCAAAATTTGGAAATTAGTTTGAATTTATCCCCTAAATTTCACACCAAGGAAATGTAACTGAACAGCTAAAAAGCTCGTCAATTGAGAACGATTTATCATTGGGGTTCCAATGAGTTTCAACAGATCGAAATGAGAAAATTCGAACTTATACTCGTCAAAAAACATCTTGATGTGCGTAGTCGCCTTCAGACTTAAGATAGTGTGTACTTATGAGCAAAAATTATTTTCTGTAGGCAAATCAATATTTAATGACAAATGTTTTTTTGCGCACCTGTAACGTGTACATGAAAGACGCTAAGTAGACCATAATAATAAGTTACATCTCCTCCATAAAATATTTTTTCTTTGTGTTATATCTTACTTTACCCCCACACGAAATGTGCTCGCATAATCTATGCACTCAAATTACAGCTCTGTTTTGCTGTGGCTCAAGTAGTTTTTGCTGCCACTCAACTGATAACTTGGGCAATGCAACAAAATGTGTTTTGAGACAGGGCACCCGATCGGTAATGAGCCTTAGCTCAGAATGATGTATAAAATATTTTGACGATTTCTACCCAGATAGTATGTCTGCTCTCGCGTAGGTGCTACCCCATATTACGAATCTGATTTTATGACGGACCGTAGTAACCGCATTACGATAAAAATATTTCCAATTAGAATAGCATTTAATACGGTAAAATTTTGCCACGCAAGTTTTACCGCGTGAGGTCAGTAATGTATACCAGAAAAATTGTTATGCCTCTGCAAGGAACGATCGCTGTGATTTTCAAATGTTCGTAAGGATGATGCGATTGTCGAGACAATACGCAACGAACTCCGCGGTCAATGATCCGAGTATTTAAATTACATATAAATTTTTTAAAGTGAAACTTTCGGAAACTACTTATAAATGGGCAAACATTGATGAGAAACATTAACGCGTTCCGTAAAATTAATGCTTTCTATCATAAGTAATTCCTATAGCTTAAAAACTGGAGAGTGAGATGTCGCCTCCACCTTTGCAGACTTCGAGCTAGGGAAATACAAGGATTCTGCAAGTGACTGTAGAGGCATTTAATTTGTCAGGAATGAACTCATGCGAAAAGCTTGAACGAATTTAACGCGCTGAATTAAAACAAAATTAATTGCACTGGAGGCAAGGAAGTGGCGCGCTGAAGCACAAGGGAGTTTGCTGACGCTCCTTGTTTATTCAGCGCAATGAATTCCTTAGCATCTAATTTCTTTTTCGTCATGAGAGCAAGAAGGGAAGAGGATACAAGTCTCTGATTTAGGTAGTGAACAGTATTTAACTCAATAAAGAATCCTAATTTCTAATATCTTTGCGTTGCTAATTCTTTGAGTCACGAGGACGAAGAAGAAACAACTATAGTATAACTATTTCTTTTCTAACTTTTCAGCCTGACGAAATAGTTCAATTTCTTCACGTGTAAGTTGGTTTAGGAATGCACCTAGCATTTTTCTACTAAAACACAGCAATTCAATAAAATCTATATTTTGTCTAATTATAAAATGCGACGTTTCGATGTATCGAACATCATCCTCAGGCTGAAAAAAAAAATAATAATTTTCAGTCACATTGGAAAAAACGCAGAAACTTACACTTAAGTAATATAGACTAGATAAGCAGGTCACAAAAGACGAAAGCGACTAGACAAAATAACAAACTTTTTTATCACAGAAATAGTAGTATGACTAGATATATTGTACAAAAACCTCGATGTTCATCACACGAGAGACAAGAGCAAAATGATCGAGCAGCTTCGTCGCAACTAGCAAGCGGAAGTTCTGCTAAACAGTTTGAGAGCGAAAAAATCACTAGTGTTTTCATTAAGGGTAGGTTTAGGTTGATGAATGTGTAATGCTTCAATTATATGAGTATGATCATTTTTAATAACACTATGAATAATTTATCTTCATTGGATGGTTTGCAACTATGGTCAACACGAAAATGATTGAAGATGGAACCTTGATATTTATGAGCTGTTAATCTTTGCTTCAGGGTCATTCTGGTCATGCCAATGTAACGTTTATCAAGAGACTTACATTCTCTTCGATTACATTTAAATTGATAAATCACACTGGCTTTGTCCAGATCGTTGACCCCAGATGCAGACGGATTATTTTTTACTAATTGGTCGCTGATTTTACGGCTTTTATAATACACACAAACTTTAATAGAAGTTTCTGGATTCATTGGCTTAACAAAAGTTTTAATAATTTTTTTGAAGACCCGTTGTTTGATACGCCGAAACGATGCATTTTATAATAAGACAGAAATATAGATTTTAATGAATTTCTGTGATATAGTACAAATATGCTGGGTGCATTCCTAAGCCAACTTACACGTGAAGAAATTGAACTATACTCGTAGTATAACCAACGAGTACTTGGTGCGCCTCTGACCTACGCATTTGCTTCATGGCAAACTTGAGCTTCAGTTCCTCTCATTCGTACTTTGCACACCAGGCTCGACATGAGCTTTGAGTCATTCCATACCAATATTGTGACGGTCCTTCCGCACTCGCACGCACTACTTAAAGGAAGAAGTTCGTCGCGAGATTGTGTCACACGGCCTTCATTCAGGTGTGTAGCTATTGCTTGAGCAGGTAACGCGAGCTTCTCACTGGTTTCACTCTGTGCTTTCCACCCCATCTGACATAAATACCTCCATCTCTTGCATATTTGTCTCACACACGCATCTTTCTTCATAATTTTTTAACCAGACCTTACTCTTGAATATTTTCATTCTTAAAATGGGTGTACAAGTTGTCTCTCCTCAACATTCACCGCAACTCACCACTTGACAATTGCACCGTCAGAGTACTTAGAAGAGCAAGAAAATGAAGATCAGTCTTTATTTTGAATAGAGACCTACACAACTGTTGCTTTGGATTGGCTACCTCAACAGCAGAATGTGTGGATTGTGTCCAGTGAAGCGAAAATGCAGTCATTACGTAAATCTTATAGAGAACGATTTTAATAAAGACCACACATGTGGTTGTATTTTAATAGATATAGTTGGTAAACCGTTGCACTGAACATCTAAGTTTCATTCTTTTTCAAATGTACCTCGTGTATTTATTAAGAAATTGAAAATGCTGTTGTGCTGTTTGCTTTAACAATGGGCTGGTAATTAGAGTAAAATTTAGCCAAGTCATGCCACTCACACTCAGGCTAGCCGCTGCCGAGACGTGTTGCAGTGAGCTGCGCTCCAGTGCCCGACTAGATTTAAGGCAGAGCGAACGTCGTCACACTAAATCAGTCTTGTCCTCGCACTTCCAGCCAGCTGTGCCATCTGCCACTTGTCTCATCTTCACTAGCTGCATTCCGTATGATATCCACCTCGAGCCATTCGTGTCTTGTACATCATTTCGAATATTGTGATGCCTGAGCTGAACTTTATACCATCCCCTCGAGGGGATGCAGCTCTTGTATCTGTAGGAATCATGGCTGTCAGAGGGAGGATGTCACGTCTTTAGCTAGAGGTTAGTTACGCATTTCCTTTCGTTAAAATGGAAAATAGTTTTTTCTGTTGCCATGAAACTCCTTTTTTCAGTTCACTGCTGTCGTTCTTTCCGAATCTATAACTTTCTTCGTCATATTTCATCTTGTTTCATCAACCAAATTTCAACCTTGATGTTTCTGTGTGCAAGATGTAAGGACACCCTATGTGCATAGATTTCCCGTTCCATCGATCCTATATTCAATGGTGTGTTTTACTTTCCTTTCTTGGGAAGAACTTTGTTTTTTAAACTAGCTTATAATCTAATTGGATCTAACTTCATGTCATACCTGCCTGTGCCATATCCCATCTGCCCAATCAATGTCTCACTGGTTCTTCTTCTGCCGTATACAGCGCATCGTCATTTATTTTTCACATGAGCTGTTTTGATCGTGTTCATCATGTACATGGTAAACGTGCTTGTGTTTAAGCATCAGTTAACCGTGTGTCTTGTACGCACATGTGAGTTGTATCATCAGTCGATCACGCACGTTGCAAATCACGCATGAGTGAGTGTAAGCAGCAGGTAATCGAATAAATTCCCTTAAGGACGGGCAGCAGCAGCGAGCTGTGCAACACAAGGGAGCAGTTCTGCAATGGCCCGACCAGTTACTTCAAAAAGTTGGAGGAGGCAAAATGAATGGAGAAATTACAGTGAGTTGCGACGGTAATGAGAATAATTAACGGGATGGCAAAGCAAGAATTAGAAATTATATTAGCAAGGAAAACTTTAGCGAGTGAACTAATAGAGAAAGGCACGAGAACGGCGGAAACTTTCTGAAAAAAGTAATTAGGTTGGTAGAAGTAAACGAAGAAAAGGGTGCGTGAGGCGGTAGGAATTAAATAGAATTGGTAAAAGAAAAATAAGCCGCAGATACGGGTGGAAGTGAAGGAAGAAAATCTACGAAGTTGGTAGAAATGAAACCGATTTACTGTAGAATAAAACAATAAGAGAACAAGCAAAAAGGTGCATAGTAACACAAGGGAAGAAATAGAGTGAGTTGATGTGTTGTGATGCATTGAAGGCAACCATCCCACACTGGACTGTGATGCACTGAAAGCAACAACCACATACTGTGCTATGATGCCCTTTAAGCAATCACATATTGGGCTGTAATGTACTGGAAGCAACCATCACACTGCGCTGCCACAAGGCGACACCAACCACTACACACTGCACTGCCACGAAGCGACAGCAACCACCCCACACTGCACTGCCACGAAGCGACAGCAACCACCACACACTGCGCTGCCACGAAGTGACACCAACCACCACACACTGCACTGCCACGAAGCGACAGCAACCACCACACACTGCGCTGCCACGAAGCGACACCAACCACCACACACTGCGCTGCCACGAAGCGACAGGAACCCCCACACACTGCGCTGCCACGAAGCGACACCAACCACCACACACTGCGCTGCCACGAAGCGACAACAACCACCACACACTGCGCTGCCACGAAGTGACACCAACCACCACACACTGCACTGCCACGAAGCGGCAGCAACCACCACACACTACACTGCCACGAAGCGACACCAACCACCACACACTGCACTGCCACGAAGCGACACCAACCACCACACGCTGCGCTGCCACGAAGCGACACCAACCACCACACACTGCACTGCCACGAAACGACACCAACCACCACACACTGCGCTGCCACGAAGCGACACCAACCACCACACACTGCACTGCCACGAAGCGACACCAACCACCACACACTGCGCTGCCACTAAGCGAGAGCAGGAAGCAACACGCGGCGCTGAGGAGGACCGCAGGAAGTCAACACAGGCGCTGCGCGGGCGGGGGACACAAAAGAGGCGGGGAGGCGCTGCGGCGAGCAAACATGGGAAAGGGGGTGGGCAGCGCACTCCAGGGAGAGGGGGGAAATAATGGGGTGGGCAGCGCACTCCAGGGAGAGGGGGGAGACAAGGGGGTGGGCAGCGCACTCCAGGGAGAGGGGGGAGACAAGGGGGTGGGCAGCGCACTCCAAGGAGAGGAGGGAGACAAGGGGGTGGCAGCGCACTCCAGGGAGAGGGGGGAGACAAGGGGGTGGGCAGCGCACTCCAGGGAGAGGGGGGAGACAAGGGGGTGGGCAGCGTACTCCAGGGAAAGGAAGGAGACAAGGGGGTGGGCAGCGCACTCCAGGGAGAGGGGGGAGACAAGGGGGTGGGCAGCGCACTCCAGGAAGAGGAGGGAGACAAGGGGTCAGAGGAGGGGGCCTGGAAGAAGGCTGCAGCAGGAGGGGCGGCCTGCCACGCAGGACGTGGCGGCCTGCCAGGAGCATTGCGGGGCTTAGCGCCATGACGGCGTGTGGGCTGTGTGGGCTGTGTGTGTGTGTGCTGTGTGTGGGGGCTGTGTTTGTATGTGTGGGTTGTGTGTGTGCTGTGTGTGGGGGCTGTGTTGTGTGTGTGGGCTGTGTGTCTGGGCTGTGTGTGGGCTGTGTGGGTGGCGGTGTTTGTGTGTGTGGGCTGTGTGTAAGCTGTGTGTGTGGGCTGTATGTGTGGGCTGTGTGTGTGGGCTGTATGTGTGAGCTGTGTGTGTGGGCTGTGTGTGGGCTGTGTGTATGGGCTGTGTTTAGGCTGTGTATGTGGGCTGTGTGTGTGGGCTGTGTGTGTGGGCTGTGAGTGGGGGCTGTGTATGTGTGGGCTGTATGTGTGGGTTGTCTGTGGGCTGTGCGTGTGTGGGCTGTGTGGGGGCTGTGGGAGCTGCGTGGGCTGTGAGCTGTGTTGGCATAGCGGGCTGTGTGAAAGCGGTTTAGACTTTTTGGGCTTGGGCTGTGTAAGCTGTGTGGACTATGTGGGTTGTGTGAGTTGTGTGGATTGTGCGAACTTTTTGAGACGTGGTGTATGTGTGCGCTGCGTGGATTTTGAGGGTTGTGGCCTGTGAGGGCTGCCTGGAGTGTAAACCTCGCTCGGCCACCAGCCCTTGAGTAGCACAGTAGCAGTTGCGTTGTGCGAGCTCAGCTGCAGCCTCGCCTTGGTGGCCCGTGCTGCGTGGGCCGTCAGGGCGAATTAACTCACGAATGTTTTGCTGTGAGCGCCGCAGTACCTGAGCACACTCTAGAGGCAAGTGTGTTGAACACAAAGCTCAGTTGCACGCACGATGGGGCTTGCCACGGCGAGTGATGTGTCTGGTTAGCCAAAATCGCTGCAAAGTACGTAGAGAATTGCGCGGCATTGACGGTGGAACGCAAGATGTGCGGCACTACATCGGTGGTGCGATAGAGTGTGCGGTGCTCTGAGTTCATGGTGAACAGACGATATGCTACGCAATTTGGACGGTGCTCTAAAGGAAGTGCAAATGTCACGTTTCATCAGTTACTCATCATGTGTGTGAAACGAATCGCATTTACTCGCTCTAGGCGCAGGTTAAATAAAGGTACCAGATATGTAGAGCATGTATTTTTATTTTACGGTGTTCAATCACTGATGTTATGTTAGAAATGTAGTGTAACATGTTAATGTGAGCCACGCCTGTGACACTTGATACTGACTTGGTAACTTCAGATCTTTTCATTGGAGAAAAGAATTAAAGAAATAGAAACAGGATTTTTTCATGAAAATTAATGCATAAAATGGATTACAACAAATTAGGTGTTCAAATTTCCGAACATGAACGCTCTTGCTCGGTAAAGATTCCCTGCAATGTAGGTGATATGATAGTCATGCTGACACCTTAGCACGCGAAAGAAGAACAGGAAAATGTGCGCTGCTTCAGTGATTTACCCTCAGTCTGGAGTGACTTAATAACGTAGGTGACTATCATAAGTGGGGCTAACGCCCCTCTTGTAGGACAACGCTTGTAGGAGAAAAAAGAGCATTTATATTGTAGAGGGAGAAAATTGCCTTTGGCTGCTAAACAGTCTCTAACATTCACATATGTATTTAACATTGCACTTCATATAATAACTGGATTTGTTGAAAATAATTAGTCGGAGTACGCAAATCACTTGCTCTGAGTTACACGTGACCTATCTACCATCTGCCTGGATAAAAAATCGATTACTAGGCAATCTTATGCAATCATCTCGCCCTTATGCACGAGTGCTTAGAACATCTAGACATAAGAGTGCCAACTGGAGGTAAGTACGATTGATAAATACCATTTTCTTTAAAATTGTTCATGTGAAATGATTTTCTAAGACATCGAAAAATCAATTAACTATGTCTCAAATAAGTATAATTTGAGTCTTTGACTCCTTGAAAAACTGAACTCGCCAGTTCGCTCTTTCGTGTTAACGGAAGAAAATGTGCTTACTGGAGCTAGTTTTTTACCTGTAATAAATTGATCATATTCGTTTTAAGTACGCTCACTTCCCTATTTACAGACTTCCTGACTTCAACAGGATTAACTTCAGCAGCTCATTTTTGAACATCAGAAAAGATTGAGCCCACAAACGCAACAACAGAAATGCCATCCCGGCAACTTATGGAGAAAGGCCACAAAACAACTTAATTCAAATAATTAAAACGACAGTCACTTGGCAGCCACGACGCAGCAAGTCAGGCGGCACTCCCACAAAATGGAACCTGCTTGGTGTGTGCCTTCCATTTCCGCGATGCAGATTTAAGCGCTTGTTATCGGCTCGAGCGCCATTTAGCAGCAGAAAATGCTGCAGTTTTGTCCTGGAATACTGACCATTGTGCCTCGCTGGCGGCAGGCTTGTTCGCGACACACATCGCTCAGGAAACGAAATCTGCTCTCCCCGGGCTGCCCGTAGTCACTTTTGTGCTGGAGGTTATTGCGCCACTCTTACTGCAGATTTCAGGGGGGCAACCCAAGATTTCAATTTTATCATCCGATTCGTTTGAAATATGGCCAGTATATGTATTTGTTGAAAGTAAATTTTTTTACTCATGTAACTTTTTCCGATTTAGGCCTTATTTTTAAAAAAAAATACGAAAAATTAGTTTTTTGGTACATTTTTATGATTTCAATAGAAGACTAGTCATAGAGTTTTTATGCTAGAACAAAACGAAACACATTTTTAAAATTCTTGAATCATTTATAATAAAAGATCGGTAGAAAATTTTTACTTCTGTAACATTTCGTTTTTTTATATGCGATATTTTATCACTAACTCAAATATACACTAATTTTAAGTTTTGAGCTTATTAAAAAAAATTTTGTACAATTTGGAAGTTTGTTACCGTACTTTTGTTAGAAATTTTCCAAGGATTCTAAAACAGTCTTTGGTTTTGTTCTAGCATAAAAATTTAATGACTAGTCTTCTTTTCAATGTTGAAAGTTAAAGGTTTTGGGTATAAGCCAAAATCAAAATTTTTTGTTGAAGTGTAATATAATGAACAATTTATGGCCAGCAATCGTACGTTCGAAGCACTACCCTCCAACTATTTATCCGTCACAGGCAACATTCAGGTTGCTCAGTTTCCCCCTCAGTCATTGCATTAGAAACCATTGCAATAGTTCTAATCACCCTTTCAAAATATCAAATTTTTCTATTCTATGCAAAGCATTTAATAAACAAGAACTCCGTATTCTAGAATCTCTTTATATATTCACAAATAAACCTTCACTTTATAACGATTTCAGCGCGACAAAATTATTTTTAGCCCCTACTTCCTAACTTTCGGTGTGCTGAGGTGTGCTTGGTGTGTGTGCATGTAGTAAGTATGTGTGTGTGTATATATATTAATGCGTATGTGTATGAATGTGTTTGGGTATGTATGGTTATGTACGCCTGTATGTACTGTGTATATTGCCTAAACGCTTAAGTGTGGTATTCTAGTCGTTAGGATTGGATTTATTTTTATTTTTGCGTTTTTGCTTGGTAATTTTGTTCAGACCTTATCTGTCTTATGCATGACTGAAAATTACTTTTTATTTCTTCCAGCACTGATGATGGAATAACTTGTATTCCGAAACGTTTGGTACAATAAATGTTCTCTAGAGCGTTGGTTCTTCTTTTTATTTTGAGAATAAGATTCCCTAAGAATCGCCCTATAAGTACTACTATGGACAATTTATGTAATTGAATGCTGTTTTCATTTTTATTTCGATAATCTCCATGCATAACTTCATATTCACACTGTGAGTTGTACTTAATAAAAAATTATCTTTTTATTATACATATTATGAAATTTTATATTTGTAGTCTGATTCTTATGAAATTTCACTACTATATGTAACTTCTGAAAAAAACCACAATTTCGTTCAGTCATTTTTTTGATTCAAGCCTTAGTTTTTCGAAAAATTAGAAAGGTTGGTTTTTTAGTTCATTTTTATTGATATTTTAAATGAATAGAACTCGTTGAGTTTTTATGCTAGAACAAAACCAAAGACAGTTTTAGAATCCTTAAAGAATTGTAAACACAGTTACGGTTTCAAATTTCTATTTCTTTTTTCGTTTTCTTGTTATATACGGTCGAAATGGGGTCAAAAACTCTACGGACACATCTAGTGTCCGTAGCGCCATAAAATTTTAGGATCGAATAGTCCACAACCTAAGGGTCCTTTTCCAACAACAAAACAAAAAAGCTCACCGGACCAACAGGGGCCTGGCAGGGGCCTGGGTTGCCCCACTTAAGGTTGTGTTAAACTCGTCTCGTAGCCTTGGTTGTTTGTTAGCCCAGGTATGTGGTACAGTCTCGTGGTGGCCAATCTAGTTAGCTCCTTTTATGACGATTTAATAATGCAAGGCTCACTCAAGCGTTCCAACTATTTCCGATTCGTGGGATTGATTAATTACGAGCACTTTACAAGAAAATGCATTGTAGAACTACTCAAACGATAAGTTGGATTTTCATTTATATTTCAAGGGATCTTCTGATGATGTTTTAATATTTATTACCTGTGCCGCTATTTAAATTCAGGACGGACAAGAGCGCTTACAAAATGGGATGGAACTGGCTGCAGGCTCCTCATACATATCTTGGCACTATACCATCGGAGGCGGCGCGACACTGTTGCTCTAGCGGGCACTGGCTTCACAGTTTTTACCGCTTTAAACATATAGTCGAATATTTTTGTTCATTGTTAAATATCATTTAATGTTTTATAATTTAATTTCTACAATGTCGTTGCAGAAATATTTTTTCCAATTTTTACCATGAAAATAGGGAGGGAAGTGCAAGCTCATCGAGTAGAAGAGTCTTCCTTGCATAAAACGTCTTTCCCCCGTTTTTCTATGGTTTTGAATCATCATTCGTGTAGCATTTGCCCTGGTGAATATACCTTAATTGGAAACTAAAAATGTGATGCTGTGATGTGATGCTTTACCCTCGCGCCTTGAAGAAAGTAGGTTTGAATTAAACATGACTCTAGATTTCTTTTGCTATGATAATGTGAGAATGTATTGCTGTTGGAGTTCATAGTGGAGTTAGTATAGTATACTCAAATACTTTGTGTTGCTATAGCGTGAGGTCCACCATACTGTAGCAACAGATCTACCTGTAACTAGTGTTATAGAGTGAGGTTAGGTTACTAATAGATATGACTGATTTCCATATATTTAATTTAGCGAGAAACACTTAATTTGTACATCTCAAACTGCACCTGGGTAGGTGATATATGGCGGTAGACCTCACGCTATAGTAGCACCAAACTCGTTCATGAAGTGTCAATGCATTCCCCGAATTAGGGATTGAGGTGCGTGACTCGTCATATAAATGTGATGCGAGGGAAAAAGTGACTTTCTCATTAAATTACAAGTTTGATTTTAAAATGATCTAAGCGAAGCGCCATCTAAGTTTGAATTTGTGGAAATAATTTGGGCGCAAGGAAATTAAGTTAAATCGAGATTATTCATATATTAACGCTCATAATAATTATTTATCATGATGAATTTGAATAATAATTGAATAAAAAAAATTTCGAGGAAAAATATGATAATGAACTGTCTAAACCCATACTGGAAAGCGGCTCCTTCCTCAGTAAAAGAGAGCGATGAGTTCACTCATTCACAAGCGCAATGTGCACGAACTGAAAGTCTAGAATTGTACCCCCAACCAGTTGAAGGTCGTCCTCAATACTTCGTGCTAAAAATATTCTGTTGGGTCTAACTAGACTTCATCCTTTCTCAAGTCTCCCCTGGCACACTTCCCTCTGAACTCCTGTATAAGACCTGCCGCCCAGTTCTCTTCGCCACGGCCTTCTTCTGGGCTCACATTGTTTCTTTACCGCGTATTCTTCCTCATGAGCTTTTCCTTCACTTCCATTGTCCCATCACAATCTACTCCTTGAACACATTGTGCGTCAGTCGCTTA
Source organism: Morinoia aosen (assembly GCA_030386875.1). NCBI lineage: Eukaryota > Metazoa > Arthropoda > Malacostraca > Amphipoda > Talitridae > Morinoia > Morinoia aosen. Next base: position 77,828,549 of record CM059572.1, on the reverse strand, counting down.
CGCCCGAACTACGATCCAGCATTTCTAGATCACTTTGACAATTCACTTCCCCCAAGAACTCGACGTTTGTTTACTCCCTTGGAGTTACTCTCATTCTGAGCTTTTCCTAGATCCCGATTTTAGCTCACTTTTGCAAGATCTTTATTTTTACACATCCTCTCGATTTTCATGGCAGCTTGGTCATGGTTTGCTGCTTGTTATGTTATATAACCAAAGCCCCGAAGTACGGCTTAAGCACCATAAAGTTGCACAAAGTTTACTCCTCCAAGAAAGCCTCACTACCGCCCACTGCCCAATTAGGCCTCACTACAGTCCATTCCCATTGATCTCCATCACGGCGCCACTTCACCTACATCCTGCGCTTTCGGCACCCCGCACTCCCCTTGCCGCCTTTCAAAGCCTCGTTGCTTGGGTGCGGACTCCGACCGTCCGGCCCCAGTTTGCAAAAGTTAAGCTGTGCGGAGTTGAGCGCAGTTCCGCCATAAAACACGATTATTCTGCTGCCTTCCAACGCCCTCCGTATCTCAACTGGCTGACAAACATTCAGCGGGTGGATGAGGCAAAAGTCTGGTCTGCGCTGAAGTTTTGCTGTGCCGTGTGTACTAAATTTGCCCGCGTTTACGTGGCGAACTGAAGAACAACAGCGGACAGTCTATTTTTTGGGACATAGGCAAACAGATTGCTATTCGTGAAATAGTTTCCTGAGCATCTTCTCTAGTAAATGTCGCGATACGTGAAAAGGGTTACTAATCACGCACGCAGGGGGAGTCTCAACCCCCAAACATGTTATAGTACTATCCTTTATGCTTGCGTACACCTGCATACCAGACTTGGAGAATAAAAGAGTTAGCAAGATTAACACGAATTTATTGGGAAACACGTGGATAAACACACAAGGCATGGGGACGAAATAATTTGAAATGGCACAACGGCGTCAATGAAAAGTACGTAAGTTTCTACCGCCGCAAATATTTAAACACGACATGACACAAAGGTGATGCTTACCGAGCATTCAAGTTACAAATACTCCCTCGTTGACAACGATTCACGCATCCACAGTAACACAAATCATAATATTTGCGAGAACAACACATCACGATTTAACCTGGAATTGTGACACGGTGTCGAATCATACAACGGGAAGTCGATCCTCGACTAAATAGACACAGGAAATTGATAGCCAAAAATTAGATGATTCCTCGCGATACTCTGAAAAGCACTTTTCTGTGTGCTGATCTACATCTGAATTTGAACTTCAATCGCCACCTAAAAGAGCTCTCACAACTATAAAACACTCGCCCTTTTGATAATAAATGATTCACTGATGGGTATCCACTGCCGATGCTATTGCTCACTGCTGATGTTCCGCGTCGTTCACAGCCGATGTTATTGCTCACTGCTGATGTTCCGCGCAGCTTAGGCTTGCTGCTGGCGCAGACTGATCTCTTGCTACCTCGCTGCAGTGGTGCCCTTCCCCGCTTCTTTCTACGGGTAGCTGATCCCTTGAAGCGGTTGTGAGCTGATTCATTGCAGTTTCATGCGTTGAACTTTGCAGTGTTGGTGAGCGATCTTAACTGTTTGCCATTTGCAATGTTGACGACTGCCGCTGAAGTTGATTGTGGATTCGACCCCGATGCACAGATGTTGATTGCTCTTGGTTGAATCTCCGACGCGTTTATTCATGACGATCCCCGATGCGAGGCTGGTTTACTTCGATTAGGCTTCCTTTTTAAGACGGTGCTCCAATGACTTCCGACGTCCAACGTTGTTTTATGTTCCTCGAATTATTAACTTTCAAGTTGCCGTTGGGTATAAGGCCAGCCGACGAGGCTGGCCTATTGTGTAGAACACCCTCAGACGTCTTGCGCAGTCTCTCACGTGTGTTCAAAAATTCCTCCCGAGGCTTCCTCTCGCATCCTTATATATGTTTCGCTTCCCTCTTTCGAGATCATTCTCGACGCTTCCATTCTACAGAGGCAGCATCTGCAACCTCATTGGCGGAATCCTTGCTTATTCTGACGTCTGGGACTCTCATTGGTGCGTGTTGAGACACACCTTCTTGCGTCATAGCTTTGGCGAGCGGCGATTGGCTCCGGTTGTGCGGGCCTGTGTTCAGACGTCACGTCCGCCTCCTTGCCCTACAAAGCCTCGGCTTGGGTACGCTTGTATCGTGCGTGTGTTCGTGTGTGCGTCGTTCTCTATGCCTGCCCTCGCCGCACTTGAGGCCGCGACATCTGACACGCCTACCCCTACCCCAAACAATCGCCGCTTGTTTTTCCGACCGAACAGTGACGAATTGTCCTTACACACACGGATAAACTTTGGTCGACATTCTCACGCTCAAGAATAACAGTGATAACGGTTTTTTAGACATTTCCTAAAGCGAAGTATTTTCCAAAAATTGCACGAGTGAAGTATTTCCCCACAATACCCGCATCGCCCCAGAAAAATTTGTGCCAACTTGCAAAGTTGGTGCAAATTTTCATCCGTTAATTTAAATTATAACCGTGACGTACCCTTTATGTTAAAAATTTAGAAAATATTCGCCCCCATTTTTCAATCCCTTCGCTTTTCCCGACATGAAAATATCCTTACAAATCACCTCATCATTTACCTTCTTGTAACACGCCAATGTTGACACATTTATGAAAAATTCATTAATACCTGACACACTAAATAATTGAAACGCATCTCTTACACACATTATTGTAGTACGCAAATAGCAAAGAACACAGTAAAGATACCGCACATATCCGACAACTTACACGCATCAAATAAAACACACACGACATATTATTCTCGAATTGCTCTCGGCAAATTCATCGACATAGATAAACATATAAATTAGAGATCGAGAAATCGGCGAATTTGTTACAAGTAGAGACATCCTTTCAGCTTTCTCGGTTGCAATCCACCCAAAAACACAATCTCAAATGGAGTTAATTTTCCAACCTCAAGTTTTCTTCCTCATAATTATCATTTCATCCTGTGATTCAAAGTAGACGTTTTTCTTGCAACAAAAACTTGCTGTTGCTCCTCCTGTGCACCTAGTTACAGCTTGTTGTTGTTCCTGTGACGTGCTACTCCTCTTCGGCTTGCTACTGATCCTGGGCTCGCTACTGATCCTGGGCTTGCTACTGATCCTGCAGCCATGGGCTTGCTACTGATCCTGTGCTTGCTACTGCTCCTGGGGAGGCTCCCCTGCTGAGAATTGAAGTTACTGAGGCTTTTCCATAAAAAATTCATCCTTGGCGTCACGTGAATTCGTGGAAAATTCCGTAGATCCTCGTTGCGTCAAATCGCGGACAAATCCTGTAGATTACGGCGTCAATACGCGTTGGACTCCCACGTCGGAGCTCGTCAGCTCTTCCATCATAATTGTAGAAAATGAAGCACATTTATTTGCGAAGATCTTCAGGTTTTGATTCTCAGTCCGCTTGTCGACCAGCCTGACTTAGACCCCTGAGTTTCGCGTTAAATTGCTAATGATCTCCTTCCGTAAAATACGCGTTAAATTGTCTAACCTGGTCCATTTGTACTCGAGAGACAGCGCATTACATGGTTGATCACCTTAGAAACTTTCCTCGCTTTCCTTCAAATCTGCCTTGCGTGAGGCGGAGGTGAGCTACGCGAAGAATTTCTACCTACATACATAAAATAGTTAATTTCCGGCATCCTCAACCAACTCTAGACAAAGCCGAAATTCGTTCGACGGTGTTACTAATCAGTTGATTCACCTAAATATTTCGAAGAAAATAAAACATTCTTGCTCATGACGTACGAACTAGCAGGAGAATTGCCTGTTAGGCCAAAATCCCGAATCCGCATCAATAAAAAAACACATATACATTGGGTATTGTCAAGGCGTCTAACTTTACGTTATACTCTGCCGCGAAGGCTTTTCTAACGATCAGACATTATGCCAACACCGACACACAAGAGAAAAATTACACATGAATTGGGTACTATCAGCTCATCGGACTTTACGTTATACTCGGCCGCGAAGGCTTTTCTAGCGATCCGACATTCTAACAATACCGACATACAAAGAAATGCAGAAATAGACAAGATGTAGTGTTACCAACCCGTCAAGCTTTACATCTTACTACGCCGAAAGGCTCTTCAGACGATCTGACATTGTGATATCACTGACACAAAAATGCAAAAAATAGACATGACATAAAAATTTTATACGATTCTCAGCCCCAGAGACAGTGCAGCACATTTAAATTATTCCACGTTGCCGCAAGATTATATGAACATTCAGACAAATATTGTACGCTAAATCGGGAGATTTACCAAATAGGCTGAAATCCCTAACGCACTTAATGTACACATGAAATAACATATGCACAACGAGAGATTTACCAGGTTGGCCGATATCCCGTGTGCTCTTACCCAAAGAAAATAGAAATAGAGTGTTAACATTTCATCAGACTTACGCCACACTGCCGTGCACTGCAGTTTAGACGGTCTGATTACTCGTCCGCACCCACAAAATCATGAGAAAATTACATTCACATCCTAATTACCTTATTTACCAGCCCTTGAGACGGTTTAGCCTTTATTCATATCATGTCATTCCACTCGAAGAGACGTCGTTGAATTGCATGACATTATCAATATATTTACATAACTCGGGATCCTGCAGTATATTTCCATTCAATGACGGAGAGAGTGTTGTATCACCTTAACATAACTATTATACTAAGAAAATTAAATTAGCATATCCGTCGATGTTGGAGTACGAACAGTTTGAGTGCCTGGAACATCTCTATGCGAAGGAAACACCAAAACTTCGACACATGAACGCAGCGACAACTCACACTAAATTGTATCCAAAAGTTAGTACGTCAATCAGGTAGTCTAAATCCGGTAAACATCGCAGTTACTCAAACTCAGAAAATAGGATATGCTTTACTTCTGCTTGTGCCACTGCAAATGTAGGTCAAAATCGCAGTTCCTATTCTCGTTCCCTCACACACCGTTCACCAGGTGGAAAGAAGCAAAGTTCCTGGCAACGCGCATGGGAGATTCAGAATTAAGGAACAGTTCTTATTCTATAACACTTAAAATAAAATGTAACGTTCCCAGTACACCAAGATTCACGGGATTCCGCTTCAGTAAGAAAACGCAAAAAACACACCTAGCGAATATACCTTCATGAAATCTCGCCACCCAGGAATAAGTCACATTTCTTTTGTGCAACTAAACATACTACAGTTTCGTGTCATGTGTTATCTATTTACAACGTCTGCAGTGAACCCGGATATTAATCATCCTACGTATTCCTTGCCAAGCCTGCCTAGAGTCTGACCTTCCAGACAATCCCGACATAGAAAACGATTTCATTATTCGCTCTTGTACTTTCATTAGCTGATAAAGGAATGGCATATTGGATTTCTGTAAACATACAACTCGCAAAGACAGAGCACAGAAAACGAGCTATAATATTTTTCGAAGAAATTTCTGCCATATATGTTCGACGTATTTTCAAAATACATACACCAGTGATATTTCTACTTCATTTACTCTAGCATTCTACATTCTCGCGTTCACATAATACCACACTCGAGCATAAGCACATCAGCTTGAACGTACCGCCACAATTTCTTAATTGCGTGAGCTATTCACAAAGCAATAAAATCTCGGCAGAGTCTCTCTGCTGTGCGGTGTACCTCTCTTGCCTACATTCTCAAGTAAATTTCAATTGTACACTCCAGTCGCTAAGCAGTTTCAATTTTAACGCTATAAATAAATTCGTCTGCAGAAATAACACTCCATTTCGAAATATTGAGCATTTTCCATTGTGGAAAATAAACATATCCCAGTGAAGTTGATAAATACATCCTGATTATGCAAACACAATCTCGTCATCAATTACGATTGAATTTCAATTACTGACGAAACGGTCCACACAATTTGGTTAAGGTTACCGCCTAATCATGTTGAATTCAAAGCATTGTCGAATGTTTCTGCTCCTCCCATCTTACGCTCAAACATTAGAAGGCACGCCAGAGCTATCTTTTGTTGATCAGGCAAAACCGACCCCACGAACCTGTCCAAAATCCGCGCACGAACGAGAGAAAATGCGTAGACCAATACGAGGAATGCATTATAAAATCCAAAAATTATTCTGAAGAATTCTCATGGATGTTCCGTTCCCCCGATTCAATTCAATACCGAATGTTAGGTAATTTTCGCCTTCAGTATCTATCTCTTTCGCTGTAGTAGACTTCAGTTTCCGTAAGATATAATTTGCACCTCTCACATGAGTATAACTTGAACATTCCCCTTGACGACGAACGATTTGAAGAAAAATACACAATCTTCCAATTAACGCACACTTAAAAATGAAAATTAATTCATCGGTGACATGTAACTGTTTAGACTACAAAAATTGCATTTAATCCACGTGTTCCCTTTAAAATCTACAGATGCTTAATGTAATAAAATTCCTTCCTACCTGAAGGCAGCTGGGATTGAATAATCTTAAATTACCACGCTCTACCGTCGAATTCACATCAAAAGGAAATTTTTAAACATCATGAATTTATAAAAGTTAAGGAAGCAAAATTTTTATGCTCAGTGAATTTGATATAAAGGTATTGATTGTCTTATGTCAGTGTCGAAATGGATTGTATACTTAGCACATGTGAAAAATCACCCAAAATATTTAATGATTTTAGTGTATTATTGTTGAAGCAATTATTTAAATTCTCACTCTGATGTACTGGAGCTTGCCATAATGATCTTGTGAATAGAAAAGAATGACGAATTTTACTTTACTTAACACACGAGCAGAGGTGTCATTTATATCAAAGCAAATAAAATTAGACTACGAACTGAATTCGCAGCACCGTTGAAATTATCACTTACTTTAAAACACTACATTTAATTTTTATCCTCAGCACCGTCACTTAATTCATTCAACATTTTTACCATCACAACTAAACACTCGGATTTTAATCAATGAAACTGTGAATCATGCTGCTCTCAACATGTCAATCAGTAAACTGTAATGGATCGACATGTCCTGGAAACATTCAATTTAATTTCAACATGTTTTAATTATTACAAATTAAATGCTCCAATGCTTTCGAATCCAATGTTAAGCATGTTGCTAAAGCTGATTGTAGAAGCTTGACACACACGAGGCCAAAAATTTCTGCAAATTATTTTGAGTAAGGTATCATTAAAAATGAAAATTCCAACTGGATTAATTACTAAATGTCTCAAAGCCCAGAAAATGTAAACTTGTTTCAAAGATTCATTTGAGATAAGGCGGTATTTGCTAAATTACGGCGTCAGTTTCCAGAGCCATCGCTGCACACCTGAATTAAGTTAAACCTAATAATGGTACAGATCATAGAAAATTCAACCAAAAATTCAGCACTCAAAAAAAATTTTTTATCGAACACACTGTCAAGAAAATAGAGTAAGTATTTGATGCAATATTCACTCAGACAATACCAACTAGATCACCTTAGCGGCACAAAAAAATGAGCAAAAATTCCGGAAAATATAAATTCCTCATAACATTTCGAAAATTAATGGACATGGATTACACTCAGTCAAGTACACTTCAAATTAGGCGCTCAGAAAATGGTTAGACTGCAGCTCCCAGAATCTAAAATTTTATTACTCCGTCCTCCAACAGCGCGATCGGCGGTAGGCATCGGTATACAGCACGCCCGGTGCAGGCGACGGGGCACCGCTCTACGTTAGAATTTTACTCCAAAAATTGGAATGTCCACGAAATGACACGGGTGTTTGTACTTGCAGAAAATTCTGCTTAATTATCGAGCGACTGTTTGACTGAATTAAAAGAAACAGAAATTTTTGAACAACTGAAAATGAATTCCTTTAAAATTTCCAAGCTGACATACAGACAGTACGCTTGCATAGGACAGTTGATATTTTCCCTGTCGCGATACGGGGAAATACTTCACTCGTGCAATTTTTGGAAAATACTTCGCTTTAGGAAATGTCTAAAAAACCGTTATCACTGTTATTCTTGAGCGTGAGAATGTCGACCAAAGTTTATCCGTGTGTGTAAGGACAATTCGTCACTGTTCGGTCGGAAAAACAAGCGGCGATTGTTTGGGGTAGGGGTAGGCGTGTCAGATGTCGCGGCCTCAAGTGCGGCGAGGGCAGGCATAGAGAACGACGCACACACGAACACACGCACGATACAAGCGTACCCAAGCCGAGGCTTTGTAGGGCAAGGAGGCGGACGTGACGTCTGAACATAGGCCCGCACAACCGGAGCCAATCGCCGCTCGCCAAAGCTATGACGCAAGAAGGTGTGTCTCAACACGCACCAATGAGAGTCCCAGACGTCAGAATAAGCAAGGATTCCGCCAATGAGGTTGCAGATGCTGCCTCTGTAGAATGGAAGCGTCGAGAATGATCTCGAAAGAGGGAAGCGAAACATATATAAGGATGCGAGAGGAAGCCTCGGGAGGAATTTTTGAACACACGTGAGAGACTGCGCAAGACGTCTGAGGGTGTTCTACACAATAGGCCAGCCTCGTCGGCTGGCCTTATACCCAACGGCAACTTGAAAGTTAATAATTCGAGGAACATAAAACAACGTTGGACGTCGGAAGTCATTGGAGCACCGTCTTAAAAAGGAAGCCTAATCGAAGTAAACCAGCCTCGCATCGGGGATCGTCATGAATAAACGCGTCGGAGATTCAACCAAGAGCAATCAACATCTGTGCATCGGGGTCGAATCCACAATCAACTTCAGCGGCAGTCGTCAACATTGCAAATGGCAAACAGTTAAGATCGCTCACCAACACTGCAAAGTTCAACGCATGAAACTGCAATGAATCAGCTCACAACCGCTTCAAGGGATCAGCTACCCGTAGAAAGAAGCGGGGAAGGGCACCACTGCAGCGAGGTAGCAAGAGATCAGTCTGCGCCAGCAGCAAGCCTAAGCTGCGCGGAACATCAGCAGTGAGCAATAACATCGGCTGTGAACGACGCGGAACATCAGCAGTGAGCAATAGCATCGGCAGTGGATACCCATCAGTGAATCATTTATTATCAAAAGGGCGAGTGTTTTATAGTTGTGAGAGCTCTTTTAGGTGGCGATTGAAGTTCAAATTCAGATGTAGATCAGCACACAGAAAAGTGCTTTTCAGAGTATCGCGAGGAATCATCTAATTTTTGGCTATCAATTTCCTGTGTCTATTTAGTCGAGGATCGACTTCCCGTTGTATGATTCGACACCGTGTCACAATTCCAGGTTAAATCGTGATGTGTTGTTCTCGCAAATATTATGATTTGTGTTACTGTGGATGCGTGAATCGTTGTCAACGAGGGAGTATTTGTAACTTGAATGCTCGGTAAGCATCACCTTTGTGTCATGTCGTGTTTAAATATTTGCGGCGGTAGAAACTTACGTACTTTTCATTGACGCCGTTGTGCCATTTCAAATTATTTCGTCCCCATGCCTTGTGTGTTTATCCACGTGTTTCCCAATGAATTCGTGTTAATCTTGCTAACTCTTTTATTCTCCAAGTCTGGTATGCAGGTGTACGCAAGCATAAAGGATAGTACTATAACATGTTTGGGGGTTGAGACTCCCCCTGCGTGCGTGATTAGTAACCCTTTTCACGTATCGCGACATAAATCTCAATTTCCAAGAAGCTTCCCTAGAAAGATTCAAATTCGAAGTACTTGTTAAATAAGCGGACATTAATCAATCTGAATGATTTTTTTACGTATATCTCTTGTCGAGTTCCTGATGAATAACTTACGCTCAAAGATATGTAGTTTAATCTTCATGCATTAATAATAGTTTGAAAATGACATTTAGTTTGAGACGAGGACTGTTCCGTTGACATTAAAATCCACAGTAAGATCATCGAGGGATCATCCTTAATGCTTATAACGTCAATGTTTTTTATTTAAATTAAGTATTTTGAATAAGTGCGCTTATCAACTGAAATAAGTTTTCAATTGAAATTGTTTTCTCATTTCTCAAGACGCGTACAAAATCAACTCCGTAATCTCGTTACCGTATGGAACAATGTCCATCATGTCGGGGATAACTACAACAATGCGTACGTTTCTAAATGTAAGATAGTCCAATGAAAGTGATACCGAGTGGTAAACAAATATGCCTGAATGTTTACTCAGTACACACTAAATATCGCACTGGTTCTGTGTTTCACCAGGGAAGTCGCTCACGGAAGTTCGCTGGGGAAGTTCGTAAATCTCTGATGGTTGAATGATTGAAGATGAAAATAAAAAACTTTCATTCAAACAAAATCACTCATAAGGCCTGTGGCAAATCTTATTTTCAGTGATGGATCTGACACTTGAAATACTGACATTTAATTGGCAGAAAGGAATAAAAAGCTAATTCATTCAAACTACAAAGTCATCGGGTAAGTCCGTAGAAAACGGAAGGAAAATGTAAATTGGTGTTGAACATACAAAAAAAAACAAGTCGTTTCCGAATAATGCATTAAATGTTTCCGAGACGCAAGTTGTGTGAATTTTATGAGTAAAATTTCACACTAAAGGGAGCCAAGCGTATCAAAAACAGAGAAACGAACACTGATGAAGAGTAGGGTGAATTATTAAAAGTTGATTTAAGTTCACTAAGAAAAATTATACGAAACTATAAGAAAATGTCCAAGGTACGGAGAACGCTTCCTAAGTTAGTAAATAATTGGTTTTATTGGTACAACTTAGGAATAGAATGTTATATTAAATACATAACTATTTGTACCAGAAACTTTTTTTTGAGTTTCAACGTTTGCATTTTCGATATGCCCTACATTTGCCGGGGTTATTGTCTGAAGTCTTCTTCTGAAAGTATTTTTGATGTATGCAACATTAGCCTCCAACGTGGACGAACACTGAAGTCCAAGAGCTCCAAATCGGGAGAAGATGGAAGTCACAATTTTTCTTACACAGCAACGGAAGAAAATTGGCTTAACTTATTCCTTAGCTTTCTTTAGACATGTGTGAGGACTCACCGTTTTGCTGGAAAGAGAAATAATCATTACATTTTTCTTTACTTCACGACAGGCGGGATTAAAATTCATAAATGTGAATATGAATTGAAATTGTGTGAATTTGAATTCCCTTGGAGGAATTCATAAATAAAGATTACCTCCCACTTTTTGATGGGAGGAAGTAAGAGTAGCCTATCAAATTTCGATGGAAATAAGGGGAACCATCTGCTTTTTGATAAAAATACGAGGAAACTTCTACTTTTTAGAGGCATCCGCCAAACCCACGACTGAGGCCGCCTTTTGGCGACGATTGACTTATCCCATAACATCTAAAATGTCTTTAGGCGGCTTTCCTGGTGTTCGGCCATTCTACTTTATCTCCATAGTGATCAGCTCTCTATCAGAACCGATAATCTCTGCTCCTCGCTAGCCATCCATTAGGAAGTTGAGAAAAAGCTGAGCTCTGTCGGCTCGTTTCTGTGTTTGCAGGTCAGCGAGTTGTTGGCTCTTCTTCTTCCTGAAGGTAGAAAGATTGAAGTCGGTTTTGATCTTGATACTCATCGGTATTTCGCTGAAATCCATCTGTTCGACAGTTTAGCTCAATCATCGCGTTAGATTTCTCTCAACTTTATTGTATACGGCCTTTCTGTGTTAGAGGTTGCAAGCTACAGGAGTGTAGTTTTTCTATAATGAATTTTATAAGTTTTATTTTATCTCAATTAAAATGGGTTCTAATTAACTTGATTTCACAGCATCGTTCTAATATCATGAGTGGCCTATATCATGTACTTTTAGATCACATAAAGTGTTCATTGAACATACATGCGAGGGCAACACCTGCACTTCTCTAAGCTCGCGGGAAGCCGTCGACATGTTTCATCTAAAAGTTGCCCAGTAAGAATTGTTCCTTCAAAAGTCACCTGGGGCAGGTCTACAAATGAATTAGATATTTCTTTATCATCAGCAAAAACACTAAATAAACAACTTATATCTCTGACCACATGAATTTATGACTTCATAACCAAGGGAACATTACGGCACTTGACTAAATTATTCTGAACGAGTTTCAAAACTACAGTAACAATGATGGTCACTGCCTCTGAATGATTTAAATCTGATTATATAATATCCCTGACTAGCACGGGATCAAAAACACATTGATATAACTGTACTAAAAAAGCTGAAGTAAGAAACAGGGGACTGGATCATGTTAAATACAGAGTGAAGTCCAAGTATCTGATGCGTAGTAGCAATGCAAGTCGCATACATTCGGAAGATTAAAAACTATGGTAACAATTGAGAGAATTGGTGCATATTTTACTAAAATCACAGGTCTAAAATTAAAACAAACAAAAGGGTTAGAAAACACGTCAACTGCAAAAATAAAATGAAACCAAGTCAGGGCTAAATTTAACAAACGCAGTTCTGACAACGTGTATACTCGATAGACCACCTGTCGACTGAAAGGCTTAACCAAAATATTAATAAATCCCAAGTTTAATTCAATAATGTGTACAGAAGCTACGAGGCTAGAAATTTATACAAACACATTTCTTTTAATTAATTAGAAACTGGAAAAATACAGAGAAAGGAAATGATTAAAATACCTGTCGGAAAGCAAGCCTAAGTGTGCAGTTTGATTCGTTGTTTTAATTACTTTTTCAGAAATCTAGTCGGTTAGTGACCGAAACGTTAAGAATGTGATGTACAACATTGAGAATTAATTTCGCATCGCCTACTGGATGCTACCTTCCAAAATAATGTGTGCTAGTTTCGCAGATTTTTCTCATAAATTGAGTATAGTCGCAGCTAAACGAGAATTACGGAAGAGTGAAATAGGGAGGAGGGGAAGGTATTGAGCTCGCCCTTACAATACTCCAAATAACCAAACACGTAATAAGAATGGATACGACTTGCAATCGCATCAAACGAGTTATAGGAAAGAAAACAAAATGTACGTACTGCAAACTGAAGACAACGAGGACAGGTTTTCTGCCAACAACGGAGGCGCTCAGGCGAGTGCATTTAGGAGCGTTAAAAGGAGGCTAGAAAAGGGGGCACCCACTTGCGCAGAGCCGCTCTCAGGCTTGAACGCGTAGCTGACTTATCAATTTTCTCATTGTTCCTATTGGCGACATAGTCACTTCCGTGAGTAAGAGAGGACTCCTGCTGTTGATAAGTAGAGTTGGTAATTCAAATTCGAACTAGGTAGCATTTCTAGGTAGGACAACCGAGTAAGAGCAATTTCTGCGTGGAACGGACGTGTTCACTGGGACACGATGAGCTTCTCACGCCGATATACTCAAATCATCAATTTGTTCCGCTTTGAGCGCATTTCGACGCCTTGAATGTCCTGTAAAATGATTTTACTTTGAAATTTCAATACTTAATTATGGAAAATTAAATAAAAGTTTTGTTATTGCGATTCATGTTTTTTACTCGTAAATTGAAAAATATTTATAATAATTCGCTCGGAGGGAAGAAATTTTATTTAAATTTTCAGTATAGTCTTTCTTTTAGCGTTATTTTGTCCAAAGATCTAACAAAGTTTCGAGTCAAAACTCAGATTTCGCACAATTTTTTTTTTCAGTTGTAATTCCGTGATGAGCTATCTCATTCATTCCTGAATTATCTGTGATGATTTGGATTTATGATGGAAGGGACTGTTGAATTAATTAATTTAGATATACAGTACATTATTTAAGGTAAACGTTTGAAAGCATAGTTCCGACGAGTTTGGCATACATCTTACACGCATCTTAGCCCAGCTCTCGACTGGACTTCGGTTCAAAAATCAAAACTTTGGCTGTAGAAAAGACATTCTGAGAGCAATGTAGGCAGAATTCGGTAAAAATTGTCGTCCACAGGCAATTTTCAAGATTTGAGCACTAGGAACATGGATTCGGCGGGGTCAAAAATTTATTGCTAGCATACACATGCTCGATTTAAATTAAATTGAATAAATTAATGAATAAAATTGACAAGAACTTGTCATCCGTGTTTGCTAGGGTTCTATTGATGCTCAAGATCAGTAGATTCATAAGTCACAAATCTCGAGACTAGTAAGCTCTACGAGTACGCAGATTGATGCTTGAAACTTTTTCATTTGAACAAACGCCAGAGTTCGAATTGTAATGAGGTTGCTTCAACCACTGATGATCCGAAAACTTTCTCGAGCTTTTTGTCATCAGTGATCGTACCGCAACGTAGCCTCTATAACTCAGGTATTCCTTTGGATTGGTCATTCAAACGATCTATACGTCAGTCTACAGATCTAGGCGTAGACCGACGGTTCAAAGCTCGGTCAATAGATCATGCACGCATCGCAAATTAGCCGTTTTGGAGTGAAGCTAATCTAGCCTACACATGAACCCTTCGGGGGTGGACTCCTGTCGACCGCAGTGACCACAGAAAGCTGAGGGAACCGGTGTGCTGAGTTGTATGTCGTGCCTCATGCAGGTGGCAGACCTAACTAAGGACGAATCCAGAGCATTTAAATATCAAAAATACCGGATGGAAACAGTTGGGCTACAGATCAGCTGTGCACCAGCAGAAGCAGCAGCACTGGACCGAAGCGCTGCACAGAGCTCTGTTGCGGGGCCTGATGATCGCAGTGCAGTCCCATATCAATCTTTTGGAGGACTGACGGAAAATTTTTCATTCATTGCCTGCTGCCGACGATGGTTTTTCATGAATAATTACGGCAGTCATAGTTCTCCAGAATGCTGTAGATAAGTTTAACGTTGTTTCACTTTTTGCGAAGAAAATGGCTCAGATTTTTGAATGAAAATTCGTACATCTAATTTGAATGCAGCATCTATTTTTTCGAGTTTGAGAGCTGTGAAGATTTGCATTTTGTCATAATTTAAAGAAAAATTACAACCGAGAGGAGTTATTCCACATATTGAATTATATCCTCTTCATTGGAACTAATAATTGGAATGCAATCTTTGCTGAGATCCGTGAAAGAAGCTCTTACAAAGCTTTCAAAACAAATCTTGAATCCCTCTTCCTATCGAAATATTAAACATATAAGGCAGTTCAAGTCAATTTCTTTTTTCTTTTGATACGCCTTATCTCGATAAGGCAATCTAACATGATAATAATAAAGATCTTATGATACAAATTTTTTTTTCTGAATCATTTTTATTGATTATACTGTTCCCATCTACCTCATATTGGCTATTTCTTTCTTTGGTATAAAATTAAGCATCGAAAAATGACCAGTCTTGTATGCCCCTAGGTTAAGTAAATTAGGTTAAACATATCTGTGCACTTTACAAATAGCCTTTGATGATAGGATGTCCTAGAAGTCGCTGAACTTATTCGTCCCACAAGGAGCTATACTCAAATATGTCCATTGTACTAGACTTAAGATACAATCTATTGCTGTATCACTTGTGGTAAATAAATTGTTTAAATTGTTGAAATATTTTTTTGACAATATGTGGCGTTCTACCGGAAGTTCAGGTTATGCAGATTGTAGAGGATAATCGTAACTTGAGATTAAATCGAGCAAAATTAAAGTGTAACTTATGCTTGTAACTGCCTAAATCACTGTGAGTGAAAAAATTTTCGATCTAATTTTGTTGTATTAATAAAATAATAACATTAATAATTATGCATAACAATTGTAAATCCAGATGTGCATTCCCAGTAAAGTGCTCAACGCATGGTTTGTTTCTGACTAGAAAATATAAAACTATTAGAGGAATTATTTGTGAATCGTAAACGGCTAGCGATGAAAATTCAGTTACCACTATCAGCGAATTACGTAGGGAGTAATGTGAACCATATGACTATCTATCATGCGATGAAATGACTTGGTGTCCAAGGCCAGAAGTCGAGTTCCATTCTATCGTCAGCAACAATCGTTAATGACGAGTAGAGTTAATCATGTGAGTTTGTAGAGTTTAAACGCTTTTTTGGTAGAAGCTACGGTGAGAAAATCCACATGATAATCGAAATTATTTTTGCGTAGGTAAGACAGCGGCTCAGCCGTTATATAGCCATAGTTGGTCCTACAACCTCGATCATCGATGCGACGGCGGCCAGGGCAGATTTTGTTGAGGGTGTGGAACTAAATTTCTGATTTTGAGTGGAGAACTAAACGATAACAGCTGCTGCTAGTTAACGGCAGCTAAGATGTCTGAAAATATTTTAGGATAGGATACAAATTAGAGTGAGTTTACGGCATGGCAATGCCAAATCCCGCACTGCAAGAGTTACGAGAAGTCTCTCGTACGAATTTTTCTGAGAAATTAGGCCCCGCTTTCAGTATTTTCCTATTATTGCTTCTGCAAGTAACATTTTTTAAAAGTGCAGAAATTTTTCTCACAGGAATTGAGTAACTTGGGCTTACTTAATGAAGGTAATTCCCATCCAAAATAAAAGTAAATTTAAAAGCGTTAAGAAAAATGAAAATATGTCGTTTGGAAAATTAACTAAAATATCTATCGTTAACCTCATCTATTTTTGACAGCTATTTTACTCATTTGTCCATCAAGCAAGCTTTCAAAATATTCGTTTAAATTTGATGGCCAATAATTTTGATGTGAATGCCCACACGGAGGCAAGCTATTCATCCTAATTAGCCAATAAGTGGCTTCCAAAAATGAGCCGTCTCACAGCCTGTGATCATCGAACAGAATTACTGCTAAGGACGTTGTTGGTACATTTCTTTTCTGACGTTAGTCTCATTTTACAGTTTGAAAGCTGCATTTGTTTACTGTGATATGCTCAATTTTTAACCTAAGTCTTTGTCGTTGTTGTTGTGAGGGTGTAGTGTACATATTTGGTGGATGTATTTCCACAAAAAGGGTATTTTTTTATCAGTCTCGCAAATGTCATCATTTATTTCCTCTGCTATTTTTAGATTTTTTTAGACCACTTAACTTCACAAGCGGAGCCCCTATTGTGGTCAGGCAAGAAATACAGCAAGTAAAATTACCATCACACGTCAGCTAAAATCGCTTATAAAAATCGCCGTTGGTATCTGCGCAGCTGAGCGCATTAGGCCGCGCGGGGCAGTTCAGCGCAGCTACGTTCGGTTGAGGGCTGGTCGCCGCAGAATCTTCAAAAGCGGCCGAGGACGAGCGTAACTGCGATGCTTTACGCAGGACATTCAGGTCGCTGGTCAGGACTACGCAAGCAAGGACTTACACTGCTGACTTTCTGGCTTTGCTGGCGCAGGCTTTCACATTTCTCCCTACAAAGTTTACATTTACATCAACATCAAAACGAATTAGTTTATGAATGTTTTGCAAAATAGCATTCAGGAGGAAGAATAACAGTGAATTTACCAATATAAAGCTGGATTATTAAGGAATAGCATTGCTGTGGTCGTCAAAAGTTCAAAGGCGGACAATGTCATCATAAGGGATTGTTCATTTCCGAGACTTTATGATGTTGGTGTTTGGGTGTCAATTCAGGACACAATACATATTTAAATATATGAAAGCCTATGTTGGCTATTTTTCAATTGACATTTCTCGCAGAATCGCTACATTCAATTTGTCTGGAACTATAGAAAAACTATGACGAACCAGACTGTCGATCATGCTTCCGGCTATAAAATCCTATTTGCCTTGAGAATCGGTATTGCGGAATTAGTATCATTCCTCATGAAACTTACTCCTTACATTACCCGAATTTCTGTGGCGAAAAAAAGTCGTTGAGATATATTAATTTTTTTCAAAGATCAAACTAATCATTAACCAAAGTTTTTACAAACTTTCTCGGGAAATGCATGTAAGTTGAATTCAAGGTACTGTATTTTGTTAAAACATTTATTGGGAAGGGATGTCAGATTCGGACATTTCTTTACTAAAACAATGTAGAGTAATTGGGTTCATTTATTGTTTCTGGGGTTACTAAACCATCGAATGGTCCTGATGCACACCATACCAACACACCAGGCAACTGGCTCAGGTGCACACCATACCAACACACCAGGCAAAAGGTTGTGGGTGGTGCACTCCATACCAACACACCAGGCAACTGGCTGTAGTGCACACCATACCAACACACCAGGCAACAGGTCGTGGTGCACACCATAACAACACACCAGGCAACTGGCTGCGGTGCACACTATACCAACACACCAGGCAACAGGTCGTGGTGCACACCATACCAACACACCAGGCAACAGGTCGTGGTGCACACCATACCAACACATCAGGCAACGGGTCGTGGTGCACACCATACCAACACATCAGGCAACAGGTCGTGGTGCACACCATACCAACACACCAGGCAACAGGTCGTGGTGCACACCATACCAACACACCAGGCAACAGGCCGTGGTGCACACCATACCGATACACCAGGCAACAGGCCGTGGTGTACACCATACCAACACACCAGGCAACAGGCCGTGGTGCACACCATACCAACACATCAGGCAACAGGCCGTGGTGCACACCATACCAACACACCAGGCAACAGGTCGTGGTGCACACCATACCAACACACCAGGCAACAGGCCGTGGTGCACACCATACCAACACACCAGGCAACAGGCCGTGGTGCACACCATACCAACACACCAGGCAACAGGTCGTGGTGCACACCATACCAACACATCAGGCAACAGGTCGTGATGCACACCATACCAACACACACACGATACATAGCAACACGGTACAGGGCAGCGAAGATACGCTGCTGCTGCTGCTGCAGGTGGCAAAGTACAGTAGAGCTGTCACGCAGGATAGAGGACTGAGAAGCTCAGAGAGACTTCAGGAGAGAGGCGGCTCAGCGCTGCTCAGAGACTGGCAGAGAGGCCAGAGTCGTCCGCCATCGCCCATGACGTTACTCAATTGCGCGAAAACTTTGCAATGCGATTCCCTTTTGGAAAAAATGAGCAAAATATATTGAGAGAGCTCTGAAATTGTTTCTAGAGTGTGAATTTAATAATTTGAGACACCATTTGTACAAAAAGAACGAAGCTGCATCACTCCAGAGAGTGAGAGATCAGCTACAATGCCCGTTTTCTGCAACGTGCGTCTTATTAGCGACTTACTTTTTTAGAACACGTACAGGTAAGAAACCGAATAGACAATTGGTTCGAAGTGTTCGTAAAATTTTCACCGTCAAGTCCACAACTTGAAGACGGCTAACAGTCGTGCCCTACAGCTCCCTTCATGAGGAACTTAGATCGTTTCAGTACGTGGGAACCCAAGGGGTCTCAACTGTCAGCATTTTAACATCTCTCGAGACGCATTAACGTGCATGCAGTTGTGAGTGGTCGTTCATCGGTTTATTTCCTATCAGAAAAATTTTCATAAGAATTTTGTTCACGGTAAGAATTAGAATATGAAAGAGCTGTGCTATGAAAGTATTGGTGATAGACATGAAAGAATAATGCACGTTAGTAACACCAAAATTATTTACCTTGACTCGATTCCGATTCAAAGCAAATAATCAACTCCTCTCAGTTCTTTCAATTTTTCGATTTCTAAATTGTACTTCGTATTGAGTGTTTACTGAAACCTCGACTGACGGGTCACTTGAACACACCTTCGTCGTGAGCTGCATTAACGTTGTTCGTTCCGTTTAAATATTTTGAATACATTGGGTTTATTTGGCTCATGATCAGGCTTTGAAATTTTTTTCAATGCTGGCCACCATCGATCGTCTTATGATTAGCCCTGAATTCTTCGTTTTAACTGGTTCTTATAAATTTTTCACATCTGTTTTGCTTTTTCTTTTCTTTTTTCTGCAGTTTTCTGCACCACTAATGACTTCCGTTGCACAGCTTGGTATTAATCAACAATTTAGTGTTTGTTTATTGGAGAGTTGAAGCATAAACATTCACATTTTTATCTAACTTCCTCGAGAATCGGAATACAAAATTGTACTATCCATCGACATCCTCTGTGTCAGCGTTCAAAGTTTCATAGACTTCACTGCGTTACTATTTATTACGGCAGAGCAATATGAATATAACTTCGTACCGTTCTCCTCTGTGAGCTGAAGGGGGGAATAATAAATTAATGGTAGTTTACATGCTCAACACCATCCCATCATGTAACTCAATGAGGCTCGGCAACTGAGTGAGGGACGAGGTCCGAGTGCCCTGCTGATCGCTGCCTGCGGCGCTCGAATGCAGCGCGAGGGCCGGGTCAGGCGTGAGCCGTCAACTGGCGGTACACAGCGAGGGCTCACAGAAGAACGTTTACACTCAGAAATGTTTACAGAATATTTTTGTTCGTAAACAAAAATGTAAAGTTAAACTAGGTCATTACCGATATCATTGTGTGGTAGTACTGGCTCAGGGGTCGCGGGATTTATACAGGGTGTTTCAAAAATACACGGCATAATTTCAGGTATGTATTTCCCACATGTAGACAATCAAAATAGTTCATTACAACATATGTCCGGAAATGCTTCATTTCCGAGTTATGGCCTTCACAACATTGAAATTCACCGGAACGTTTTTCTTTCCGCAGGTCGTTGCCATTACAGAAGATGTTCAAAATGACCACCTCCTGCTTGAATACAGACCTCACATCGATGTCTCATTGACCTGCGAACACGATCCCACACTCCAGGAATGTTGCGTATGTCCTCAGAGCGTGCCACAATTCGATTCCGAAGGGATTCCAAATCAGGCACCGGAGACGAATAAACCAATGATTTTAAATGGCCCCACAAGTAGAAATCGAGAGGGTTCAGATCAGGTGAGCGTGGAGGCCAAGCAATTGGGCCACCTCTACCTATCCATCGATCAGGAAATCTTCGATCCAAGTACCGGCGAGCCGTACGACTGAAGTGTGCAGGAGCGCCGTCATGCAAGAAGTGAGCGTGCTGACGATCGATCAGTGGAGTGTCGTCATAAACATCAGGTATGATGTTTTCCAGGAAGTTTGTGTACGCCTGCCCCGTAAGTCTGTTTACAAGTACATGGGGTCCAACTAACCGATCACCAATGATACCGGCCCACATGTTGAGGGAGAACCGCACCTGGTGATGAGATACAACAGTTGCATTTGGGTTTTCATACGCCCATACATGCTGATTGTGGAGATTTGTTATGCCATCTCGTGTGAACTGTGCTTCATCTGTAAATAATACTAAGGCAGGAAAGTTCGGATTTGCAGCACATTGCTGCAAGAACCACTGACAGTACCTAACTCGTGCAGGGTAATCTGCTGGTGACAGCGCCTGTACACGTTGCAAATGGTAAGGATACAATTGATACTCTTTCAGCAGTCTCCAGACAGTCGTATGGGGAACATTCACTTGCAACGCTAACCTTCGTGTGCTGATAGAAGGAGTTCTGTTCACAATCTCCAGAATCTCCTCCTGTTCTTCTGGAGTTGTAGATCTTGGTCGTCCCCTTCCCAATCCAGGAGAGTCAAATTTTCCATACTCGCACAGACGCTGATGGAGACTTACAAATGTCTTCCGATCTGGACATTGTCGCTGTGGGTACCTCTCCTGGTACAAACGACGAGCCAGCGCAGCATTGCCGTCTGCCTTACCGTAGATCAAGTGCATCTCTGCCAGCTCCTGATTTGTGTACATGACACACAGTCGAACGCCAAACACAACACTGAATTTAACCTTCGCCTAGGAATGATCTGTCAGAGTGCCCTCTTAATGTGTCCTTTGACGGCAACGACCTGCGGAAAGAAAAACGTTCCGGTGAATTTCAATGTTGTGAAGGCCATAACTCGGAAATGAAGCATTTCCGGACATATGTTGTAATGAACTATTTTGATTGTCTACATGTGGGAAATACATACCTGAAATTATGCCGTGTATTTTTGAAACACCCTACTTCACTGCGTTACTATTTATTACGGCAGAGCAATATGAATATAACTTCGTACCGTTCTCCTCTGTGAGCTGAAGGGGGGAATAATAAATTAATGGTAGTTTACATGCTCAACACCATCCCATCATGTAACTCAATGAGGCTCGGCAACTGAGTGAGGGACGAGGTCCGAGTGCCCTGCTGATCGCTGCCTGCGGCGCTCGAATGCAGCGCGAGGGCCGGGTCAGGCGTGAGCCGTCAACTGGCGGTACACAGCGAGGGCTCACAGAAGAACGTTTACACTCAGAAATGTTTACAGAATATTTTTGTTCGTAAACAAAAATGTAAAGTTAAACTAGGTCATTACCGATATCATTGTGTGGTAGTACTGGCTCAGGGGTCGCGGAATTTATATAAACTGGGCTGCGCGACTCCCACTTCACCAGCCTAACCAACGTAAAACACGGGTGTGCGCTGCTAACCTATTTCCAATACACTCAAGGATCCGTCTTAATCTATCAACCTATCTCCGGAGCATCCAAGGCTCGAATCAGCCAACAAATTCCAAAAACGTCCCAGGCTTCGGTACAGTCGCCGACAAAAAGGTTTACCAAAGCGCACCCGAGCACAAAGTACGACCGAACTTCGTTTGACAGCTTGCACCAGTTTCCTATCAATTTCCAGACCCAACCTTGGTGCGCTATCCTCAAGCCGGCCTTCATGGAAAACAACAAAATGCAAAACTTACGTTTATTGGTATCCACATTCAGGGTATTACACTCTAAAACATACCACTTACAATAAAACCGGTCGGCGTGACTATGCTACATGAAACTATACAATCCTGCTTCATACATCGGCGACTATCTTACGGCGGAGTCTTCTAGCACAGGACGTTAGCCTTTATTAACTTGTCCTTGCTCAGACCCACCATATCACGCACAACGTAGTCACCGACGAAAGTTTACACGGGGAAGTACAAAGATAGCCAAACTGACCTCTACAGGCTCCAAAAACTAACTCTCTTAACCTATCCTCGGCAACCCTCCACATGCTCTCGCTATTACGCGTAACAGGTCGAGCGTGGATGTTACTTTCCAGAGTATACAAAAACGCGACTACTAATAAACTTCACAATAGTAGCACACTACTATAATTGCACTCGTATGCAGAATACATACATTTACATTCAGTTATGTATCAATTTATGCGTCCTGTTTTTCTTGTAAGTCAATATTGCTAAAAATCGTTATGGGCCTAAATACATTGGTTGGTATGACACATCATATGCTTTGAGATCCACTGGTTTATGGATCAGAGCTGCTGCAAGGTTCTTATGGCAGCTACCATTTACTTTGATGAACTACTTTGACACGCAGCTCTGCTTATGTCACTTAAAAATTAGCTACGCAAACTATTTTTTGAAGCCGTGACCTGATTTACCGCGACAGACGAAGAGGGAGGCGGAGGAGCATCGTGGGCGTTGGCAGCCTGCGTAGGCGTGCGCATGGCTTTTGCAATACTCGCTCTACTTATAAAACTTGTATTATTTCTATCGGGAACTCAGAGTGATGAATATCTTAAAAGATGCAAAATATATGGGCAAATACAATGAAGCCAAAAAAGTACTATTTGTTTTTAAAGGAAAAAAAGAAAACGCTTCGCAGCATTAGTAACTTATATTTCGTCTGCGAAGTAATCGCCAGTGGCATCCAGCACCTCCTGACCTTCGTCTCCAGCTGTTCAATCTCCTTGCGGTGAAACTCGCGGGTTTTGGACGCAAAGGAGTCTATGAGTTCTTGGCGCAAGTATTGTTCATTAGTGAAGGATTTCCCACTAAGATGATTATCCAGGGAGTGGAAGAGGAGGTAATCGGATGGAGCAAGGTCAGGTAAATAAGGTAGATAGCACAAAGTCTCTCACCCAAGTTGCTGTATGGCATCCCTGACCCCTCGGGTGACATGCGGCCTGGCGTTGTCATGAGAGACCACCACACCTTTGCG
The DNA here is from genome assembly GCA_030386875.1 of Morinoia aosen. NCBI lineage: Eukaryota > Metazoa > Arthropoda > Malacostraca > Amphipoda > Talitridae > Morinoia > Morinoia aosen. The sequence goes on along the minus strand of CM059572.1, from coordinate 77,804,805 downwards.
ATCCCCCAGTGCTGGCTCCTTCTGGCGTAATGCCTGTTGCACACGTTCCAATCGCTACGATTATACTCGTAGACCTCCAGTGACCGTTTGGCCCGTTGGCAGCAGCTCATAATGAGACACTTGACAACCTGTCCACCAGACACAAAGCACAATCTTGCGTGGGTGGATAGGCGATCTTGCGGTGTGAGGGACAGCATCCTGAGGTGATAACCAATGTCTAAAACGCTTGGGAGTTTCGTACAGAACCAGCTTTTTACCACTGGTAAGCACTCGATTGAATAAGGATGCGGTACGGTGGCGAGAAAGCAGCGATACGCAGACTGCCACGCGTTGTCTCTTGTGGACCTCCAACGCGTGTACGGAACCCACTAGTTCAGTTTGTACGTCTTACCTTGGCGGTGCAGAGGAAGTCAATCTGTTTCATCTTAAACATTGAAATGTTTTTCTAGTTCACCACACGTTAGACTACTGTGTGGTGGTCCCAACAAGCCAGTCGCTAGTACACTACCACACAAGCTTCGAGCGGCCAGCCGTCCCCTCACTCAACGGCGAGCTTCGAGCAACCAGCCGCCACCTCACCTGGCACTATGTAGAAGGAGGTCAGTGCTTCCCAGGGCTGCCACTGATGGGGGATTCCCCCTAGATCTGGGGGAAATGCTCGTAGTCTAGGGGAATGGGAGAAACCTTCGCAAAAACCATAAAATTTGGGGGAATTCGGCCAGCAATTATTTCCTATGTAAAAAATGTATACCATCGATAATTTTGAATTACAAGTGGACGTATGCTCATTCGGATGAATAAATTATGATGCAGAACAGGAAATACCCCCTTTTAACTATGAATAAAAGGCGATAAAACGAAGTTTGAACGAGGATCAAACTCATTAGACTAGCAACGAGATTCACATCGGAACAATGAACTGTAACATTACTCTCATTCTCACAGCTCACAGAGCTAAGTCTCGAGAGTTCGCTCTATAAAAGGAATAAAAAGGTAATCAGTGACGGTGACGGTTGCTAGCTTCCTTTCTCTGAGCGAATACTTTTTGATCGACATTCTTTCCATTAACTTAAATTATGTGGTAATTATTCCTATAAGTTAATTTGGGAATTCAGATATTTTTATTGTATTTTCTTCGGCAAAAGAGGCGTAAGCAGGAGTTCTTGTAGATTGAATACTTGTGTGGTTCAAAATTAAGAGATGTTAAAAATGTGCGGCACGCCTAGGTTTCAATCAGTAACTTTCAATATTAACGTTTTATTTTTATATCTTTTCATAACTTATATACGTTACAGAGACTAACTCTGTTACATGCTTTTCAGCAATTAGTTCTTCAACTTTGAATATTAACTTAACGTTTTAATGAGCAAAACTTTACAAAGATGACAAATAGGTTCATTTTAGTGATTAATGCTATTTATATAATGGTTTCATTATTTGATAATTATCATTCTTGCTTTAGAATGCTGATTATTTTTTCCAATGGCTTACCGAACCGAAACATGTTGTACGAAACTAAAGTTCTGTACGCAGTCATTTAGAAATGATTGGCTCGGTGCCACCGAATTAAAACTCGTCTGAAATGAAATCGTAATCCCATGCAACTGTAGGTAATGTAAGTGCTGCAATATTTCTTTGAAAAATTAAAACAAAACAATGTTCAGTGCAACATAAGAGAAACATAAATGTTGCAAGTACCAACGCTGATATCGTTGGAGAGCTATCCAAGAAATCCAGTGGAATTACCATAAGTGAGCTTACTCATGTAGAAAACTTTTACCAACACGACCTTTCCTCAAGTGTGTATAATTTCTTACCTGTGGGTAAAACAATTAACCCCTACAGAAAAATAGCTCACAAACTGTCAATGAAAAGGATGAAATTACATTTGGATTTAATATACATTAAGTAATGTCAGTTTTTATTTAATATATACCATTATACGTTTTTCCTTAATTTTGGGGGATTTTTGACGAAAATGGGGGAATTTCTACCGCAAATCTGGGGGAAAAGGAAAAACCTCAGTGACAGCCCTGGTGCTTCCACTTTAGGGTAAAATACCCTATTTTAGGGTAATCAGATGTGGTCTAGGGTAGAGTTTAGGGTAGAGCAAAATTACATGATTTTTAGGGTAATTCGACTTCAGTCGGGGTAGCGCAGCAAAATTGTAGGGATATTGCCTGTTTTCATTACCAATATCAAGTTTGCTCTCAAGTACTACAATATACCTTATGTAAGGCACATGGCGGAAGTACGCTACCGAAGTATTTGTGAAAATGTTCAATAAGAGTCATATTTGGAACAAACTTGCCCGAACTCGCCATTAATTTTGTCTTTGTTGCACACTACGATGAGGGGCAAATTGCTGTGCATATCGCTGCAGATCTCTCAGAACTCAGATCTCTCTTCAGTATAATGAGGCCAGATTTGCTGCACAAATAATACTTTGGTTCATTGAGAGTAATGACAATAACTAAAGTGGTATGCAACTTGATATAATGTTTGGAATTTTACATTTTCTTGCCTTACATAACTAACTCGGTAATGTATCAAGATTTACACCTGTACATCGGTCATCGTCGTTTACTGGAATTGGACAGCTATATAACGTGTACAGAACGACACTCCCCGTGCCGAGAGTAGGCAGTTTTGTTTCAGTCTAGTGCAATTACTGTCACCTGACAGTGTCACCTGACAACTGTTACGCGCAGTATTGCATCGTGACAAAATATTTGGTTACTTGCGTTTCGGCAAATTGCTATTATTAAATAGATCCTGTGTACGATGAAGCTGCTACACCACCCATGAAGGAAAGTCAAATTTTATCGTCTTAAACCCTTTTCACGAAAAGGGAAGGAAGGATAGAGAAGCGAACAACTGTTTCAAGCTGGTTAGGAAAGTCTCAGCCATATACCACAACTAAGGATACGGTATACTGTACTATATGCTCAGCTATCATTACGCTTGGTGAATCTGAGATTATTCTTCATGCTAACACTCAACGCCATAAAAGTCTCTCAGTGCAGAGAGGGAAAACACAAACTATAACTGTTCATTTTATCACACAATCCAATTGAGAAGTCGGATATAAAAATTGAATTACCAATATGTGCCAATCTTTCTCAGAATGATTTGCCTATTTCATTACTACTGAAACAAATGTTTCTCAAAGGAAGTAAGCTTAGGGAAACAAAGAGCTTCAAACATAATTAGACAATGGTTAAGTAAACATCTACTAAGTGATCTTGCCGTTGTTCTTAGTGAAGTTTATATTCTGTAATACTTGATGGAACAACTGATCGCAGTAAAGCTAAACAGCTCGGAGTCGTTCAATAATGGAGTGAGAGTCCAATTAAGAGCTCCTTTGTTGATCTTGTTGAAAAAGAGGATAACATAGCCAATGGATTGTTTACTACTCATAAAAAGGATTTCAGTGATAAAAATATTAAATTGAGCGACATTGCAGGGTTCTGTTCAGACACGACTTACGTTATGATGGGACCCAAACATTCTTTTGCTTCTTTGTTAAAAAAATGAATTTTCGGCTTCATAGAATAAATGTTGGCTTGGTGGAAATACAGATATTGGCAGTGAATAAAAAAGCTTGTGAGATAGAAATCGAGGTTTTTCTTCCATTATTCATGGCACTAGGGCTTACTAACGTAGGACTTCAATTCTTGGGGGAGCTACGAGTATTCGACTGCAGGCTTTTGGATTTTTGGGCATCTGTCGAAAAATAATCCGGCCATGGGCCGAAATTCTTAATTGTAACGAGACTCTTATTTGAAATTCAATGGGGCTAACTTTGAACCTTGAGCAACATTTGCTTCGCCTTACTCAACGTAAATTAACTCTATCCGCAGCTAAATTCGAACCAATTGTGTATACTGCTTGCAAAAATTTTGGGAAAGTTATAATAATTATTCTTCATATAGTGCATTACATTCTTTGCCCCGTTCTTCGCAATTGCACCGAGAATTAGGGTGTATATGAACTTATTTCACATCTAAATTCCTCTAATTTATTGCACAAAAATTTTGGAACTGTGTTTGTGTTGTGTTCCATAAATAAATGTTTCGAGTCGTTCATTTCCTCTTTCTTTGTCTTTGCTTCTCTCTGATAGTCAAGAGTAGATCGCCTGGCCTCATACTTTACGTTCATTGAACAGAGCTTGTAACTAGGTAAACATACAAATAAGACAGACTATAGTGAAAGCAAAATAAAATGTTGCACGTATCGTGACACATATGACTCCTTAAAGTCAGAGAATTGCATTTTCTTATACCCGCATGTCCCTGATGTAGTGTCATTTCTACACATATAAACATGGAAACATTGAATATTTTCATTTAATACCAGCAATGGGCTTATTTGACATTTTAGGGTAATTTATGCATTTTTAGGGTAATATTGAACAAAGTTTTAGGGTAGGAACTTTCGCACTCGTGGAAGCCCTGAAGGAGGTGAAGAACAAGCTCAGCCAGTCTTCTCAACGCGGTTACGATGTTCACACCACGCACCGATGACGCTCCGACAGCTACAGTCTCAACTGTCTCTACCGCCACTGCGCACTCAATAGGCACTCTACCGCTACTCGTGCTGCCACTCCATATCGCCTGAGGGTCCTCCAAAACGTCTCTTGGTGCATTACTACCAGTCAGCAATATTTTCCTACTGTGCCATCATTGTCGGCAATTTTCAAAATAGCATGGCATTTATTCCAGTTGTGTTTCCTTCCTCTGTCGGGTTCGTTAGTACGTCAGGTACTCGCTTCAGGCGTTGATACTTATAGTCCGTACATATTCGTAGTTTACCCGGAGCGCGAAGTAGCCTGAGGGAGAACACTACAACTGTCCTGTTCAATTACCTCATTCAGGACTCATCATCAAGACCTGTGGTCGCCCACTGCGAGGCTCATCACGTTGGCACAAATCTCCCGACTTGAATTTTTGAAACTAACGCTTTTCAGTACGTTCATTCATAGCCCTATCCCCAAACGCTTGACATATGCGGCGACTTGATGCAGCTGCTGATAAGCCCACTTTGAAGACGTAAAGCAAACAGCCCCGAACTAGATCTGTAGACACTTCCATTCTTCTCCACTGCTGTCCGGTTTATAACTGATGGCCAAGCACGGTGCGCGTGTTTTTATGTAGTATGATGTTCCTACTTTTGGCTGTCTGAATCTGAAAATAATTGCTACGCGCATTGCGTATATATTTCAACTCCATTCAATGGCTAATCAAAAAACGGACAGAACTTTTTTGGTTACCTTGCGCATTGTTCATAGCTGTTATTTTAAATTTTTTCTTCTGAAAATCCCTGGATATTCTCGTACGAGGACGGGGCTTATATTTCACCTCTGAGCTCTAGGGGGCAAAAAGTTTTCATTTTTTATCAGCACAAATGGAACGCTGAATATATTTTTAAAGAAGACAGTTTTTAAAGTTCAAAACATCATTGATGTGTATTCTAGAGGGTATTAACGTTTGTTTTTGAGAAAAAGAGAAACAGTTTATTTCCAATAAAGATGGTACAAAAAAGATGGTACATCATTGGTTTTTTAAATATCTTAACGTAAATACACTTAAGTAATACTGACCCGTAAATTCCAGACTAATTTTTCGTTTAGATTCGATAGCCACTCATGCAAGGAACGACAGAAGATGTACTTATGAAATGAACGTGTAAGAGCAGACGAGCACCGGTTACCTGCTATCTCTCGGCGATAACGAGACTCTCACTCGTACTGCTTGCTCAATATTCGCTCCAGCAACGAAGCACCTTCAGTTTACCTTGGGGCATTAAAACCCTTCAACATACCTTCCATTTATGTTTTTGTACTCTGCTGAAATTATTTTCCGACAACATCCTGCAAAAATTTAATGCAATTCATACAGCTTCTGTTGGAAAATTCATGTGTACAATATTCAGTCGGCTATTTTAAACGTATGTTGTCACGAGTCTGCGTGATATCCAACTATGTTGAAGGTAATTAAGTTATTCTATGCAAATTTTGTCCCTCTTATATTATAAAATATTTTGGCCTGCAACTCACCGTGGGTGTAAACAAAGCCTTTCTTGCTTACTATCCTTTTTGCACAATTCTTTTGCTGAACGAAAAGAGAATCCACCCCTGAAAACAAAACCTTACTTTCGAAATTTCGCATATGGACGCTCGAGCGCCCCACCGTGCTTCTAAATGTTTTGTCTTTATATTCCAACCGCGTGCATGAAAAGAAAAAGACGAGATTCTCGAAATAAAAATCGTCGGCTTTTTTGAGCGCATCGCCGCGGTCACCACTGCAGATACCATCTTTCTGGGGCTGCAATTCCGGGAGAATTTGCTGCAGATATTTAAAGGGAGACCGGCAGGGCAATTGGGCAGCCCTAGGAAGGCGCAGGCGAGCACTTGCTGTTGCGGGAGCTGGAAGATGATACATCATCGTCTTTGCTAGCCTGTAAATCATCGAGAATTACTTCGCACTCAGGCGGTCGTCGCAGAGGATTTAAGACTCAATATGACGGGTTTAAAATTTCATTCTCATCATAACGGCAACGTGTCTGAGAATTTAAAGCCATTTTACTCTTCTTTAAAGGTAGCCACATTAAATTATCAAGAAAAGTTGACGTTTTAATGGGAAAAATTAATCTAAATGAAGAAATAAACAGAGCGGGAAACAATGTTTAACGCCAAATATTGTTTAGAGTAAGGGAACACTGATTTGGAAGGTATTGTTCACGGGAGAAACCCATCGGAAAATATCTGAAAAAGCATCTCAGTTACACACTTCTAAAATCCTATCATCGTAAGACGCCAAGTTTTACAGCCTCACATGTGCTAAATATCCCTAGCTAAATCCTGGGAACAAAGTAATTTTCGCGAAGAAACAAGTCAACCAACTGTCTCCCTGTGTCGTAGCCACTGCGTCTCAAGGTATTTATATGCTGGTCCAAATAACAGAATAACCATGTTTTAATGAATAAATGGGCCTGGGACCAGCTTACAAAACGGTACTTGCAGACAATTGCCACAATTACGACAGACACGCATGCGTTTCCTCGTGAAGTCTGGCTACCGGACGGAACAGACTCCACTCACACAGAGGTGCACAGGCACTGCACTATTGTCACTCGCTCGGGCCTCCTCTAATTGTAAAAAATTACTTGTCAGCTCGCAATTACATGTCATTGACCTGACTCGTGGCGTGATTGCTGGAGCGAGGCACGAGAGCTTCCATTGTGAGACGAAGGCGAACTGAGACGGAGCTGCTCAATTGAGGGCGTGTCCAGATTACAGGACTACTCCTGCACGCTGGAAATGAGACTTGTGAACATTCCTACCGTGCCGTGCCTCAACGATGGGATAGAAGAACCGATGATTTTGACTATTGTGAGATGAGATTGGTGGAGGAACGAGTTGTGTTTTGAGATTAGGAAGTTCATGCTGTTGAGAGGCCATGATGAAGGAGTGGGGGGGGGGGGGAAGGGTTAAAATTGGTCTTGAAATAAAATTCTCAATTATTGTAATACGATGTTAATATTAACTTCGTTAGAAAACATTCATGCTTGAATTTTTACGGTACTGGTTTGACACTCATGCTCGCGATAGCCATGTGCTAGAGGTTCTGCCGCCGTGCGGCAGAGACCCGTGTTCGAAACTCGGCGCTGGCGGTGGCGATTTTCTCTGTTGGGTATAGGAGAAAAATTCCAAGCACAATACCCCACTCTACCCAGGTGTCTGAAATGGGTACCGGTCTTGACCGGGGGAAAGCGTCATGGCGTCCTGGCGTTAGTTATAAGGCATTTGAAAATCCAGTGTACAAGGTGATATGTATCAGGCTTGATTGGAAATAAAGCATCCGTAGATGCCTTCATTATCATGCAGTACACTTCCTCGCCTTCTGTAGTTTACGACTCACGCGATGCAAAATTCTGTCCTGTGCTGCGTGTATTATGGCCCTTTTTTGCTTTTAAGGAAAAACTGTGAATATTTTCTTATTGCCAAAATTATCCGAGGTAGCTTTCGCGAAGTTGAGACGTCAATTCTGGGTCGTAAGTGTGACAATTTTTTTCGGTATTTCAACTCAGAGCTGGCCTGGTTTTATTATTTCATTCTTTTCAATGGAAGCTACAAATTGGACCGTAATATTCTTTATTCAACGACAGTGACTTATCTTCAAGAGAGAATTAACGACACAAATATAATTTCTTTTGAGAAACCTGTACAGAGTCTTTGAATATTAGACTCTGAATTACGCCCATTTAAAAAATCTTACCCCAGGAAGGAGCTGATGTGACAATTGTTCCCGCTAAGAAGGATACAACTATTGTATTTATGGGAACTAGCGCTCCCAGGGGGAACATGTGAAGTTTTAAACCAAAGGTTAGAGAGGCCTTCCTTCTGTTGAAAAAGAATAGTTTTTTGCTTTTGCTTAAATATTTTGTATCAATTACTACCTATACATTTTCCTATCATATTCTGATGACCTCAGGAGTCAGGAATCCACCATTTTATGCGTCGGTTTAAATATGATCACTAACGCGTATGAGCGAATGTATGTTAAACAACGGGAGAAAGATAACACAAAAATTCATAAAATGAATACATTTACACACGCATGGATAAAAATGAAGGCTCTGTTGTGTACAAGAAACGCATATGCCTTTCTGCCCCTTAAGCCCAAAATACATGCATGTATGTAAAACGTTGTTACTTCGTGTTTTGTGCCCTTACTAATTACATTGGAAACAATTGAGGTGCAATTTGAGCTTCAAGCTGGGTCGTGGTTAATTATGGTCGGCTGACGTTAGGTAGGTGTCGTTAGGCAAATTCAAATTTTCTGCTCAGATAAGGGGACCTTAGAATAAGTTAGGTCAGTTAAAAAATGGTTAAGATCATTCAAGATTGTTTAGTTATGGTAGGATGGGGTAGAATAGTTACGTTGAGGTAGAATATAATGGATCGATTAGGATCAACCTAGTTATTTAAGTTAAATGAAACGAGCGTGAATTTTTTATGGTTTCAGCAAGTAATTGATGTTGAGTTCAACCTTTTTGGCTAATGATAGAAATTCCGATGCCTAGCGCTGTCTCAGTACATTCATAATATCCATTTCAAAAGAAAAATCCTCAGGCGTTTCTTATCGTAGCGTACATCAAATAGTACAGATATTGGATATAGTTATCAATTATCGTAGCGTACATCAAATAGTATAGATATTGGATATAGTTATAGTTATCTCTTACCGTAGCTTACATCAAATAGTATCGATATTGGATATAGTTATGGTTATCACTCCGCGCTCTGCCTGCAGTAAAAGGCGAAGACTCCTAAGGGAACTTTCAGAGGATGGTAAATCTGATTTTTTACGCGTTGTGAGACTCTTCCCTCCCGAGCCAGTTGAGTGGAGGTCACCGCCGAATGTAGCTCGCCGGAACCTGCGCAACACGCGTGGACTTCCTTTTGTCCAGCGTGAGCTGGTCCGTGGACCTGCGACATCTTTGACCTCACTGAGATACGTCCTCCGCATTTGGTCTCATGACAGCTGAAGTGCCTGATCTTTAGCGTGACTGCATTGTGGGTTGCAGTACAGCCCATCGATTGTAATTTACATCTAGGTTTCATCCTTCATTCGTAAATTTTAAGCATCATTCAAAATTGAATGGTGATTAAGACGTCGTAAAGTATTCACAAGGCTCACTAGGCCACATTTGACTGCGATTAATTTCATAAATCGTTCATTAGAAAGTTTGAGCACACTATGAGCATTTAGCTAGAGCAATATTATGTTACTGTAGCAATCACCATCGGCATTAGTCACAGTGTTAAAAGCTTCAGAATTACCAAGTCGAAAGAAATAATTCTTCTCGACACCGCAATTCTCGTACCTCACTACTCGGAAATCTAAGTTCTGTCCGGAAATCTGCCTAAGTTCGGAAATCTAGCCTGCGACTCTGACAATTCTCATAAGACCGAAATAACACCTGGAGAACCCGTTCGGATCGGGGCACTTGAGACTGCAAAATGAAATGTATCCTTATTTGAGCGCTACTTGCATGGTGTATTTACCGCTACAAATTTGCGTCATAAATTTGCCCCGCTTTTCCCTTCTTAAACTCATTCAAATCGACGTTTAAATCAGCGAAATCCGATCAGGTTCACGAGTGTAAAAAAGTGTGTGTTTTCTAAAAGTCGGATTAAATTCCACTCATTCAATTAATTTCCGCGGAACCGTTTGATGGAACCAATTCATTCCTAAGAATTTGTTGGTTGTCCTTGAATGATTTATATTTTAAATTATTGGAGCACAGGTCGTATTAATCTTAAAAACTTTGTGGTGAATGTTTGCCCAAATGTAAGAAAATGCGAATCGTGGTCTTTCTGTTAAGAATGACACATTTTTGAGTCTCTCCAGTTTCTTTCATGAATTTTCAACTTAACTTGAAACTGTAAAATAAAAAGGCGGTTATAATTGAGAGATGAGCTTTGTGAGAGTTGACCCTACTGTGTACCAACGCTCTATGTCGTGAGGTCTGCGAGTGCTAGCTTGTTACCTTAGAATAGAGCTGATCCATCAAAAGAAAGATAAAAAGCAGTCATACTTGGTGACCTAAGGTTTCACACCCTTATGAAAGGTCAAATCATTGATAAGTAGAGCTGTGCCATTGCATAACTTGCATATATGTACGCCAACAGATATGAAGACTGTTTTATGCAAGGCAAAGAATTAGCTTGTGCATATGCAAGATCACATATGCAATTTTGCATATGCAATATAACAGATGTAATATGCAAAATGCATTATGCATATGCACGATATCAGTGCATATATGCTGCAATAAGAATGGTGTTATTTGATATTTTATTGTAAAACTGCAAATTTGTTCCTTGATCCAGAAATTTTGTACATTGATGGGACCTCTCTCATGCATACACACTATCAGTTGCTAAAGCAACATCTCAAGTTTCACCCGGTGCGCTATGTTCAGTACCTGATGCTCAGGTTTCCTTCTTGACCTGTTCAGTTAAATTTGGTTCATTAATAAAATACAATAGAGGTGTCCGAACTGAACTTAATGGAGTTTGAAGTTTTTAAAAATTGCATTGTGTAATAGTGTTTGTACACCTAGTGATATAGCTTTCTTGTTTTGTTCTACACATATAGGCCTCCCTATACATACAAAGTGTTAAAGTGGAAATGCAACTGCGAAGTTTGTATCAATTCCCGAAACATATGCGTTTAGTGAATTAATAATAAATATCGTTGTTGTGCTCTGCATGTTCATAAAATATGAGAAAGAACTCAATAAGGTAATCCCTCGAATTCCGAATATGCCACAAATTCCACAATAGTAATTTAGCTTCCTGGACTTACATAAGGACAATCAAATCTGCAATTGACATTTAGTGATCATATGCTGATTTGAATATTCCTGAAGTATTTGGCCGTTCAAAACCTAACGTAAATGTTTGGTATTCGTGGGATGTCCGGAATGAGGTGGATTACCTAGAGGAAGATTATGAGAACTTTTTTATCAATTTTTTATTAATATTCGTATTGAAATTTACAGATGTATTGGATAATATGTTGATGAATGAAGAAATAAACAAATTTCTTTCAGTGTTCTAATGATTACCATTATTTATTATTTACGCCATCCCAAAGTACCACAAAGTGTAAGGAATGATACTTTCAAGAATGAATTTCCAGAATGTGATTTTCGGGACGTAAATCTGTATTGTACTTATTGCCGGAAAACTGTAAGTTTGTCATGCAATATATTACGAAAGCAGACGCTCTTATTGTCAAAATATCTGCTGCGACTTCAAACCAACTTTTCGTGCTCGCCGTGGCCGAGTGATTGAGAATGCACACTTCCGTGAAGGTTTCAAGGGTTCGAATCCCTGCGCTGCGCGGCGATTTTCATTGTTGGGTAAAAGGAAAACTGAAACACAATACCCCACTCTACCCAGATATCTGATATGGGCACCGACTCGACAGGGGAGTAACCGTCCTGGTGTGAGTTATACGGTGTTTGAAAAACCAATGTACAAGATGATATTAATCATGCTTAATTGATTGGAATAAAGCTTTTTCTGGATTTCTTGCACGAGAAGATCTTCCCATGATTAAGAATGTCAACTCTATTTTGCATGGCTATCCTGTTGAGGAACGAAGACCAACCAACCAAATTTGTTGACCAAATTTGTTGGTCAACTCTTTCCATCTGACACGGAGAATTTTAAATTTGCTCCCTGATGTCGTACGACGTAGGAGTGTTTTCGCAATACAAAAGTATTCCTGCCGATTAGAAAAATAAGTGTCCTACTTGAAAACATTAAAAGTACATTATTATTAAATGTAACCAAATACGTTAAACCCTGTTTTACTTTGAAATCTTGTGAAATCTTTTTTGCATGTTTTCTTCATTAGTAGCAAATGCTCGATATTGTAAATATTGAACACTATTGTGATGAATCATTACTTTAGGGTTCAATATTTACAATATCGAACAAGCTCCAACTAACTGAATTCGGCCATTCAGCAGCTCATGTGCAAGACTTGATCGCATGTTGTTTGCACATACATAAATGCAAGTACTGTGCATACGACACTCCGCAATCGCATATATGTAACCTCAAGCCGCATATTTTATGCGCGCATAATTTTATATGCGCGTGCATATATGCATGTGCATATTGGCACAGATTTATTGATAAGAAAGATTTCAGTTCGTAATGTCGAATGTGTGACGGTGTAAAAAAATCGAGTATCATCCCGATACCTTCAACACACCAAAAATTGTCGGGTCGTTAGATAAAGAACCTAAAGGTTTATGATACTTTAGAATCATCCTAATCTTGATGTTCGTTGCTACAGTGTTAAAACTTGTTACTCCTGACCATGTCATGTTTTTCCAGTTCTCCTCACTTCATTCAGCGTGAGCTCTTTTAAATTACATATATTTGTCTCTTTCGAGCCGTTCAGTACTACGGGGTCTAGGCGTTACTCGTCTTGTGAATGTCAAGATACAGTTCAGTTTGTTAGTTCATTTTCATCGGTTTTGAACGGAAGGTCATCGTTGAACAAGCAGCCACTTTTCTGTTAGGTATCCCATTCTATATGAGTATTAATCATACAAATTGAAGGTTTGTGTTTTTGCCACTATTTTGACACAACGACCAGATTGTTTTTACACAATCACCTGAAGCACCACATTTAACTTTCCCGACACTGCTGTATACTTGTTAACTAAGGACGCACATGTGATCTACAGACAGAAACGAATTTGCTAAAGCTCATTCCAGTATCTCTCTCTGTAATTAATGTCTTGCGTAACATTAATGTAATATTAATAATATTATTATCAATATTATGGTAATATTCTTTGGGTAGATATTTAGGGTAATATTGGCTTCGATCCGAGTAAAATGAATAAATATGTGTTCTATCATTCTGCACGCATGTCATACCCTCTGAAGATTCGATTAAACTGAAGAAGCAAGTTTTTCATTAGGAAGCGTATGTACACATTTTAGGTGGGGATGACAAACTTTTTGGCCTGCGAATGGTTTTAGGCTTCACTTGAGGGGGTCCTCCCAAACAAATCATTTTTTGATCCGATTGGTCTGAAATTTGGTCAGTATATGTATTTTTGCGAGACAAACATATTTGAATCGCAAAATTTTTTGATTTAGGCCTTAGTTTTTCCGCAAAATTTGATTTATTAGTATTTGAGTCATTTTTATACATATTTCAAAAGAATAGAAGTCATTGAGTTTTTATGCTAGATCAAATCCAAAGACAGTTTTGGAATCCTTGAAACATTCCTAACAAAAGTAAATTCAGGGATTTTTTATATTTATTTTTTCATTTTTTATATATGTGATATTTTACCAATATATAAAATACACTGAAATTTTTTATATATGAACTATGATAAAAAAAATAGAATGTAAAAATTGAAAAAGTGGCTATGTTGTTTTGTTAGAAATGTTCCAAGGATTCTAAACCTGTCTTTGTTTTCTTCCTAGCATAAAAACTCAATGACTTCTATTCTTTTGAATTTTGAAAATAAGTGACTACAGTATAGGCCAAAAACAAAATTTTTGTTGAAGTGTAATATAATGGAAAATTGATGCAATTGAAAACTGTTTTCATTTTTATTTCAATAATCTTCATGCATAACTTCATATTCACACTGTGATTTACAATAAATTATAATGAAAGAAATAAAAAATTTTTTACTTATATCATAAAAATATGAAATTTTTTATTTTCAGTCTGATTCTTATGAAATTTGACAATAAAAGGTAACTTTTGAAAAGAAACACAATTTCTTCTATAATTTTTTTTGATTCAGGCCTTAGTTTTTGAAAAAATTTGACATATTGGTTTTTAGTCCACTAGCTGGTTTTGATTTTTCAAAAGAATAGAACTCATTGAGTTTTTATTCTAGAACAAAAAAAAAAGTCTGTTTCAGAATCCTTGAAACATATCTAACAAAATTACATTTGCGAATTCTCCATTTCTTCGTTTTCTTTTTATAGGGGGTCAAAATGGAGTCGAAAATTTAGGATTTTGGTCCCCTTATCCTTTATGGTCCCCTCCCTAGGGGGGGATCGATTTTCCGCAGCGCCATAAAATTTTAGGACCGAATAGTCCGTCACCTAAGGGTCCTTTTCTAACAAAAACATGAAAAATGACCACCGGAGAGAAAAGGGGTCTCGGAGGACCCCCTTAATGTAAACTTTACTCACGCACACAATCAATTTAGGCCGCAGTTTGATATTCCACAGAACGTTATGAACTAGAATATCTCTGCTGCATGACGAAGTCATCCAGAAAGCAAGACAAACAAACTAAAGCAAGAGCGGCTTCCTTGAAGTGAAGACTGTGTCGGCCACAAAAGACTAAGCTATGGAGCCGATCTTTGGTAATGTCGAAACATGATAGTGATGATGTCTGCATGGACTAGCCATAATTATCACACGTTACAGTTTTTGTTGGTGAGAAAAGACGACCGCTGTTGTGGTGCAACTTTTCACGGTGCGACGAAAACGTGTGGTTCATGAACTGGCTGTATTCGTAATTCGAACCCATAAGTACGCCTCTCGGTTAATTTTTTTTTGTAGAGCGCGTACTGGAGTCGACTTGAAGGAAATAATATTTCACCTTGGAATGCACCTCCGATTTCCTCATTGTGGTTCCCGTATTGTTTTCCCAGGGATATTCGAGTCCGGTTTATCGGTCTAACAACTTGTTTCTAAATTCCGAGAGCGTAGAAGCCAATAACGCTCATATCTACTTTATTTCATGTATTCCTTCTACTTTTCAGTTTTTATTTTGACATCATACCAAAGCACTTCCTGCAGAGCACCAAGACACCGTGAAGAATTATTTTTTTTAAGGACTTGCCAGTACGAGGTACAATGCGAGCCACACCAGCTACTTTCGAACAAGTACCGTCTTCATTATTATGCAGCAAACTAAAGAACTCAAGAAACTGCATCGAATGTGAAAGAAAATATGGACATTTACTCGACGAAACACCGGCATGTCCCTCTTGGATTGTATTCAACTGTTGCTGGGAAGGAGATCATTGCCTTACCCTCTTACGAGTCGCACACTTCACACTTAACTAATAGCTGCAAAGATCGTGTGTGGCACATGCGGCTAATTCAATGCTGCTGTCTGGAAGTCAGGAGCTGACATGTGTTCTACTCTTAAAGCCCATTTACAGCCAACTAGTGATGCTTAATTGCAACGATAAATTGACAGAATATATCCGTGTTTGGTAAATTATCCTTTAAAAAGTATGCTGTGTTCTCAGAAATCGAAGTGCATAAAACTCATTTCGAGCGATTCGTTCCCTAGAGGAAATATCGGGTTAGGTGGAGAGATGGATTATTTAGCGATTGCTTTAAGCGGCTGGATTTTTATTGAATTTGTTGAGCAAATACTGTCACGAGCAAAATTTAACATTTCATTTATTCAATATAATTACAAAGTTTTTAGCACTCCATACATCAGGCGATTCTTTAGCAAAATATTGTTAAAATATTTCAGTTCTCAGCGATTCGAAGTCTTTCGTAAAAAATTTCGTAGCATAAATTTTATGCTAAATTTCATTTCTGTAGAACCTAACTGCTAATTTAAGTTATCGGATGTTGTTCGCTAACGTAGGGAGTAGAACAACCAAGTGCGAAATAAGTATGTGAGCGCCATAAAATTACCTCGCATAATATGAATGTTAGCTTTAATAACAATTTTTGTGCACTGGTGACACATTATGCTGCTTTCGCTTAGCAATGAAAAACAGCGTTCATGCAGATCGCACGTAGGCATTTATGTTTCCTCTTTACTCGTGAGAACGTTCACAGTTCGTATATCAACAAAGATCTATGTTAATTTTTCTCTCTTAAGACAGAACTTAAAATATCAAAGATTAATTCTTTCACAAAGAGTACTCGTTTTAAGTTCATAGTGTGTGATTTCTGCCCTGGCCGAACAAAGCCTTTTATTCTCGCAGGCGGTGAAGTTTTGACGTGTGTCCGATCTCAGAATGTGGCAAAAACAAGACTAATTTATATAAAGACTCTCAGTCAAGAAAATTGTTCGTGAGCTGCACGGTGATAACGTAATGTACATGCCGTGGGTGGAAGCTTTACATTCTAAAACGACGAGAGACGAGAGTAATAAAAAAGGTAATCCTATCATAATCGCGAATGTTGAATACGATTAGGCACCAGAAATTTTCTCACAAAAACTAGCACCGTTAATTCATTCTTAGAACATTAGCCTTATTTATTGTAGATTCTCATACGCTGTACCAAACAATAATTAACACGTTGACTGAGACGTGGGTCACCGGTGGTCACTGAGGGAATTTTATTTTCCGGTTACGTACCATGAGTCATGAACTCAATTTTCATTAATGCTAAATCAAAATTAAATAGAGGTACGATCCAGTTAATGTATAGCTATTTTCACCATTGGGGACAAGTGACTTTAAATTTGAGTAGAATATTAATCTCCAGTTTTACCATCCGCAGTCAGTGTTAAAATTTCTTTTTTTTACGGCTCTGGAACTTCTACAACTATTGCATGCTATCGCTGAAGTTATAGAACTATTTCATTTTACCGTTACAGAGCTAAACGTCAGAGCTGGAAAAAAGATTTCGAAAAGAAAATTTTGAATGTGGAGGTTGATATTGGTTCTTGTAACACACGGAGGTAGCGACTAGAGAAAATAGAGATTTTATTAATTTCTATGAGTAGCTTCTTCCTAATCCTCAATAAATAAATAAAAAGCCGAAATTTGTTAAAAAATTGTTAATAGTATATTCAACTTTTCAATCGAACTGGATAAGTTTGATTTTGTTCGCGAAACGAATAAGTTCAGCTATCTTCACTTATGTACTTAGCGCTAGAATACCAGTTTGATAATCGCTTGTTTCTCTAAAACAGTACATATACAACTTATGATTTGGATATGAGCATCTTTAGTGGAAAACTTCGCAAATCAATTTTACCAATGATTTTACCCCAAACACGGAATTTAACGTTTTTATTACATCATTGATGTTTTTTTAGGGATCTATAAACGCTGAATAGAGAGAGCGAACCTCACTCACTGAACAAGGGCGGACTCAGTCGTCATGCCTTGCAGCGCTCTGACTAACTTGTCACGGAGAGACACTCCTGATCAAAAGTTTAAGACCCCTTAAAAATTTAGAAATAGGCCAACTTTTCAGTTATAAATAATTAAATGCATTTAACTAGGGATCGGCAATTACTAAAGGTAAAAGGTGAGAAAGACAAAAAATAAAAATTGTAATAATTTATTAAGAAATCAACACTTTTATTAAATAATGACTTTTTCAGTTGATCAAAATGATAAAACCACATACAAAAATCATAGGAAATCTTTCTTCAACGACGTTGAGGTGAGCAACCATTAAACTTAGTAATGAGTGCTCCCTCCATTCTTGTTCATAACCTCAAAAATTCTTCGTGGCTTACTTGAAACGAGGGTTTCCATGAGGGCTCGAGGAATGTCGTCCCAGCTCCTGAAGATGGCTGCACAAAGTTCGTTTACTGAAGCAAATTGTTTACCATGTCCATAACCATCTCTCGCTATTCACCCCCAAATATTTTCTATTGGGTTTAAGTCCGGCAAACATGCTGGATGACGCAAAACAGTTAACCTATTTTCTTGAAAGAAAGTCGCAGTCTAACGGGCGGTGTGGACTGCTGCATTATCCTGCTAAAAATCCATCCATCACCGCACAGACGAGGACCCTCTGCTAACCAAGAGGATCTTTGCAGCATTCCGACGTAACCAGCAGCTGTTTGACGACCCTGCACCTCCTGAGGCTCCATGGTTCCTCTGTAGGAAAATGCGCCCCATACCATAACGGAGCCTCCATCACTATGGCTAGTGGAAAACATTTCAGGAGGGATTTCTTTGTCATGCCAGTACCGTTGGAAGCCATCAGGGCCATCCATACTGAATTTTTCTCATCAGAAAACAAAACTTGAGACCACTTCTCAACGTCCGATGTTTAGTGCTCACGAGCAAACTGTAAATGAAGTAATGAAGGCATCTACGGATGCTTTATTTCCAATCAAGCCTGATACACATCACCTTGTACATTGGATTTTCAAATGCCTTATAACTAACGCCAGGACGCCATGACGCTTTCCCCCGGTCAAGACCGGTACCCATTTCAGACACCTGGGTGGAGTGGGGTATTGTGCTTGGAATTTTTCTCCTATACCCAACAGAGAAAATCGCCACTGCCTGCGCCGAGATTCGATCCCGGGTCCTTGCCGCACGGCGGCAGAACCTATACCACATGGCTATGGCGGCACTTTGTGGGCCATAACGGGCCACTTTGTGACGTTGAAGCAACCAAGGGCCTTGAAGACGCTTTTTGTTATTCATGCCGTTTTGTCGTAAGACCCGCCTGATCGTTACTGCACTGCAATCAGCATCTGTGAGGGCCTTAATTAATTTGCTTGGAAAACCGTCCTCTGTCTTGAGAAACCACTCGTTTTATTCTCCTACCCAATGCAGGTGAAATTTTTATCGGTCTACCACTAGATTTTGCTGTACCGTAATTCTGTGGGTCCTTTAGGAAGTGGCAAATTACAGTTTTACTGCGGTGAATCTCAGCTGCGATTGCGTGTTGCAGCAAGCCTTGCTTATGCAGTTCTACAATTCGACCACGTTCAAATTCGGAAAGTTTGCTTGCTTTGGGCATGGTGAAACCGTTTCGCTATCAGTGCCAATCTGTAACTAATCTAAAATGCCAGAAATTACCCTTAAACTAAACTTTTTTACACTGGTCTTATAATTATGATCAACTGAAAAAGTCATTATTCATTAGAAGTGCTAATTTCTCAATAAATTGTTACAATTGTTATTTTTTGTCTTTCTCACCTTTTACCTTTAGTAATTATCGATCCCTAATTGAATACATTGAATTATTTATCACTAAAAAGTTGGCATCTTTCTAAATTTTCAAGTGGTCCGTGAGTCATGAAGCGTATGACAATTGTTGTAGTGCATACGTTCTTTTTTAGACTGCTTCGTTTTTATAGATTACGTTGCTGCATAGACTGCATAAATTTATGGATTGCATTATTATAAAACTGCATCAATTTTAGCTTGGATTTTTATGAAAACTACGCCATTATATTACATTATTACGTAGAGTGCATCATTATGTAAACTGCATCATTATATAGATTGCATTAACATTTAATCTGCATCATTATATTGAATACTACACAAACCATGGAATGAAATTTCCTAGAAGGAGGCTGCACAGCAGCACCAACACTGCAAAAGCGGGCAGCCAAGAAGCCAAGTCGTGCTCGCTTGTGTCTGTTATCAGCGTGGGCTACTACGATGCTGGAATTCTGCTCAGTAGAGACTAATGTGTTGCACTTTACGTCCGATTACGAATAATTGTACATGTAGTAGGTTATTAAACGTCATTTATCCATGTGGTAGCGTGCACTAACGGCTTTAGAATAACCATAACGATGCGATTCGCATTGAAGACTGCTGCAAATTCAAAATGAAGTCATGTATACCTGACCCAGCATAAATCACTTCATTATTAATAAAATAAGTTCGATAGTAATTATCTAGAGAGATTGGAGCTTCATATTAGAAATTAGGTAACTCCATTATACTTTATATTTACCTAAAACCGTCTGGCACTTTTTATGAAAGAGTTTGTTATGGGAACAAAATTAGATCTCCTACGCGGTCATAATTGGAATCGAAATATCTTCATGAGCAATACAATTCCTTCTCACACCATCTTCCGTTCTATTGTGTACATACTAACATTTACTTCAATGGAAACATTAATTGACGGGCTATAGGTTGTTATTCCCACCTCAGAAACAATCATTCATCCCGAATACAAAATAGGATCCTAACTCATTTGATACATGGCTAATATAGTCATTCCCACTTAACGTATTCGTGAATTTCAGTTTTTACTAAGTGAAATCATATCAAAACTAATGGAACCGCTGTGCCTGCTCGGCTGCCCCAAAATCGTCCACACATGTTGCGTTTGTGAGGCCAGATACTTTGTTTATCTCGGTGGGTCGTAGCGTCTTTGTTGCTTGCATTCGAACACTGCTCAAAGCAGCTCGAAAGGCAATTTGCATGTCTAATGTATCAAACACTATGAAAAATACAAGAAAATTACGCTGCAAATGAATCTACCAATATTTGTTAACAACACGAAATTAAGGCCAATGTGCCCTGAGTGGCCAACTTGAGCAGCCAATTTGAGAGTTCTTTTTTCTCAGAAAAGTATATGTACGAGCCTCGAACTTTATTTTTAGCTAAATATGACTCGTATTTTGACTGTGTTTAATTAAGTTCAACTACATAATTGCATTTTGTTACGCTGCCGTACTGACTGGCATGGTTGTGAGTGTGGGCCCAGACCGCCTGGCTCGGCAGCTCCGGCCACCGACTCTAATTTGAACGGCCTGGGCCCCTCCGTCCACCTCAAAACTGCGCTGAAGAGAATGGTTCTCAGGCCCTCTCTCTCTAAGTAAACTACCGTACTTCTTTCTTGCAACGTCAACTTGGAGGTTCAGGCAGCGTTATCTAGAAAATAAATGTTCGGCGGTAAACTGCGTCTCAACGATGTCTTCCTTAACTTAGCCAAGTAAGAAAGCTTCAGCTCAAAGAACATTCGAGTACGAATTTTAAGCGGGCGAAAAGATTCATTCCGCTTTAAAATACCTCATCCGGAAATTTTTAGGTTATAACCGAATACATAAAGTTATCAAACGCTGCTCCTGGTGAAGATGAGAGGTGTTAAAGAACTGTGCAACACGTGACAACCGTCAGCTGAGGACTGTACAACACACCCGTCAGCTGATGATCTGTACAACACAACCGTCAGTTGAGGAGCTGTACAACACAACCGTCAGTTGGGGAGCTGTGCAACACAGCCGTCAGTTGAGGAGCTGTACAACACACCCGTCAGTTGAGGAGCTGTGCAACACAGCCGTCAGTTGGGGAGCTGTACAACACAGCCGTCAGCTGATGATCTGTACAACACAACCGTCAGTTGGGGAGCTGTGCAACACAGCCGTCAGTTGAGGAGCTGTACAACACACCCGTCAGCTGATGATCTGTACAACACAACCGTCAGTTCAGGAGCTGTACAACACAACCGTCAGTTGGGGAGCTGTGCAACACAGCCGTCAGTTGAGGAGCTGTACAACACACCCGTCAGTTGAGGAGCTGTGCAACACAGCCGTCAGTTGGGGAGCTGTACAACACAGCCGTCAGCTGATGATCTGTACAACACAACCGTCAGTTGGGGAGCTGTGCAACACAGCCGTCAGTTGAGGAGCTGTACAACACAGCCGTCAGCTGATGATCTGTTCAACACAACCGTCAGTTGAGGAGCTGTACAACACAGCCGTCAGCTGATGATCTGTTTAACACAACCGTCAGTTGAGGACTGTACAACACACCCGTCAGCTGATGATCTGTACAACACAACCGTCATTTGAGGAGCTGTACAACACACCCGTCAGTTGAGGAGCTGTGCAACACAACCGTCAGTTAAGGAGCTGTACAACACACCCGTCAGCTGATGATCTGTACAACACAACCGTCAGTTGAGGAGCTGTACAACACACCCGTCAGTTGGGGAGTTGTGCAACACAGCCGTCAGTTGAGGAGCTGTACAACACTACCGTCAGTTGAGGAGCTGTACAACCCAACCGTCAGTTCAGGAGCTGTGCAACACAACCGTCAGCAACACTTCGCTGAGTGCCCGGCGCCTCCCTGTGCTGCACAGGCCGCAGAGCGACTCGTCTCTTCTCAACTTTGAGGCTCTTTTAAGTTGTCTTTGTGAACGAGGCTGCGACTCACTACCGTTGTACAGATACTTCTTCCTATACTAGCAATGGCATTCTTTGAAATCATACATTCATTAGCGAAATAATCATACAATATAAAATGTCAATCGAGGTAACAGTAAGGAATTGGTTGTTTTCTTACTCATTGACGTTTAAGAATTTAAAAAATTCGTATATGTTGATAAACCTCTTATTTGTCAGGTCAAGCTGAATAAGGTTTCCGCACTCCTCAACTGACCCAGTGTTAGGTCAAAAGTCTCAATCCTGATGAATAAAATTCTGCGTGCAATTCTTAAAGTACAATATAATAACCATGTACCTGAAGTTCACACATCCAGCATGTACAAAGCATTAGAATTCCTTCAATTTGACGATATATACAGATTTTTTTATTAAAACTAGCTCGTAGGTTCCTTTTTAACGATGACATATCTTTTAATAAGTATTTGTTACCGCTTGTCCCAACGAATAATTATGAGCTAAGGAACTATAGATTCAGACTACCCTATGTACGACTTAACGTGGAAAAATGTGGAACAATTTACCAAATGGTTCAAATGTTAAATACGTTGGATGCTGAATGGCTAATGCCGATGCCTGGGTACCGCTTTAAAAATGCATTTAAGAAATCAGCGGTTGCGCTATATTAGTCTCGCTTCCTATTCTAAAACTTTTAAATTTTACTTTTCTTTATGTGTGAGCGAGCGCAGTGATTTAATTAGCCATAAATCTGTGTCAGTTCCAGCAATGGTTAAGCACTTGTTCTTAAGCGTGTGAGGGTTGCTGGAACTTTTTATTATCCCCTTATGTCTTATCATGTCAGTTTTATAGTGTTTTTCTCTTTTTCTTGTATTGTTGCAATTTTAATCTGGACCTTTGTTGTTAAGTTTTGCATTTTGTCCAGTACTCTAGTCACTCGTGCATTTCTTCTAGTCATTATGATAGCTTGTGACCGGGTTTATGACATTTTTATTGTTTTGTCACTGCGATTGTCATTTTAGCGGTTTCATTATTTTCGGCGATTATCCCTTGTTCTATTAGGCCCAAGAATGTGAATGAGCTTGAAGTGACCCTTGTCACCTTTTAAGAGTACCTGTATTGTATAATAAAGAAGTCCGCGTTTGCGCATTATTAGGTACGCTTCCCTTTTTAATACTTTTAATTTTTACTTTTCTCTGTGTATTCTTGACAATTCTACTCTTTCATATTCCCTTGTCACTTGATATTTTCCTATTTTATTTTCCTTTTCTATGTTACCCTCTAATGTGTTTTCCTCTTGTTACTGTATCTTTTCTCTGTTAGCTCGACTCGCTGGAACTCTTATTTTGGATGTTTAATAGTGTAGTTTTAAATTTTAGCAGTTGGTTGTACGATTTTCCCCTTGTTTTTATTAGGCCCAATAAGCGAATGAGCTTGACGTGGCCCTTGTCACCTTTTTAGATTACCTGTATTGTAATTTTAAACGTGACCTTGTGACAATAAATTCTATGGAGTTTCTATGGAGTTTCAACCGCATCTACGGTTAGAACAAAACAAAAATCCACGGTTTTCACTCCTAATATTTCACTTCATTACGCACCAACGAATGCCTCTATTAGAGCAGCTCCTACAAATCCGTTCTTCTTTCACTTTGTTGGAACTCTTCTGTGTACAGACGCTGCTCTGCCAAAGAATAAAGCCTAAATCTATGCACCAGTAGTGGTATTATTGAGGCACAAAAATATAGACTCTTTGCATTCATAGTAACACATCGGCAGTTAGAGCATAAAGCTTAAATTTAAAATTTATAATTCATAGAAGTAAATGCCCATAAAAACAAAATATTTACCAATAGACAATGTTTGCTAAGATGACCTCACACTTTCAGAATGCAATTTGTGGTCCAGAGCTGTTTCATCTCAGCATTTGTAGGTGATGATAAAGTGCTAATTTTTTTCCATTTCAGAATTAATATTTTTCACCTTCGAGTCGAGAAAAGGTATTTTCATCACCGTAAGCAAAATGTTTGTATACTATGAAGCTTCGAGAGCCCCTTTGCACGTGTGCGTGCATTCGAATATTTGCGTAACATTAACTGTGACTAGAGACATAAGATATTTATAACTTAGCAGCATTTACGTTTCCTGCTGATAGCAGTCAATTCTTCTGCTAGCTGCTCCTCTAACTCAGTAGCGGTTACTTTCGCCGTTACTGTAAGAAGAAATTTTTTCGAATGCTGTGATAACTCAATAGTTATTTCTTCTCCTGTTACTTTAACTCATTGGCAGTTACTGTCAATGAGAAGTAGAAAATGTAAGTGCTACTGTAGCTTAGTAGCAGTTTATGCATCTGCTACTGTAGCTGAGTAGCAGTTAATGTAACTCAAAAGTAGTTGCTTCTGCAGCTATAGTACCTGAATAGAGGTAACTGTTACTGAAATACAGTTAATGTGCCTGCTATAGTAGCTCAGAAGCAGTCAATGCAACTCAACATCAGTTCCTACTGCAGCTGCAGCAGCTGAGGAGCAGGTGGAGTGTGGCGGAGCGCTATCAGCGCCCGGTGCAGGAAGCATGTAGGCCGGGTGGTGGCGTGCGAGTTGCGGCGCGACTTGTGCGCGCAACTTGGCTACCTGAGTTGCGTCGCGCGGTATTGATTCCCAGCGCGGCAAGGTGGTGACTCCTGCTGCACTGCTGCACTGTCTGCACTGCTGCACTGTCTGCACTGTCTGCACTGTCTGCACTGCTGCACTGTCTGCACTGTCTGCACTGCTGTACTGCCTGCACTGCTGCACTGCTGCACTGTCTGCACTGCCTGCACTGTCTGCACTGCTGCACTGCTGGACTGCCTGCACTGTCTGCACTGTCTGCACTGCTGCACTGCTGCACTGCTGCACTGTCTGCACTGTCTGCACTGCTGTACTGCCTGCACTGCTGCACTGTCTGCACTGCTGCACTGTCTGCACTGCTGCACTGCTGCACTGCTGCACTGCTGCACTGTCTGCACTGTCTGCACTGCTGCACTGCAGCACTGCTGCACTGTCTGCACTGCTGCACTGCTGCACTGTCAGCACTGTCTGCACTGGATGCACTGTATGCACTGCTGCACTGCCTGCACTGCTGCACTGCCTGCACTGCTGCACTGTCTGCACTGCCTGCACTGCCTGCACTGCTGCACTGTCTGCACTGTCTGCACTGCTGTACTGCCTGCACTGCTGCACTGCTGCACTGTCTGCACTGCCTGCACTGTCTGCACTGCTGCACTGCTGGACTGCCTGCACTGTCTGCACTGTCTGCACTGCTGCACTGCTGCACTGCTGCACTGTCTGCACTGTCTGCACTGCTGTACTGCCTGCACTGCTGCACTGCTGCACTGTCTGCACTGCCTGCACTGTCTGCACTGCTGCACTGCTGGACTGTCTGCACTGTCTGCACTGTCTGCACTGCTGCACTGCTGCACTGCTGCACTGTCTGCACTGTCTGCACTGCTGCACTTCTGCACTGCCTGCACTGTCTGCAATGCTGCACTGCCTGCACTGCTGCACTGTCTGCACTGTCTGCACTGTCTGCACTGCTGCACTGCATGCACTGTCTGCACTGCCTGCACTGTCTGCACTGCCTGCACTGCTGCACTGTCTGCACTGCCTGCACTGCTGCACTGCATGCACTGCTGCACTGTCTGCACTGATGCACTGCTGCACTGCTGTACTGTCTGCACTGCTGCACTGCCTGCTCTGCTGCACTGTCTGCACCGTCTGCACTGTCTGCACTGCTGCAGTGCCAGCACTGCTGCACTGCTGCACTGTCGGTACTGCTGCACTGCCTGCACTGCTGCACTGTTTGCACTGTCTGCACTGTCTGCACTGCTGCACTGTTTGCACTGTCTGCACTGCTGCACTGTCTGCACTGTCCACACTGTTTGCACTGCTGCACTGCTGCACTGTCTGCACTGCTGCACTGCTGCACTGTCAGCACTGTCTGCACTGGATGCACTGTATGCACTGCTGCACTGCCTGCACTGCTGCTCTGCCTGCACTGCTGCACTGTCTGCACTGCCTGCACTGCCTGCACTGCCTGCACTGCCTGCACTGCCTGCACTGCCTGCACTGCCTGCACTGCCTGCACTGCCTGCCCTACTGCACTGCCTGTACTACTTGCACTGCCTGCACTGCCTGCACTGCTTGCACTGCTGCACTGCCTGTACTGCTTGCCCTGCCTGCTCTGCCTGCACTGCCAGCACTGCCTGCACTGCCTGCACTGCCTACAATGCCTGCACTGCTTGCACTGCTGCCCTGCCTGCACTGCCTTCACTACCTGTACTGCCTGCACTGCTGCACTGCTTTACTGCTGCACTGCTGCACCGCCTGCACCACCTGCACCGCCTGCACCGCCTGCACCACCTGCCCCGTCAGTACCCCCTACACCGCCGGCACCACCTACACCGCCTACACCTCTTACACCGCCTGCACCGCACGCACCGCCTGCACCACCTGCCCCGCCTGTACCACCTACATCGCCTGTACCACCTACACCGCCTGCACTGCCTGCACCGCCTGCACCGCCTGTACCACCTACACCGCCTGCACCGCCTGCACCACCTGCCCCGCCTGTACCACCTACACCGCCTGCACCACCTACACCGCTTGCACCGCACGCACCGCCTGCACCGCCTGCCCCGCCTGTACCACCTACACCGCCCGCACCACCTGCACCGCCTGCACCACTTACACCGCCTGCACCACCTACACCGCCTGCACCACCTACACTGCCTGCATTGTGAGCACCGCCTGCACCGCCTGCCCTGCCTGTACCACCTACACCGCCTGCACCACCTACACCGCCTGCACCACCTACACCGCCTGCACCGCGAGCACCGCCTGCACCACCTGCCCCGCCTGTACCACCTACACCGCCTGCACCACCTTCACCGTTTGCACCGCGAGCACCGCCTGCACCACCTACATTACGTACACCATCTGTACCAATTTCACCACCTGCACCGCCTGCACCACCTTCACCACGTACACCATCTGTACCAACTACACCACATGCACCACCTACACCGCCTACACCGCCTGCATCACCTGCACCACCTGCTCCGCCTGCACCACCTGCACCGCCTACACCCAGCAGCCCGCTGCTGCACAACACAGCCCGCCAGACCGCGACTACCCTCACCTACTTGCATGAGGGGTGCTGCCTGGAAATCACCGCCTCGCTGTGCGCTGCATTTTCCCTTCACTTCTCTCCCTCGTTTGGAGACGAGCTGCACCAACATACTGTGGGGGCATAATAATACAACACGATTAAATCGCCAGATTCCATATTTCTAAACTACACACAACTACGACAATTGGACTATATATAAACAATGGTATATGATAGTTAATAATATATCTTAAACCAACGCATATTTAATAGAAGAAAAATAGGAACATGTATAATAAATACGTGAACAAACGTTTACTACGCACTTCAAGATATACAGTATATACATAAATACTTTGTTGCACAGCCGTTTTTTTTAATTTAGGCTTCGAGATGTTTCGAGTAGTTCACTACCAGCCTCTCACAGGCTGCAGGTGTAATCTTATTCGATTCTTCGATGAAAATTTATTTGAATTCAGTGATTTTATTGAGACCTCTATTCTGAATCTCTAATTTCAATTTCCTCCACAAGTTTTCGATATGATTCATGACCGGAGATTGACTTGGCCATTCTAAAATGTTCATCTTCTTCATCCTTAAACTATTCCTTGGCTTCGTAAGCAGTATGATTTGGATCGTTGTCTTGTTGGAAGGAGCATATACGTTTAAATTTTACGAAACGAGCTGAAAGTACGAGTAGGAGTTGTTCTTCCAATATTTAACGATATTTCCTGTCATTCATGGTTCCTTCAATGATGTGAAGTTTACCTACTCATGATGAGCCGAAACATCCCCACACCATGATTGAGCCACCTCCAAACTTAACAGTGGGTAAGGTGCACTCGGGTTTATACTCTCCGTTTTGTTGTCTGCAAACATGGTTTGTCCGGTTTCTACTTCAGCCTGGCTTTAACGTGACGTTTCTAGAGATGAGGTATCCTACGATGTGAGCGGGAGCGAAGACCTTCACGGCGTAGTGCCCTGCTGATTGTGTGTTTGCTGGCTTCGATCTCATGTGACTTGAGATCATCCTTCAATTCTTCACGAAGAGTTTAAGGTCTCTGCACTACTATTCGGACCAATTTTCGAACAGCACGGTCGTTAATCTTCCGTAGGCGGCCAGTTCGAGGCTTGCTGAGAGTCGTATTCCGGCATTTCCACTTACGTATTATGGTTCCAACCGAGGCTATATGAACACACAGTTGTGCACATATCTTCCGATATCCCAAACCTTCATTATGGAGCTCCACAATACGTTCGCGAAGGTCTTGGATGATATCCTTATTCCTATCAATGCTTACGATTTTTCAGAACGAGAGCAACTGTACCAAATGATCGACACGTTATTGGAGATGAATGCTTTCAAAAGTTTGATTACCAAATAGTAGAATGTATTAGAACATTCTGGAATAATCCTATAATTATTTTCATGTATAATATCGAGACAAAAGTCGAGTATTGTTAACTTTTGTTCCCTTACTTATTAAACATATTCCTACAGATTTTTTATACCAGGTATTTGTAGGTTTTGCATACATTTTTAACCTTTTTATACTATTGTTTCTATACAATCAAATTTCCCTAATTGTACGTGGTTTAGAAATGTGGAATCTGGTATAAATAACGTGTTGT
The DNA here is from genome assembly GCA_030386875.1 of Morinoia aosen. Lineage (NCBI taxonomy): Eukaryota > Metazoa > Arthropoda > Malacostraca > Amphipoda > Talitridae > Morinoia > Morinoia aosen. The sequence goes on along the minus strand of CM059572.1, from coordinate 77,775,626 downwards.
ATTATTTTGCCACTCACTGTACCTGCCGTTGCTTTATTTCTCATACTCGCAGTTTGCATCAGGTAGACTTGTTCCCTACCAAGAGACTGAGAGCATTGCCAACTTACCACTAAGTCCGTCGGTCTACGCTCACCTTCATGCGAGTCTACGTGTTTCATTATCAGGTTAAGTGACGTAAACAAATGGGTGAATAATCTACAAAAGCAAACATTTTATTGACGTTATAAAATTCTGTCTTCTCTTGCATTTAGCTGAGGTTTTTTGTTTCATTCTATGGATCTAAGCAAAAAACAATGCCTACGGCATGAAAGTATATTCTTGCATTAAGAAGGAAGCTCTTCCTTTAGCGAAAATTCGTAAATTGCGTGCAAAAATGACTAAAAAACCTACTGGTGAACACAGTTTACCGATCACTTGTTATGTAAAGATAGAAGTCTTTCATATTGAAGAGTCTGAGGCCGAGATACGTGCTTTGTGCCAGATTTCACGCCCTTCCGAATGAGTTTGAGTGGTCAAGTGCCCGTAAGAGGACGCATTTGCGGAATTGAGCATTGGGCCTTTGTTGAAGGAATTGCTTTGGAAGCTTTAGGATGCGTGTATACGATCAGCAGCAACTCTAGAAGAGCTCGATTATACGATTTCCTGGCGCGCTCCTTTACAGAGACGTTTTAAATAGTCACCCTTTGTGTCAATACGCGAAATAAATCATAGCAACGGTAGATTGTTGCGAATTCTTGATATTATCGGGCATAATAGAAAACCTTTTGAGTGTGATGTACATTCAGGGCCTACTCACGTGGCTTGTGTTAGGCGGGGTTTTCTGATTTCTTCTTCGTGGTCTGCAGAGCAGCCAATAAGCTGCCTCACCATTCGAGCGCCTAGCATTTACTAACGCTATCTCTATTGTAGTAACTTCAAAATATCCAAAAGCACCAATTCTATCTAATATTTACACAGTAATTTATATTTTGCACGATTTTCTCAGGAAAGTAACTGCGCTCAAAGTATTCAGTGGCGGTTTAAGGCGCCTCACATGAGATGCTGAGGAGGACAAGCAGATGTTTCCGTAGTCAGATCACGCCGCCCAGCCTCTGCTCAGCGCCTCATCCAGCTTAGCTCGGCGCGTGGTGCGCTGTTGCTGAGGCTGGTGCGTCGCGTGGTGCGTGATGCGCTGTAGCTGAGGCTGGTGCGTCACGTGGTGCATGGTGCGATGTAGCTGAGGCTGGTGCGTCACGTGGTGCATGGTGCGCTGTAGCTGAGGCTGGTGCGTCACGTGGTGCATGGTGCGATGTAGCTGAGGCTGATGCGTCGCGAGGTGCGTGGTGCGCTGTAGCTGAGGCTGGTGCGTCGCGTGGTGCGTAGTGCGCTGTAGCTGAGGCTGGTGCGTCGCATGGTGCGTGGCGCGCTGTAGCTGAGGCTGGTGCGTCGCGTGGTGCGTGATGCTCGATAGCTGAGGCTGGTGCGTCGCGTGGTGCGTGGTGCGCTGTAGCTGAGGCTGGTACGTCGCGTGGTGCGTGATGCTCTGTAGCTGAGGCTGGTGCGTCGCGTGGTGCGTGGTGCGCTGTAGCTGAGGCTGGTGCGTCGCGTGGTGCGTGATGCGCTGTAGCTGAGGCTGGTGCGCCGCGTGGTGCGTGATGCGCTGTAGCTGAGGCAGTGCTGCAAGTGGGGCTGGTGCGCCTCCGTGTGTGTTGCACAGCTGCAACTTTGTTTGCATTCCTGCAGTGTTTGCCTCTCTGACAAACTTGACGATGCGCAGATGAAGTGCACTTGAATAGTTCTGTGTGTTTTTGTTTTGTCTTAGCTGGCGTTGTAGAACTGGTCTAAGGAAGGGGACGGGTTGAGGCGCGATGCTGCGCTGTCGAGGGAGCCGCGCTAGGGCGGGTGTTGCGCTGCTGAGTGGGAAGACCCCTCACCTCGCGTCTTGTTATGGCATGAAAATTGCCAAAATCAAGGCCTATCGTGTTATGGGTAGCAAGGTGGGAAGAGTGACGCTACTATGGAGCGTCTCGGAACCGATTCTCTGAAGGAATCTCTTAAGCAGGAGTGGCCAATTACGAAAGAATAACTTTGGGGTCTATATAGAAATCTTCCGACGGAGACTTGACGAGGTAATTCCGGCTGAGACAGAACTGATTCGAAAAATAATGCCTCCAATTCTATCATTTTTATTGAATATGTTCACTGCTTCTTATGACCTATATGTTTTCAGTGAACATCACTGGATTTTGTAAAATATAGACTTTTACATCTACTGTAACTCCGGTGGATGGACAGGAGGAAGGGCAGCAAACTGGACTGGAGTGGACAGCAAGCTACTCAGCGAGCCGCTCTGCTGCTCCTGCACCACGCAGGCTGCGAGAGGCGCTGCGCTCAAACCTTCATTAAATGAATATATACAAAAAAAGGCACAAGTAAAGTGTAAGTGAGAATAGAGTCAGTTCATTGAGTGGCGACCTCGTCGAGTTGCTCAGGAGAGCGAAAATAGATCAGTTGCATGTGAATACCACGTCTGTCGTGTGCATGTATGTTATTACTGGATGTACTAATTAGGCGTTCAGTTTTTTTTAATAGCTTCCAATTTTCTCTCTTGTTATTTTTTGAAAAATGATTCCTTTTTCAATAGAGAACTAACGAAGAATACCATTAAAATATTCAGATTGAAGGCTAATGAAGATAAGCCACATTTTAATTGATTCCTTTATTCGTGGCCAATGTTCCACTGACTTGTTGGTGCCGGATCAATACTGAGCGAAAACTCCCTCTACATAACAATTTGAGCATTTTGAACGAACCAGAATGTCAGCAAACTTCGTTTGAAAGCCCAACTTTACCGTCACATAGGAGGTGCTGGGTTGCTACCGCTCAAAATCAAGATATTTGATCAATGGATGCTATCCTACATGAAATATTTAACACATATTACTGTGTTGCAGCGCACGTGGGCCAGAGCGCCACACGAAGAGTTCCATTTGACGAGCGACGCACCAGATTGTGTTCAACTTTTATTGTTGGATCAGACATCGACGCTGGCGGTTGCCATTCTCTTACTCTTGGCTGCAGGTAATAACCGTTTGGAATTTGTTAAAGGAGTGCAGAGGTAAATAACTGAATGATCAGCATATATGCATGACGAGTTGATTCATAAATCAGAGGAGGCGCATTTCTATAGAACCTTCTACAACAGCCAGCTCGTTTTCAACAAGCGTGTCAATGACGAACAGTCAACATCCAATGAAGGCTGGACAACTGAAGAGTGATCAACTGCGCTTTACTTTATTGAACTGTGCGGCGAATGTTGCCTCTAAATATTGCAAGCGGCAGAGATGGAGAACATGCGTACCTTGCTCTAATCAACTAGTGAGCTGCAGCAATACTGACTATTTCGGCTCTGAGTGCAGCAGTATCGCCTACAGCAGCTGTGAGTGCAGCAGTATCGCCTACAGCAGCTGTGAGTGCAGCAGTATCGTCTACAGCAGCTGTGAGTGCAGCAGTATAGCCTACAGAAGCTGTGAGTGCCGCAGTATCGTCTACAGCAGCTGTGAGTGCAGCAGTATCGCCTACAGCAGCTGTGAGTGCAGCAGTATCGCCTACAGCAGCTGTGAGTGCAGCAGTATCGTCTACAGCAGCTGTGAGTGCAGCAGTATCGCCTACAGCAGCTGTGAGTGTAGCAGTATCGCTTACAGCAGCTGTGAGTGCAGCAGTATCGCCTACAGCAGCTCTGAGTGCAGCAGTATCACCTACAGCAGCTGTGAGTGTAGCAATACCGCCTACAGCAGCTGTGAGTGTAGCAATACCGCCTACAGCAGCTGTGAGTGTAGCAATACCGCCTACAGCAGCTGTGAGTGCAGCAGTATCGCTTACAGCAGCTGTGAGTGTAGCAATACCGCCTACAGCAGTTGTGAGTGTAGCAATACCGCCTACAGCAGCCGTGAGTATAGCAATACCGCCTACAGCAGCTGTGAGTGCAGCAATACCGCCTACAGCAGCTGTGAGTGCAGCAGTATCGTTTACAGCAGCTGTAGGCGGTATTGCTACACTCACAGCTGCTGTAGCAATACCGCCTACAGCAGCTGTGAGTGCAGCAGTATTGCCTACAGCAGCTGTGAGTGTAAAAAACCGCCTACAGCAGCTGTGAGTGCAGCAGTATCGCTTACAGCACCTGTGAGTGTAGCAATACCGCCTACTTCTGTTGTGAGTGCAGCAGTATCGCCTAAAGCAGCTGTGAGTGTAGCAATACCGCCTACAGCAGCTGTGAGTGCAGCAGTATTGCCTACAGCAGCTGTGAGTGTAGCAATACCGCCTGCAGAAGCTGTGAGTGTAGCAGTATTGCCTACAGCAGCTGTGAGTGTAGCAATACCGCCTACTTCAGCTGTGAGTGCAGCAGCTGTGAGTGAAGCAGTATCGCCTACAGCAGCTGTGAGTGCAGCAGTATCGCCTACAGCAGCTGTGAGTGTAGCAATGTCACCTACAGCAGCTGTGAGTGCAGCAGTATTGCCTACAGCAGCTGTGAGTGAAGCAATACCGCTTGCAGCAGCTATGAGTGCAGCAGTATTGTCTACAGCAATTGTGAGTATAGCAATACCGCCTACTTCAGTTGTGAGTGCAGCAGTATCGCCTACAGCAGCTATGAGTGAAGCAATACCGCCTACAGCAGCTGGGAGTGCAGCAGTATCGCCTACAGCAGCTGTGAGTGTAAAAAAACGCCTACAGCAGCTGTGAGTGCAGCAGTATCGCCTACAGCAGCTGTGAGTGAAGCAATACCGCCTACTTCAATTGTGAGTGCAGCAATACCACATACAGCACCTGTGAGTGAAGCAATACCGCCTACAGCAGCTGGGAGTGCAGCAGTATCGCCTACAGCAGCTGTGAGTGTAAAAAAACGCCTACAGCAGCTGTGAGTGCAGCAGTATCGCCTACAGCAGCTGTGAGTGAAGCAATACCGCCTACTTCAATTGTGAGTGCGTGCAGCAATACCACCTACAGCAGCTGTGAGTGCAGCAATACCACCTACAGCAGCTGTGAGTGTAGCAACACCGCTTGCTTCAGCTGTGAATGCAGCAATACCGCCTACTGTAGCTATGGGTGAAGTAACACCACCTACAGCAGCAGCAGTAGTGTCAGTAATATCGTCAGCAGAAGCTGCACGTTCTGCAATACCACCTGCAGCAGTTGTATGTGCAGCAATAATGCTTACAGCAGCTCTACCTCCTCAGCAATATCTCTCGGACGCGTGTCGCAGCTGTGTGGCAGCAGCTGTACCAGCAGAGATAACAGACCTGGCAGCAAGTTGTCGCCTACAGCTGTCGCAACAACTGTGGCGCAATGGCGGCGATGTCTAGACGAAACGAAACGAGACGAACGTTTCCTTAGCTTTGTCAGCACCATGACGGAGGCACCACTCTGCATGGCTCATGGTCGTGACAGTCTCGTAGCACCATGACGGAGGCACCACTCTGCATGGCTCATGGTCGTGACAGTCTCGTAGCACCATGACGGAGGCACCACTCTGCATGGCTCATGGTCGTGACAGTCTCGTAGCACCATGACGGAGGCACCACTCTGCATGGCTCATGGTCGTGACAGTCTCGTAGCACCATGACGGAGGCACCACTCTGCATGGCTCATGGTCGTGACAGTCTCGTAGCACCATGACGGAGGCACCACTCTGCATGGCTCATGGTCGTGACAGTCTCGTAGCACCATGACGGAGGCACTACTCTGCATGGCTCATGGTCGTGACAGTCTCGTAGCACCATGACGGAGGCACTACTCTGCATGGCTCATGGTCGTGACAGTCTCGTAGCACCATGACGGAGGCACCACTCTGCATGGCTCATGGTCGTGACAGTCTCGTAGCACCATGACGGAGGCACCACTCTGCATGGCTCATGGTCGTGACAGTCTCGTAGCACCATGACGGAGGCACCACTCTGCATGGCTCATGGTCGTGACAGTCTCGTAGCACCATGATGGAGGCACTACTCTGCATGGCTCATGGTCGTGACAGTCTCGTAGCACCATGACGGAGGCACTACTCTGCATGGCTCATGCTCGTGACAGTCTCGTAGCACCATGACGGAGGCACCACTCTGCATGGCTCATGGTCGTGACAGTCTCGTAGCACCATGACGGAGGCACTACTCTGCATGGCTCATGGTCGTGACAGTCTCGTAGCACCATGACGGAGGCACTACTCTGCATGGCTCATGGTCGTGACAGTCTCGTAGCACCATGACGGAGGCACCACTCTGCATGGCTCATGGTCGTGACAGTCTCGTAGCACCATGACGGAGGCACTACTCTGCATGGCTCATGGTCGTGACAGTCTCGTAGCACCATGACGGAGGCACTACTCTGCATGGCTCATGGTCGTGACAGTCTCGTAGCACCATGACGGAGGCACTACTCTGCATGGCTCATGGTCGTGACAGTCTCGTAGCACCATGACGGAGGCACTACTCTGCATGGCTCATGGCCGTGACAGTCTCGTAGCACCATGACGGAGGCACTACTCTGCATGGCTCATGGTCGTGACAGTCTCGTAGCACCATGACGGAGGCACCACTCTGCATGGCTCATGGTCGTGACAGTCTCGTAGCACCATGACGGAGGCACCACTCTGCATGGCTCATGGTCGTGACAGTCTCGTAGCACCATGACGGAGGCACCACTCTGCATGGCTCATGGTCGTGACAGTCTCGTAGCACCATGACGGAGGCACCACTCTGCATGGCTCATGGTCGTGACAGTCTCGTAGCACCATGACGGAGGCACTACTCTGCATGGCTCATGGTCGTGACAGTCTCGTAGCACCATGACGGAGGCACTACTCTGCATGGCTCATGGTCGTGACAGTCTCGTAGCACCATGACGGAGGCACTACTCTGCATGGCTCATGGTCGTGACAGTCTCGTAGCACCATGACGGAGGCACTACTCTGCATGGCTCATGGTCGTGACAGTCTCGTAGCACCATGACGGAGGCACTACTCTGCATGGCTCATGGTCGTGACAGTCTCGTAGCACCATGACGGAGGCACTACTCTGCATGGCTCATGGTCGTGACAGTCTCGTAGCACCATGACGGAGGCACTACTCTGCATGGCTCATGGTCGTGACAGTCTCGTAGCACCATGACGGAGGCACTACTCTGCATGGCTCATGGTCGTGACAGTCTCGTAGCACCATGACGGAGGCACTACTCTGCATGGCTCATGGTCGTGACAGTCTCGTAGCACCATGACGGAGGCACCACTCTGCATGGCTCATGGTCGTGACAGTCTCGTAGCACCATGACGGAGGCACCACTCTGCATGGCTCATGGCCGTGACAGTCTCGTAGCACCATGACGGAGGCACTACTCTGCATGGCTCATGGTCGTGACAGTCTCGTAGCACCATGACGGAGGCACTACTCTGCATAGCTCATGGTCGTGACAGTCTCGTAGCACCATGACGGAGGCACTACTCTGCATGGCTCATGGTCGTGACAGTCTCGTAGCACCATGACGGAGGCACCACTCTGCATGGCTCATGGTCGTGACAGTCTCGTAGCACCATGACGGAGGCACTACTCTGCATAGCTCATGGTCGTGACAGTCTCGTAGCACCATGACGGAGGCACTACTCTGCATGGCTCATGGCCGTGACAGTCTCGTAGCACCATGACGGAGGCACTACTCTGCATGGCTCATGCTCGTGACAGTCTCGTAGCACCATGACGGAGGCACTACTCTGCATAGCTCATGGTCGTGACAGTCTCGTAGCACCATGACGGAGGCACTACTCTGCATGGCTCATGGTCGTGACAGTCTCGTAGCACCATGACGGAGGCTCTACACTGCGTGCCTCATGGTCGTGGCAGTCTCGTAGCACCATGACGGAGGCACTACACTGCGTGCCTCATGGCCGTGACAGTCTCGTAGCACCATGACGGAGGCTCTACACTGCGTGCCTCATGGTTGTGACAGTCTCGTGGCACCAAGACGGAGGCACTACACTGCGTGCCTCATGGCCGTGACAGTCTCATAGCACCATGACGGAGGCACTACACTGAGTGCCTCATGGCCATGACAGTCTCGGAGCACCATGACGGAGGCACTACACTGCGTGCCTCATGGCCATGACAGTCTCGTAGCACCATGACGGAGGCACTACACTGCGTGCCTCATGGCCATGACAGTCTCGTAGCACCATGACGGAGGCACTACACTGCGTGCCTCATGGCCATGACAGTCTCGGAGCACCATGACGGAGGCACTACACTGCGTGCCTCATGGTCGTGACAGTCTCGTAGCACCATGACGGAGGCACTACACTGCGTGCCTCATGGCCATGACAGTCTCGGAGCACCATGACGGAGGCACTACACTGCGTGCCTCATGGCCATGACATTCTCGTAGCACCATGACGGAGGCACTACACTGCGTGCCTCATGGCCGTGACAGTCTCGTAGCACCATGACGGAGGCACTACACTGCGTGCCTCATGGCCATGACAGTCTCGTAGCACCATGACGGAGGCACTACACTGCGTGCCTCATGGCCGTGACAGTCTCGTAGCACCATGACGGAGGCACTACACTGCGTGCCTCATGGCCGTGACAGTCTCGTAGCACCATGACGGAGGCACTACACTGCGTGCCTCATGGCCGTGACAGTCTCATAGCACCATGACGGAGGCACAACACTGCGTGCCTCATGGCCGTGACAGTCTCGGAGCACCATGACGGAGACATCATATCGAGGCAGTCTCTCTACCATTCATCATAACAGCAATTCTGCTAGCGCTTACCACGTGGCGATGAATTATTTCGAAATGTTTTACGCAGATTGATTTTGAATTAGTTTCAGCTAATACGTATACAATATGATCATATTTCAATTATAAAAATAAAACTCCTAAAGGTATACTCGCATCTACAATTTACAAATATAGTTTGGCACAGTGTGCGTCTGAGTACGTGGGCTCGACTACTCGAGCCATGGGTATTCGTGTTGCAGAGCATGCCGGCAGGAGTTTTAGAACCAATCAGTAACTTTTCACACCTTCCCACTCTTGAGTTCGCTCTCATGGAGAGAAGTGCTATATTCCTGTTAGATAAGCCGATTTTAAAGTAATTTCTTCTACATCAAACCAAACAAACCTCCGCATTTTAGAATCTCTCTTCATTTTAATTGAAAAACCGGTCCTAAATGATGTGCAATCAGTTTTTCATTTACAACTAATGTAATATTTATACTAACCATTTCTATTTTTTGTTTCTTTCATGTGTTTTTGCTTTTTTTCTCCCATGATTGATGCATTTGATTTAAACTTGACATTTGACTGGTTTTTTTCTACTCTTTTTCAGATTGATAATGATCCTCGAGGCCGAAACATTCCAAACATTTTTAGTGATTGACTTTGCTGAATAAATTAATGATTTATTAAAAACGTGTATCTTGGCACTTTTATTCATTAGATGGGTACATGAGATGAAATAGAAACACGTTGATAGATTGGTATCGCCTAAGAGTAATGAATGGCTACTTAATTTCAACTAATAGATTACAATGGAACGTAATTGTGGTTTCATAAACGACTGCGCTGTACAGGCCAAGTGTGAGGTCTCCGCAATAGGAATAGTAAGAAATTAGCGAACTTGGTTAGAACAAATATAGGCATTTCAGCTTGAAATTGTGACCTTACACTAACAGTGAGCAGATTTAAGGCAAACTGTCGATCGTTTATTTTGAATTTGTAGCGAAATGTTGCAGTGAGTTATTCTTTATGACAGAAGTGTGAAATGGCGTGGCAAGTTTGACTCGAATTCTGTTACAGTTTGAGAGTTTTTTATACGCTGAGGAAGCTTCTGGAGCTGGGGAAGCTCCTGAAACTGAGAGAGCTTTTTGCCACTGGTCTGATTAATGGTAACTAAGACATTATTCCTCCGATTTAGGATTTTGTTCGGAATATTGGTTGGAAAAAATTTCACGTCTGCAATACTCTGAGGGAGGTAGAGAGACGAGAACACTTGTCGAGTTTTATGAATGAGTAATCTTTCCGATATTTTAAACCCAGCGTTTTTTTAAAAGCTGGGTTGCATTATTGCGTTTCCTGAAATAACCTTTGCACCCGATTTTGGCTGCAACTCTCAAACACTTTTGCATTTCTTTTCAAAGATATTGAGGCCTGTCTCGTCAAGTGTGTTTGTCATGCTTCTCCGCATGACTGTGTACGGAATATCGCTGAGAATCTGGAATCGTTATCTGGCCAATAACGTATTCTTAAATGGTTCTAAAAGACCAAACAATATTAAGTCTGAGTATCAACGTGGGAGCACTTCAAATCGCCTATTCTTTCAAATCGTCTATACCTTCGGGAAGAATCTCCGCCTGGACTTCGAGGATAACGACAGCCCAACAGAAGATGCCAGGAACTCCAATGATTTCTCTTATGTAATGTTTACTTCTTATTAATAATATTTGCGGGGATTGTTAGTATAAATATGTCAACGAGAGTAAGTAACTGCGTATTTAAATTGTTTTAGGAAATAATTTCCTATCATATATCAATCTGATTAGATCGTAATTGCTAGTCGGCACCTGGGGAGAAGCGGCGACAGCGCCACCGCGAGGGTTGCCTTCGAGGACGGAGTCAGTTAGGTGGGGGCTCCGAATGCCACTGACAGAGGTGTGAGCTGCGACGAAACGAATTGCGTTGGTCCTCGCGGACCAGGCGCGTGCTTTTATCTAAATATATTGAGGACTTAAACATAACCACCTCATAGCGAACGTAATTGTGCCTTGCTTCCAAATTCTATTAAGTGACCCGCAAACCTTGCTTTAATGTCAGTTAAGCATCGCCACAACGGTCGATTCGGGCGATACAAAAAATGGCGGCCCGTCGCCTGGAGTCCGGGCCACTCTACAAAGCAGTCGAACCACAGCTAAGTGTCAACCCATGTCCACCATGTAATAATGTCCCCTCCTTCAGGTCTTCAAGTATGTAGGATAGGATGCGAGCGATTAGGATATATAATTCATAACTTTTGATTACTTTTATTGTCAATAGTGAAATGTTTAGATCTTTCGTGTCCTTGATTTTCCCCCCGTAATTAGGAGGAAGAGATGATGATGATGAAGAGGAAATAATGGTTTCACGAAGCCAAGAAATACGGCTATGTACTTATATTAATATGTCTTCCGCTACGTTGCCAAAACGCTTAACCGATATCTGAAATTAACATGTCTTATAAATATAAATATTCTTTGCCCGAGTGGCTGGTGGCAGCATTGAAAGCTATCATGATTAATAGTGATTAGAAAATAAAAGAATTGTGAGGAATAATGTACTCACGAAATATAAATCACGAAATGTCGGCAGAAATTAAAGACATGGAAAGGACGATAACGAGAAAACCAATAAGACTGCGATCACCACCAAGAAACTATTACAAATGGTACGGCATCGGTGGGAGAAAATAGAGGAACCATCACAGTTTTAATGTTTTAATACGATAAAAACAACAAAGTTCCACTAATTTTGCTGGATATTGTTTTTGCGCGTCTTTTTAAAGTAATATTTTTGTCAAAGCAAACACCAGGGTTTTTCACTTTGTCGATTGGCTTGTTTTTATTGTCTCCGAACGTCAGAGTAAATTTTTTGGATATTTTCTGATCGCATTCTTTGATCAAAGAGTAATGCATTGCGTTTTTCTTGTGTTTAGTTTGAGGCTATTATAATCATGCCCTAATTTCAAATTCTTCAAAAGGCATTCAGCGTTGACTTGTGTTTCTTTCAAATCTGCTGTCGAACCATTGTAATTTGGACAATTTTTATGTTTGCTTGCATGGTGGAGCAATCATTAATGAAAATAAAAAATAGTAGCGGACCAACGATTGAACCTTGGGGAACGCCAAAGTTATCTGGGATGAATACTGACATCTTGTTATTTAAACACACTGCATGAGAGCAGTTCTGTAAGTAGCTTTCAAACCACTGTATGTCTATTCTGAGTTCCGATATTTTTTGCAAGAGTTTTTCATGCTCGACTATCGAATGCTTTGGAGAGATCAAGCAGTAGTATTAGAGTTAAATTTTTTTGGTGTATATCATTGTTTATTTTTTCTGTGAAGTTATGTAAAGCATCTCAAGTACTGGTGTTCTTCCTGTAAGCGTATTGATTGCAGTAAAGTAGATGTGATTCATTCATTTGAAACGAAAGCTGGTTTGTTATAACTTTTTCTAATATTTTCGACATGTGTAACAGGTAGGAGATTGATAGGTCAGTAATTTGATGCTGTATTGATGTCATCAAATTTATACAATGGCTTAATGAGGGATAGTTTCCACTGATCAGGAAGTTTGTTTGTGGCTATAGATATATTTATTAAGAAACATATCAGAGGTGCTGTAGAATGGAAGTCCTCTTTAATACATTGAAGGCTAACGCCATCACATCTTACTGCTTTACTGTTTTTTAGTGAGTATACAATTTTTGGTGTCTCCATAATACTAACCGGCCTTGGTTTCCATTTGTATCTCGTATCTCGTTAAATCAAGTAGATGAAACATTGTTTGGATTTGCACCTGTAGGTGTGTTTGAAACAAGCCTAGACATTTAATTGAAAACATGTTCGCCAATTTTTGAGGAGAAAGTTTGAAATAATTCCCCGTTTTTAAAGGGTTGTCAAAATTACTTTTGGAATCTGAGTGTTTATACTGAGAAACTTTAATAATTTCCGACGTTCTTTTTGGATTTCGTTTTGCCGTCAAAGTTCTTTGTGGATGTGGTCTTGTTTTGCTTTACTGACTTTTCTCTGCAGGATCTCGTTGCTACCGTGTACACTGTAATAGTTTTACCTCAACCTATCTTCGAACATGTTGCTCTAAATTTTCATGAGGTGGTGTTACTTATAGACTTGTGGGAATGTGGCGCTAGGACATATGCTCTGTTGAATTCGTATTCAGTCCTACTTATTTTTAATTTTCCAGTAACTCCAGTAATCATTAATTTTCAAACTAATGCGTACGAAACTGTAAAAATTGTGATATGCTGGAACTGTGGCTGAGGTAGGTGAATTGTATATGTATATCTGCTCAGCCACGTTCCGTTTTTTTTCATTAGTTCGGATTGTGTTCTTTTGTTGATGACTTGGTCGTTCAGGTGAAAATTTTTACTAAACTTCAACTTTGAATGTATTCTATTCACAGTTTGTTCTGTTGATAAACTGTGTTTCTTATTTTCTTGATTTGCAACGCTTTTATCGTTGGAGTGGAAGTATACAGGAGATGCTCTGTTATTTGTTACCGATATTCGTGTATATTGGTCTAAGTGAGAAGTTCGACCGAATTATTTATTTCACTTATTGCGCTTCTATTCTAACATTGTGTGTAATAATTTTATCTTTCATTTCCTTTTATAAATTGCCTCAGCAGTCGAGTGTTTTTTTAGTGTATTAGTGCTCATGGTTGTGGCAGTTTGGTTAGGAAGTAGAATATTTTTATTTTTATTCTTACGTAGTTTGACTCTTGCTTCCAGCTGATGTGCCAAATCCTTATATTTCCCGCCCTCGCTCCATTTCTGGAACCCCCTAGGTTCTGTGATTTCATTTTCTTGACCTTTTCCTATTTTCTCATCTACTAGTTCTGATTCCATAGTTCCACCCTTGTGTGATTTAATTACGCTGATTTTATCTGTGTTCCCATAATAAATACACATAACCGGTTCTGTTTATTCCCCTTCATTTTCTAAGAAGTTTTCTGGTAATAGAGAGAACTATTCCTTTTTTCCCTATTCGGTACCCGCTAACATCGTGATGTTTGTATAGCTTTGTGAGAGTACTGTCTGATTTGTTCAGTTTGTACACTCGCTGGTAATTTCTTTTTGCTTTACTCAACTCTTTTCTCTCACCTGCAATCCATTCAGCATGCGTTGGCCTAACTTTCTTTGGGGTGTGTAGTGTGTTGAGGATTAGAATTCCATTCTTGTACATTGTATGTGTATTGTTTAGGGTTAAATCAAGTAGAGCGCTTTGTTTTTTTGAAAGCCTGCTGTGTACATAGAATTAAGAACTATAGTGAAAATTGGAGAATAGACCTCCGGGGAGTGGTCTGCGGACACTTGGTCTCTGTCACTGGTGCGGAGGGGCTGATGCTTGGGGTAAGTATGGCCGTGTTAGGTGGAATAATAGAAGTCTTATTGGAGACGAATTTATTGTAACCTTGTAAATTCCGTAGGCATTAATTCGTGCACTGTATCTCCTGTCTCAGGATTTGCTACGCCCACCTCTCGACCGCTCCTATCCGCTCTTGCTCTCGCTATATCGTTTGGTTTTCTCGTTTTGCTCGTGCCTTTGTAATGTGTTAAGGGTGCTCGGTGCCGCTTGAATCCAGGCTCCTTAAATTATGAGAGTAAATTATTGATTTTCCGATCGCTACTGGATGTGCATAGCACATCACAGGATCATTAAAAAGGAACCTTGTAAAGTGATGTCATCGGTGTTTTCCATTCCTTTCGATTTCTTTGCAATGTTGATTAGACATTCTATCGAATGGTGATCGGAAAGGGGGGTGGGGGGGGTGGGGGGGGGGGGGGGGGGGGTAAAATCTCTGTGTTGAGTCCTGCTCGTGGATTGTTTGTGATTGCTAGCTCTAAAAAAGTTTTGGAAGTGTTAGTTATATGCATTGGTTCTTGAACCATTTGCGATAGATTAAGTCTGTATAATACTTTCGTACCTGATTGTCTATATTTGCCAGATCTACGTTGAAATCCCCAGAAACGTAAAACGACTTTCTAGCTGCAGGGATCACTTAAGGCGTATTTTCGATGAACTCAAATGCTGGTAGTAGAGCTGCTGATGGATGACTGTAAAGACTGCCGATAATGAAAGACTTGTGTTTGTTTAACTGAACATTGAACCAAAGCATTTCTGTGTCTTCGCACTTTCCATTATTGGAAATAGGGATACTGAGTAGGCGTCTTTAATAAAAATGCACGAACCGCTACCTTTTACTCTTGACTCCGTCATAACGATACAGACTCGTGAGTCGAACCATGTTTCAGATGCGCATAAAATATCGATTTCGCACGTATCAACATTACCCTTATATCATCCATATTATCATTGAGACTGCCAGCATTTACGTTTTATTTTGATATTATTTATCGTTATAGGTAAAGGTTTATTTGAGGTAGTGCATTCGCCAGGTCTAGTGAAGCATTTGGTATTAACCTCTTGTTCAGTGTTGCTTAGTTCACTAGTTGTGATATCGGTTTCAGGTGAAAATTCAATTTGGTCAATTTTACTAGTCACAACGGGGAGGGGAAAGCGTCATAACTTTCATTGCGCAATTTTATGAGAGCACTGTTATGGTCATGTTTCCGATGAATGTTCACTGGAGGACAGTTTATCAAAGCATTTGATGAAGGGGAAAGTGTTGTTTTTTAAATTCCATTTTCTTTTTCATCGAATGTGAGGATTGGTATTCTCATTATTTTAAAAATTATTTGGGGTGGAAGGTCCCAAACAGCATGATTGGAGTCTTCGAATCCTCATCGATGTATTTATTGATTAGTAATGTGAGGTTTCCATTGTTCTTATCAACGAATTTTGCATATTGGTCTTTGTTTCTAGCGCTCTCCGTCTTGATGGAGTTTTTAGAGAGTGAGGGTAGGCTCTATCTTAAGCGAGAAGGTGAGGGTAGGCTCTAACTTAAACGATTGTTCCAAGTTATTCAGCGTGTTTGCGACGCGGGTGGAGATTGGGTTCGATGCTAATTTTTCGTTTTGAGTTTGGTCGTAGGTCGAAAACTTTCTGGAGACTAGACATTTGTTCGGGAGTCGTTTCCTATTGCATTGACTGCTTACGTGATTGCGCACTTGATGTTGATTTCTAGACAGAGGCTCGACGAGCAATGAGTTTATTCTAATTATTTCATTTTCGTGGGAGTGATTTTAATTACCGTTGTTTGATTAGTTTTTACCATATCATGATAGAGCACAAGAGGTAATTTTATGTTTTCCGTCAATTTCCCTGTTCCTGCGTAGGTATCGGAAAGCCTATTATTGATTTAGAAGGAGGGCATGTCACAGTCACTTTTGTGTCTATTGAAAGGATCGCAAATTTATTGTTCGCACTTGCATTATAACGGTCTGAAATCGATTTAGAGAACTGCTTAGGTTTATTTGCGTTTCTTAAGCTGTGTATGGGAGAATTGCTGAAAGCTCTGCTTGATGGCGCTCTCGATTTGATAGGATTTGGGGCTGACATGAGCATCAACGTGCGTTGACAGATCTCCGTTTCCTCTGCTTTAGGGAATATTTCGTGGACTTTCATTTCTCTGAAGTGATTCACTGTTTCTGTTTATTTTACGGCATTTGTCGAAATGAGGACAATGTGGTTCGGTAATTCGCCTTATAGATTTCATCGGGAGTTGTTCAAGAAAAGAATATATTTCTTCCGGGGTTATTATGAAGTCCATCATTATTATTAGTTTCAGCGTAAGTTTGTGGTTGAATCAGGTTCAAACACGAGTTTTTGTATACATTCAACGCTTTGTAGAATTGATGTGCAATGCCAGCATAAGCATTACAAATACTAGAAAGTGCATACCTCCCTACTAAGTTCTTTGATTTGAGTTTGAGAGACGAAGGCCCTGAAACATATGATGTTATTTTTAAATCTAGAATTCGATAAATAGTTTTGAGAAGGTCACCAAGACGCATGCAGTAGAGGGAACAGTTTAATGAAACACGAGCGATCAATGACCTTTCTTCTCACTGTGGTTAGGATATTGTCACCTAACAATAAAGTATCATCAGGTTTTTGACAATTGGAGTTGACATTAGGGGGAATGCTGGTATAAAGAGACCTCAGGTGTAAGGTCATGAGTACTCCAATGAGAATTTAAAGCAAAAAGCTGCTCGGTTACAATTCCAATGCTCGATACAGTAGAAACAATCGACGTCGGATTTGGAGGTACACGTTGTCTCAATATTTTATTGAAAAATTCTACTATAAGAAAAAGATTTTTAGCAATCTTTGAGAGTTTGTGATTTGCAGCGGGTGCGTGCAAGTTCCCATAGAAAGAAATAGCAGTTTCATTTGTATTTCTCTGTACTGAAAACTGTATGTTATCAATGCAGCTTTCACTCAGAGGTGTTTCACAGCCAGTATCCGCTAATGCATGGGTATTAGTTAAAGGTAACTTTTTCCCAATGAGAATCTCTCACAGCATATGAATATGTCCAAAGATGATTGTTTATCAATACTATTAAGACAGTTTGAATTTTCAGGTTCTAACTGATCGCTTACATTCACAATTTTGTCGCGCACTTATGATGAGGTCGGTGTTGGAGTCCTTGTCGATGATGAACCATTCTAAGCTTTGTTAGCGACGCAGAGCTGGGAGATGCGCTGTTGCACTCGTCGAGACGAGACACAGCTGGTGGTGATGGTGCTGCAGCCCCGCAAGATATGAAATTTTGCTTGATATTATTGACTTTTTCGATGATGGATCTTCTCGGGCACGGTTAGAAATGTGGAGTTGAGGGTCGAGGGCTGCTTTTGTGCTCTTGCTGGAACTCGTCTCGGGTGCGCGCATTGCTGGTGTCGGAACTGGAAAAGTTGTGACGTTTTTTAAATTCTTGCAGGCGGCGCTTGGGAAATTTTTACTAGTATCGGACGACGCTGATTTTGCGGTCAGCACTGGCGATGTTTTGAAGGCTGTGAAGCTCGTGTTGATCTCAGACTTCTTGACCGTCTGAGAGGCCACTGCCATTTTCAGCGTTTGAGGCCCTTGAACTGATGATTTTACTGATACGGCTTTTCGTTGTCCACATTTTTGCTTTATGGTTGGTGCAAATATATTCTACTTCTACTGAAATTTTCATATGAAGTTGTGCTGGAGGTTGTTTTTCTTTCAGATCAAGCGAGCAGTTGAGCGAGTTTCATATGGAAACATGAATTTATATTAAGGGATGCATGGAAAGAGAAGAAGCTAATTTAATTTTGTTCGATGAGTAGAAGTTGAGTGCTTACCTTTCGATGAGAAGGATAGCTATTGAAATGTGAGTGAGAGTTTTCTGCTCGCTTAGATTAAAAAACACCGCCTTTTAAAGCTTAAGGGAAGGAAACTTGCAACGGGAAGGCGGTACTGCGGGGGATGGGTTGACGAGAAGAGGAGTAAGGATGTACAGAACAAGCTGTTCAGTGGTGGCTGGATGCATGTGGTTAGACAGTTTGTCTCTGTCAAATGACCAACTTCCATCAAATGCGGCGACGTCGAAACACAGCAGCAGAGAACGAGTGTCACACCCTCAGCTTGTCCTGCGCAGCTGTAGCTGAGTTCGGCGCAGCGTTGTCCTGCACACTGACTGCTGCCATCTAAAGATCTATCTTGTAAAAGAGAGGCAGGCAGTGCGATGTACAGCGCTGTGGCAAAGTATAAGGACAAGGCATATTCTATGAGGCTGCGCGGTATGAGCGTGCGGTATGAAGCTCTGGTACATAATACAAAGGCAAGGCGTGCGGTTTGAAGCTCTGGTACATAATACAAAGGCTAGACGTGCGGTATGAAGCTCTGGTACATAATACAAAGGCAAGGCGTGCGGTATGAAGATCTGGTACATTATACAAAGGCAAGGCGTGCGGTATGAAGCTCTGGTACATTATACAAAGGCAAGGCGTGCGGTATGAAGCTCTGGTACATAATACAAAGGCAAGGCGTGCGGTATGAAGCTCTGGTACATAATATAAAGCCAAGGCGTGTGGTATGAAGCTCTGGTACATAATATAAAGCCAAGGCGTGTGGTATGAAGCTCTGGTACATAATACAAAGGCAAGGCGTGCGATATGAAGATCTGGTACATAATACAAAGGCAAGGCGTGCGGTATGAAGATCTGGTACATAATACAAAGGCAAGGCGTGCGGTATGAAGATCTGGTACATAATACAAAGGCAAGGCGTGCGATATGAAGATCTGGTACATAATACAAAGGCAAGGCGTGCGGTATGAAGATCTGGTACATAATACAAAGGCAAGGCGTGCGGTATGAAGATCTGTTGCATTATGATACAAAGGCCAGCTATACAATTTTAACTTTTATGATTCAATACAAAGCCCAGGCATGCGATACGAGTCTCGGTTTTGTAATAAAAAGGTCAAGCATGAAAATGAATTTTAATTGAGTTATACAAAGCCCGTCCGTGCGATATGCAGCTTTTTTATGTATCAAAAAGGCCAGACGCGCCATGTTAATTTTAATTATATAATGCAAAAGAGGGGGAGCGATGTAAAGCTTTGTTATGCTATATTAAAAATGCTGGGCGTACGATATAAAGCTTTATTATACAGTACAAAAACCAGGCGGGTAATAAGAAGCTCTTTCATACAACACAAAAAAAAACAGGTAGGCTATAAAAGATTTTTTACGTGATGCAAAGGCAAGGAGTAGTGTCAGTGCAATTCCTAATTATGCCGTTACTCGAAATTGTTAGAATTTCACTCTCTTTTCGGATGCAGCCTTCACCTCCGCACTAATTTTTCTTTGGAGAAATCATTCATTTTTTCATTGCGAACAATATGATACTTGTGTTCAGAGTCTCCTAAAGAACTGATTATGACGAGCAATACTGTTTATTCACATTAGAATTGAATTCATACACGAAAATCTTATTAATATTGGAATGAAAATTGATCCGATAGCTTATATCATAATATTTGTTTATTTTCGAGTCCACTGCCTTCCAGAGTTCTCAATTTCAAATTAAGGAGAATAAAATTCATGGAAAGAATCATCGAGAAAATGCAACACAGTATGACTCCACAGAGCAGCAAAATTGCAGCACAATCCAGACGGTCCTCTCGTCTTCCAAAACGTTCATAGAATCGAATGTTTGCTGAGGTGCCTCCTCCCTCCTGAGGTGCCCACCTCATTTTTGTCAGCTCAGGTTCTATCAGGCGATCGACCATGCCAATTTCGCAAAAAAATTTCTGCTTCTTTTTGATTGAGCAAATTTGGCGCGGAAAAAAGGGCGTCTGATGGGCAGCAAGAGCACTAGACTTGGTGAGCGAGTCTGTCTTTTGCATGCAAGTTGGGATTTGAACTTGAGGGCAAATGTTAATGGCTAAAGAGATGGAAAATCGTTCTCTTTTGACACTGCCAGTTTTCTCTACCTCTTGTACCCGCTTTTAACTTTCTATCACCTGTTTCTCCTGTGTAATTGCACTTGCTCTAGCACTGACCACCAACTGACAACTGATTGTACCGTTGCAAATGTAAGCACATGAAAAAGTCTAGTTTGGACTTGCAACAGCAATTTATACATCATGATAAATATTTGGGCAACATGCATGGCTTAGATTTAAGTTAGACTTCCTGTACTAATACAGAAGCACAAATTTGCTTATGACTCTATTTCGGACATTGCATTTCATACAGATAACGAGGACCGACAACAGTATAGTAGTTTTCAACACAAATCTTATAACATGACTTTGATCATGAATACGTTTATGATTTTTGCTTAGGTCATCTAAAATGGTTTCAAATGGATATCTCAAACAAATAAGCGAGATTGCACGTCCTGTGTCGGCTCCTACGAATGCAAAACGGCTGTTTATTCGTCAGAACAATAGGCCTGTAATTCATTACTAGCGTTGAAAAACAAATAACAACACGTAATATTGCGAGCTGCAGTGCAACACTTTGCTCATGTTATAGAACAGAGGCGATGAATATAAGGATCTAAATCATTTGTTTCAACACTTAACATGGGTATTACGATAACCATGTATAAATAACAATTAAGGGTCTCTATGCTAAGGTATTTGAATGCATTTTTCGCTTATATTTCAATGCTTGTGCGCGCACTAATGCGCACTAACGAAAGTGTTTTTCAAATGAGCGTCGCGAGGACTGTGTTCTCTTAGTTCAAAATTAGATTAGGCTAGGAAAGCAACTCATTTTTGTTGTGCAATTCTGTCAATCATTTTTGTCTCAACTCTCTACACGGGTATCACGATACTAATGTATTATAATCAGTTAAGGATGTTAATGTTAAGGTGTTTTAAAAACCAATGTATCGACATTTCATGTTTGTACTTTATTGGAAATAAAATGTTTTTTTTTCTTTTCTTTTCTTTCTTTGACACTCAGTTTCCATGAGCTCAACACGAACAATAGGAATTGAGACCCATTAGGGTCTCAAATCCTTCGATGCTCTTTAAATTTTAGTCGATGTTAAATTATGGTGCGTAATGGCAACCTTTAATTTGGACCTTATTCATTGAGCCTTGTTTGAATATCATATTTTGAAAACGTGGCGAGCGCTCTACAGAACTGAACTCTACAGAACGGTGTTTGTGTCCCCAAAACTTACCGTTCGCACCTGACGTTCTCTTGATATCGTTTTATGTACACTCGACAGGTTTAGGGCTTACGACTCTAGTTGATGTACGCATTGTTTAGTGGTGATGCATAAAATTTTACTTTTTATTGAGTTGTTATTTCAGTTAGTTAAAATGTTAATGATGTGTACGTTTGTATTTGTAGACGATGGTAGAACACAAAATTTAAAATTGCAAACATTGTGAAAATAATAATGACCATTCAATATCAGGTAATTTTCTGACATGAATAGAAACTGAAATATTCCTTGTAAAAGAAGCTAAAAGAGTAAAAATTTGCATCCTATGATCCCATGTGTCACTAAGTGGTTATTCCTCAAACAACAACAGAAAAGCAGGACTACGGTTAAATGAGCGATAGTCTTCTTGAGGCTTTCAAGAAAGATAATGAATTTCATATAGGAGAGGGAAAATGCCCGAGCACTACACTCAGATCTTTCACAAAGTTTATTATACCCTAAAACGTTAGCTTTCGCTGCATTTTATTATTGGAAAATAGCAATTTATTTTGCATTTTGTAATACAGAAAAAGGCTACAACGTTGCATGGCTAGAAAATTTCTTATAAACACAAGAATTAGAAGAATGAACAACTCAAACTAGACTGAAATGTCTGCTCAATATTGCTGCATGACATGCGAGCCCAAACATTGTAAAACCTGAATTATGTGATTTTGTAACTTTCCCACACATCTATCCTGCAACTTCCGCCTCATCTCTTTGATATCGATTTATACTGAATAGTACATCGAATATTCGGTTCATGCGTACGGAGCAAAGCATTCCGAATTAGAAAAGAGGTAATGGCGCAGGGATAAATCATCACAGAAAAAGTTTTTTTTTATTAAATTCATTTTGTAACCAAGGGCAACGATAGATAGAGGTCATGAATGATATGGATCATACTTTTGTCTCACGATTCCTTAGTAGCTTCATTTCTGTCTTCTTTAGGGTCAAGGATTTCAAAGCTAAAAAGACGATAGATATGAATAGAGTACAGTGTTTATCACTTCAACAGAAAGTGTAAGTCTCAACGGGTTTTCATCAATGCGTCAACACCGAGCAACATAGTTGATATAAGTCCGGCGAATAAATGCTGACTTGAGAAACACAAGTTGTAAAAGTTGATAATGCCTAGAGATGCCTCCTTGGAGACTCCTGTTGACGAGACGTCAACAAGAGGGAGCTCAATTATTTGGAGTGCTTGGTTTTTCAATAGCATCTGACTATGAGGGTTGAGGTCTTACACTAAATCGATAGCGTCCCGTCAGGAGCACCAAATTAGAAGCATGATCTATTCTTGCTGGATGCGTCCGTTGAGTCATATCAGAATTGGGTCTTAAGAACCGGCATTTCGTCCAAACATGGAATCAAGGCTTAACAGACAAATATCGGAGGAACAATATTTAATGCTAATTTGTATTCTCTAACATTTGAAGAAATACAGCTGTTCTCTTCCGACTCTGAGAAATTAGATTGTTCATTTTTCAAATGATGTTCTTGTTGCATAGGTTAAGGTAGCAAACTTTGGGCAAAGAAGTAACTTGGGTTAATCCCAGTTTGAAACCCACGGTACTTTCACACTGCCACAGCTACCTGGTGTTCTTAGCATACGGAGAAGAGGTTGGAGGGAAACTTTTAGGCTCTCGCAACTTGCGCATTGTTCATACACTCCCTCCCCTTAGTTTAAAAGCTGTAGGAACTTTTGTGCAACTCAATTGTGATACTTGGGCGGTAAGTAAAAATGTTCTCTTTTTTATACGTATCTCATGAATGACAAACTAACAATACCGATTGGGAAATTTTAATTTTCTTGAAAGAATGGATGTTTACAGAGCTTTGTATTTATATTCCAAGAGGTGAAATGTTTTTGTACAACAATCTTTCGAAATGACGCAAAATATTGTCAAGAATTCAAGGTTGCTTGGACCAGTCTTGAAGATTAAAAAACTCACTGGGATCAGCAAAAATATCTCTGCTCTGCTGCTTTCGGTGGCTATCAACGAATAAGTTTGTCTATTTGTGCAAATATAGGTAGTACTCGGCGAATTTTTACAGAGATATGTAATGATATAGATTGATTACTTAATTTAATATCATTAGGGCATTTTTCATATAACCTAAGCTATTGGCCACCCATTGCGAGGAGGTGGGTTCACGCTGATGCTGATACTAAATTTAACGAGGCTAAATTTAATGCTGAAAATGTTCGCTCGATGACGTCATTTTGTTATCTTGCTCTCATGGTCCTTTCAGTGATAGCGTACCTGAGCATCGTTCTGTGCAAGCATCAAACATATGCAAGAAATTCGCCGTCTTTGCCATACTACGCGCAATACAAATTCAAATCAGATATTTTCAAGAACTCAGAATGCATTTGATCAATTTTAGCACTTTTCCTATTATAAATAAAGAACTATGGAATAATGAGTGAAGTTTGTAATTTAAAGTTCTAAGCAAGACTTTGAGATTCGCAGAACTGTGTAAACAAGCTGCTGGTAACTTATCTAAACTTAGGATATTAAAATCATTATGTATTCATAAACTCAAGCCGGAGCTGAATGACATGCAAAATGCCCCCACCCCCTGTGCCTGGTTGGTTAGTCATTAATAGCTTCCGGCTCCACGTTCCGTGTGTGCATACTGGCTTTAGCAGCTCTTATAAAGTATGTTTATTTTCATATGTTTTTCGTAATCCTTTTTCTGATGGTGTAATATCTTATATCAATCAAAATTTTTCTAAATGTAGGTTTTTTACGTTGGTTTTTTGTATTTTCAGAATTCTTAGAGCTTATGATGGGTCGAAGTCCGAAACGTTCTAATAAAATATCATTAGAATTTTAAAATGGAATACAAAGGTTTTTGGTCATTACTTTTTATTTTGGAAGAATTTCACGGTTATGATTACAAAAACAGTCATTTCCATTCGATTTAAATTCGAGTTACAAACTTTGAGTTTCCCACCACTGCGAATAACTGGATTTCATTGATACCCTTAATTAATTAATTGATACCCTTAGCACTTTCATTCATATGTTCATTCGCGTTTTGACTAATGAAAATCGGGAGTCGAGTTGAGTGTTTAGGCCTTTAAAAATGTTCACTGTTCCACAATGAGCATCAGTGACTACAACGTGGCTTTTCAACCTCACTGAATCTTTCTAGTTCATCCCGCGTTAAAAGACGAAGAAAATAGCTAATCAATCATGTATATTAAAACACTTAATGTATAAAATTCTATATCACAGTCGTTTTATAAAAGTAAAGTTTCGTTGTACGAACATCATCTTCAGGATGAAAAAACACACAGTATACTTTACAGTTACAACGATAAAAATGTTAATCAAATGCAAAAGTAGAATCAGCCGCAATAAAAAACACAGATCATATATAATGAGATGACTGGAGGGGAATAATTTTGTACAGTAGTAATATTGATCGCTAGACGGCTGGTTGATATTGCACAACGGTTTCATGTTCAAATGCACCTGAGACAAGGGTGAAATGCAAACCTAACCACATTCACCTTATATTCTTCTTTTCCTATTTCTTCAATAATTTCGGAAGCAAATTTAACTCATCAAATTGGTAAGCTTTTGCAAAATCTGGTTCGCAAAATTTGAAATCGTTGTTCTTTTTGGGGTTAAATGCAATCACACACGCAAACCACTACAATGATGGTTTATTATTGAAGGCAGACTTATTTCAAGAATTGATGTCGAACTGAACATCGTGTTCACGCAGTAACACAGAAATGAAGATAAAGTGTTGGCAACGCATCTTTTTTCATTTTCCACTTTGTGTTGAGCCGCAACTTAGCTTACTGCATCGGAATGCCGTAGCAGGGCGATAGAAATTTGATGTTCTGATAATCTGAGATGATCACAAACAATCGTCCATGCATTCACCGTTTTTCAAACGCTAGAAATAATATGCCTGCATTGTTATGCATTAATATTTTTCTTTGAAAAATGTATATGTACTAAGTATTTTAAGTGAATAAAGGTCTGAAAACTACGTGATTATGCCCTTTAGGAATAGATCCTTCTTTAAAATTCGCTTTCTAATGTAATACAAAAAGAAATAAATAATTTTATGCGTTATTCTCTCATAATATCAGTGAAGCAAAAGTTGAGGGAGCAACGTATGAATGTACTTAGCAAGTTAAGTTTGTGGTAGTGCAGTCAGGAAGTTCAGATCGTTTCAAGAAATTTTACGGTCACTGAATTGCTTGTAATCGAAAACTGTTCCGTCAGAGAAAAATGTGGAAGAGCCGTGGACATTATCTTGAAAAATTATCTTGAGAAGATCGGCAGCGGATGCAATTCATCAAGGCTGAAAAATGTCAGTCTGGATGAGAAAAAATCTTCTATTGTAGCACAAATTTATCTTCGGGTCGTTCTTCGCAAGCAATTGTGTCGGCGGTCGGTTTGCCTGTTAGTGTTTTTATCGCTCTTTGAATAATGCGATCTGTGGAGCCGAGTGTCGTGCTTCGGGGACAGGAGATGAATCATTTCTCTATTTTTCAACCCAGATACTTTTTGTTTTATATGACGTCAGAAAACTAATGATTCTCTTGTTGGGGCTGAAGCAGATTTATTCGTTCTCAATGTCGTGAAGAATTTGATGATTACCCTTTAGTCCTGAAGCCGATTTTGAGTTTTCTACGAAGTAACCGCACTGCAGCTCCGGGCTGAAATAAAACGGGTTGAAACTCTTTACGGCAGGAGCAATTGGAAGCAGTTATTAAACAGATTTCTCAAGAAAATAGTTTGTCAGTAGTGCTATGAAATATTTCGCAAAACTAGGTTTGTAACAAAGAATATTGGCAGTTGGTCCCTAGTGTAATTCACCTTTCCGGTACAAAGTTAACGTCGTTGACTGTGCACACCTGTCGTAGATAAAATCTATCGGCTCAAAGTCCAACGCCAGTTTTCCTGGCTTCTTTTTCCCTTTAACAATAATACGTTGTCAGAGCAATACATGATATGACTGGCGCTCTGATGACATCCGTAATCTTTGCCCCCAAAATATGATTTTCTTCCGTAATACACAATGCAAAACATGTTAACTTCATTTCTTGCTTTTCTGATTCAACACCACTTCAACACTACTTTCAACCATCGCCGTTTCAACACTACTTCCAACTATCACAACTTTAACACTGTTTTCAAATTTTTATGACGTTTGTCCTTTTATGTCGCACTCAAAATACTATGAGCCTAAGACTTTCATTTATTTCAGATTTTTTATTTTAAAACAAGACTAAACGAAGTTCAACAAATTTCACTGCCAAGTTGCATTTAAAAAACACCTGAAGCTAACATAACTTGCAGGCTGTGAGAAAACTTTTTAAGGAGGTCGCTTTTCAAGAGATGGCAGACAAACTTTCTCGAGATTTCTAGCAAACTCCAGCGTAACACTTCAGAGAAAGACGTGTTCTATAAGTTTTTCTTAGTCCCCGACTCATAATCTGGTAAATTTCTTTTGCTTATAAACACACTGCTCATTTAGGGATAGAACTCGTAACTTAAGTTTTCGGCAAAAAGCAGTCCTTGAACAATAGTTCTAAGCACGACAATATCAAACCAACAAACCAAGTCCCACCCCATGAACATCTCTCCGTCAAAAAATTTCCGCAAGAATGCTCAACGAATATTCTGGGACATAGATTAGTACGAGAAAACATGAACACAGTGAAACGCTTAAGTCAATTTTTGCAACTTCGATATACTAAAAAACATAAAAGATGAAACTGTAACGAATATACATGAGGATAATCGAGAATAGTTTCACAGCTTACAAATTGCTCAGCAGAGTACATCGTGGCTATAAGTTTTGAATATAAACTTAGTGATTAATGCTGCGGGCAGCTCTTTGACAAGCGTGACGAGCAATAGCCTTGACAGCCACCGCTGCCAGTGCAGAGGCAGCATTGCTAAGCTGGCACTGCACCTGCGCGCGCAACTCTCACCAGCACCACCGCCTGGATTGCGGCGCCTCTCGTTGGACAGTCTTTATTGACATCAGACGTCGCCGTGGTAGAGCTGATCTAGACCTGCGGAACAAACACTGTTTGAGCCTTCAGCCAAACAGTGTGATCTGCCTGCTCTGTTTGAGGCCAGCTGCAAGATCCTCAAATGAAACCTCGGCACTCTAACTTCCTGATCGGCTCAGCGGTCTGCGCTTGATTGCGACCACTGCTGCGTGCGTTGCGTCACGCATGCCATCAGTCAGCATCTCAGAGGCGGACTGACGTCTATTTTCTTGCCAGCGAGGTCTTGAATTTTACTTTGCGACAATTTAAAACAATTTATTTACCACAAGCGATACATCAATTGATTGCTTCTCAAGTCTATTACAATGGACACACTTGAGTTGAACAAAGTGGGGGCCCGAATAAGTTAACGACTTCTAGGACTTCCTATCATCAACGCTATTTTAAGGTGTACAATTATGTTCAACCTAGTTCACTTAACCTGGTAGCACAGTAGACTAATCAATGAATAATTTTTGGTCTGCTTAAGATCCGATGTTTAATTTTACAACAATAGTTGACACGGGCTAGTTAACAGCATATTCTAGAAAATACTTGAGATCCGACTTAAAATCTGTGTTATATTTCATGGTAAACTACCCTATCACGATGATTCATGTAGTCGGAAAGATTTGACCCGATAAGGTTAATATTCTGATAGAAATAGGGATTCAAGATTCGTTTTGAAAGCTTTGTAAGAACTTTTTTCCCGGATCTTAGTAGAGATTGAATTCCAAGTCTTGGTTCCAATGAAGAAGATACTGTGTTGTAACTTAGCTTACGAGCAATAAGGAGGTATGAAGTTACTTCTATTTCTGGTTATATGATGATGAAGGCCAGTTTGTGTAGTTAATAATTGTTTAAGGTCTTTGTCACTCTCATTAGTCAATGTTTTATACATGAAATTACGTATGGAGCGCTTGTAGCGATCCAAAAATGAAAGTATTTTAAAACTTTTGAATAAATAATTCGTATGAGCATGATATTCTAATTTTCTTACCTCTCTAATGACTTTTTGCAGCACGAAAAGCAAATTAATTTTGAATTTTTCAGTTCTTTGCCCTGCTTCTATTCCGTATGGTAAATATGGCGCAATGTGCGTTCGTTAAAGACTGGTAGGATGATGAATACTATTTTTGTGGAACTGATGCAGAGGTGAGTCAGATCGCTCACTTTCGGGAAATAACCGTGAGCAAATATCAGGGAGATACACAAAGCGGGGAGTATATAATATGAACCGAAGTCCTACGTTTATGACGGGACTCCAGTACTCTGACGTGAGACCTTGGATTTGCGCATACTTCTTTTATTTGATGTAAGGGTGAGAATTTCTGCGTATCATCCGTAAAATTCTATCATCAGTGAGAAACTGAGCATTGCGGCAACTCTTCTTGACTACAGTGACATAATTTATGTCACAAGTGACATAATTTATGAGCATATTAGTGAGTGTATGTTTGCTTGTAATAATACTCCTCGAAGTTATATTTCAGACATGTTATGTGTTTAAATAACAAAGGAAAATCGATTTTGCGAAGCAAATTCATGTCATGCTTCTCCGCATAACTGTGTAAGGAATATCGCTAAGGATCCGAATAATCGTCCGGCCAACGACTTATTCATAAATGATTCAAAAGACCAAATAATAAGCCTGATTTCTGCGAGAAAACATTGCAACGTTACGTCCTAGAACAATCGACTCTTCAGGAACAACGCCCAGACGTCGTCGATACGCGTAATGAACGAAGACGCTAACGGAAGATGCTAAGAACCTAAACGGATGTCTTCATTTGCTTTAATTCATATGTTTAACATTGTTTTGTGGGGATTTTTATATAGTAATGAGGGTAAGGTTAATGATGTATGTTTTTTATTTGGTAGTAGGGATATATCACGTTCTTATTGGTAACCTTGTTAGGTTGTTATTCAAACTTGGCACCTCAAGGGGGACGCCAGACGCGGTTGCCTGAGAGAGAGCGAGGGTAGTTGAGGCTAGAACACGATCACAAGCAGCCGCATACGAGTTTGTTCCTCTACCTTGGTCCAGTTGGGCCGAGGCTTGCCTCTTAAATTCACTACTTAAAGTCATCCTAGAATATCTGTGCCCTCATTCGCTCGAAAGTGATTACTTCAAGAATACTCAACTGCAGTGCCAGCATAACGTAAATTAGAGATTGTCAATCTAGACTGCTGTCGGCATAGCCCCAGCCATCAACCCGGTCTCTCTGCCCTCAACCAAACATGGCGACCTTGCTCCAGCGCGCCAGCCAGGCGACGTTCAAACTGCGAGCCCTGATCTCCAAATCTCAAGATAAGTTTCCCTCTGATTTCATGTCAAATCCCAGTTCCTTCTCACGCTTCTAAGTATATTAGGATGCGAGTGCGTAAGTCACATTCATTCAATTAATGCGTATTTTCGGTGATTAATGTCTCAATATTTTCCTGTGTTCAATAGTGAATTTCTTTGATATTTCCTGTGTCTTTAATAACCTTCAGATAAATAGTAGGAGAGGACATGATGATTCAGAAGGAAAGTAATAATGTTTGAAGCCAGGAAACACGGCTAGAATGCACGGTTAATTTATGGCCTTAAGCCGCTCGTAACGCTTACCGAAGATTGAATTAAATATTCATTCAGATAAAGATCTGAATTTATGGCAGCTACCTTGATATTACCAAGTAGAAAATATACGAATAGTGACGAATAATCTTGATGTCACGACTAATAATATCACATGAAAAATATCATGCATCGCAACAAAGAATAACGGCAGAGAAAAATGAAGACCGTGACCCCAGCGAGATAAAATAAATAGGGTCACGACATTCACAATGAAAGAAATAGAGAAGAAGTACTTTAGAAACATTTACTCTGAACGTTTCGAGCCTAAGCTCATTCTCAACAAAAAGTCTGCAAATAATATAATAAACAAGTTAGTACACCCAAAAATTACAGAATCGCAGAATGTAAGCACAATAAAAACAAACAAACAAAAATAATAATAATTTATCGGTTGATTATTTTCAGAGGGTATGCACTCTGCATTTCGTTGAGGGAAGGTTTAAGTTTATGAATGAATAATGACTCTAAAATACGTAGGTCTAAGCTGGCGGTACAAGTATCTAATATTTTAAATTTGCTAATGTCAATTATCTGTTCACAGGAATTATTACTACAATGTTCTCTGATGCTAGAAAGACTAGGAGAGGTAAGCAAGCGACCTGTTCGATGACTCCGACCTGCATGTTCAGCAACCCTGACGTAAAGTGCTCGGTGGGTGGAACCCACATACTGCGATGCGCAATGCGCACAACTGAAATTATAGACGAGGGAAGATCGCATGCCGGTCGGGAGCACATCTTTAAATCTAAAAAATGATCCAATGGTACGCTTGTTCACTAAAATAATACGAAAGGAAATGTCTGGGAAATATTTAGTCAAAAGCATTAAAAGATCTTTTCTCAACTTTTCCGATTGATATCCAAAATATGGCAACACAAAATAACTATAGTTTAGAGCTTGAAGACGAGATTTCGGAATAAATTTACTGTTCAGGAATCTATTAATGGCACGAAAAATAACAGAATGTGGATAACCATTAGCTGTAAAATAAGACTGCAAAAAAGTAAATTCCTTATGGAGGTCAGTGTAATTTGAACAAATATTATAGGCACGAGTAATAAGGGTGGAGATGCTATTCAGTTTGAATCTCTTGCAACAGAAACTAAAGTAACTTAGACCTAACCCGGAGAATGTTTGTTTTCTGTAGACTGAGGTTATGAATTTATTACCCGATCGGTGAACATTGATATCAAGATAATTTAATTGGCCATTATTTTCCAGATCTAAAGTGAATTTGATATTGGGATGCCTGGAATTGAAATATTGAAGAAAGGAATGGGCATCACATTTGTTTTTGAAAAGAACAAAAGTATCATCAATATAGCGCCTATAGAAAACTGGTTTGAATGAAGTTGGACATTGATTTAACCATTTCTGTTCATGGTGACACATGAAAATGTTGGCGAAAGTAGGGCCTGAAGGGAGACCCATACCCAACCCTTCTATTTGTTTATATATACCACTATTGAAGATAAAGAAAGAATTTCGCACACATAGTTCTAAAAGAGACCTAAAATAATTTTTTGTTAAGCCTATAACTGAAGATGACGGAACAGAAAACAGAGAATTTATGCAAATATCAATGGTTTCGTCAAGAGGTACATTGGTAAAAAGATTCTCAACGTCAAGGGAAGCCATAAAATACTTATCAGCGTCAGGTTGACTAGATATAGTTTGTACAAAGTCAAGAGAATTTTGAACAGTGAAATCATTTAGAGTTAAATGGCTAAGCAACGGAACTAAAAAAAAAGCAACGGAACTTCATAAACTTAAACCTTCCCTCAACGAAATGCAGAGTGCATACCCTCTGAATATAATCAACCGATAAATTATTATTATTTTTGTTTGCTTGTTTTTATTGTGCTTACATTCTGCGCTTCTGTAATTTTTGGGTGTACTAACTTGTTTACTATATTATTTGCAGACTTTTTGTTGAGAATGAGCTTAGGCTCGAAACGTTCAGAGTAAATGTTTTTAAAGTACTTCCTCTCTATTTCTTTCATTGTGAATTTGCTTCGCAAAATCAATTTTCCTTTGTACATTCGAAATAACTATGGCGAAGAAGCTTATCGTCTTTACCACAAATTTCTCAATACATCACGTAAATTGGAAAAATCCAAATTAGATTACAATTTTCTCTGGGAATGCAAGATCTACAACATCATGCCTAAATTTCTGCGCTTCAAGCTGTACAAGAGGTCCCTCCATACAACCAACTTCTACAAATCCTGGCAGACCAGCCTCCTTTCTCGGGAGATCAACTTCAAGAAGAAGACCATGGCAAAGTTAACCACCGATCTATCTGAATGCCGCAGCAGAATCTTAGAAGCCTTTCCTGGAGCGACCCGTGCCGCGATCTATAGTGTTGTAAAAGATAAAATGAAAAATTTTGTAATAGAAACTAAGAGAACTCACGATAGAAAACTGTGTTATTTAGGAATTTCTAACCATCTTCAGCCCTGTGATCCAAACAAAGTTGTGCATAATTATAGTTCTTTTCCGTTAGGCAATCGTCTCAAATTCTTATTGGCATTTGGTCTAGATTTTTGCCTATCCGTTTACAAGATCAATTTTTATAAGTACTTCCTTAATTTCAAAAATTGGGGTTAGCAATGCAGCAAAAATTTCCTAACCAGACTAAAATTATTGACTTCACTGAACAATTGCAATCGCTCTCATTCAAATACTTTTATGGCTTCAAACCTTTCAAAATTTTCTCGCCAATATTTTTGAAGACCGAAATTTCAAAGCTGAAACAACTATCATCCAATCCGAATGTAATTGTAACAAAACCTGACAAAGGCCGTGCCGTCGTAATTCTGAACAAAACTAGTTATATTGAGCGCATGCAATCAATTATTTCTGATACGAGTAAATTCCTCCCAATTGCTGAGCCAATGCAAAAATACACTTTGAAAATAGAAGATAAGGTGAATAAATTTTTGCGCAAACTCAAAAATTTAAATTTATTGCAAGAAGATATTTATAAGAAACTAATTTGTTCAGGCACAGGCCCAGGTATTCTCTATGGATTACCAAAAATTCATAAACCTAACTTCGCAACTACGTTACCATTCAGACCGATTTTCGCCGCTTATAATTGTGCTACCTATAATGTGTCAAAATTTTTAGTTCCATTGCTTAGCCCTTCAACTCTAAATGATTTCACTGTTCAAAATTCTCATGACTTTATACAAACTATATCTAGTCAACCTGACGCTGATAAGTATTTTATGGCTTCCCTTGACGTTGAGAATCTTTTTACCAATGTACCTCTTGACGAAACCATTGATATTTGCATAAATTCTGTTTTCTGTTCCATCATCTTCAGTTATAGGTTTAACAAAAAATTATTTTAGGTCTCTTTTAGAACAATGTGTGCGAAATTCTTTCTTTATTTTCAATGGTCGTATATATAAACAAATAGAAGGGTTGGGTATGGGTCTCCCTTTAGGCCCTACTTTCGCCAACATTTTCATGTGCCACCATGAACAGAAATGGTTAAATCAATGTCCAACTTCATTCAAACCAGTTTTCTATAGGCGCTATCTTGATGATACTTTTGTTCTTTTCAAAAAAAAATGTGATGCCCATTCCTTTCTTCAATATTTCAATTTCAGGCATCCCAATATCAAATTCACTTTAGATCTGGAAAATAATGGCCAATTAAATTATCTTGATAT
This sequence comes from Morinoia aosen, assembly GCA_030386875.1. NCBI lineage: Eukaryota > Metazoa > Arthropoda > Malacostraca > Amphipoda > Talitridae > Morinoia > Morinoia aosen. The sequence goes on along the minus strand of CM059572.1, from coordinate 77,741,889 downwards.
CAATGTTTACCGATCGGGTAATAAATTCATAACCTCAGTCTACAGAAAACAAACATTCTCCGGGTTAGGTCTAAGTTACTTTAGTTTCTGTTGCAAGAGATTCAAACTGAATAGCATCTCCACCCTTATTACTCGTGCCTATAATATTTGTTCAAATTACACTGACCTCCATAAGGAATTTACTTTTTTGCAGTCTTATTTTACAGCTAATGGTTATCCACATTCTGTTATTTTTCGTGCCATTAATAAAGTCCTGAACAGTAAATTTATTCCGAAATCTCGTCTTCAAGCTCTAAACTATAGTTATTGTGTGTTGCCATATTTTGGATATCAATCGGAAAAGTTGAGAAAAGATCTTTTAATGCATTTGACTAAATTTTTCCCAGACATTTCCTTTCGTATTATTTTAGTGAACAAGCGTACCATTGGATCATTTTTTAGATTTAAAGATGTGCTCCCGACCGGCATGCGATCTTCCCTCGTCTATAATTTCAGTTGTGCGCATTGCGCACCGCAGTATGTGGGTTCCACCCACCGAGCACTTTACGTCAGGGTTGCTGAACATGCAGGTCGGAGTCATCGAACAGGTCGCTTGCTTACCTCTCCTAGTCATTCTAGCATCAGACAACATTGTAGTAATAATTCCTGTGAACAGATAATTGACATTAGCAAATTTAAAATATTAGATACTTGTACCGCCAGCTTAGACCTACGTATTTTAGAGTCATTATTCATTCATAAACTTAAACCTTCCCTCAACGAAATGCAGAGTGCATACCCTCTGAAAATAATCAACCGATAAATTATTATTATTTTTGTTTGTTTGTTTTTATTGTGCTTACATTCTGCGCTTCTGTAATTTTTGGGTGTACTAACTTGTTTATTATATTATTTGCAGACTTTTTTTTGAGAATGAGCTTAGGCTCGAAACGTTCAGAGTAAATGTTTTTAAAGTACTTCTTCTCTATTTCTTTCATTGTGTTTAAATAAACATCAGTTAAATAGTTCAACCTCCAAACGAAATCTCATTTCATGTAACATTTTTTTGTTAAGTTTGCTGTCTCTGCTCGTTAGTCGACTTCCTCCTGTGCCTGTTTTCTGCCCACACGCATTCACCAATTATGTTCTGTTCATGTTTACTCCATTTGCCCTCCTACTGAGGGTTTGTTCGTCATATATTAATTTTATCCTGATTCCATGTATGCATTCCTTCCAAGAAATGAATAAAATTACCCCTTCAACAAGGTTGTTTACTATCAAGCTTCGAGAACACCTAACCGAGCGATCGCTCGCGTTCTCTTTATACAGAAGGCATCAGGCTACGAACCTCTTAGCTTGAGGAAACTTCAACACTCAAGTACCTAGAGCATTTACCGTGGCAATCCCTTTTATTTAGGTATAAAACTTAACAGCCAATATGGTATAAAGGTAGTAAGTAGAAAGTTAAACTGTGCTTTAATTTTTTCAATTTAAGCGTTTAAGTTGTGTTTTTTCTTATTTTTACAAACGTCTTCATTGTGAATGGATGATCGAGCGAAATTTCAAAATTTTTTCCAAAAAATGATGAACTTCACGAATATTTTCATCACTTTTAAATGTTCTGAAAATGTGCGATTAAAAGCAAAATTATTTACCAGAACTTTGATTCAAATTCATATCTTGGCTTGAATACGCCGTAGGATTTATGTTTTTTGAAACTATTTTTTCATCAAATTGCCCTGCAGTCCGAGCTCCGGCGCCGAGAACTTCCCCGGCCAGGCCGTCAGCACGCCGCGCTCAAAACGAGTCGCATGCACGGGATGACTGGGAAAACATTTACCTCGAGCGGCGCTGTTAATTGAAATCATCTCGCCACGGTGTTTTTTTACAACCAATTTAGAGCTATTTGACTTCAATTTCTCGTGATGCTGCGCACACCTGGCCCACGTAAAGAGCGTTTATTTCAGTAATTGGATTATTAAAAAAAAATAAGTGAAAACATTTTTCCACGTACGAGTTGGAGTGAAGTTTGTATTAACTTTTCATGGTTTGAATTTATTCGTCATTGTACCGTCATTGCGCACATCCCCCGTTTTTAGACTGGCACTGTCATCAGATTGTTACCGTCAGCAGAATGAAGAAAAGCATTACCATTGTGCAGAAGAAGAGCATAGAACACATTAGGGTACCAATTCGACAACATATAATACTAATAGAGGCTGTTCATGGAGGTGAATTTTGCATTCCGCGTTGATGGAAAGTGGTTAGCCATTTTACATCTGAATTTGTTACTCATATTACCGTTATTACACCCACGATTGTTGGACTGGCATCATGTTGCCACTTGTATCAGAATGAGGAAGAGGCATTGCCACTCAGTAGCGGCCATGGTACCCTGGTAGCCGCCTTCAAAAAACACATAAGGGCAAAAATTCAACGAGTAGCAAAACATGCTCAAGGTGTTTATGCAAGTGGATTGTGATATCCCCAGATGTCGCAGCTAGCAGTCTGTTGAAATAGTGCTGAAATATACACTCGTAGAATGCTTGGAATACGTACCACAAGTGCTGGAATGTCAGGCTCTCAAAACATTCCAGAAGTTGAAATTCAGTGCTCAGAAACAAGCGATCATCTTTGCTAATCTATACTTTTCAATTAAAGGGCGCAATAAATTGAACCGTTATAACAAATCAGATTCTGAATGACGGCTGTTTTTTCAAATCTCCGCAAAAACTCTCAAAACCCACACTGGTAACTCATGTCAGTATTACCATAATTTTCGTTCCGTACATTTTCGTACATCCCGTACAGGAATGACTGTAAAGCATTCGGAATTTTTTTTTTCGAATAGTTATTTTCCACAACAGCCCTCTAACTCGAGCTTTCTTCGTATGTGTATCTTTACACTAGCTAACTGTACGCCAAAACTAGTGTTTGAGCTGAATTTGTGTCCACAGCTCAAAGTTAAGCCCACAATATTTCAATGACATTTTTTCACAAATACTCAAAACTTGGTTCTGAAGTAATAACATTAAAATCCCTGGCTGTCTTTGTACTTGCAACTCCAAGTAAATACAAGAGTAGTTGCGCTATTCGTCGCATTCGCACTCTACCTGCATTAAACTACAGTTGTGTTCATCAAGAGGACGGTGAAACAACTGTGTTAAACTTCACAGCGTTTTGGACTCGCCAGCTCGACTGTGGGGAGCGGCTCCTAGTTAAAAACAATCAGTTTTTCTTGAAATTCCTGACAGATGCAATGTAGGAATGTGAGCCTGCTCAGAACAGAACAAACCAAACTTGTGGAACTTTCATGTTAACTCAGAGAGAAAAATAATTTCTAGATTTAGTTTGAAGTGTTGATCTCGAAAGCTGTTGGGGAATGCTATCAAAACTTCTATGTTGGATGATGTCGTATTCCTGCATAACGGCTAGGAAATGTAAGCCGATTTGATATTTTTATAGTATAGTTCATAACTATAATTTTAGCACCATTGTGACGCGTGATAAAATCTCGCTTTTCGTTAACTGATGAGGTAAGTTTCATTACACTGAGATGCGTAAAGTGGATTTGAGGTGCGAAGGGTGGGACTGCGAAGGCATGCTGCCCGCCACACTTCACTCGTTATGGCAGCGTCGTTTCTCTCATCTTTTTCAACTTCCTAGCCTTTATTTAGCACTTCTTACTCGTAAATGATGCAGAATTAAAAAGCATGCTTCAAAAATTTATAATCTAAATGAAAATAACATTCCCTACACAAATTTTTCTCAAGAAATACATTGGTTTCGCGCGTTGAATGTTGCTCCAGGCTGCTCTTCTCTATTGTCAGTCAGTGCACCATACCCTGTTTTCTTTCCATTCAACTATTAATATCATTCAATAAACAAAGCACTTAAACATTTATTCAGAGCATGTGAACAAGTTGATTAGACTTGAACTTGACGACGCGTTGAGGCACCGCCCGCTGTCCCGTGCTGCACACCGCGGCCCAGCGAGCCGCTGAGGCACAAGTCGGGGGAGGCCGGAGCTCGGCAGCTCCCGCCCGGCCTGCTGCCATACCACTGAACTCGGTCAGTACTGTGACTTAAATTAAATGTTCATGTTATAATTAACACCATAAACTAAAGTTTATCAAATGATTTGAAAATAAGGATGAAGATCACTAAATAGGTTCTAAGGTCAAGAAGTTCTTGGCCTTATAACATCCATAATTACCGCATTTAAAATTGATAAAAGTGTGATCGATTCCACTTATAAGCATATCGATCTACTCAGATGTGCTGCACCTCCTAGTCTGCGGAACTCAACGGAGTTGGTACATTCTAATTCAGCGTACATATGTCTCCTGCGGAATATATTTCTCCTTTGTTTCCTGTGATTTGAACTTCGGTTGTAATTATAATTGATCTGAAGTGATGATTTCATTTCATTCATTCGTCTATAATACCACGCAATGAGATTCATAAAAATCGCGTTTAATAAACCGTAATTTTTTATTTTTACTGTTACTCTTTACCAGCTGTTCGTTCATTTGCTGGATTTCCGTGGAATTGTTTCATAACGAGTTGACAGTGATTGACATTTTGATGACTGATACTGTGATTGGTACTTGATAACAGAGCTCTAAGTCAGCTGCCACTCGGGGTCACATGCAACGGTCTTCTCCGGGCCATAAGCCTTTACTTCTACGCTGACGTTAAAGCGCAGAGACGTTAAGTTTGATGGCGCTAGTGCGCTAATAATCGCAGTTAATGACCTACACGCTGGAAGATATCAACAATGAAATCAACATTCTGACGCGCGAAGCTTAGACGGAATACTTAGCTTTTGTTACTTTGCAAAATTATTGTTTTTTCAAGAGAAATGTGAAGCCAACTGCCTCGCGTGTTTCCAGGCCGACTTTTTCCATCCCAGCACTGATCTGAGATCAATATTTCGCAATTTCTCCTTCTCGTGACGAGCGGAGTCATTATAATAAAAACACAGCTTCCAGCGGCAGAGGAAACATAGGACTCGGAGCACCAGACCCTCACCAGATGAAGCAACACCTCGTCGTAAATAAAGACGAAGGCTTCCATCGTAGAAAGAGACGAAGATTGAGACTGCCGCAACATTTTTGAACAAAGACCGATACTTCACTCTACAGAGCTACAAAGATCGAGACTTCCTTAATAAAGACAAAGACAGAAACATGTGCAATAAAGTATTAGACAAAGACCGAGGCCTGAGTCGTAAGAGGATTAGTAGCGGCAGTCTGTGGAGCAGTGAGAGCTCGTAAAAGAAGTCATATCTGGTCGGGCAGGAGTATTAAGTCATAAAAAGTTTAGACGCGTGTTAGACCATAAGGAGGTAATCAGTGGAGGTAATCAGTCTCAGCAGGAGCTATCGCTTCTGATTGGGCGCGGTCACTGCTCGTCCATAACTCGTCCGGGCTCGCTCGTGCAGGTCGTCAGGGCATTTAAAAACACGAGCGTTAGACTTCCCTTGAAATTAGATGAGTTGTTTGGCTTCGTCCATCAACGGAAGTGAAGCCCGCCGTGCTAGTTAGTTTAAGCGAAAATCTATTTCTCATTTTAGCAGAAATAAATTATGTCGTTTCAACGGAATTTGTAATTATTTGATTACATGGTCACGACGTGCAGCTATTAAAGCTAAAACACAAAAATGATATTGTGTGCGCAAGATGGCGCAATCAACATTCGATGCGATATTTTTAGCGCAAGTTTGATGAACGGTCTCGGTTCCACCAGCACCATTTCCCCATTCGTGTTCAACAACACTTGTTCAATTACTTCTACACTTGCTCAAATACATCAATACGTGTTCAGAAGCGTACTCGATTCTCCCTCTGCAGAAGAGACCGTTTCGTCATGCGACAGCGCATCGCAAGGATGATTTCGCTGCTACACGCGGATGCCAGCAATGTCGTGTCATGATGCGACGTGCTACGAGCCCGAAAATTTCATGTGACAGAGCGCGCATTGCGAGACTAAATGTGACCGGATTGTCGGATTGATTACGCGAACTAAAGTAATGAGCGCAACCCAGACACCAAACTTGAACGTTCGGTTCGCAGTTACTTACGCCTTAGTTGAGTTGCTCTGCATTGCATTCTCGCCACTATTTTGCGTTCTGAAAAATATTAAGAGTACTTCATTATCAAATAGTATATGTTTCGAATCACAAAAATTACCATTTTCGAATTACAATAGTAAATGTTTCGAATTAGACTTACGCGTCTTCTTGGCACTACGTAACAATTTGCCGCATTGAACTGGAGATTCAGCAACACGGACCTTGAAAAGTCACCTCGCAGCAACAACCAGGATGAGATGATGAATATGAAATAATAAATATGCTAATCATTGGGATTTTATCCCAATTTTACTCAAAAAAATGGAAACCGATAATGATTAAGTCGATGAATGGCATTCAGAGCTTTTAAAATTTCTTTTTGAAAAAACAAAATAAGCCCAGTGAGAAAAGCCTCGTGGGAAATATATACGTCACTGCAGCATTAAGCCAGTGAGCACTGTAAAAGAAGTAACAAATGACCCAAGGACTGTCGCAATGTATACCTCTTCTCATTAAATAAGGCAACGTAAATTTAGAGTTAAATGTGAAGAGAAGTAATTACTTTGCTAGTTAAAGGTAAAGTTCAAACGAAGCTCAGTGAAACCAACTTCGAAAGCTAAACAGAAATCAGTCCGCATGAATTATTCAAAGGCAATTGCTTCAGAAAGAATGACTGCTCACACAAAAAAAGACCAGGTTTCCGAACGTTTAATTATGAAACTATCAACAGCAGATACAATGGTAAACGCACAAAAATTGGAAGAGGTACTACCAACGTAGCTGCTGTAGAACCATATCTCATTCCGTCACGCGGTCCCATCTCCACCGTTTGAGATTTTATGTCATTTTGATAGTAGAAAATGGGCCCCAGTCTTTTTTTATTGAATTTCGAAAATATATTGCGACAATGAAGATCAAATATTGGCAGGATGTGTTCCAAGTATTCAAAAATTGAAGCTTCAGACGATATCGATATGTCTCCTGAATGCACTTTGCCAAATAGAAGATGAAAGTGCAAAGGAATTCTCGAGCCAGGAGCGCGATTCGTCGACAGGGTGATTGAATACGGCTTTTATTTCTTAGGTAGCATGTTTGAAAATATTACTTTATTCGTGGGAAGCTTGAAACGTCTAAGATCTCATCTTTATGCTAACATTGTGAATACTAGCTGATATATTGAAAAATATTGCAAAAGACACATTGAATTTCAAATGCTCAAGAAGGAGGAAACTATTTCGAACCTTGTCCTGACATCTACTCAATAAAATATTTATTGACCAACTAGTACGCATGAACTCCCTATTTAATGTAGCAGCTTATTGGGTTAGCTGTATTAAATATCCCACACAAAAGTATGTTTCTTTTCAGTATTTCCTGAACAATAATCCAACATCGATGAAAGATATGAATTAGAAACACTTCGTAGACCGTTCAAGCGTGACAAGCATTTTGGTAAAAAACTTCATTATTTTTCCCATACAATGGACCTCATAACTTAAATGATAACAGTGGTAATATTATAACATAACTAAACGATAATGGTAATATTTTTATTAAGTATTACACCATTTTGAGTAAGCAGTTCTACATATCACAACCTATCAAAAGTCATTCTCCAGAGGATTGTCACATTTCAAAGGAACAACGAAAAATTCGAAAAAAAGAATCAAAATTAAACAAATGCATTGAGTTAAAAAATGCTTTCAGAGTTTTTCCAACACTCAATATTCCTATGATGCGTGAAGTAGTACGAATACGCAAAATCTGTGAGCGAGCTCATACTTCAGATCTGCTCAAAACCTAGAGTGAACCGATATATGAAGGTGGCATGCTGGTCAAAAAAATTTTCTTCATTTTCCTCTAATTAAGGTAATATTTAAGCCGATTGTAGTTGAGACACGAATGATGGATTTTCTGTGCATTTTCAAACTATCAAAATACAGATGGAGTAGCGCTTGCGTTGACACGTGAGATAACCTGCAGCGGCTCGTCGTGGCTCTCCATTAAAGCTGCAGCCGCTGCAGGAGGGCCTGTAAACTGCAGCGTGTGCGCAGTCTTATCTGCCGCGCTCTCATGTATTAGCTATAAAAGAAGGGGGCACCGGCCCCACTCTTATGGTGCTGCTTATCGCAGGACCGCTCGATACTGCGCGCTGAATACTACCTTCACAATACGAGGCAGTATGCTGCTGTGCTCGATACTGTACGCTGAATACCACACTCACAATACGAGGCAGTGTGCTGCTGCGCTCGATACTGTGCGCTGAATACCACACTCACAATACGAGGCAGTGTGCTGCTGCGCTCGATACTGTGCGCTGAATACCACACTCACAATACGAGGCAGTGTGCTGCTGTGCTCGATACTGCGAGCTGAATACTACCTTCACAATACGAGGCAGTGTGCTGCTGTGCTCGATACTGTGCGCTGAATACCACACTCACAATACGAGGCAGTGAGCTGATGTGCTCGATACTGCAAGCTGAATACTACCTTCACAATACGAGGCAGTGTGTGCTGTGCTCGATACTGTGCGCTGAATACCACACTCACAATAAGAGGCAGTGTGTGCTGTGCTCGATACTGTGCGCTGAATACCACACTCACAATACGAGGCAGTGAGCTGATGTGCTCGATACTGCGCGCTGAATACCACACTCACGATACGAGGCAGTGGTGCTGCTGTGCTCGATACTGCGCGCTGAATACCACACTCACAATACGAGGCAGTGTGCTGCTGCGCTCGATACTGCACGCTGAATACCACACTCACAGTACGGACAGTGTGCTGCTAGGCTCCATACTGCGATCTGATCACTGCGTTTACGGGATGTAAAATAAAGATTCTAGTCCAATTTTGCTCACTAGAAAATTCAAGCACAGCAAGTGTTCTTGATGACCAAAGACAGGGAAATTCTACCGGGCAGAGCCGTCAACTCTGAGAAGCCGGTTTCATTCTCCTGTACTCTGCGTTGTGTGGTAATTCACATCTTTTATTTTCACCATAAGATCGCAGTTCTATTCAAGCGAGAGCAATGAAAAAATTCTAATTTTCTGGCATCATCCCATGATCATTTCTTGTTTGCTCTATTGAGAAAATAGCTGTACACACGCTGCGCACGAAAGACATATTTCTTAAAAACATGTTATAAGAAATGGACCAGTTAGTGAATCTCCGGACAAAAACGCTTTCTGAACGCATCAACTGTTGTTTGATTCACCTCCTATGTACTAACATTGCATAAATCAGACTCACTAACATTAATTCGGCAGTCAGTACCAATGATTGCTAACCTCGTGACAGGTGGCCTTAACTTTTGAATTGTGGGGTAAATTTTTAACTGGTTTTGAACGTTTCTAAATTAAATATTTAACTCGAGTGATGAATATCAAAGCAAACAACAAACCTCCCAACAATCAGAAATACATCACTTGCTTGAAGCTATTTCAACTACAGGTGTGGCTAATAATTTTGGGAAAAGTGAGTTTTTCTATTTTCTCGTTAAACTAAGGTGTAGTCCTGCGTAGTTTTTATTGGTTGCTTCCAGAAAACATTATAGAGACTAAATAAAAACATGAATTGTCCACGAACCCCTTTTAATAACCTGCACAACTAAAAAGTAATAATTCTCAACATTTGCAATGCTGACCATGCTTCTTCAAAACTGTTTTGATGCGTTTTGGCATACTGTTTACTATTTTTTCAATAATATTATGATCAAAAGACCTCCACTCTTCTTCGATAAAGGCTCCAAGTTGCGCTAAATTGATTGGCTTTTTTTGTTCAGTCGACTTTTGATGATCGATCATAAATTTTCGATCGGATTCAGATCAGCCGACTTTCCAAGCCAAAGACCTAAAATTTCCACTCCATCGTCATCAAGGAACTTTTAAGCCCCTTCTTGTATTATGACAGGGAGCGCCATCATGTTGGCAAACCACCTCTTTTTCGGGAAATTGACCAGCAATCGCTGGAAGGAGATGATCTTTTAAGACTTTCAGGTACCAGGCCGAACTCATTGCTGTGCTTTTGGGTAAAATCATCAGTACTCTAGTCCCCTTGCCTATACCCCAGACGTGAAGAATGGCAGGATGCTTGACCGTTGGAACGACTCACTCTTTGTTAAATTTCTCGCCTTTTCTTCGTCGCACGAGGCTTTTCGCGAAGGTGTCAAAAAAGAGGAACGGAGATTCATCGGAGAAAATGACTTTGCTCCATTGTTTAGCAGTCCAATGCTGGCACTTCATGCAATAATTGCGCCGGTCTTTGTTGTTCTTCGTCGTCGAAAGAGGTTTCTTCGCAGCTCTCCTTGAAACAAGTCCGTTGTCAAAGAGTCGAAGTCGAACAGTTCGCGCTGGACGACATCCCTCTCTCAGTCTAGCAGAAGCTCTGAACTGCGGGCAGTCCTTTCCCGTAACGTTTAGCGCACTAAAGCCCTATCTTGACGAACCGACGACGTTTTTTTCCTGTCAGGGGCTGTCTTCGCCACTATGTATTTTGTCTCGTTAAATTGTTGCAAGTTGCTTGGCAACGATTTCCTATTTTTATAGACAACTCTGATGGAGAAGAATGATGGTTTTTACCCATTTTTTCCGAAATCACCATGATTCTGAATCTGGTAGCGACGACATTTTTTTGAAAATCTACAAACAAATAATTCAACAAAATATGTGAAAATAAACATGCCACTCACCTTGCAAACGATTTTTCATCAGTTCTAATGCCCGCATCCGCTTTTAAACCAGCACAAATAGGTTTTCTGAATTTTACGAAAAACAAAATTGGTACATTTTTAAGAATATCCACGTATTTTTTTTTTGTGAAACCTCGCTTCTAAATAGTTTTGCTGCATTGTAGGACTGTTAACGATTCGGCATAAGTATATTCTGAAATAAAGCACGAAAAAAAATTTTTTCTCAAAATCATTAGCCGCACTTGTATTTATATATCTTGGTTGATATACTTTTTCATTCACAGCGTTTGCGTTGTATTTTTTCTTATTTTTTCATTTCACTCCAGCTACTGACCTCTGAAATGGTTCACTTCAACGAATCAGAAGGTTAAATCCTCGGAAGAACATTCTCTCAATTTTTTCCTTCATTGCAAAGTTCAGCTGTATATTATTTTATTATTTAAGAAAAATACAAATCTATAGATGATCACAATTTCTGATTAAAAAAATACGTTAGGTAATTACACGTATCAAAGGATCTCAAATAATAAAATCAAAACTACTGCAGCAGCAGCGCGTCACTGCAGACTTTCTTCATGTGAGAGCTAGAAAAATATTCAAGAGAAAAGTATCACACCGCGCGAGCACGCGAGGCAACGTCACAGAGTGAGCTGGTAGCTGGGGAACGAGACCCAATATCAATAACTGCTGAAAAAGCTACTCTAAAGATTGCAGGGATGCATAGTTAAGAACACCCCTACTATCTTTCAAAATGCAGGAAGTAGCTTGGAATTATTGCATAACATGCACTAAGTTCAAAAATAGCTCGCTGTGATTCTTTACACAATAAAAATGGCACAGTGGACGGACTCTGGAGGAGACAATATTCCGGCGAAGAAAGGAATGTGTGACACGGTGTAAACTATGCAATGACTGCTTGAATAGGAACGTATATCATTAGATGATGACTGAAAAGATTGAAATAAATTTTTACCGACATTATTTGTTCATGAATTGAATGCTGCTGTTTGTAGTCTAAGGGACCTTTAAGAGGAGAGGGATGGAAGATAACTTCAAATCATCGATGCGTGTGTGAAATTTTTTAATCGGAACCTGCTATGCTCCGAGCCTTAGCTTAGAGATCTTGCTTTGGCGATTTTCTCCGAATGAAGAAAAATTGTGATTTGGGTGGACATTTGGTACAAAAAGGTGAAATAGTCAACGAGCGGAAATTTTTAGCATGTGTTTCTGACCCACACTGCTGAGTAATATTTTAACAATGCTTCATAAAAACTTTTCTTATCGCCGATTTTAATGTACGTCACCCTCACTTAAACCCACTTGAGTTGAATAAATTTTTCACCCTACGTAAGTTGCGTCTTACGAATGTTCACTGTAATGAAAAATATGCGACTAAAAATGTTATAGAAAGTATTAATAGAAAGTACGTAGTTATGGATTGATTGATTGTTTGAGGTCGCTTTTCCACCAGGGTCGCCAGCTAATAGCAAATGTGGACCCCTCCGCTTTCGCGAAGCATTTAAAAAGAAACAACATGGATTTAGAATGGGAGTACAACCTAGTTCCCAGTGGGTTTCAGCTGCCCACCCTCCAATAGCCAAGCGCCCTACCCTTGCTGAGACCCAGACCGGGCTACCAGCGCAGGAGTATTAGTAGTAGTAACATGGGTTTGCTCTCGCTTCAGTTATTCGAACGATATTGCACCACAAGTCACACATTTTAACCTGTTGTATCAGGCTTCTCAAATTTACCTAATAAGACGCACATCAACATTATATGATCATCAAAAATTATATGATCATGAATATAATTACAAGTCAAGATTGAAATTGTCTCCCCATTGAAATTTTGTTCACACCACAGTACATTCGAACACACTGGGCGGCCAAACCCCGTAGGTTTTCAGCTGCCCCGTAGTTATGGAACCCGACTTGAAAGTTTTAAAATCCCGAAGTTGTGTTAGAACTGTTATTGCTGTTATTCTGGATATCTGAATCTGGCTGCAAAATCATATAAATTGCAAGAAGAATTACAACCAGGAGTACATAGGGACGCAACAGGTGAAGAATCAATAAAAAAAAGGTTTGCTCATCGTTAAATTTCCCCCAACTATCAGAAGGAGTCACTAACTTCAGAGTGGAACGATTAGAATATCATTTCTGAAAATTGTAAAGGGATTTAATTCGTTAATTCGTAAAGGGAATTATAGGGAAATCCAAACAATTTTCCTTTTTATCCTTAAATCCTAGTAACTCATGGAATTAATAACATAGTACTTTGAAATTTTGATAGATTACTTTGCACCGCGAGAACGAAAGTTCTATTCCATTTGACCGCCTACAGCTATGCTGACGGCCTCTCAACGCTGGACCCGGCGCGGAAACCTTCTACCGTCTCCAACGACTCCACGGTTTTTTGGTGTTCTTCTCAAGGGCTGTGGCGCTGTTATGGGACTTAGCAAAATCTTCGGCCCAAAGTTGCGATCGAAAATAATTATCCGATAAGTTCAGGTAAGGCTAGTCAGAAGGTCACTAGTCTTTCCCCCAGAATCAGACACTGGACTTCTTGAGGAAGTTGACGGTTTTGCTAGCCGAGTGGGTGGGAGTTGAATGTTGTTGGACCATGAACTTCTTATTTGAAGCCTTAGTGTTCATACACAGAAAAACTTTTGTTCACAAGACATTACAGTAAGATACAGCATTTAGTTTATTGTTGTCGGCAAAGAAGTGTGAAAAGATGTAACACTCATTGGAAACCATTCAGAGGGTCATCTTCGCGGTCATTGTGGATTGAACGTCAGTGCTCAGAGAGGCAATCCAGCGATCGTAACTATTTTAGAAACTTTATTAACTGTAAAAATATTCTCACCATGAAAAAACTTCATGGTTAATCCGATGGGCTACAACCAGTTCAATAATATCTTGTCCTCTCCAAGACAAATTTATAACATATTTTCATTTAGTAAATGTTCCCTACATCATGTATAAGTGTTATGCAGACGAGCCTTTTCTTAGCCAGAAGTCGAAAATGACACAGTTGAATTGGTCTTGGAGCTTCTTTTAAAGCCGACTATGTAGAGGGGTTTGCAAATTTTATCTTTTCTTCGCAAGTTTGTGGCTCTGTCATTTAGGCCATGTTCACTAAAACGCAAACAAACATCGTAAACTATCAGCTTAGGACACTAGAGGGATTTTGCAGTATAGACTGGGCTTCGGTGGCTCAACGAAGTTCACGGATGGCTGAATGTTTCGACAGCTCCATTGCGCAATTTTCACGCAACAAAAAAAAATTTAATTGCCGACTTCACAGATACTTAAACATAACCGATGCATTTTAGTTTTGCTAAAGTTTAAATTGATCAGAATTACCAACGTTTTAAAATTTTTACTGATTTATCTGAAAGATCCTGAGCATAGTTATTGCATTTGCAATAACGTCTGATCTGCCTGACTTCAGACCGTAAAAAGTCTAGAATCTCATGCACACAGGAGCGAAACTCAACTCAAACACGCCTCACGATCATTGCAGGGTCGTCTAACATAATCAGCAGGGGTGAAAAAGCTGTCTCGAGTAGTTCACAATTCAGGAAACAGATTTGATTCACCTCATACACAGTGATATTAACTTTGTCGCTTTGAGACAGACTGCGTATTAGAATATCCGGGTTTGAGAATTGGTGCTTATGCGGAGATTCCGTGACAAATTTGTCCCGAATCCCAACATTTTCCAGTACTCAATGTAGCAGTAAAAACAGTATGTAAGATAACTTATAGCAAAAAATGCAAAAAAAGGTTCCTCATCGCACCTTTGATGCAAGAAAAATTCGGCAAGCAAATATGCTTAAATGAAAGTAGGCAAATAATACAAATCAAATGATTCGGGAAAAAAACAAGACTCACTCCTTCATGAGCATGAATTCAAAGAAATTATAGGACGAAACAAAACTTGTTTCTTACGGCAGTAGGTAAGAGTGGCCATAATAATATTAGCTGTGAAATGATGCGATAATAAAATTTTGAAATAATACACTCCGAATGATTTTGGTAAACGTATTGGTAGATCATCATTTGCATCATTTTCATAATTTAAATCACATTGAATTTTTTTTTAACATCTCAAATTAGTCCACCTGTCGACGAACTTGTTCATATGCTAAGCGTTTTATAATTACTATAAAAAAACTTACCGCGTTTGGTGGAGTACTACTTTTACATCTACGAGTGATGGAAAGGCGTTGACGCAGTTGTATAAAACTGAATAATGCAAACGTCATCGATTTCTCTCAATAATTTGTTACAAAACGTACAAAGTAGCAGTCATGCGCTACCTCCTTTCGTCTGCCATGGTAGCGGCGTACAAGAAATACAGACCTCACTACGACGTGCGGAATGATTTTAAATCATGCTCCAAATATTACAACGTAATAATAGCTTCTTTTGTTCACTCTTCTGACATGAGGATCTGAGACGCTTTCGTGTTCTAATAAATCGGTAAAAGATTAGATTACCCGTAATTTTGTTTTGAAATAGTATTCTCATGCAAACATAAGGAACAGATTAAAAATTTTTTATGAAGTTTTCATGACACCTGCATGAATAGTTGAATAAACCTCCTGAGATTTCCCAATCCTGAAAAAAAAATCGAGGGACGAAAAGAGCGAAATTGGGAGAGGAACGTGAGGCCGAAAATCTAGTAGATTTACCAAACTGTAACTAAGCCAAATTAGAGGCACTCACCAGAGCCTTATAATTCATTCAATGATGAGCCTTGCTGATCCAAGCTACTTTCTCTTGAAACCCCATTTCAAAAGCCCTCTTCCAAGTCGCTTTTCGGGATTACCGAGAATGCGACTTCCTTCTCGATCACGTCTACTTCCTACGCTCCAGAGTTCCCCCAGTCCTCGCTTCAGAGTTTCCACTTGGATTCTGCTACGCCAGTCTTTGTGCAAACAAGACGAGCGACGTCCATCATTCGGGCGGGGGAGCTAGGGACAACATGGCCTTAGGCAAGGCGAAACTCAGCGTGACGTGCTGGATGGCTGATCAAAAGTTTTTACCTTCGAGGTCGCTTCATTAGAATGGAGTTCATGCATAACTGTCACAAATTCAGGGATTTAAAATTTCTACTACTATTGGTTAAACTGAAGTTCAATATTCAATTCAACTTTTACGTCAATTGTAGTGAGCTATTTTTGAAAACATTATTTTTAAAAACATTAACTGGATCATGCCTTCATTTAGCTTTAAGTATTTATGAAAATTAAGTTGGTGACTGCTAGTTGGTCAGCACTTAGCTCAGAAAATCTCTCCGTGGCCAACGGTGGCGCACGTTGCTGTCAAAGGGGTAAGAAAGTTTCAAAATCATAGGATTTTCCAACGTATTTCTTTTCTGATAAATAAGCACCAATAAATTTTAAATAAATTTAAAACGTGAAATGGAGCAGCTTTGACCATTGATTGGTGTGTGCCTTCAGAACCTGACGGATGTCCCTAAAGTAAAATAGACCAGAAATAGGAAATTAATAAACCTAAACTCTTTAGGAATATTCTTTAATGTGATTTTAGTCGTGTGATTAAAATTAAAAAATTCCCCGCACTCATATACTTTTTTATGCCCGAATTTTTTCTGTGGCTTGACAGAAAGCCTGACAAGGTTGTTGGTAAAACATGAAAGCCTCTGCTTAAGCAAGTTTTACTTCTGTTAATTTTTGCCGAACCTACAGATAGACGTTTTTGTTTAATAGCTGTATTTTTTGTCACAACGCAAAAATTTTAAAGACACCGAATTCGTCCACTGTTTTTTTAAGATTTCCATTTACCAGACACGTTTTTTTTTTGTTCTAACCAACTTTCTATTTTTGTGTGAAATGCCTTGATGCGCGAGGATCTGGCATTTTTAAATGAAATGAAGGAATTTGGACAGGTTTAGTTTAAAGCAGGGCTATTATACCTACTACGCAAGATAGTATTGGACATGCAGTACAAGACTATCTCAACCAAAGTCGCGTGAACTTCTGACTTGTTAGTCAGACTACACCGTGACAGTCAGTGTATGCACCAGACTTGGAGATTTGAGATGCATTTCTCAAGCAATTCAAATGTTTGAAGTTTGGTTTCTTTATAACTATGAATTGAAATAGATACGCGTTGAATTTAAAACAAGCAATTTTACAATTTTTCAAGTTTTTGAGTTAACAATACCCACACAGAGCATGAACAGTTGAATATATCCTCGAATTTTCCCAAGATTGAAACTATTCCGAGAAAAAACCGGCAGTCAAAACAGCTCGTGATCCCGGGAACCAGAGACAGAAGCCCTGGACTTGTTATAAAGAGAGTGAAACATATCCTAATTGAAGGCATACCGGTGTCGTTCCAATCCTTTCGAATTTTCCCGATCTTTTCCGCCAGACCATTCCTTCTCAATCTTGAAGTAAAGATATCATAAGATATCTGTCTGTAAATGAAACTGAGTGTGGCCAAAGTAAAAAGAAGAGAGCAGGATAATGTACTATACATGTTTAGATTTTTCACAGCAATATTGTTCATTGTTCAGCTTGGATATTGGAGGTTCCACTTTGAATCGAGGTGATACGAGCGCATAATGCATATTTTTGCGATTGTTCAGCGATTTCGTTACACACACGAGCCTGAAACTGCTAGATTTTTTCCTTTCGATTTCTTGTTTTCATTGAGTTTGTACGAGTACAGTTCCTCATCGGAGAATTTCTTCCATTGCTTGAAGCCAATATACATGTAATGTAATACATTGATATACTTGTAGTTTATGATGCGAACACTTATTTAACCCCTGTTTTTGTGAGTTTTGTTATACGTTTTATAATTAATGTAGGATTTCTATTTATTGTTATTGTGTTTAATTTTTTTCCTTAGCAGATGTCTAAAATCTCAAAAATGAATAGGAATATATTTAATACCGAAAAATGTAAGTTCTTTGGGGCGTTTCGAATAATTTATGACATGCGGTTTTTTTAAACTCAAGCCCACGCTGAATGCAACTCAACGGGTCATTTTTTTTTCGTTGCTAGCACGTAGTTCATCTATTCTGTTTTCCTCCATTTTCCCTTGTCATGTTTTTCTTGTTATTTTTCTACTCTTTTGTTGCATCCATCATTTTTTAATCCAGCTTTTTCATGGAGAATTCACACTCAGGTTATATTTTTAATTTCTTGAAGTTGAATGATCATCTATTTGTTTTGTCACAAATTATCACTTGAAAATAGACAGAAAGTGCGAAGTATTCATAAACATTCATTGATTAATTCGTAAATATTAATAAAATTACCTTTAAGTTTCTGATTTTCCACTTACTAATTATTTCGAATCAGTTGTGCTATAAGTCAACGAATATAGGAATACAGTGTATCCCGATCACGGTTTACCATTCCCATTGACTGAAGCTAGACGACTTATTTCCACAGCTTTCGGAAGCTCATGCAGTTACTACTTTATTGTCGGATAATTACTCCATCTGATTTACATTTTTCCAGCATTTGGTTACTCCTGGTATATTAAGAAGGAAACCTTGTGTTCCAGAGGCCAGAGGCAAATAATCTTCGAGCTCTTCCTGTCAAACTTTCTTCAACTGTAAAAATTAATAAATTTCAAAAATTACGCACCCTGTAATTAAGCGTAAGTTAAAAAACAAGTGCGAAGACTGTAGAAAATAAATTGTGTACACATATTAACGTACAGCGCCGTAAATGCGTCGAACGAGCAAAGTTTGAGTCGCGCCATGGCATGTGAGGTGACGCTGTGTGTTGCAGCACGGAGTCGCGCCATGGCATGTGAGGTGACGCTGTGTGTTGCAGCACGGAGTCGCGCCATGGCATGTGAGGTGACGCTGTGTGTTGCAGCACGGAGTCGCGCCATGGCATGTGAGGTGACGCTGTGTGTTGCAGCACGGAGTCGCGCCATGGCATGTGAGGTGACGCTGTGTGTTGCAGCACGGAGTCGCGCCATGGCATGTGAGGTGACGCTGTGTGTTGCAGCACGGAGTCGCGCCATGGCATGTGAGGTGACGCTGTGTGTTGCAGCACGGAGTCGCGCCATGGCATGTGAGGTGACGCTGTGTGTTGCAGCACGGAGTCGCGCCATGGCATGTGAGGTGACGCTGTGTGTTGCAGCACGGAGTCGCGCCATGGCATGTGAGGTGACGCTGTGTGTTGCAGCACGGAGTCGCGCCATGGCATGTGAGGTGACGCTGTGTGTTGCAGCACGGAGTCGCGCCATGGCATGTGAGGTGACGCTGTGTGTTGCAGCACGGAGTCGCGCCATGGCATGTGAGGTGACGCTGTGTGTTGCAGCACGGAGTCGCGCCATGGCATGTGAGGTGACGCTGTGTGTTGCAGCACGGAGTCGCGCCATGGCATGTGAGGTGACGCTGTGTGTTGCAGCACGGAGTCGCGCCATGGCATGTGAGGTGACGCTGTGTGTTGCAGCACGGAGTCGCGCCATGGCATGTGAGGTGACGCTGTGTGTTGCAGCACGGAGTCGCGCCATGGCATGTGAGGTGACGCTGTGTGTTGCAGCACGGAGTCGCGCCATGGCATGTGAGGTGACGCTGTGTGTTGCAGCACGGAGTCGCGCCATGGCATGTGAGGTGACGCTGTGTGTTGCAGCACGGAGTCGCGCCATGGCATGTGAGGTGACGCTGTGTGTTGCAGCACGGAGTCGCGCCATGGCATGTGAGGTGACGCTGTGTGTTGCAGCACGTCGCGCCATGGCATGTGAGGTGACGCTGTGTGTTGCAGCACGGAGTCGCGCCATGGCATGTGAGGTGACGCTGTGTGTTGCAGCACGGAGTCGCGCCATGGCATGTGAGGTGACGCTGTGTGTTGCAGCACGGAGTCGCGCCATGGCATGTGAGGTGACGCTGTGTGTTGCAGCACGGAGAAACAACAGAAAAACTGAAATGGTAAAGGATAAGTCATTTTAGATTCTTGAGACCAAAGATGGTAGAAATAATTATTATTCAGCGATTATCCGTGTCCAAGAACAACAGTTCTTGTGGATATAAAACTGTATTTATCACTCCTGTATTTATGCGTTTTGAAAAGTTCTCCCACTGACTTGAAAAAGCAACTGTGCTCATACTGAAGTAAAATATACTCTGATTGTATCACTAGAATTGAAACATAATTACAGAGACAAAATTTTTGAAAAACGCCTTCAGTTCTGAGCATTATTCCACAGCTATAAAGTTACTCTGATAAACGTACACAGTTGTGGTCATCATCCAATGATTGAGAACTTACGCCGAAGAATGTGCTCGTACGTACTGATCGTTCCAAATTTGTTGAATTTCGTAATTTGAATTGAATTACCTTGATGACAGTACTTTGATTGGTAAAATGCTAAATCGATTCATAACCGTACTTCCCCTTTTATCATTCAGTATTTTAGGTGCTGCATTATTGCTATGCCCCGCAAGCGATCAAGTGATGATCAACGTGTTCAACGTGAAGAAAAATGATAAAATATAGAATAGAAAAGAAATTGAAAACTTCATGTAACGGATTTGACTCATTAATATATACACACACAGAAAAGTGCAAGAAAAATAAATTTAAAACTCCATTTTACCCACTCACTTCACTTTAAAGAAGTTCTCAATGTAGTTGAAACTATTTATAAAAAACGTGGCCATGCTCGATAAAGCAACTTCATTATTGGAATGATTTTCTTGTTAAACGAAGTTGGAAATATATTTTTGCATTAAAAGCCGTTGCAATACTTAAAATCCAAGACAAATGAAGAAAGATTGGTAAGAGATGTAGACCCGAGATTGACAGATGAGCTTGTAGATTGTGTTCAGATGAGCGCAGTCTTTGATGACTTTTTTTTCTGTGCAGGATGCAGGCGGCGGAGACACTGGAGCTCAACGAGGTAATTTTATTTCGTTTTTAATGCAGCCAAAAAATTTCTTGCATCGGTGAGTTCCGTTGAGAAATGACTTTACATATTTTCGCGTGTCAGGGAGTGTGAAATAGTTTGAATATGTATGTAGCTCAATAAGACATGTCAAATCTAACTCTCGTTTCGCAATAAATCCTAAAATCATAATTATGACGCAAAGGAAATTACTAGTTCGATAAACGCACATAAACTATTCAGAGGCTGAATCTTGATGAACAATTTTCAAAAGTTAGGAGCGAATTGAAATGAAACTGCAAAATTCAATCAGAACTTACCAAATGAAACGAAAGTTTGTCTCGTGCAGCTATATTTTCCATTGATTACTTCCTAACCTGGTCGATCCTAAGCAATGGTTATAATTTTAGATGATGTTTTTTGTGAATAAACGATGATTCTTCGAGTTTCTTCGTTCTTATTCAAAGAGCGCATATAGACTCTTTAAAAGGATATTTAATTTGTACAGGTTGCTATTCTAGTTCACCTTCATGAAAGAACATCGAGAAGTTTGCATTTAACATTCGTACAATTGAAGAAATGCTGCATTTAACACATTAGAATTTACTTGAAAGCAAATGCTTGTCTGGCAATTGAAATATTATACTTATTATCTAGTTGAGTTCTGGTCCACAAGTTTAACCAGATTCTCAATATGTTAATTATGATTGAATAACTTCGTCTCTCGCTCAATGAGGTGAATAAAACTTGTAAGTTTATTACTTAATTCACTGACAGAAGCAGCGCGTGCTCTTAATGCTTCTTTTAAAAATACACGTTTGTTAATAGACTGTGAGAATTACTTCAAGTCTCGGAGGATTACTTGCTTTGACTTGTCAATTGCTCGGTTCTCAGCTGAGAAAATTTCTGGCTGGAATTCCCGAAGGAAATAATCTTCGCTAGGGTCCAGCGAACCAAACGAGAAATGGCGATTGCAGCGCTCAGCTCTGGATACCGTGGTGAGCGGGATCGCAGTGATGCGCACACCACGGTAGAGGAAACAAGGTAGGGTCATTTCTATGGGAGAAAAATACTCCTCCTCTTGTTCGGCTAGCCAATAGAAAGGCGTTATTTCAAACAAATTTATGACGTCACCAAAACGCCATGTCGTTAGGCCAATAGTGGAGCCAGATTTGGGGTAGCAGTGCTACCAGGTGCAATATGAGCGCTGCTATTGGTTCGTTGCCGTTACGTCAGCAAAACCACACCGTCAACAAAAAAAGGCTGGTTTGAACTTACCTTGTTTCCACTACCGTGGCCCCCACTAAGCTCTCGTGTACCTGATCGGAATGACGACGCTGTGTGGCATCACGTGGAGCGAGTGTGACGTCAGTGGTTCGCCTCGCGCCATCACGCAACACTGGCGCGCACATTGGCTTGTAAAGACCAAGGAGGTCATGCCACCTCCTAGGTGGAAACACGAATTTTACAAATTTCTTTCGCTGGGTTTGAAAACAACCTTGCGTTGAAAATGAGTTCAAAGTAACGAAGTGTTTTCAAATTGATAGTACGAGATATCTTTTCAACGCAGTATGACCTGAATATAGGTTTATAGAACAAGAACATATTAGTACGGTATGATAACGTTTCGCATTTACTAAGGTTTACTCTCCTCTTGAAATTTATTTATGCCGTCATAATTTCATTCTTGAAAGACATATTTGCTATAGGTCTGTTCAAGACATATATAAATGATACTGCATAACTCTGTCTTCTTCTGAAATACATAATTCAATACAGCCAACGAGTAAAATCTAACTTGTTGGGCAGGCTGTTGGCGGGCGCTTTAACCTATTCCTACGGTAATCAAAAATTATCTCAGGGTATCGTTTCTCGAAACCGAAAGAGTTTTGAGGTTTTTGTCACTCCTAAAAATCGATTTATTTAGCATATTTCTGCAAATGGTTAAAATATGTGTATCGAATTACACAACACCCTGAATACATCTATGCTTACACAATTCATATATATGTACATAAATATTCACATACATACATATATTCATACGTACACACTAATATATATATATATATATATATATATATATATATATATATATATTAGTGTACAGGTAGCGGGCTTGGAAAAAATATTTTACCACACCACGCATTTAGGATATTTCTTCCATAAATAATGGCGACCCAAAAATTTTGCTGGAGTCAGAAACAAGTTTTTTATCTGATGGTAACCAACATGTTTTACAAACCAAGTGGAATAATTCATAAAGTTAGCTGCCTCAATAATGCTGTCCCAATGTGTTTCCGGGTGTCAGAAACAAGAAATAGTCATAGGAGGCTAACATAGCATTATATGACACAAATAAAATATTGAAACAAATATTTACTTCGTTGATTCCGTATTTCAATGCTAATTTTGGTAGACTGAAGAGGTAGACTTGCACTTTGATTCTGTATATAATGGCAGAAAAAATACGGTTTATATCCCGTAGAGTTAATGCGAATGCAGCCTTGGCTTTTAAAAATTTTTTAACATAAAAATCCTTAGTTGGTAGACGTACAAGGGTATTAAAACAGCCCATGTAATGATGAAACCAAACGCAGAGAGAAACATGATTTTTGGGTCGCCATTATTTATGGAAGAAATATCCATAGTCAGGTTATTCAAAGTTAGGAAGTGGTAAATAACATATATCACTATAATAATAAGAGCCGCGTCCGCCCGTCCGTGTGACTCCCTCTTCTAGGCAATAGCTTTGATAGCAACAAGGATAAATTAAGAAATACGAGAAATTATTCTATTGCATTATTTTTCTGTGGCGATTAAATTTTCTTTCAATTGCATCTTGGTATCAAGAATACGCAATCGGCTTATTTTTACAAATAACAAGTTTCTTTGGAGTTGAAATTTATCATGTTGCTTTGATATTTTTAATTGATGATGCGAAAAGAAATGTTTTAAATTCATTCGACCAGTAACCTGGCTACCACTGGGTATAAGGCCCAAGATTTTTGAGCTTGAGTTATTGTTTTCGAAATTGTGAATTTCTTGAAAAGCTTCGAAGAGATAATAGACGAAATTTCAAAATAGAATTCCGGCAAAAGAGGCCGCCATGGATAGAAATGTGTCCAACCGCAAGAGAGAAGTAGCAAGACTTCGACAGCAAGAAAAACGCCGAAGACGATCGGGTGAACAACGCGAAATGGCAAGACGAAGCAATGCTGCTCGCCAACGAGAAGCTAGAGCTAAATTGACCCTGAACGGCGTTTGGAAATTCTACGGAATAATGCAGGGCAACACCGAGTAGCTAGAGAGAGCTTAACACATGAAAGAAGCGAGGAAATTCTTCGGCATAGCGCTGGACAACATCGAGTGGAACGAGAGAATTTAATTCCAGAAAGAAGGGATGAAATTCTTCAGACTAATGCCGAACAGCATCCACTTGCACAAGCGAATTTAACTCAAGAAAGACGGGATGAAATTTTTCAGATTCATGTCGTCCAGCACGTGTGCACTATTTATAATAAAAGATGTGATAGCTCTTTCGATAGCTTTTTTTCGATAGCTTTCTCGATATCAGGGAATAATGTGGAAAGAATAATGGGTTGAAGTAAATAATTCTGAATGGAGAACTGTAAAGTAGACATGGCAGAAATTCAAAATTACCTTTTTGTGCACGGGTATCAAAATAGTACAAGGATCCCAAAGAATATGCTTTGAATTGCATGGCAACTTTATATTTCGTATATAACTAATGCTTACAGAAAAAGTAATCAAAGAAAACAGTTTTTCCATATAATTGGAATCAACAAATTTTTCGCAACATTGGTTATTGATTAATTTTTAACTCAAAGTTCTATAATTAATATCTGCTAAAACCATTAGTGGTATTTCAATAGCCACACTAATAGCTAAGCAAAATATTTAAGGCGAAACGTGAAAAGTTTAGCGAAACTTGATGGGTTTACGTTGTGTTTAAAAGCTTACATCGCTAACAGAGGGGAAAACGGTGAACGTTGGTAAGAACGCCTTCGGATGGAGAAAAGGAGAAAGTAGTCTCTACTTCTATTTACACTAGTCCACCCCCCATAATTTGAAATAAGAAAGAAGGCGAAATGAAAGAAAGGCGGTAAGAAATAAAACATTCAATCTCTCAGGAGATGATGAGGCCGAGTGTAAACGGCCGTCAAAAATGTATAACAATGTTCGACAAATCACATGAAACACGTTCCTATTTCTTAAGAATTCACGTGATATTCATTCCTACTCGAATCTGATGGATTAATGCACTGGAAAGTGTGGAGTTGATGAAGCTTGTATCACAGATACGCTCATCTCACACTGCAGGCTGGCTTCGGACAGACGGACGGACGCGGCTCTTATTTTAGTATAGATTATAGCGCCTACATTTTGAATAAGTGACCAATGTTGTTGATTTATTGAAAAAGGAAATGATAAATTTTCAGCACATCTTTCGTATGAAGTTAATAATTAATTTTTTAATGGAATATTTACACACACTGGCGCACGAGCTTGACAATAACAACACAAGGAAGAAGTAATGTGTAAAGTAACGTCACAAATTGATAGTTAATCAAAAAAATAAGGTAATTATTACTCAAATGTGAGCCGCTGGTGCAGAAATTGTGCCTTGACTGCTGCGTGTGAGTGCGTCACGATACGCACCAACACACAAGTGATCATCTCGCATGTACACTCTACCAAAACTCGGGGTCAAAAATAAGCAATGTTGCGTAGTGAGCGGAGATATTTCATAACTACATTTTAGTGTGTACTGTAGCGTACAATTGTTGTTGAAACGCAAAATGACGTGATATTTTCGTTTTAAATTTCTTCATTATTTGAAGGATTTTTATACTTTGTGAAAATTTGTGACACAGCAAGGCGCCTGATATTGACACAGCTTTCTGCCCACTATCAAATGAGCGGTAGTTGATTAAGATCATTTTTTCGATTTAGCTTCTGGTTCGTTACAAAGGGGGAAGAAATTGAACAATTTCAGCACTGTTCTGACAGAGGTATATAAAGAGGAGAATACGTATAGGCCTTAATGAGTGAGGAATCTTTCTTGAAGAAGGGTCAAGCCGAATTTATTTTGCACATGGGCTGCAGGGTTTCTGTCCTTGAATTTACCTTTGTATATAACTTTGGCAGCGAATTTACAACCGTTTTTTAACTCTCTTTGAAGATATTGTGGTAAATCTCACCATACTATAGGCTGCAATAGCTAATACACGCGATAACACTAACGATTGAATGGGTGATGAAGCCAAAATGAACGTCAATAAAATAAAATTTCATAATTTTCATTGCAGCTCAAGACGTATATGTGACCAGCATCGGTCGATGTTCGAATGTTCTTCTGTAAATTCGAACATGAGGATAAACTACTTGAATGAACTATGTTGACCCTAGGAAAATTTTAGTATAGTATTCGCAATTGAATTAAGTAAAAGTCTTCAATCGCGAGTAAGATTTTTAAATGACCTTAGTTCTAAAATTGCTGGAAGAAATCTTAGCTGAGTAACAAAAACAGATGCTCATTCGGCAAGTGATAGTTCGCTAGGCGACAGTCACAAAAGAATTGAGATAGTAGCAGGTAAGCAACATTTTTGTACTGAAGTTACGATTTCTAGTTTAAGAGTGATGGAATGACATGAACCAGCCTCAAGAAATCGAAATTCCTAAGTAAAACTGAAAAAATTGATCATTTCCTGTTAAGAATACTACCTAGAGAAGTGAACTGCGAGTTTGAAATTTCACAGAAATGTCGATGATCGATTTTTCATGAGAGTTTGGCAGTGAACATGAATATAACAGAAGCGCTTCTTCTAAAGCACGTATTGCTCTATTTACAAAATTCATGAATTATAGTGTTGCGATACGGAGAAAGGGGTGGGTTTAGGACCCCCTTTCCATACACTGAGGGACTCTCAACCCCCGCAAAATTTAAAATATTGTCCATCATGCTTGCGTACACCTGCATACCAGACATGGAGAATAAAAGGATTGAAGATTTACATGAATTTATTTGGGGGAAACACGTGGATAAATCACACAAGGCATTGAAACGAAATAATTTGAAAGGGCACTTAACTGCATTAATGAAAGGCACACACATTCTACCGTTATAAGACTCTAAACGTGACACGATATAAATGTCATGCTTACCGAGAATTCAAGTTACCAATACTCCATCGTAGACAACAAATTACGCATCCACAAAACCGCAGGTTCCACAGCAACATAAAGCACAATATTAGCGAGAATAACATATCACGACTCAACCTGGAGCTGCAACACGGTGTCGAATTATATGAAGCGCTGCACAATTCACAACGTGAATTCGATCCTCGACTAAATAAACACAGGAAACCGATTGCCTACAAATTATACGATTTTGCGCGACACTTTGAAAAGCACTTTTTCTGGGTGCTGATCTACATCTGACATTGAACTTTTATCACCACCTAACAGAGCTTCCACAACCATAACACTCGCCCCTTTGATGACACGTAATTCACTGATAGATATTCACTGCCGATGTGTTGTCGCTCACTGCTGATTTTCCTCGTCGTTGCTGAGTATAGTTGCTCTCCTGTGCTGATGTCTCGCCAACGTCCTGCAGCGGCACCTGCTGCCGCTCCCTCCTCGTGCCGCCGCCCGCCGGCATTACAACTCGTACTCGCAGCTGCCCCGGTGCCGGGAACTTCTTAAGAGTTTCGTTGGTGCGCCAATTCACTGTAGTTTGTGCGTTGATCTTCGCATTTTGGGGAACGAACTTGACTGTTGATACTCGCAATGTTGGCGCTTGCGTGGCTCCAAATCTTGACGCTGAAGTTGCCTGTGAGTTCGTCCCCGATGCAGAGATGTCTGAATGCTACGAATGACTCCTGACGCACGTCAGTACTTTGCAGTTTGTTGATACACTGGACGCCTCCTCTCGAAACTTCGATGGTTAACTTTCACTTTAGATGTTGGATCTTGGCTGCTCATGTCTAAAGTGTGCCGGCGGCGCTCTTCACTTGCAGTCAACACCGGACTTGGTATAATGCCGGGTAATACCGGCGTCTGCCGGTATTCCGGCTGCAAAACCCCTCCTTGCTTATGCGTCTCTCTCGAAGCGTCACCGAGCGGGAAATTCCTCACTAGGCTTCATCTACCCTCCTTATAAGCGTTTCGCATCCTTGCTTCGCGATTGATCTCGAAGCATCCCATCTACAGAGGCCGTATCTGCATCCTGATTGGCGGGATTCTTGTTTGTTCTGACGTTTGGGACTCCCATTGGTGTGTGCTCAGACACACCTTCTCGCGTGATCGCTAGGCAAGCGTTCATTGGTGCAGCACAATAGGTTCTCTGCTACGTCTCCCCTTTTTCCCCCTCGAAGCAGCCCCGCTTGGCGGCCTAACCGTCAAATTCCAATCCTTGCTGTAACATCTCTCACTACATAAAGCACAGCATCTTTGAACCATAAAGTGAAGTATTTTCCCAAAGAACATTTTGCAAGCCTGTTTCCCCAAAAAAATATTTTACGAGAGTATTTCTCAAAAATTCTCAAAAAAAATGGTTTACGAGAGTATTTCCCAAAAATTCCCAAAAAATCTTATGAGAGTAGTATTTCCTCACAATAGAGGAGAACTATGGTACTTGTATGCGTCAGTTTCTTCCCTTAAAAATGGGAGAGAAATGTAAAGCTTATCGCTGGAGTCCACAGCCTGGATGTGTTTGGTAATTAAATGACTTGGTGAACGCAATGTTGAGTCGCACACTCTTAACCCTTTAACGCCCCAGAGGACACCAGTGTCCTCTTTCAAAAATGCCCTCAATATATTGTATTTCTTGTTCAATTAGTTCCCTAATGTGTTCTTTGAAGTTCTCTGCCGGGTGGCAGTTCCTATCCCATCCTGATATCGGTGACTGCCTGATGCCAGAGCCAATTTAGTGACGGTGGTTGTGTTAACGGTAATATGAGTACAAAAATTCGGACGTTAAAGGGTTAAGTACGTTACGAAATGTTTAATTAAATAAAGAGGCTGCTGTTCAATCATCAACTCGTCGTTCATAAGGGTAGCGGAGCGCGGATCAGTTCAGATACAATATTTTTCTGCATTCCTACCAACGCGAGATGAGTTTGTGCCTTATGGCAAGGTTACGTATTTGTTTTAATTTTCTACGAATCAATACCATCATAGCGTTAATATAGTGCAAATTTTTGGCTGAATCCTACATATTTCTTAAAGTTAGATTTCCCGCAATATTTAACTACAGTTACTCCACTAGGGATGTAATTTTACTTTTGCGCTGCCCTGACATAATTTACGTTTATGAACATATTTTATACGAGTTATTTTCAGGAATATCTGATACTGACTCATTAAAACAAATCGTGCCACAGTTGTTCGTTGTGTACTGAAAGCCTTGAATTTGGAAATTGCTTCTTCATAATTATTACAATCTTTAGTCGTGTATTGAGCACCTCAAATTTAAGAATGTTTATTTTTCATAATTATTGCAACAGCTACTTGTTGGGTGTTGAACACCTTGAATCATTGAACTGCGTCGTCGTGAATCGAATTATTCAGCTCTGAAAAGTTGCGTTCGTATGTTTTCTGGAATGATAATTAAATTTTGGATAAATTTGATTTTGGATTTCAGGTTCTGAAATCATGGCGTGACCAAACTGGTCCCAAACTAAGGCTGAAATCTGACGGTTTCGTGGCGCTGGACAGACCGAGTGGTACTCTGAATGCAGACGATTATGACGTAGCGTTACCATTTGGTCTCCGTGTGACGTTGGACTTATTGAATAGAACTATCGCTATGATCACCCAAGTCGAAGAAGTTATTAGGAAAACACCCAAATTCTCATTACATCCTCGTTCAACAACATTGTTTGGTTCAGTTCTGCAAGTAATTGGGGAAATTACGAGCACGTGATCCGTCATCGTCGTCACAAAAATATCTCATAAAAAGGAGAGTTTTGTGTTCGCTTTGCCTCGAGCTCACGTGGGGGCAAACGTTGTCAGGAAGTTGTCCGTCAAAGGATTCGACGATGGTTTATTTTTCACAATTTTTTAAAAGAGGAATTTCTTGTTATCGCATATACTTATGCTTAATTTTCATTTCAGATTCGACATAAATGAGCAAAACCTTACATACGGGGAATAAATAAATGGACTGAGCCCACTCTGGGTTTTAATTTAACCGTAGAAACGGTCTGGTTAACGGTTATAAGAGTTTTTAACTCAAAGCTGGACTGCTGGTGCCCGGTGGAAATTAGTGCGACCCGACTTCACCCGAGTGAAACGCGGAGAAATAGGCACATGGGTGCACACCCGTCTGGGCCTGCTCCTCTCATGACTACAACCTGCAGTAGTAAAATTACATGAGCATGCTGCAGAGCACGTTCAAGAGGTTTGTCCCTCTGCAAGAAATTTTGGTTTAAAGTTTATGAACAAACTGTTCCACTGAGATTCAAAGAATTAAGAAGTGGAAATTTTGGAAGAGAACGAACAAATTTGCTCTTCGTGGAGGCGTAAGTCAAAAAATTAAGTTTGAATGAATTAATAGTGAACCGCCCCTACTTCGTGAATGAAGTTCTACCTTGCCTCGATCACCTTAACGCATGCCTTTCGCTAAGGGCGACGTTCGTAAGACAAAGCTGGGCAGGAGAGCTGTGCTGTGGTGCGGTGTGCTGCGATCTCCCGGCTCCGTTAAGTGGCTGAGACGGGACGAGGGCCCCGGTCGGAGATGGTTTACTCCATCAAGATGGCAAAGTTACTTCTCCAATGAAAGTTATGATGGCTCGGAATCACTAACACTCTAGACAGTGGTCTAGTGCAAAAAAAAATTAAAGATTAAGGAGCCAGTGGTCTGAGCATTTCTTTTCACTGTCGTTACAGCTTCTGTTGTTGCGGGACCACCGGTGCTTGAAGCAAGCAAATTCTTTGTCTTTTTCTTCAAGCTTGAAGAAAGGAGGGCAAAACCTAGGTTCGTAACCCGTTACGAAAGGCACACACAAGCTTCAGTAATTAAATTACTAATTAATTATTTAAGATCAAATTTGTGTAAGAACAGATTAGAAGATTGGGTAGGGATGCATAAAAATTTATGCAAAATTTTTGAACAATAAATAAGACAATGAATAATTAAAGAAGTTATAATAACGAAATTCACAAATAACAATGTAAACTGGGGTTAAACCATTTCCACATGCCAATTTAAAATCTTTTACGCGAAAACCGTTGATTCTGAAAGGAAGCTAATAACTTAACATGAAACAAGGAGACTGTGTAAGAAGTAAAACCAGCTCATAATTCACGTGTCCAGTCATTTCATGTTTCTGCGCATTGTTCCCTGTGCGTAAACACAATGAAAATGAGAACCTAATTTCTTCTAACTCTTCAAACTTACAAAACAGTCAAGTTCTTTATATTCAAATTTTTGAAAAGTTGTTCAGCTTTCTAGTAAAACATGGGTATACGAGTATAAAGCCATAAAAAGCAAATTTTCGATGCTAATGGCAACATCATCGGACTGAATAAGAACGAAGAAACGGTTAAGTGGAAGAAATGTATGAATATTAGAAAACCACAATCCAGATAGGAAAGAAGTTTTAAATTGCAATTTTACTAAGCGCATACCCACAGCAACTATGGACGATGAAAAAATGGTAGACTTCGAGGAATGTTCCATCAATTTAAGGAGCAGTTCTCTTGAAAAATTTGGGCTTGAAAATGTCATCGATACTTTCATTAGAAAAAGGCTTTCATTTATGAATATGAAAAGCTTCGGTAAATGTGAAAGAATGGACAGTAATTGATTTTCCACTTTTCGGTGCCTAAAAATAGCTAATTAGATCGAAATAAACAAATTTATATCTATGCACTTTCCGTCTGAAATGAGTATTTTACGAGTTATAGCGGTATTTTAATTTTCGTCTTTGATGACGAATGCGATCGAATAAACAGCTACTAATTGGTTTTCGAATTTTTGTTGCTTGAATCATGGAAATAACATCTAAATAAACTACTTTTCTTCCATACACTTTTTGCGGCAAATGAGTATTTTACGAGTTAGAGCGGTAGGTTTTATTTTTTGCGCTATTGAGCTGTTAGAGTACGTTTGAGTACTTTGTAATTTATTATTAGCCCACCCCGCGGAGCCTGCGGAGTCTGAACCCACTTCTAGGATCTTTTAGTAAATAACACAATTAAGGTTATCCCCCAAAAATAACGAGATATAGCGGTATGTTAGTTTTCGTCTTAGATGGCGGGAATGCGGTAGATCATTCGAGCGCGTCGGAAGGGAGAGTTCATTGTAGCGTTGCCATCCGACGCGGTCGATGAATTTCTTTCCACTTCAAACACTAGAGTTGCGGTGTGTCATTTACCGCTATAACTCGTAAAATACTCATTTCAGACGGAAAGTGCAGAGTAGAAAACTTGTTTATTTCAATCTAATTAACTACGTTTAGGCACTGAAAAGAGGAAAATCGATTACAGTCCAATCTTTCACGTTTATCAAAGCTTTGCACTTCTTAATTTACGCTTTAACATTGAGTAAAATTGGTGCTACCACAGCGTGAGGTCTATAACCACACATCGCCTACCCAGGTGCAGTTTGGGATGTGCAAATTGTTTATCGCTAAATGAAATATATGGAAATAGGTAATATCCATTAGTAACCTAACTTCACCTCACGCTATGGTACTAACTAGAGGTAGATCTCGTGCTATGGTGTGGTAGACCTCTCACTATATAGCAGCACCGGAAATCTTTGTTTTCGGATAAAAATTATCATTAAATTATTGTAACTGAGGTGAATAAGAAAATTATTACTGATGAAACATTCATACATATGAGCGTATAATCATTTCTGATTAAGGATTTTCTAGTCAAGCCAATGTAGCAGTTATTGAGAGACACACATTCTCCTTTGCTACACCTGAACTAATAAATCGCATCGTCTCTGTCTAGATCACGCACCATGCGCTGACCTACAAATTTTGCTCTTTGAGCACGGTAAATGTTGAGGATTAACCGGGAATCGATTTTCCACTTTCGAGTCCTAAACATAGTGAATTGGATCGAAATAAAAAAGTTTTCTTCTATGCACTTTCCGTCGTAAATGAGTATTTTACGAATTGTAGCGGTAGGTTTAGTTTCGTCTCTGATGAATGCGATCGGATAAACACCTACTAATTGATTTTCGAATTTTTGTTGCTTGAATCTTGGTAATAACATCGAAATGAACTACTTTTCTTCGATACACTTTTTTCGTCAAATGAATGTTTTACGAGTTAGCGCGGTAGGTTTAGTTTCGTCTTTGTTAACGAGCGCGGCGGAAGCGAGATTCCATTGCAGCGTTGCCATTCGGCGGGCTCGATAAATTACTTCCAGCTTCAAACACTTGAGTTGCGGTAACTAATTCACCGCTATAACTCGTAAAATACTTATTTACGACGGAAAGTGCATAGAAGAAAACTTGTTTATTTCGATCTAATTTACTATGTTAAGACACCGAAAAATCAAATATCGATTCCCGGTTAATCCTCAACATGTACCCTGATCACTTCGTGTGTTTAATTCAACGCGGTGCAAATCACGCCTTCCTTGCAGACCTGTGAGCGTCACAAAGTTAGTAGTTTCTCCTGCATGGAAAGGCGTAGTGTATCTTGATCCCTGACAGGAACCCGTCAGAAGCCTCAACAAAAACGTTTAAAAATAGTAGTTTCTTCTGCACACCATTTTCATACGTGAGCTTTAACCTTGAAGTAATCAAATTCATCAACATTCCCAAAAGATGAATTCTTTCTGCCGCCTGAAAAATACACGCCTCTACGTATCAACCGTTCAATCCATGTTTTACAAGCAGAGCATTCAAAGTCAAGTTTTCGACAAACATGTAAAAATTGGCAAACACGAGCCGTAAAGAGAATACATGGCCACTCCGTCCACTTTTCGAACAAGCATGCCGATCAATGTGATGAAAGAAAGAAAAAGAAAGAAAGAAAAACAGTATATTTCTCAAAAATTCATACAAAAGTTCAACAACTTGGTTCTTAAAAGTTTCTTTATATATATTGGAACTAATATCTAATCGGTAGAAAAGCCACAATGATTATTGTAGTATCTATACCAACGGTTGAATCAACTGAGAAAAAAACGGTAAAATATACGATTTTAGTCGCTGCGTATTAAGAAAAATTATGGAAAGCGATAAAACAATTTTTTCCAAGTGAAGAGACTTGAAGTCACTATAAGTATTCTAATATCTATGACAGAGGTTGAGTTTTATTATATTGCTTCAGAAATTTCTGCGCATGAGAAATAATTCCTATCGAATGAAAGGGCGCTTCAGTTCTAGAAATTTTAAAAAGTTACTTGAAAACAAGAAGTAAAAAGTGAAGACACGGACCAAGAACTTCTCTTATTTTAAAAGTTATCCAAAATTATTTCAATAGTTACAGCGCCATGCAGGAGTCGACTTCCAGTCAAGCTTTCGACCCACTTGGGCTTTGCCACTCAGGAGCACTACAAATTTATTACAAATTTATCAGTACACATCAGAATATAATCTTGCGAAAATAAGGTGACATGGTTGCATTTGAAGTATGAGCTACAGATTGATCGACGGAATGTTTCGAAAACGAACATAGTTTCACACCCCTTCAAGCAGGCTATGCTTTTTTTATCAGATATAATTGTTTTAAAGTCTGTTGTAACAAATGCGAGTAACAATGTTTTCTGAATTGTTCTCGACAAAGTTCAGTGATATTTTCCATAGGTCTCAGGTGCATGGGAAAAATAAAACTGAGACTTCCCAAAGTTGAAGAAACTAGTTTCACACAAAAATTTTTTGACTCACATGAGGCGTAAATATTCTTTACCAAACTTGTTCCGAAGCCCTGTGTCACCAGTTGCTGAAAGCTGAAATTGACATAGCTGAGTATTTTGCATCAGAAACGCTTCAGCTGAATGAAAGCTGGGCCATCATGATCGTGTTCTTCACTATCAATATCAGTGAAGTGAGATACCTCGTTCTACTTTTGATGCACGTCAGTTTGCATCACGGCATGATCATGCTATGTTGGCAATTTAGGGTCAAATTGTTCTTAAATCTTCCAATATCTGGATAGTTTTGATGAGTGTTGACTGTTTTAGGAGTCATTCTTGGAATGATGATGCTGAATTATATTTCACTGGGCTGATTTGAACGTCAGGGACACTTGCGTGAGTGCCGTAATTTTCCAAGTGTCAAAACTGTGATTGCAGTTATGTTTTCTTAGATTTTCATTATGTTGTGTTCTACTTTGGATCCCATTTTATACTGCCCAGTTGTAAATTAAGAGTCGTTTGTGGCTCCGAATGATAAATCATTTCTACTGCAACTTATCAAATACTTTGTGGAAATTGTGGAAATGTTCGAGTTTGGTCGAAGCTTCACTGAGGTCCGCAGTTAAACAGAGGTTTTGATTGTACCTGTTCCAGTTTAAAGCCAATTGATGTGAAAATATCATTATTACTTATACTCTTTCCAATAAAACTCACAAAATTCATTTCTGTGATAATCATAACATTTGTACTATGGTAAATTACACATGTTATTCTTTCATTGCTGCGTGTGGAATGGAACACAAAAAATGCCGTGTAGTAAATCGTAAAAGACCTCTTACGTCAGCGAATAAGTTTAAATTTTTTTGCTTTTACCAGAGTTAGAACACATTTTTCTGATATAAATTTCCTTCACCCTGCCTGCACCAGAGTCGAGGAAGCCACTCGATCCAGAAACCAGCTGGCCCTGAATAGCAGCGGGCTCATGTTTCAAGCTCGTGAGTCTTGGAATGTCCATTTTGTCTACTTCACTTCTCTTCGTTTTGGGTTTTGCTTTTTAAACTCCGTCCATCCTCACAGAATTAACATAATAGATCCTTGAGCCACTCCGGCCTCGGCCGGTGAAAGAATCAATCCTCGCAAAAAGCTAACTCCCGTTCCCAAAAAATCGGTAGACTTCATTTGAGAGGCAGCTCACAAAAATTCCAGCCTTGTTTAATTGAACTTTCTTCTCGCGTGGAAATTTACAACGGACGTTTCAGACGACTGGGTCTTCACAGTTAAATTTATCTTGGCTTTTATTTCTTTCAGTAACATCCTTCAATGTGGTGCTGGTTTTTCAGCCTTGCAGGTGGAAGCAGGTCAATATTTTTCAAAAGATTTCCGTGCTGATTCTAGCAGAGAAGGGAATAAATTTCTTCTAAAGTCAGGGATTTAACGAGAGCAGAATCAAATTGAAAGCTTCATAAGCCAGAAGAAGCTGCTGTAGTATATCAATAGAAAGAAAGTGCAAAATGTGATCTGACTGACTGCCTGGTTGGTCTTTTTAATTAAGAGGGAACATGTTGCGAGGAGGCGTGAGGGGCAGCTACGACCCCTGCTGCTCATTTTAATACTGCCAGACTTCATTGCCTGATTAGAATCAGTATATTTTGTTTGAATAAAGCTTCGTGCATGAATTACTTGGCTGAATTTCTACTGAAACTAGGCAGTTGACACAAAATAAAGTTGAAATCCATGTTCTCAGCTTAACAGTTCCAAAGTGAAGTAAAACCAAGTGTCCAAAGACTCTAGAGGACACAAGTTTCAGAACACCAAACCAGTTTCAGAACACCAAAAACATGTTCCCCGTATTTTGCGTGTAACTTCATATTCAATAGATAGCATGGAAGCCCTATAGAAGTACAGAGCCACAAATTGAATTAAGTAGTTTGATTTTCTTGAAGGCGAAAAAATATTCGTACAAACGAAAAACATTTTCACCTTAAAATCTTGAGGCATGGCTTCTGTTTCTTTCTACCTCACAATTCGATTTCAGCAGTTATCATTTATTGTTTTAGCAAGTTTCAGTGGCTTTATTATTTCATTTTTTCTCCATTTCATCTAAAACGTTACAATGTTTTTAGGAGATAAATTATCAAATAATGCCTTACATTTCAGATTGGATTTGAGGTTTCGAGCAAGTTGGAATCTTTGAAACGAACTTTTTTACTCAATAACTGTGGGGTCGAAACTAATTCGTAAAAGAGTTACAAGGACCTGAAATTTTTACATGGCCGCCGTCTCTTGATATTACGCCCCTAGATTTCTATTTGTGGGGACATTTAAAGATGTTGGCGTCTAAAACATCGATTCATTTCGAAGAAGACCTCATCGGTAAAATTAGTGAAGTTAAGGATTCGTGAAACTTCAGGTGACTTCGATCGCGTCCGGCAAAATTGCACCGACGTTGGGAGGCCTGTATCACAACAGAGGGGCATCATGTCGAACACCTACTGTAAATACTTAGCTTTACTTTAAATTCTGTTCCGGTAATAATAATTGAGGCTATTATTCTGTTTCTTGTGTTTTTAACAAAAATGACTCACTAAATTCTACATTCCATTTTCGTGACACTCTCCAAGTGCGAATTTTTCTCGAATACACTTCAACTTTCCAGCCCTCGTAACTTTCGGCCACACGATTATTGAGTAAAAGTGTTAACGGCCTAAACTTTTTGTTTAAAGTTTGTGTAACTAAGTGCCGGTCACCCTGTAAATAATTATCAATTATAATTATATAATCTGTACCATAGTTTCATTTTATTTCTGTGTTTAAATCCTGATAACTCAAGAAAAAAACTAAATACCTAGACTAGGAGAACAAAACTTGTATTCGATACGACCGCCTTCAGCTATATGCTGACAGATACTTCATACTTGTGAAGCTATCAGCGCATGAACACAGCGCTGACAGCTTCTACTGTTTTCAACAAACCCGGGGGCATTTTGATGTCCTTCTTAAGGGGTTGTGACGCTGTTAATTGTGGGGCTTCTAAAAACTTAGGCCTCAATTTACGAGTAAAAATTGGAACCCAACGGGTTCAGGTTATTCGAGTTGGAGGTACAAATTTCTGTCTCCCAGAATCACACATATGTAGGATATTGTGCAATTCAACTGTTTTGCTCGTTGCTTGGGCGGGAACCGAGTACTCTTGGAACGTGAACTTCTCATTTGAAGCCCTGGCTTTCATCTATGAAATGATTTCTATCTGCAAGACTTTTCAGTAGGATTCAATATTCGCTTTTTTGTTTTCGGTGAAGAAGTGGGCAAAGAAGTCACCCTAACTCGAAACTAAGCAAAGGGTCATAACGCTAGCTGTTTTTTTCCGAGGTCATCGCGTGTTGAACGTCAGTGGTAGAAAATGCAACCCA
This sequence comes from Morinoia aosen, assembly GCA_030386875.1. NCBI lineage: Eukaryota > Metazoa > Arthropoda > Malacostraca > Amphipoda > Talitridae > Morinoia > Morinoia aosen. Next base: position 77,703,980 of record CM059572.1, on the reverse strand, counting down.
ATAATCGCTACGTTTGTTACAACACCTTTCAACTGTTCAAATCTTCCCAAATCCTAATCTGATGATCATCAAACAGTTCATAACTTTCTCGCGCTTCTCCAGACGAATTTCTTTAATTTTACTAGAGATGCTTCCTCCTATGTGCAGAAGATTATCGCTCAAGGAATTGTGAGGCTGACGAGCTTCTCCATAGCCGATGTCGATAATGACACAATAGTTCAATTGGCGTTGATGCTTCTTTATAAGCCCGACTAAAGCGAGGTTTAGTTTTTTTTCCATGGCGTGTATGTGGCTCTGAATTCTTGGTCAGGTTCATCAAAACGCTTACAAACATCTTAAACTGTCTGCCTAGAATACTGGAGGGATTTTGCACATACGGGTAGGACATCAGCCGGAGCGATGAAGTTCATAGGTACTATCGCGTGATACTGAAGCTTACATCACAGTCATAATCAGAGTTGAGCCCAGGGTGAATCAAAACAGTGCTATGCAAGATTTTAGACAAGTTTAAATTCACATTGAAACATTCAATTAAACTTAGATAATATCATGATATATAATCTTAAATCAATATTAACACTTTGACTACGACTGGCAAAATTAAAGTTTAATATTCAGTTCAAATTTCAAGTCAACTATAGTAAGAAATGTTGAAAAAGACAAATAGTTACTGGACATCATTTAGTTTAATATAGTTTTTTTGAAAATTGAGTTTGGTGACTACTGGTCGATCAATAGCCTTATGAAAACCAGGGTTGCGGAGTCGGTGGAATAAATTTGCGACTCCGACTCCGACTCCGACTCCACCTTTCCAGAATTTGGCGACTCCGACTCCGACTCCGACTCCACCTTTTCAGAATTCGGCGACTCCGACTCCGACTCCGACTCCACCTTTTCAGAATTGCGCGACTCCGACTCCGACTCCGACTCCACCTTTTCAGAATTTGTCGACTCCGACTCCGACTCCGACTCCATTTCTCCAGAATTTGGCGACTCCAACACCGACTCCGCCTATTCACAATTTTGTGACTCCAACTTCACCTATTCATAATTTATAAGATGAATAGTTTATTTTTCAACTAGTGTACACAGACCGTCAAAAATGACAAGATTCAATACCTTTCTTCAACAAATTTTCGTTTGAGTGGAGTTTCCATGCTCTCAGCTTATTCCAAAGGTAACTTAATTTTCTTATAAGAGTAATAAACACTCAGAACACAGCATTTTTGAGCCGCAAGAGAAGTAGTTATAGCTTGGATACGTGTCGTATCCAAGATACAGAAATTCAGGATTACTGAAAGCAACTGCGAACTTGTGTATGTATATTTTAAAATGCAATACAGTACATTGCAATACAGTATATTGTAATGTACAATATAGCATATTGTAATATGCAATACCCCCGCCGAACTCGGTATTCACGATACAAACTCGAGTATATAAGGCTCTGGATCGCTCTAATTGTGATGAAAGTGACTTATTATAGAGCTATTGCACAACGAAAATGAGTGTATTAATTGACAGTGAACTGGAACCAAGACGGCCAGTGCTAATTTTTTCCTATCAATTATTCTTAACAGGGTGAGACAAAACGTATAAATAAACACACGACAGTCATTCTTAGTAGTAAACGGTTGCTGGTGTTGAAACCTGTGCATATGTTCATTATATTCTTTATTAGCGAACGAATTTTAAATTGACTACAGATTGTTAATAATCAAGATACTAGTGTACATGATTGGTCAAAAATGACGGGATCTAATGGTATCATTTTAAAAAAATCTCAAGATAAAAATGGCAGACAAATTTATCCATTGTAATAGTACCCGCGATTAAAATACAGTATTCTCGTACTTGTGCACAGGTAAAACTCGTATCACAGATACGGTCATTAAGCATTTTAAAAAACGTCACAAACGCACACAACATTATTATTATATTATATAAGAAAGTTTTAGCCTCCCTTAATTGCACGACAAAGACGTTCTATGAGAGGAAGGAGGAAGGCCCCATTTAGTTGAGGGAATGCGGAATCTATGTACAAGGTGCACAGAAACAGGAAGCTAAGAAAGAAGTTCATGAAACAAGAAAAAATTGAAGAAGAAAGTAGTAGGTGCTGGAAAACAGGACAGCAGTGAACCGAAAAAAGATGGTCCGTAACAAAACAAAAACCTATTCTATTTCAACAAAAGGAAGCCTACCTATTTTTTAGCTCAGGCCCGCACATAGTACCCCTGGGAGCGCTAATTCCCATAGATACAATACCTGTATCCCCCTGAGGGGACGCACACAACAACCAAGCAAATTGTATAACATAATACCTATCTGAATTGTAATTTAAATTATTGTTCGCAAGAGGTTTTAAAAAATTTGCCATACCTTTTAAGCATTTAAATGCCTTTGAAATTTAAATGCGATGAGCCGCATTTTCTTGACAGTTGATTCGATTTTCACGCAATGTTTTTTACTTATAAATATAAGTGGGCAGATGCCTGGTTTTTCATATTTCGATGGTATTTATGATACTGTCCAAGCAAGCAGATTCCCATTGTAATGAGATAGGGGAAATTACGCACGAGAACATATACTTATCATTGACGGACACCTGGCTTTTTATTAAATCGGGTGTCCTGTAAAAATGTCCTCGATTTTTAATTACTTATATCTCAGCTTGAAATTAACACATCTGAATTGCCTTTTTTCACAATGTAGTAAATTTTGTTTCCTTTTCGAGGAATTTAATTTTTTGAAAATAGGTTGAATAACCACTTTACAATGTCCAATTTACTGAATGGAGTAGAAAAATTAACTGTTCAAAGGAAAAGTTTATAAAACAATATTGATATTCTTCGTTATTTTGTAGTTTCCATAAAACTGAACACACAAAAATTTTAAATCATTACCTTATATAACGTTTAAATAAATAAAATAATTTTAGTATCCAACGACATACCCTCCATTTCTCTCAAGGCAAGTATTACTTCTAGCCACCATTGAACGAAGAGTTTTACCCATTATTCCACCGTTTTCTATCAGTCCTTGAAACACTATTATTGAGAACACTTGAAACTCGAAACCTCTCAGAGGGTTTAAATACTTAGTTGTATGTACGTTACATCGTTATGAAATTATTCTTAACAGTAGGTATTGAAGAATGTAGAAGAACACCAGTTTTTGTTTTTAAAACTTTTCCTTTTAACAATTTTTCTACCCCTTTCAGTAAATCGATCATCTTAAAGTTTATTCAACTGATTTTAAAAAACTTAAATTATTTCGAAAGGAAACAAAATTGACTAAATTGTAAATAAAAGACCATTAAAATATGTTAATTTAAAGCTGAGATATTATCAATTAAAAAGTCCGTGATATTTTTGTGGGACACGCAGTATAGTATTGATTGTTCTTATACAATAAATAGTCAAGTGTCTCCTTTGAACAAATTAATAAATAGGTTCAGCTATTTCGTGAGCAAAATCTCTCCTATGTTAGTACAATGGAGTTTTAGGATTTAAAACTCAAGGGCAATATTAACTGCTCGAACATTCATTTCAAATACAGAAGAACCTCAAGGGAACAACAGCAAGTCGATTCCCGAGATGCGCAAAAAGAGAAACCGTACCCAAGTTAGGGGGATCTTGAGGATTCCAACAGTGCGCTCAGCAGCGTCCTCTGTAATATTTTTATTATTAAATTCCTTTAAAATGGAGACCGAAGATCGTCTTTAACGTAAGGTTAGTTTTTAAAACGATACTCGCTAAAAATGGAAGACACCCAATGGACGCGGCCGGTCAGCAGCGCGTTACTCCGGTAAAAAAATTTAGAGGCGTTCTGAGTAGAGAGATACAGTGTTTCAAGATGTCTTGTCGCCGACTAGGTGAACATCGTATCTTATTGTAAAATTGCATATAGCACTAAGATTTTAACAATTAATTGACAATTAATTACCTTGAATAATAAGTGCCTATTCAAGAGGCTGCAAAAGCCGGGTCGAGGAGTTCAAGTCGCAGAAAGAGACTGCTTTTTACGCAAGAGGAATAAGTTAGAGGTACCAGACCCACTTTTATTAAAATGACGACATGCTGCCCAAGCAGAGCAAGCTCAAAGATAATTTAATGAGTGAACGCCAGTGCGTCACGAGTAATGTTAATTTAAGTGATTTTAGGTTAATGCAGGTCTGGTAGAAGCTCAAACATGCTTAATTATAGAAAGTTAAATTTAAACAAAAAACGAAATGAAAAGATGTAGCTTCAAAACAAAAAGACGAAGAAAAGAAAAACTACTTTCAACAGTTTCAAATTCTTTTCTGTCAACTATGACAGGCCATCTGAAGGAAACTTTTTCTTCCACAAAGCCGGCATCATAAATGCGGAAGGTTTTCAACAGGAAATTTCATTGAACAAACAAATTGGCTGTCCGTCTTTGTTGGTTGGTTTGTCTCCTTTTCACGCTCTTAAAGATGCTAAATGACTGTATCTGTGATGCGAGTTTCATCAGTGCACTAGTACTAGAATATTTTAATCGCGGGTACTATTGGGTTGGATATATTTCTTGATGATCCACATCTGGAGAATTCGTATAAAGACAATATTAAATCCCATCATTTATCACGGGTCGAGTACACAATTTTATATACTGAGTGTTTCAGAACACGAGGTACAAAATTGCACACCAAGTAGACAATGGCGAAAAAAACACTTTTAATTCCATGAAATTTTCCCCCAAAAATCGGGGTCGAAAGATATTAGCTGTTTATTGTTTTCAATGATGAAATTTAATGGCACAATTATTCGTAATTTTTATTTTGAATTCACTTTAAATAATTGTTTAAAATGTGTTAAACCTACATCAATGCACTTTTCGAATGTTACCCTTACCGACTGCCGGATATTAGGAAACACGTCTGGCATTTAGGTACCTCACCTGCAGCCACTGCAATTCTGGCCACAAGATCTTCCTCAGACTCAAGCATAAAGGGTGTAGCATAAACAAGGCTCTTCATGTGTCCCCAAAAATTGAAATCGAGTGGAGTCATGTCAGGAGATCTAGGAGGTCATGCAACTAGCACATTTCGCCCGATCAACGTAAATTCAAAATAAATATTGCGAGTAGTTTATTCAATAAATTTCACCCGTTAACAATAAACTGCAAATATCTCAATGTCTCTTTCTTTGGAAAATTATATAGAAGAAAAAGTTTTTATTTGGATATCTTCTACTTGGTGTGCAATTTTTTGCCTCTTATTCTGAATCTGAAACACCCTGTATATTACTGACAAGTGTTTTCTGAGTAGGTAATATTGGCATTGTCTACACTGAGAAGCATAGGTATGTATCAACAGTTTTTTATTACTAAGTATACACTAATTCAGTGAAATTATAATAGTTAATTCAATGACTATGCTTCAAATCCCCAAAATTATGATATACGTGTAGATTAGGTAGGCCAAATTTGCACACTGCCTTTTCTTCTTTGTATCTACACTATGCAGGGTAACAATGCAGAAAAGGTGTCATATTATTGCTCAACACTATGTTACATTTCGGCTATAATAAGCAAAAGTTGTTCTGCTTTCATTGCAGGGGCAGGACGTTTTCGGAAAGTTCTTTTTACGAATAAAAGTCACTTCTAGCTTCTTTGCGTGTATTATGATACTATCTCTTATTTTCGTCTAACTTTTTACTTTGTATTGGACACTTTGTTATTTTAATAAACGCCCAGGTTCTTCTCATTTCGTGTTTTTTGGAGCAATTTGAAACGTTTCCAGCAAGAGAATTTGTGCTATCGCATAAATGCAAAAACCATTGCAGCTGAGATAGTGCATTGTTTTCAGTTACAATGTGTGTGTGACTGTAAGTGAAGTTTTTGCTGGTGTGTGTAATTATTTTCATTGCAGCTCGTTTACATAGTATTTTAATTTTTTCAAGTGTCTCAATGCCGATATAGATAACCTTACAACATTTCCAAATCTTCCTTTACCAGAATTAATTAATTATATAATGCTACAAAACGAATACTATTTCAGTTTTTAAAAATGTATCAACATAATTATAAAATTCTCCATTTCAGCGTATACTTGCTTAGAAACTGGGGAGTGATACGAAGATAAAAATTAAACATGACGATGATATAGTGATATTCAATATAACTCTGAAAGAACCAAATTACATTCAAGGAATAATTTGAGAAATGAGCAGAAATTTTCATTGTTAATACATGTTAACTTGACTTAAAAACACGGAAGCCATATCAATTTTGATAACATGACTTGAAAACTAGAAGCCTTTGTGCACTAGACCATAGCTTCAGGTTTCAGCAAAGACTACTCATTGGCAATGAATCATAACCTAAAGACTAGAAATGTTTAAGATCATTATCAATTAATGCAACATTTTGAGCATACAGAGTTACCACTCTTTATGTGAGTACAATGTATTGCATCAGCTGAAATGTTCTACAAGTAACTTGCAACACATTTACTACTATTTTCCAGTTCTTATGTATTAATTGAAGAAAAAATGAACAAAACAGAAATATACAGAATGAATTTGCGATGCTTTCAATTACTAATTCCTGCTTTTAACTACAAAATGTACATTAATGCTGGGAACAAAAATTATACTTAGCACTCGTAGGTTTCTCATATATATATATATCTGTGCAAACCCTCAATGACTAGATAACATGACCGTATTAGGTGATAGGAATAAATACGCTGTTTCATACTTAGAACAAAACAATCAACAAAAACATTGCGTATTTTTTAGATTTTTCAGCAAAGCATTCTAACTCTGTTGTGGTTTACTTTTAGTTTTAAAGAATTATAGATAATTTTTAGCAAAAATTAGAATCGAAGACACCAAAAAATAGCGACTCCAACCACGACTCTACCACATCCGAATGAACGACTCCGACTCCGACTCCGACTCCACCGCATTCGGAAAAGCGACTCCGACTCCGACTCCGACTCCATCACACTTCAGAGTAGCGACTCCGACTCCGACTCCGACTCCACCACACTTCAGAGAAGCGACTCCGACTCCGACTCCGACTCCACCCTAAAACATCCGACTCCGGCGACTCCGACTCCCGACTCCGACTCCGACTCCGCAACCCTGATGAAAACTCCCTCAGTGACCACCGGTTGGTCATGTCGCAGTCAAAGTGTTAAAATGACATTGTAATCAGCGCTTACTTTCTGCATATTTCACAATAAATAACTCTGTCACTTTTTTCAAAGCTTTCAACAGGCATGTTAAGTATTTCTCGTCACCCCTTGCGCACCCACCCTCTACGAGTAGGGTCCATTCATGCCAGAACGACAAAGCTGCTTGTTGACTCGGTAATGAGGAAGCGAGACTTCAAATGTATTTGTATCGTTTTTTGTCGATCATTTGCATAGATCACGAAAAATTTGCTAAGGATTAGCGTGAAACACGAAAGGGACTTGAACATGGACTTTGGTGAGCTAGGAATGGAATACGTCCACTCTGTGACAAGACAACATCATCCAACACTGTGCTGTCTCTCATCCTACAACTTTTAGGTCATCACAAGCTTTGCCATGTAATCTATGATAACTGGAAACATGTGCCATCATTACTTACAGTTACTGAGTACATTAATTGCCAAAGGGACCCGAGTTGCAAAAAGTTTTAGAAGAATATTGTAGTCGTGTATTTCAGAGAGAAGTACATAATTCTGTGTGATGCTGAAACTTGGAAAATAACCAACTAAATTTCAAAGCAACTTTGAGCGACCTCGTTTAGTTTTACTCGAAACTCACCTGCTGAAACCTAGTAAATTGATGAAAGATTTAAAGCTTACCATTAAATTCGTTGCTGAAATTATTCCCCCGTTATGTACAATGCATATAACATTAAAACTAATGATGTTTGTCTCATATTTCCTTTGGTGTTTCCTTTGATGATTCACACTCCTTTGGTGATTCAGCAGTTGTAGCATCAATACCTTATGTTTTCCCATTTAGCCGTTGTTCGTACCGCAGCGTTGTCGTCTGGTTATTATAACCAGGATTAAATGTAACACTTTCCCAAAGTGTGCGTTAAATTCTTATGGTAAACACAGGAGAACAAACAACTCATGATTAGGATCCTGCAAACCCCTAGCTGAAATTTTAATATGTAGCTTAGAAAAAACATTACAGTCTTTTTTACTCATTTTTATACAAAAAGAATCCGTTGTTGACTCTGTAGGTATTTGTATCTTCTTGATATTGCATTAAACGATCTATAAAATTTTTTACTTAAATCTCGTAGGATTTTCGAGTGAGCTATCATCGTAGTTAACGAGTATCAACGCATAAAAGCCACATATCATTAATGTGATTATAATTGGCACGAGAGTAGTCCAATGAAAGGCTGACAACATTCGAATGCAGTTTATATTGCCTGCCTTCTAATGAGAATAATCATTAAAGATATTTTTGATGCTCGCGACTTTTGACCACATCAGCAAGAGGTCATACTACAAAGGACAAAATTTTAGCGTCATGAGGAAGACTTTATGGACACCCTCACCAAAGGCGTTGAGTGATTACAAAAAGCACAAGTTCCCAAAAATTGCAAGCATCCCCAGTGCTCTCCTGCTTATGAATATGTCAGGTCTGACCCAAGGCCAGAGCCTCGTCGATGCCCAAGTTTCGTTGCAATAAATGCACTTAACCTTTCAATACTGACGGTACAAATTAGCACCTCGTCATTTTTTATAGCCTAGGAAATAGATGAGAACGAATTGCGATTTCGCATGGCTGGTGGTACAATCTAGTACCTCTCTGGCATTGATATCCAGCTCTATCTTGCTGCTCTAGCTTCCAAACAGAGTTGCAGCGTAATTGATGTTTCGTCATGGGTTTCCTAGATACTGTCGGTACATTTGAGTATCAATAAAATCATTTTTTCATTTTATATATTTTATAATAGCTTTCATGAGCTATATACCTTTATGAACCTCAAATTTTACCAAATTAAGCGAAAAAAGTACGAAAAAATTAATTTTTCTTAATTATGGTATCGAAAGGGTTAAAAGCTCGACATAGGGAGTTTGACAGGAGTCATAATGATTCTTGAAGAGGTCCAGAGCTAGAAAGCAGCAAAAACTTCCTTCTGTTATGAGTTATTCCCGTCATGAGTTGGAAGTAAGTCACAGTGTACATGCTTTTCCATTTATTCTGGAACCATTGCCAAAAACTCGTATGATTGAGTTTCTTAGCAAAATTCTCATCTACACTAGAGGACAAACTGATTTGAATACATCAAGTTTCAGGACTTTGTATGCTGGGCTCAAAGCGAGAGAGAAAGAGAGAAATATGATCATCAGAACACAAAGCGGTGTGAACTGTTCACTGCTACGGTCGACTAATCACAACTGTGGTCACGAGTGATTTCCACTCTATAATTTTATAATCTATAACAACCGAAGAAGCTGAGCATCAAAAAGAAGCGCTATAAGTCCTTTCCAGGCCTTGGGAAATTGCACCATTGGTATTTTCAACAACTTTTATGACCAAATTGTGTGCTACGAGCACTTGGGTCTGAATTGGAGATTATTTTTATTTCATGAATAAGAAATGTTCTGACTAGGGGACCGTCCTCATTCATGAATAATTGAAATTATTACCCAAAGAATTAAGAACAGTCCTCTACTGCACCAGTATACAACGCCAGAATCATTTTGAACAATTTAAACAATTCATTTAGCACAAACGATACAGCAGTAGATTGTTTCTTAAGAGTATGACAATGTACACATTTGAGTATAGCTACTTAAATGTGGGCCCGAATAAGTTCAACGACTTCAAAGGCATCCTCTCTTGAACGATATATGACGCACAACTATGTTCAACCCTAATTCACTTAACCTAGTTGCACAATAGACTGATCAATGAATTTGTTCGCTCAAGTTTCGCTGCTTAATTTTACAACAACAATTAACATGGGCTAGATGAGAACAGCATATTCTAGAAAAGACTTTAAATCAGACGTAAGAACTATGTCATTAATCCTGGTAAATTACCCTATCAAGATGAATCAAATAGCAGAAAAGATCTGACTTGATTAAATTATATGATTTATATTCCGATAGAAATAGGGATTCAAGATTCGTTTTGAAAGCTTTGTAAGAACTTATTTCCCGGATCTTAGTAGAGGTTGAATTCCAAATCTTGGTTCCAATGAAGAAGATACTGTGTTGTAACTTAGCTTACGAGCAATAAGGAGGTATGAAGTTACTTCTATTTCTGGTTGTATGATCATGATGGGCAATATGTTCAGTTAATATTTCTTTAAGGTCTTTTTCACTCTCATCAGTCAATGTTTTATACATAAAATTACATCTGGAGAACTCGTATCGATTCAAAAGCTTAAACATTATCAAACTTTTGAATAAATTATTAGCGTAAGCATTATATTCTAATTTTCTAAGTGCTCTAATCGCTCGTTTTTGCAGGGTGAAGGGCAAATTGATTTTATTTTATCAGTTCCGTGCCATAGTTTTATCCCGTATTGCAAATATGGTGAAATGTGAAGTGCGCGTTCGATAAAGCACTTGAAAGCTTCTTCAGGTAAAATATTTTTTACTTTATTGAGGATTCCTTAGGAATTTGATAATCTAGTACTGATATGTGCAATATGCTCTTTGAAATTCTGATGTTTATTTAACACAATGCCCAGCAACACACAGGAGTTCCTTTCTACAATTTCGCCATCACCAATCTCAATGCGTTTAAAGAGACGCATTCCGCGTGTATGAGAATATAATACATTTTGTCTTATCGATATTGAGCTATATTTTATTAGCTTTCAGCCTTATTGAAATATTTTGCATCTCGTTATTCATACTTTCTGCCCTCAAAATTCGATTTTTATTAGGAAGAGCCGTTGAAAGTGTGTAGTCGAATGCAAAAAGCATAAATTTGAAAAATGAAATTTAAAATAGATTAAAAATAGGGAAGGCACAAGGGCAGATTCTTGTGGTACTCCATGGCCAGTTGTCATCAGTCCCGATTGTGCATTGTGATGTGCAACTCCTCTCATGTCATAACAGAGGAGTTTCGCAAGTAAAATGTCATTGTCTGCGCAATCGAATGTTTTTCGAAAGTCATGCAACAGGGAGAAATTAAGCATTTTTCATTTATACTGGAATTAAGATATTGTAAATGGTTTAATGCATGTCTGTGTTGTTGATTTTTTTGAGAACGAAAACTATATTGATTATCATAGAGAAATGCTTTTTGTTCAAAATAAGAATCCGCTCTTTAATAAACAATTTTCTTGAATATTTTGCTAATAATTGGTAGGAAAAAGAAAAAAAAATTATCTCCCATAAAGTTGATACATGAAACTGTACAACATTGGTTTTTAAAATGTCTCGATATTAATGTCCTTAGTTGATGTACACCAATGGGTATCGCAATACTCTAGTCAGTTAGCGAAACCAATGATTGAGAGATTAGCATGAAAAAATACATTCTCTTTGTTGCGCTGATCTAAGTTTAATAATGCATCTAAATGCAAGTAATAAACAAAAAAAAAACATTATACCAGTGACGCATTGATGAAAACGCTTATGTTAGTGCGCACTTAATTAGATTGAACCACTAGCTTAGGAACTTGCGATATTAGTGGTTAATGTTAAAAGTAAAATGAGTGCGTCTAAGACTATGAGGGCGAAATTCGTCGCAATCTTTTCACTCTTACGTTTCAATATGGTGAGTCAAATAAAGAGCTCATGGAAAATAAAATAATTTACCCCAACACAAATTTATGCTATTTACTACTTACATGATGCTGCCATAAAAGAGTTGACCGGACTCATATACTTGAAAAGGTATTGTACAACGTTAATCAAGAACATTTATGACATCATTGCAGCAATTCATGAAATTACCTACCTAAACAAAGCAGTCATAATGCACTCACGAGCGTCAGATACGAGAGATTGCCGCACCAGACTAACAATAACATTATACGGCATGAACAAGAAAAGAAAACACAAAATCTCCTATCAAGTCACGAGGTGAATTACATCGCCTTTGTAGAGGCAGGTCGATAATTTTTAATGCAAGTTTTATCACCAATTTAAAAATTAGGGGTTCTCTGGCAATTTTAAGAGAATACGAGAAAATACCTCGGAAAAGCGACTGGTTAATAGAGTAATATTGGATATAACAGTGCTATTGTATCAGCTATACCTACTATAGTACTTTGGCTGAAAACTTTTTCAACCTACGAGTAGTTGATTTATTTTTCAAGTTGCTTATGCACGCAATTACATGGGAGGAATTAGCATGCGTAACGTAAAAAAGAGTTATGTTCGCGGACATGATCCATGTATTCCTAGTTGTCAGTGGGTTCACTAGAAATACTATCAGCATTATTTTCCTATGTTAACGGACAATTTTTAAACACGGTTGCATGTCAGTTTTACTTGTCAGATTTTACATTGTGTTGAAGAATGAGCTCAATTGATTTTGTAGCACTATTATACTATTATTCGGTTTATAGCACTAATTAAGCAGACGCGAGATTTTTTAAAAATTAAGTTAAGCGAATTTAAATTTAAATTAAGCGAATTTGAGTGTAAAGTAGTAGATATTTTTCGATGTTCTTTTTTGATTTATCGTATAATTCTGGAATCCGTTATACTTTTCTTCAGAAATTCTCCCTTCATAGGGTAGATTTAGGTACGCTTGACATCTCTTCATATGGATAACGATTTCTTCCGTAAACCAGGGCTTTTGTCTATTTTTCGGTGGAATTTTCAGAGTGTTGATCGAACAACATTGATTATTTTCAGTGGTTTTAATTTCAGTTCAGTTTATAAATGTTTCATCTATGTTTTTTGCATTATTGTCCGTTTAATAAACGTTCAACGAGGGCATTAATTCTTCTATAGAACGGGGTGCGTTGTTCCCAAATTTGATGCATTTATACAACGATATGAGTAAGTTTCAATCTGTAGCTTGGCCCAGGTAATAAAGACAGTTTTCTTTATTAAGAAACACCGGAAAATAATCTGATAAGTCGAAAGTTATTGTTCCTGTAAGAAAATGAGTTGGATCTATAATGAAGACATTATCGAGCAGCGTAGCAAATTCTGGTGAAACACGTGTAGGCTTCCTGATGATTGGAAGCAAAGATTTTGACTGACAAACATTTATGAAATTTCAGGTTCGTTCGAAGCTTTCATGTTTAGAAAGATCGTAGTTGAAGTCATTGCAGAGTATTATGCCATTGCATAAAGACTCGTATAACTGTGACATAATCCTATGGAATTTATTCAGGAAAGATACCGGACAGGCTGTTGGAGGCCCGTCCAAAGTTTGAATTATACTGCGTTTACCGTTTTTTGTCAGTTCTATGAACAACGTTTCGATATGGTCACGATTCATTTGAAGAATATCTATATGTTTAGATGTGCACGTACTGACTCCTCCGCCGCGCGTATTGCACTGGGGAACACACTTTTGGTTGCATGAGTTCTAATGCTTTATTTCAGCGGATTTGAGGTCACTGATTCCGAAAATGGCATTCGTTGGTGAAGATCAGGTCTAGTTTTTATGCCCCGTGACCGTGTTTTGTATTTTCATCAAGAATTTTGAATTAATTTAATACTACAATGCTGATAAATGAAATCCTATAACTATAAGAAGTGGTCATGTTTTTTAATATTTCCGAAAGCTTTTAAAGGAAAAATGGTTTCCTAGTCATGTAAAAGGCAATGTGTGACGCGTCCGGATGCATTCTGCTACATACATATGTGGCACATTCACAGCTCTAAAGCAAAGAAGGAACATTAAATGAATTTGGGAAGCGAGCTTGCTTTCCTTACTTTCAAGTGAAACATGGAGATCAAGACTAAACTTGGGCACAACATAAGGTGTGTCATTCCTGCGAAGAAAACTTGCGTCAATGGACTAAATGAAAAAATAAAATAAATTTCGGCATCCCGATGATATGGCGGGAGCCACGAGACCACGTCACAGACTGTTACTTCTGCCTTACTGATGTTGTTGGTTTTACTGGTAAATCTCGTCACCTTATCACACATCTCAGTCTAGATTCAGCAATCAGATCTGTGCCCCATTCATATGATGTTCCAAAACTTCTCTTCACTCAACTTGCGTCTCTTAATTAACAGAAACATTGACTCAGGTTTTGAAGGCGTATCAACAGAACCACAAACATTTAGCCATACAGAACTCAATGATTTAGTCCGAGATCTGGGTTTGTCTAAAAAACTGTCAGAATTGTTGGCTTCACGATTAAAAGATAAAAACTTGCTGGAAATGGAAGCAAAAGGTAACTTTCTATCGCAACAGAGAAGTTAACCTACCACAGTTCTTTGATTCTAAATTGAACTTCGTCTACTGCCTTGATATTCCTGGAGTAGTAGCCGCGATGGGAGCTACATGTTATGATCCAGAAGTGTGGCGCTTTTAATAGATAGCTCTTAGCGAAGTCCGAAATGTGTTTTATTAGAAATAGGCAACACCTTTGGCGCAATACAAATAGGACACTCAGTACACCTGTAAGAAAAATATTAACACGTCAAAACAATACTGGAGCTACGCAAACATGAAGAACACAAATGGATCATTTGTACTGATCTAAAAATGGTCAATTTTTTGTAGGGATGGCAAAGTGGCTACAAAAAATTCTCTTGCTTTATGGGCCTCTACGACAGCAGAGCCAAAGAGAGACATTGGATTCAGAAGGAATGGTCAGTTCGGGAAAGATAAAATGTTGGGAAAAAGAACATCATTCATGACCCCTATAGTGGAACGTGAAAAATTGTATTCCCGTCCCTTCCTACGAAGCTAGGTTTTCCTTATGAAACAGTTCATACATCAAGGCGCTCAATATTGACAGTGACTGTTTCAAGTATTTGTGTGACGCGTTTCCCGGTGTAACGACAGAAAAATTTAAATATGGTATTTCGACAGCCCCCACATTAGGAAGCTAATTAAAGATCAAGCTTTCACTCAATCTATGACTGATTTTGAGAAAAATGCATGGGGAGTATTTGTTTCTGTCGTAAGAAACTTTTTGGAAATAGGAATTCAAAAGAATACAAATAAATATTTAAATCTTTAATGGAAAGTTTCCATGCAAGTGTTGGGTTGCAACATAAGCATTCAGATGCATTTCTTAATTGAACTAGCATATTGAATTACGTCCGACCAACTTAGGGGACGTGAGTGATAAACAGGGTGCACGCTTTCAGCAGGATACCAAAATCATGGAAGATCGATATCTCGCATTCAGCGAGACTGCACAGGGAAGTGACATTCTAGACGGTCCATTAAACGCAAGTCTCTGCGTGAATAAATGCACCATTCTTGGCAAAAGCAACTGTTTAATCTACGATGTGTTTAGCAAGGTAATTAAAAGTAATTACAAATATATTCTGCCTTTTTGTAATGGGTTTTGAATTACATTAAATTATATTGGTTTAGAATTTTATCAATAATATCTGGTGGTCTACCTATGTATTGCCAGTAGTAAATGGGAGGTAACTCAGTGCAAGAAAACTTCATCCGATAGAAAATAAATATAATATTTGGAATCAGTTACCTCAATTTACGCAGGAACAGGTTTCAAAGTGTATGCAAGTGACAAAAAGTAGGTGTTTGTTCCCCAGTGTCATTATTACACAGTGAATGATAGTTATAATAGTTTTGGCATTTGCCTCATGTTTTTTCGGTGATGCTAATAACGCCTAAGTTACGATTTAGCGCAGTGATAGTTCGGTATATAATAAATTTTTGGATGAAATGATGTACAGTTCCAACATAACACCAAAAAACCATTGCAACTTGTTCCCATCTATTCATTCAATTTTTTAAAGTTAATATACTCATTTTTTAGTTTAATTTAGGTTTGGATACCATGTATTCAAACAAGTGAGATCTGGGTCGACATAATCATATAAATCAACATGATCAGGCAATAAAGTGAACTAAGAGAATATAATACACAAAAAAAATAGAAGAACATTAGAAATTAAAGGTAAAAATTGAAAATATCCCTAATAAAAAGACTAAATCAAAATAGAAAAAATCACACAGAGTTGATCAGCCTTCAATGTAGTGTAATTTCATAAAGAGTTCGCCTACTCAGTCCATGAGGAAAACAGAGGAGTGCATAAATTGCTCTTGGTGTCGTAACAGGGGCTGGCATGTACCAAATAATATCCGTGTTTAACACGAAAAGTGTCATGAAAGATTAAATTAATTGGAATCGAAATGACAATTACGTGATGTCTAACAAAAAGACCTTGAATGCCTATATTCTTGGATTTAGTAACATAGCGGGCAAACAAATAAGAACCTAAGCATCTAATATTAAAAGAGCGTTACGAAAAAAATTATATGAAGAGAAATCGAAGTGAAATGCCTAACGTGCATGCCTTGGATGCTTGTACTATCAGTAAAAGATGCAACGATAGCTGGAGTATATATAAATGTATGTAAATAGCACAGAAATTGAAAAAAATTGATTTCGTAGCGGAAATCAAAGTGTTATCGCTGACATGAATGTCATAAATACCTACACTTTTTATGGAAGTTAAATTTCTGACGTATGTTTAAATTTTTTATAAGTAATGCAGAAAGACGGTTCTAGCAGAAAAAAGAAAAATCATGGGGTTTGAAATCGAAATGAAATCGAAATGACGTGAGAGCTGGCAAGTCGGTTAGTAGAATACTAATCACAAATACTTCTTTACCAGATCTTGCTCACTTTCTGCAGCAAATATTGATCGAGGTCTTCAGGCGAGTTGATTGCTTGAGGTCTTGGAGAGGTTTGTCCACGAATCTTAAAAGGGAAGACGCTGATCTTCCCATCCAGGGTTTTTGCGATTCCTATTTTCTCCGGGATTTATTTTTGGCTATGCATAGAGTGTACATAATGTTAGCTCGCGAGGGTATGAAATATTTATTTATATAAAATTTCGGTTCAGTCATAAAAGCTGTCAAAATTTCTTGATTCCTTTCGTAATGCCTTAGTTCGAAGTTAATGTTTCTTCTGTCTTCTTTTCCCCTTGCAGTTTTTATCCAATCTGTTTGCTGTAGAGATGATGTTAATTTTGTCTTTGAGCCGTTTTTGAACTGTTTCATAACAGTCTTCACCAGCACGTGATGACGGTAGTTTCCCTGAGATAACAAGAGTGCGTTTTTTTTGTTTTCAAACTTTTCACGTTCTTCCTTTTTTTCCAACCAGTCCAGACGACAGACTAAACTATTTATTATCTTATTTTGACGTCTATGATTTTCTTCTGCACAGAGCAGAAGAAAAGTTAATTGAGTGTTTCCATTAACGTTTCTAGGTGATTTTTTTCTTTTTGAAATTTCGTCATTACTCAGTTGACGCGATCAATTAGAATAGAGATCATTTGCTTACTCTGTTAAGGCAATTTTTCTTCGTCAGGACATGGGCCAAAGTCTTGTATAGTCTCATGCTGCTCTCAAGGCTTGAGTTTCTGGCTGCCATCTTGGAATGAGGGAAAACATTAGATGGTTTCCTGAGGAAGTGAGGGTTGAGTGCCGTTTTGTGAGGGAATATTACACTGTTCGTTTGATGATTTTTGATTATGGTTGGATAAATTTACTCTTGGATGCTCCTGGTTTGAGATGACTCACTCTTAGGTGAGAAAAGCATTGCTAATGACCAATTCGGGCACTTTATTTTTAAACAGAGGAAGAAGAAGAATAAGAAGAAGAAGAAGAAGAAGAAGAAGAAGAAGAAGTGTCCTCACTGCACGGCACGACGCTGTTCTGTACTGTACTGCAGGGCACGATACGACACGATAATGTACTGTAATACAAAACTCTAATTTTCACAGTCGAATGCCTTGAAATTGCTGATTGAAAATTTAACACGATGATAATATGGAGATTTCACACAGCATTCATATTGATGCAGTCTGTAGAATGAGCATTTTATGAAAATCCCCGTCTAAATCGCCATGAGTCGAATGGCTAAGTACTAATACCGAAATCGCCGTCATACAGAGTCACTTTAGAGCTGAGGAACGATGCGACGTACATATAACACAACTCTCGCTTCGTTTGACGTTGGGACAATTGTCCTATAGTGACATGATGCATCAATATGCAGAGTGAACATAACATTAACTATACCATGACAGGTGTAAATTCTGACGGTAAATTTGTTTGAAAATAATAAGAAATAATTTCGTACAATGTGCCTGTTCGACAGTTCAGTAAAGTTAAGGTCACTAAATTATCACCTTAGAAGTTATCACCTCAGAACATAGTGCTGAATTTTACTACGACCATTTTAATTTGGCAAAGTATGGGATGTAAATTTCTGTAAAAATAAATATACTTCGCCTTACTGCGACTCTAATAGGTTAAAATCATTTCACAACGTGTTTTTGATTAGAAAAATCTGAAAGACCTCGCAATTCAAATCGACTTGCAGTTCGTAAATTTTTTTCACAATATTCTCCCGAGTAAGTTCTGAGCAGAAGTATGGAGCCCGTGTTGGTAAGCATCTTTAAATTTGTATCAGTGTGTACGACAGCTATAAAAATATAGTGATAATTTCGCTCGATGTCTTACAACAACGCCCTGCGGCTGAAGCCATTCCCTGTGTCCACTCACACATTTTGTAAGTTTACTCCATTGAACATTTACAGCACGCCACTCATGGTAGACTAAAGGTAGACCTTTCGTGTACCATGACGCCACTACAGGCGGAAAGTTTCCGTAGATCGCAGTACAAGCTGCAAGCTCGTTGTGTAGTCATCAGCGTCAAAATTTCTTGAAAATTCAAGAAATTTGATGGGCGATGGCTGCCGCTCATTCAAGATCGTAGATTCGAGTTGTCGCAGAAATATCTATGTAATGCCTCCATTCGACTCTAATAATGAAACATCTTAATATAAATGGCAGTTAACACTGTCAATTTTTTTTAAATCTTAATAGTTTATTCGTTAAAACAACGTAAATTTGTTAGTCGTAACCAATCCCTCAACAGGGAACAAAGATATATTTATTATGGAAAAATGTACTAAGAAGCTTTTGAAAATTACTTTCAGCTCGGTAAATTTTATCCTCCAGAAATGCATGATAAGTTCTGCTTCGGTAGACAAACTTTTCTGCCCCTAATTTCAGATTAGTGTTTATAAGATTTCTTTTCGCATCCGTGCTACGCAGCATATTTCATACTGTTTCACTTGGGCGAATTAAATGATACAACGTTATTCGTAGAACGTTTTATTGGGACTTTGGCTAAATTTGAGAGATTCAACTTAGATTTCAAGAAATTAATTTTTTTCTGTGTAGCTGTCTAATGTCGGAAAGCGTAGCGTAGGTCAGTTGGCAACAACGCGGCAAAAGCTGCATGAGCCTGCATCTGTGAGTTGTAACTTGTAACCAGTATTGTTTGTGCTGCCGTGTAGGGTGTGTGAGCTCTGTTGTGGTGTTCCTTATTTGTGTCGTGCCACCTGTACAGGTGTTACTGGGCGTCCAAGTTTATGTGGCATGCGCTCCAGGTAACAAACGTAAGTGTTGCGTAAATTTTTCTTACGTTGAAGACGAAGTGCAATTATTACTGTGTTTTTGAACTGCTCTGTCACTCTTGTGAAAGGAAATATGTGGCCTAGTCCAGTAATGTATAGAAGTTACAGAGGAATGCATAAATTTTATTTTTTGTATTTTTAGTAATGAGCTCTGATTTAGTAGGCAGTCAGTTTTATGTTAAGGAGATGCAAATAATCTATTTTCGAAATTTTGTTGCCTGTATCATGGTAATTGGGTGCACTTTTCGATGCACTTCGATGCACTTTTGGGGCAAATGAGTATTTAACGAGATGTAGCGATAAATTGTTGACTGCAACTCTAGTGTTTGAAGCGGCAAGTAATTCGTCGAGCGCGTCGTATGGCAACACTGCAATGGACTCTCCCTTCCGACGCGCGCCGGTTAATGTTGAGGATTGTTCGGGAATCGATATTTAATTTTTGGGTGCCGAAAGTAAGTTAATTACATCGAAATAAGGTCAATATTGAATATAATGTTGTCAACGAATTTCATAATTTCGTAGGTATAGATAGGTAATATAGTCGATTTTAAGACGTTTTACAGGAATGACAATGTGCCCGGAAATGCTTAGTTTAGGAGATATAGGATAAATAACGCCAGGTAAGAATAGCATTAACGGCAGTTTCGATATGGCTCTTCCTGCGTTTTGCGGACGCGGACCACGCCAAGTTTTTTGGCGGGAGTCATCGGCCTCGGTATGGTTGAGTTGAATTAAGATATTTTAGGCTTACTTATGTTAAGATACTTAACTAAATTAACTTTACCAAACCTAACCTTACCTATCGTTATGTCAGAACCGGATTTCTGCTTATTTACCTCTCCGTTTGTTCAA
The DNA here is from genome assembly GCA_030386875.1 of Morinoia aosen. NCBI lineage: Eukaryota > Metazoa > Arthropoda > Malacostraca > Amphipoda > Talitridae > Morinoia > Morinoia aosen. Next base: position 77,683,562 of record CM059572.1, on the reverse strand, counting down.
TTTTATAAACGACGTTCCTATAACTTCAAAGTTAAAGATCTCCAAAATAAGCATTTCCGGGCACATTGTCATTCATGTAAAACGTCTTAAAATTGACTATATTACCTATCTATACCTCCGAAATTATGAAATTCGTTGACAACATTATATTCAATATTGACCCGAAATAATCAAGGTTTCTTCTATGCACTTTCCGTCGTAAATAAGTATTTTACGAGTTATAGCGGTGAATTAGTTACCGCAACTCAAGTGTTTGAAGCGGGAAGTAATTCAAGCAGCACGTCGGACGGCATCACTGCAATGCCGTCTCGCTTCCAGCCCGATCGTCATCAAAGACGAAACCAAACCTACCGTTATACCTCGTTAAATACTAATTTGACGAAAAAAGTGTATAGAGGAAAAGTTGTTTATTTCGATGTCTTTACCACGACTCAAGCAACGAAAATTCGAAAATCAATGAGCAACTGTTTATTTGAGCGCATTCGTCATCAAAGACGAAACTAAACCTACCGCTATAATTCGTAAAATAATCATTAACGACGGAAAGTACATAGGAGAAAACATGTTTATTTCGATCTAATTTACTATGTTTAGGGTTCGAAAAGTGCATAATCGATTCCCGAACAGTCCTCAACATTGACCCGCGCGCGAATTCCCGCCAAAAAACCAAGGTATCGGCATTTCACGTTATACTCTATTGGAAATAAAATGTTTTTCTAAGACGAAAATGAGCATACCGCAATAATTCGTTATTTTTAGTAAATGTGTTGCGTTGGTCAGTAATCGATTTTCCACTTTTGGGTGCCTAGAACTAGGTAATAAGACCTAAATAAACAATTTCTCTTCTATACACTTTCCGTCTGAAATGAGTTTTTAACGAGTTATGCCGGTAGGTTTAGTTTCGTCTCTGATGATGAATGCGCTCGAATAAACTGCTACTCGTCGGTTTTTGAATTTTTGTTGCTTGAATCATGGTAGGCTAATATCAAAATAAACAACGTTTCTTCTAGACACTTTTTTCGTCAAATGAGTATTTAACGAGGTATAGCGGTAGGTTTGGTTTCGTCTTTGATGACGATCGGGCTGGAAGCGAGACTTCATTGCAACGTTGCCATACCACGGGATCGATGAATTTCTTTCCGCTTCAAACACTGGAGTTTCGGTAAGTCATTTACCGCTATAACTTGTAAAATATTCATTTACGACGGAAAGTGCATAGAAGAATAATTGTTTATTTCGATCTAATTAATTACGACTAGACACCGAAAAGTGGAAAATCGATTATTGACCAACGCTACACATTTACCTTATTTTTCGGTGATAATTTTGGTAAAGGTAAATCTGAAGGATATGTCAGGTATCGATTTTGTAAATTTCGATGCCTAAGCATAGCTAACTAGATCGAAATAAACAAGTTTTCTTCTCTGCACTTCCCGTCTCGCATGAGTATTTCATTAGTTATAGCGGTAAATGACTTACCGCAACTCATGTGTTTGAAGCGGCAAGTAATTCAAGGAGCACGCCGGACAGCAACACTGCAATGCGCACTCGCTTCCAGCGCGATCGTCATCAAAGACGAAACCAAACCTACAGATATATACCTCGTTAAATACTCATTTGAGACGGAAAGTACATAGAAGAAAACTTGTTTATTTTGATTCAATTAATTAGGTTCAGGCACTAAAAAGTGGAAAATCGATAACTGACATATCCTTCAGCTTTACCTCAGTAAATGTTGAGGATTAACCGGGAATCAATATTTTATTTTTCGGTGCCTAAACAT